>CAWUFW010000543.1:1722500-2922500 GCA_963921515.1 Calotriton arnoldi | reverse complement strand
CAACCACCTCAGGTGCTACAGTTCGCGCTGCTAACTGCTTTAGCTAGATACGCTCGCCAGATGTGGTCTGACATCGCTCATTTCATGGATCTCCTTCCAAAGGAGAAAAAGCTGGAAGCAAGAAAGATCCTTCTAGAAGAAGAAAGGTATGCATCAAAAATTATTGATGCCTCTATGAATGTCGCTTCATTGGCCTTTCGTCAGCTCGCTGGAGCGGCTGTCCTCAGGCGTCAGGGTTGGCTGAAGGCAACAACGTTCCGCCCTGAGGTGCAAAGCAAAGTTTTGGACATGCCATTTGATGGTGAGACTCTTTTCGGCAAACATATTGATGACGCTTTACAAGCCATTAAAACTGACACAGACACAGCTAAGGCTTTGGGCACGCTCCAAAATTGAAAGACCCCGTTTCGTGGAGCACGTGGCAGAGGGACCTATTCTTTGCGAGGTGGTTACCAGAGATACCAGCCTCAGACTTACACCTTTTTGACCCTCTTACCAACATCAACAGCAATACCATGCGCCACTGCAAGCTGCTTACTCCAGACAACCTAGGCGGAAACAACAAGTTCAATCCAGAGATTCTGTCAGGAAACAGTGACGAGGCCTCGCCGCCTGCCGCTCTTCCCTTAATTACTTCATTAAAGAAAATACCCCTCTCTTGTTGCCTAGACCAATGGCAGAAAATAACAACCGACAAATGGGTCCTGGATATAATAAAATACTGGCATACCCTAGAGTTTACCTCAACACCACCTCCTCATCCGCCTCAAAAATCAATACCACCCCATCTTCAATTGCTAAAGAAGGAGGCGTTGATTATGCTTCAGAAGGGAGCAATAGAATGTGTACCAAACTGACAGAGAGGAAGAGGCTTCTACTCCCATTTCTTCCTGGTAAGGAAGAAGAAGTCGGGTGAATGGCGTTCCATTCTGGACCTCAGAAAACTCAACAAATACCTACAGAAGAAATCCTTTCGTATGGTAACTCTCCAGGAGATATTACAGCTTCTGAACCATTCGGATTTTATGGCAAACCTGGATTTACTGGACGCATATTTCCATATCCCTATTCATCCCAAACTTCGAAAATGTCTCTGTTTCTCTGTGGCAGGCGCGCATTAGCAATTCAAGGTGCTTCCCTTTGGGCTTCGTTCAGCTCCTCGGGTTTTCACCAAGTGCCTTGCTCCCCTGGCAGCAAACCTACGATTAAAAAGCCTACAGATCGTCCCATATCTCGACGATTGGTTAGTGAAAGCTCCTTCTCTTCTTCAAGCCTCAGAAGCCATCTCCTTCTGCCTACAGCTCTTCTGTTCTCTGGGACTGGCAGTCAATCCTTTAAAAAATCTGTTCTAACTCCTTCTCATCGGATAACATTTCTAGGAGCAAAATTGGATACCCTCCAAAACAAGGCATTCTTATCAACAGAAAGAAAGAACACCTTCCTATCTCTGGCTCACAATCTCTACAAAAGAGAGTTTGCTTCTGTCCGTCTCCTCATATCCTTTGTCGGCATGATGTCTTCTGCCATCCTCATGGTGCCTCACGCACGTCTAAGAATGAGACCTTTTCAGGAGCAGTTGGACATTCAATTTCTTCAAGTAACAGGATCGTTCGACGATATCATTCAGATAACACCGATCATGAAAGACGCACTTCCTTGGTGGCAGTCCGCCAGCAATCTCTCTCTGGGGCTGTCATTCCTCACTCCTCTTCCAGAGTTTGTTCTGACCACAGATGCATCTTTGGAAGGATGGGGAGCACACTTCCAAGACCTCTAAATAAGCGGCAAATGTAGTCCCTCTCTATCCAAAATGAATATCAATTATCTGGAACTGGGGGCGATTTTTCTATCCCTCCAGTCGTTTCTTCCAAGGATAAGAGCATCCTCGTTTCTCGTCCGTACAGACAATACCACCTGCATGCATTATCTGAACAAGCAAGAAGGAACAAGATCTCCAGTCCTATCTTTGGAAGCTCAAAGGATCTGGGAATGGACACTACAGCATCACATAACCATCAAGGCAGAACTTCTCCCAGGAGTAAAGAACAACCTGGCAGACACCTTGAGCAGGTTACGTCACACAAATCACGAGTGGGAACTCAACCAGCTGATTCTCGATTCCATTTTCCAAAAGTGGGGAACACCCAACTTGGACCTATTCACGTCTCAAGGGAACCAGAAATGCCAGTTCCTCGCCAGCAGGGAACCTCAGAAAGGGTCATGGGGGAATGCATTTTCGATAAGATGGTCAGGAATCTTTGCGTACGGTTTTCCCCCATCCCCCCTCATCTCCATAGTTCTAATGAAAATGGAACGGGAACCCGGCCAGCTCATCCTCATTGCTCCACGTTGGCCCCGCCAGCATTGGTTCATGGAGCTACTCCTGCTGTCACAATCCAAGCCTTATCGCCTGCCAGTGTCAACCTCTCTCCTAACGATGAACAAAGGGCAGATCCTGCATCCGCACCCAGCTTCTCTTCAATTCCATGCCGGGAACCTGAGTTCAATGAGTTCAAAGATTTAGTCATTCCTGAAGGCTGTAGAGACATAGGGGCCGATTCCGATTCAAGCCGGAATTCTCTCCGACCGAGCCGGACCCGGAGAGAATTCCGACCGAATCGGACCCTAGCAGTCCGACCGAACGAGTACGATGCGTTCGCATGCCATCGGACTCGATTCGGTCGGACTCCCATTGAAGTCAATGGGAGCCTGGCGTATGACGCGTACGCGGGCTCCCATTGACTCAATGGATGCGAGGCGGTCAAGGCGCCCCCTACATCGTGTACGCGTCCATGCGCATCGCGGCGTACATGCACAGGTAGGGGGACCCATGGGTCCCCCTGTGTGCGACTCGCGCGCCTACGCGTACAGGGGGTCTGACGCGGACCCCCAAAGTCCGGCTCCGACAGCTTTTTCGAGCCGGACGGCGCGAAGTCGATCGGAGTGGTCGCGGCGCGCATCGTACTTACCCGGCCGGGAAATGTCTCCATAGCGCGGTGCGAGTCGTGTCCATGCGAGTCGGTCAGAGCGTGTTGAAGCCGCGTTCGAGTCGGTCGGAGATTTCGCGGGTGCCTGCATCGTACTCGCTCAGCCGGACCCGCGTACGATTCGGTCGGGAAACAGGGCTCCGAATCGGATCCAGTAAATCCGAATCCGATTCGGAGCACTACCGGCCGAGATCGGAATCGGCCCCATATTGTCCAAGGCTAGAGCAGAGTCTACTACTAAAATGTACAGACTAAAATGGAAACGTTTTTGCTCTTGGTGCCTTCGGAATGGAATTCATCCTCTTATCTCATCTCCAGAACAAATATTGTCTTATCTCGGGCAAAATCAGGTCTGTCTATGCTTCAGTAAGGGTCCACCTTGCGGCCCTCTACCGGTAAAGACGCACGTACAACGCTTCTTCTCTCTGCTCTTCTCACATTATCAAGCAGTTCATGAAGGGATTGTTCAGGACTTTTCCCCCCATTAGGCCTCCTCCACCAGAATGGTGCCTTAATGTAGTCCTGTCTCAATTAATGAAACCACCGTTTGAGCCAATTCACAAAATTGAGCTCAAATTTTTCACATCGAAAGTGGCTTTACTTCTTGTGCTTACTTCTGCTAGGAGAGTAAGTGAACTTCAAGCCTTCACCATAAAAGAGCCTTACCTACGTTTCACAGAGGACTATGTTATGTTGAGAACAACCCCTAAATTCATACCGAAGGTTCCATCACAGTTTCACCTTAATGAGCCCGTTATTCTGCAGACTTTTTTTCCGCATCCTTCCTCACCGGCGGAGAAATCTCTCCCTTCCTTGGATGTCAAAAGGTGCCTTAAGTTTTACTTGCAAAGAGCAAAGCAGCTGCGCAGAACGGATCAACTGCTTGTATCTTATGGGCCTCTAAGACTCGGTTCTGCTGTCACAAAAAGAACTATTGCACGATGGATTGCTGCTACTATTCAACTCTGTCATACTAAGGCGGGTAAACCTCTTACGATCAAGGCCAAAGCACATACTACAAGACCAGTTTCCTCTTCTGCTGCTCTTTTCGCTGGTGTTCCACTAGACAAGATTTGCCGTGCCGCTACATGGAAGTGTGTCCATACTTTTAAGCGGCATTATTGCCTGGATATGGCATCTTATAGCACAGCAGCAGTGGGACAGGCTGTCCTACGTCACCTATTCCAATAGGGTAAGCCTCTATTATTAGAGGTGTTTTTTTGTTCCTTTGCATTGTGTGTTGTATATATATATATATATATATATAATTGGAACTTTACTGCATAGCATTTTATATATGTTTCAGTATTTGCATGTATTTTGTTACCCACCATCCTCTAAGGGTAGATATGTCTTTTATTATGAGTACTTCTATACATGTATGTCCATTCAACTGCTAGCTACTCTGATTCAAGCATGTGAAACTATGAAAATGAGTTATTTACCTGTAACTGCGGTTCTATACATGTATGTCTATGCACCTGCTAGCTACTCTGATTCAAGCATATGAAAATGAGTTATTTACCTGTAACTGCGGTTCTCCAGTATTGGTATCTTTCATATATTCACATGCGACTCACCCTCCTCCCCTGATAGGCTTCCCTTATTTCCTCAAGGTATATAATTTCACACTTGTGCTTGAAAATCTGAGGAACCTAGCCTCTCTTGGCTGCTGTTTAAGTTTGGTTCTATTTTACAAAAGAAAATGGATAGGCTATTGCAGTGACTGTTCATTGCATTGTAGCCTATTATTGTATTATCTACTGCTTTTATATGTATACTATGGGACTCCCACTAGGGACTCCCACTACGACGACGGGGATGATTCAACCAAGTGAATCTATGAAAGATACCAATACTGGAGTACCGTAGTTACAGGTAAGTAACTCATTTTCTTAAGCACTGGTGGTAGCAAAACACCCTACTGTGAGCCTTGAGCAAATCTGAGGTGAATTGTATTTTGAGGGCTCGGGTAGGCATAGCTGATGCAGACTCTCTGGACAAGGCCAGGATGGTCTCAGTTGGTAGTAAAAGGTTCCATCTTGGACTTTGAGCAAGGCAAGGGAGGATTCTAATTCCTCTAGATTTGGGGAATGAGGTGTGAGTCTTTGCCTCGGCTAAACATCCTGTAAATCTGGGTAAATCATTTAAGCTTCCTGTGCCTTAAAAAAAGGTGTAATGTAATCTGGGTCTCATGCAAAATGCTCTAATGTCCTTGGGCGCAGTATAAAACTGCAAAAAAAAAAAAAACCTCCTCAGGGGAATCAAAATTGCAGGGGCAAATAACTGTTCACAGTAAATTAGAAGGGCTTGGGAGAATTTAGGTTTAAGTAGACCTGGTGGCTGTGGGTACCCCAGGGTAGATTTTGAAGCCCCCTGGTACCGGCCTGGTTAAACAGAATAAGGTTTGAAGTCTTTCTCATTCATATATCCAGAGTCTGAATTACATGTTCGGGGGAGATGGTGCATAAGTGGCCCTTCTCAGGGATCACTCACCTATACTTTATGCTGCATTGCTGCATGTATGTTGTTGTTAATGCCTCACGAAATTCATAAACATTTAGATCGTACTTTTTTCATTACTAAAGAGATGTGTTTTCCCAGTAGGAACATACTACAGCTTATGCACCATTTTTGTCCTGGTGTAGCATGTTAAACAACCCATGCATTTGTTTTACCTCCTTTGACCAATGAACATCTTGAAGTTCGCATTCAAATGCAAGGAAAGCAAGATGTCTTCCTGCTTTCTTGGGAATTCTTACGAATAAGATGTTATGTTAATGACCACTTTGCATTCACAAAAAAGGTCTCTTGGCACTGGGTTAGAAGGAGGCAACTGCCACCAGAGTTATTCATAAGCTTGTCTGAACAACCACATTTTCAGTTCTTTCCTGAATCCCTCGTAGTTCTCCTCAGATCTTATTTCAAGGGGGGAAGGTATTCCAAATGTGGGAAGCAAACACAGAAAATCTGGCTCCCCCCAATCTCTTCTTTCTACTTCTAGGAACAACCAGAAGATGTAAATGTGCTGATCTATACTATCGGTTAGGGATGTAGCCCTGGATTTCGGAAGAAAGGGAAGTAGGACTTTTACTGTGAAGAGATTTGAAGAATAGACACCCTATTTTAACAAGCATTTGCAATGCAATTGGTCTTGCCTTTGGGAACTCATAAGTATTTAGCCATGCAGCACTTTATCCTGGGTGCTGCAATATCTACTGTTTGCAGATGATTTTTTTCAGACATCTAAATCTGCAAACAGTAGATATTGCAGCACCCAGGATAAAGTGCTACATGGCTAAATACTTATAAGGTCCCAAAGGCGATTTAGACAGTGGCGCGGCCGGGGCAACAGGTCTGCCCTGTGAGGAAAAGGTGTAACCTGGCCTTCCACATTTCTGCATTGTTGGCAAATGTCCAACAAACCCAGACAAAAACTACATTAGGTCAATATTCCGTACTGAAAGTGGTGCACAGATGATGCTGTTGGTAGTGGCGATCCTTGTGTCCCAATTTCAGAAAGCACATCATGTTGGTGGTCACAATATTCATCATGAGGTTTTGCTGGACCCAAGGCTGAGGAAGAATTCTTGACTGTGTTCTTCGAGCTGGTGATGAGTGCACGTTAATTGTAAAGCTGAGTCACAGGAAACAGATGGGCTGCACAGCCGGCATCGGCAGTAGGCAGACAAATCGGTAACCCCCTTCATCAGTCCTACGGAGGAAAAGAGTCCACGTGCGTTGTTTGAACCCCGAGCAGTGACCCTTTTTGGAGCAGTAAATAATTATAAATTGCATTTCTATGTTACGCTTGGGAACATGAGAACAGTTAACATACAGACTTGTTGCTCCATAGCGCAGTTATAGCTGCCATTTGATATACGCAGCTTTCACGATACTTAATTTATCAGCTTTAGAAGGATGGCAGGCTGCGTTTCCCCACCAACATTTAACCTTGCTGTTTTTACACAGAGCTTCACATCAGATGCATTAACCATCTGAGCTATCGCAATCACGTCCACATACATGGAACGTATAATTTGCGAGTATGTTAGCTTTTTTGTGGGGCTCTTATAAATGCCACCTGGTTTCTGAGGGGTGTGCATGTATGTCTGCAGCTCTCTGAAAAGGCTGGCCGTGCCCGGCTTTCTTTTTTCCATTGGGGGAATTATTTGCGATTGAAATGGCTTTAGGCAAAAGAATTCAAAAGAATGCAGCAGAAATGGCTTTAGGCAAAAGAATGCAGCAGAATGACTTGTGCCCTCTGCAGCAGCCCAGCCAAAAAAACACAGTGCTAGCTGCAGACGTTTCTGTCAGAGAGGCTTATTGGGTCTTGTCAGTGCTCCTTAAATCCATTTGTGTTTATGTTTTATGTGCGCAGTGGCCCTAAACTATTCTGTTTGGCATAAAGGTGCTAAAAATTGGATGTTAAAACCACTGATATGATTTTTGAAAACAGACAAAGTGAAAACTTTGCAAAGGGTTCCTCATTGAACCCCCACCCCACCCTTTCCGAGAGCCCTGGGTGTTTACTCTTAACCCCCTACTCTTTTCTGATCGGAAAAATTGCAGATTCTATGCGGTAATAAATTCAGCTGCTGATGTGAAATGTCTCCTGTACCCAATTGTTTGAATCTTGTACTGTGAGGGTCTGCAGAATACACTGTTTTTTAACCTCCTCAACGACGAGTTGGATGCTCCAAGAATGTTGTAATCAGGGCTAAGAATGCAGGTTTGTGTAAGCAGAATATATTATGAAGTTCGCTTTTCATAGTGGCGTATAGCGCCAACTTTGTAACAATCAAGTACACCATTGGCGCAGCAGTACCCTTCCATTGTGGTGTGAAAAACCCCATTTAACTTAAAGTTTTCAGAGCGGTGCCAAAGGGATGCACCGGATAAGTCCCCGTTGCCTGCCATCATGTCAAAGAGTAGATTGCGCTTGTGTTCCGCTTCCTCGTCAGGCTGCACGGTGGTTTAACCAGAAATGATGCTTGATTAAACTTACAGGCTCAGAAATTGTGTGATTACAGCATTCATGTGGCTGGCCAAGGGTACAAGCCATCGGTGTTCTCCACCATCGGGCAAGCTGGTTAACGAGTCCTGACTCACGTCTTATTAATGTCGGCTGAAATACAACAAATTAGGTTTTAATTTTGGCAGCCAGACGAAAAGGAGGCATGCTTCCTGTTAGTAATCGCAGAGTCAACTGAAGCTGGGAGAAGAAGTCGGCACAATCACTGAAAGCAGGCAGGAAGAAAGGAAAGCAGGGCTTCCATTTACTACCCTTGACCTTGCCAGGTAGGTCGCTCCCCCGCCACACAGCTCCGCCTGTGGTGTCCTGCCCGCTGCTGCTGCTGGTAAGCTCGCCCCTCTGCCTGTGGCCTCGGTGCCCGGTTTCCTTCTGTTTCCCCTCGCTGCCCCCATTTTCCCTGTGTCCATTTTCCTTCTGTACCCCTCGCTGCCCCCACTGAACTGTGTCCTTTTTTCCTTCTGTTTCCCCTCGCTGCCCCCATTTTCCCTGTGTCCATTTTCCTTCTGTACCCCTCGCTGCCCCCATTGAATTGTGTCCTTTTTTCCTTCTGTACCCCCTCGCTGCCCCCACTGAACTGTGTCCTTTTTTCCTTCTGTTTCCCCTCGCTGCCCCCATTTTCCCTGTGTCCATTTTCCTTCTGTACCCCTCGCTGCCCCCATTGAATTGTGTCCTTTTTTCCTTCTGTACCCCTCGCTGCCCCCACTGAACTGTGTCCTTTTTTCCTTCTGTTTCCCCTCGCTGCCCCCATTTTCCCTGTGTCCATTTTCCTTCTGTACCCCTCGCTGCCCCCATTTTCCCTGTGTCCATTTTCCTTCTGTACCCCTCGCTGCCCCCACTGAACTGTGTCCTTTTTCCTTCTGTTTCCCCTCGCTGCCCCCATTTTCCCTGTGTCCATTTTCCTTCTGTACCCCTCGCTGCCCCCATTGAATTGTGTCCTTTTTCCTTCTGTACCCCCTCGCTGCCCCCACTGAACTGTGTCCTTTTTTCCTTCTGTTTCCCCTCGCTGCCCCCATTTTCCCTGTGTCCATTTTCCTTCTGTACCCCTCGCTGCCCCCACTGAACTGTGTCCTTTTTTCCTTCTGTTTCCCCTCGCTGCCCCCATTTTCCCTGTGTCCATTTTCCTTCTGTACCCCTCGCTGCCCCCATTGAATTGTGTCCTTTTTTCCTTCTGTACCCCCTCGCTGCCCCCACTGAACTGTGTCCTTTTTTCCTTCTGTTTCCCCTCGCTGCCCCCATTTTCCCTGTGTCCATTTTCCTTCTGTACCCCTCGCTGCCCCCATTGAATTGTGTCCTTTTTTCCTTCTGTACCCCTCGCTGCCCCCACTGAACTGTGTCCTTTTTCCTTCTGTTTCCCCTCGCTGCCCCCATTTTCCCTGTGTCCATTTTCCTTCTGTACCCCTCGCTGCCCCCATTTTCCCTGTGTCCATTTTCCTTCTGTACCCCTCGCTGCCCCCACTGAACTGTGTCCTTTTTTCCTTCTGTTTCCCCTCGCTGCCCCCATTTTCCCTGTGTCCATTTTCCTTCTGTACCCCTCGCTGCCCCCATTGAATTGTGTCCTTTTTCCTTCTGTACCCCCTCGCTGCCCCCACTGAACTGTGTCCTTTTTTCCTTCTGTTTCCCCTCGCTGCCCCCATTTTCCCTGTGTCCATTTTCCTTCTGTACCCCTCGCTGCCCCCATTGAATTGTGTCCTTTTTCCTTCTGTACCCCTCGCTGCCCCCACTGAACTGTGTCCTTTTTTCCTTCTGTTTCCCCTCGCTGCCCCCATTTTCCCTGTGTCCATTTTCCTTCTGTACCCCTCGCTGCCCCCATTGAATTGTGTCCTTTTTTCCTTCTGTACCCCTCGCTGCCCCCACTGAACTGTGTCCTTTTTCCTTCTGTTTCCCCTCGCTGCCCCCATTTTCCCTGTGTCCATTTTCCTTCTGTACCCCTCGCTGCCCCCATTGAATTGTGTCCTTTTTTCCTTCTGTACCCCTCGCTGCCCCCACTGAACTGTGTCCTTTTTTCCTTCTGTTTCCCCTCGCTGCCCCCATTTTCCCTGTGTCCATTTTCCTTCTGTACCCCTCGCTGCCCCCATTGAATTGTGTCCTTTTTTCCTTCTGTACCCCTCGCTGCCCCCACTGAACTGTGTCCTTTTTTCCTTCTGTTTCCCCTCGCTGCCCCCATTTTCCCTGTGTCCATTTTCCTTCTGTACCCCTCGTTGCCTCTCGACTCCCGCCGCTGCGTCCCCGCCCCCCTGACTGCCCATTCGCTGCCCCTGCCTCCCGCCTCCCAGCTGCTCCTTCCTCCCACCTCCCCATATATGTCGGCCGCTGCGCGGCAGCGCAGCGGACGTGCACAGCGGGCGCGCCGCTGGCGCGCCTAAGGCAAGCCCGTCTGCGCCCGTCCGCGCCTGGACCGCGCCCAGCGCCAGAACCCCTGGGCCGTGCGCCCCCCGCACCAGCCTCGAGGACCGACGCCGCTACGATGCCACCACACTCCACGTTCTCAACCCTGGACGGACGCACAACTGCTTCAAGGCCGCCCCGAAACGCACCCATGGTCCCTTCACCTGCCGGAACTGCAGCTACACCAGCCTCAGAGCCACCGAAACGCCCGCCAAGAAGGACCTCAACCACCTCCGATGCATCCTACTGAACAGCCGCTCCGCACGCAAACACGCCGTCGAGCTCTGGGACCTGCTCGACACATCATCACCAGACGTCGCCTTCCTGACAGAGACCTGGATGAACGACTCCTCCGCCCCCGACATCGCCATAGCCATCCCAGACGGCTATAAGATCACCCGCAGAGACCGCGTCAACGCAGTAGGAGGAGAAATCGCCATCGTCCACAAGAACACCATCAGGGTCTCGACCAGCACCGACGACACTCTCAGCACCGCTGAACACATGCACTTCCAGATCCACACGGACCCCAACACCACCCTTAGAGGCACCCTTGTCTACAGACCCCCTGGGCCCCGACCCCAGTTCAGCGACTCCATCGCCGACTTCATCAGCACGCACGCCCTGACCTCTACCGACTACATCCTCCTCGGAGACCTGAACTTTCACCTGGAGAACAACAACGACAGCAACTCCACCACCCTGATCGACAACCTTGCCAACCTCGGTCTGAGCCAGCTCGTCACAACACCGACCCATTCCGCCGGCCACACGCTTGAACCCATCTTCTCCTCAAGCTCCCACGTCTCCTTCAGCCACACCACGGAACTCCTCTGGACCGACCACCGCTGCATCCATTTCACCTTCCAGAAACCCACCACACACCACCGCACCCAACAGATCCCACGCCGCTGCTGGAGCAAAGTCACCGAAGACCAACTACGGGCAACCCTCGCTCTCAGCCCTCCCTCCGACCCATCCAACACCGACGACGCCGCCTGCAACCTCAGACGATGGATGGACGACTGTACCAACACCCTCGCCCCGCTGAAAAAACTCACCTACAGTGACACCACCAAAAGAGCCAGCTGGTTCACCTCGGAACTCCTAGCCTCCAAGCGCACCTGCCGGAAACTAGAGAAGAAATGGCACAGTGATAAGACACCGGACAGCCACGCAGCCCACAAAGACGCCA
Source organism: Calotriton arnoldi (assembly GCA_963921515.1). Classification (NCBI taxonomy): domain Eukaryota; kingdom Metazoa; phylum Chordata; class Amphibia; order Caudata; family Salamandridae; genus Calotriton; species Calotriton arnoldi. The sequence continues at coordinate 2,910,898 of CAWUFW010000543.1, read as the reverse complement.
CCCGTAACCACCACCACCTCATCAAGTCCGCCAAGAGAATCTCCTTCTAAGACTGCCTCGACAACAACGCACACAACAGCAAGGAGCTTTTCAACATCGTGAAGGAACTCTCCAACCCCAGCTCCAACACCAACGACATCCCGCCGTCGCAACCCCTGTGCGATTCCCTCGCCACCTTCTTCCACCGCAAGATCGCCGACATCCACGACAGCTTCAACACCCAGACAGCCCCAACTAAGATCGATGCACCAGACCCGCCGCACACCATCGACCACGACCCCCTGCCAGCCTGGGCCAGCGTGAACATTGAGGACACCATCAAGACCATGAGCACAATACACTCCGGCTCCCCGTCAGACCCTTTCCCGCACCACATCTTCAACAAAGCCAGCAGCTCCATCGCACCCCACCTGTGCAACATCATCAATCTCTCCTTCGAGACCGCGACCTTCCCAGAGAGCTGGAAACACGCAGAGATCAACGCCCTACTCAAAAAACCCAAGGCGGACCCGAGAGACCTCAAGAACTTCCGGCCCATCTCCCTGCTTCCGTTCCCAGCCAAGGTCATCGAGAAGATCGTCAACAAACAGCTAACCCGATACCTCGAAGAAAACAGCATCCTGGACCCATACCAATGGGGGTTCCGCAGCAACCACAGCACTGAGACTGCCCTCATCGCCGCCACCGACGACATCAAGATCCTGCTGGACAACGGTGAGACCGCAGCCTTCATCCTGCTGGACCTCTCCGCCGCCTTCGACACTGTCTGCCACCGCACTCTACGCGCACGCCTCCACGACGCAGGGATCCGAGACAAGGCCCTGGAATGGGCCACCTCCTTCCTCACCGGCAGAACCCAGAGAGTCCGCCTCCCACCATTCCGATCCGAAGCCTCCGAGATCATCTGCGGCGTACCCCAGGGATCGTCCCTGAGCCCAACACTGTTCAACATCTACATGGCCCCGCTCGCACGCATCGCCAGACAGCACGACCTCAACATAATCTCCTACGCCGACGACACTCAACTGATCCTCTCCCTCACCAAGGACCCCCTCGCCGCCAAATCCAACCTCCATGAAGGAATGAAGGCCGTCGCCGATTGGATGAAGATCAGCCGACTAAAACTGAACACGGAGAAGATAGAGGTCCTCATCCTCGGCTCCAACCCCTCAGCCTGGGACGACTCCTGGTGGCCAACGACGCTGGGAGCAGCCCCGACACCCACCGACCACGCACGCAACCTGGGAGTCATCCTCGACTCAACGCTCTCCATGGCCAGGCAAGTCAACGCAGTCTCATCCTCCTGCTTCAACACCCTCCGCATGCTTCGCAAGATCTACAGGTGGATCCCGACAGACACAAGAAGAACAGTCACCCAGGCCCTCGTCAGTAGCAGACTTGACTATGGGAACGCCCTCTACGCAGGAGCCCCGGCCAAGCTCATCAAGCGACTGCAACGCATACAAACGCCTCCGCACGCCTGATCCTCGATGTACCACGCCACAGCCACATCACCCCCCACCTGAGGAACCTGCACTGGCTCCCCGTCGACAGGAGAATCTCCTTCAAACTCCTCATCCACGCACACAAGGCACTCCACAAGACTGGCCCAGCCTACCTCAACAGACGACTCCTCTTCTACGTCCCCAACTGCCAACTCCGCTCCGCCGACCTCTCCCTCGCCACCGTCCCTCGCATTCGAAGAACTACCACCGGCGGCAGATCCTTCTCCCACTTCGCCGCCAAGACCTGGAACACCCTTCCACTAAGCCTACGACAGACCCAAGACCTGCTGACCTTCAGGAGGCTACTCAAGACCTGGTTGTTCGACCAGTAGCAGCACCCCCCCCCCCTTTTTTTCTCCCCAGCGCCTTGAGACCCTCGCGGGTAAGTAGCGCGCTTTACAAATTCTGTGATTGATTGATTGACTGTTAAGCGCTGTACGCGATGTTACAGGCTCTCGTTCTGCTTCTTTACTGAAGACTTCTTGAGAAACGAAAGCCTATCCTATCAAGCACTGTGGGCACAATTCCTATATTAGGTTATAAGGAAAGGGTGCAGTACCACAGGCTGTTACTAGGGACACCTAGTAACACGTTGGTACTGCACCTTTTCCTTAAGACATAATATAGGAATGCCATTACTATGAGGCTTAAGAAACGAGCGCCAGCATTTTAATCTTTTGTAGCCTTTGCGGTAAAAAAATGTATTCCACTAATGAAGGAAAAAATGCTCATGCTCGTTCCTCGAGCCACATAGTAATGGAATTCTTATATTATATCTTAAGGAAAGGGTGCAGTACCACAGGCTATTACTATGGACGCCTAGTAACAGCCTGTGGTACTGCACCCTTTCCTTAACACCTAATATTTACATTCTATTACCCAGATCGAGTGGGCTATGGTAATGAAGCCCAGGTGAAAGAGAGCACTACACGAGGAACCAGTGGCTGCAGGGGCTGGGCGAGAGAGCAGCAGGATGAGGCTTCTCTCAGGTGAAATTGCCCTGGAAGGAAGCAGCACTCGTTACTCAGGACTGGAACAAGGCTGCACTGTGTCTGCAGTGATTTAAAAACTGCGGGTGCGGCGGGCTAAACTTATAAGCATGGCGTCCGTGAACCAGGCGCCATGACGATACAAAATGAAGTAGTCCCAAAGCAGAGCAACGCTGGAGCAACCCAATGGCAAGCAGCAGGTGGGATTATACTCCGTATACCCATTGCACCAGGTCTTGCAGACAGCGCATGCGCGCTGCCTAGGCTCGACCTAGAAAATGGACCTCTGAGCTACAGGAAGCCAGTGCAGTTTTTTTGTTAAGGATTTGATGTGGCAATATCTAGGCTGCCCAAAGGCCAGCATGGCTGCCTGATTTTGTATTATCTGCAGTCTGTGCCAGAAGGAAGTCTCATATAAAGAGCATTGGCTTAATCAATGCGGGACATTACTAAAGAGATTATAATTTGAATATTCACTTCAAGGGTGAAGTACCTTCTTATTTTCTTTGTTTTTCAAAGTTGCTGGAAACAAGAGGAGGTCTCTGCGCCTATCTGAGGTTTCATAGATAAATCCTCATCTATGAGGATTCCAAGACTTTTGACTGTTTTTTAGGGAGGGGAGGAGCGCCCATCTCTGAAGGCCAAAAAGAGGGATTGCCTAGGTGAAGTTTGTTCTTCGTCACCACTAACTCAGTTTTGTCAGAGTTCAATTTCAATTGATGTTTATCCATCAAATCCCGTATATACAGCATGGTGTTCTGGAAGAAGGTTTTTGAATCTGGCGTAGTGTCAGTTGTGAAGATCAGCTGCATGTTATCAGCATAGTTATATATCTTCACCTTACGCTGCTGGAGAGAGTATATCAGTGGCCAGATATAGAGATTGAATAGGATAGGTGAGAGGGAGGATCCCTGGGGCTCTCCTCAACCCAAATGAACTTTCAGTGAGCTGAAAGGAAAAAGGTGGACTGCCTGAGTACGATTTTCTAGAAAGGACTTCATCCAGTCAAATGCGGTGTCTTGCAAGCCAGCAGTTCTGACACGGTTGATCAAAATGATATGGTCGACCGTGTCAAAAGCAGCAGAGAGATCCAAAAGGACAAGTGCCTGTGTAATATCTTTATCCACTCCATCCCTCAAATCATCCAGGGCGGGCAAAATATGTGCCTCCGTTGAGTGCGCTGGTCGGAAGCCAGCCTGGTGGGAGTCAAGGAAAGCAGATTCCTCCAAGAAGGTACTAAGGTGTTGGGCAACATGTGCCTCAAGTATTTTTGCCAAAAAAAGGAAGTAAAGAGATGGACCTTTAGTTTTTTCAGGTTGGTAGAATCCTCCCCAGCTTTTTGGGAGGGAGAGCACCACCACCTTCTTGAAGAAATACGGGACTTTCCCCTGCCTAAGTGATTGATTAAGGAAAGAGATGGCTGTATCTGGGAAGTGGGAGAAATAGTTTTTTTAATCTTGGGGGGAGGGTGGGGGGCAGATGTCATTAGGAGAGCCAGATGACCAACAGTTCATAAAAGTGATCTCTGCTGATATCTGTGAAGGCCGAGAGGACCCAATGGTTAATATCCTCAGGTGGAGTTGCCAAATTCAGATGGCTGGAATGGATACGATCTTTTATCATCTTTATTTTATCTATAAAGAAGGAGTTCAAGGCATTGCATAGCTCTTGAGAGGGGATTCTGCCAATACAAATCTTTCAGGTGAAACCTAACAGCGTGGTGATCTGACCATGTGCAAGGCGGGAATGGAAGGTCCAACATGGTTAGGTTGGATGACCAAACTTGGTCTAATATGTGACCTTTTTCATTGTGGGCTCCTTCACATGTTGAGCAAGGTTAAAACTGGTGAGAGTGTCGGAAAGTTCCCTAACAGTGTGTCTACCTGTCTTCTCATTCGCCCAATAGTTTAAGTCTCCTAGGAGCAGAATGTTTGCATATCCAATGGCCAATGGAGCTAAAGAGTCCACTGAAAGTTTTGGAAATTGTTGCAGGTAGTCTGGAGGTCTATACACGAGGACGATTAGTAGGGGGCAGGAGGAAGATGCAGATTTTATTATTAAGATATCCACCGTGGAAATTGGTAGAGGTTCGTTTGTTAAAAATTGGATTTTTTTTTATAACAGCTGCCACTACTACTCCCTTTTCACCCGGAGGTCTGTTTGAATTAAGGAGGTAGTCATTATCAGGGAGTGCTGCCAGGATATCTGGCATCAATTCATCTGTTAACCAGGTGTCTTTTATAAATAGTATATATGGGGAATCAGATGAGAGTAAGTCAAATACTTCTGATTGGTGCTTAGTCAATGAACGAGTATTAAGATATATAATGTTAATGGAGTTCGTATTTGCATTGTTTAGCACAGGAACGGAAATGTTGATTAGCCTCAGGTTAGGCTGTATTTCCTCAACAGTGATAGTATCAGATGGCTGAGGAAGCAATTGTGATGGTGCTAAGCTCGGCCTTAATAATGTCTAATGTGCTAAGTTTTATTAATAAGGAAGGGTCCAGTCGAAGGCACCCTGAAGAAAGATTTTTGAGTTTGCCTGAAATATAGATCATTTTACGTGCATAGTGGCTGGCCCTCGGCCCCATCCCGACATCCGGGGCGAGGATGTGGCCTTACGGCCAGAGCTGCCGACTTTGGAGCTGGGGAACCAGGCTCAATTCTCGGTGTCGGCTCAGCATCCTGTGATTCTGGCAAATCACTTAATCTCCCGTGCATACCAAAAATTAATGTGTCCTTGTGTAACATAACTGGTGCTCGTGTAAAGCACTCCAATACCTTCGGGTTGACTTTGCGCTATGTAAAACCTGCACCAACAAAAAAAGAACACAGATTTGGCACGCATCCGCGCTGGCGCCAGTCTTATGTGTGGCAGGAGCTCTGACTGATTCCCCCAACCAATCAGCAGCGCTCTAAGCGCGCCCTGGGCGAGGCTCTGCAAGCAAATAATGATGACTTTCAGGAGACCAAAACACAGTACAGGCAATTATTTAACGAGCATGTGTAATGCAATAGGTCTCGCATTTGTGAGAGTTTGAGCTATTGGCATTGTAAATGACAATGCATTTTATTACTTATAGTCGTTGCTTGCGAGAAGCAAGGCTGGCAGTAAAAGAGGCGCAGTTACTGCCTGCCTTGCTTCTCATAAGCAACGACTATAAGTACAAAGTGCGTGTTTACACACCACTTGCAGGTTTTCAAAACATATAAATAAAATTCATTGTCATTTACAATGCCAATAGCTCAAACGCTCGCAAATGTAAGACCTATTGCATTGCAAATGCTTGTTTTTTTTGCAGTCACAGTAGGAATTTTCTTTGTTGTGAATTGCCCTGTGTTCTCCTTCATACGGACAGAGGCTGTATTTAAAAGGGGTGTCTTTCTTTTCTCTTGTGTTAGAGGAGCCCATTCCACTAATACATAAGCTAAAGGGACCAGGCAGTCGGTAACAGAGGCTCTGAAATTGTACAGTGATATTGTGGGTGTCGTGCATGCTGTTACCCTGAAGACACGGCATATACGTTGATAGCAGTCATCAATTTGCTAAATGGATCTTCACATATTACACAATTGTTCCCTACTAAAGTTTGTATCAAACCTACGTACGTAGAGGTGAATGTCTCAAGAGTTCATGCCTCTTCTTTTTGGATCACTATGGATACTCCAGTATTGGAACTTTCGTAGATTCACATGCTTGAATCATTCCCCGTCATCATGATGGGAGTCCCCGGTACATTAAATAGTAGTAATAGTGATAAAGGAAGACTGATAAAAATAGTGTAGAACAGGCCTAGGCCTCAGAGTTTATTAACCTATCATAGTCATTATTCAAAAAGAGACCAAAGTTTTCCTTTAGCCAATCAGCTTCAACCACCCTCTAGAACATCCCTGAGAGAAGCTCAGAAGTGAACCTCAGATTTTCTACCACACGTTGTGCTAGGGAGTCTCCTCTGAGCTCTGCTCAGTTTTCTCCAATCTTCAAGAAGATTTTCTGGACTTTAAATCACAGGGAAGTGACTTTATTTGTTATATTCTCTCAAAACAGATATATTTCTTTCATTTATGTCAGTTGTTTGCCACAAATCTGACTGAATCATGTCAGAAAAGGCTAAAATACTGTATGTGTAAGACCCTCACAAAGAGTGGATTTATTGCTTATATCCTTCTCATAAGGCGTCGGACTGCAAGATATGTCGCACCTTCTTGAATAAGACTCTCAGAAACCGTGAGGGAAGGCTTCTTACTTGGCTCCAAAAAATGAAGACTAGGGGCGAGATGTACGACCATTGGCAATTGCGACTAGCAAATTGGCCCAAATTGTGAGTCGCAATTTGCGAGTCGCAATTGCCAATGTACAACAGTGTCTGAGACACTGTTTGCGATTCCCAATGGGGTCGCAAATTGCATGCCTCATGCATATTAATGAGGCTGTCGCACTTTGCAACCCCATTGGGAATGGCTGGCACTCCCAGGGATGGTGGCCTGCTGGGGTCAGCAGACCGCCATGTCTGGGACTTCTTATAAATAAAGCAGGTTTTTTTGTTGAAATGCAGCCCGTTTTCCTTAAAGGAAAACGGGATGCATTTTTTTTTCAAAATGAAACGTTTTTGTTTCATTTTTAGGTCTCGCCTAGGCAGCGCGCATGCGCTGCTCTATGAGATGACCTTTAGAAATTGGTCAGCTCATTTCAAGCACTCGTGCTTGTGCTGGCATCCACCTTGCGGGAGCGAGCAGCGGCGCGCGGGCTAATTGAAAACAGATGGCCCTCACGCCGCTGCTCGCTCCCGCAAGGTGGATGCCAGCACAAGCACGAGTACTTGAAAAGAGCTGTCGTGCAGCGGCGCATTTTCAATTAGCTTTGGGCGCGCGTGCTTGCTCCTCCACTGCCTTTTTCACCCTCGCTCTCCCTTGTTCTCTCTTGCGTGTGTGATGCTTTTCCCCTCTGCTCCATTCCCATGCTGCCCCCCTCCCACCCGCTCCTCAGCAAACTACTTGCAGGCATGTAAACATTTTTTATTATTATAATTACTTTTTTTGTAGGGCCCTGCAGCCACTAATTGCAGCCGGGCTGTTACTCTGTGTGAAAAGTGCTTTTGCTCCACTAACGTGATTTGTAGCAGCTCACCCCGTCGGCACTTTGCTTTAATCCCCAAAAATAGTGATCTTTAATCGTCATTCCGCTCCAAAGTCTCCGCGCCATTCAAGTGTCGGACAGAGCGGAAAGCCTGCAGGAAAACACCCTTCAGCAGAACTGCGGGCAGCAGAGCACGAGGTCCTCTGCAGCTCTGGTCCTTGGAAACATGCATGCCCCACCTCTCAATTTCGTGACAGTTCCCCAACAATACACTGTTGCCGCTGAGCAGTGCCAGTACAGAAACCCCTAACAGCAGGGGTGAACCGCTCTGCAGCACGCCGACTGCCGTCCAGCTAGCAATAATATACATTGCTTTCTGTGCTTTTTAAACAACCGACCACGGGAAAGCTCAGGCTCCCACAGCATGTTTCCTCCCCTCTCCCTGTGCTCCCCCTCCCCCAGCCTGCACACTCGTGCTCCGAGGCCTCCAGACCCCCCCCCCATCTCTCCTCCCCCCTCCGCGCCCATTTTGCAGCAAAGTTGACATATTGGGCTACATCTCCCACAATTCGGCCTCGCAGCCATAGTGCAGCCTGGGGTTGCTTCACCACGCCCCTCTTCCACTGTCTGCCTCTCCACAGTAACACCGCAAACATACATCCAGGCTCCCACAGCATGTTTCCCCCCTCTCCCTGTGCTCCCCCTCCCCCAGCCCGCACACTCGTGCTCCGAGTCCCCACACCCCCCCACCCCCCATTTCTCCTCCCCCTCCGCGCCTCATGCCCATTTTGCAGCAAGGTTGACATATTGGGCAACATCTCCCACAATTCGGCAATATTTTCCCTAACTTAATTGTGCAAGTGCAAATCAAGTTGGGCCGACAGCCAGATTTTGGGCTACAATCCCATACATGCCAACATTTTAGGACAGGGACGTGGGAGATTTAAAAAAAAAAATCGGGAGAATGAAAATTCCCCATTGACTTCAATTGTAGAAAATGCAATTTCAGGCGGGAGACAGCTAAAATAAAGCCATTTTTGGCTTGGTAAATCGGTAGGCTCCCGCCTGAATCGGGTCTATTGGCATGTATGCAATACACGCAGTGTATGTCCGATTCACAGAATTGTGCCTCGCAGCCATATTGCAGCCTGGGGTTGCTTCACCACGCCCCTCTTCCACTGTCTGCCTCTCCACAGTAACACCGCAAACATACATCCTTTGCTACACGGGCAATTCCTTCCTATGAGGGTGTTGCTGTTCTTGCATTGACCTTTCGCCTGCCCCCATAAACCTGCAGACCTGCCCCTTCGTTCCTTTGACCCAATTGTGCTCAGATGCATACCTCACTGCTTGGGCATGCCAGCACTTGTAAAGCCCCGCCCCAAACCTTTTTGCCCTTTATTGTTTCAGGCTCACCCCCCTACTTCCTTCTTTTTACCTGCCTGCAACTTCTGCGACCACCACTTACCACCCTAATTAACGAAGGAGGCCTCCTACTGCCTGACGCCACATGTGTTGGAAATCAGATCTGCCCCCCAGTAGTCAGCAGTTTGTCGCTGACCCAGCCCTATCAGATTCACAAACATTTGTTTGCCTCGGGCCCTGGAGTTCTGCGCCACCCCCAGCTACTTCAAAGGAATGTAAGTTAAAGGGAGAGTGTCTTTCTGGTGTTTAACTTTCAGCACCACGGCAGCGGCGTGTGTAACAAAAGCTGCTCTTATGTGAGTTCAGTTAAAAGGTGCGAGAAAGCTATTACTTCGCCTAGTAATGCTCAATAAGGTTTCTGCTAAGAAATATTTACAAAACCTATGTTACTTAGTAATACAATTCTGCTAATTACAATAAATACATACAGTGCTCTGATGTGTGCTAAGAAATATTTACAAAACCTATGTTACTTAGTAATACAATTCTGCTAATTACAATAAATACATACAGTGCTCTGATGTGAGGCTTTCTTAGAAATATTTACAAAACCTATGTTACTTAGTAATACAATTCTGCTAATTACAATAAATACATACAGTGCTCTGATGTGAGGCTATCCCACCCATGTTTTAGGAGTGGTGTACAAGAGGGCTACGCCTCTGGCTCTGTTTCTGTAATTTTCTTGAATGTGTGAGAAGGAATTCGCCTGAGTGGTGGGGCACATTCAGTGGGGTCGGGGACGCTGTAAGTAAAAGCAGCACTGTCTCCTTGTGTAAATATGTAACTGCTGCTCATACATAGTGCTCCAATACCCTCTGGTTAACTTCCCGCTTTATACATATGTAAACATGTTTTCTCTCGTGCAGGCTGAACCAAACACACAACCAAAACTTTCACCAATATACCAAACACAATGTCCTTGGAATCCCCAACAATTGTCCCCAATCTACCAAGCAACTCCACCACCTCTACAAACAGCATGCAGACAACAAAAATTCTCACCATCACCTATAAACTATAGGTATGGTCAGTACTCCTGAACAATTTTCTCATTTATATCATATAGTATAACATTCTCCTTTTACGGTTGGCAGCTTAACTCGATTAAACAAGTACCAATCATGTACATTTGTTGATCTCCTTCCCTCAAACCCACCCTAATCTCCTACCTTTTACTCGCTTTCAACATTTCTTCCACCCATCCTCCCTATATAATTCGTTCAGACCCACCCCTCCTTCCTTTTTCTCTCTCTTCCTTATTCCCTCGTTCCTCTCTTCCTTATTGGCCTCCTTAATCCCTCTTACTTCTTTCCTTCCTTCCTACCTTGCTTACCTTCCTTCGTTCCTAACTCTCCTTCCTTTTCCCACTCTTCATTACTCCAACCATCTCTTCCCCCTTCCTCGATTCCTCCTTCCCTCAAACTCTTCCTTCCTATGTACTTCCACTGTCCCATCTGCCTATCTTCCTCTCTACCGCCCTATCTTTCTTCATTACCTCCTTTCCTCCTTCTTGCCCTTCTTAATCCCTCTCTTCACTCCTTAATCCTATACCCTCACCTTATTTCCTAAACCCTAATTTCAACTTCACTTATTCCAGTCACTCATATCTTGCCTTTCCGCCTTTCACTAAGTCCTTTCATTGTTCTTCTTGCTTTCTCTCCTATCCTTTTTTCCTCTTTCTCTCCCTCACTCCGTCCCTCTCTCCCTCTCTCCCTTCCTCGCCATCTTTCCTCCCTTCTCTTAATTCCTTCCCCCTTTCTTCCCATCCTTCCCTTATCTCTCTATCACATTACTCCTTCACTCGTCACACTCACACAGTTCCATGCCACACAATTCAACTCCACACATTTCCATTCCACACCACATAATTCACCAACAAACCCCATAATTCAACTCAACACAATTACATAACACCACATACATCCAATCCAAACCACATAATTCCACATCATGCTACAAAATTCAACAGCACACCACATAATTAAACTCCACTACATACCACTCCACACCACAAAATACCATTGCACATAATTACACTCCATCACACCCAATCCCTCTCCACATAATTCCACATAATTCTTAACTAACAATTCCAATCCAACTCACATAATTCCACTCCATAACACATAGGTAAAAGACATTATCATTTACAACGTCAATAGCTCTAACTCAAGCAAATGCGAAAGCAATTGCATTCCTTTTTGGATCATACAAGTAAAAAAAGGCGTATGCGTCTCTGGGGAGAGGATGTGGTCTCACTGCTAGACTGCTGACTTTGGAGCTGGTAAACCAAGGTTCGAGCCTTGGGTCGACTCCACATCCTGTGATTCTGGGCAAATCACTTAATCTCCCCGTGCCTACCAAAAGAAATGAATGTGTCCTTGTGTAACGTAACTGGTGCTCATGTAAAGCGCTCCAATACCTTCGGGTTGCATTTGCGCTATATAAATCTGCAAAAAAATAAAAATACATTTCACATGGTAATGTATGCACGTGCCTACACAATAATGTGGTCAGTCTTCTTTATTATAATTTTTCAACATGCTACACATCAGCCACACTTCTCTACGACATAGCTTAGAAACAAAGGCAAAGCCAAAACCTCTGGCTAACCACTTATAAGGTCCCAAAGGCGAGACCTATTGGCTATGCCAATGCTTGTTTAAGGGCAGGTAGTGGTCCCTGGGACCACTGCCTGCTCTGAAAAAATGTTTGCCCACCCATTCACTAAGGGGAAAGGGTCCCCTGGTGACCCCTTCCCGTTTGGGATTGGTTTACCACCCTCTTTTGCGGTTGCAAAACATTCTTACATAGGTATTCAGACTCGCTATTAGGAAGGGACGCCCTCGGAATGCCCCTTCCTAATAGCGAGTCGCTAACCCTATTTTGCGAGTCGCTATTTAATTAGCAACTCGCAAAATAGGGTTAGTACATGGCCCACAGTTTTTTGCATGCGCAAACGGGTCTAAAACCCATTTGCGCGTGCAAATCTCCGTTGTACATCTGGCCCTAGTTCTGATCCTGTGTCAGAATCAGAGAGCGAGCAGTCTACATCTTACACAAAAGTGAAGGGGTGAGGGGTTAAGACCCCTCTACTCCGGCCCCCCTAGCCACAACTTAAACACACCAAAAGGAGTAGAGAGTGATAAAATATATGTCTCTGTGGTGGCAGGTGCTCTGTGTGAAAAAACTGCCCTCACTCACACAGTTGTGTGACATGCTTCATCATAGGGCTGTTTCAGTACACACCCGCGCAGACCAACGCCTGGGGTGGAGCAATAGGGTAGGGGAAGACGAGACACAATATATAAAAAATATATAGAAACAGTTAGACTGGGATCACCGAAAGAGGAAGTGCAGTGTGAATTAAAATTAGTTCAGAGGTGTCGCTATGCGTACATTTTATTCCTGGACCCTCCGGCCAAGATTAAAAACGTGAAGGATGGTGGTGACTGGAAGAGGTTATGAACTCCTTACACCACTCCTTACTGCCAATTTGTCGACATGTTTCAGCCGTCATTATGTGCCCAAAGTGTAGGGTCACGCTGGCCTTCGTCAGGAACTTTCTGATCCCAAATACACAGTCACCTCGTTACCTTGAGTGTGCTTGTCCAAGAACAAATCGTTCCTGCACCGAGGTATCCCCTAAGTAACACTCTCCCGCAATACTACAGGGAAGAGAAACAAAAACAACAAACACGAAAGGTCACTATTAATCATTCCCTATCGTAGTTTAGCTCACCACAATGCATCAATCATTGTCAAACCACCACATCTCGGGTATAGTGCCCGGATCAGTATCCTTTATTAAAGATAACATGACTTCGTTCAATATATGTGAAACTGGTGTAGATTCACCTACTAGAATCGTATGCGCAGATCGTTCAACGTATGTTTTTCCCTCGCACACCTCACTCAAAATCAAAAAAGTCAAATGGTGCCGTGACACTTACCGAGTTTACACTAAAACGTTACTAGAACTGGCGAGAGACAAGGAGAGACCCCCGTAGTCACACTCTGGGGGAGATAAATCAACAAGGAGACACATAGTGGTTAGATGGTCATGTATCAAACAACATCCAACCCGGATTGACCCTTCCGGGTGTGTAAATATCAATGATCATGCCATGAGATCACGGTTCTTTGTACCTTCTATAAGCGGATAAGGTAAAGTTTACCCCACAATCCTAGAGAGTGCCCGTTATACCACATAGTTCCCTCATACAAATGCGGTATTATCGCCACTCGCCCCAGGTATCGTCCCTTGTGCGATCCTCGTGGGCGTTCACAATATCTACCCTTTGTTCCATTATAAACTCCGTTCTCCAGTCCGGTCGTGCACCCACCCCCCCCTCTCCTTACTTCATCAAGGTTGGTGCTCCTCCCTCAGACCGCTTGTCCATTCTCGCCGTGAAGATGAGCAGGAGCGGAGTGTTTCACGTTTAAAATACCAGTCCCGGCTCCCTGCTTCCCGTCACGTGGGAGCTAGGGCGTGGTCTGCGTCAGCAATGACGGTGACGTCTGCCCGCAACGAGCTCCGTTGCCCAGGGCGATGAAGACGCTCCTTCAGTGTTTTAAAAAAAATTCCCCGGCTGCTCTGACTTTATTTGAACACGGGTGGAGAAGACACTAAAGCTACCCGTCCTCCTTAATTGCATATCTCGCCAGCAGCGCTCGTGTATTGCGCAAATGCCCGCACCTCTTGGACATGAAACTTACATCCCATAGGCAATGCCCAACAAGTTAACAAGGCTACCCATGCACAATTAGTGCCATAAGTACCATACGCTGATGGAAGTTAAAAAGCAGAAACAAGTGAGTGGGGGGGTTTTGCCCAAATATCAGTGTGACAGCAGGGCAGTAAAGCTGTGTCACTAGCAGTGTGGGGTGTTGCACCACCAGACACAGGTGTGCTCCACCGTGTGTTCAGAAAGGGGGGCTAGCCTACAGTGTGTCCTGTATCTATGGTGGCAAGAGTCCCTTCCACCATGAGGCACGTGTCAAGTACATTGCAGTTTTTTCAACCATTCCTTCAAAGTCTATATGTAATCACAGGGTGGCTGAAGGCCATGTATGGGAAAGGTTCGCATACCCTATGTATAAGTCCAGTGTCTAGCATAGTGTGTCCACCTATCTGCTAAGAGTCTGCCACAGGATATCATCATTAAGGCCCACAAGGTGACTCTTGAGACGGTAGACACATTTCTGTTCCCTCAGGAGTAGGGCCCTTATTTTATCTCCTGTGTTTGGGTTCAATCTAGGTTTCTCCACCACTGTCCACGCTATATCATCTATAGTATGTTGTTTTTCTAGGTAGTGTGCGGTTAGTTTAGTATTTGATTTGAGACACCTGATTGCACTACGATGTTCCATTATGCGTGTCTTTACTTTCCTGCTGGTCATCCCCACATATTGTTTATTACCGGGGCATGTAATGAGATAGATGACAAATTCGGAGTTACAGTTCGTGTGTGTCCTCTGCTCCCATGGATAGGTTAAACCCACATCTATGGTTTTCGTGTTTTTCGTAAGATGGCACACATTACATGATCCACACCTCTAGTGTCCTTGGAGCGGTGGAAGTCCACTTGTTGCCTCTGACCCTCTCTGTTGATGTATGTTAGGTCTTGTGTGTACCAACACGTCCTTAAGATTGGCACTCCTTTTGAAAGAAAAGAGGGGTTTGGCTATATTCATACCGTTTGAATTAAGTATGCGCCAATGTTTCAATATCTTTTGTTTTATGTGGTGCAAGGCCGTGTTAAAAGTGGTGACACTCACTGGTTTATCTATTGATGGTCTCTCAGTTTTTTCCAATAGGTTTTCCCTGTTAGTATTGGCTGCTCTTTTTCTGGCTTTTGAGATGGTGCGCTCGGGGTACCCTCTCTGATTGAGTTTTTCCGTGAGGAGGACGGCCTCCTTGTAAGTGGTTCTCTCAGTACAGTTCCGCCTTAGTCTTGAGAACTGGCCCACAGGTAGGTTGTCCCTTAATGATTTGGGGTGAAAGCTATCATAAGCCAGCAGTGAGTGTTTGTCTGTGGGCTTATGGTAGATCATGGTCGTGAGTTTACCCTCTTTAGGTTCGATGACCAGATCTAGAAATGGTAACTCAGTTTTTGTTACTGTAGATGTAAAATGCGGTAGGGGATTCCTGCTGTTGAGCCAATCGAGGAATTGGGTGACCGAGAGTGCATCTCCCCTCCAGATCACCAGGACGTCGTCTATAAATCAGCGCCAAAGTCTGATGTTGTTTGACCAAGGGCTTCCAGTGTCATAAATCATGGTTTTTTCAAACGCACCCACATATAGACCGGCTAGACTAGGGGCGAATGTGCTCCCCATGGAGGTTCCTTGGGTCTGCAGGTATAATGTGCCCTCAAACTCAAAGAAATTTCTCGTCTAGGCTATTTCAACCAGGTTTAAGATAAAGGCTCATGGGGTCTGGTATGTCCACTCTTCTTAACACCCGTAAGGTTTCTCTTTGGGGAATGTTAGTATACAGGGCCTCAATGTCCAAACCCAACAGAAACTCATTGTCAGGGTCGAAGTCCATATCTTTGATCAGATTCAGGATATCAAATGTGTGTCCTGCAGGTAGGCTGGCATTTTCTGGACCAAGGTTTTAAGGTAGAAATCACAGAATTGTGATAAAGGTTCCAGAATAGAGCCAATGCCAGACATGATGGGCCTACCTGGTGGTGGCCTCGTTGGTTTGTAGATTTTAGGCAATATGTAAAAGTAAGGTTTGATCGGTTGATCTCTAGTCAGGTAGTTGGCCTCGTGTTTGGAGATCCAGTCGTTCACCGTCCCCTCCTCCACTAGTGTCGCAATGTCCTTTGCGATCTCAGCGGTGGGGTCCCTTCTCAAGACCCTATAATTCCTCTCATCCGACAAGAGGCGGTGGCACTCGTTCGTGTATGTTGTTTTGTCCAGAATGACGATTGCTCCCCCTTTATCGGCTGGCTTGATAATGATGGAATCATTTTCTTTCAATTGTCTGAGTGCCTTCTTTTCCATGTTTCTCATGTTGACAAAAGAGCGTGTGTTCCGTCTTTGTAAGTTCTCAATGTCATAGCTGACTGCTTGTTCAAAGGTAGCAACCTCCTGTGGTAAAGCAGCAATCTGGGGTGTGAAGGTAGATTTTGGGCGCAGTGGCATGTCCCCCAAAGTGTTGTTTCTTTCTTCAGCACCCTCAAAAAAGATCTTCAATCTGATACTTCTGAAGAAAGCCGCTAATTCTTGGCGGATCTGACAGTGATCCAGCATATTGGTTGGGACAAAACCCAGACCCTTGTTGAGAAGGTTTTCTAGTGAGTCGGTCAAGGTCGACGAGGAGAGGTTGACCAATAGTGAGGGTCCCTGCTTGTTCCTGGTGCCAGGCTCTGGGCCATACTCCTGGTTACCCGCTGATCCAATTCTCGGTCTCGGTCGTCCCAGGTCACCCTCGGTTGGCCCTTCTGTTTGCCCCTGCCTCTCCCTCTGCCTAAAAAAGGAATCTGAGGCTTTTGGAATTGGGGTTGTGGGAATTGTGGATTCTGGAACCCTTGGTGAGGGGGAAAACCCATTCCTGGCCAGTGGTAACCCTGATTGGGGTGGCCTTGGAAGGGGCCAGGGAAGAAAGGTCTCGGTCCCCTCTGGTATCCTCTGCCCCTCCCTCTCCTACGCTGTGGGTATTCGTAGTCACTACCCTCACTGCTGCTACTTAGGATATCCTGGTCTCTTTTTCCTTGCTGGGTACCCTTCTTCATCTCCGTCAGTTTCTGTTGGATATATTCCTCATTCGTGTGTGGATAGACTTTTTCTTTTGAAAATCTCTTTAGGTCTTTTTGCAGCTTGCTGATTTTGGACTGCATGAGGTACTCCCTGTGGTCCCCCAGTTCCGTGTTTACTTCTTCCAACTTGCGTTTATAAGTGGCCAGCAGTACCTCTGTTTTTAATCCCTGCTCACTCGTTTATATCTGTATCACCATCTGTATCACCGGGGTATCGGCTAATCTTTTTGCTGTGCTTATTATGAGCACCAGCCAATCCCTGGTGCACTTCCACGCTATAAGTGCCCAGTCCTTTCTAAATGTGGCAAAGATTAGGGGTTCATTAGTTACAAGAAGGCCTCGTGGCACTGCGTTCCCCCTTGGATATTCAGTGAGGGTGGCCCCAAGGAGTATTGCTTTAACATGTGATTTCTTTAGTTCCAGTAAGGTATCCCAACCCTCTCCTTGTGTTAGGATCTGGTTAATTGTGGTGTCACCCAGTAATGACGGTCCTGCCAGGATCTCTGCTATCATTTTCTCACCAAAAGACAGTCCCTGATCCTGTGCCATGAGGACGAGGCGCACACTACCCAGGTGGAAAGTGACTCCTAGTACGAGGAGGTGCTAAAAAAACGAACAACGTACTCTGTGTCTACTTACTGCACAGTGGCACAGTATTCCCCTGTGGCTGCACCACCCCTCTACTCAATATCTTACACAAAAGTAGTCTAAGTCATCGAAGATTTCCCTCAAAAGAGAAAGGGATTCTTTGCACCCTCTCAAGGAACCCCACCCAAAATGTGCCAAAAAATCCTCTCAGGATGTCTCCTCAGGGCACAGTAAAGGGTCTCTCAAGAAAGCTCAGCCTTATAAATATGTATCTGAGCCAAAACCTCCACCTCCAGACCTTAAATTGACTTTTAAAAGGCCTTCTTCAGAACCATCTACAAGTTCTCTGCCACTGAAGAGGGATGCAAAAGAAACAATTGATGGACGGAATGCTGGACAATGCAAACATTCACCCCCAGTCACAAGGATCTGGGTTAAATCCATCATTCTTTTGCTCACCACACCACCCCAGTTTGGACCCAGCCATATGCAAATCAGTCTTGACCCTGTTCCTTGTGGGAACAGTCCAGCCCGAACTGCCAAGCCAGGTCCTCCCTGGACCGGAAACAAGCATCCTAGGACCGGTTTCAGGGCATCACCCTTCTTCAGCCAGGCTAGCTTGAATCCAGTGGTGTAGTGAGCACGGGACCCACGTCTGGGCATACCCTTCCCACTTAGGGCGACAAATGCAAAAGAAACAATTGATGGACGGAATGCTGGACAATGCAAACATTCACCCCCAGTCACAAGGATCTGGGTTAAATCCATCATTCTTTTGCTCACCACACCACCCCAGTTTGGACCCAGCCATATGCAAATCAGTCTTGACCCTGTTCCTTGTGGGAACAGTCCAGCCCGAACTGCCAAGCCAGGTCCTCCCTGGACCGGAAACAAGCATCCTAGGACCGGTTTCAGGGCATCACCCTTCTTCAGCCAGGCTAGCTTGAATCCAGTGGTGTAGTGAGCACGGGACCCACGTCTGGGCATACCCTTCCCACTTAGGGCGACAAATGCAAAAGAAACAATTGATGGACGGAATGCTGGACAATGCAAACATTCACCCCCAGTCACAAGGATCTGGGTTAAATCCATCATTCTTTTGCTCACCACACCACCCCAGTTTGGACCCAGCCATATGCAAATCAGTCTTGACCCTGTTCCTTGTGGGAACAGTCCAGCCCGAACTGCCAAGCCAGGTCCTCCCTGGACCGGAAACAAGCATCCTAGGACCGGTTTCAGGGCATCACCCTTCTTCAGCCAGGCTAGCTTGAATCCAGTGGTGTAGTGAGCACGGGACCCACGTCTGGGCATACCCTTCCCACTTAGGGCGACAAATGCAAAAGAAACAATTGATGGACGGAATGCTGGACAATGCAAACATTCACCCCCAGTCACAAGGATCTGGGTTAAATCCATCATTCTTTTGCTCACCACACCACCCCAGTTTGGACCCAGCCATATGCAAATCAGTCTTGACCCTGTTCCTTGTGGGAACAGTACAGCCCGAACTGCCAAGCCAGGTCCTCCCTGGACCGGAAACAAGCATCCTAGGACCGGTTTCAGGGCATCACCCTTCTTCAGCCAGGCTAGCTTGAATCCAGTGGTGTAGTGAGCACGGGACCCACGTCTGGGCATACCCTTCCCACTTAGGGCGACAAATGCAAAAGAAACAATTGATGGACGGAATGCTGGACAATGCAAACATTCACCCCCAGTCACAAGGATCTGGGTTAAATCCATCATTCTTTTGCTCACCACACCACCCCAGTTTGGACCCAGCCATATGCAAATCAGTCTTGACCCTGTTCCTTGTGGGAACAGTCCAGCCCGAACTGCCAAGCCAGGTCCTCCCTGGACCGGAAACAAGCATCCTAGGACCGGTTTCAGGGCATCACCCTTCTTCAGCCAGGCTAGCTTGAATCCAGTGGTGTAGTGAGCACGGGACCCACGTCTGGGCATACCCTTCCCACTTAGGGCGACAAATGCAAAAGAAACAATTGATGGACGGAATGCTGGACAATGCAAACATTCACCCCCAGTCACAAGGATCTGGGTTAAATCCATCATTCTTTTGCTCACCACACCACCCCAGTTTGGACCCAGCCATATGCAAATCAGTCTTGACCCTGTTCCTTGTGGGAACAGTCCAGCCCGAACTGCCAAGCCAGGTCCTCCCTGGACCGGAAACAAGCATCCTAGGACCGGTTTCAGGGCATCACCTTCTTCAGCCAGGCTAGCTTGAATCCAGTGGTGTAGTGAGCACGGGACCCACGTCTGGGCATACCCTTCCCACTTAGGGCGACAAATGCAAAAGAAACAATTGATGGACGGAATGCTGGACAATGCAAACATTCACCCCCAGTCAGAAGGATCTGGGTTAAATCCATCATTCTTTTGCTCACCACACCACCCCAGTTTGGACCCAGCCATATGCAAATCAGTCTTGACCCTGTTCCTTGTGGGAACAGTCCAGCCCGAACTGCCAAGCCAGGTCCTCCCTGGACCGGAAACAAGCATCCTAGGACCGGTTTCAGGGCATCACCCTTCTTCAGCCAGGCTAGCTTGAATCCAGTGGTGTAGTGAGCACGGGACCCACGTCTGGGCATACCCTTCCCACTTAGGGCGACAAATGCAAAAGAAACAATTGATGGACGGAATGCTGGACAATGCAAACATTCACCCCCAGTCACAAGGATCTGGGTTAAATCCATCATTCTTTTGCTCACCACACCACCCCAGTTTGGACCCAGCCATATGCAAATCAGTCTTGACTCTGTTCCTTGTGGGAACAGTCCAGCCCGAACTGCCAAGCCAGGTCCTCCCTGGACCGGAAACAAGCATCCTAGGACCGGTTTCAGGGCATCACCCTTCTTCAGCCAGGCTAGCTTGAATCCAGTGGTGTAGTGAGCACGGGACCCACGTCTGGGCATACCCTTCCCACTTAGGGCGACAAATGCAAAAGAAACAATTGATGGACGGAATGCTGGACAATGCAAACATTCACCCCCAGTCACAAGGATCTGGGTTAAATCCATCATTCTTTTGCTCACCACACCACCCCAGTTTGGACCCAGCCATATGCAAATCAGTCTTGACCCTGTTCCTTGTGGGAACAGTCCAGCCCGAACTGCCAAGCCAGGTCCTCCCTGGACCGGAAACAAGCATCCTAGGACCGGTTTCAGGGCATCACCCTTCTTCAGCCAGGCTAGCTTGAATCCAGTGGTGTAGTGAGCACGGGACCCACGTCTGGGCATACCCTTCCCACTTAGGGCGACAAATGCAAAAGAAACAATTGATGGACGGAATGCTGGACAATGCAAACATTCACCCCCAGTCACAAGGATCTGGGTTAAATCCATCATTCTTTTGCTCACCACACCACCCCAGTTTGGACCCAGCCATATGCAAATCAGTCTTGACCCTGTTCCTTGTGGGAACAGTCCAGCCCGAACTGCCAAGCCAGGTCCTCCCTGGACCGGAAACAAGCATCCTAGGACCGGTTTCAGGGCATCACCCTTCTTCAGCCAGGCTGAAGAGGGAGTTGCTGTCGACAACAAGGGGATGTTCCTCAGGTACGTCGACATCATTCTCTACAGCCTTGTCACTGTCAACGACATCTCTGTCGTCGTCTTTCCAGACCCCGATTTCGTCAACTATCCCTCTGGCATCGTCAACGAGAATCTCCTCTCTGTCACTAAAGTTAAAACCGCCGACAGAGAAGTTGCCGTCAACGAGGTTGTCGACGAAGACAGCACAGCCACCGATGAAAACACTGTCATTGACGAAGGCACCGTCGTCAACGAAGGCACCGTCGTCGACGAAGACACCGTCGTCGAAGACACTGTCGTCTACGAGGTCGTCAACAAGGTCACCGTCACCATCGACGGTACCAGCGTGGACAGATTAGTCGTCGACGAGGAAGAAAATGCTGCAAGAGGACGTCATATTGCTGAGCCCATCGCGGTCACCGTTGACGCACCCGTTGACGGCAACTATCTCGTTGACGAAGGCTCCTACATCAGGACCAAGGGATAAATCACCATCGCCAAGGTCTATCGCCTCACCGAGGGAGACAGAGATTACCCCAGAACATATATCACCAAGTAAAATTGCACCTCTTTTACCCACTCATCTTCTGCAAAAGAAGATTCGGAAGAGGATGGCCCCTTTGAACCTGCATATAGTCCATCAGAATTGCATGTCAAGTATCAGCCAGAGGACGATGAGGACCAGGAACAAGACGGATACAGTCAAGTTTACTATGCACAGCCTGAGCCAAGCCGGCAGTACTATCATCAAGAGATGGCGACAGTGCCTTCTGCTTTATTTTCGGATCTTCAGTCAATGCTTGAGGATTACCGCCACCGTTTTTTCCCACCTGCAGTTCCGGTTGCTGTCTCTCTGCCTATAGTGGGGTAACCGGTGCAACGATCCACTCCTACCATACTGTCACTCCCAAACACTCCACAGTCTGTGCCTCTCCAGGAAACAGTTTCTTCGGATGAAGAACGTGAAGAAGGAGAACGTTGCGACACAGGCGCAGAATTGGATAATTATTCTATCTCTCTGTCTGCATCACCTACCCCTCCTCCAGTAGACTCTCCACCAGAGGATATAGGAGGATTTCATAATCTTTTAGAACAAACAGCAAAAAGATTCATTTTACCTCTTCCTTCAAAGCAATCCGACTGTTTCCTTTACGATTTTAAAGAACCATATTGCAAATCCGTTAGAGCCATACCGATTATCGATTACATCTGGGAAGAGGCGATACAGATTATGAAGACTCCAGCATACATACCGGCTATGCTTCTGTGCCTCGACAAAAAATATAAAGCTACAGACAATGCACCAGCGTGCCTTACTGGACATCCGAAACCAGGCTCAGTGGTTATGCAGACAGCTCAACGCCGCCCATAGCTCCCCTTTCGGCTCCTCCTGATAAAGACGGCAGGTGTCTAGATTCAATTGGGAAAAAGTGTTCATCAATGTCAGCATTGACAGTGAGAGCAGCAAATTCTCTGTCGATTTTAGGGCGCTACGATCGCCAGATGTGGTCTGACATTGCTCTCTACATGGATCAACTCCCAGAGGATGCTAAAGAAGAGGCGAAGAAGATATTACACGAAGGGGAAAGGGCATCCAATGAAATGATAGATTCCGCCATGGATGTTGCCATCACTGGTTTCAGTCAGCTGGCAGGAGCGGCTGCTCTCAGAAGGCAGGGCTGGCTTAAAGCCACCTCATTCCTCCCTGAGGTTCAAAATAAAATCTTAGACCTCCCATATGACGGAGAGGATCTTTTTGAAAGTCAAGTGGAAGTAGCCCTCAAATCAATAAAAGAGGGCACGGATACCGCCAAGTCTTTGGGGTCACTCCAATTTCGGAAACCTCCTTTTCGTGGTTCCCGTGGGAAAGGACAGCAATCATATAGGGGAGGCTATCAGCAATACCGATACCCTTCGTACTCATCAAGTCACCAGCCTTATCGTTCCCACTTCCAGCAAAAACAGCCTCCGCAGACATCCTATGTTAGACCTAACAGAGGAAAGGCAGCACGACCAGGCAAGGATGGGGGCCATAGACAATGATATCTCACAGGCTCTGGCTCCAAATCCCTCACCACATTCTCCTCATTTGTTCCCATCAAAAACTTTCAGCCGCACTGGAAAAATCTCCAACCACCATCTCCAATGGCAAACCGTTACAACGGACAAGTGGGTCCTACGTCTGATAAAATTTGGACACACACTGGAATTTATTCAAAGACCACCTACAACCCCGCCACAGCCTTTTCACCAAAAACGCCTCACAGCTCTTCAACAAGAGGTCAAGATAATGCTCTCCAAAGGGGCGATAGAAAAGTTCCCAGGCTGTCAGAGGGGCAAAGGTTTCTACTCCTGTTTCTTCTTAATCAGAAAGAAGTTAAGGCAGTGGCAACCAATTCTCGACCTCAGACGCCACAATCTTTACCTGAAGAAGCAATCCTTTTGGATGATTTCTCTGCAGGATGTTCTGAGTCTTCTAAATTAGATTACATGACCTCATTGGACCTCCAAGATGCGTATTTCCACATCCCTATTCATCCAAAGCACAGGAAATATCTGATGTTTTTTGGTTGCCGGACGCCATTTTCAGTTAAGGTGCTCCCGTTCGGCCTCAAATCAGCACCCAGGTTTTTCACAAAATGCCTTGCTCCAGTCGCAGCATTCCTCAGGCAAAGCCAGCATCAGGTCTTCCCGTATTTGGATGGCAGGCTGATAAAGGCATCTTCCGAGTCAGCAGCGCTAGCATCAACACAAGCCTGCACAATATTTTCCGTCGACTGGGTCTCACTCTCAATCTGAAAAAGTCCAAGAAGACCCCATCGCAAAAGATTGTATTTCTAGGAGCAAAGCTAGACACGGGGTGCTTAAAAGCATATCCTGCGGAGGAGCGACAGCGACGACTTCTCAGGCTGGCGGCATCCTTAGAAAGAAAAAAGTCTCTTTCAGTCCGACTATTCAAGTCACTCTTGGGAATGATGTTTTCATGCATTTCTCTGATCCCACTTTGTCGCCTCAAAATGCGACCTATCCAAGAGGAGCTGGACAAACAGTGGGCACAGTCCAAAGGCTCGTTCGACGACATGGTCAATGTAACCCCACGAATGCTAAAGGCCTTGGAGTGGTGGTTAGACAAAAACCATCTGTCGGTAGGGCTATCTCTCAAGTATACGCCGACACCCTTTGTAATCACCACGGATGCATCCATGAAGGGCCGGGGAGCTTACCTCCAAGAACTGCAAGTGAGCGGCAAGTGGCATCGGACTCAAAGTCAATCACACATAAATGTCCTGGAATTGAAAGCAGTCCATTTAGCCCTTCAAGCTTTTCTTCCCAGAATACAAGGTTCATCGGTGCTTGTCCGAACGGACAATACTACAATGATGCATTACATTAACAGACAGGGTGGCACACGATCTCATCTACTATCAAGAACGGCGCAGAAGTTGTGGGAATGGGCTATAACTCACAAAATCTGCATCCGAGCGGAGCATGTTCCAGGAATACAAAACATGATTGTGGATACACTCAGCAGGCTCACAACATCGTGACACGAGTGGGAACTACACCAGCAGACTCTGCACAACATCTTCAGCCGCTGGGGCATCTTTGCCTACGCCTTTCCCCTACTCCTCTTCTCCCAAGAGTCATCAGGAAGATGAAGAACGAGCCCTGCAAGCTGATTCTCATTGCTCCAGCATGGCCACGGCAACACTGGTGCATGGAACTGCTTCTCCTCTCCCAGGTCCCGCACATCCGACTACCAGTATTCTCCAACCTACTCACGATGAACCAGGGAGAGATCCTCCATCCGGATCCCCGACACCTTCACTTATTGGCATGGCTCCTGAGTTCAATGAGTTCCAGTATTTAGACATTCCTGACGACTGTCGAGCTATCCTGGCCAGAACAAGAGCAGATAGTACCAACAAAACTTATCGCTTCAAATTGAAGCGTTTCTGTACCTGGTGTTGTCAAGCAGAAATACATCCGTTTTCATCATCTCCAGAACAACTCTTGCCATACTTACTACAATTGGCGCAATCAGGTTTGGCACACAGTTCTATAAAAGTCTATCTAGCAGCCATTTCTCGTTACAGAAGGACACTTTCCTCTCCACCGTGGTGGTCCTCCAGGATAATCAAGGAATTCCTCAAAGGTTTGTTCCGTGCCTACCCTCCGGTAAGGCCGGTAAGGCCTCCATCTCCGATGGCAGTTAAATACGGTTCTTTCACAACTGACGAAGCCTCCTTTCGAACCGATTCACAGGGCAGAGATGAAATTCCTATCGTGGAAGGTAGCATTTCTTCTTGCATTAACGTCCACCAGGAGAGTAAGTGAAATGCAAGCTTTTGTCATAGAAGAACCATTTTTACAATTCAAGGTGGATGGTCTTCTCCTCCGCACAAATCCAAAATTTATACCAAAAGTTCCTTCGGACTTCCATTGGAATGACCCGGTGGTACTAAAGACTTTCTTCCCAAACCCATCAACTGCTGCGGAAAGAACCCTCCATTCGCTAGACGTCAGACGTTGCCTTAAGTTCTATCTACAAAAAACAAAACCATTTCGCAAGTCTTCTCAATTATTTGTAGCATACAGGGCTCCAAGAAAAGGTTTCCTGCTTTCTAAGCAGAGTATATCTAGATGGATATCCAGTGCTATACTATTTTGCCATCGCAAGGTTGGCAGACCACTATCCTCAAGGGTCTGGGCCCACTCATCGAGGGCTGTGTCTACGTCTACAGCATTGTTTGCAGGAGTATCTCTTCCAGAAATTTGCTGTGCAGCTACGTGGAAGAGTAGACACATATTTACAAGGCACTACTGTCTGGATTCTACAGTCCTAAATGACGCAGCGGTGGGACAAGCAGTGCTTCGCAATCTGTTTCCTTAAGGTGAGCCATCCCTGTATACCCTCCTACCTTTTAGGTCTGTAGCACATTTTATATTATAAAGTATTTGCACTGTTAAATGCATGTAGTAACTTGTTTCCTAAGTATTATTTCCTATGATTGTGACTACCAGGTGGCTTGATATTTATTTATTTAAAGATTTGCTGTTGCATTGTCTTGTTATGCTGTTCAAAGCCATTATAAATGTGCTACTTAACTGCATGCTACTCTGATTCAAGCATGTGAATCTATGAAAGTTCAAATACTGGAGTAAGAAATAAGTTACTTACCTGTAACTGTAGTTCTCCAGTTTTGGAAGCTTTCATAGATTCACATGCGACTCACCCTCCTCCCCGCGGGGACAGCTCACCTACCTCTATTTCTCTATATGAGAGTTAGCACTAGTGCTCGAAAATCTGAGGTTCTGAGCTTCTCTCAGGAGTGTGGGTGGTTGATGCTGATTGGCTAAAGGAAAACTTTGGTCTCTTTTTTAATAATGACTATGATAGGTTAATAAACTCTGAGGCCTAGGCCTGTTCTAGTCTATTCCTATCAGTCTTCCTTTATCACTATTACTGCTGTTTAATGTACCTGGGACTCCCATCATGACAACGGGGAATGATTCAATTATGTGAATCTATGAAAGCTTCCAATACTGGAGAACTACAGGTACTGGTAAGTAACTTATTTCTTCTCTAAGCTGAAAGAATTCTGCCTGGGTGTTTTTCTGAGCACTAGCTTGTTGCTGCAAAAATGTAAATTATTTTACTTAGTCTATTGTTCTAGGCTTCTCACAATAGTACAATATGAGTTTTTTTAACAATCCTTTAGGGATTTATAGTTAATGTTGACATCCATGCTTCAAGAAATGTACAGATCTAAGACTGATAAACAGCATCAGCTCTAACCCTGGGCAAAGCACTACGCTACGCTCGCGTAGTTTGCGAAGTTTGCGCTACTTCGCACAACGCGAATTGCACGTAGCACAGTGCAAACACGCGTAGCGAAGCGTAGTGGTAATTTTTTGCTTGCTCGCGGTCCTCAACATCAAGTTGGCGACCGCGAGCAAGCAAAATGACATCCCGGCGAGACTTTTTCCTCGTTCGCGATCAGCAACATCAAGTTGCCGATCATCGCGAACAGCGCACTACGCAGTTCGCGTAGTGCTACGCGTAGCTCGCGTAGTGCAAACTGCACTTTGCGTAGCTTCGCGTAGCGCTACTTCGCGAACTACGCCCAGGGTTAATCAGCTCATGCCACAGCGAAGAGCACTTAATATTAAGTCTAAAATCAAAATTGAATGCCCATATTAAGTCTAAAATCAAAATGCAATGCCCATAGTGCATGTAATAGGCTATTACAGACTACATATGCTACAGGAAGCATGCATTCCAACTCGTTGATCATCAGTACACCCCTTCTGTCATGAGTCCTGGCAATCACAAACGTTTAAGGCACGCATTGTGTTAACACGACGTGTGTTCGATTTACTAATGCGGTTTTCACTTACCAGTCACAAATTATGTCTGCGACATCTGGTCATAGGTTGCACCTGTTTGAGATATTTGCCGAATTTCCTACACATAATAGTGTAATTGACATTGTTGTAAGGAACAGTCGCAAGTATTTATCTTTGGATTACTGAATAGGATTTTGCATAAAATTCTAGTCCTGGGTTAAAAAACTTTGCAGCTTTTTCTCTTGGGATTGATCAGGTGGAAGTCCTGAAGAAAGCCGGGGTATTATCACGTGCCGGCTGAAACATGTCGACATCTTAGCAGAGTGGAGGGGTAGGGCTCTATTAATGAGTAGCCATTACCACCATCCACGGGTCTGGATTAGACCATCTCTTGCACCTGGACAGTGTACCCAGTATTAAAGGTATAGCAGGGATACACTGTTACCAGTTTTATCAACTTATTCTGCCATCCTTTTTCACTTTTTTGATCCCTCACTATTTCGTCTCCTCTTACATGGTGTTTGTCTTCCCCCTCCCTATTGCTCCACCTCCAGCGTTGGTTAGCGCGGAGGTGTGTTAGCAGGCCCTATGATGAAGCATGACACAGCTTGCTGTGTGTGAGGGCAGTTTTATATACACAGTGTGTGCCCTACTTCACACCTCTCCTCTGTTCACTCACTACATTAGTTTTTACATAGTTCCTTTTCTTTGTTGTGTGATTTAAAAAACTAATCACATTTGGTATTTAACTTTATGGATCCATTTTTCACTCTGTTCAAGTGTTTCTGTAACAACCGGTGCCTACACTTATATCTGGACCTTCCAGGTGTAACTTAAGCCTGCGGAGACGTCTTGAAAATGTATTTAAAAATGTTTGTCAGTACTCATTAAATAACTGCATTATTTGGTGCTGCATGGAATTTCCATGACTGCTCCTCTTGACTGATTCCTGTGTATGCTGACAAATATTCTTTAGGAACAAACATAATAAGTATGTTTACACCACACATGCAAATTATTCCTGTGTTTTGCATACACCAGTTCTTGGTTTTGGCGTTTATCTGTTTAACGCCTTGTTAAGTCCTGCTCTAATCTTAACTTTTAAACATTATAGTATTGTGAAATATGGAGATTTATGTTAGTCAAATAGTATGTCTGTTTTGCTTATATAAAAAAAAACTAATCTCGTTAAAAAGGGCAAAAACTAAACTAAAATACTTCAAGCCATGACATGTGAATTGCTATATTTCCTATCACTAAATGCTTAACCTTAAAACATTTAAGTTTAGAGTTTTTAAGTGATCAGTATAACTGTTTTCAATAGCAGTTCACTTAGTTTTCTGTTAATTGAAGTTTATATTCTGCATTGCGAGGCTGTATATAGGAAGCAATTAATAGGCAGATCAAATGAAAGATGCAAACATTTCCATAAATAATCCCTGATGTGTCTTTTGAGCCTGCTAGAGTGTGCCTTTTCATCCATTGATTTCTATTGATTTCACTACCTCTAAACTTGCAGTCTCAGATTCATGTTATAATGCCTAGCCACAGTTTAGTCTAAATGGCACATGGCTGTAATTTACCCAAAGTTACTTAGTGGAAAAGGTTATCTTGAATCCGATTTATTGCTGCCCATATACCAGGTATCTGATAGCAGAACGATTGACACTGTTTTTAAGGTCTGGCCTAGAGACCGCTTTAGCTCTCTTTTTATCCCCATAGTAAAAATCATAAATAAATAGTAAATACATGTATACAACAAGCAACACAAGGGAGGAATGTTGGTGGTAATTAAAGCAGGACAGAAGGTGGGATGGTGTGGCAGAGGGTGGGAACGCAAGCAGAAACAGCTGGGAGGAGGCGAGGTGGGGGAGGAAGGGAATCAACACAAGCGACTGAGCAGCAACGGCAGGGGTGAATTAGGGACTGTGCTTGGCTTGGTTGCTGAAAACAAAGTAAACCAGGAGAGAGGAGCTGGAGGGGAGGGGCAAGGATCGGCTGAAAACACAAGCGCTATTGAAACAAGCATTGGCATAGCCAATAGGTCTCGCCTTTGGGGCCTTATAAGTGTTTAGACAGAGCTATTGACTTTGCCAATGTCTTCAAGCTGTGAGGTAGAGAAGTGTGGCTGCTGTGCAGCATGCTGAAAAGTTATAATAAAAATGTGTCAGAAGCATTTTTGTTACTTTATATATGACCAAGAAGGCATTATGTAAAACTGAACGACCATATTAAAAAAGTATTTACAATAAAAAATTTCCTCAGTTTTCTTTTGTTCTTGCAATGCTGGCAACTTGTTTCTGCCTATTGCAATGGTTGTTTGTTAAAGCTTTTTTTTTTGAGGGGGCATAAACAATCGGAGGGTGAAGGTTGGGAACTAGTACCTGTATTATAACACTAGCAGCGGCCAGACGCTAGGGAGAATCAACAGATGCCAGATTCCGAGAGCAGGCTGAGGTGGTGCTGAGTGATGCTGAGGTGGTAGTGGTGGTGACTGTTGCGGAGACGATGCTGAGGTGATGCTGAATGATACTCAGGTCTTGCTGAGTGATACTGATGTGGTGCTGAGTGATGCTGTGGTGGTGCTGAGTGATATTGTCTTGGCGCTGAGTGATGCTGTGGCGGCGCTGAGTGATGCTGTGGTGGTGCTGAGTGATGCTGTGGTGGCGCTGAGTGATGCTGTGGTGGCGCTGAGTGATGCTGTGGTGGCGCTGAGTGATGCTGTGGTGGCGCTGAGTGATGCTGTGGTGGTGCTGAGTGATGCTGTGGTGGTGCTGAGTGATGCTGTGGTGGTGCTGAGTGATATTGTTGTGGCACTGAGTGATGCTGTGGTGATGCTGTGGTAGTTCTGAGTGATGCTGTGGTGGTGCTGAGTGATGCTGTGGTGGTGCTGAGTGATGCTGTGGTGGCGCTGAGTGATGCTGTGGTGGCGCTGAGTGATGCTGTGGTGGCCCTGAGTGATGCTGTGGTGGTGGTGAGCGATGCTGTGGCGGTGCTGAGCGATGCAGTGGCGGTGCTGAGCGATGCTGTGGTGGTGCTGAGCGATGCTGTGGCGGCGCTGAGCGATGCTGTTGTGGCGCTGAGTGATGCTGTGGTGGCGCTGAGTGATGCTGTGGTGGCGCTGAGTGATGCTGTGGTGGCGCTGAGCGATGCTGTGGTGGTGCTGAGCGATGCTGTGGTGGTGCTGAGCGATGCTGTGGTGGTGCTGAGCGATGCTGTGGTGGTGCTGAGCGATGCTGTGGTGGTGCTGAGTCATCCTGTGGTGGTGCTGAGTCATCCTGTGGTGGTGCTGAGTCATCCTGTTGTGGTGCTGAGTCATCCTGTGGTGGTGCTGAGTGAAGCTATGGTGGTGCTGAGTGAAGCTATGGTGGTGCTGAGTGATGCTGTGGTGGCGCGGAGTGATGTTGTGGTGCTGCTGAGTAATGCTGTTGTGGCGCTAAGTGATGCTGTGGTTGTGCTGAGTAATGCTGTGGTTGCACTGAGTGATGCTGTGGCGGCGTTGAGTGATGCTGTGATGGCGTTGAGAGATGTTGTGTTGGTGCTGAGTGCTGCTGTGCTGGCTCTGATTGATGCTGTGCTGGCTCTGATTGATGCTGTGGTTCCGCTGAGTGATGCTTTGGTGATGCTGAGTGATGCTGTGGTGTTGCCGAGTGAGAGATAGAGTGAAGATATAATGCCCAATTAGAGATGGTGGTGAGAGAGAAAGAGAGAGAAAGGGTGTACATAGAATAAAGAGTGGAGCGGGATAGAGAGAGAGAAAGAAGGGGAGAGAGAGTGAATGAAGGAGTTTGAAAGAGAAACAGATAAAGGGGTGAGAGAGAATGAAAGGCTAAAAAAGATAGAGAGGGGAGAGTTGATTAAGTAGAGAGAGATTTAGAGAGGGGAGAGAGAGAAGGAGAGAGACAATAAGAGTGGGGGTGTGGAGTTTAAATAGAGTGAAGAAGTGACGCGGAAAAAGTAACCTTAAATATAGCTTTGTGCTTTGCGCGGATAAATATTTTTTTAAAAACAGAGTGAGACAAAAATACTGGTAATTAGGCTGTGACTCCCAATATAAAACAAATAGCGATATAAGGTGAAATCAACCCACCGAAGCAATATTTCTAACCAGACAAAAAAAGCTTGCATTTCAATGCTAATCGCTGTTGTTTTTCATGTGACTGTAGTCCAGGGCCGTCAGTTGGTAATGTGAGCTGCTGCTGCGATTGAAACATCAGAGTCCAGAGAGTTAATGACCCATGACGAGGAAATGAGGAAGAGATAGGAAACCCAGATGGCAGCTCAGCTGCGCGCGTGCACTCCATCGTGAACGCAAGCTGGTCGCCAGCCGAAAGCCAGTGGGTTTGCACTTCCAAAACCCGCTTACTAAAACTCTGGGCCAGACCAGCGCAAGCGCTGGTGCAGGCCGAGACCTAAAAAGACACACTTTTTTCCCCGTCTACAGTCATTATATTGGGAACTGATGCCCTTAACCCCTCGACATTGTAAGGATACTGACCTGCAAAAACAGTAGCAGAATTTAGAAAATACATCCAGTCTGTCCCAAGTTTGTAGCGCCCATCGGGGATGCAAACGTGGCAAAGAGCATCAGACCGTGTGCCATGAAGCTCGCAAACTGGACTGACACTGCTTTTGCGCAGCTGCTTCCCAGTAATCAATCTCATGTCCGACCGTTTAAATGATTGAAATACAGTGATAACAATGTGTGTTTGGAAGGCTGCACACAGGCTGTGTGCCGAGTTGGAGAAAAGGTCTGTGGGAGGGAAAAGAGAGCAGAAGCAGGCAGCAGAACTTCGAGGAGAAAAGAAAAGCAAAAAAGAAAGAAATCGAAAAATACCTCCTGTCTCCTATGCGGCACTGATAGCAGGAAAAACCTCCGCGTTGACAGTAGAGCGTGCGAGGAGCAGGAGGCAAGAAACAAATTTAAAAAAATTAAAACTGACTCGCCGACCCCTCCTGAACCTTAGCAGGAACAGTAAAACAGCGGACGACTTTCTTCTGCCAGCCTGGCTGCTGTTATCTCGCAGTGCCCAGCCTGTAGTCAAAAACCCCAAACCGAGCACTGTGTCTCCATGGGAGGGTGCAAGAAGCCCTCAGAGTTGGGAAACACTGCAAGCACCGCATGTTTTGTTTGTGCCCTCGTCAGTATGTTGCCGCTTGCATGGATTGTTTGAAGCGCACACTCAAATTATGTAAATGAGCTTGAGTCTGCACCATGAAAAAGCTATAAAAGTGGCTAATCCCATACCAGCCGTTAGTGGAATATTACCGAGTACACATGAGAAGTGGGGGAGCTGTAAAGTGTTCCAATAACTTAGGGAAATGTCTACTATTAAGAGCCACATCAGAGAGTGGAGGGTTGAGTAATGGCACATGAAAAGTGGGTGGAGTCTAGGGGAGAGCGGGCACCGCGCTCAGCTTTAAAGTTAAAAAGAAAAAATCAACAGCACTACTGAAGCAGCGAAAGAGGGGAGAAACAGGTGTATCGTGCCTGTTAGTACTACAATATAAACAGGATAGTATGAATACGTTCTTGAAGCCTAAATAACCAAACTAAAAAGAAAAGAAGTTCGGCAAACCAATGCTATAAAACTACGTTGAGGAAGAAGACTGTACTTGGCTGGTGCTCTCGGGGAGGGATGATAGTAAAAGAGGCAAGACAAATGCATGCCTTAAACCAATGAAAACAAGCGTTGGCATAGCCAATAGGTTCGCCTTTGGGACCGTATAAGTGTTTAGCCATGCAACAGTTGATGTTGTTGCACCAGGGATATTGCGCTGCATAACTAAATACTTATAAGGTCCCAAAGGCGAGACCTATTGGCTATGCCAATGCTTGTTTTAGTCTTGACAGCCCCATTGTTGCGAGGCTGTCTGCTCTTTTTGTCAGGGGTGAGATTAACTCATGGCTGAGGACAATTCTATGATCTCTAATGGTTCCGTAAGCACGCAGGAGGGTCAGGGAGAATTAGGTGCTGTGGTTAGAGGTTCAACAATAGCCTCGGTAATCCCATTGTATCAAACCCATGGCGTCGGTAAGGTAGTTGATAATGACATTACTAGCTTTCACAGGGTTCGTGCTCTTGGCCATAGGGGCTTGGGTTAGTTTACATTTTCCCATAATGGGCGCAATAGATATCAGCTACATGGTTGCCACACAAGATGTAATCACAAATAACATTACCAGAAAAAGAATCAAGATGTACCGGAATGCGTCAGACAAGATGGTAGGCCCAGACTCGGTCGGCCGCAGACATGCCCGGGCTTTGCGTGGGCCTGCGCCACGCTCAATAGCGCTAAGTGTAGACAGGTGAGGTGCTGGCAAGGGGTTGTGAGACATTTAGTCCCCAGCGGCTCCCCCCAGGAACAACAGCAGAATGTCCACAGGATCAAGGGAGCGTAGGCGTCTCCCCAGCAAAGCGCGTCTGGAAAAGCTGTCAGACACCCACGGAAAGCAGGAACAGTAAACAACAGTGTTCCATGGATAGCGTGTCCCCCACACCACAGGACTGCGCCACGCTTCATAGCGCTAAGTGTAGACAGGTGAGGTGCTGGCAGGGTGCTGTGAGATATGTAGTCCCCCGCGGCTCCCTCCAGGAATAACAGCAGAATGTCCACAGGATCAAGGGAGCATCTCCTCGGTGTCACACCAGCAAGAGCAGTCTGGAAAGGCTGTCAGACACCCACGGCAAGCAGGAACAGTAAACAACAGTGTCCGTGGATAGCGCGTTCATCCGGACATACAACTGAAACTCCTTACTTTTGGAAATAAGTGCTTGGCAAAGCGTCTTCAACCAAGCGGTGGTCAAGCCGTGGCCAGCAGAGGTCAGGACAGCTAAGTGGGAGCCGTCAAAGTCCCAGCCTAGAAATGGCGCGTTCTCTGTACCACTGGATAAGCGAGAAAGGGGTGTTTTGAGCGTTTGGCGTGATATATATATATATATATATATATAGATATCACGCCAAACGCTCAATATATATATATATATATATAGAGAGAGAGCGAGACAAATGCGGATGCCCTCCATTTCCAGGATCAGTAACATTTTATTTAAAAACAAATTTAAAAAAAAGATACATTAAAATATATAAAGAGAAAAGGCTAGCAAACAACGCCAGACCTGCTGCCTTGGCCAGTTCTTGTTTTGACCCAGGATGGGAGACGCTGTGTGTAAAGCAGTAAACAAATTACAGATAACAGCAGAGACCGAAGACATTTTCTGCGCAAACGAGTTAAACGCGAGACAATCCAAGACAGATGGAGAGTAATAGAGAGGTCAGGCAAGGAAGAGAGGGCGGGGGGCCATTGGAGTAGAGTAAAGGGAGAACAAAATGCAATATTTGGTTAGTGTTCTGACAAGCTATGAATCAGCGGCAGGTTAGATGGCTCGGGGCATGCCGGCCCTCCGCTGCTACAAGAGCTGGCAAATCGAGGCCGAGCTCCACACTCACAGAATAATGTGTTTGTACCAGGAATGAATATTTAATCGACACCTTGTATCAGCTCGTCGTCCCTGCAAAATTGCTGCGGCATTCGGTCAACACAAGAATCCAATAAAGCCGTGACATGTGGACTGCTCACTCCGAGCTGTGACGCCGGGTGATTGACGAGAACAGCGAGGCGTCCGCGGGACTCATTCAGTATATGCCCGTGGGAGAGTCCGCGCCGGGTCATGAGAGGGTAACAGGCCTTGCAGATTGTAATACAGCTCAGGCCTCGTCTCAGCAACCCGACGAAGATGAGACCGCGGTGCCACAAACCGGAGGGGTCAACAGAGAATCCGCAAAGAAAGCACGAGGGTGTGTGCAGACTGCTCACATCAGTTTCACTACTGCCATGCCTCTTTTCTCATCCACGACCTCACAGGGGGCCCATCTCCCGAGTCAGGTATCAGCTGTACGTCTCTGATAAGCCTGGTCCCAGGATGCGGGACTTTGGGTAGCCGGAAGCAAACCAGGGGGTAGGAGAAAGTAAACAGGAAAGGAAGCGGCATTCTGAAGGGGGTCGTTGCGATTTTCCTGTTTACTTTCTGCTTAATTTCTCCTTTGTTGTCAGTCCTTCACGCCTGGGTCGGGTGTCATGTTTTAATTCCGTAAAAGGCTGCTTCAAAACATGGCTCCCAGCTAAGTAAAAAAAAAAACAGACACACACAGCGTTTCCCTTGCGGGAGCGAGCAGGGGCACCATCTGTTTGCAAGATAATTACAAACAGATGTCGCCAAAGCTCGCTCCCACAAGGGAAACGCCAAACGTGCACGCGTTGCAATTGAAAGCAATGCAAAGCGTGCACGTTTTTGGGCAAAAAAGCAAATCGATTCCAAGAGGTCTCCTCCAAGCAGCGCATGCGCGCTGCGTAGGCGAGACCTAAAAAAGAATGAACAAATGACAATGCAGCCAGCAAATAGCATGAAGGGGAGTGAAAAAAGGCAGACTTCAAGCCCACAGACTGTTTACAGCAGGTCTCAAAGAGACAGCGCATGGGCTGTCTAGCTCGACCTAAAAACGAGTTTGTGCAAACAAGCAATAATGAGTTGTGCAAACATGCAATACAAGTGCAGTATTTTAAGAAGCAGTCGCTTCTTATTGACAGCGCGTCCCCGCTGCCACCTGTCTTATGTGTGGTGTGAGCTCTGACTGACTTTCCCCACTAATCCCTCAACCATTCAGCAGCGCTCTTAGCAGGTCCTGGGGAGGCCCTGGAGCAAATACGGGTGATTTTCAGGAGATTAAAACACAGAGACAATTATTTTAAAATGAGTTGTGCAAACAAGCAATAACAAGCAATAAAAGAGCGGTATTTTAAAAAGCAGGCGCCTCTTACTGGATTCATTTCTGTTCATTAATGTTCGTAAGATATCATTATAAAGAATCCTTTTTTGTGTTAGAATTCCCTGAATGTTCTCATGGATACTTATGTATTAATATTAATACTGATATACTTTATTTTTATGTCTTTCTCGAAACTTGCTGGACCAAAATTCACCAAAACTATAAAAGACTTTGAATGGGGCTAAGAACTGTGTGTCTTTCTAATTTGAGAGGCTAATGTTCAGTTGCTTTTGAGTTTCCTTAGTGAATGTTCATTATAAGAATTCGACTGGACCTGAACAAAACTCATGAAAAAGTTTATTTCACCACACCACCGCCATGGCTGCTGCTGCTTTCCCAACCTGCTGCAGCATCTGCCAAACACCAACCAACAAACTCAGATTTTATACCTGGGACGTGCAAAAAAGATTCTACAAGGTAAGAAGAGAGTCAAGACATAACTCAACTCCCACCCTTGAACTCAATAAAAGTAACAGAAAACAAACAAAATGAAAGTACCAGATAAATATCTAATAGCAAACTATATACTAAATCCATGACCGTATGTAAAAACAAACTAGAAAGCCCTTAATGAATTAATGGCCCTTAATTTAGACAAGCAATTCTACATACATAGTATTGTAAGTTGGCAAAATTTCGAAAATAGGCATAGGAAACAATGCGCATTAGTCATGCAAAAAAAAGTTAAAGCAAACTTGAACGACCCATCTATACAAAATTTAGGGGGTTATTTAGAGTTTGGTGGATTGTGACGGAGTAGCCGTTCTACCGTAATGACGGTCTGCCTGCTCTATTTAGAGTTGTACAGCTAATTATGCTTCCCTAGATGATGCCACACCTAGCTTGCCATCAGAAACCATAAACCAATGAACAGGCAAGCTTCTTTTCGCCAGTACCTCAGACTGTCTACCCTGTAGACTGCTAGACAACATTAATGCTATTTAGAAACCGCACAAAAGGTTTGTGGTCAGTTTTTTTGTGAGTCTTTTCCTCCAGACATATGTCTTAACCGCCTGTAGACAATCCAGCATTTCACTCTCGATGATAGAGTACACTAGTTCTTGAATTTTAAGGCTGGATGAGGCAAAAGCGATGGTGTGATTCAACCCCCTAACTTATGGCATAGTCACAATTACTGTCAACCACCGTGATGGTCAATTCGCACCCAGGAGCAACTGGATCTATGGATTTGTGTTTTTTTTTGTAAAACTTGTTAACCCTTGCACTTATAGAAATTTCTCCCCTTAAATAATTTCATCAGCAGCTCAGAAACAAAATTCTCCCAAATTCTGTGTAGTACCCTGCCTTGTCTATTAAGTACATAACCTGTTCTCTGTTAACAGGTGCTGGTTCCAATTCATTGGCCTTCATCAATCGTAGTCTTGGTACAACAACCTTTTAGAAATCACATGCCTTACAAACTCAACTCCTGTTACTCTCAAAATGCTTTATGCTTCCCATGACTTATTCCCATACTCTGCATTTTAGCCAATACATGATCCAGCCTTTTTACGTGTCTAGTCTCAATTCTGGTATACAATTTTTAGACGTTACAACATGGGCCTTTACCCCGCACGCCTTTACCCCATGGACATTACTTACGTTGGCCCTGTATTGCAACACTACGCAGGTTTTACCCCGCATTTATAAACACATTATATATAGTGAAGAATTGGGTTGTTGGTTGAGGGGGGGTGTGAGCCCTTCTCAAACAATAGCCACAATCCGAGTCAGGGTGAACCATTAAAAATCACTAAATGAACTTTTGCTTAACCTATGGTAGCTTGGCCATAGGGTTAAGTTAAGCAGTCAGGCTTAACTTAGAGGCAATGTGTAGTATCTATGCAGCTCTTAAACATTAATAAAGTGAAAACACAACACAAGAAAAATCTCACACCAATTTAGGAAAATAGACTAAAGTTTAATAAATGGACACCAAAACAACAAAACCAGTTTTTAACGAATAAAGTGTAAAATAGTGCCTAAAAGATCAAAACGCTAAATGCAGACATCTAGTCCCAAATTATGGGCGACCGTGATGGAGCGTGGGTCGCATCCACGAAGTGGATTGGACCCAGTCCCTGTTCACTTTCGGACATAAGAAGAAACTTTGAAGAAAATTGTTTGAGAAGGTAAGAGTTCAGCGGGGCAAGGCAGCTGGCGGTGTCTGAGGAAGAGGCGTCGTCGTCGGGCAGCCGCTGGATGAAGTCGCTGTGAAGATTTCTACATTCGGACATAGTCTTTTTTGTGGAAGAAGAAAATCTCCCGCGGGATGAAGCTGCAGGCTGTAGCCGACGAGGGCTCCACAAGGCCAGATACCCCTTCTGCGAGGAGCGGCTGAACGGGATTTGTTTCTGCTGCAAAGAAGAATGTAGTGGGAACTGCCCTAGAGTCAGGCCGACCAGCAATGAACATTAGGGGGAATGGCAAGCAAGTAGTTCCTGGTCTCCTCTCATTTCTTAGAGCACCTTTTGGCAGAAAATTTTCTTAGTCACAAGTTTTGGATTTGGGCTAACTGGGTACGTTCCACGGGTCCAGGACTGGAATGACACCACTTGGAGGGGTAGGACTTGGGATGGGTCCAGGTGTGGGTTCAAGATGGTTGGAGCCTTTTCTGCCCATGATGCTCTGATCAGGAGGCCAGCCCTTGGAGTCACTCTGGAAGTCCTGTCTTCAAGTAAAAAAAACAGGGCTCAATCAGCAGGGTAGTCTTCTGAGGGAACAAAGCAGGCTTCAGGCAGCAGGGCAGTCCTTCTTTGTGCTGCTAGACAGGTCTCTGAAGTACACAGCAGGCCACAGGCAGCCCGCTGAGAGTCCTTCTGCAGGTCCAGAAGTGAACTAAAGAGTGAGTCTGAGGGTCCAATTGTTATACCTCGGAAGTGGGAGATATGTCTGGAGGTTATCCGCCAGCCCTATAAGTGTCTGGAATTTTCTGCCACCCCGCCTTTGTCCCAGTCTGTCTGCAGGCACAATAGGCTAGTGTGAAGATGTTTGTATGAGAGCTGAGGTACAGTCCTTTGAAGTGGAATTGGAGCTGGGCACAGCATCCCCCCCCCCCCATTTGCCTGAATTGGCCCATCCAGGCAAAACCTAGTCCCTCTATTGTGTTACTGTCTGAGAGGAATATACAAAGGCCAACTGCCTGCTACACCTAGTCATGTGACCCAGGTACAGGCTGTAGGCACCAAATGTGTAGAGCAAGAAAATGCCAACATTTTAAAAGTACAATTTTCAGAATTGTAACTTAAAATCTGACTTTACCATTAAAGTGGATTTTAAATTACGATTCCTCAGACATCAAACATGATTTTCCTACCTCTTTCCAATTAAACGTTAGCACTTATTAAATGTAATAAGGTAATCCAATGTTATCTTGTGGGAGAGGTAGGCCTCACAGTAGCGAAAAACTAATTTGCGAGTTTTTCACTACTAGGGCATGTAAAACTTAAAAGTACATGTCCAACTTTTTAAATACAATGCCCCCTGCCCTATGGGCGGTTTAGGGCCTACCCTAGGTGTGAATTTTATATTTATTAAAAAGGGAGTTTTAGGCTTGCCA
This sequence comes from Calotriton arnoldi, assembly GCA_963921515.1. NCBI lineage: Eukaryota > Metazoa > Chordata > Amphibia > Caudata > Salamandridae > Calotriton > Calotriton arnoldi. Next base: position 2,871,249 of record CAWUFW010000543.1, on the reverse strand, counting down.
AAAGGTTTATTTTGCCAAGTGGAATTTGCAGTTTAAAACTGCATATAGGCTGCAATGGCAAGCCTGAGACATGATTTAAGAGGCTATTTAAGTGGGTGATTTGATTAGATTTTTTTATAAAGCGCAAACAAATGCCTGGAGGCGCCTAGGCGCTGCACACTGACACGTGATTGGGAAGCAGGAGGGAGGAATACTAGTATTGCCTAAATAGCCAGGTTTTTAATGCCTTCCTGAACCTAATGATGGAGGTCGCCGTTTATAGTTCAAAGGGTAAGTGATTCCAATTTTGAGCAGCACAAAGAATTCTACTCCTGCCCCCCCAAGTGGCCAGTCTGTGCTTGGGTATTACCAGGTCTTTGGCTGAACTTGATCTTAAAGACCTGCCCGGGAGATACCATCTGAACTTGTCTTTGAGGTACCCTGGGCCAATGCCATGAAATGCTTTAAAGGCTATGCAGAGTCCCTTAAAAATGATCTATTTTCTAAACAGCAGCTAGTGTAAACTGTAAATGACTGGGGAGGCTGGGCACCTTCATCAACTGTCTTGCCACTGAGTTTTGCAAAATTTGCAATTTATTCAGTGATTTGTTTTGGGGCAGATTGTGATAGAGCCCATTGAAGTAGTCTATCCTAGATAGCACTAGTGCAATGACAACAGTTTTAAGCATGTCGATGTGTAGAAATGTAGCAATTTTCTTTACTGTCCATAGCGTAAAAAGTCAGTGGATATAACTTTGTTCACCTGATCTTTATATATCACATGGTCATCAATCATGACTCTTAGGTTTTTTACCTTCTGACCGGTTTTGGAAGGAGACCTAATTCCTCTGCCCACCATTTCAGGGACTAAAAAATAGGATTGTTTCCAAACAGAATAACTTCCATTTTTGAGGAATTGAGTTTAATACAATTTTGGTCCATCCAAGATCCAACTGTTTCATGCAGCTGATGTAGGTCTTACTCATATTGGGGCCTTTGATAAAGAAATCACAATCTGGGTGTCGTCAGCGTAGGAAACCAGTGACAACCCATGTGATTTAAGGAGTGCCGCTAAAGGGGTAACATAAAGGTTGAACAAAGTGGGGCTTAAATATGAACCCTGGGGGACCCCACATAGCAAGTTAAAGGGTTCAGAGGTTAAATCTTTAAAAGAGACCGATTGAATGCGTTGTGTCAAGAATTATCTCAAAAGGTTGAGGGCTGTATCCTGAATTCCAGTTTCTGTACACGGTCAATCAAAAGAGCATGATTGACTGTGTCGAATGCCGCAGAGAGGTCTAATAGGATAAGGGCGGCGTTGCCCTCCTTATCCAGTATTAGGGTATCTTTCATAGATTCACATGCCTGAATCATTCCCCGTCGTCGGGATGGGAGTCCCCGGTACATAAATAAAGTAATGTCTCATTAGACATATAGAGTAATAGGCCAAGAGCCTTACATTAGTAACATATCCATGTCCTTTTGTAAAAAGGACCAAACTCTAGAAAAGAACCAATCAGCTATCACCACCCTGTGGAACCTTCCTGGAAGGAGCTCTAGTCCCTCAGATTTTCTACTGCACGTCGTGCTAAGGGAGTCTCCACTGAGCTCTGCTCAGTTTTCCTTGTTTCTGGATTTCCAGTTATTTTTCCTCCACCATTCCTTCATCTGTGTGAAGTTCTCAGTATCTTCATGGCAGATTCTCCTAAGAAAGGCCTTTTTAGGCCCTGTGCTTCCTGTGGTAAAAAGAGGCTTCATGTCGACGATCAACACAAGGACTGCCTCTACTGTCTTTACCCGGATCACTCTTCAAAGGACCGTAAGGTATGTCGTACCGTTTCTTCAAAGACCCTCAGAGACCGGGAGGGACGCCTTTTAATTTGGCTGCAGAGACTTAAGGACAAAGACCAAGCTTTGTCTTCTGAAGAGAGTGAGGGCTCCTCCAAATCTTCAAAATCCTCTCAAAAAAGGCCCAGAGTTACTTCTCCAGGACCTTCGTCGCAGCCCCCTCAAAAGAAGACGCACAAAAAGTCTTCAGCGGTACACCTTAAGGCTTTACCAGCGAAGGTTTTCTCCACAGGAGGTTCTACACACCTTTAAGAAGCCTACTTCCACCTCGTCGACGACTGCCTCGTCGACGGTGGCTTCAACAACGAGAAAATGCCCATCTACAGCCGTGGGAGTGACCTCATCGACGACGACTGTCTCTACCTCTTTGGCGTCCTCTGCATCGTCCACGTCGACGATGACGACTTCATCGTCAACGGCGGTTAAACCTGTATCGTCGACGATAAAAATTAAGAAATCATCGTCGACGACCAAGCCAGCGTCGACGCTACAATCGCCGACGAGCGTGTCGACGAGGAATGTACCGTTGACGGTTACCCCGTCGACAATGAGGGCTCCGCTGCCGACGACGACACCGTCGACGAGGGCTCCGTCGAAGACGACCACACCGTCGACGAGGGCTCCGTCGACGACAACAACACCGTCGACGACGGTTCCGTCACTGGGAGCTTCGTCGATGTTACCCTCAATTGTGTCCGTCGGTACTTCACAGTCGACGACTACACCGACGACGGACTCGTCGACGACACCAGAGTCCAAAGTGGAAAGTGCGTATGTCCATCTTAAAATAACAAAACGCACGTTGACACCTGCCCTGACTTCTCCTAGCAGGGTCCAGCCATTACCTCCGACTCACCTTTTGGAAGAGGAGGAAGACTCAGACGATGGCAGTATGTTCGGAACGGCTACAAGTCCTTCTGAACTTCATGTCAAATACCATGAGAGTTCGGACTACGACGAACAAGGACCACAAGACCAGACATACTATCCTGACGACAGCCATCCTCCCCAACCTCCCATGATTTGCCTACCTGCGTCTTTGGTTTCTGACCTCCAATTTCTAATTACTGACTACAAGCAGAGATTTCCTACTTCTGCTACGTCTCCTGCTCCAGTTGCCTCTCCACCGCCAAGGCCACAACCTCCACCTCTACCTCCACAGTCTGTGCATGGCACGCTACCAGCTCCACCTTCCAAGGATGATAAGGAGGATGATCAACAAGAGGAAGGAGAACTCCATGATTCCCAATCGACTCATGATGAGTGGGATGACTACGTTATCCCGTGTCCAGCGTCCCCGGTGCCTACTCAAGCTGATTCGCCTCCTGAGGATATCGGGGGTTTTCATAATGTCTTGGAAAGGGCTGCACAACGTTTCCAGATCCCTATGCCTTCTCTCCAACAGGATTGTTTCCTTTATGACTATAAGGAACCTTTTAAAAAGTCTGTAATATCTGTGCCCATTATAGACTACATCTGGAATCAGGGTGTTAAAATAATGCACAATCCATCTTCGGTTGCCCCAGTGTTACCTCGACTAGACAAAAAATACAAAGCTCCGGACACCGCTCCGGCCTGCCTTACCGGACATCCCAAGCCTGATTCGGTCATCACTCAGGCTGCTCAGTGGAAATCTAAAAACCCTTCTACTCCGCTGTCCGCTCCTCCGGACAAGGAAGGCAGACGACTTGACAATATTGGGAAACGTTTTTCTTCCATGTCTGCATTAACAGTGCGTGCGTCTAATTCCTTAGCGTTATTAGGGCGCTATAACAGGCAGATGTGGGCGGACATTGCTCCATACTTGGGAGCCTTGCCGGACGAATCGAAGGAAGAAGCAAAGAAGATCTTGCTAGAGGGCGAACGTTCGGCTTCCGAGATCATCGATTGTGCGATGGATATCGCCTCTACTGGTTTCCGCCAACTAGCTGGCGCTGCCGTACTACAACGCCAAGGTTGGCTGAAGGCGACTTCTTTCCGGCCGGAGGTCCAGACAAAAAATTCTGGACATGCCCTACGATGGTCAGCTTCTTTTTGGCACGCATTTGATGAAGCTCTTCAGGGCATAAAAAAGGATATCGACACAGCTAGGGCTCTGGGTACCCTTCAATTTAAAAACCCCCCTTTTCGTGGCTCAAGGGGCAGAGGTCAGTCTACCTCCAGGGGAGACTACCAACACTTTTGGTCTTCCTATTCCTCCTCCAACCAATATCGGCCACAATACCAGCAATGTCAACAACAGCAATCATCTTACACTAAGACCTCCTTTTGAGGAAAAGGAGGACGACAGAAGGACACTACTCGACGGCAATGACTTTTCTCTACCGCCGGTCTCCATTTCCTCTCCACCCTCCAAAATAGGAGGAAGGATTTCCCATTTCTTACACAATTGGAAACAAATAACAACGGACCGTTGGGTTATTCAACTGATACAATTTGGACATTCCCTGGAGTTCATTCAAATTCCTCCCAAGACCCCTCCTCGACCTATGATTCACAAACATCTACGCCTTTTACTCCTGGAACTTTCACTTATGCTCCAGAAGGGAGCTATAGAAAAAGTTCCTCTTCGTCAACGGGGGAAGGGGTTTTACACCTGTTTTTTCCTGGTGCGCAAAAAGGAGAAGAAATGGAGACCAATCCTAGACTTGAGAGCTCTCAACAAGTTTTTAAAGAAACAGTTGTTTCGCATGGTTACCATCCAAGAAGTACTGCAACTTCTCAACGCAAACGACTACATGGGGTCTTTGGATCTTCAAGACGCCTATTTCCATTTCCCTATCCACCGGAATCACAAAAAGTTTCTGAGGTTCGCCGTGGCAGGCAGACATTACCAATTTCGAGTCCTGCCCTTCGGACTCAAGTCAGCTCCACGCATTTTTACATTGTATTCTGCTAGTTCCTTACTGTCGCCTCCACATGCGCCCTCTCCAAGAAGCACTGTCGGCTCAATGGATTCAATCCGAAGGATCCTTCGACGATGTCATTCAGGTGACCCCTCAGATGGTCACTGCTCTGCAGTGGTGGACTCGTCCACGGAATCTTTCTCAAGGCCTGCCCTTCTTGCTCCAAGCTTCTCCACAAATCATCACAACAGATGCGTCCCTGGAGGGTTGGGGAGCTTTCCTCCAAGAGCTTCGAATCAGCGGAAAGTGGTCTCCTTCCGAACGGAGACTTCACATAAACCTCCTCAAGCTGCGAGCTGTCTATCTGGCTCTCCTGGCGTTCCTTCCCAGGATCAAACGTTCTTTAGTGCTTGTCCGGACGGACAATACTACAACAATGCACTACCTGAACAAGCAGGGAGGTACTCGTTCACTAACACTCTCTCACGAATCTCAAAAGATCTGGAACTGGCTACTTCTCCACAACATTTCCCTTCGGGCGGAATATGTTCCAGGAACAGACAACGTACTGGCCGATTCACTAAGCAGGCAACAAACAACATGTCACGAATGGGAGTTGAACCAGCGGACTCTCGACCACATATTCTCCCAATGGGGCACTCCTCTCTTGGACCTATTTGCTACCAAGCAGAACGCCAAATGCCAAAACTTCGCAAGCTGGCATCCCCAACGAGGATCTCTAGGGACTGCATTTTCGATCGCATGGTTCAACGTCTTTGCATACGCTTTTCCACCGATTCCCCTAATTCCCGATTCATCCTGATAGCTCCTGCGTGGCCACGCCAGCATTGGTTCATGGAGCTCCATCTTCTCTCCCTGGAGCCGCCGATCCCTTTGAAACCGTTTCCCTCTCTCCTCACAATGAACCGGGAACAAGTCCAACATCCGGATCCAGCATCTCTCAGGTTATCGGCTTGGCTCCTGAGTTCCGAGAGTTCCATGGCCTAAACATTCCTCCGGACTGCAGGGCAGTTCTGGCTCGGGCTCGAGCCGAAAGTACTAACAAAACATATTCCTTAAAATGGAAGAGGTTCTGTATTTGGTGTAAGTCGGCGAACATACACCCTCTTTCGTCTTCTCCAGAACAAATATTGCCTTACCTTCTCCATCTGGCGACTTCAGGTCTTGCTCATGCCTCTATTAAAGTTCACCTGGCAGCTATATCCCGTTTCAGGAGATCTTCTGCAGGTCCTTCTCTTTGGTCTAGTAGACTGATTAAACAATTTCTCAAAGGCCTATTCAGGACTTTTCCTCCTGTCAAATCTCTGCCTCCCACTTGGCAACTCAACACAGTTCTTGCTCAGATCATGAAACACCCTTTTGAGCCGATCCACAGAGCTGATCTTAAATATCTTTCTTGGAAGACGGCACTTCTTCTAGCCCTTACCTCTGCAAGGCGAGTAAGTGAGCTTCAGGCATTTTCAATTCAAGACCCTTTCCTTCAGTTCAAACATGACAGGGTTATATTGCGAACTAATCCTAAGTTTGTGCCCAAAGTCCCGTCAGACTTTCACCTCAATGAGCCCATAGTCTTACGGACCTTTTTTCCAAATCCTCAAACGCCGGCAGAAAGAGCTCTACACTCTCTAGACCTTAAACGCTGCCTTAAATTCTACCTTGACAGGACAAAGTCGTTCCACAAATCCAACCAACTCTTTGTGGCTTACAGTCGACCTAGGAAAGGTCTTCCACTTACTAAACAAAGTATCTCTCGGTGGATCTCTGGAGCTATTACTTTCTGTCACCAGCAAGCGGATCAACCCTTGCGTTCCAAGGTTCGAGCCCATTCCACTAGGGCGGTTTCTACCTCCATGGCACTCTTTGCAGGTGTGCCTATCACAGACATTTGCAGAGCGGCAACATGGAAGACGCCGCATACATTTACCAAGCATTACTGCTTGGATACGGAACTCATGAAGGATGCTGCAGTGGGACAGGCGGTGCTACGTCATCTATTCCAATAGAGGTGAGCCTTCTTCTCTTCCCACCATCCTTGCTTTTATACGCACATTTCTTTATTGTGTTCTTTGATGGTTTTTCTTTGATTGCAGTTTGGTACTTTCTATGTTTCACATTGATATGTTATTATCTAGTGAATTTGTATATGCTGTACCATCCAAAATGTGCTTATCATTGCTTACTACTCTGATTCAGGCATGTGAATCTATGAAAGATACCCTAATACTGGATAAGAAATGCGTTACTTACCTGTAACTGCAGTTATCCAGTATTGGTATCTTTCATAGATTCACATGCAACCCACCCACCTCCCTAGGAAGGGCTCACCTCATTCTCTCAGTAATACACCTACTTAGCACTGTGCTTACGAAAATCTGAGGGACTAGAGCTCCTTCCAGGAAGGTTCCACAGGGTGGTGATAGCTGATTGGTTCTTTTCTAGAGTTTGGTCCTTTTTATAAAAGGACATGGATATGTTACTAATGTAAGGCTCTTGGCCTATTACTCTATATGTCTAATGAGACATTACTTTATTTATGTACCGGGGACTCCCATCCCGACGACAGGGAATGATTCAGGCATGTGAATCTATGAAAGATACCAATACTGGATAACTGCAGTTACAGGTAAGTAACGCATTTCTTATCCACTGCGGCTCTGACCTCTTCTGTGGCCACCAGCAAGGCTCTCTCCGTACTAAGACCCTTACGGAAGACGCACTGCGTGTCATCCAGAAAAACATTGCCTTCCAGGAAGGCTGCCAGTTGGAGGTTCATAAATTTCTCTACCAATTTAACTGGGAAAGGAAGTCTTGAAATTGGATGGTAATTATTTAGATCCTGTTCATTCAAGTTCGGTTTCTTTAGCAGTGTGAGTGTGACGCAGCCCTCCTCTGCTTTGGGAATACTCCTGAACTAAACATGATGATAAAGATTTTGGTCAGGACTGGTGCTACCGCCACTGGTACAAGATGAAAAATGTTGGGTGGATAGGGGTCTGATGGAGAACCTGATTTAGATTTAGGAATAGCCCGACTAGCTTGCTCAACCGTCACTGGAACAAACTCGGTAAAGATGGGCTTATTAAGAAGTCCTGCCTTGCCCTCATGGCTAATGTGGTTCTGAAACCTATTGGCAGTGAATTTGTTGTAAATGAGTTCTACTTTCTGTTGAAAGAAGCTTGCCAGGGAATCACAAAAGGTCTGGCTCCCTTCTGTTGTAGTAGGAGTAGCTGGAGCTGATAATTTAGACCTGGAACAGTGCTCTGGAGGAACTCGTGTAAGTTTTTATTTGTTCAGCGAAGAACGCTTCCTTTTCTTTCTACGACATGCTTCTTATATTGGGAGATATACTATTTATATTTGTCTCTCTAGTGCATTATAGTCTTTCCTCCATAGTCGCTCTTGCCAGCACATTTTAGTTTTGTATGTCTCAGGGAGTCATTAGACCATGGTGCAGTGGTCCTGTTCCTACTGGTCCTTTTAAGTTTTGCGGGGGCTAAAGTATTGGCCGCAGCCTGACACAATAAGTGCTGCAGACCAAATAGCAGCATTTCATTTTCCAGCCTTGGGTATATGGTGTACCACTTTACTAGGGACTTATAAGTAAATTAAATATGTTGATCAGGTGTAAACCAATTACACCATGTTTTAGGGAGAGAGCACAAACTCATGACTGGTTGGCACTGGTAAAGTGCACAGAGTCCGAAGGCTAGCAAAAACAAATTAAAAAAATATTAACATGCATATATATATTTGTTTTGGGGGGTGAACCCCCCAAGTCCCTCTTTTTTGTTTTGGGGCAAACTCCCACTTTTCCAAATGTGTTTATCTCCTGCCTACCACCCTTAAAACCCTTACCCCCTTTACCTCTACCTCCCTTTATCTCAACCCACCCTTTAACCCTTACCTCCCTATACCAGTACGCTGCCCTTAACCCTGAATTCAGCCTTACCTCCCTTTACCTCTATCCGCACCATTACCCTTTTTTTTTTAAATAACATAAAAAAATGTTATTTAAACAAAAATATTTACTTACCTGCAGAGTAAACTTCCATGTGATAAATGAAGCGGGGTTAAAAACCCATTATGTATAATTACCTGCCTGGTATTTACCTGCTTAGTAAAGACTGTGAGGTAAAGGTCATGGGTGTAAAGGCGAAGTACCCTGCCATACACCAGTATGTCATCCTGAAAGATTGACACATCCCTAACCCCTTTGAGAATTTAAACCCATTAAGTGTTGAAACTCAGCTGCAGCAGATGTAAACCAGAACAACATTTAAAGACACCAAATGAGGTGAAAAATGTTTCCAAATCCCCCAACTCCTTGGTCAAAATAATCTGGTGGTAGACTGCGTGCAAATATCTTTTTCAGAAAAAGCATACACTATTGAGGAGAACACAGTCGAAGTCAAGGGGGACTTTGAGGTCGAGACACCATGCAACATTGAGAACTTCAACGTTGATACATGGCTTAACGTCGATACGTCATACAACTGCCCTGACCAAGACAGCGGAGTGGCTTTCACAGATGAAAGTGTGCAGACTTCATTCAGAGTTTGATTCAGAGAACTCTCGGGCCACTCACCATCCATGCCCACTTCTCCAGTGACCATTCTGGATTTGCCAACAGTGCCTCGAGTGCCATCAAAATCCACTCCACCTCCACAGCGCTCTCCTCCTCCTGCTCCTCCTCCTCTTCCTTAACCAGCAGTACTTCCATTGCCTATTTCGCCAGTCTCTTCCTTCACCCCCCTCCCCCCCCCCGGCCAGGTCTCTATTTCCTGGGGTGCCCACTGGGACATAGCTGTTTCCTCTCGCTTGGCAGGAGCTTTGACTGCTCCCGCCAAGCAAGATCTACAGCATGTCTGCCGGCTTCTGGCATGCAGGCAGGAAAAATGATGAAAAAATTGCTCATTTTTCGCTGCTCCATACGTGCAGGAGCAATACTAGATGGGTAGCTGGCAGGGACCGCAGGGGCATAGGGGCTCCCCCGCGGTCTCCAGTGTTGCACATTGGGTGCCCTGGGTGGCCTCCAGGGCACTCAACATGAAGAGGCCGGACACTGGGGGATGGGGTCCTGAGCCAAAATCGGCACGCCCCCTTTCCCCCCCAATAATTTTTGTCCGGGCCCTGGGGATGGGGTCTCCGAGGCCGAAATCAGCCCCGAGAGGGTGGCTGTGCAGCCCACCTCTCCTTCCAATATTAGGCCAGGCCCCCCAGCACCAAACCCCCAGGCCAAAAAAGCATTTTTTTAAATGTTTGCAGCAAAATGACAAGTTCAAAGTTACACAAACAAGAAATTCATGACATTAATTATAAATTACTATAGAAAGTCTTCCACAAACCTTTATTTAAATGGAAAAGGAAAGGGAATATGAGACATTGTTAACCAATAGGCTGCCATTTATAGAATAACACAGAAAACTGGCACTGTGCCTTTAAGAACTTCACAATAGCCCCTGAATGCATTCATGCCTCACAGGTGACAATTAGGTCAGTTCATTTTTCCAGCTCCTGCTGTTAGGATTCTGGAGCACTGAGCTCTGCTTTTTTTGACAAAGTTGTCAGAAAAATCTTTTCAAATCTCTCCAAATTAACATCTTTTGTATCAACATCGATATCTAAAATATCTTGACCAGTTTTTCTGACAGATTTTTTTTCTGTCAAAGATGCCTTCACTTTTTGTGAAGTGCCCATCCTGTGGGAAGAAGAAGGCTCAGACTGATCCTTACTCAGTCTGTATTGTTTGTCTGCCAGATTCCCATCGTCCTGACTCCTGTCTTCGTTGTCAGAAGCTGTCCATGCGCACTCTACAGGACAGAGAGAAGTTCATCAAGAGGCCTTGGAGAACATCAGTCTTTCTCCAAAGAGCCCTCCTCTCATCCAAAAGACCCCTTACAGTAGAAGATCTCGTGAGAGATACCAGAGAAGACGGTCCCGGTCGACGTTGAAAGGTATGATGGCGAGAAGGGAAAAAATGCTGGTTTGTTCACCACCGACGTCAAAGACACCATCGAAGTTGGGGTGGAGTCATCATCTGACATCAGAGAGCACTCGTCACCCAATGTTGAGACTCCCATCACCGTCAAAATCACAGTCGACAGTAGGGAGACACCATTCATCAACGCTGACACTTCTGTTGCCGCTGAGGTCTTTGTCGGTGATCAGAATACATTTATTGATGTCGAGCCATGTATCTCCATCTTTGTCACCGTTGACGGCCATGAAACAATCATCGGCGTTGAGGGGGTTGAAGCGCTTGGCAAAAGACCACATGACATCGAAAGACAAACACTTGACATTTCGTGTTCCAACGACGTTGAGAGAACGATTGACGTTTAGAGAGGTTCCGCTTTTGCCAACTGATTTAGCTAATTCAATGGCTCGCTCTCTATATAGTTCTCCCGCTCACCATGTTGGCTATAAAGGTTGCAGAAAAGAGAAGTGCCTCACACTTCGGACTCTGAGTATTCACGGAGATACTCCCCATCACGAGTTACACCACGTACACCATCGTCTAAAGACACCCATTATCTTAGGTTCTGAATCAGTGCCTCTGATGAGGAGTCCGCATTGGCCTGCACATGAGGATTCAGATCTAGAAAATTTAGTCAAGGTCAGCCACAAACGCCTTAGAGAAACCATTGAAGTCAGAATGGGCCTTTTGGGAGCTGTCCTTAAATGGCTCATCTCCTTCTTGCATTGCCGACAACAAAGAGTCAAAATATCCGAAACCCTATCGTATGTAGCAGACATTGACAGGGGTGTTCTGCAAGGATCTACAATTTCACCAACACTATTCAATCTTTACATGGAATCACTCACTGAAATACTGATACAATCAAAAATTTCATATCACATGTATTTGGGTGATACTCAAATATACATCAAACTCTCCTCTCAAAAGAATATATAGAGTCTAGATGATACCCTGAGGAAAACACAAGTCCGGCTGGCACATAACCATCTAAAATTAAATCTGCAAAAAACCATATTCATTCTTTTCTCCCCACCCCTCAGACCCAACAACCTCAACTATGGTCTCAGAAATTCAGCCCGCTAAACTGCACCCGTACCATCTGCAACTCTGTAAAATCACTAGGCATCACACTAGACTAAAATCTGAACATGCAAGCTCACATACTGGCTGCATCCAGAAGCACCACCTACATCTGCACATGATCAGAAAACTAAAACCATTCATACCGCTTGGAGACCTCAAAATGGCGGTTTAATCTCTAGTGCTATCTAGACTGGACTATGGAAATGCTACGCTCATACGCCTACCAAAAGCTAACCTATTCCAATGAAAGCGACAAATAATGCAGCAGCAAGACTCTTAACAGGCGCACAACATTATGATCGCATTTCCCCTTATTTATTTATTTATTATATTTATAAAGCACAGCTGTCAGCATTCTGGTATCCTGGCGCTTATAGCATAAGAAATAGGCACAGACTATTGAACATCAGAAAGATCAAAACCACATAAATGAGTGCAAATTACTTGGGGAGAGCCAAGTTTTTAATGCTTTCCTGAATTTCAGCAGATCAGTAACTGCTCTGAGAGGGGGTGGCTGCTTGTTCCATAGCTGGGCAGCCTGAAGTGTGAACTCACGACCACCTTGTCTTTTTTGTGAAATTTATTCATGCAGACAAGATTTGCAGTGCTTGAGCGGAGAAGTCTCCCAGGAGTGTGTCCTTTCAATATCTGTTGCAAGAGCACAGGACCTTTGCCATGTAAAGCCTTATGCACAATGAACATGGCTTTGAAAGTGAGCCTCTGCCTCAACGGCAGCCAGTGCAGATCCCTCATAACACTAGATGCGGAGGACCTGTGAGGTCAATTTAGAGCAAGTTTAGCTGCTGCCACTTGGACTCTGTGCAGTCTGTTAATCCAATATTCAGGAGCTCTGAGGAGTAGGGCGTTACAGTAGTTGAATCTACTGAGTATAATGCTATGCACAACGAGTAATCTAGCTTGAGTAGATAGTAGAGGAAGCACCTTCCTAAGACCATGAAGAAGTGCGAAGCCAGTGCCGGCAACATTTGGAACATGGCTACCCAGAGATAACTTATCATCAAACAGGACCCCAAGATTGCGTGCCACACCAGCCAGTCGAAACTCCTCTTCAGTAGGAAAGGGCCTGAGGTTGGGGGGATTTTCATGGGGATTCGCATTGCCGTGCAGCACAAGAATTCAGTTTTGTCCCCATTTAGCTTGAGGGAGTTTGAGCTCATCCTGTTAACAATATCCACTAGGCAGGCCACCACTACATCCTGCTGGACACCATTCAGGGACAGGATCGTCTGAGTGTCATCCACATAGTTGACCAGACTGATGTTGTGCGCCTTTATCAATGTAATTAGTGACCTCATGTAGACATTGGATAGAAGTGGACTAAGCGCCGAGCCCGGAGGGACACCTTGGCCCAGCGATAGGGGGGGGAAACGACTGCCTGCCATCAATCTGTCAAGTATAATTCTAGCCATTTCAGCACTTTACCCCCCCCACTCCAATTGAAGCTAATCTGTTCAATAAGATCTTATGTCTGACCATGCCAAAGGCGGCCGACAAGTCAAGCAGTCAAGCATGACCAGGACTGTCAGCTGGCCGTTATCGACCCGAATCCGTAATACGTCCAGGACGATGAGTAGGGCTGACTCAGTGTCATGTCCAGGTCTGAACTCAAATTGTCTGTCTTCTAGGAGATGTATTGAGACAGCCTCCTTCTCATATATCGCTCCAATACTTTCACAGGAAAAGGAAGGAGTGATATCGGCCTATAGTTGCTCAACACCAAAGGGTTGCTGACGTTTTTGTTTTAAACGGGGGTAACTGTTGCCTTCTTCCATATTCGGGGTACTCCAGTAATTGATTACAAAGTACTAATGTACTTATGAGGGGGGAATTAGTTCTCCTTCCACACCCTCAGAGGGAGGGGATCAAGTGGGGGACCCAATGAGGTTGATCCCACAATAGAACAAAAGCATTCCCCTGAAATGGATTCAAAGGTATCAAATCTGCTGACCAGACCCAATCCATGTCCAATTCTACCTGGATCATCGTAGAACTTATTGCTGATGCTTTACTCTCAGTAGTTAAAACTATCTTTCCCAAATTATTAGGGATATTCTGGCCAGAGGGTATGGGGGGGAGGGGTCCCACAATGTCATCCAGGATCTTGCTGATCTTCTTGTCAAAGAAGTCAGCAAGATTATCACAGAGTTCCTGAGAGGGAGTGTTTTCCTGTTTAACACAGTTTAGGTGTTACAAATCCTGCAGAATATTAAGGACCCTTTTGTGCCCTTAGTAGCAGTAAGGATAGTATTGGCAGAATACTCCGCCTTAGCTTTGGCGACCTCTCTTTTATCAGTCAATCAAGTGGTATTTGTATAGCGCAGCTAATCACCCCGGTGCGTATCCAGTTGCTGTGCTGCAGGTATCAGTTGAAGAGCCAAGTCTTGAGTCCCTTCGTGAAGTAGTTTAGTGTGGGTGAAGTGCAGAGGTGGAGGGTGTTCCAGGCTTTGGTGGTGAGGTGGGAGAAGGAGCGTCCTCCTGCACGGCTGCGGCGGCTACGAGGTGTCTGAGCGAGGGCGAGGTGTGCAGAATGGAGGTTTCTGGTCGACCGGTGGAAGATCAGGCAATCGTTCATGTAGTGTGGTCCTTGGTTGTGGAGGGCTTTGTTGGCGTGGGTCAGGAGCTTGAACTGGCGTCTCTTCTGGACGGGGAGCCAGTGGAGGTCTTTTAGGTGCTGGGTAATGTGTGTCCTCTCGGGCAGGTTGAGGACCAGTCTGGCTACTGCGTTCTAAGTTGTCTGGAGTATTTGCATGAGTTCGGTGGTGGTGCCGGCATAGAGTGCGTTGCCGTAGACGGGCCAGCAGGTGATGAGGGCCTACGTCACCGTTTTCCTATGCTGATGGGGAGCCATCTGAAGATTTTGTGGAGCCGGCTGAGGTGACAGCATTGACCTGATGTTTCATGGAGAGTTCGCTGTCCAGTATGATGCCGAGGTTGTGGGCATGGTCTTTTGACATGTGGGGTCAGTCCGAGCTCTCTTGGCCACCAGGAGTAGTTGAAAAGGGTGGTGTGTTCGCCGAAGACCAGAACTTCCATTTTGTCAGTGTTAAGTTTGAGGCAGTTCTCTTTCATCCCCGTGGCGACATTCTTCATGTAGTTGTAGAAGTTGGTCTTTGTCAGGGTGGGGTTCGCGAGAGTGAGAGGACGTGTCGTTGGCATAGGAGATGAAGTTGATGTTGTGCAATCTGACGATGTCTAAGAGTTGTGTCATGTAGATGTTGAAGAGGATAGGGCTGAGAGATGGGGCATAGCGCAGATTTTAGATTTTTTTTATCTACATCATTGTAGCAGCTGCGCCATTTATGTTCAAGTTTATTGCAGACTAGTTTTGAGACTTTTAGTGAGTCATATACCAGGGTGCAGATAGTTTGCGGCTGGATTTCATGTCCATGCGTGAAATTACTCCATCTAGAGTATCCAAGATCTCCTGCTCGTAAGCACTGTTGACTCCACAGAATTGACAGCATAAAAAGTGTTTGCAAAATTTTAAAGTGGTCCCGGGGCTAGCCTTTTCAATTTGTGCCACGCCCTCCCTTTCATTGTAATTGTAGTGTCAAATTTGAGGGGACAAGATCCCTTCACCAATACATGAAAGGAGATTAATGCATGGTCAGTCCAGTGGAGGGGTAATTTTCTTTCACAGAGATCAACCCATCAGAGGTAAAAATAGGATCCAAAGTATGCCCGACTGATGAGTGGGGCAGTGTACACGCTGTTGAAGACCCAAGACATCACAAGAGCTTTGTAGCTCCTTGAAAGGGCGTGATATGTCGCCCTCTGCCCATAGGTTGAAGACTCCCAAAATTAAGAAATTGGAATGAGCCAACGCCATATTGGAAAGGACTGCAGTCAACATATGGAGCTGTATAATCAAGGTACCTGGGGGTCTATAACATAAGACTTCTGAAAAGGCACTACCGTTCCCAGTTTTCATGGCTAAACCCACTACATAAGAAATACCAGGTTCATCAAGTGGGAGCGTAGAGAGCTTCCATTTGTCATTATAAATAACACCAACTCTACCACCCTTTTTATTAATACGTGGTTTATGGAATGCTTTAAAATCAGATAGACAGGCCATACCAAGCTCTACAGCATATTCAGGAGTGGTCCAGGTCTCTGTGATAAACAATGCGTGCCAATTACAGACTCTAGCAGTAAATTTATTTCTGTAGAATGCTTTACGCTTTACTAGAGACCTGCCATTGAGTAAGCCCCACCTCAGAGAGACAGGCTCTGTGCTATTAGCAGATGATGATTGACCATTGATTACGCTAAATTGCACACCTGATATTCCCTACTAAATATAGCGTAAGCGATCAATCTTTTATTTACCTAAAGTGGTTGAGGGGAGGAAACAACTCAGATTAATAGCAACAAAGTTGTCATGCCTGGAAAGACCACCAACTCCAAAGTGCAGTTTGAATATTTATTATAAGGCCAAAAACAATTGGATGTAAATACATCTCAATAGCAAAGAATAAAGGTACAGGAAAATCAATACAGAGCCAAGTTTACGGATGTAAGTAATTCGGCCGAAAAGACAAATGATTATAAATTCCAAAATCACAACGCAACACAGAATAGATGCGATATTCAGTTCTCGAGTCATTGAAAGAAAACAAAATCTTTCCCTACACTGCTCTAAATGAGGGCCCTTCCTGTCTCTCTTCTATCATTCCCCAAAGGTGTCAGCACGTGTCGACTTCCTAAGAAGTACTCACGTCAAATGGGTTGTATTAGCTTATGGCTATGGAGCTTGCTCTAAGATGCTCCTTCTTCTCCATAAGCTAGCAGAAGTCTGGGCTCTCTGGCCCTGCGCATCATACAAAAAGATGGGATTCAACCCACATTACGTAATTCATCTTAAAAGTTTCCAACGCACCTCTAAGCAGTAGCTTTTCTTTCATGAAACAAATTTAATTAATAGTATCTTCTTCCAGTGGCCTTGGCTTCCAGACAGACCAGATACGCAAGGCATCCTCCCTTCTCGCTTCCCAGCCATCTTCAAAGACATTCCGGGTTTCTCCTTAACTCTGAAAATAACGATGTGTTTCTTTCACCTGCAGTAGGATGAGAACATTCTAACATTGAACGCAACAATCATTTCATTATTTATTTCTCGAGAGCAAGGAGAACTGAAACATTTGCTTTGGGCCTGTATTTCAGGCAACTTAAACTAACCACAATTACGATATATGGGAATAATATCATCCTGCACATTATGCATGAAGGAATCATAATACATACAAAGTTCTACTTAAATGTGTTCACTAGTTTTCAACAGCAAATGATTCAAATAAATGTTTCTTAATAGTTGTAAAACACTGCACATAATACGAATACATGAGAGTGCGTTTAAACCATGAGTATAGTGCACTCATACAAAATAGAGTGCTATCAGCGCTCTATCAGTTCCCCCCTCTTATGACTAGTGTCATAACACCAACTTTCTATTCTCCTGTAGTTTCTCCTTGTAGAAGAGACCGACCTAAACAGAAGCTGTAGCTTGCCGTCCCTGTCTGAATCTTTCTAACCCCTTAAGGTGCTGGTAATGACTGTCCTGCAGTCGTTCAAGTTGGCGTTCTCGCTTTCTCGAAACAGTCTCCTGATGTCGTGCCCTGGGCCATTTGTAAGCCTTGATGGCTCCTAGTAGGACAATTATACAAATGACAGCTATTATAATAGACTTCAAGATATATCCCATTATTCCTTGTCCCAAACTTCCAAACCAACTGCCTATCTTGCCAAATCCTTTCCCCACTTGTTCCCAGAGTCCTTCAGCAGCCATCTTACGTAACTCTTGGTGTATATCTGAAATATTGTTAATGTATTTCCTTATATCCCGACTGTTGTCAGGAATATAAGTGCAGCACTGTTGAACTTTCAACAATTTGCAGACTCCTCCGGCTTTTGCTAGCAGCACATCTAGGGCAAGACGGTTCTGCAAAACTATAGCCCTTATCGAAACCATTTCCCCATCTAAAAGCAATAAAATCTGAGCAGTATTTATTGAGAGCTTATCCACTAGTGTTGCCAACTTTCTGATTTTCAAATCATTCAAAATCACACCCATACTTGGTATCATGGCTCCAAATATGTCTCCAATCACTTCCCCTGCACTCGCACCACGTTTTCCTCTTTGAGGTGTTTTCCTTTCTAAGGGCCATAAATCATTCACATGAAAAATCTTGGGAAACACCACAGCCAAATAACACGTGCCATACCAGTTTTTGGGCAACTTCACATAGGCATTCTTTCCACACACAAAATACACATTGGGCACTACTGTTATTTTGTCCAATAATGCTTTTCTAATTGATTCTTCGATTAAAAAGACGTGCTCACAATCACTCTCACCCACAAATATCTTGTCGTAGTATGTGGTCGGGTGTCTAATGCACAACTTCCCTTTCTGCTGGAAATCTAATGCTATGGGTCCAAAACTCCCCTTTATGATCTAATTCTTCTTTAGTCCATGGGGCAACCTTGTGCTTGGGATCTGGTCTGAATAGAGTCTGTCTATGTCGATCCTCTATCTGATCTATGAACTTCTTTTCGATATCAGTTAACATACAGGTTAAATTGTGTCTATGGGCATAGGACGTATCTAAAGTGATGGTAGGCACAAAATACTTTGACATTCGCTCTACCTCCTTATAATAATCATATTTATTCATGTATTTGAGAACGGGAACTTCTGCGAGTACCACATCATAATTTGAGAAATAGTACTCAAAGTGTGCTTTGCTATAAAACATGCTCAACAACACACTACATGTAATGCCATAGGTCACAGGCAAATGATGATATCGAATGCCTTCTTCTACTGAGGCTGGTAATTGTATACACACATAGCAATCCTTCGCTTCCATGGTATCCACATACTCATACAATAATCGAGCATACGCATTCAAAGTAAAATCACCCTTGGACAAATCAACATGTAATCTACGACTAGTTTCCTTAATCATTTCTAGATCCCTTGAGGATGCATCCTCATCTATCTCAGAGAGTGGTGGGGTGAGTGTTGCCTGTATCCTATTCTGTCCGTCATCCTGTGATCCAACTAGAGATGTAACAATCACCACAGTTATAACAATAAGCACCACCACAATGAGGGTGCCAATGATGCACTTCTGTTTGCGTGTTGACTTTTCGGACACCATGGTTTCTGCTGATTCGTTCTGAAGCGCAAAAGGGAAAAACACAGTCTCTTTCTGTTTCTTTGTTTGAACAATGTCTTTTTCACTCTTCTCCTCTCATGCAATTAATGTCCAAGTTGAACTGATTGATACTAAACCTATTGAAGAGATGTAGTCAGCCCTACTCCTCACTCCATCATCTACTAGAAAGTCCATAATTTTAAATCTTCTTCAACTGGGGTCTAAGTTATCTTCTTTCTAAGGCCTAATGTTTTCTTTGGCTATAATTCAAGCTTCATCGTTAATGATATTTGATCCAAGTATTTCGAGGACAAATTGCAAAATCTCCGCACGAATGTCTCCTAATTCTTGCACGGTGAGCTGTCAGCCAAATGAAGGGAAAATAACCTGATTGAGGATCAGGAAACGCAATCCACTCAGCTTTGGAGGATTTGGAACTTGCAAGGTTAGCTTTCCAAATGCTTCTACGCCTGGGACCAGTAACTGTATTTCAATCGAGAGGGTGTCCTCACTGTACCAGCTCCCAACCTCCCGGACTTCGCTGGGCTCTGCATTTGCAACCAGGTACGTCCACTCAGGAGATGCGTATCTTTGAGACGCTATTCTTTCTCTTCTGGAACGCCTCAGACCATCCGGTCTTTCTTCAGCATCGCTTTGATCTGATTCAGATGTTTCAGGAATCGGAGCCAGATCTTTCTCGGATGCGAGCCTTATGTTCAGCCTTTCTTTTCTTGCTGGCCACTTTTCTGCTCTGGCATCCGTTCTCCTCTCTTCCTCTTGATCTGATTCTTCTGAAATAGACCGCTCACCTTGCTCTGGTGCACGGTTCACTTCTGCAATATCATCTATTTCAGGATCTGGGCTCAGTTCAGGAGCACTAAACTCACCTCTCTCATGCTCACTCGGCTGTTCTGTTTCGTCCGAAACTCTTACAGCTGGATCTGCGCCTTCGTCGTTGTCTGTGTCAGGTCCACACACGCTCCTCGGAACCAGGGGACTCTCTTCCTCCGCAGGTGCTTGAACTCGACGAGTGTGGGAAGCGTGGATCCAATTCGGCAATCCTCCACACTTTACAGCGGTACTCGTGACCAATATCACCTGATATGGTCCTCGCCAGCGAGCATCGAGACAACTCTTCCTCACGTGTTTGCGAACCAGTACCCAATCACCTGGGTTTAGATCATGCAGCAGGTCTCTCGAGGTGGATGCAGTCGCAGCCTCGACCTGGTGGGATACAGAAGTAACCACATCAGCCAGTCCTTTACAATAATCCAACACTAAATCATCTGTGATGTTTATCAATGCTGTAGCTGGCACCATAGGCAAACGCATAGCTCTTCCAGTCAAAATCTCGTGGGGAGAGAGCCCTGTTCTCCTATCAGGGGTGCTACGCAGGCTCATGAGCACCAGGGGCAATGCATCTGGCCATTTCAATGAAGTTGACGAACACACCTTTGCCACTCTCGACTTGATGGTGCCATTAACCTGCTCTACAAGACCTGAAGCCTCCGGCCTGTAACTACAATGCAGCCTCTGATCGATATTTAAAGAAGAGCACAATAGTGTCATGATTTCACTGTGGAAATGAGTTCCTCTATCTGTCTCCACTGCTGTCGGAAATCCATATCTCGGGATCACCTCTCTCAACAACAATTTGGCTACTGTGAGACTGTCACATCGTCTAGCTGGATATGCTTCCACCCAACACGAAAAGATACATACCACCACCAAAACATATCTCAACCTATTGCACCTCGGCATCTCGATGAAATCTAATTGTATCCTATTAAAGGGACCTCCAGATCTGCCAATGTGACTCAATGCAACCACAGTTCTCTTTCCAACATTCATTTGTTGACAAGTGACACATTTGTGACATACCGTTTCAGCCCACACACGAAAGCATGGGTTAAACCACGTCTGCCTAAACACTCGTACCATAGCATCTCTTCCCAGTTGACTGCTCCGTGAATTTGCCTTGCCATTGGGCTCAGTAGGCAATTGGGTAACACTGCTCTCTCATCTGTGGACACCCAAATGCCATTGTCTCTTTTTGTGCAACCTGCTCTGACCCATGAAGCAGCTTCCTCTTCTGGGACTTCATCCTGCAAACGCTTCACTTCATCCCAAGTATTGGCTATAGCTAACATCATGCTGAGCTCGGTCTCTTCTGTGCTCTCGCCTACATATTCTCCATTGAAAATACAAGCATGTTCAGCGCAAAATCGTGCTACTTCATCGGCATAGTTGTTGCCCTTTGTGACAAAATCTTCTCCCTTTCCATGAGCTGCACATTTAACGACTGCTATCTCTTTAGGTTTCTGTAAAGAGATAAGGTCCTTTTGCAAACTTACAAATATACCAATGGGCCAGCATCCAACCAAACAAGGGCTCCAGGAGCTCCTGGCTGAGTATGCCAAGGCCCACCCCTCTGAGCATGGTGATGACCAAGCAGAGGAGGAAAGGAGGGAGGAGGATGGAGAAGGGACCCCACCTCCATCACTGCCTAGGGAAGACAGGGTCCCTGCACCCTTATCTCCAAGAATTAACCTCTGGGGACCTAGAAGCCACACAGGTGGTTCAGGTCTCAGAGAGGAAATTGACGACAGCCTCAGTGAGGAGGACAGCCTTTTAGCAAGGTTGGCCAAAAGACTGGACCTAGAGACCAGACTCCTGGCTCTAGAGAAGGAAAGACAGGAGATGGGTTTAGCACCCATCAATGGTGGCAGCAATACTAAAAATAAGGATAGGGAGGAAACTTCTGATCCTAAAATCCCCAAAGGGATTGTCCCTAAATTTGAGGAAGGTGATGACATCACCAAATGGTTCACAGCCTTTGAGAGGGCTTGTGAAATGAGAAAGGTAAAGAAACCTCTCTGGGGGAACTCCTGTGGGAACTGTTCTCTGGTAACTGCAGAGACAGGCTTCTGACCCTCTCTGGGCCAGATGCAGGGTCCTATGACCTCATGAAGAAGACTCTGATTGAGGGATTTGGGCTCACTACTGAGGAGTATAGAATTAGATTCAGGGGGCTCACAAAACCCAGACCCAGTCCTGGATTGACTTCGTAGACTACTCAGTAAAGACACTGGATGGTTGGTTAGCTGGACATAATGTGCATGATTTTTCTGGAATTTACAATTTGTTTATGAAGGAACACATACTAAGTAATTGCACAAATGAAAAGTTGCATCAGCATTTGGTAGACCTAGGTCTAATTTCTCCCCAAGAATTGGGAAAGAAGGCAGACCACTGGGTCAAGACTAGGGTGACAAGGACAACCACTGGGGGTGACCAGAAGAAGGTGGTTACAAAACCTCCCCAGGGGAAAGGTGGTGAGAATCCCCAAGATAAAAAGTCTGAGTCTTCCAAAGGGCCCCAAAAACCTGTTCAGGGGGGGTGGGTCCCAAACTACTCCCTATGTGCCTCAGCCTTATAGGGGGAAGAACTTTGATCCCACAAAGGCCTGGTGTGACAACTGTAAGAAGTTGGGACACTTAACTGTAGATAAATCTTGCCCCCACAACCAGGCCCCTAAGGCAACCAGTACAGCTACACCTGGAGTGGCAAGTCTACAGATGGGATCAACAGTGTGCCCAGAGCAAATCAGGATGCACACTGAAGAAGTTCTAGTTTCAGAAGGGGAAGTTGAGTTTGCCACTGTAGCTGTGTGGCCACCCAACTTAAAGAAGTATTTACAATACCCCTGGGTTAATGGAACTAGGATAGAAGCTCTGAGGGATACAGGTGCCAGTGTCACTATGGTGAGAGACACACTGGTTTCCCCTGAGCAATACTTGATTGGGAAAACCTACCCAGTCACCAATGCTGACAGTGTTACCACTAATCATCCAATGGCTATGGTGACATTAGGCTGGGGAGGGGTTACTGGCCTGAAACAGGTAGTGGTCTCTCAAAAGTTACCATCTGCATGTCTGCTAGGAAATGACCTGGAAACCTCAGCCTGGGCTGAGGTTGAGCTAAAGACCCATGCAACCATGCTGGGTATCCCTGAATTGGTGTGTGTGCAAACTAGAGCACAGAGCAAGAGGAAGGGTGAAAAAGTAGGTTTGGAGCCTGAAAGTATGGCCCAACCAACCAAGAGAAAAGGTAAGAAGACTGGGGAACCAGCTTCTGTACAGCAAACCTCTCAGGACCCCTCTCCTCAGGGAGAGGACTTGGACACCCCAGAGGGAACTGAGCCCATGGAGCTGGACCCTTACCAGGTTGAACTCTTAGGCCCAGGGGGACCCTCTAGGGAAGAGCTGTGCCAGGGTCAGCAAGACTGTCCCACTCTTGAAAGCCTGAGGCAGCAAGCTGTTTCAGAAGCAAAGGGAGATGTCAGTGGTACCCACAGAGTCTATTGGGAAGAGGGATTACTGTATACTGAGGCAAGGGACCCCAATCCTGGAGCCATCAGGAGAGTGGTAGTGCCACAGAAGTACAGGGAGTTCCTCCTAACTTTAGCTCATGACATCCCCCTAGCTGGACATCTGGGCCAAACCAAGACTTGGGAAAGGCTAGTTAGCCACTTTTACTGGCCCCAGATGCACCAAAAGGTGAAGGAGTTTGTCAGCTCCTGTGTTACCTGTCAGGCCAGTGGCAAGACAGGTGGCCACCCAAAGGCCCCCCTGATACCACTGCCTGTGGTGGGGGTGCCCTTAGAGAGGGTAGGTGTGGACATAGTGGGTCCACTTGAACCTCCCACAGCCTCAGGGAACAAATTCATACTAGTGGTAGTGGATCATGCCACTAGGTACCCTGAAGCAATCCCACTTAGGACTACTACAGCTCCTGCAGTAGCCAAGGCCCTCATTGGTGTCTTCACCAGGGTAGGGTTTCCTAAGGAGGTGGTTTCAGACAGAGGTTCTAACTTCATGTCTGCTTACCTGAAACACATGTGGAAGGAATGTGGGGTGCAGTACAAGTTTACTACACCCTATCATCCACAAACCAATGGCCTTGTTGAGAGATTTAACAAGACATTGAAAGGCATGATCATGGGGCTCTCTGAGAAACTCAAAAGGAGATGGGATGTCCTCTTACCATGTCTGCTTTTCGCCTACAGAGAAGTGCCACAGAAGGGAGTAGGTTTCTCACCCTTTGAACTTCTGTTTGGCCATCCTGTGAGGGGACCACTTTGTCTTGTAAAGGAGGGCTGGGAGAGGCCTCTCCAAGAACCCAAACAAGATATTGTGGACTATGTGCTTGGCCTAAGGTCCAGAATGGCTGAGTACATGGAAAAGGCATCCAAGAATCTTGAGGCCAGCCAGGAGCTTCAGAAGCACTGGTATGACCAAAAAGCTGCACTGGTTGAATTTCAACCTGGGCAACAGGTGTGGGTTTTGGAGCCAGTGGCACCAAGGGCACTCCAAGATAGATGGAGTGGCCCTTACCCTATCCTAGAGAAAAAGAGTGAGGTCACTTACTTAGTTGACCTGGGCACTAGCAGGACACCCAAAAGGGTTATCCATGTGAACCGCCTTAAGCTCTACAATGACAGGGCTGACATCACCATGCTGATGGTGACTGATGAGGAACAGGAAGCAGAGAGTGAACCTCTCCCTGATCTCCTCTCCTACAGCCCAAAAGATGGGTCAGTAGATGGAGTTGTCTTTTCAGACGCCCTCTCTGCCCAACAGCAGGCTGACTGCAAGCAAGTCTTGCAGCAGTATGCTAGCCTCTTTTCCCTGACCCCTGGTCTGACAAACTGGTGTACCCATGATGTGGACACTGGTGACAGTGCACCTGTCAAGAACAAGATCTATCGACAGTCAGACCAAGTCAAGGAAAGCATCAAAGCTGAAGTCAGCAAGATGCTGGAGTTAGGGGTCATTGAACCCTCTGAGAGCCCCTGGGCCAGCCCAGTGGTTCTGGTCCCCAAACCTCATCCCCAGGGTGGAAAGAGAGAAATGAGGTTCTGTGTGGACTATAGAGGGCTCAACTCTGTCACCAAGACAGATGCTCACCCCATTCCAAGAGCAGATGAGTTGATAGACAAATTGGGTGCAGCCAACTTCTTAAGTACCTTTGACTTAACTGCAGGGTACTGGCAGATTGGCATGGCACCAGGAGCAAAAGAGAAAACAGCATTCTCCACACCTGATGGGCACTATCAGTTCACTGTTATGCCCTTTGGTTTAAAGAATGCCCCTGCCACCTTCCAGAGGTTGGTGAATCAAGTCCTTGCTGGGTTGGAGTCCTTTAGTGCAGCTTATCTTGATGATATTGCTGTCTTTAGCTCCACCTGGCAGGATCACCTGGTCCACCTTGGGAAGGTTTTAAAAGCCCTGCAAACTGCAGGACTAACTATCAAGGCATCCAAATGCCAGATAGGGCAGGGCACTGTGGTGTACTTGGGCCACCTTGTGGGTGGAGGCCAGGTACAGCCCTTACAGCCCAAGATCCAGGCCATCCTGGACTGGGTAGCTCCAACAACCCAGACCCAAGTCAGGGCATTCCTTGGCTTGACTGGGTACTACAGGAGGTTTGTGAAGGGATATGGGTCCATTGTGACTCCCCTCACAGAACTCCCCTCCAAGAAGATGCCCAAAAAGGTTAACTGGACAGTTAGTTGTCGAAAGGCTTTTGACACCCTGAAAGAAGCAATGTGCTCAGCACCAATTCTAAAAGCTCCAGATTATGCCAAGCAGTTCATAGTGCAGACTGATGCCTCTGAGCTAGGGATGGGAGCGGTCCTATCCCAGACCAATGATGAAGGCCAAGACCAACCTGTTGCTTTTATAAGCAGGAGGCTTCTCCCCAGAGAGCAGCGTTGGAGTGCCATTGAGAGGGAGGCCTTTGCTGTGGTTTGGTCCCTGAAGAAGTTGAGACCATACTTGTTTGGCACTCACTTCCTAGTTCAAACTAACCACAGACCTCTCAGATGGCTAATGCAAATGAAAGGGGAAAATCCAAAACTTTTGAGGTGGTCCATCTCCCTACAGGGAATGGACTTTGAAGTGGAACACAGACCTGGGACTGCCCATGCCAATGCAGATGGACTTTCCAGGTTCTTCCACTTAGACAATGAAGACTCCATAGGGCAAGGTTAGTCTCATCACCTTTCGTTTGGGGGGGAGGGGGGTTGTGTGAGAAAGTGCCATCTTTCTTGCATGGTATGCCCCCCACTTTTTTGCTGAATTGCTGATGTACTTTGACTGAGTGTGCCCTGGGCTCCTGCCAATCAGGTGCCCAGGGCCTGTGTTCCTTCCCTAAAACTGCACTACAGCCTAAACCCAATTGGCACCTCTGGCCACATGTCAGCCCCTGGTAAATGGTACCCTAGGTACCCAGGGCATTGTGACCAGAGGAGGCCCCTAAGGGCTGCAGCACTTATTGTGCCACCCTTAGAGGCCCTGTACCCTGACACACACACCCTGCCTTTGCAGGCTGAGTGTCTTGGTGCAGAACTAAACAGAGAGTCGACATGGCACACATCCCTGTGTGCCATGCCCACAAACACACTGCCCTGGCATACCTCAGTCACCCCTCTAGCTGGGTGCACTATGCCAGTGGTGTGAGCACAGGTGCATGAGCCCTGTGCCCCTACAGTACCCAGGGCCATTCCTGGGCACTGTAAGTGCAGTGATGCCATTAAGAGTATATGGTGCTGGGAGGTCGTCATCACGAACTCCACAGCACCATAATGGCTACACTGAAGACTGAGAAGTTTTGTATCAAACTTCTCAGCACATTAAACCCACACTGATGCCAGTGTGGAATTTAATGTAAAATGCACGACAGAGGGCAACTTAGAGTTGCCCCCTGAACCTAACCTACAATCCACGTCTTGTCTGAGGGGCTGCCTAGGCTGCCACCCAGCAGACATGTTGCTGGACCCCTGGGTAGAGAGCCATCCGCTCTCCCGGGCCTGCAACAATGCACGTCCTGGGCGAGGTGCTAGGCCTCCTCCCCCAGGATGGGCAGGGGAAGCTTCAAAGGCATTCCGCCTTTGTGAGCTTCCCAGACCACTTGCTGTACTCAGCAACTGGTCCCCACTGGTTCCAGCCCCCACTCTGGCGGGAAGACTGGCGGGAAAACCAAGGGAAGAAAGGGGGTGTGCCAGCCTCTGCCAACCCCACCCCTCAGGTGGGGGAGGCGAGGTGAAGCACATCTCCAGGCTCTCGCCATCTTGAAGATGGGGAGCCCTACCCAATCAGGACTAGGCTCCTGCCCCCTCCCACTGGAGAGTGGCAGGATAGGGGGTGTACCCACCCCAGGGAAGGGACCCATTGGTCCCTGCCCTTTACCTACCTTTAACGCCCCTAAATCTAGTATTTAGGGGCACCCTGAACCTTCCTTCCTTAGATCCAGACTCCGAAACAAGAAAGAAGATCAAGAAACAAGAAGACCTGCCGTGCAGCTGCTAACAAGAGGAAGACACCAACTGATTTGGCCCCAGCCCTACCGGCCTGTCGACCCTCGAACCTGCTCCTGCTAAACCCCGGCGTCTCCAGTGGTCAGCAACCTCAAGAACCCCGCAGGACCTGACTGCCTTGTGACTCTAACTACCTGGGACTCCCACGAGCAGTGGTACTGCTCAAAAGCAAGTAACCTACCCCTGGTGCCAGCCAGGAACCGCGAATCCAGCACACTCTACACCCGCCGAGCCCGGCCTGTGCCTGAGTGGACAAAGACCACGAGGAGGTCCCCCCCGGCGACTGTGACCCAGAATCCAGCACCCAAGGACCCTCCTCGACGATCCTGACGACGCCTGCAGCCTCAGAACCTGGGCCCCCTCCAACCGCGACCAGCCGAGGGTAAGATTTCCGACTCCTAAAGACACCCCTGCACCCGACGCCCCATGGCCTCCTGTGCCCAACTCCTGGGTGCCTACCCTTCCTACAGCTTCCCAACTTACCTCTCGAAGTGGTGGTCGCACCTGAAGAATCACCGTCCCCGAGCTTGCAGCCTTTGTTCGTCACGCAGCTTTCCCATTGAAAACCATTGGGCGCGCGACGGCCCAAAAGCCCACTGCACCCGGCCGCCCAGTGCCGCTGAGGGTGCACCCACTACCCTGTTCGACTTCCCCACTTGCCCTGAGTAAGTTACCAGGAGCTTTGTTCCCCCAGCCGAGTGGCCTGCCTGCCAGCAGCCACCAACCCAAGGCCCTCTGCCTTCCATGGGATAACATTGGGCCTACTCACTCTGCACCCGGCCGCCCCAGTGCCGCTGAGGGTGTAACAACTGTACTTACCTGACCCAGGGGGACCCCTGAGTCTATGCCCAGAACCTTAACACTGCCAGTCGAGTACTTACCCAAAAGTCGATAACTCACTTTTCTTCCATAGGGTAACATTGACTGGTTTCACTTGGAAATTCTTCTAAGTGTGGAGTTTTGAAACTTTAAAATATTCATCTAAAATCCGCCGAATTACGAAAACGAATTTACTCACCTGTTATCAGGAGAGATCCCAGTGCTGGATCTTGGTGCCCAGCCCTGGCCCTGAAAAGTAATCATAACTGTACTTACCGGTAACTTGAATTTCCTTCCATAGGATAACACTGCCTGGTTTTTGCTGAAAAAGTTTCTAAGTGTCGATTTTGCAAACTTACAAATATTCATTAAAAATCGCCTGTGTGACATAAACGCATTCTTTCAATTGTTTACAGGAGATGCACCAGTGCTGGATCCAGGATCCAACACTGAGTAAGAAAAAGTAACGATAACACTGCTTACCTGCTAAGTGAATTGCCTCCCATAGGATAACATTGGTGATTCTATGTGAAAATGTTTCCAAGTGCCAACTTTTAAAATACAATAATATTCCTTAAAAATCACAACTGCAACCAAAACGTTTTTACTCAACTGTTTACAGGAGATGTCCCAGGACTGAATCTAGGATCCAGTCCTGTGGTAAGAAAAGTAATCCAAAAAGTAATCTATTGCATTTAACTGGACATTCCCATTGAGCTCCATGTTATATTGTGTTTGAAATTGTGTTGCCTATTGCAACAACTGTAACCATTGCATTCAAAAGTCTATTGCCTATTGAAAGTATTTATCTAAAGCATCTCATTCTGAGAAAGTATATTTCGATACCTATTGTTGGTTCTAAAATAAAACAAGCATATATTTTTATATACAAACCATTGGCCTAGAGTTCAGTTCTTGAGTGTGTGAGACCATTTGCTGACTGAGTGTGTACAACAAATGCTTTACACTGTCCTCTGATACTGCCTTACTGCTCGACCAAGCTACCACTTTAGAGAGTAAGGTTATATCTAACTTTAGCCTCTGCCAAACCTCTGGGGACTGTGGACTCTGTGCACACTGAACCTTACTTTGGTTCAGTGTATACAGAGCCACTTTCTTACACCTATTCACAGCAGCTTTGCAGTGGCGGCAGCTTATTTTTGAATCATAGAAGCAGGACAGGCCTTTTCCCTGTTCCTTGTGGTGGTGAGTGGCCAGTCGGTCTCGCTACTAGGGATGTGCTAAATTCACATCATTTTCTTTTTCGTAATTACACAAAACTCTGGGCAATTACGTAAAATTGAAATCCATAATTTTGCTCTATATTTTATCGAGAAATGTGTCCTTGTGTCATTTCTTGGTACAAGACTGAGTTTAAACAAAAGCACTGAACAGGCATGTGCATTCTGTTGTTCACGTGTATTAGTGGTAAATGTTTACAGCAAATTGTGAGTTTGTGGTACCTTTTTACTGCCAGTAGCATATAAATACATGGAAAGCGTAATTTCGTGAATTTTAGGTAACAATCGTAATTGAAATGATGCAAATTATGCAAGTTCAATTTACGTTTTGCCCAGGCCGACTTGATACTATAGTTTGGCCCAAGTTATGTACTTAGCCCCTTGTGCTGCATTCTATGTGCAAGACTAGTACATGTGTGTGGCAAGAAGTGAATGGTAGTGTGATCGAGGGAATGTGTGGACCGTATGAGTATCTGTTAGTGGAATCCATTTTAGATTACCACTGACTGAATGCTGGAGATAGCTTGCCAAACTAGCTTTGCCTAGTGGAGAAAGGGCTCCAGCAAATTGTCAAATCTTCCCTTCTATAGGGAGTTTTGTCTTTGGCCCCTTTCTGGAGCACTCTTATTAGTGTGGATAGAGTGGGAAGGTGGATACGGCAGTCTCTGTGTGTTTTTGTAGGACTGGAATCGGTTCTTGTAGGTATTTGGCAGGCTGTTCACCTTTCGTATTACCAGTCTCACACTTTTTTATGTGTATCTCTGCCCAGGCACGTTGCTTCATGTCAGCTGTCTGTAATGGCTTACACAAATGATACACAAATTATTTTATGACTGGATCAGACCCCCAGTGTTGCTTGATTTAACTTTTGTACCTGTTTTCTTAAGGGCCTATTGGATGAACTGCAATCATTAATAAACACTGAATGAAAGAACCTTTTGATTGTTGGGGGTGCTGTAGATATTTTGACAACATGATGGTGGCCCTGTGAGCTAGACAATCCACCTCTTCTCACTAATTCTGCAAAAAATCTGGGGATTTATTTTCACTCTTATCTTTTTCCATTAGATTAATAAAGTTTTTTTAACTACTTTTTCTACTTAAGAATGATTGGGACGATTATCTATCTTCTCCTTGATCATTGTCGAAAAATAGTGATTCAAGCCATAATACTAATACTCTTGAGTATGCCAACTCTCTGTACTTGGACCTTCCAAATTATCTGCTCTCTCATTTACATCTGGTACAGGATACTTCAGACAAACGTCTCCGTAAACTCCCCTGTCACTCTTATATTTCTAATGGTCCAGATCAACTGCATTTGTTTCCCATTAAGAAGCAATGCTTTCTACTTTTGTCACAGGACGGTCTACACTCATGGCCTCGTACATCTGATATAAACTTCTAGCCACAAATTCCTTACCTTAGGATATTCCCCAGGTGTCAGACTGGATCTGGAAATTTTCGAGCAGTACCCCTGTGCGCTTGTAGATGCTGTTGTTCGGCTCAGCGGAATCCACGCTGGAAGTGACATGTGCTGTGCCTTTATATGCGTCACCCATGTGCGCTATCAGTTTTTTTCTCTCCACACCAATCAGCACATGTCTGGTAGAGCTATCCCCACTAGCTTTTTGACTGAGTTTTTTCGACGTTTTGTCAAACATTTTTTGAGATTCTTTCTTGCGGTGTCCCCAAAGGAACCAACAGGTTTTAAACCCTGTGGTGCCTGTCACAGGCAGATGTCTGTAACAGATGCACACTTCGTTTATTTGTGGTGCTTGGTCCAGGACCAGGACTCCAAGAACTGCGAGGACTGCTGTTCTATGAATTCAAAGACGCTCTCTCAAGCTGTTTGCCGTCTGCCGATTCTGCAATGCTCTCGATCCTGGTCACACGGAAGGTCCCAGAACTGCTCACGGAGCCGCTCCTGATGATCATAGTCTCACAAGCGCAAGAAGTCAAAGCACTCTTTGACTTCTACAGGCCAGTCCAAGTCACTGGACTCGGCTTGGGAATGCCAACACAGTTAGAGTCCTCCTCGCTTCTCCGTGGAGCCTCTGTTTAGGTCTGCTCCATGCCTCCCAGAGTTTCTCTGAGCCAGAGCTACTCCCGCCCAACTCAAGGAGCTCTTAGGCCATGCACCTCATATTTGGGCAGCCCAATCTCTCTGTAGCGCCTTCGGGCCCCATGGGTCTGGGAAGACCCCTACTGGATTCCCGCCGGCGTGTTCGCCTCTGGCGCCATTTAGGCCACATGGATCTGGTGTTGGATCCAGAGCGACCCCACCTGCGATACTGCAACTTTTCTCGGAGCGTGCTCCAGTGTAATCATTCTGGGTGGCGCAGAGGCCCCACAGTGGCGCCAACCCCATCGTCATTCCTGACTCCGACAGGAGCCAGACTGACTTAGCCAGACACCAACTCTGGCGCCGACCAGCACCATTCCCTCTGATTCGGAGCCAGTGCCTTTTACTTTCGATAGGCCTGGAGAGGGATACGAATGGGAGGTGTTTGAGGAACATTATTTGTTTCATCACTCCCTAGATGAACCAGAGGAAAACTGGTGTAATAAACTGGCGGATGACAGTGGGTTAGACACCTCACCGGACAATGACTTTTTCTCTCCTCCCATGGCTATGGAGGAAGAGTCCTCTTTTGCAATGGTGGGGTGCAGGATGGCTGGCGTCCTGGACCTTCAGCTGCCCTCATTGACAGTCAGGACGAACGTCTTCAGCCGGAAGTTGTCCCCTCGAAACCGCTTCTTACATGTAATGAAGCCCTTATGGACGTCCTGCTTGGGGCAGGTCCAAGCCCTGCACATGGGCTCCTGTGTACAGAACAATTGCCCACTGCCATCGGCTCGCTCCTGGGGAGCCCAGCTTCCACACCCAGCACCCCACCCTGGAGAGTTTGGTGGCTCAAGCCTCCACCTATCAGATCAACCCTAGTGCATTCCCTACCTCTCCATCGGATAGGGACTCCAAAAGGCTGGATACCTTTGGCAAGAGGATGTTCTCTACTACCAGCCTAGCACTGCGGTCGGTGAACACTGCGTGCCTTCTTGGCTGATACACACTCAGTGTGGGACTCTGTTGCGCAAGTGTTGCTTATAGTCTTTGAGGAGGTCTGAGCCATACTCATCCAAGCCATGCAGCAAAGTTCACCATCAGATGTGGACTGGACATGACCGGCTCACTGGGCAAAGCAATTGCATCATTGGGGGCCCTTCGACGTCACGCCTGGTTGAGAACCACTGTCTTTTCAGTGGATGTCCAATCTTCCCATATGGACATGCCCTTTGATGGCTCTTGCCTTTTTGGTGAAAAGGCAGACTCAGCGCTGGAGCACTTTAAAGACAGCAGAGCTGGGGCCAGGTCTTTGGGCTTCTCCATGGTCCCCCCGCCAATCCCAGTCTGCCTTTCGCCCCTACCATAGCTACGGTAAGGGGTACCGACTGTGCCCTTTCCTGCCCATCCACCAAGTCCGATAGGCTTCCCAGCCTTTCCGTGGCCGTGGATGCGGTTCCTACAAATCACGTGGGAACACCAGCGAGAGGTCGGGTCAGTCCACCAACCCCCCAGCAGACACAGCCTCAACACCCCTTTAGTTTGCCCCTATACCAACTCTGGAGCCCAGTGGAGGGCAGGATCCGCCATAACCTGCCCCACAGGCAGTCCATAACATGAGACAAGTGAGCTCTACAAATTGCCCAGAGGGGCTACTCCATCCCCTTTCTGGAATCCCCACCCCCCACCTATGCCACCCACTTACAACTGGCTGACAGAAGACCATCTAACCTTGCTACGTCAGGAAGTGTTGGCTCTTTTGGCCAAAGAAGCATTGAGAGGGTGCCTGCATCAGAAGTAGGTCATGGTTGCTATTCCAGCTACTTTCTGGGGCACAAAATGGACGAAAGCCTCTGCCCTATTCTAGTCCTGTCCTTCTCGATGCTTTCCTGAAGAAGTAGAAATTCAAAATGTTCACATTACCTCAGGTCCTCTCAGCCTGGGACCTTGGAGACTGTATGGTGGGGTTGGACTTACAGGATGCGTACTTCCACATCCTCGTCCTGCCAGCCCACAGGTATTATCTGTGGTTCATGGTAGGCCAAGAGAACTTTAAGTTTGCTGTGCTCCCTTTTGGCCTTACCAGCGTCCCTCGGATGTTCACCAAGGTGATGGTGGTTGCAGCACATCTGGGGATACAGGGATTCCAGTCTTCCCCTACCTCTACGATTAGCTTTTGAAGGGGGCCTCACCCCAGGCAGTCGTTTCCCATCTTCAAACTACAGCGGACCTCCTGCATTTGTGGGGTTCACTATCAACATCATACCCAACTCCCTCTGAGATGCTCCCTTTCATTGGAGCTTTTCGGGACACAGTGCAGTTTTGGGCCTATCCTCCAGAGCGGCTAGTCCAGGTTATTTAGGCTATGATACTGATGTTTCAGCCTCTATCCTGGATTTCAGTAAAACTGACTTTGAGGCTATTGGGCCTCAAGGCCTTTTGCATCCTGCTAGTGATACATGCCCATTGGCATATGCAGGCTCTGCAGTAGGGACTTAAGTTCCAGTCGGCACAACATCAGGGAAATCTCTCCTGCCTGGTCCAGATCTCGGAGGGAACGTCAAAAGACCTGCAGAGGTGATTGATGAAACATAATTGGGTCTGCCGCAGACCCCTCTCCCTTCCCCAACCGGAGTTGACTGTAATGACAGATGCGTCACTCCTGGGATGGGGTAGCCATTTGTGAGAGGTGGGGATCAGAAGACTCTGGTCTCCAGTGGATCTTTGGCTCCACATAAACCTGTTGGAGCTTCGGGCGTTCCGATTGGCATTGAAAGCCTTTCTTCCTTCGATCAGGGGAAGGCATAATGCAGGTGTTCACGAACAACACCAATGGCATGTGGTACTGCAACAAACAGGGCAGGGTGGGGTCGTGGACCCTTTGTCAAGAAGTCCTGCATCTCTGGACATGACTGGAACATCAGGGCATTTCCCTGGTGGTTCAACACCTGCCGGGTTCTCTGAGCACCAGGGCGAACAAACTCAGCCATTGATGCCTAGCGGATGGCATATTGCATCTCCATCCAGAGGTGGTTCAATTTCTCTTTCAAAAGTGGGGAGGGACTTGATTAGATTTGTTCGCCACCGCAAAGAATGCTCAATGTCAGTAGTTCTGCATGCTGGTGTTTCCAAGGTGGCTCTCGCACGGAGACACTTTTCATCTCGAGTGGTGCGCCGATGTCCTATACACCTTTTCGCCGAAACCACTCCAGCCCAGAGTTCTCAAGAAGATTAGGAACAACCAGGCCCAAGTCATTCTTCTGGCTCCAGATTGGACAAAGAGTGTCTGGTATCCCAAATTCCTAAGCATGAGCATTGGTCCTCTGATGAGGCTGCCCCTTTGGGAGAATATTCGGTTGCAGCAACACAGCAGGGTACAACCCAAACCTGCGCACACTTCACCTTCATGCTTGGAGATTGAGCAGCGACAGTTGACTGCCTTTGATGTCCCTCCCGAAGTCTGTGATGTAATTTTGGTAGCTATGCGTCCCTCTACCAATAATGTACACGCCTGCTGGTGGGACGAGTTTGTGGCATGGCGTGCATCCTAGAATATTGACCCTCTTTCTGATCGCAGCGGTGCATGTCATGAGGCTTCGATGTAACAGGGAGCAGATGCAGTACCCATTTCAGGGTACTCCCGGCCAGAGTGGCGCCCATATTGGGGAGGTAACTGTGAAGGAGGTATCTCAATTTAATAATGGGGCAGTGCCATATCAGGATGTATAAAAACACAACTGCGGTTCATATTTGAGGGAGCTCTCTATGAAGTGTTCAAGAGTGGTGTGTGCTGCCACACTCATATGTGTGGACGATGGGGTCTGTGTTTGTTAACGTCACTCTTGTCCGTTTATTTTTACATGTTTTGCATGCTCACTGGCAGGCGTTATTTCGCCTATGGCATGAATTTCTCTACCATTGCCTAATGCATTGCCATGTCTCATTGGGGTATGACTGCCTGAATGACCTCCATACATTACCTCTCATTCTCTGTATTTTCCTTACTCTCTGCAGGCCGGATTTTAGATATCTTAAGGGATACTGTACACTTCGAGGGTGACTTTTTGTGTTTTGGTATTTTGTTGATTATCACTACCTTAACCCCAATCGTTTATAGATTGGGTCACATGGCCTTGATGAATTGCCCAGATTCACAGGGACTATCTATGGCAAGAAACATGTTGACCCACTTTTTCATTTTTCTGTGAGCTGTACCGGATCATTGTTCCCAACACAGCCATCCTATGTTTTTACTTATAACAAGAGGACCCATGCATTAAAACTCCTTAGGGTCCCTTGTAGTTATTTTTATACTACACCCACACCAATCTACACACACTGCATCTCCATCCAGACTTCATCACAGCCTCTTAATTTTAAAAGACCTCCGGCAAAGAGCCCCCTCGAGGGGCCCATAGGGCATTGCAGTGCTTGGCCCAACGAGGAGCTGTCCGATGACGAAGCATGACATCCATCTGGGTGTGTGAGGGCTTGGTTCTGAGCAATCAGATCCCCCCGATCTGCTTGCTTAGGTCTTTGCTGACTTACTGCTTTACCTGTTTCTTTTCCTGGTAACTTGACGGAACTGCATATTCTGTATGAATACACTGTTAAAGGTTACCTGTCTGCCATTTTGGTGATCTTGCGGTTGCTGGACCAAACATCTTTGTTTTAGTCACTGGTAGTGGCTAGGTTCCTCAAAGCTCTTCAGCATATGTTCCCATATAGTCCATTGATCATGCCCCAATGGTATCTCAAACTTGTCTTGACTTTTCTTATGTGCGCTTCTTGGGAGCCTCTACACAACTGACCACTTCATTTACTTACCATCAAGACGGCTTTCTAATGGTCATAACATCAGCCAGGAGGGTCAGTGAACTGCAGGCAGCCTCCTTATACAACATTTTGCCCAGACAAACTGGTTCTAAGAACCTGTGCCTCCTTCCTTCCAAAGGTTGTGACATCTTTTCATGTAGGCCACAACATCACAATGCCTACCTTTTTTGCACTGCCTCATCCTTCTAAAGAAGAGGAGAGACTTCACTGCCTGGACCCAAAAAGAGCATTGCCGTACTACCTTGATTGCACAAAAGAGTTCTGGGGGAACAATCAACTCTATGTAGGGTAAGTCGGGGCAAAGAAAGGAAAGGCAGTGCATAAACGGACCATCTCACGCATTGGCCAAAAAGCAACCACCTGAGGGGCTTGCATTCTCATTACACCAGAGCCAAGGTTGGACCACTGTGTTAGCTCACAGAGTTGCTGGCACTTTGCCTGTTCGGTCCTGTAGGACTCTTTGGTCTAATCTATTTCACAGACCCTCCTCCGGGGAGGTATTGCTTGAGTATCTATTCTAAGGCAAGGAAACTGCAGCTAGAAGCCTCTATCAAATGAACAAGTTACTTACCTGTGGTAACGCCTTATCTGGTAGAGACTCTTACAACAGATTCCTTACCGATCCTCCCCAATCTGCAAACTGATTTTAGTTTAGAGTCACCCTACTTAAGGCCTTAGAAATCCACACCTGTGTGTCAGCATCCTTCCTGGCTTTGGGTTTCTGGCGCAAAAAGTCCCAAAAAGAAACTGATGCCAGCACGCTGGGGTGGCACCTATATAGGCACCACGCACGTCACTTCTGGAGAGGAGGAAGCTGACACAGAGCCGAACGAAGCCACCTACCGGCACGCAGGGGTACTCCTTCAAAATTTCCTGATCTAGTCTGACACATGGGGAATATTTTAAGGTAACAATCTGCTGCTAGATAGAGTCTCTACCAGATAAGCCGTTACAGAAGGAAAGTAACATGTTCATCTATGCTCAAAACTAAATCCATAAGTTCTGACTCACAACTCTTAATTCCTCTTCCTTGCTGCTTCTCCGTGTTTTCCAAAGGTTCACAAGGTTGCATGGAAAGTCTATCTTTCTCTTTTCTTAATTCAAAGTGTTGGAACGGTCTTCCTCTATCACTCTGATTGCAATTAAATAATTTTTTGCTTTTCCAAATGACTTAAATTATTGATTTTTCTGTTTCTCATTTTTTATGGTTGGTACTCCTACATGCCTCTTTAGCTCAGCGCCAGGGCACTCCCTCCAGGTAGCAGTGAGCTCTATAAATTTATATCATCTGCTACAGCAGCAGTTCCAGTTTCCAGTCCCATAATCTTCTGCTGGATCCTCTTCCTCAAAATGTTTCTCCACCACCAGCTTCTGGTAGGGATGGGGCTTGCAACTTTTTCGCCAATTTAGAGATAATTATGACAGATTTCAAGGTCTACCAGCTTAGCTGAAAGGGCTATCCCCTTCCCTTCCCTTCTCTTCTCTTCTCTTCCCTTCCCTTGCTTTCATCTTCCCTTTCCCCCTCTTTCTGCAGAGATGTGTTCTGCATCACACACATCGATCTTGGTGGCGGGCGTTCTTGACCTACAGAACAAAGAGGCCATAGAATTGATACCATTAAAGGAGATGGACTCCCTTTAATTGTTGGTCCCTAGAATGGACAGAGGCCCCAAACCCTTCCTGTCTCTCCAACTTTTGAACTTCTTTATTTGGCGGGACAAGTTCAAAATGTTGCTGAGCCACTCACTGTTGGATCTCAACGTGAGGGATTCCCTTATTTGCCCGTTACATGTTTTTATATGTAGATGCTTCCAACTCACAGGTAATATCAATGATTCACCATGGGGTCCCACCACTTTCAGATCGTTGTTCCACCTTTTGGTCTGAGGATTACTCTATGAGGGTTTGTCAAAGTGTTATCTGTAGTAGCAGCTTCACTTAAGTTGGGAGTCCATGTATTTCTATACTTGCTGACTGGCTAGTAAAGGTAGGGTGTTCTGCACTAGTATTGAAACTTATTTGGCACACCATGACACTCAGGTATGACTTAGACCTTATTATCAACTTCCAGAAGTCCCACCTCATCTCCGCTCCGAGGCTGACCTTAATAGGTGCGCTGTTGTTCTCAACCAGTAAGAAGGCCTTTAGTGCTCCTTGAAGAATCAGAAATGCAGGCTGAAATGCAGTTGTTTCAGAATCAGCATCAGATCACAGTACTGCAAGTTGTGTCCCTGATAGGCGTGATGGTTTGATTTGTCCTATTGCTCTTGCATGCCATCTTGTGTATGAGGACCCATCATTGATATAAATCAAGATTGGGGGAGACAGAGGTTAGGAAACAGAGGACTCGGTCTCCTGTGCATACTGTAACAAACAAAAAGAGTCTGTCCGTGCTGTTTGAACTATCTTTCCACTCTTTTTTTCATGTTAGAAAACAAAACGTTTTCTTAAAATAACCCTCACCCACCAAGATTTCCCTTGGTGGCATGCTTCATCATAGGGTTCTTCCCGTCCTGCTACGGAACGGGGCGTGCTGCGACCAACGGAAACGTTGGAGCACCTTTTGTCATATACCATGAAGAGTTGTGTGGTATAAGAGTGGGAGGGTCTTATCTAGAGTTAAAAATACCTGGCTACGAACGAACAAATGTTTTATTCAGACCTCTTGCTGGTATGGTTAAAAAAGGGGAAGATTGAAAGGCATACGTTTATGTGTGTGCCTCTCAAGGTCTACATGTTTCAAGCCATTACCCCAAGGTTTTTCATCAGGACGACGAAAATGATCCCTGGTCCCACTCCTACTAGTGAGCGACTCAAAATGGGTCTCCGTAATAAATGTCAAGGAACAATATATATACAAATATTACAATACCCAATCGGTAGTGTTGTCTTTTTAGATCTGGAAAGATATGAGAGAAAAGTTAATCTGTCATAAAAAAAAATTAAACACATCACCAATTGTGGAAACTAGTGATACATTTTTCTCTTACTACCGTGCTATTCATCTTTAGCTTTATCGTATTTCAAGAGACTTTGTTTGTGCTACCCAAGATCAGGGGAGTGAATTTTAAGTGAGACAAACAGAACAATACACAACATTAAACATAGAACACACTCAGTTGCATCCAGTTTCATTATGCCTGCAGCGATGTTCTATGGTACAGATTTGAGCTTTTCTTGTCTGTAGTTGCAATGAGCTCAAAATAAAACACTCATCCACACACGGACAAAGTTCTGCTCGGTGTCGGACTTTGCATTCACGGTGTTATTAAATAATGATTGTCAGCCATCGATTCTGATAAGATTAACTGGCGATAATCAAAATTGTTTGGAGACTCACTTTCATTTCCACCCTTTGCTACACTCTCTTCTCGCTCTTTTCTCCTCCCAATATCCACCCATTCCGATAATTCCCCCTACTTACCTCTGCTTCGTTACTCTCAGCCTCCTCCTCAGCACTACTACCGTTCTCACTGTTACTATTATTATTCTTCTTACCACTGTCATGTTCACTGTCATTATTATTATTGCTGTTATCGGGCGCTGTTTCCTTTTTTTTGCCTTTTTTTCCCTTCCCCCCCTCCACCTCTCCCATACCTCTCTCCCCCATCTGGCACACACCCACACTGATACTCATACCTGCACAAACATTACTGCGCTGCCACATGACCACAGGGCTCGATTGACATACTGTCAAACCTCCAAAGGCCTCGTGTTTTGTCAGGGTTCCGTCGCCAGGACCTATCGGCGCCTTCCCCTCCCTCCCCCTCTGCCCCCCCCTGTACCGACTTTTCGGTTCGTCCCCCAAGAGGGAACGAGGTACTAAACTGGCAACACACATTCTTCTACAAACACTCTGGGGGGTCAAGGGGAGGCGGAGCGCGAGCTGAGGTAGGGTGGTATTTTTCCGACAGCCCGGTAGAGGAGGAGGCAAGAAAGCGGAACTGTGCACGCACGTACATACACCCCCCCCCCCAGTGCAGTGGATGATTGTTATCTGTAGGATCAATGTGTCCAACATTTGTGGTGACATATCACGTGTTTGTACCGACTATGTATATGTAACCTAAAACAGTGTATGTACAAACCTACTTTATTTTCTATGTTAAATTGATTGAATACGCAATAAAGAAATACAACACCCAAAAAATTGTTTGGTGAAATCAGGGAAGTGCAGTAAAGAAAAAATATGATCATACATGTGTTAAGCCATAATAGGGCCTCATGAGCTCAAATGGGAGAAGGGACGCTTATAGTCAGACTTTCCTCAAAACTACTCCCTTGCCAGTGGAAGGCAGCTCCGATGATGTCGACGAGTGTGCGAGGAAGA
Organism: Calotriton arnoldi; assembly: GCA_963921515.1. NCBI lineage: Eukaryota > Metazoa > Chordata > Amphibia > Caudata > Salamandridae > Calotriton > Calotriton arnoldi. The sequence goes on along the minus strand of CAWUFW010000543.1, from coordinate 2,830,637 downwards.
CCTGTACTTGATAGGGAGGCGGATCGTGGCGTGGGCGTCCTCGTGCTGGAAAAGACTACAGCGCTCATTTGCCAAAGTGGCCGCCTGTAACGAAACTACTTCCTGGTTTTTCGGTCAACCTTTCAGTTAAACATTTGGACCTAGCAAAAGGAAAGGGTTGAAGTGTGCTGCTTCACAGGGTTGATGTACGAGTAATCAAAGAAAACAATGAATGAAAAAAAGTTTGGGAAAAAATTCCATTTGATCCAGAAATTGAAAGTAGATATTGCGAGTTCATACTTAAAAAAACTTTCTTTTCCGGTGATTATCACCCTAGGTCCAACTTCACCAAAAAAAAGGAAGGAAGAATGGTGATATGGTGAGGCAGAGACAGATGTTCATTCTCCGCTTTATATTAGGAAACAATGAACAAGCACATGCTTGTGAGCTAGCCGGCACTGATCTGGGGGATTGGTCTCTATCCAACATTTCCCGGCAGAGTGACAAAAAATCACGCAAGACAATTGGGTGCTGAATATTGGTCGCAATGGATATTCTCTCAGATTCATAATCCCTTCACCATACCTCTGAAACAATCCAGATTCCAACTGCACCAATTACAATTGGAGGCGAATGTTCTCTTACAAAAACAGGCGGTGGAACCCGTTCTTCCTTTACAACGAGGCACGGGGCTTTACTCAAGATTCTTTCTTATCAAAAAGAAAGACAAGAATGAGTTCAGGCCCATTCTCGACCTAAGGATGGCCAACAAGAGAAAGATTCCGGATGCTAGTATTGCATCAAATTTACCCTCAGCTACATTGAGGGGATTGGTTATGCGCAATCGACCTTCAAGACGCATACTTCCACAAATTCCCATCATAAGGAAGCTTTGCAAGTTCTTGAGGTTTGCAGTGGGAAACAACCATTATCAGTACTGTGTACTTCCATTTTGCTTGAAGTCGGCACCCAGGACTTTCTCCAAATGCATGGCTGGAGGTGGTAGCGGCCCATCTGATGGTAACACAAAGTGTTCTTCTATCCCTATGTAGATGATTGGCTAATCAAGGCATCCACGTCTCAGGAGGCTCAACTGCACTTCAATTGGACCTCTGATCTTCTCCTTCCGTTGGGACTTCATGTCAACCAGGCGAAGTCAACCTTGATCCCTGTTCAGTGCCTGTAATAATTGGGAGAATCCATCGATACTCTCACGGCAAATGTGTGTCCTTCGGAGGAGAGACGCTTATCGATCCTTGGAAGGCTCAGGCTCTCATGGCAATGTCTCACCCAACCATGAGGAAGGTCTCCTCTCTCCTGGGCTCGATGGCATCCTGTATATTCCTCACACCGAATGCACGTCTCCACATGAGACCTCTGCAGGAATGCCTGGAAGACCAATGTAACCAGCGAACAGGAGATTGGGAAGACCTGATTAGATTGTCTCAGCATGCCCTCCGGTCCCATAAATGGTGGTGCTATCACTCCAGTCTCCTCCAGGGATACCTTTTCACAATGAGATACCTGTTCAGACCATAGCCACGGATGCCTCTCTCCAAGGATGGGGAGCCCACACAGACCAACTTCAAATTCAGGGTAAATGGTCACACAGAGAATCCACTTACCACATCAATCTGCTAGAGCTACGAGCAGTTCATCTGGCGCTGAAAGCCTTTCAGCCATCACTCAGCTCCAACTCCCTGCTTGACCAGACGGACAATACAACAACAATGTACTACCTCAACAAGCAGGGAGCCTCGAGGTCCAGACCTTTATCTCGGAAAGCCCAGTTGATCTGGAAGTGGCTTCTGGCCCGAAACCTGACCATAACAGCAACTCACCTCCCAGGTGTTCAGAATGCTCAGGCCAACTCTCTCAGCATGGTCCTCCAGGAAAACCACGAGTGGATCTTAAACGACGACGTGGTCCTCGATATCTTCTGAAGATGGAGTACTCCGGAGGTCGACTTGTTCGCCACCGCAGAAAACAGCAAATGCCAAAGCTTCGCATCGAAGTACTACCAACCGGGAACCCTGAGGAATGCCCTATGGATCAACTGGTCGGGCAGATTTCTCTACGCCTTTCCTCCAGTTCCCCTAATTCCTGCAGTCTTCATCAAGCTGTCGCAGTCACGGGCCAAAATGATACTCGTAGCCCCGAAGTGGCCACGTCAATGGTGGTTTATGGACCTCTTTCACCGGTCTATCCGTCTACATCTCAGGCTGCCATGCAGAACAGATCTGCTAACGAAGTTCAGAGAACAGATGGTGCACCCCTACCTCTCCTCTTTGAATTTGGCAGCATGGCTCCTGAGATAGTACAGTATGGACCCTTGAACTTGCCTCAGAGCTGCATTGACATTCTCAAGGAAGCAAAGCGGCTGTCCACACGTTCCGCTTATGCTCATAAATGGAAGAGATTCTGTATTTGGTGTTCATCGAAGAATGAGGATCCTACTTCTTGCCAGGAAGATGTCATCCTTCCATATTTGCTTCATCTGGCACAATCTGGCCTTCAATCCTCTTCCATTATGGTTCACTTGGCAGCCCTAACTGCCTACAGGAAATGCCCTTCACAAACTTCCTTTTTCAGAATCCCTGTCATTAGAGATTTCCTGGAGGGTTTGAAGAAGGTTTTTACTCCCACTAGAAATCCTTCTCCTCCTTGGGAGATTAATGTTGTCCTCTCGTTTTTTTGCAGGAACCATTTGAACCCATACTTGAGGCGTCTCTTCAGCATCTTTCTTGGAAGACGGCTTTCCTTGTGGCTATTGCATCGGCCCGCAGGGTTAGTGAAATCCAGGGACTTTGCTGTCAAGAGCCGTGCACAGTTTTTCATGCATCTAAAGTAGTCATGAGGATCCAAAATTCCTCCCTAAGGTGGTTTCAGATTTTCATGTAAATCTGACAATTTCTTTACCTACCTTTTTCCAGCATCCATCTACTCCAGCGGAGAGATCTCTTCATTCCCTACATGTTAGACGGGTTTTTAAATTCTATCTGAATAAAACTAAGGATCTACGGAGATCTGACCAGTTATTTGTAAACTATGGCTCCCTCCGTACAGGTCTGGCGACTTCCAAGCAGTCCATCTCCAGATGGATTATTTCCTGCATCTTACTCTGTTACCAAATAGCTAATAAATCTCTAGCCGTTAAGCCTAAAGCTCACTCTACCAGAGGGAAGGCAGCTACTGCGGCTCTGCTTCGTAATATACCCATTGCGTAGATATGCAAAGCTGCAACCTGGAAATCATTTCATACATTCACTAAACAATACTGCCTGGACTCGGATGCCAAGGCATATGCTCAAGTAGGACAGGCTTCCCTTTGGAACCTATTCGCTTAAATCTGCATTCCTTTTTTCTCTGTCACTTCCACTGCGTTCTATATGGTTGGGCTTGCTAATCTATTCAAGTGCTTATGACTATACATGGAAATCCCCTACGAGAGAAGGAACAGTTTCTTACCTGTAACTCCAGTTCTCTCATAGGAGTATTCCCATAATAAGTCATAAGCAACCTTCCCTCCTCCCCGGTGGAATAGACAGAGGGATCCATAACATAGAACAGGCATTCACTTCTCATCACCATCAAAAAGAACTGAAGTAACTGCCACTAGCTGTGCATGATGGGATACTGGTGGTCTCTGGATTCTCAAAGGCACAGCTTCTATTTTTAAGACATAAAATGGCAGCCTATGGGGCTATTCTGTCCTCTCCTTTCATCTCTATCATGAAAAAAGAGGTTTTGTGAAGGAGATTCTTCTGTGTTAAACACTTCAAAAATGATTCAAAATATAGTGTTCTGGCCCCCTTTTTTCACTTCACAATGAAGATGTGACTGATGTAGCCTATGTCTTTAGGCTGCATTATTGTCTTTCTATCTCTTAAGTGTCTTTGTAGGCTTTCCTGAAGAAAGGTGAAAAATCCCACTTAAGAAGATATATCTAAAGAAGTGCTCCGGGGTCCCCGCACGTGGCCGGGACTATTCAAGTGCTTATGACTTATCATGGAAATACTCCTACGAGAGAACTGCAGTTACAGGTAAGAAACTGTTCCTTCAAACAACACAGACGGGCCCATCATTGATGCCTGAGCTGTCAGAGGATCCAGTACCAAAGGAGCCTTTCCATTCAGGTTCAGATTTTACAATCTGTTTCCAGCCTCGCCCTAGGTCACCAATTCTGCCCTCTCCAGCATCAAGCTAGTAAGGTCACAGATGCCACTGTGTTGGGCTGGAGTGATCCTCTGAATGACATGTTTGCAGGCCCTTTGGACCATGTTGGAGCAGCAACTATTCATAAATGTTTTGGAGCTGTGGGCTGTTAACTTGAGCCTGAAGGCGTTTGTCCCTACTATCCATCTCAGTGAGTACCATCCTAATCAGACAACACAAACACCCTTATATCAAAAGAGAGGGAGGTGTGGGGTCCTGGATCCTGTGCTTTGGGGTCTTATGCCTGTAGAGTGTCTCCCCACACATGGCCATCTTTCCTGTGGCTGCGTATCGTGCAGGCCCCCTCAATTCGAGGGCGGATGCCTAGACTTGCTGGAGGACCTTGAGGTTGAGCTCCATTTCAAGGTGATGGAGATGATCACCCCCAGATTAGGAGGCATGTAACTGGATGTATTTTCCACTTCCCAGAACAAATGCCCCCAGCTTTGTGTTCTACACTTCCCTTCAAATTATTCCCTGGTGGATGCCTTCAGATGCAATTGGTTGTGGGATCTACTTAACACATTCACACTGATCCCACTTCTGTCGAAGGTCCTATAGAAGGTGTGAGAGGACAGAGCGCTACTGATCTTGTTTGCTCTAGATTGTGCGAGGAGTACTCTTTTACATCAATCTGTTGAAACTCAGCATTCAGCCACCTCTTCCTCTGCTGCATAAGGTGGACCTGCTTTTGTGGCAGGGTTGTCGGGTCCTCCATCCCAGTCAACTAGAAACATGTTTAATCATTGAACTGGCTGATGTTGGTATAGCAGCCAGGAAACCTGCTATGAAATCTGTTTACTTGGGCTGCTGATATTAGTTTGTCTCTTGTTGAATTCTTGTTGCAATTCAGATGGCTTGAACCCTTTTCAAAGTCACCTCTTGCATTTTCTGTGTTCTGCACTATCTCTAACTCAGATGGCTTTGGCAGTTGCCGCCATAGCAGGTTAATTGGCAGCTTTATCCACTGTCAAATGCCTTCTGAAGGAGACTTCTCTGCTTAATCCAATTTTGGTGGTGTATTTTGTAAAAGGTTTAATCTGTTTTTTTCTGCTCACACCATTTAATGTTTCACTATGGAATTTATTCTATTTGATTCATTGAGCAGTTGTTCAATATATTTTTTCTTGATAAAAGCTGTCCTTCTTGTGGTAATAACTTTGGTCTGTCAAGTTGGTAAACTACAGTCCCTTGGGACTCATTAGCAAGGGGAGGAATCTGCGGGAAGAAAAAGCCATCATAAGAAAATGTTAATTGCATTAGTTAACAGTATTTCTGGCGGTTATATTTTCCTTCAGATGCCTCACCATTCTCCCCTTTTGAGTTGGTTCCATAATTAAAAAGGTCCCAAGGCATGCAAACATACTTTATGCTTTTATTGTTGCTGTGCTAATGCTCTTGGTTCCTCTTTGCATGCCTCAAAGGGACGCAGAAAAAATTCTAAGAGCTGACACCAGAGTGCCAGTAGGCGCTCCCTATTCGATGATGATGTCTCTCTCGGGGCGAATGACGATATAGCTGAAGTTGCATGCCTCTCCGGAGAACTCTTCCTGAGAGAAAAATGGTTTCCGGAACAAGTCTAGCACATGGAGCCTTTTCATAATGTGTCAAATCTGTGGGTAGATGTAATCTTCACCAGAATTGTTACTGCATCACTTTGTGCACCCATGCACAATCACAATGTTAAAAAGTATTTCTAGCAGCATCACTTTCATCTGCATACACAATTATTCACACCACTTTTTAATACTAGACCTTCCGTTGGATCACAATTATGAGATTGGAGGGTGAATAGACACTCGAAGGCAAGTTGCCTTCATTCTACAAGACCTGGACGGTTCGAGTGGAATCAGTCATTCTATATCGGTGATTTGTATGGTCCGACTGTGTTATATGCCCGAATCACATCTGAGTTCCATATGACAAGGGCTTTTAAAGATGAGAGGTACATATTCCTAAGCAGCAACAGATTGCTCAGTATCTTCACAAAGGTGCAACCTAGAGGTACATTCAATCCTAACTCATGACCCAGAATTGGTGCTCTAGTATGGTCCAAATGCGCTTTCCATTTAAAGGGTATTTTTTGGTTTGCTAATAACTTTGGTGCATTTTTGATGAAATTTGGCAGCTCAGATCACTAATTTGACCAAGTGTTGGCATTTCAAGTTTTGTGCAGATCTATCCAGGGGAAGAAAGTTAAGGTGATTGGGGGTACGAAAGATAAGTGTTTTCCATTTTTGCTCCTATGGTAACTTTTGCTCCCCACTGCAGCAAAAATAACTGAACGAATTTACGCTAAACTTAGAATGAAAGTAGAGCTTTATTCACAAAGCAGGCTTTTGTGGATTGTTGTAAATCTGTGCTGTAGTTTTGGAGATATTTGTATAAATAAGAGGTGTAGGGAGGCTTCGAAAGGTTAAAATTTGGAAATATCTTAACTGTTGAAAAAGGGTGTTTATTGATTTCTGTATAACTTTATCACGATTTAACAAATTTGAACAAAATTTGGCATGTTTAACTTACTCTGTATTTTCAAATTCATGTGGATCCATTGGGGGTGGGGGGAGACATGGGAGCCAAAACAGTGTTCATTTCCCAACACGTTTGGCACTATTTCATGAATATGACTGAAGAAATTTAGCATGTTTTGTTTTCTGCTGGTATGTCAGATTCCATGTGGATCCATCGAAGAGGCAAAGTTAAGGGTGGGGTAATGGGCAGGCATTTTTCATTTGCTAATAGTTTTTGCACTGTGAAATGAATTAAATTTGTCAGTCCAGTGTCCTAACTTGCTTAATCTCAGTTTGAATGTAAACACACCTTAGAAGAATAGGACTAGTCATATGTAGAATCACCAATTTGGGACAGATATGATGCTGGAAATTCCAGATTCCCACCCACAAGATTGTGGCATGGTTCATTATGGTATGCTTATATAAACAACAGAGGCTGCCCGATAACCCCCTGGAACCGGGGCCTAATACGTTCAGTGACAGCAATGGTACATTGGGAAGAGGATGTGGTCTAATGGCTAGGGCGATCGATCTCAAATCTGGGGAACTGGGTTCGAGTCTCAGCAATGACGCTCAACATCCTGTGATTCTGGGCAAATCACTTAATCTCTCCTGTGCCTAACAAAGATGAACGTGTCCTTGTGTAACGCAACTGGTGCTCATGTAAAGTGCTCTGAAATCCGTTCGCGCTATATAAAACTCCGGAAAAAATATATATATTTCAATCAACAGATAAAACACACCAACATAGACCAGTATTGACTGTGTGCTCAATCTGTGGTTTTATAAGACAGTATGCACAAACCAATAATTTTCAATAGCATATGTTGGATCAGCAACACCAACGGCAAATCATACAGATTGTTTAGTTGACAAAGTCAAAAAATCAAATATATTTCATACAGTATCCATGCTCAGAAAAGTGCTCAGAGTGTGTACAAAAAAAGTGAGTGCAAATAGGTGCGAGAGATTTAAAAAGCCACATTCCAGACTAGCAACATTGATTTTTTTTTTTTAAAGTGACATTGTTCTCAAAATGTTACAACAATTGCCACATGGATTTAATCAAAATTGATTTCACAATTCCTGTTTATCGAAAGCGTTTTCGCCCTAAAGAAATTATTGCTCCATCATCAGGACTGGCAAGAGCAAGGAGCATGAACGATGATCAGGCTTCATGTCCATACAGCAGGAGCTGGACAGCTACCTCAGTGGTAGTGAATTTACACCACCATGAAATTATGCTGCCAAGGAGTGAAGAAATCTCACTCCAGTAGTTAAGCATCAGTCAGAAAGCCATGTAATTAGGGATTAGGTATAGTGGTTAAGGGTGCCGAAGTCGCTGCATTCTCCGAATTTCGTGCTGGTGTAAATTCACTTAGATCTCAATTCCATCATTAGCAGGCTGTTCTGGAGTCAACTGTTTTATGGTTCCTACGAATTTAGTAGGACTGTGTATTAGGTCACAAAAACTTCACAAAATAGAGCCTCATATCATCAGAAAATGTTGCTTCAAATAGCTTACAGTACCACATCTAAACTCCCAAACCTCCAGAGCTGTAGATGCTGTCGGTAACCTCGAACATGAACACTCTGATTCCCAAGGAATTGGTGGAAACAGATCTAACCCTTTCATTTGTCACTTTTGCATGTCCAAAGTGTTACAAAGAAAAGAAAAGATGAAACATTTTCAAATCTTTATTGAAAAGATCTGATCATTGTAAATAGAAAATGAGCTGCGAGTATTAAACAGATAAACACATTGTTATAAACATTATTAGAATGGTGAATAACACAAACAATTCAACCATGTTAATTGTTCCTAATATGACTCCTATCTATCACTATTAGTCCTACACTTGTGAGAGCATTTTCAAAGTACTCTTATCTGCCAGACCCAGTTAGAATGATCTAACCCCATACCTTGTTGTTGTGTCTCAGGAAGCCGATCTTAGTGCATATATTCTGAGTATGCAAGCCTGCACACATCTCTGCTTTCACAGCTATCTTCCCTCTTGGGATGAATGTTGGGGCCTGCGGGCTGAGTCTCATTCACAGCTCTCTGCAGCATACATGATAACTCCAGTGTGAAGTGCCTCTCCCCAGCTTCAACACAGAGGCTGTTTAAATAAACACCAGCCTTCTTGCATTTTGCTAGAGGTGCAGAATAACAATGTTACTGAGTCTGAAGGGATAGAGTTGTTTACTACAAACACATAATAAAGCAAGTACATGTCGTTCTGGCATGTGTGTCCCTGGAACTAACAGTATAGACTACCACATTTCTGCTAAAAATGAATGCGTACATGGCACATTCTCATGTTAATGAAAAACATGTGCAAACTACAGTCTTAAAACGATGCTAATCTAAAAAGGAAAACTAAAAAGGAGATGCCATATAATCTCTGCAACAGAACCACCTCAGGAATCAGGGCAGCCATGCATTGCAAGAGCCGACCAATGCATCCCCAATGTGGGCTGACCAGCACCCATCAATCCAGGGACAGGTGCCCCTCACCACCTGACTGCACCCCAGACATCACTCGGTGGTGTGGCAAAGTCAGGAAATCAGACCTCCAGGATAGCCACCACTGCAAATAATTGCCCACTCGGGCCTGAGGTAAAGTTTTTTTTTAGTGGTCCAGGTAATTCCAAGAGCACCAACGGATATTATGGTATTTTTAGGAAGGCATAGGTATGTGATGTGAAGCAGGATCCCTTCTAGGATATTGTTGGTGCACTCACATTGCCATGGAGCCTTCTCAAAAAGCTGACATCTTTGCTTGTGGGATGCTGGTGCCCACTTCTCAATCCTGTGGTTTTGGCAAGGATTTTTTTTTAAACAGGTTTGTTTCATTCATTAAAAGTTAAGATAATTGGGGGGCGTGGCTACGTCGCGGAGCGTGATGGCCGCGATTTAGAGTAGCTCCGTAGCCGCCCGACTTTTCCCCATCATCCGCTACAATTATCCGGCCCCCAGGAGGTGGGTGTGGTACCGGAGCACGTAGGGGTGATGTGGCTGGGAAATTCCTGCTCCACTGGCCCTGTGGGCTGAAGTAGACCGCCGCAACGACATCGTGCCTGTCCGCAGCTAGAAGCCGGGACCTGCCGTGGAGTCGGAGGGGGCGTGGGGGCGTGGCAGCATCCTGACGCTGGCCTCCGTCCAGCGCAAGACCGTGGCTGGGGCCTGCGTTGGCTCGGAGGACTCGGCAGTGAACACAATATTGGGCACACCCGGAGGCAGTAGCTGGGGCCGTGCTGCGAGCGGTAGACGGCTGTCCGGTGGCAGCGGGGCAGCACTTTACATAACAAGGTGCCGGGAAGGTCTCCGGTGAGTCGGCCGATTTGCCTGGCATTCGGGGAGTGCTAAAGTTGCTGCGGACACCCAGGAGGTGCCTCACTACGGTGAGCGTAAGGCGCAACACAACGGTGCCATAAGTGCCTAAGAACTGACTCCCCCCAGTAACATAAAGGAGGTGGGTGCGGCGGCGCTGGAGAGGCGGTGCTACTTTGGGCCCTGCAGATTGCAAAGAGGTGAGGCCGGCTGCGGAGGAAGAAGGGGCCCGGTGAGAAATGGGAGTTTGGGCCCTGTAGGCCTGCCACGCGGTCTACTCCAGCGACCTTTGTCCTTGGGGTGGGCTCCCACGGGACTTGAATCGCCCAGAAACTTTCAAGCATTGGCGCCCTGAACCGCCTGGGCCTAACTTACGCCACCTTATTGCAGTAACCCCATAGACGTGCAGTGACTTTAACGTGGGGGCCCGATGCTCGGCGTGTGAGTCCATACATTGACCTCAGTCTGGCCCACCAAAATCACGCACTCTGGGCCCTGTGAGGATACCTCTGATTGCCTGAGCACTATTCGACCACCGGGATCACCTCGGTGCCCTTGGACCCTCAAGCAACGGTCGCCTCTAGTGCAGCAGGGGTGGACCACTAGGGGGGCATCCTCGGCCCCTCCGGTGCCGGGGCAGACATCTGCGATTAGTGAAGCCATATCCTCTGAATCCTGAACGCAGGGAACAAATCCGGGAGTATCTCCACCGGGAATCTGTGGCCAAGTGGATTGACCGGAGACAGACCCGAATTACCGGGGCCATGTCGGGCCCAAAGAGCTCAAAAGTCACCCAGCAAACAAAGCTGGACAAATTCGCCCTCCCAAAACCCATGGACTCCGAGTCTCACCCCAAGGGTAAAATGGCGGCAGGGCCAGAGGGTGATCATCCTGAGCTAACGCTTAAAGATGTGATGGACGCTATTTCGGGGGTGAGGTCGCCCCTGGAACAAAGAGTGGATGCTATCTCGACTGAAGTCACGCTTATCAGGGCAGACATGACGAAAATCAACGAGAAAGTGAAGCAAATGGAGCTCGTCACCTCAAGCCTCCTGGGAGACGCATCGCAACTGCAGCACGACGTTAAAGAACTTCAGGACTTTCGTAAATTAGCCGAAGATAAACTTGACGATTATGAAGGCCGTACTAGGAGGAATAACATCCGCATTATTGGGGTTCTCAAGAGGGCGGAGGGGCCAGCGGCGGCCCTCTTTGTGGAGGATCTTGTACCTAATCATTTGCAACCCAAAGGGCTCTCCAAGTTCTTTGTGGTAGAAAGGGCTCATAGAGTCCCTGGCGGACGTCCGACGCCTGGCCCGCCTCCATGCCCAATACTCGCCAGATTGCTGAACTTCAGAGATAGGGATGTGATATTACAAAATGCCAGAGTGGCCCCGCCTCTTCGCTGCCAAAACGCTGAGATCTCCTTCTTCCCGGACTTCACTCTGGGGGTGCAAAAACAACGGAGATCATTCCTCGACGTGAAGAAGAAACTACGAGATAGGGGGGTGAAGTATGCCATGCTGTTTCCAGCCCGGCTAAGGGTGGAGGCAGAGGGCAAGGCGTGGTTCTTTGAGCACCCCGAAGAGGCCGCGGACTGGCTGGAGGGCTGGAGAGGGGCGAAAGAACATAAGGCTAGATGAGTGGCGACCCGGAATAAGTGTAACGCCTAACATTGTTGAGACGTAAGGTACTTTTGAACTGCCTCACTAGACCAACTGTTTACACTCCTGTGAAAGGGGATGAATGGGGGTGTTGATCGTTTGATAACAATCATGTGCTGTTGCGCTGCCACCCTATGATATCTTAAATGGGATGTATGGCCCATCTCTGGGAGTGTAGAGTTTACTGACTAAGGGGGGGGTCGGGGTGGCGGAGATTTTCACCCCCACTGTTTACTACTTTTAGTTAAAGGTTTGGGCGAGAGGCACTCTGCACTGTTTGTTTGATGGGCAGTTTAAAGCCCAGAGTGCAGGGGAGCAGGGAGGGGAGTTGTGGGGTTGGGGGTGGGGGGGGTTATTTTTCGAAGTTCAGAGAAGATGACATTGTTTCTCCGCAGACAAAAGGAGGAAGTATGGGTTTCTGGGTGTATCGATGACCACGCAATGGGACAAAAGCCTTAGGCTCTTGAGTTGAAATGTTAACGGTCTGGGGGACAAGGTAAAACGCTGCATTGTACTACAGAACATCAAGAGGCATTCCCCAGACATAGTGTTCCTTCAGGAATCGCATCTTGTCGGTAATTCCTGTCAGGCTATGAACAGATGGGGCTATAGATTGCTGGTGCATTCGGGCTTTACTACAGGTTCCAGGGGAGTGGGTATTATGCTAAAAAAGTCCTTCCCATTATCCGTACAACATATCTGGACGGACGAGCTGGGTAGATATGCAGCCATCTCCGGGCAGTGGGAGGGCAAAACATTGACGTTAATGACTATCTATGTCCCACCGGGCCTGCAGGACCGCACTTTTAAGGACCTGGGGGCCATAATGCTGTCGTTCCCAGAGGGTCACCTCATAGCGGGGGGGGTTTTAACTCTGTAGTGTCGGGAACTGTAGACCGCCATCCCCCGAGAGATATTGGTCCCTCGCGGCGATGGCTCCCTGACTTTATCGAAGCACTGGGACTGGCGGACGTGTGGAGGTCGTTCCACCCTCTGAGTTGCCAATACACTTTCCACTCAGGGGCGCACAACAGCCTTTCATGCATAGACTGCCTTCTTGTGCCTTCATCCCAGATAAGCTGCGTTCGAGAAGTCAGACACTTAGCAAGGGGTATATCTGACCACTCCCCTATCTGGGTGGAATTAGCCTTGAACGAGAAAAGGGTGGGTAAGATCGCACCAATTAACCCCTGGTACCTTCGGCACCCTGTGGTCAAGAAGGCTCTCCTTCTGGCCATAGATTGTTATTTCCTGGAAAACGTAGGAACAGTGGACTCACGCCAAACCGTCTGGGAGGCTTTCAAAACTGTACTGAGGGGACAGGCACTTTCACATATTGCAGGGGTACGGAAAGAAAAGGTAAAAGACTTGATTCAAGTGGAAAGAGATATCCTCCGGCTAGAGGAAGAAAGCGAGGGGGAGATCAAGGGAGATAAATTGCATGAGCTCAAGCTCAAGAGGGAGGAATATAAGTCCATTGCCACTGATATGGCCAAAACTTTAGGTAGGGAAAAAGAAGGCAGGATATATGATTTGGGTGACAATGCCGGGAAGCTTCTCGCCTGGCTCGACAAGAGGAAATTGGCTAGCCGCCTTGTGACAGAAATCATAGATGCACTAGGGGGGAAAATAACAGACCCACAGGCAATTGCAAACGAGTTTGCCGAGCATTACCACCATATATACCGAACTCGTTCTGCCATGTCGGGGGAGGACTCACGATCGCTGCTCTCTGACATACAACTTCCCGCTCTGTCTCCAGAGGAGAGGGAATCACTTGATAGCGCTTTTACAAATGATGAGGTCGCGCAGGCGATAAGAAACCTCCAGTCCGGTAAGGCGCTGGGTCCAAATGGCCTGCCAATTGAATTGTACAAACTTAAGCGTGACTCGATCACCACACACCTACGAGCTATGTTCGAGGAGAGCAAGGGGGTGGGACTACTTCCCCGTGACCAAAGGGTAGCAACTCTGGTGACAGTACATAAAGAAGGCAAGCCCAGAGTTAGTTGCTCATCATACAGACCTATCTCCCTATTAAATGCAGAGCCCAAGATCTTGGCCAAACTGTTGGCGAGTCGCCTGACCCCAAGTCATGAGTAAACTGGTGCATCCCGACCAATCGGGCTTTATGCCTAATTGTAACACAGCACTGAACCTGAGGAGGGTACATGGTGTGCTAGGGAGACTTGCTACGATCCAAGAGGCTGCAGTGGTGGTCTCTCTAGACGCTACTATGGCGTTTGATACCATCGAATGGCCATACTTGTTTGCAGTCCTGGCGAAGATGGGATTTGGACCCGGCTTTATGGGGTGGGTGCGGCTCCTTTATACCGAGCCCCTGGCACAGGTGGTGGTCAATAACAAGAAGTAAGAGATGTTTGGGTTGGGTCGTGGGACACGTCAGGGCTGTCCGTTATCACCATTGTTGTTTGCACTCTCCCTTGAGCCATTAGCAGCATGGATCCGCAGAGACCCATTAATCCGTGGTCTCAAGTGGGCGGACACATGGGAGGACCGCATCTCCTTATATGCAGATGACATTCTTCTTTATCTTGCTTCCCTTAAGGCCTCGCTCCACAGAGTTCTCAACATTTTTACGAACTTCAGGAAATACTCAGGGTATACGATCAACTGGACTAAGTCTCTACTTTATATCCTCAGTGGTGATCCCCCGCCCCTGCCAAAGAACTGCCTGATTCAGGTGGCCCGAGATGGCTTCCAGTATTTGGGAATTTTTATATCGGCAGACTCCAAGACACGATATGACCGCAACTTGCTCCCCACCCTCCAGAGATTGAAAAGAGATGTCACGCATTGGAAGGCACTCCGTCTTTCCCTGCTAGGTAGAGCAGCACTCTTTAAGATGATGGCTTGCCACGCTTCCTATACGCATTGCAGAACTGCCCTGACTTGGTTCCAGCGCGTTACTTTAAAGAAATTGAAGGCCTCCAAAGAGAGTTGCTCTAGGAGGGTAGACCCCGTATAGCCTTACAAAAGCTAGTTTTGTCCTGGTATGATGGAGGGATAGGTCTCCCAGATATAAAAAAATACTACTGGGCCGCCCACCTGGCCGCAATTAACCACTGCATGTATCGGAGCTGGGATGACCCAGGGTATAGAATGGACAAATGGCTGCTTCCGGGTGGCAACTATAACATGGCCCTCTATTCCAAAACACAAAAGTTTCCATTAACGGGGCCAACCAAACACTCGGTGCAGATTTGGCAGGCAGCAAACAGGAGCTTAGGATGGGACTAGAAACTTAAACGTGCCACTCCTCTGTGGGACACTGAACAGCTTGGCACCCTAAGAACCTCGAAAGGGTTTGACAAATGGGATCTGATCGTGATCTCAAAGGTTGGAGATCTATGGAAAAAGGGGGAGGTGGTGGCATTCGCCTCTTTGAAACAGGAATACGAGTAAGCTGACAAAGAATATTTCCGTTATCTGAAGGTGCGGCATGCACTAATGTCGAAGCTGCCTAAAGGTGAATCTCCCCCAGAGTCCTTGCCACTGGAAGATAGGTTACTAGATGGCTACATGCCCACAAAAGCGATCTCCCTAACATACAAAATACTGATAAATAACACCTCCGATCCTCTCAGCTTGATCAGGGAGCGGTGGGAGAGAGATGGAATAGAGCTCGACGACGAGGAATGGCAGGAGGCAGTGTCCTCCCCGAGAGAAGTTGCGATTTCCTCCAGACTCCGCCTGGTTCAGCTGAAGATCTTACATAGAGTTTACGTGTCAGGGTCCCGACTTATCAGCATGGGAAGAGTGAATGAAGGGATGTGCAGGAGGCAATGTGGGCAGGAAGGTACATTCATGTATATAATATGGGACTGTGGACACATCCAGAAGTATTGGAAGGAAATGCATGAGTGTATGAATGAAGTTCTTGGGGTACGTCTCAATACTGAAGCAAAACGATGTTTACTGAATGTCTGGGAACCCACTGATTTAAACAACAAAGGTAAAATATGGGTCACATTGGGCCTGATGGTGGCCAAGAGGAACATTGCCCAGTTGTGGGGTTCTGGAGTGCCGCCTACAGTAGCAACTTGGAGGGCGGACATGGACTGGTGCATGATCAGAGAAAAGACAGGGTGTCCAAACAAGTGGTCCGCAATCGGGGGTAAATGGAACGAATACAGGGGTAATATATGTGTTCCACCTGTTGTCCCCGCCCATGATGAGCCTCTAACGCCCTGAGTCCTGAATCTACCTGTAGCACTAATGTGGTTCTTCACGAAAATGTTGTTATTGTAAATGAATACTGTATTTGTCCACCTTTTTGTACTCAGGAATGTCGTTTTCTCTCTGTTTAATAAAAAGAGTTATAAAAAAAAAAAAGTTGAGATAATTATATTGGTGTCAGTGTTTTGAGTTCCTCTGTTGTAAAAGTGTTTTCAGATGCTGCTCATATGACGAAATGTTCACTGTTTATGAATTTTTTGAAGATACCTATGATAGAGAAGTAGTATTACAGGTAAATACGATTTCTGCATCGGAGGATCTTAATTGATAGTGATAAACCTTGAATAATTCCGTGCTGCCTGCATGGACCCCAGAACATCTTCTTCAATACATGTTGAGAATCCAGGAAAAAGATCTGTATAGTGTTAATCACTAAAAGTCATTTTCCATTCATTTACAGTGTACACTGTCAGAGATGTATTTTCCTGGAGAATGCCGGTAAAAATTACAGGAGGAATGTACTGAAAAGGCTTATAACACTTTGTTATAGGAAAAGGACTGTGTCAGGTAGATATAGCATGAAAGGAAAAGACAGCCTGATAGGCTAATACTTGTAAGTTCAAAACTTGACCTGTATATTTAAGGAACCTAGAGAGACCCTATCCCACATTGCACTGCAGGGACTTTGTTATAGGAAAAGGACTGTGTCAGGTAGATATAGCATGAAAGGAAAAGACAGCCTGATAGGCTAATACTTGTAAGTTCAAAACTTGACCTGTATATTTAAGGAACCTAGAGAGACCCTATCCCACATTGCACTGCAGGGGCAGTTTGCCTGTGAAAGTCAGTTCTTTTTTCCGGCTCCTTCAGGCAGGATCTCTCAACACCTCTGGTATTTTTTCACCTTATTACTTTGGAAAAAATAATCTCAGTGCTGTTAAAGCTACTTTACTTGACATTTTATCACCTTTCTTGTCGAGTAAAATTCTTTTTTTTTTCTGAAGAAAACGTTTCTCAAAATGCCTGTTCTCTTCATGAAGTGTCCTTCCTGTGGCAAAAAGAAAGCTTCCTGGGATGCCCAGAAGTTTTGTGTGGTGTGTTTATCTCCTCAGCACCTCAAAAAGGGATGTGGCTTTTGTAGCAAAATGTCAAAAAGAACACTCAAAGACAGAGAAAGTATCAGGCTACGTCGCTGGATGGAAGATTTGAAAGTGGACCTAGAAAAGGAGAAGATTGGAGAGTTCTTCCTTTCTCCACACTCCTGAAAAACAGGTACAGACTCCCACAAGAGGAGATCTCAATTCAAAAAAGCCCGCTCTCAACACGGGCACGGTCATCATTCGCATCAACGCCATGCACCGGCATCAAGGTCATTAACGTTGAGAGGCCTAATTTCCATCCTGTACATCATCAAAGGAAGGCTCAACGGCGATGGTACTCCTACATCATCACCGTTCGACGTCAGTATCGGCGACAGGACTGTCCTCAACGCTGAAGACAGGTAAGTCACCGCTGTCGCACTCTCTATCAGCGTTGGCATCACATCATTCGACATCAAGATCTCACTGGTCGACGTCAAGAACTCACTGGTCGACGTCAAGATCACATCTCTCGATGTCGAGGTCATACCATTCGGCGACGAAATCTCAACTTCCGATGTCGATGCCGAAACAGCATTCGCTCTTGGCGTTGAAAAGACATATCTCACACCAAAGGTCTCTAATTCTGTCTAAAAGACAGTGTACAATGTTGATCACCTCTCTCTGGACGTCGAATATCATTCAGATGGAGATTTCTTCTTCTTCATCACATTGGTCCATATCGTCTCAACGTATGGATCCTTCAACACCTGACCTTGACACGAGCCTTCCGCCATTTCGCCCCTTATTACACCTATTGATCATCTACAGGTTGCTCTGGAACCTCTAAACATATCTCCTGTGCGACAACACTCAAGAGAAACCTCATTGTCTCCAATTCGCAAATGGAAGACTCCATCCCCTGTCAAAACTCCCCTAAGAGCTGAGTCCCCCAGATGCTCATTATCTCCATCGACACGATCAGGGACACGATCTCCGTAAACAACCTTGACATCATATACGCCAACCTCTCCACCCCACTCCCCGTCTGGAGCCTCACCAGTTGATGATATCACAATTCAAGATGCACTAGTCAGTGGAGCATCCAAACTTAACATTCAAGTTGATGCTCCACAGCAATCAGTGTCTGTCATACTGGAAACTCTGCAACCTAGAGCTACACCGAGGCCTCTTTTACCTCTACTTCCAGACCTGATGGACATTGTCAAGAAAGATTCCTTACTCCAGCTACAGTAAAATCCGCGACTCCGAGGCAGCTGAAAAAATACAAACCTCCGCCACAAGATCCATGCTTCCTCAAAACTGATCGTTAACCGGATTCTATTATTGTTACAGCAGTCAAAGAAGGCCCGCTCCTGCTCCGGAGACAACGGCACTGCCGGACCGGGAAAGCAAAATGATGGATGCTATTAGAAAGAAAATGTGTGGTACAGCATCTACACATTTACGCAATGCAAATTCAGCAGCATTATTGGGCAGATAACATCGGGAGATTTGAGAAAATATGAAATCGTTCATAGCTGACCTACCAGATCACAGGCAACAAGACTACAAAGTGATGATTAAAGAGGGCTCCCTAATCTCAAATCAGTCCATCAGTGCCGCAGTGGACTCAGTAGAGCTTTCGGCCACTGCTTTTTCACATGGCATTTCTCTACGACGTACGTCTTGGTTAAGACTTTCATCTTTAAAACCAGATGCCCAACTAAAGATTTCGAACTTGCCTTTTTCTGGATCCTCCGTCTTCGGACAACACAGAGGAGGAAATGCTGCGAATGAAGAATGAAGCGGAAACGCTTAAAGCAGTGGGCTTAGAAGAGCAAAGGAAGTTTTTCAAACAGTTCAAGCCCAGGGACAAACAATGCTTCTACCATAGGGTTCAAACCCCTATGCAGCCCTATCAACATCAACAAAGACTACCTCAATGACCTTTTTTAGAGCCGATACCAGAGGAGACCAAGTAAAAAGATTTTCAATAAAAACAATGAGGATAACATACTCCCTCCACAGTTTGCCACTCCAGTGAGGGGAGCGGTAAAGTTTTACCTAGAACAGTGTAAGAAAATAACAGACAAATGGATCCTATACATTGTTCAGAATGGCTATGCACTCTGCTTCACAAGCATTCCTCCACCAGCCCCACCACAACAAATCACAGCGGCCATCTATGCAACCTCAAACAGGAAACCGCTCTCCTACTGCAGAAAGAGCAATAGAAATAGTCCCATAACATCAAAGGAACAAAGGGGTTTATTCAAGATTCTACCTTGTCAAAAAGAATAATCAACTCAAACAATTCCGGCCATTTCTGGACCTCAGGTCACTCAACAAATTTATAAAGAAAGAGAAATTCAGAATGCTATCACTTCACTAAATTTTCCCGCAGTTAAGAAGAAACGACTGGCTCTGTGCAGTAGATCTCCAGGACATGCATTGTCACATTCCCATAGTACCCCGTCACAGACAGTTTCTGAGGTTTGTGGTAGGTTCGGACCATTATCAGTAGGCGGTACTTCCATCATCAGTCTAAAATCAGCTCCACCTACCTTTTCTAAGAGCATGACAGTGGTAGCGGCACAATTAAGAAAACAAGGTATTTTCGTATATCCGTACCTGGACGACTGGCTCATCAGAGCAGGTTCTTCTCACAAAGTGAAGGAAGACTATGCCACCACAACATCTCTCCTGGCAAAACTAGGTCTCCAGGTCAATGCAGGTCACCTTCCTGGGAGTGATTCTAGACACTCAAAACGAAAGCGTTTGTCCTTCGTAGGAGAGTGTGTTATCAATTCAAAAGAAATGTACTCAAATCTTGCTGCAGACCAGACCAACGGTTTGCAAGGTAGCATCTCTTCTAGGATCAATGTTGTCCTGCATCACTATAGTCCCGAACGCACGCCTACATATGAGCACTCTCCAAATGTGCCTAGAAGATCAATGGTTTCAGAGGAAAGGTCTCTGGGAAGATCCGATTTCCCTGACATCAATGCATGGCAATCTCTCTCATGGTGGGCCCAATCTCACAATCTTCTGGCGGGAGTACCTTTTACAGAAAATAACACCATCTCAGACTATCATCACAGATGCATCACTGATAGGATGGGGCGCCCACACGAATGATCCGGCCATTCAAGGTCTGTTGTCCCAAAAGAAAAAACATCATATAAATCTGTTAGAACTAAAAGCAGCTCTTCTGGCTCTCACAGCTTTCCTTCCATCTCTACAATCAAAGGACCTTATGATTCAAATAGACAACACCACCACCATGTTTACATCAACAAACAAGTTGGAACAAGGTCCAAGTAACTATCTTGCCAAGCTCAAATATTATGGCATAGAGCTCTAGCGAGAGGGCTTTCTATCACAGCATTCCACATACCAGGAGTTCAAAACGTGGAAGCGGATTTCCTCAGCTATTTTCACGAGGAAAATCACAAGTGGGTTCTCAACAACAAAGTTGTGAAATCCATCTTCGAGCAATGAGGCACTCCAACATTAGATCTGTTTGCCACCGTCCAAAACAAAAAATACAGAGGCTTCGCGTCTAGGGCTCTAGCACCGAAGTCTCTGGGCAATGCCTTTTGATAGACTGGTCAACACCTTTTGTGTACGCCTTTCCACCAATTCTGCATGTGATTCAAAAGCTACTGAGATCACGAATCACAATGATCCTCATAGCTCCGTATTGGCCGATTCAGTGGTGGTACACAGATCTTCTGCACTTATCCGTAGCCCATCACAAGCGTCTCCCACTCAGACCAGACCTTCTCTCCAAACTTCAGGGCAAAATTCTTCACCACACGATACAATAATTGAATTTGGCATCATGGCTCCTGAGGTCACCCAATATGGACACTTAAATCTTCCAGAAGATTGCATGAACATTTTGAAAGAAGCCAAGCGTCCTTCCATAAGGACATGCTATGCTTTCAAGTAGAAACGCTTCGGCATATGGTGTTGTGCAAAGAACTATGATCCCATCACAGTACAGGAAAATATCATCTACCTTATTTATTGCATTTCGTCAAGTCAGATTTTCAGCTGTCCTTTTTAAGAGTTCACTTAGCAGCTATCACTGCATATCACAAATCTCCAACACAATAGTCCTTTTTCAAGATCCCAGTTGTTCAAGATTTTCTTGAAGGCCTCAAAAAGGTTTTCCCTCCATGTACAAATCCTTCCCGTCCTTGGGAATTAAATCTAGTGTTGTCTAAATTGATGGGTCTTCCTTTCAAACCAGTCCATAAAGCAACGCTGTAACACTTATAATGGAAATCAGCTTTTTAAATTGCAATTACTGCGGCTTGTAGATTCTGTGAATTGCAGGTTGTATCCTCTGTAGAACCCTTCACAGTTTTCCATCACAATAGGGTTGTCTTACTTACACATCCCTCTTTCTTTCCCAAGGTAGTTTCAGAGTTCCATCTCAACCAATCTGTCACTCTTCCTACCTTTTTTCCAAATCCAACTTCTGCAGCGGGGAGAGCATTTTATGCTCTTGCTCTAAAAAGAGTCCTTGGCTTCTATTTAGAAAAAAACAAAATCCATTAGGAAGTCTTGATACATGTGCATAAATTATGGGTCTATGAGACAAGGTTTAGCAACCCCCAAACAATCGATAGGTATGTGGATAGTTTCCTGCATTTCACTATGTTATCAGATTGCCAACAACCCTTTGCAAGACAGACCTAGAGCTCACTCAACAAGAGGGAAAACTGCAAGCAAAGCTTGGGTGAGGCAAGTCTCTATTCAAGACATTTGCAAGGCAGCCACTTGGAGGTCTCTACACACATTCGCAAAACATTACTAGATACTCAAGCCGACTTTAAGTTTGGGCAAGAGACTTTAAGAAACCTTTTCAAATAGTTACTCTTGTCCTTCTGGGCTTAAACTACTAATTTTTGATAACAGCCTTTAATACAAAACGTTATGGTCCCACAGGGTATAAATAGCTGACAGCTGCTGTATGGAGTTAATCTTAGCTTGCTGTTCTATTCAAGATTTATGACTATCAATGAAGATCCTATGATGCAGAAGGAAAAGTTACATACCTGTAGGTATACTTCTGCATCGTTGGAATCTTCATTGAAGTCATAAACACCCTACCTCCTCCCCGGCTGTCAGGCCGTATTCATATCCTGTACTTTGTGTAAAAAAGAACGGACTCTCACAAGCAAACTGCCACTGCAGTGCATTGTGGGAATACGGTCTCTCTAGGTTCCTTAAAGGTACATGTCAGGTTTTGAACTAACCAGTGTTAGCCTATCAGGCTGTTTTTCCCTTTCATGCTTTATCTACCAGGCACAGCTCTTTTCCTATGACAAAGTGTTATAAGCCTTTTCACTACATTCCTCCTGTAATTCTTACCAGCATTCTCCAGGAAAATACTTCTCTGACAGTCTAAACTGTAAATGAAAAAAAATTACTTTCAGTGATTAACACTATACAGATTTTTTTCCTCGATTCTCAACATGTATTGAAGAAGGTGTTCCGGGTCCGCGCAGGCAGCACATAATTATTCAAGGTTTATGACTTAAATGAAGATTCCTGTGATGCAGAACAATACCTACAGGTATGTAACTTTTCCTTCCTTTCCAATATATTTCACTGATTTGAAATTTAGTGTGTGCCCAGCAGTATTTAACAGCTCCCCAAAGCACTGAATAGGTATAAGGTGTTAACTCAGTTGAGTGCTGGTTGGCATCCCAAAGGTACAAGGTGTAAACTCAGCTGAGGGCAAGTTGACATCCTCAAAAGCACTGAGGAACATAAGCTTGAGCCACATATTTGTCTAGTCATGCAGTACACCAGTCACTGCAATACAAACATTGTGTTTGCTATTCAGACACTGTTTTATGAACCCTTGTAATGTGTTTTAAATTACAGGCCCGAGACCGGTTAGAGGAATTTTTCCAACAGCAGCCTGCCATCATGAAGAAGGAGTTTGACACAGTTCCTGAGATCCATTATTTGGAGAACAGTTTAGAAGTCACCCGTCTAGACAGCTGCCGACCTGGATTTGGGAAGAACGAAGTCACACACAATGACTGCTCTGGTTGCTGTGGTAATTTCAAGCACTCAGTCTTCTTACAGTAGCCATGCAACTTCTCCTTGCATGCAATCTTACTTCTTCTTCTGAGGATCTCCATTGATCATCATAAGCACAGAATAGTTGCGTACACATGCAGGATCCCAGAGCACTTTTTATGAAATATATTAATATATACAATTTTCTTTCGAAAACCACATTTAAAATGTACTATATATTTTCAGAAGCCTGTCCGAAAGCTATGTTGGAGAAATAGAATTATGTTTCTTTTTTTTTTCTTTTTTTTTTAAAGGCAATTTAAGCTCCAAAAGCTCATTAGTGTACAACAGGTGACAAGAAAAATGGTTTCACAAATCTTTTTATGGGGAAAGTTAAAGAAACATGGGCAATGTAGCTTGTTAGACTGCAGCCTTAAAAATCTGGAAATAGGCATTGCTCCTGTGAATGTTTTTTGATCATTTTCTAACTGACGTTTTCATTTTTGTCAGACGTCCACTGTGTGCAGGCAGCAGGCTAACACAGTTCCACATATTCCCTACAATTGTTGTCTTCCTAATACACACCATCATGAAGAATGTGAGTTGTGTGACAATAATTCTTAAAGACCGAGAGACTATTGGATTAGACTCACTGGAAGAGAAGAATATTGCATACGTATTGTATAGAATTCAGCTGCAGAAGGCTCGAGCAGTGTGGAGAACCGGCTCTTTCCACTTAGGTTCCCATTTCTGCCTCTGAGGACTTCCCCAGGACGAAATCCATGAAGAGATTGTGAAACCAAGAAGACTGCAGCTCTCAGTTGATGTCTGGGAAGTCAAACATGGGTATGGCTACCCACCTGTTTGCTGTCAAGAACTGTCTCTTGCTGTCAAGACTCGAAGACACTCAGCATTGAAGAACATACCACTGAAAAATAGAGGGCGACATTGAGGCATTCAACGTTGAGCTGATAGTTTCATTTATCTGCTTCGTGGATCTTGAAACCTGAGGCCAGACAACTAACAGCAACTTTGGATTCAGAGAATATGAGATCCTGCTCTCCTACCAGACGGGTCACCCCTGTGGTAGGACTGCCTGATTTGCCTCTTCCGAATTGACCGCAGTGCTCACCTACAAAAAGTCATTCACCCACTATGCATACTCCATCTTTGCATGTAGTGGTCTTCTCCATTGCTTGTGCCTTCAGCTTCTTCACCTGCTCTGGTGCCTGTTGGTACAGATTCAACTCTTCTAGAGGCTCTATCTCGTATAACTACAGCAGATATTTCTTCAACTAGAAGTCTTGTTCCTCCTTCGAAGGTCTTGTACTCCTCACTTGTGCATTTCTCAGTATTTCACCTCTCATTGACTGAGACTCTCTCATAGGAGAAACAGATAACCTACACCCAGTAAGTACTTAACTCTGAGAAAAGAGTGCACTCCTCAGAGGACCTGCATGACTCAAGAAACTCCACCCAAGGAACAACGACTTCTGCATCATAAGATCTTCATTGTTAGTCATAAATGTTAGAATAATCCCTCACTGCATTTGGGGAACCTGAAAACGTCTTATCCAATATATCAGACTGACAGGGAGTCTAGCATGACCAAATGCAGACAATTACTCTGAGAGAGCCTTTAGCAAATCTTTCTGACTGTTTAGAATGTTCAATAAACAAATAAGTAAAATTATTTTAAAACTACATTACAGCACCTATAGCATAACGTGTTGCCAAACATGTCTACATAAAAAGGAAAAGAGCAGCTTCGGCTTACATTAGAAGAATTTAAAAAAAACACCTTGCTCCTTTAAGAGAACATGGATTTCCATATGCCATGATGTTGAACTAGTCATCATGCCTTCCATGCCCTTCCTGTGGACAAAAAAAGGCTGCAACTAACCCAAAAATTGATAGTGATCTGGAACTCAGAGCTGTCCTTCTGACTCATGTCTTTTCTTCCAGTTTTCAGGAAAAACGTCCTTCTCTTCCAGGAGATCCTCATTAATAGTCATAAGCATTGAATAGTCCCGCCCATGCACAGGGACCCCGAAGCACTTCTTACACATTATATACATGTATATGTAGAAAACTTGTACATAGTACATACCATATGTATATATATTTTGACGTCGTGCAGGGCGTTTCTTTAGGCCTCGACGTTGACTAAGGCTTCAACATTGAGAACTTGTGCTGCACCGATTGCCTTCAAAGTGTGCTGATGAGTGGAGTCTCGTTGCAGACGTTGACCTCAGTGGCGAAGGCTGTCTTGGAGTCGAGGAGTGATTCCAGAGACCCCACTTTCGACAGTGTCTTCTACATCAATGGTAAACAAACAGGTATTATACATATATATGTATATATAGTAGGTAGTTTGATTAGGACTTAGTTTCCATAGGAAAAGCATTTTTTGATTTGCCTATAACTTTGGCTTTGTTTGACCAATCTTCATGAAATTTTCCCAAAAATGTGTCAAAGTAGGTTATGTGAGTCGTGGAAAGTTGGGGGTGATCCGTGCAGTGGGGACCGAGAAATAGGGTGCAAAATAAGGTGAGTTTGTAATGTTAATTCCCATAGAACGCGTTGTCGAACCTACAGCCCGGACCGCTGTATGGAATTACACCAAATTTGGCAGAAAGGTAAATGTTGATACTCAGATTGTGTTTTTTTGGTGCAAATCCGTTCAGTAGATTTTGTGAAATTAAAGTCAAACAATATAATGATATCTGGCCGTGGATATTTCGTGGTGGTTTCGCAATGGTCGCAGATATTTTGCGACGATTTCGCTGTAAATCGCAAAGGCACACACCAGCGGGAATGCTACGATCAGCTGGACGCACCCTGAACAGAAAGTTGCAGCTGCCATTTTATCAATCGGGAATGGTTTTCGGGGCTGTAAATTTGTGGCAAAGCTAACATAAGGGGTTAGGGTGGAAATACACTGACCCCATGTTTGAGAAATGGGAGTGTTAGTGGCAGAAGTTATGTGTCCAAAGTAGATTTTTTTAATCACGCGTGATATTCGCAATGACGCCGCGACCGCCAGTGTGGCCCCACTGGGTACCATCATGGAGATATCGCGAATATTGCGACGTCTTTGCGAATATTGGTGGAATTATTTCAAAATATATTTATATATATTTGTACACACTCGCCGGTCACTGTCACACACTCATGTATGCACTCACAACCTCACTCAGACACTTATACACCCATTCATATACCTACTCACACACTTATATGTTCAGCCACTCAGATACTCATGCGCCCACTCACATACCCATTCAGGTACTCATCAGCCACTTACAGACTCACTCGGAGAGTGATGCACCCATGTACAGACCCACTCAGAGACTCACATGCCTACTTAGAGACTCACTTATAGACTCATGCGCACAGTCTCATACCCACTTAGAGACTCTTACACCCACTCACAGACCCACCTGGGCACTCAGATACTCATGCACCCACTTACAAACTCTTTTGGATACTCACACACCCACTCACAGACCCATTCACACACTCACGTATGTACTCACAGACCCACTGAGACACACACACACCCACTGACAGACCCACTGAGACACTCATACACACACTCATAGATCCACTCAGACACTCATACATCTACTCACACACCCATATAGTCACTCACACACTCAGTCACAGACCTTCTCAGAGACTTATGCACCCAATCACTGATACAGTCAGAGACTGAAGTACCCACTCACAGTGCCACTCAGAGACCCATTCACAGAACCACTCAGTCACTCACTCATACACTCAAAGACTCACACACCCACTCAGACTCACTCAGATACACACACACCCACTTAAAGACTCACACATCCACTGACAGACCCACCCAGACACTCGTCTTCCCAGTCAGTCCCACTCAGACACTCAAGCATGCACCCATTCACTCACCCACTCGGAGACTTATGCTCTCACTCACAGACCCATTGAGACACTCATACACCCACTCAGAGATCCACTCAGACACTCATACACCCACTCACAGACCCACTCAGATACTCACACACCCATATAGTCACTCACACACCCACTCACAGACCCACTCAGAGACTTATACACCCAATCACTGATACAGAGACTGAAGCACCCACTCACAGTGCCACTCAGAGACCCATTCACAGAACCACCCAGACACTCACGCTTCCAGTCATTGACCCACTGAAAGACTCATGCACTCACTCACAGACCCATTCAGACAGTCATGCACCCACTCACTCACCCACTCAGACACCCACTTAGACACTCATGTTTCAACTCACAGATACAGTCAGACAGTCATATATTTACTTTCAAATGCACGAAGGCACTCATGTACCTACTCACAGATCGACTGAGAGACTCATGCAACCAATCACAGATCCATTGAGACACTGATGCACCCAGTCATAGATGCACTGAGACAGTCACGCAGTTCGTTACAGAACCATTGATAGACTGATGCACTGTCTCACAGATCCACTGAAATACTTATGCAGTGACTGAGAAACTTACTGATACAGTGATGCATACAGTCACAGATTCCACTGAAAGAGTTATACACTGTGTTATAGAGATATTAAGGGAGTTATACATGCTGAAGTGGTGCATTATGAATATGTAATCTTCAATATCTAATTATAGAAATAAAAATACAAGGACGTTATAGTTATGAAATAGAATTTAAAAACCTTAGAAATTCATTGAAAAAAACAATGGTTACAGGGACGTTATAGTTAGGAAATAGATTTTGAAAAACCATAGAAATTCACTGAAAAAAACAAAGGTTACAGGGACGTTATAGTTAGGAAATAGAATTTAAGAAACCTTTTCACTGTAAAAACGAAAGGTTACAGGGACGTTATAGTTAGACTGACATTTCACTCATACAAACCAGAGAAATTTAGCAGTTATAGTTAGCTGAGCTAACTAGAACTTGAGCCCCGCAATGCACTGCTTATGGCCTCATACATTACATCACTCATGACGTAGTCAGTGACATCACGGATGACATCATCCACAGAATCTCTGATGCACCCACTCACACCCCTGATAACCTTTCATACACCCTCCCCAACTTCCACTCTACCCTTCTCAAACCCATTCACGCACCCATACCAGTACTTACACAGCTACTCACTGATTCATAGATCAACACACACATCCACTCACTCCCCCATTCACTCACTAATACAGCCACTGATATATTCATGCATACACCCATACAGCCACTCACACACTGAGTTAGTCACGCATAGAGTTACTCAATAACACAGCCACTTACTTACACATACAGTTACACACACACACTCACTCATTTACTCATACACAGGCGTGGCCAGTACAGGTAAGAGCGGTGGGGTGCGGGGTAAGTCAACAAGTGGTTTTATTTATTTATTTTATTTTCCTTATCCCGTCGTATGTCGACTTCCACCCCGCCCCACCACCCCAACGCTCTTACCTGTACTGGCAGCGCCTGCTCATACAGATACTATCACGTACTCACTCACCTATACAGTCACTGACACAAGCACACACTCACCCATACAGCCACTCTCACATTCACTCACTCACCCATACAATCACTCACATACCACATCACTCACCTATACTGCCTTTCACATACCCAGTTACTCACCCATATACCACTGACACATGCACACAGTCACCGACACAGCCATACACACACTCACTCACCCATACAGCCCTTCACACACACACACACTCACTAACCCATAGAGCCACTGACTCACCCACTCGCTCATCCATACAGGCAGTCACACACCCCCTCACCAACCCACACAGACACCGATAGAGGTATTCAGACAACCAATCACTCACCCATACAGAAACTCGCATACCCACTCACACACCCATGCAACAACTTTGACACCAACTGACAGACTGATACAGAAATTCACACAACCAGTCACTCACCCATACATTCACTGAGACACCTAATCACTCACTTATACAGTCAGTCATGCACCCACTGATTCATCCATATAGGCGCACATACACCCACTGATTCACCAATACACCTTGCTATCTATATTTAACACTCATAAACGTTTTAAAAACACTCACAGTCACCGGATGATGTCATCAGTGATGTCACTGACCATGTCAAAGGTGATGTAATATGTGAGGTTATAAGCAGTGCATTGCGGGGCTCAAGTAACTATAGCTGCTGAATTTCTCTGGTTTTGTACGAGTGAAATATCAGTCTAACTATAATGTCCCTGTAACCTTTGTTTTTTTCAGTGAATTTCTAAGGTTTTTTTAAGTCTATTTCCTAACTATAATGTCCCTGTACCCTTTAGTTGTTTCAGTGTGTGTGTATGTATATATATATATATCCATACACAAAGCGCTCCTTTCCAGACCACGGACCCGTGGAAGGTGATGCGTGCGCCGGTGAAGCAAACTGGCTTTCAATATCCAACAGTCCGCCCCCACAGTGGATAACGCACTCTCAGGACACAACACGCCACACAGGATAGTTGCTCAAGTTATCTTTACTGGCTCCTCGTAACGCGTTTCGGCTGACCTGCAGCCTTGCTCACAGCAATATATATCTGTCTGACTGAATCTGTGAGTTGAAACATGAGTGTCTAAGTGGGTGTCTGAGTGGGTGAGTGAGTGGGTGCATGACTGTCTGAATGGGTCTGTGAGCAAGGCTGTAGGTCAGCCGAAACGCGTTACGAGGAGCCAGTAAAGATAACTTGAGCAACTATCCTGTGTGGCGTGTTGTGTCCTGAGAGTGCGTTATTCCTGTTTTCTTGGGCTGCAGGCTGCTAGTGTTGCTGGGCGCCCCTTCCTCTGGATGGCCTATGAGGATGGTAGTGGGATCTTGTCTGCTGCTGGTGCTGCTGCCAGCGAGGAGTTTGAACCCTCTGCTGGAAGAACCGCCTATCGTAGGGCCTGTAACGCCTACAGAACTCTATTTTCTTCTCAAGGCCTACAGCCTTGAGAGTGTCCAGCTCGGTCTTCATCCTGGACATTTCTTCATCCACATGAGAACCCGAAGAGGGTGTTGCCAGAGAATGGGAGGTTCATTATGCGGTGTTGAGCCTCAGGCTTTAACCCCGTAGGGCGTAGCCAGGAAGATCTTCTTCCACATATACCATGTGCATATCCAAATGCGGCCAGATCTGACGCATCTGCAGCTGCGCTTGTGCTCTGATTTGAGACCAAGCCACCTTCATTGAGAACCTCCAGGAAATCCTGCCTGTCTTCTCTGTGCAGCTTTTCGGTGAACCTTGACAGCGAATCCCAGGGGTATCTATCATGCCATCCTAGTAGAGCAGAGGAACTGGCCACCTTCATGAAGGATACAGATGTTCTGCACATTTTCTTTCCCAGTGCATCCATCTGTAAGCTGTCTTTGTCCAGTGGTACCAAGTATGAAGAAGAGGCAGCAGAATAGGATTTTGTGCAGCCACCACAGTGACCGAATCCGGAGGAGGGTCAGCCCTGAGAAATAATGGGTCCTGATTAGGAGCTTTATATTAATTCAGGATCCGAGATGGTGCGGATCGTAAGGCTGCTGGCATTAGGAACAGCTGCACTGCTGGTTCTAGGTACAAGAGGCAAAAGTAGCTGTGACACCGTCCTGTGATGTAAGGTTTCAAAAATCACAGAGGATGTTGTTGTTTGCGTTGGGATGTCTGTGTTCAGTTTTGAGAAACTCTTGATTAAGACATCATTGAGCGTCAGTCGGTCTTCCACCAGTGACACTCATGCTGGTGGTGTGTCATAGAGAGTAGGAGTTGTAGATCAAGATGGTGTCCTACGTCTGTGTCTGGTGGAAGCCGTACGAGATCTAGAACTTTTAGACCTTGGCATGGTCCTGGACCTTGTGTGATACCTCGAATGATGATACACCGGACTTCTAGATCTGGGATGTGTTGGAGGCAAACTTCTAAGTGGTGTGGCACTCATAGTCGTAAGAAGAATTGAGACAGTACTTGGCGAGAACTGTGGTGGAGGTGTTCTCTTGGGAGGTGGAGTGCAAGGCCTGGGTGGAGAATATGCCTGGGAATAATCAGAGTCAGATGTTGCAGTCACTGTTGTTTTTCTAAAACTTTCCAGTCACCTTGGAGAGAGGTTGCCTGGGGACTGTGATCTGGATCTAGCAGGTGGTCAAGGTCCTGATATTGTCAAGTCCACTGCAACAATTTGGTCCTCTGAGAATGGTTGAGATCGTTCTGCCACATTTTTGCTCGTCGACATCAACAGCTGTTTCTCTTTTGACAACGTGGGAGGCATTTCTTTAGGCCTCGACGTCGATTGAGGCTTTGACATTGATTACTTGTGCGGCACCTATTGCCTTGACGTTGTGCTGATGAGTGAAGTCTCATTGCTGATGTTGACCTCAAAGGTAAAGGCTGTCTCAGAGCCGAGGAGTGTTTTGACGTCAGTGGGCAATGCTTCATCGTTGGTGATGTAACTTGTGACATCAAGCATTGGGTGTCCTCCGACGTCGAGCGACTCCACTTTCGACAGTGTCTTTGACGTCAGCGGTGAACAAACAGGTATTTTTTTTTACGTCCTATCTCTCGACCTATCGACCAGGACCTGGTTTTACACTATTTTTCTCGTGGTCTTCCTCTTTGATTTTCCTTTAGATGAGAGGAGGGCTGTTTAGAGGAAGATTGATGTTCCCCAAGGCCTGTTATGGTTGATCCTCTCTCCTGAAGTTCATGTAGTCTTATCTTCTTTCTTTCCTTCAAGGTACACCTTGATAGCTTCTGGCATTGAGGACAGGAGTCAGGATGGTGGGGCAGGCAGACAATGCAGACTGCATGAGGATCAGTCTGGGTCGCCTTCTTCCCACAGAAAGAGTGAAGGCATTTGTGACAGAATGAAAAATATTTCTGTCAGTATAGCAGATACTGGCAACTATCAAGAATCAATAGTTTGAAATTGTTTGGAAATTATTTTTCTTACTAGCTTAGTGAAAAGGAGAGCTCAGTGCTCCATGATTTTAACAGAAGGAGCCAGAAAAATGAACTGGCCTGTGGGGCATGAAGGGATACAGGGGGTCTGTGAGGTTTTTAAAGGCACAGTGCCAGTTTTATGCTTACTTTTTGAATGCAGCCAGTTGGTCAACAAAGCCTCATATTCCCTTTGCTTTTGCTTTTAAATAAAGGTTTGTGGAAGGCTTCCTATAAGCAGTTTTTCTTTGCCAACATGAATTGTATTGATTTCTATGGTTTTGAAAGAAAAGTAAATGTAATCTTGGCATTTTTAGGTCGAGCCTGAGCCAGCGCGCATGCGCTGCTCTAGCGATCTGCTGTAGTAGAGTATGGAAGAGAAGCCCCGCTCACTCTCCGCCCATATTTTTAATTGGCTTGTGTCTTTGTCCTTCGTAAATGCTGGCTTCTGATTCCTTAATAGGCTTGTTAGTCCCTCCTTAGTACCGCCTTGTCTTCATTTGTAACCTCCCATGGCTACTGGCCCCTTGACTTCAGTTGTTACACAGTACGTGTTATTTAGTGTTGTAAGCACTATTTTCTTTATTGAGTTTCTCCTACTTTAGGCACAACGCCGTGCTTTGCTTACATTCAGCACGCTGTGCGCGCTTTCACTTTCCAAGCAGCCGGGACAATCGCGACCGCTTGTTTGCAATGCCATAGGTCTCGCATTTAAATGTGAGATCTATTGCATTGCAAATACTTTTTTTTTATGGTAGGTGCGGGGAGATTAAGTGATTTGCACAGAATCACAGGATGCTGAGCCGACGCCGAGGCTCGACCCTGGTTCCCTGCTCCAAAGTCGGCAGCTCTAGCCGTAAGGCTACCTCCTCGAGGGATGTCGTCAATCAAACGAAAATAAAATAGACCGTCTTAAGAATGGAAGATTTCCATGTCTGTTAATGACTGTTTATTGTGTCAGGCCCGGTCCTTGGGCACTAAGATTTTCCTTCTCAAGGAGGGCCAGCCCACTGAAGGGAGGAGCCTGCCGCCCGTGCGCTGAATGGAATTACTCGTGATGGAAACAATGCGGCAAAGGGGGGAGGGGTTGTTGAAGCAGCTGCGATGCAGACCTCAGCTGTTTTTCCATCCTCCAAAGCAAAAAGGCACAGTTAATTAGCATAGGGAAACCGACTAACGTGCTGACGTCACCACTTTTCAGCCGGACCTTAGAGTCTGTCCCCGGCTGGCTGCGCGCGAGCTGGGTTTTGTTTAGAAATCCGCTGCCCCTTGCTCTGGCATTGGGAGTTTTTTTTTGCTCGTTTCGGTGTCTGTTTTTGGGAGGGGTCAGCTCGCCTCCTTTATAAGCTCAGTTTGCACAAAACACTGCTCCTGGACCTCTGAACTCGCCGTTCTCTGTAGATCGCTTGGTCAATCGGAGGCTGCCGAGAATGCATTTCAGAAACTTCAACTACAGCTTCGGCTCGCTGATGTCCTGTGTGTCGGGCACCGACCTCTTCAGCCACAACGAGAACCTGGTGAGCACTTGGCTGCTGTTACTCGACCCTGGTGTGCTTTCGAGTGCTGGCTTTGGTGAAGTATTTTGCACAAGTGTATCTGAAGTTTGGGAAGAAGTTGTACGTCTTCTCAGGGTATAAGATTATGTGCATTGTTGGGTTAACCTGATGAAATAGTGGGTGAATGCACCTGCTACAGAGATGACTTTACCTCCATGTTGATCTGATGGGTGCCCCTGCTTTGTTATTCAAGCGGTCTCACCTGAGGTCTTTGTTTTCAACCATCAGGTCACAGGTTCAACTGTCGGCAGGGCTGCTTCCGCTTTTCATCCTTCCGAAGTCATTTCAATTGAGCCCCATTGCCCTGGGAGATTATAACCGCTTTTATTTACATCACGTTACCGCTCGTAAGATTGTTGACATGTTTGAGCCCTGGCCGGGCTGACACAGCGTTTCAGCAAACGGAAGTTGGTGAAATGAGTACTGTAGCACTTTTATTACAACACCTTAATACTGAATGGTTTTAGTGTTGCGTAAAAAGGACTCGATCCTTTAGAGAAAAAAAAGCTGCTTGTTGTCAGAGGCAATTGGAGTACACTGCTGAGATTTTGCCCTGTTTTTTTATGTTAAGTTGGTGGAAGCATGCCTTAAATAGTTGTATGATTTTGGGACTCAATCTGTCTGGTGGTGGAGTGGTTGTAGGTCATTTCTAAAGGGGGGAAAAAGGTCATTAAGGTATTTTTCTTATGAATGAGGAATGATGATCTTCGAGAGTATGCCATTTTTAGGTCTCGCCTAGCGTTGCAGCACGAATGTGCTGCCATCGCTTTGCGAGGCATGCAGTATACACTATAGGTGAGGGAAGCCCCGCCCACTCCCCCACCCACTTTTTCATTGGCTTGTGGCTTTGACCTTTCTAAATGCTGCTTTCCGATTGGTTTAGAGGCTGCTAGTCCCTCCTTGTGACAGCCATGTCTCCTTCCATGGCTATTGGCCCCTTTACTGTGTGTTTTCTGAGGACTACTTTGTTGGAGTGCCATGTTGCAGCACGGCGCACGATTTTACTTTTCAAACACAGGCAGACACATTTAACAGATTACTTATTTACTACCGCCCCATTCTGCGCTTTAGCTATACTAGAGAAACAATTTTTAAAATGTTTTTCCTTGTAAAAACGCCCCTTGCCGCCGCCCCCCCCCCAGGCGCCGCGTTCAATGTTATGCTAATGTTATGCACAACGAAGAAAGCACGGCACCCGCTTTTCTTTTACAACACGGGCAGACACATTTAACAATGGCGCCTAATGCCCTTCAGGCTGCCTGCAGCAAACATTGCTGCGTGATAGGCTTGGAGCGTAGGGAGGAGGAGCAGCCTCTGAGCTCTTCTTTCTTCCCTGCAAGCACACAGGCGCGCACTGCTCAGCAGCGGCGCTGCTTTCCCCATCGATGTCCAGCTGCCAGAGCGCCGTGCCAATGAAACCCGAGCAGGCACTGGGTCCATGTGTTCAGTGGGCGGTGCGGAGGGAGGAGAGGCCGCCTGCCTGAGACGCCTCGACGGGATGAGAGCTCCAGTCAGACGAACCTGCGCAATTCATTTTCCCTTTACAACGCATTTTGTCAGTGTAAGCTGCCATGTCTGTACCCTTTTCGTCTACTGAATCCCACTTTTTCGTATCGTGACTTGGCGATCCTTGTAACTTATGACAACCTGTTGATTGCTCTCTTTTGTTTGTCATGTACCAACCCAACAGCGTTGTGCAGGGCTCTTTAACTGCTGTCTGGGGCTCGGCCTTGCCTTCAACTTATTTTTTTTTTTATAACTGAACGTAGTATTCTTTTTATGCATAGTTTCGCGTGCTGAGAGTTGACGCGTGGGTGTGAGCGAGAAACGGAACATTTGCTCCATTCTCGGAATGAAAGTTAAAGAAAGTAAAGTAACTAACTCTCTGTTTCATTTACTACCTCTGTGGTTCGCGCGACAGCCCACTGACACAAAGTTCCTCCCTAAAAGCAAAACGGCGCATTGCAGAGAATAAGTGAATTTTGACGGATGTCCTAGAACCCATGCACATTAATATTTATTTTGCTTATTTTTTGCGTTTTTTTTATATAAAGCACGAAGTTGCCCCAAAGGCATCCTTACGCTTTACAAGAGAGCAAGAAATAGGTTCTGGTTAACAAACAGCATAAAAAACCTATTAGGAACCGGAAAACAAGGAACGCATACTTCAAAATACCAAGGACGTTTGCAGCAAGTAAACAATATGCACAACCGACATCAACTCGGTTTCTTTGCATGTTTCTGTGCCTATTTCCATTTCCAGTGGATTTTTTTTTTTGTGTGGAGTACTGGTGGGCTGTCTGCAACCCCAACTTTTTCTGTCCTCCAAGTTCACGAAACATGTGCAGCCTGCAATTTAAAACACCGACATTGTTTCCTCTCGTGTTGTTTCAGAACGTAAGTGGCAGCTACTGTCGAGAGTGACCACTTGTCAAAAATCTTGTGAATATTTGTTCTCGAACGCGCACATTCACTGCAGTGTACCTAGCCTGTTCATGTTTTCAACTTTTTATTCTGTCCCTCTTAAAACAGCGAGGTGGCTGAGTAAATTATAAGCACCCCATCCGCATATGACCGAACGCACATGTGCTCGTGCAGTGTCCCTTGTCGTGCGTGCTCCAGAGGTTGGTATGTGTGCACGCGGCTCATTGTGTGCTGCCAGCCATGTGCTCTGTTGTTCTGCGCTCGGCTCTGACAGGAGGGGAAGGAGCTTGGTTGCAACAAGTGCTACTCTGAATATTGATATGATAGCAGCAGGGCATAGGAGACGTTGCAGTCATTTACCAGTCAGAGCTTGTGCGGTGTAGGGAAGCACGACTGAGGCCTGGTGAGGCCTACTAACCAAGAACCATAAAGGGTGAGAGAATCCTATCAACTAGCGTCATTGTTTGCTCGCCAGCTCACTCTAATTTGCTTGTTTCTTCACAAGTTCTTACAGGACATTAAATATACAGAATTCCCCATGGAGGATGGTGAAACCTGGCTTTCAGCAAGCACTGGTAATGCTAGAAGGTCAGAACTGGCTGCCACTTTGTCAGTGCCTTGGTTCGTCATATTGTTTGTCAGACATTTTAGTTGAGGGAACTGCTGAGCCTCTATAGCCTCAAAAGCAAAATCACCATAGTACTACTTGACACTAGAGGGATAACTTTCTGTGCAGCTGTTCTTCAGAATGCTGTCTGTCAGTGAGAAGGAAGCCAGTGTCGGAGTGAGCACTGTATGCCATAGTGGGCAGGAGAAAAATGTGAATGACACAACAGACCAAAGGATGAAGAAGTCCGGCTGAAGGCCCCTGAAAACACCTGTATTTTGTACATAATGTTACTAAAAATCCAGAGGTCCTGGCTTTCACCAGACCAAAAACCCACCTCTCCAGTGTCGGGAGAACAGTTTGTGCTCCAGAAGCCTGGTGAGTGCATCCAAGCACTAGGAATCCAGATAAAAATACAT
This sequence comes from Calotriton arnoldi, assembly GCA_963921515.1. Lineage (NCBI taxonomy): Eukaryota > Metazoa > Chordata > Amphibia > Caudata > Salamandridae > Calotriton > Calotriton arnoldi. Next base: position 2,793,648 of record CAWUFW010000543.1, on the reverse strand, counting down.
CATTATTCAGAACCGGATTATCTCAGTCATGTTGCTGATTGTCATGAGATTATCCTCACTGCATACCCGATCTGGCAAGGTGTTGCGTAATTATGCCACTAACAGGAAACGATTGCAATATCCCAGGATATGTTAGATAAGCTCCCGTCCAGGTGTACCAGTCAGGTTCGAAGCAGTAAAACTAAGACGAACCTGGACATTTTAATGCCTTTTATTCGTGATGTCAATACCATACCAGTCGGTTATCTATTTTGGAGTCAATAACGGGTCTTGCCACAGGTGCATAATGGTCTTCTAAAAAAAAGGCGTCAAACGCAGCAATGGATTTTCAAGTATTACATGAGAAGTAACTTGATTAATTTGAAGGGTGCATTCAAACAAGTTTCCCAACGTTTTGGGATTATTGTAAGTCACCATATTGGCATCAAGAGATATACAGTGACTAAGTTTTCTTTTTATTTTAATGGTTGGATTGTGGAAAGTATGGGGGGGAGGACTGTCTTTGCTTAATTCAAGATCAGCCTGGCGCATCTCATATCCATTAAACCTACGACGGCGGGGACTAAGGTGGAGCTGCCAGGGTGGAGGTGCCGTTGAGGTCAGGGTGTTCCGCTATCTCACCAGCTGCCCGTCCTGGGAATTTACCACAGTGACGCAGACACCGGGAACGGTGGGCTGCCGACACCCCTGCAGTGAGAACTTCCATGGGCGCCCCGAAAGCAATCCACTCGTATTCCGGGTGGCACAGCTGGGCCCACTGTGTGTGAGTATGTAGACGGAGTGTCCATGTTAGTCTGTCCGTATATATCTGGGGTCCTGTGTGTGTCTGGGGTCCCATGTGTGTGGCACTCCGAGGGTCGAGGTCCCGTGCGCAGGCTTTCACCAGTGCTTAGGAAGCCGAGCGGTTTCGGGACCCCAGGCACAGCTCCCGCCCCTCCCTCTTCCTCCAGACATCCCCTCTCACAGCTCTTGCCCTCACTCGTCCCAAGCCTTCCTTCCCTGCTATTACCCTAGTCATTCCCCCATCCTTGTTCTACCCTCCACTCCTGGATCTTGAATCTCCCGCCCCCTACTCACTCCCGCCTCGTTTTATTACCAAACATTGTGGATATCTGCTTATATGCTTGCTTGGTCCTCCTTTGTGTGCATCGTGTTGGAGCTTGTGCAACACTTTTACTACTTTTCTGTTGCTTAAACGATCCAAACTGACGCTGAAGAAGGAAGGATAATATGGTGCATGGCTAAATACTTATAAGGTCCCAAAGGCGAGACCGATTGCATTGCAAATGCTTGTTTGTAAACTGCACTTCCTTTCCCAAAGGTCTGGCCCTGTTGCACTGGGGAAGATCTCTAAAATATAGCAGATAAAAAGAGAACGCTACTGTTCCAGAAAAATAATTCTATAAAATAACGGCAGGCCATTAGCTTGGTGCAAAATTGTAATTGTTTCTTTTCATTTCTTTGTGTTATGCAGTGTGAAAGGCGGTTTCTTCTGGTGGTTAATGGGTTGTGAAATTTTTCTTAGAGGTTATGTAACGTGGTAATGAGGTTTTAATTTGAAGTATGGTATAAGGTGGTAATTCCTCATTCTAAGTCCTCTAGGCAGTGCTGCTAGCTGCTTCTCTAGTCTCATCAAAATTTCCTCATTCTTAGCCCTCTAGCCGGTGCTGCAGCTGCTTCCCTGGTCCCGTCGGTAATTCCTCATTGTAAGTCCTCTAGGCAGTGCTGCAGCTGTGTCTCTATTCATACATCCACTACACTCCAAACCAAAACACATAGGTAAAAGACATTGCCATTTACAACTGCAATAGCTCTAACTCTAAAAAATGCGAGACCTAATGCATTGCAAATGCTTGTTTACCCTTGCTAAATGCTGCAGATATATATATATATATATATATATATATATATATATATATATATATATATATATATATATATATATATATATATATATATATATATATATCCACAAGAAGGTGCTCACAATTGAGGCGCCACACACCACGTGTATAGTTTACCGTTTATTTGGCAGTTTTGCAAGGATTATCAATGTCCCATCGGCTTCATTGACAGCATGCCCTTTAAAACAATTTCGACGTCAGCCAAACGCGTTTCAGGTCATGTAGTACCCTTGTTCACTGGCTCGGGCCGGGAGATCAGCAGCATGATAACAGCGCACCTGCACAGTTCTTAAATACTCCGCCCCAATGGGCGTATGCAGCCAAGCATTCTGGTTGATGAAGTTCAACTGTCAGTATTTCCCAATTGGGTGCCGCCACTCCCAATACTGTCACTAAAATACCTCAGTAGGTTGCTTCTGTGGACACAGCTTGTCCTCACCTTTTTGTATCTGCCAAACGGACACGTAGTTCCTTCAGCGCTTGACTTCCTTAGCGCTGCGGATCCGCTACTGTTCGCAGCAGAGCTTCCTCGCGGTCAGAGCCGGCCGCTAAACAAATCCACAAGAAGGTGCTCACAATTGAGGCGCCACACACCACGTGTAGAGTTTACCATTTATTTGGCAGTTTTGCAAGGATTAGCAATGTCCCATCAGCTTCATTTACAGCATGCCCTTTAAAACAATTTCGACGTCAGCCAAACGCGTTTCAGGTAATGTAGTACCCTTGTTCACTGGCTCGGGCCGGGAGATCAGCAGCATGATAACAGCGCACCTGCACAGTTCTTAAATACTCCGCCCCAATGGGCGTATGCAGCCAAGCATTCTGGTTGATGAAGTTCAACTGTCAGTATTTCCCAATTGGGTGCATACCTACATTGCTAATCCTTGCAAAACTGCCAAATAAACCGTAAACTCTACACATGGTGTGTGGCGCCTCAATTGTGAGCACCTTCTTGTGGATATATATATATCTATATATATATATATATCTGCAGCATTTAGCAAGGGTAAACAAGCATTTGCAATGCATTAGGTCTCGCATCTTTTAGAGTTAGAGCTATTGCAGTTGTAAATGGCAATGTCTTTTACTCTTCTTGTGGATATATATATATATATATATATATCACCCTGGGTTAGTGGATTTCAAGGAAGATATAAAAAAGGTGAGCACTGAAAAGTGACTGTTTAAAAATGAAAAGACAAGAAAGCTTTCCTTCCCTGCTTTATTACCTCAACAAATGGTTAGCAGTAAACTTTTGAATGATAAGTGTACGTACCTGCATGAAATTGGATCATTTTAAAAGGCACCAAGCTTTATTTTCTGCAGTAACGAGAAGGGAAGTTCAAAGGTTATCAGAGATTACATAAGAAAATATGCAGCGCTCACCCAGGCATGAATAAAAGCAAAGTTAATGACTGTTAATTTTGGAACTTTCATAATGGCATAAAATTGAATACATGATTCTAGATGTACTTTCCTACAGGTGACGACTAAACAAGAATAATATAGCCATCAAACCCGTGAAAGCGCTATGAGAAACAAAGTGACTCGTCTATGTTGATTTAAAAGGCAGCACCTGTGGGGAGTATATAATTGGAGAACACTCAAAATATACTTAGGTTGACAAAGGCTGCAAGTACAGCCGAAACGCGTTCCTGTCCTGTGCTTAAGTGCTGTTCAAGAATAAAATGGATTTGCCTCTGAGAAACGAGTGTGGGCTTTCTCTTATGTGAGAAAATGTTTTTGATATATATATATATATATATATTATCTACTGGCGGTCGCCAGTAGATAGTTATAGTTAGGACCTAGTTTCCATAGGAAAAGCGTTTTTCTTTTCCCTATAACTTTGGCGCCGGGTGACGAATCTTTGCAAAATTTTCAAAACTAGTGGGGCGCTCCGGTCAGCTCTTGTCTTGAAAGTTTCGGGGTGATTCGCCAAGCGGGGGCCGAGAAAAAAGGGGGGTCCCAAAACGTGTTTTCTCCATGTTATTTTCCATAGGAAACTTTAGACACGGCTACAGCTCGAACTGCTGAACGGAATTACACCAAATTTGGCAAAAAGGTAGCCCTTGGTTCAGAAAGAGCCCTTTTTGTTAAATGGTGTAAATCCGTTCAGTAGTTCCTGAGAAATTAAAAAAAAAGAGGTCGGAAAATCAATTTCCCATAGGAAACTTTAGACACGGCTACAGCTCGAACTGCTGAACGGAATTACACCAAATTTGGCAAAAGGTAGCCCTTGGTTCAGAAAGAGCCCTTTTTTAAATGGTGTAAATCCGTTCAGTAGTTGCTGAGAAAATCAAAAAATTAAAGTTTCGATATCTAGAGGCGCGGTGGATCCGCGGATCCTCCCGACCACGAGCTGTATTCTAATTGGCTGTCAACACTCCAAACCAGGAAGTGTTGGCAGCCATCTTGTGACTCGGTAGAACCTTTGCACACTTGTCACATCAGGCCCACCCCCTCCCTTCACGACTGTGCAAACGGGCCCTCTGGTGCGTTGTAGGTTGGGGGATTAAGTCTCCTTGAATCCTGAGGGTCCCTTGGGTCCAACTAGCACACCAGGTACCTCCAGTAAGCGCCACAGAGCTGCGTTGCAGAGAGGTGTAAAAAGGGGCGTGGCCTTGGACCACCTCTCTGCAACGCAGCTCTGTGGCGCTTACTGGAGGCACCGGGTGAGCTAGTTGGACCCAAGAGACCCTCAGGATTCAAGGAATTAATTCCCCAACTTAAAACCTGCCAGAGGGTGCGTTTGCAGAGTGGTGAAGGGAGGAGCTGGGACTGATGTGACATGTGTGTACTTATCCAATCACTCCGCCAAAACCCAAGCACTTATAAATTCACCATGCACTCTCCTTGCAATACTCTAATCATCCAGTCAGTACCCATGCACTCATGCAATGACCCATGCACTAACACATGCACTGCTACAATACCTGAGCACTACCCATGCAGTCCAGCCATCGCCCTGTCAGTACCCATGCACTCCTTCAATCACCCAGCCAGCACCATGTACTTATCCAATCACTCCACCAAAACCCAAGCACTTATAAATTCACCATGCACTCTCCTTGCAGTACTCTAATCTTCCAGTCAGTACCCATGTACTCATGGAATGGCCCAGGCACTAACACATGCACTGCTACAATCCCCTTAGCACTTCCCATGCAGACCTCTAACCACCTACACACTACTGATTCACTCCTCCAATTACCCAGGTAGTACCCATGCACTCCAGAAATCCCTCTGTCACTACCCATGCACTCCTCCAATCACCCAGCCAGCACTATGTACCTATCCAATCACTCCGCCAAAACCCAAGCAGTTATAAAATCACCATGCACTGTCCTTGCAGCACTCTAATCATCCAGTCACTACCCATGTACTTATGCAATGATCCAGTCACTAACACATGCACTGCTGCAATCCATTGAGGACTACCTATGCAGTCCAGTAATCTCCCTGGTACTACCTATGCAGTCCTCCAATCACTCAGCCAGTCCTATGTCCTTATCCAATCACTATGCCAAAACGCAAGCACTTATAAATTCACCATGCACTCTCCTCGCAGTACTCTAATCATCCAGTCACTACCCAATAAGTCATGCAATGATCCAGGCACTAACACATTGACTGCTACAATCCCTGTGTACTACCCATGCAGTCCTCTAACCACCTACACACTTTTCATTCGCTCCTTCAATTCCCCTGGTAGTACCCATGCAGTCCAGCAATTAGCCAGTCACTCCCTGTGCAGTCCTCCAGTCACCCAGCCACTACCATGTACTAATCCATACACTCCTCCAATAGCCAAGCACTTATAAGTTCACCACGCACTCTCCTTGCAGTACTCTAATTATCCAGTCAGTACCCATGTACTCATGGAATGACCCAGTCACTAACACATGCACTGCTGCAATACCTTGAGGACAACCTATGCAGTCCAGTAATCTCCCTGGTACTATCTATGCAGTCCTCCAATCACCCAGTCAATCCTATGTGCTTATCCAATCACTGCGCCAAAACCCAAGCACTTATAAAATCACCATGCACTGTCCTTGCAGCACTCTAATCATCCAGTCACTACCCATGTACTCATGCAATGACCCAGGCACTAATTCATGGCAAATACAGAGGAGGTCATGCTAATCACAGGGGTACCCCAACGCATAGTGTTCCCTAGTGTATGTAGGTGTTTTCCCTGTATTCTACGTGTCTTTTAGCATAGCACTGGCTCCGGTCCTGGTTAGTCAGAGTCAGTTACCACCAGTACCCGTCAGTAAAAAGTTGGGGGCACAGGAGGACTTTCTGCTCCTCTGTTAGTTCTTTCTGCACATCTCTCGCTTCTTCCTGCACTTTTCTTCGTCTTTCTGGACTTCTGTTGCCTCTTTCTGCATTTGTCTTGCTTCTTTCTGCGCTTTTCTTCCTCTTTCTTCACATGTCCTACCTTTGTAGGCATAGTTAGAAATTAGCATTTAAAAAACCTTTGAAATTCACTGAAAAAACCATAGATTTCAGGCACGTTATAGTTAGAAATTAGCATTTAAAAAACCATTGAAATTCACTGAAAAAACCATAGGTTTCAGGCACGTTATAGTTAGAAATTAGCATTTAAAAAACCTTAGAAATTCACTGAAAAAACCATAGGTTTCAGGGACGTTATAGTTAGTTGGACATTTCACTCGTACAAAACCATAGAAATTCTGCTGTTATAGTTAGTTCAGCTAACTATAACTCGCGCCCCCGCAATGCACTGCTGATGACGTCACATATTACATCATTCATGACATGGTCAGTGACATCACTGATGACATCTCAAATGACATCACTGATGACATCACTGATGACATCATCCAGTGACTGTGTGTTTCTGTAAAGTTTAAATATGTTTTATATATATGCCAAGGTGTATTGAAGAATGAGAGGGTGTATAAGTGTCTGGATGAAGGATTTAGTAGGTGCGTGACTGACTGTATAAGTGAGTGATTAAATGTGTCTTACTGAATGCATGGGTTAGTGACTAAACTGTCTGAATGTGTGTATCAGTATGTCTGTTGTTGTGTAAGCTGCTGCATGTGTTGGTCAGTACCTACATGAGTGTCTATATGGGTTATTGATTGGTTGCCTGAGTATTTGTATGGGAGACCGAGTGTGTGTGTGGGTGGGTGGGAGGTGTGTGACTCTGTGCATAGATGTGTGAGTGGTTGATTCACTGGGTGTATGGGTTCAAGAGTGCATGTGGAAACAGCTGTATGGGCGGGTGAGTGTGTGTATGGGTGTGTGGGTGAGAGATTGGATGTCTCAGTGTACATGTCCAAGTAACTACATATGTAAAAGGCAGTGTATGTGAGAGTTGGAGTATATAAATGACTATACGTGAGAGTCAGTGATTGTGAGAGTGGCTGTATGGATGAGTGTGTACTTGTATCAGTGATTGTATAAGAGAGTAAGTATGTGTTAGTATATGTTTTAATAAGTGAGGTGGTGTGTGTATAACTGTATAGGTGAGGAAATGGGAGTGTGATTGATTCTTTGCATGACTGACTAGGTGTGTGAGTAACTCCATGGATGAGTGGCGGTGTGTGAGTGTCTGTATAGGTGTATGAGTGCATATGATAGTGTTGTATTGATGAGTGACTGTATGTATGAGTGATTATATGGGTGAATGAGTGGATGTGTGTGTAGACCTAGGAATCAGTGAGTGCGTATGTAGTAACTGGTATTGATGTGTTGATGGTTTCGAGAATGGTAGTCTGTTTTTTACGATGGGTGTATCAAAGGTTATATTAGAGTGTGAGGAGGTGCATCAGATTTTGACGTGGATGATGTCATCAGTGATGTCATTTGAGATGTCATCAGTGATGTCACTGACCATGTCATGAATGATGTAATATGTGACGTCATCAGCAGTGCATTGCGGGGCGCGAGTTATAGTTAGCTGAACTAACTATAACGGGGGAATTTCTATGGTTTTGTATGAGTGAAATGTTCAACTAACTATAACGTCCCTGAAACCTATGGTTTTCAGTGAATTTCTAAGGTTTTTAAATGCTAATTTCTAACTATAACGTGCCTGAAACCTATGTTTTCCAGTGAATATATATATATATATTCACTGAAAAACCATAGGTTTCAGACACGTTATAGTTAGAAATTAGCATTTAAAAACCTTTGAAATTCACTGAAAAACCATAGGTTTTAGGGACAGTTATAGTTAGTTGGACATTTCACTCGTACAAAACCATAGAAATTCCCCGTTATAGTTAGTTCAGCTAACTATAACTCGCGCCCACAATGCACTGCTGATGACGTCACATATTACATCACTCATGACATGGTCAGTGACATCACTGATGACATCACTGATGACATCTCAAATGACATCACTGATGACATCATCCAGTGACTGTGTGTTTCTGTAAAGTTTAAATATGTTTAATATATATAGGGAAAGGCGTATTGAAGAATGAGTGGGTGTATAAGTGTCTGAATGGATGATTTAGTACGTGAGTGACTGACTCTACAAGTGAGTGATTAAATGTATCTTACTGAATGCATGGGTTAGTGACTAAACTGTGTGAATGTCTGTATCCGTCTGTCTGTTGGTTTGTAAGCGGCTGCATGGCTTTCTGAATAGCTACATGAGTGTCTACATGGGTTATTGATTGATTGTCTGAGTATCTGTATGGGTGCCTGAGTGTTTGTGTGGGTGGGGTGTGTGTGACTCTGTGCATAGATGTGTGAGTTGGTGATTCACTGGGTGCATGGTTTCAAGAGTGCATCTGTGATGGACTGTATGGGTGGGTGAGTGTGTGTATGGGTGTGTTAGTGATTGAATGTATATCTCAGTGGTACATGTGTGAGTAACTACATATGTGAAAGGCAGTATATATGTGTGTTGGAGTATATAAATGGCTATAAGTGAGAGTGTGTGATTGTGAGAGTGGCTGTATGGATGAGTGTGTACTTGTATCAGTGATTGTATAAGAGTGTAAGAATGTGCTAGTATTTGTATGAGTAAGTGAGCTGGTGTGTGTATAACTGTATAGGTGAGTAAATGGGTGTGTGATTAAGTTTTTGCATGACTGACTAGGTGTGTGAGTACCTCTATGGATGAGTGGCGGTGTGTGAGTGTTTATATAGGTGTATGAGTGCATATGATAGTCCTGTACTGAGTGACTAAGTATGAGTGACTGTACGAGTGAGTGAGTGGATGTGTGTGTAGACCTAAGAATCAGTGAGTGGGTATGTAGTTTTTGGTGTTGGAGTGTCTATGGTTTTGAGAATGGCAGTCTGTAATTTAGAGTGGGTGTATCAAAAGTTATATTAGGGTGTGAGAAGATGCATGAAATTATCACATGGATGATGTCATCAGTGATGTCATCAATGATGTCACTGACCATGTCATGAGTGATGTAATATGTGACGTCATCAGCAGTGCATTGCGGGGCGCGAGTTATAGTTAGCTGAACTAACTATAAGGGGAATTTCTATGGTTTTGTACGAGTGAAATGTCCAACTAACTATAACTGTCCCTAAAACCTATGGTTTTTTCAGTGAATTTCAAAGGTTTTTTAAATGCTAATTTCTAACTATAACGTGTCTGAAACCTATAGTTTTTTCAGTGAATTTCAAAGGTTTTTTAAATGCTAATTTCTAACTATAACGTGCCTGAAACCTATGATTTTTAAGTGAATTTCAAAGGTTTTTTTAAATGCTAGTTTCTAACTATGCCTACAGAGGTAGGACATGTGAAGAAAGAAGAAAAAACGCACAGAAAGAAGCAAAAGATGTGCAGAAAGAACCAACAGAGGAGCAGAAAGAGGCCTTGTTGCAAAATCATCCTGTGCCCACAACTTTTTCAGACGGGTACTGGTGGTAACTGACTCTGACTAACCAGAGCCAGTGCTATGCTAAAAGACACTTAGAATACAGTGAAAACACCTACATACACTAGGGAACACTATGCGTTGGGGTACCCCTGTGATTAGCATGACCTCCTCTGCAAGTCCCTAGTACATAATAGGGCAGGGGATTAAAACTACCTCTTAAAACGGGCTACAGGGCGCGTTTGCACAGTGGTGAAGGGAGGGGGCCTGAGGTGACATGTGTGCAAACGCACCCCGTGGCGCGTTTTAAGTTGCGGGATTAAGTCCCCTTGAATTCTGAGGGTCCCTGGGGCCCAACTAGCCCCCAGGTACCTACAGTTAGGACCACAGAGCTGAGTTGCAGAGAGGCGTTCCGAGGCCACGCACCTTTTTCACCTCTTTGCAACGCAACTCTGTTGTGCTTACTGAAGGTACCTGGTGGGCTAGTTGGCCCTCAGGATTCAAAGGGAATTAATTCCCCAACTTAAAACGCACCACAGGGCGTGTTAGCGCACATGTCACCTGAGGCCCCGCCCCCTCCCTTCACCACTGTGCAAACGCGCCCCGTGGTGCGTTTTAAGTTGGGGGATTAGGTCACCTTGAATCCTGAGGGTCCCTGGGGCCCAACTAGCCCACTAGGTACTTCCAGTAAGCACCACAGGCCTGCGTTGCAACGCCTGTAACAAATTGTGCATTTGTGTTTAGGTAGTGAAGAGGGTCGTGCTGGGGGTAGTGTTTTAGGGTTTAGGGTAGTGCAGTGGTGTTTGTGTAGTGTAGGGGGTCATGCTGGGGGTAGATTTAGGGTTTAGGGTAGTGCAGTGGTGTTTGGGTAGTGTAGGGAGTCGTGCTGGGGGAGTGTTTTAGGGTTTAGGGTAGTGCAGTGGTGTTTGGGTAGTGTAGGGGGTCGTGCTGGGGGTAGTGTTTTAGGGTAGTGCAGTGGTGTTTGGGTAGTGTAGGGGGTCGTGCTGGGGGTAGTGATTTAGGGTAGTGCAGTGGTGTTTGGGTAGTGTAGGGGTACTGCTGGGGGTAGTGTTTTAGGGTTTAGGTTAGTGCAGTGGTGTTTGGGTAGTGTAGGGGTACTGCTGGGGGTAGTGTTTTAGGGTTTAGGGTAGTGCAGTGGTGTTTGTGTAGTGTAGGGGTAGTGTTTTAGGGTTTAGGGTAGTGCAGTGGTGTTTGTGTAGTGTAGGAGGTCGTGTTTTAGGGTTTAGGGTAGTGCAGTGGTCTTTGGGTAGTGTAGGGAGTCATGCGGGGGTAGTGTTTTAGGGTTTAGGGTAGTGTAGGGGTCATGCGGGGGTAGTGTTTTAGGGATTAGGGTAGTGCATTGGTGTTTGGGTAGTGTAGGGGGTCTTGCGGGGTAGTGTTTTAGGGTTTAGGGCAGTGCAGAGGTGTTTGGGTAGTGTAGGGGTCGTGCTGGGGGAGTGTTTTAGGGTTCAGGGCAGTGCAGTGGTGTTCGGGTAGTGTAGGGGGAGTGTTTTAGGGTTTAGGGCAGTGGTGTTCGGGTAGTGTAGGGGGTCGTGCTGGGGGAGTGTTTGAGGGTTTAGGGCAGTGCAGTCGTGTTCGGGTAGTGTAGGGGTTGTGCTGGGGTAGTATTTTAGGGTTTAGGGTAGTGCAGTGGTGTTCGGGTAGTGTAGGGGGTCATGCTGGGGGTAGTGTTCTAGGGTTTAGGGCAGTACAGTGGTGTTTGGGCAGTGTAGAGGGTAATGGCTGGGGGTGGTGTTTTAGGGTTTAGGGCAGTGCAGTGGTGTTCGGGCAGTGTAGGGGGTCGTGCTGGGGGTGGTGTTTCAGGGTTTAGGGCAGTGCAGTGGTGTTCGGGCAGTGTAGGGGGTGGTGTTTCAGGGTTTAGGGCAGTGCAGTGGTGTTCGGGCAGTGTAGGGGGTCGTGCAGGGGTGGTGTTTCAGGGTTTAGGGCAGTGGTGTTCGGGCAGTGTAGGGGGTCGTGCTGGGGGTGGTGTTTCAGGGTTCGGGGCAGTGCAGTGGTGTTCGAGCAGTAAAGGGGGTCGTGCTGGGGGTGGTGTTTCAGGGTTTAGGGCAGTGCAGTGGTGTTCGGGCAGTGTAGGGGGCGGTGCAGGGGTGGTGTTTCAGGGTTTAGGGCAGTGCAGTGGTGTTCGGGCAGTGTAGGGGGTGCTGCAGGGGGTGGTGTTTCAGGGTTTAGGGCAGTGCAGTGGTGTACGGGCAGTATAGGGGGTCATGCAGGGGGTGGTGTTTCAGGGTTTAGGGCAGTGCAGTGGTGTTCGGGCAGTGTAGGGGGTCGTGATGGGGCTGGTGTTTCAGGGTTTAGGGCAGTACAGTGGTGTTCGGGCAGTGTAGGGGGTCGTGCTGGGGCTGGTGTTTCAGGGTTTAGGGCAGTGCAGTGGTGTTCGGGCAGTGTAGGGGTTGTGCTGTGGCTGGTGTTTCAGGGTTTAGGGCAGTGCAGTGGTGTTCGGGCAGTGTAGGGGTCATGCTGGGGCTGGTGTTTCAGGGTTTAGGGCAGTGCAGTGGTGTTCGGGCAGTGTAGGGGTCTTGCTGGGGCTGGTGTTTCAGAGTCTAGGGCAGTGCAGTGGTGTTCGGGCAGGTAGGGGGTCTTGCTGGGGCTGGTGTTTCAGGGTTTAGGGCAGTGCAGTGGTGTTCAGGCAGTGTAGGGGGTCGTGCTGGGGGTGGTGTTTCAGGGTTTAGGGCAGTGCAGTGGTGTTTGGGCAGTGTAGGGGGTCATGCTGGGGCTAGTGTTTCAGGATTTAGGGCAGAGCAATGGTGTTCAGGCAGTGTAGGGGTTTTGCTGGAGGTGGTGTTTCAGGGTTTAGGGCAGTGCAGTGGTGTTCGTGCAGTGTAGGGGTGGTGTTTCAGGGTTTAGGGCAGTGGTGTTCAGGCAGTGTAGGGGGTCTTGCTGGGGTTGATGTTTCAGGGTTTAGGGCAGTGCAGTGGTGTTCGGGCAGTGTAGGGGGTCGTGCTGGGGGTGGTGTTTCAGGGTTTAGGGCAGTGCAGTGGTGTTCCGGCAGTGTAGGAGGTCGTGCAGGGGTGGTGTTTCAGGGTTTAGGGCAGTGCAGTGGTGTTCGGGCAGTGTAGGGTGTCGTGCTGAGGGGTGGTGTTTCAGGGTTTCGGGCAGTGCAGTGGGGTCGTGCAGGGGGTGGTGTTTCAGGGTTTAGGGCAGTGCAGTGGTGTTTGGGCAGTGTAGGGGGTCGTGCAGGGGGTGGTGTTTCAGGGTTTAGGGCAGTGCAGTGGTGTTCGGCCAGTGTAGGTGGTCTTGCTGGGGGTGGTGTTTCAGGCTTTAGTGCAGTGGTGTTCGGGCAGTGTAGGGGGTCTTGCTGGGGGTGGTGTTTCAGGGTTTAGGGCAGTACAGTGGTGTTCGGGCAGTGTAGGGGGTCTTGCTGGGGCTGGTGTTTCAGGGTTTAGGGCAGTGCAGTGGTTTTCGGGCAGTGTAGGCGGTCGTGCTGGGGCTGGTGTTTCAGGGTTTAGGGCAGTGCAGTGGTGTTCGGGCAGTGTACGGGGTTGTGCTGGGGCTGGTGTTTCAGGGTTTAGGGCAGTGCAGTGGTGTTCGGGCAGTGTAGGGGGTCATGCTGGGGGTGTTGTTTCAGGGTTGAGGGCAGTGCAGTGGTGTTCGGGCAGTGTAGGGGGTCGTGCTGGGGCTGGTGTTTCATGGTTTAGGGCAGTGCAGTGGTGTTTGGGCAGTGTAGGGGGTCGTGCTGGGGCTGGTGTTTCATGGTTTAGGGCAGTGCAGTGGTGTTCGGGCAGTGTAGGGGGTCATGCTGGGGGTGGTGTTTCAGGGTTTAGGGCAGTGCAGTGGTGTACGGGCAGTGTAGGGGGTCTTGCTGGGGGTGGTGTTTCAGGGTTTAGGGCAGTGCAGTGGTGTTCGGGCAGTGTAGGGGGTCTTGCTGGGGGTAGTGTTTTGGGGTTTAGGGCAGTGCAGTGGTGTTCGTGCAGTGTAGGGGGTCGTGCTGGGGGTGGTGTTTCAGGGTTTAGGGCAGTGCAGTGGTGTTCGGGCAGTGTAGGGGGTCGTGCTGGGGGTGGTGTTTCAGGGTTTAGGGCAGTGCAGTGGTGTTCGGGCAGTGTAGGGGGTCGTGCAGGGGGTGGTGTTTCAGGGTTTAGGGCAGTGCAGTGGTGTTCGGGCAGTGTAGGGGTCGTGCTGGGGCTGGTGTTTCAGGGTTTAGGGCAGTGCAGTGGTGTTCGGGCAGTGTAGGGGGTCTTGCTGGGGGTGGTGTTTCAGGGTTGAGGGCAGTGGTGCTCGGGCAGTGTAGGGGGTCTTGCTGGGGGTGGTGTTTCAGGGTTTAGGGCAGTGCAGTGGTGTTCGGGCAGTGTAGGGGGTCTTGCTGGGGGTAGTGTTTCAGGGTTTAGGGCAGTGCAGTGATGTTCGTGCAGTGTAGGGGGTCGTGCTGGGGATGGTGTTTCAGGGTTTAGGGCAGTGCAGTAGTGTTCGGGCAGTGTAGGGGGTCGTGCAGGGGTGGTGTTTCAGGGTTTAGGGCAGTGCAGTGGTGTTCGGGCAGTGTAGGGGTCGTGCTGGGGGTGGTGTTTCAGGGTTTAGGGCAGTGCAGTGGTATTCGGGCAGTGTAGGGGGTCGTGCTGGGGGTGGTGTTTCAGGGTTTAGGGCAGTGGTGTTCGGGCAGTGTAGGGGGTCTTGCTGGGGGTGATGTTTCATGGTTTAGGGCAGTGCAGTGGTGTTCGGGCAGTGTAGGAGGTCTTGCTGGGGGTAGTGTTTCAGGGTTTAGGGCAGTGCAGTGGTGTTCGGGCAGTGTAGGGGTCATGCTGGGGGTGGTGTTTCAGGGTTTAGGACAGTGCAGTGGTGTTCGGGCAGTGTAGGGGGTCGTGAAGGGGTGGTGTTTCAGGGTTTAGGGCAGTGCAGTGGTGTTCGGGCAGTGTAGGGGGTCGTGCTAGGGTATGTGTTTCAGGGTTTAGGGCAGTGCAGTGGTGTTCGGGCAGTGTAGGGGGTCGTGCTGGGGGTAGTGTTTTAGGGTTTAAGGTAGTGCAGTGGTGTTTGTGTAGTGTAGGGGGTCGTGCTGGGGGCAGTGTTTTCGTGTTTAGGATAGTGCAGTGGTGCTTGTGTAGTGTAGGGGGTCGTGCTGGGGGTAGTGTTTTAGGGTTAAGGGTAGTGCAGTGGTGTTTGTGTAGTGTAGGGGGTCATGTTTTAGGGTAGTGCAGTGGTGTTTGGGTAGTGTAGGGGGTCGTGCTGGGGGTAGTGTTTTAGGATTTAGGTTAGTGCAGTGGTGTTGGGGTAGTGTTTTAGGGTTTAGGGTAGTGCAGTGGTGTTTGTGTAGTGTAGGGGGTCATGCTGGGGGTAGTGTTTTAGGGTTTAGGATAGTGCAGTGGTGCTTGTGTAGTGTAGGGGGTCGTGCTGGGGTAGTGTGTTAGGGTTTAGGGTAGTGCAGTGGTGTTTTTGTAGTGTAGGGGGTCATGTTTTAAGATGCAACGCTCCAATACCTGACCAGTCTGCACTACATAAAACTGCAAAAAAACTCAAAATAAAAAGTGTTTTGCACACTTTTGTCATTGGGCTATATGTGGGCTACATCTGGGTAATATTTGTGCTACATTTGGGCTCTTTTTTCACTGGTGGCCATCTTGGAAGACTTCTTTGTTATGAAGTTTCCTAATTTCCTCATTTACTGCAGTCTCCTCAGTAGGAAATGCTTTCAGTTTTTACTTTGATTCCATCAAGAAGGCATTCAGATGTGTCACACATTTGCCATAAATTCAGAATGTTATTACTCTAGTTGTTCATTAGATCACTGTAGTAAAGCTACTGCTCACCAAGGAGTTAACTGGAAGTCTACTGCTGGTATTGAAAGTGATTGTTTCAGTCTGCATGTCAGAATTTTCTAATGAAATAGAAGAGGATTTGAGATCTCACTTAAAACATGCACTAAATTTTCTTTTTGCAGCACTAACCATAATTTCTATGGCAAAATGAACCCCCTCATTTTGTTCCTTTTTAAATTAAATGTTTTAAGTGTTACCAGTTTATTCCAATCAAGATGGCTTCAGGTGTGCCATACTTTTGTCATAAGTAAGGCTGTTAGCACTCTAGTTGTTCTTTAGAACACTCTGGGAAGCTGCAGTAGAACACAAAGGCATCAACTGACAGGCTGCTCCTGTTGAAATATAACAGGAAGATATTTGAGATCACACTTGAAACATGTCCTAATTTTTCTTTCTACAGCACTAACCATAATTTCTATGACAAAATAAACCCCATCATTTTGTTCCTTTTTAAATTAAATGTTTTAAGTGTTACCAGTTTATTCCAATCAAGATGGCTTCAGGTGTGCCATACTTTTGTCATAAGTAAGACTGTTAGCGCTCTAGTTGTTCTTTAGAACACTCTGGGAAGCTGCAGTAGAACACAAAGGCATCAACTGACAGGCTGCTCCTGTTGAAATATAACAGGAAGATATTTGAGATCACACTTGAAACATGTCCTAATTTTTCTTTCCAGAGCACTAACCATAATTTCTATGACAAGATGAACCCCATCATTTTGTTCCTTTTTAAATTAAATGTTTTAAGTGTTACCAGTTTATTCCAATCAAGATGGCTTCAGGTGTGCCATACTTTTGTCATAAGTAAGGCTGTTAGCACTCTAGTTGTTCTTTAGAACACTCTGGGAAGCTGCAGTAGAACACAAAGGAATCAACTGACAGTCTCTGCCCTTGTTGGATGTACATGTTTTACTGAGAATGTCAGACTTCATTCTCACATGACTGAGAAAGATAATGTGAATTTACAGAAAATATGCTCTCATTTTAGCTTCTGGGGCACCTTCCAAAACTGTATGGGACAAGCATGTGAAAATAGTTTTCTCTCAAACATGATTCATGATATCCCAGCAGAAGGTTTTTCACAGGGTAAAATCACCTTAGAACACACCACAATTCCTGAAATTAGTATGGTACCATCAACAAATGAATTCTAATGTAACTAAAGTCTGTTATCACCCTTTATAGTTCTCCTTTTGGTAACCCTCAAAATCTTCGATTCACTGCAATGCATTTCAATGGGGTACTATCATTTATATTGGTCCCAAGATGGCTGCCAGCAATTCCAGGATGAAGTGCTGACAGCCAATCAGATCTCACGATGACATGTGTGGTTAGGCTCCGCCCAGATATATGTGTTTTTACTTTTGATTTTCTCAGCAACTACTGAACGGATTTACACCATTTAACAAAAAGGGTTCTTTTTGAACCAAGAACTACCTCTTTGCCAAATTTGGTGTAATTCCGTTCAGCAGTTCGGGCTGTAGCCTTGCATAAAGTTTCCTATAGGAAATTGATTTTTGACTCTTATTTTTTAAATTTCTCCGCAACTACTGAACGGATTTACACCATTTAACAAAAGGGTTCTTTCTGAACCAAGAACTACCTCTTTGCCAAATTTGGTGTAATTCCGTTCAGCAGTTCGGGCTGTAACCGTGTCTAAAGTTTCCTATGGGAAAATGAATGGGGAAAACACGTTTTGGGACCCCCTTTTTCTCGGCCCCGCTTGACGAATCACCCTGAGACTTTCAGGGTAGGAGCGGACCGGAGCGGGCCATAAAGTTTGAAAATTTCGCGAAGATTCGTCAACCGACGCAAGAGTTATTTCAAATAGAATGTCGCGGATTTCCTATGGAAAATAGGTCCTAACTATAACTATCTACTGGCGACCGCCAGTAGATATATATATATATATATATATATATATATATATATATATATATATATATATATATATATATATACACACACACACATAATGTTTAAGAAGTGCTCCAGTGTCCCAGTGCATGGGCGGGACTATTCAATGCTTATGAATTTGATGAGATTTCCCCTAAAAGAGAACTAGGATTACAGGTAAGCATTGTATCCTTCTTGTTCAGTTGGACACTACAACAACAATGTATGACCTGAAAAGACACAGGGTGGCATCTAGTGCAGAATTCTGTCTGACAAGGGCCTACCTCCATATCACCGCACATCTACTAGATGAGAAAAATGAAGAAGTGAATGCACTCAGCAGCACTTGAGGCTATTTTTTGAGGTCTTATCAGATAAATAATCAATTTCACAAGACTGTCTACAACTGTCTTTGTAGACAGCTCAAAAACAGTGAGTTTTATTATTTAAGTTGCAAAAATTGTTTGAGAGAAAAGCAACATAGGTCAACACATGTTTCACCATACACGTAGCTTCATCAGGGCCAAAAGGTTATTTAACAATAACCGAATTTCATTGGGGCTCACAAATAGTGGAGCGATATCCCAGGGTGATATACAGTAATAATTGTATTGCAAGTGACAAAAGCAAATTGCAGACAGAATTTATTCATATGCAGAAGTTTGTATGGTGAAATGCCAATAAGAAGATGCAGATGCGAGAACTGTGATATAAACCATTGGGAAATGGCATGATAACTCCTAACTTCTTGAGTTGAAGAAAGAAGTCTTGATGATGGGATACTGGACAACAGGATTCTTTCAAAGAGCAGTTCCAGTATTCTAACCTCTTAGGGCCACATGGTATTGTTACGTTGCCTCTATTATGTTTAATTTGTCATTAAAACAACAAAAAAAGGTTTATGAAAGCGTTTTTCTTGCCACCGTTTTACACTAGTTTATAACTATTGAGCGTTTTCTGTGATTTGAGAAAGAACTTGTCTCTTACACTCTCATAGAATCAATTACTGCTTTGGATTCTGTCGTTTATGTTCCCAACTCAAACAATTACCCGAACGAAATGATAATATCTGTAAGAGACTATTAGTTATAGATTCCTTACCTTGGACTTATTCCCAGGCGTCAGACTGGATCCAGAGAATTTTTTCTCAGCAGTACCCCTGCGCGTTCGTCGTCGGCGTCGTGATCGCCGTAGTGATTTCGCGGTATCTACTTAGACGCCGCCCCAGCGCGCTGACGTCAGTTCTTTCTTTTTCCGCGCCGGCCAGTGCAGATCCGGAGAGAGCGGTAACCTTAGTCACTTTTTGACTAGCTCTTTTTCGCCTTTTGTTGACATCTTTTTTCGAGTCTTCCGACTCCTGGTGCACGTAGGGATGTCTCGTCCTCGACACGGCTTCAAACCCTGTGACTCCTGTCACAAGTTGATGTCGGTCACGTACCCACACCTCGTGTGCCTCTGGTGCCTGGAGCGCGACCATGACCCAAGGTCGTGCTCCGACTGTTGGGCCCTGAACCCGAAGTCTTTGCGGAAGCGGTCCTGAAAGCTTCCGGAGGCCCGGCAGTCAGCTCCACGTGGCTTGAGGTCCCCGTCGAGAGGGAGGTCGCGGGACCGGTCACGGAATCATCACCACCATTCCTCATCGAAGTCTTCATCATCGGGTAAGTTGAAGCACAAGAAGAAGGCGAAGAAGTATCGTCGCTCTTCGCCTTCTCCCCGTCCGTCGGCCAACGCGACGCGGGATGTGGAAGGTCGTCGTCCTTCGGCTCCGCCCGCGGAGCCAACTGGGACGGCTCTGAGCTTCCATCCCTTCCCGGGAGCCGGAGTGTCCGCTGCCCAGCTTCGTGCATTTTACGAAGTCCTCCACTCCATCTTTGGGCAGCACGACTCCGCCGGCCCGCCTTTGGGCCCACGGACTCGGCTGGGGGCTCTAGGCCTTCAATGCTGGCGGCTCCAGCCTCAGCGCCGCATGGATCCAGGCCTGAATCCGGATCGGCGCCGGTTGACTTTACAACGCCTCCCCTGACGCCGATTCCTCTGACGACACCTCTGCCACCTCCGACGCCGGTTGTGTCCCCGGCCGGCATCGACCCCGGTCTCCTCCTCGACATGGACACAGAGCCGGACCGGCATCGACCGACGCCGGTACCGGCGCCGGGGGTACTTTTGTACCACTGTTCATCCCTGGCGTTCCTTTTCGCCCTGAGTGGCAGCCAGGAGAGGATGAGGAGGACTGGGAGGGGTCTGTTGACCCTCTGGCAGACCAGCTAGAAGAGCCGGACGGGAGAGAAGAGTTTGGTGACGCCAGTGGTCTTGATATATCCCCAGACCCTGGTATGCTTTCTCCCCCTACCATAGCTACGCAGGAGGGTGCCTCCTACGCTGTAGTGTTCCGTAGGGCGGCTGAAGCCTTGGGCCTTGAGCTTCCTACGGTGGCAGTCAGGACTAACCTGACTGAGGTGCTTCAGCCAGCAGCAGCCTCTTCGGAGCCCCTGCTGCCTTTCAATGAGGCCCTCAGTGACATCCTACTGGGCACTTGGTCCAAGCCCATCACAGGGGCTCCTGTGGACAGGATGATTGCCCGACGGCACCGACCGGCTCCGTGCGACCCACTTTTCCTCTCCCAACACCCTACCCCTGAGAGCTTGGTGGTCCAAGCCTCAACCTCTAAAGGCGCATTCCCTACTGCTCCCCCAGATAAGGAATCCAAGAAGCTGGACCATCTTGGGAAGAAGATGTTTTCTTCCGCCAGCTTAGGACTGCGGTCGGTGAACACCGCATGTCTCTTCGGCCGATACTCACACTCTGTGTGCGACACGGTTGCGCAAGTGTTGCCACAGTGCCCGGAGGAGGCCCGGGCCGTACTCTCCCGTGCTCTTGTCGAGGGTAGAGATGCAGCAAACTTCGCCATCCGCTGTGGGCTGGACACCGCCGACTCGCTGGGTAGAACGATTTCTACGTCAGTAGCCCTGAGATGCTACGCCTGGCTGAGGTCCACTGGCTTTTTTCGGGGATGACCAATCGACCCTTTTGGACATGCCCTTTGATGGCCGTCACCTGTTTGGCAACAAGGCAAACACTGCGCTCGAGCACTTCAAGGACTCTAGGGCTACGGCCAGATCCTTGGGCCTCGCTACCACTCCCCTTTGAGACTACCCCTCCATCCATGCCACCTACACTCCATTCCATGTCGGAGGCTCACTTGGCCCTTCTCCGTCAGGAAGTTACGGCTCTCTTGGTCAAGGGAGCTATCGAGCGCGTCCCTGTCCCAGAAATAGGTTGTGGTTGCTACTCCCACTACTTTCTGGTACCCAAGAAGGACAAAGGCCTTCATCCTATCTTAGACCTCAGGGACGTCAACCGCTTCCTCCGGAAGGAGAAGTTCAAAATGTTGACATTGGCTCAGGTCCTGTCTGTCATCGACCATGGAGACTGGATGGTAGCATTGGACTTGCAGGACGCTTATTTTCACATCCCCGTCTTGCCTGCCCACCGGCGTTACCTACGGTTCATGGTAGGCCATGAGCATTTTCAGTTTACTGTGCTCCCCTTTGGCCTTGCTAGTGCCCCTCGGGTGTTCACAAAAGTGATGGCGGTGGTCGCAGCTCATCTGCGCAAATCAGGGGTTCGAGTCTTCCCCTATCTAGATGACTGGTTGTTAAAGACATGCTCGCCCCAGGCTGTCGTCGCCCACCTCCAGACTACGGCAGACCTCCTGCATTCGGTGGGGTTCACAGTCAATGTGCCGAAGTCGCATCTGAACCCTTCTCAGAAGCTCCTTTTCATCGGAGCGGTTCTGGACACAGCGCAGTTTCGGACCTATCCTCCCGAACAGCGAGTCCGGGATATTCGGGCTATAATGATACCGATGTTCCAGCCTCTGTCCCGCATTTCAGTGAGCATGACCCTGAGGCTGCTGGGCCTCATGGCCTCCTGCATCCCGCTGGTGGATCATGCCAGGTGGCATATGCAGGCTCTGCAGTGGGACCTGAAGTTCCAGTGGGCGCAGCATCAGAGGAATCTTTCCTATGTTGTTCAGATCTCGGAGGGGACCTCACATCAGTTGCAGTGGTGGCTCACGAACCAGAATTGGGTTCACAGCAGATCTCTCTCCCTTCCCCAGCCAGAGTTCACAGTGATGACAGATGCGTCACTCCTGGGATGGGGCAGCCATATGGGAGAGGCGGAGATCAGAGGCCTCTGGTCTCCGGCGGAGTCCAGGGCTCCACATCAACCTTTTAGAGCTTCGGGCGATTCGTCTAGCACTGAAGTCATTCCTTCCTTCTGTCAAATGAAGAGTAGCGCAGGTGTTCACAGACAACTCTTCCGCCATGTGGTACTGCAACAAACAGGGCGGAGTGGGGTCGTGGACCCTATGTGAGGAGGCCCTTTGCCTCTGGAAGTGGCTGGAACATCAGGGCATGGCCCTCGTGGTTCAACACCTGGCAGGTTCCTGAACGCCAGGGCGGACGAACTCAGCTGCCGGTGCTTGATGGATCACGAATGACGTCTTCACTCGGAGGTGGTGCAAGGTCTCTTTCAGCAGTGGGGAGAGCCTTGGTTAGATCTATTCGCCACTGAAGAGAATGCGCAATGTCAGCAGTTCTGCGCGTTGGAATTTCCAAGGCGGCACTCGCTCGGCGACGCTTTTCGTCGCGAGTGGAGTTGCGGTCTTCTATATGCCTTTCCGCCTATACCACTTCTACCCAGAGTGCTGAAGAAGATCAGGCGCGACCGGGCCCAAGTCATTCTTGTGGCTCCGGACTGGGCACGAAGTGTCTGGTATCCCGAGCTCTTGAACATGGCCATCGAGCCTCCGATCAGATTGCCCCTTCAGGAAGATCTTCTGTCGCAGCAGCAGGGGACGGTCCTCCACCCGAACCTGTCCAGCCTCCACCTCCTTACGTGGAGATTGAGCAGCGGCAGTTGACAGCCTTTAACCTTCCTCCCGAAGTCTGTAATGTTATCTTGGCAGCCAGGCGTCCCTCTACTAAAACAGAATACGCCTGCAGATGGAACAGATTTGTGGCATGGTGCGCAGCAAAGGCTGTGGATCCCATTTCTGCCCCCCTTTCTGAGGTTCTCCTCTTCCTACTTTCTTTGGCCCAGCAGGGCTCTGCTCTGGGCACCCTTAAAGGCTATCTTTCGGCCATTTCGGCCTTTCTTCGCCTTCCTGATCAGCCTTCTCTTTTTAAGTCCCCTATTGTAAATTGTTTTCTTAAGGGCATTACTCACCTTTTTCCTCCTATTCCTTTCGTAATGCCCCAGTGGGACTTGGACCTTGTCTTGACTTACCTTATGTGCTCTCCTTCCGAGCCGCTACATAATTGTCCTCTCAGACTTCTGACTCTTAAAACTGCCTTTCTGGTTGTCATCACCTCTGCTCGCAGGGTGAGTGAGCTTCAGGCTCTATCTTCTAAGCCTCCTTTCCTTGCTGTCCATCTGGACAAGGTTGTCCTCCGAACTAGGCCTTCTTTTCTACCCAAAGTGGTTACCTCTTTCCACATAGGACAGACCATCACTTTGCCCACCTTCTTCCCGCCCCCGCATCCTTCCAAGGAGGAGGAGAGACTCCACCATCTGGATCCAAAACTTGGGTTATCATTCTGTCTGGATCGCACAAAACAATGCTGGGTGGATGATCAACTCTTTGTTGGCTATGTGGGCGCCAAGAAAGGTCGGGCCGTGCAAAAACGGACCATCTCTCGATGGGTTGTTCTTTGCATCAAAATCTGTTATTCCTTGGCGAAAAAGGAACCTCCGGTAGGACTGCGCAACCATTCCACCAGGGCGACGGCAGCCACTTCGGCTTTGGGACGTGGAGTTCCCCTCAGTGACATCTGCCAGGCAACTACGTGGGCATCTCTGCACACGTTCATTAAACATTATTGCCTGGATAGTCTGGTCCGGAGAGACGGCTTCTTTGGCCGTTCGGTTCTCCACGACCTTCTAGTGTGAACTTAGTTCCCAGACCCACCTCCGGGGTTGGTATTGCTGGGGTATCTATTCTAAGGTAAGGAATCTATAACTAATAGTCTCTTTCAGATGAACAAGTTACTTACCTTCGGTAACAATATATCTGTAAGAGACATATATTAGTTATAGATTCCTTATCGCCCCACCCATTCGCCCCGTTCTGCGAACTGACTTCTAGGGTAAGGGACTCCCTTTCAGGGCCCTAGTTTTGTGCATCAGTGGTCAGTGTCTTGCATGGCTCTGCGCTTCTGGCGTGGAATGTCGTGTAAAAGAACTGATGTCAGCGCGCAGGGGCGGCGTCTAAGTAGATACCGCGACGTCACCACGGCGATCATGATGCCAACGACGAACGCGGAGTCAACCGACGCCACCTACCGACGCGCAGGGGTACTGCTGAGAAAAAATTCTCCGGATCCAGTCTGACGCCTGGGGGTAATTCGAAGGTAAGGAATCTATAACTAATATATGTCTCTTACAGATATATCGTTACCGAAGGTAAGTAACTTGTTCATATTAGCAGAAAGTAAACATAGCAAATATAAGAAGGCATATCATGAACCACACTTTCTGTGGAGAACCTTTTGCTTCTCAATCTGGGTATAATTATTGAACTAATACCACAAAACAACACTTTGCCAAAGAAACTGGATGAGCTCGAAATAAATTGTGAGCATATGGAGAGGACATGCTTTAAATTAATTGCTCCTCCTCACCACTACCACTTTAAAGCCAACCATTTTCGATTCGGTAAAATCCCGCTGTAACTTGCGCTTCAGTGGACCACTACGCATGGAGCAAAAGTCTTCCAAGAGGACACACTAAAACAATGGTCCTTTAAATTAATTGAGGTAAATCAATAAGTAAACAGCATTATATGTATATAACAGTGTAAGAGACAAGGACACCTTATGAAACTAAGTGTTTTATTTCGAAATTGGATTTTTTTTAATACAGATGAGTACAGAGCCCTATATAGGTCTATGTTTTTATCACTGTTGAATTTTGTTTCTTTATGAACACAGCCAAATAAACCTTTAAAATGCTCTGAAGAAAGAAATAGCAGTTTTATAAAACATGAAGGAAATTAGAGCATTGGGGCGAAATGGGCAATAGCTACCTGCAACATGAGATTGGGTGTTCCTAGAAAGTTATGCTGCACAGCCTGTCACTGAGTGCCTGACCTGTGAGGCAGTAATGTCTGGCAAAAGTAAGCATTGATGACCACCTGGCCACCTAACAAACATTAGCAACTGGAACACCTTTGGTAAGAGCCTTGAAAGTAGCCATGGGCATAGCTGAGTGGGCATGAATGCCCTCAGAGGGTATTTTTTGACTAAGATCTTGATACATTTTTTGGCTCCAGCAAAGCCCACAAACAATTTATCACCAACTCTGTCCTGTTGAGTGTGATCCCTGCAATAGGATAGAGAAAATCTAAGTTACCATTATATAGTTGTAAGTGTGCATATTGTATTTATGTAGGGCAAACCTAGCCAATAGGAAGCAAAGTAATGTACAGGGTCAAAGACGGGCATAAAGTCAACAAGTTGTTCAACTTCTTTGGTGGGTAGAAGGATGGAATGTTAATGGGCTGTTCCTTGCCCAAGGCAGATGCCACCTTGTGTAATAAGGATGGGAACGTATGAAGGAACAATTCATCCAGGTAGAAAACCCTGAACAATGGACATACAGAGAGGTTCAGAAGTTCTCCTAACCTATGAGCTGATGTTTTTGCCACAAACAAAACTCTCTGCAGAGTGAGACGTCAAAGCGAACAACTGTGTATCGGCTGAAATAGTAGTGCCATTGAATACAAAATACAAATCCTGTTGATAGAACAGTGGACGGAGAGACAGTGAAGTAGACCTTTTAGAAAGCACTCCATTAGAAGCTAGTTAAACAAGAATGGTTGGCCAGGGTGGTGCATGAAGGTGGACTATGTAGCCAAATAGCCCTTACCTGTAGCCACTGCCACACCCTGCTGTGCATAAGACGTCATGAATCACAGGACGTCAAAAGGCAGGCATGATTTGAAAGGATCTAGGCTTTCACACTTGCACCATTGAACAACTTTGTTCCAACGACGGTTTTCTGTTGCCAGGATCACGTCCATATTTTCATCAAGAAGGCACAAGAATTCTAATTGGTACCACGCATTGGCCACAAACAGACGTTTCTTTTAAGGATGAGGGCGGAGGACCTAGTTATCCTCCAAGAGCAGCCCCATCCAGTGCAGGAGAATAGGTGGTTGAAAGTGAGTGCCAACAGATTTGCATATCATATTGTCCACGCCCATTCTGGGCAATCAGTATCATCTGTGCTTGTTCCTCCCGCACCTTCTGCAGGACTTTTGAGAGAAGCTGACTTGATCGAAATGCGCACAGTAGTCACTGAAACCAAATTAACTTTAAGACATCCTCCAGGGGCCCATTCATCCATTTTTCAACACCAATCTGGAGAAGATCATTTCCGTTACTTCATAGTATAGTTCCCAATCATGGTCCTCCAGCGAGAGACGACTGAGAGAGTCTGCTCTCATATTGAATGAACCTGCAAGATAAGTCTAGAGTAGGAAAATTTGCTTTACCTACTGCCTCGGCAAATTGCAGCCAAACACAGGTCCATGATCCAACCCTGCCCTCTCTGTTGATGTCAAGTGGTATTGTCTGACAGAATGTGAATGATGTTCCTTGAACTGTCTTCAGCTCCAGCACCTTTATATGCAGCTGCTGCTTGGACATGGACACAAAGCCTGGCACCGTCATGGTACCCAGACTGGCTCCGCAGCTTAGCAATGTAGCCTGTTCTGGAAAGGAATATTCACCATAAGGTTGGAGGGGTCGATCCACCTGTATCAGATTTGAATTAACTGACTGGAAGATCTGCACCTGAGCTGAGAGGTTCCCTTCATTTTGGAGCCACTGTTATTTCCAGGAGCCACTGAAGGGCTGTCATCATCTGCCATTAGGCGTGTGGCACCAACAGGATGCATGAATCCATTAGACCCTGCAGACTTAAAACGTGTGGAACTAGTATCCATGTCTGAGTCAGAATCCTATAAATCATCTCCCAGATATCCAAGATCCTCTGAGGAGGAGAGAAGGGTTTCATGTGGGTTGTGTCCAGGACTACTCCAGTGAAGGTTGTTGTGCATTGAAGGTGTTCTAATCTTAATATCTGAAAGAAACACATAGTGATAGATTCCTTACCTTAGAATATCCCCAGGCGTCAGACTGGATCCGGAAAGTTTTCGTCAGCAGTACCCCTGCACGTCGGTAGGTGGCGTCGTGCGGCTCCGCGTCCGTCGTTGGCGTCGTGGTCGCCGAGATGACGTCGTGGGCGCTACTTAGACTCCACCCACGCGCGCTGACGTCAGTTCTTTCTTTTTCCGCACCAGCAAGCGCAGATCCGGGAAGAGCAGGAACCCCCAGTCAATTTTTGACTGACTTTTTGAGACTTTTGTCTCCATTTTTTCATCGAGTCTTCGACTCCTAAGGTGCAGTTAGGATGCCCGGTTTCAAGTCCTGCGGGGATTGTCACTGCATGATGTCGGACCCGCACCGTGTGTGTCTTTTCTGCCTGGGGCGCGACCACGACCCCAAGTCGTGCTCCGACTGCCGGCCCATGGCACCGAAGACTTTGCGGGAGCGGTCCCGAAAGTTGCTGGAAGCCCGGCAGTCGGCTCCACGCCGTTCCCGGTCCAGAGGGAGGTCGAGGGACCGTGCGCGGAGTCATCACCATCGATCTTCGGGATCCAAGTCTTCGCACTCGGGGTCAGGTAAGGCAAAGCACAAGAAGTCGAAGAAACGCCATCGTTCTCCGACTTCCCCTCGCCGGTCGCGTGACGCGGCTGAGGGTATGGGTGGTGCCACCCCCGTGGCTCCGGCGCAGTCCATGGAGTCGCCGCCCGACTACCCGCCCTTCCCGGGGTCGTCGGCGTCTCCGGCCCAGATACAGGTGTTCCTGTTGGCCATGGCTCGCCTCTTTGGGCCGTCGGGTCCCGCCGGTGCGCCTTCGGGCCCCGCGGTCCCGCATGGGTGTCCTCGCGTTTCATCGCCTCCGGACCCGGCGTCGCTGTCGGCTCCGCCACGGCGCCGCAGGACACCCTTGGATCCAGGCCTGCATCACAGTCGACGCCGGTTGACCTCGTTACGCCTCCACCGACGTCGACCCCACCGGCACTGATTCTGACGCCACCCGCTCCTCGGGACGACGTCGACCTCAGTTTCAGCCCCGATGTGGACACGGCGCCGAGCCGGCGTCGTTCAATGCCGTTCTCGACCCTGCTTGGGGATTTCTATCCCCATGCTCCTTATTTTCGGCCTGTTGAACAGCCTGAGGAGCAAGGGGAGGACTGGGAGGGGTCTGACGACCCTCTCGCTGCCGCCTGCGAGTCTGAACAGGACTGGGCTGAGGAATTGGGTGACGCCAGTGGTCTGGATACCTCACCAGACCTTGGCATGCTGTCTCCTCCTACTGTGGCTACGGAGGAGGGCGCCAGTTATGCAGTGGTG
The DNA here is from genome assembly GCA_963921515.1 of Calotriton arnoldi. NCBI lineage: Eukaryota > Metazoa > Chordata > Amphibia > Caudata > Salamandridae > Calotriton > Calotriton arnoldi. The sequence continues at coordinate 2,765,771 of CAWUFW010000543.1, read as the reverse complement.
TTGCGTAGGGCGGCCGAGGCCCTACACCTCGAGCTCCCTACTGTGGCCGTCAGGACTAACCTCCTGACAGAGGTGCTTCAGCCAGCAGCTACTTCTGCGGAGCCGCTGCTTCCTTTCAATGAAGCCCTCTCTGATGTTCTTTTGGGCACTTGGTCCAGGCCCACCACAGGGGCTCCTGTGGATAGGAACGTGGCCCGACGCCATCGCCCGGCTCCGGGTGACCCCATTTTCCTCTCCCAACACCCCACTCCCGAGAGCTTGGTTGTCCAAGCCTCTGCTTCCCCAACTGCCTTCCCTTCCGCACCACCGGATAGGGAATCCAAGAAGCTGGATCAGTTTGGGAAGAAGATTTTCTCTTCCACCAGCTCTGCGCTGCGGTCCGTGAACACCGCATGCCTCTTGGGCCATTATTCCCACTCTCTGTGGGATACGGTGGCGAACCTGCTGCCCCAGTGTCCAGAGGAGGCCCGGCCTGCTCTCGCCCATGCTGTTGCAGAGGGGAGAGATGCACAAAGTTCATGATCCGTTGTGGCCTAGACACCGCCGACTCACTGGGCAGATACATTGCAACGACGGTGGCGGTTCGCCGTCACGCCTGGTTGAGGACCACTGGATTTTCAGGGGATGTCCAAAACACCCTTATGGACATGCCCTTTGATGGCCGTCGCCTCTTCGGTGACAAAGCGGACAGCGCGTTGGAGAGGTTTAAGGACTCACGGGCTACGGCCAAGTCCTTGGGACTCTCGGCAGTCCGCCCTCCTCCGCCTTCCGCTTTTCGCTCCTTTCGTGGCACAGGAAGGGGCGCCCCGCAGCATTCGCAACAGAGCCACAGGCCGGCGCAGCAATCATCCCAGCGCGGACGCGGGTTCCGCCTTGGCGGACAAAGGGGCCAGCGGGCGGGTCAGTCCACCACCACCCGGGCCACCACTGCCTCCAAACCTTCCTAGTCCGAACTTTCAGGCCCATCAAACGCCAGTGGGCGACAGGCTCCGCCATCACCTCCCCCACTGGCGCACCATCACTTCGGACAGGTGGGTTTTGGAGATAGTCCGGAGGGGCTACTCCCTCCCCTTCGAGACTACCCCCCCAGCCATGCCACCTCAATACCACCGCATGTCGGGGGATCACTTGGTGCTTCTTCAGCAGGAAGTTGCGGCCCTCTTGGCCAAGGGGGCCATCGAGCGTGTCCCGACGCACGAAGTAGGTCGTGGTTGTTATTCCCACTACTTTGTGGTGCCCAAGAAGGACAAAGGCCTGCATCCTATCTTAGACCTTCGGAACGTCAATCGCTTCCTGCGCAAAGAGAAGTTCAAGATGCTCACTCTAGCTCAGGTCTTGTCTGCTCTCGACCCACAAGACTGGATGGTGGCGCTGGACTTGCAAGACGCCTATTTCCACATCCCGGTCCTGCCAGCCCACCGGCGTTACCTGCGGTTCACGGTAGGCCACGAGCACTTTCAGTTTACCGTGCTCCCCTTTGGCCTTACCAGCGCCCCTCGGGTGTTCACCAAGGTGATGGCGGTGGTCGCAGCTCATCTGCGCAGATCAGGGGTCTCACTCTTCCCCTATCTCGACGATTGGTTGTTGAAAGCGGGCTCGCCCCAGACAGTCGTCTCCCACCTCCAGACTACGGTCGACCTCCTGCACTTGCTGGGGTTCTCCATCAATGTGCCGAAGTCGCACCTGATTCCCTCCCAGAAGCTCCTCTTTATCGGAACGGTTCTGGACACGGCGCAGTTTCGGGTCTATCCTCCCGAACAGCGAGTCCGGGATATTCGGGCTCTGATTCCCATCTTTCAGCCCTTGTCCCGGGTTTCGGTCAGAGTGACTCTGAGGCTGCTGGGCCTCATGGCCTCCTGCATCCTGCTGGTCAATCATGCCAGGTGGCATATGCGGGCTCTGCAGTTGGACCTGAACTTCCAGTGGGCGCAGCATCAGGGAAACCTGTCAGATCACGTCCAGATCTCGGAAGGCACTGCACGACAGTTGCAGTGGTGGCTCACGAACCGACATTGGGTCGACAGCAGATTCCTCTCCCTTCCCCAACCGGAGTTCACAGTGGTGACGGATGCGTCCCTGCTGGGATGGGGCGGCCACATGGGAGAGGCGGAGATCAGAGGCCTCTGGTCTCCGGCGGAGTCCCGGCTCCATATCAACCTTTTGGAGCTGCGGGCGATCAGGCTTGCACTAAAGGCATTCCTTCCCTCTGTCAAGGGGAGAGTAGTGCAGGTGTTCACAGACAACACCACTGCCATGTGGTACTGCAACAAACAAGGTGGGGTGGGGTCGTGGACCCTCTGTCAGGAGGCTCTGCGTCTCTGGACATGGCTGGAACATCAGGGCATGTCCCTGGTGGTTCAACACCTGGCAGGTTCTCTTAACGCCAGGGCGGACGAACTCAGCCGCAGGTGCATGCTCGATCACGAATGGCGTCTTCACTCGTAGGTGGCGCAAGGTCTCTTTCAGCAGTGTGGAGAGCCTTGGTTAGATCTATTCGCCACCGAAGAGAACGCGCAATGTCAGCAGTTCTGCGCGTTGGAATTTCCAAGGCGGCACTCGCTCGGCGACGCTTTCGTCGCGAGTGGAGTTGCGGTCTGTTGTACGCCTTTCCGCCTATACCACTTCTGCCCAGAGTGCTGAAGAAGATCAGGCGCGACCGGGCACAAGTCATTCTTGTGGCTCCGGACTGGGCTCGAAGAGTATGGTATCCCGAGCTACTCAGTATGAGCATCGATCCCCCGATCCGACTGCCTCTTCGGGAGGATCTTCTGTCACAGCAGCAGGGGACGGTCCTCCACCCGAACCTGTCCAGCCTCCACCTCTTTGTGTGGAGATTGAGCGGCGGCAGTTAATTCCCTTCGACTTGCCTCCTGAGGTTTGTGACGTTATTCTGGCAGCCAGGCGTCCCTCTACTAAAGTGGTATTCGCCTGCAGGTGGAACAAGTTTGTGGCATGGTGCACAGCAAAGGCTGTGGATCCGCTTTCTGCCCCTCTTTCTGAAGTACTACTGTTCCTTCTTTCTTTGGCCCAGCAGGGCTCTGCTCTGGGCACTATCAAGGGCTACCTTTCTGCTATTTCGGCCTTTCTCAGGCTCCCTGATCAGCCCTCTCTTTTCAAGTCCCCTGTTGTAAATAGATTTCTGAAAGGCATTACACACCTTTTTCCTCCTATTACTTTCGTGATGCCTCAGTGGGACTTGAATTTGGTTCTGACATACTTGATGTGCTCTCCCTTTGAGCCCCTTCACAACTGTCCTCTTCGTCTTTTAACGTTAAAGACTGCCTTCCTGGTGGCCATCACTTCCGCCAGGCGGGTGAGTGAGCTCCAGGCTCTTTCTTGTAAGTCTCCTTTCCTTTCAGTCCATCCGGACAAGGTTGTGCTCAGGCCCCATCCTTCCTTTTTGCCAAAAGTGGTTACGGCCTTTCACATTGGGCAGACTATTACCTTGCCCACCTTCTTTCCGCCTCCGCATCCTTCCAGAGAGGAAGAGCGGCTCCACCGTCTGGACCCAAAACGTGCGCTCTCTTTTTATCTCAAACACACACAGCAGTTCCGGGTGGACGACCAGCTTTTTGTTGGCTACGTTGGCACCAAGAAAGGTCGGGCGGTCCATAAGAGAACCATCTCCCGCTGGGTTGTCTTATGTATCAAAGCCTGTTACTCTTTGACTAAAAAGAACTCTCCGGTGGGGCTGCGTGCTCATTCCACCAGAGCTACGGCAGCCACTACTGCATTGGGACGTGGTGTCCCCCTGCAAGACATCTGTCAGGCAGCCACGTGGGCCTTGCTGCACACGTTTACCAAGCATTATTGCCTAGACAGCCAAGTCTGGAGAGACGGCTTCTTTGGCCGTTCTGTTCTCCGTGACTTTCTGGTGTGATCTTAGTTCGCAGACCCACCACCGGGGTTGGTATTGCTGGGGTATCTATTCTAAGGTAAGAAATCTATCACTATGTGTTTCTTTCAGATGGACAAGTTACTTACCTTCGGTAACGATATATCTGTAAGAAACATTAGTAGTGATAGATTCCTTACCGCCCCACCCATCCTCCCCGTTCTGCGAACTGATTTTTAGGGTTAAGGTCATCCCTTTCAGGGCCCTAGTTTCAATGCACCAGTGGTCAGTATCTTGCATGGCTCTGCGTTCCTGGCGCGGAAAGTCGTGTACAGAACTGACGTCAGCGCGCGTGGGCGGCGTATAAGTAGCGCCCGCGACGTCATCTCGGCGACCACGACACCAACAATGGACGCGGAGCCGCACAAAGCCACCTACCGACGCGCAGGGGTACGACTGACGAAAACTTTCCGGATCCAGTCTGACGCCTGGGAATATTCTAAGGTAAGGAATCTATTACTACTAATGTTTCTTACAGATATATCGTTACCGAAGGTAAGTAACTTGTCCGTTAATCATCATTGCAGAGTCTGATTTTACCAGCCAGTCATCCAAAAATGGAAATGTGTGGACTACTGACTTTCACAGTGAAGTTGCCACAACTGCCATCAGGTTCATAAAAGGACAAGGGTCAGTCAGATTATATATCCTCAGAAATATTGTTACCGAAGGTCAGTAACTTTTTTCTTCTGACCTAACCAGATATGCAATTTGAATGTGTCTTTAATTAGGTCTGAGGTTACAGCACAACTGCATGCCGCTCATATATAATAGTTAAGTTCATCTAGTTGGCTTATAATGAGTACGTAACTCTTACTCCATGCTATTGTTTGTTTCATGAATCATTCCTTTGCCTAGGAAGTGCTACCATTAAAATTCACAATGTTTCTTTCTGCACATGGCAGGTACTGTGTGGTGAACGTTGAAGCTATCTTGCAAAGAAGGCTGCATCATAAGCAAATGGTTGCTTGAAGTATGATCTAAAACTTAAGTCCCTAAATGCTCCACATTATGATGGATACTTATACCTGAAGATTCCGCATTTGTAGAACAATCTACACGTGTCAGACTGGATTTGGAAAACTTCAAAGATACGATGAACCTGGTAGAGGGTGCTGGACTCAGTCGGTGTCGGAAGTGACATCAGATGAAGCCTCCAAGGCCTTAAAGCACACGCCCAGGTGAATCAACGACAGTTCCCTTTCTTCTGCACCTTCAATGCAGATATGGAACTTCAGTCTCTGAGGAAATTCCTCGCACAAATGTTTTTAAAACAACAGTACCAAAATGTCTCCTCCCTAAAAATCGGATTTTAAACCCTGCCAGGATTGCAAGGGACAGATGTCCATCAGAGACCCCCACTCAATTTGTTTGTGCTGTCTGGGGTTGACCATGACTCCAAGGCCTGCTCTTCCTGCCTCAGCATGAACCCTATGGCCATTAAGGAGCGGAAGGCCAAACTCTTTATGGCCAGGGCTAAAGACAACCACTTGCGCCAGAATGTTCCCAACATCGTTCCCACTACCCATTTCCTCATTTTTCAGAAACACCACCAGAAGTCAAATAAATACTCATGAGTTAAGTCACCCAGAAGTTTTCTGACTCGCACAGGACATTCGTCCATGGAGCTGAAGTCAGTTGATATTTCGTCTGAGGCTCCTCCTCACAGTTCTGCTCCTCCTTCGACCCCAGCTCGACCTCCATGAGGGCCCTGTGCAATGCTTGCTAGAAGTGGGCTCTTATAGATCACGCCTTTATGACATTTTTGGCGCAGACGCCTACCCTGTGAAGGACCTACCTTATGATGACCCTGACGTGGACCCTCTTCAAGAATTTCAAGGCCTATCATTGACAAGTGGCCTATATACCGCACCAGAACTCGCTATAAAGTTCCAGACTGGGTCCCCAACGCCTGAGGAGGTATCCCTTCATAAAATTATGCTAATTGCTGCAGAGCCCTTGGATTTTCAGCTTCCTTCAGCGGAGATGAAAACCAACATCCTTACTGAGGTTTTATTGCCATCTTCAGCAGAACCCTTGCTGCCCTTCAAGGAAGTCTTACTGACACCTGTCCTGGTGGCTTGGGAGAAGCCCTCCTCTACGCCGGTAGTAGACAGGCTTGTGGCCCGCTGTCACTGCTCGACGCCAGGTGACCGTTATTTGTATTTGGCTAAAACACACATGCATTGATAATCCCCATATTAGGGCACCATTCAAAGATGACACTCAAGAAAAAAGGTTGTTCCTCTCAGAAGCGCGACGCCGGGGCGAGCAGCTTCCGGCACGTTGGCAGCTGTTGCTTCATTAGCAGAGCCGGCTGCGGAGATCTGGCAGTTGCAGGGAAGCCACTGACACCAGGCCCGGCGGTGAATTTTACTTGTAAAGGGTCATGCTATAAGTTGGGATACCGAGGCGGATCTTGTGATTAAAAACGAATGTCATTGGGTTTTGGGGTCTGTTTGACCACATGAGGGGAGTATGATGGCAGCCTATACTTAATTTATCAAGGGCTCCGGATCGTTGTTTTGAATCAGGGTAATACTTGCAAAAAGAAAATGAAATTAAGGGAAGAGCTATTTGAAAACAGAGAGGCTGACTATGATGCGTGATAACAGATGTGATAATATGCACCTATCTACTTTTAGGTGTTTGGGGTTTTTTGGTCTTCTGTGACTTTTATCGCTGGCTTGCTGGTAGGACTCCACCTGGCAACTACCTGGTAAATATACCTTACATAAAGCATTGGAAAACGTAAGCTTCTTGGGCTGAACATAACGATATACATATACTACCTATGTCACTTGCTGTTTTCTCCTTTTTACCTCCTTTTTAATATAAAAACTCTACAGGTCCTCTGCATCCTTGAGGTGGAATTGGGTCCCTGTGCCCTGATGAAATTGCCACAAAGTCATTGGCAATGAAACATGTCGGCCGTTCAGGTTAAAATGGTCTACACATTACACTGTTGTTTTAAATGAGTACGGACACAATGAAAATTAAAGACAGTTGTTTTGTGCTTCCGTTACTCAATTTTAACCTTGTAGGAGTAGCTCAATTGGCCTCCTTTGTGTAACGGGGGTCTTTAGTCTTTCGATTAATATCAATTTATTTCAACACATTGCTTCTTTTCAGCTACACATAGTTGGCAGTTGGTTTCCGTTTTTGTCAGGAAAGTGCCAATGATGACACAGTGAGCTAACTGGTCAGTACCTACCAGCAGCTCCCCCGGTGTTGCTTACATGAGGCACTTCCTTGACTCACCTCACTTTTTAGACCTGCACACTTGTCAAAGTTTTGTGGGTTACCGGCTTGTTTCGATTGATTTTATAAAAAAAACACATATGGGGGCATATGGCTAGATATCAAACCCTGTCTCACCCAGCTGTCTCACCCAGAAAGAAATGGTGTGACTCTCCCTTACAATTTTGACTTATATGTGTATTATGTAACCAGGTTTTTGTATGTTGCCCATTCCACTAGGGCCAGGTCCACCACTTCTTCTCTAGCTCGGGGTGTCCGATTTCAGAGGGTTGTAAGGTGGCGACGTGGGTTTTCTTGCATATCTTTGCTAAGCATTATTATCTTGATGCGGAGATGCACATGGGCGGACACTTCGCTAGATCAGTCTTGCAGGATGTTTTGGTCTAAAATCCTCTATCAACACTCCTAGGCAAGGTATTACTGAGAAATCTGTTCTACAGGTGAGGAATCTGCAGGTAGAAGTATCTATCAGGAGAAAATGTTACTTGCCTGTGGTAAGGTTCATTCAGGTGGATTCTCTACCTGTAGTTTCCTCCCCAACAGGCCTGCCTCCTCATTTGATGGATGAATAAGATCTCAGTTACAATTTTATTGGTACTCCAATTTCTTGTCATTGTAATTTCTCACTCTCACCTCCAAGGCTTGAGACAAAATGTAGGGAAACTAATGTTGATGCACTGGAGTGTATCCTGGCATCCCTGTACTATTGTCATACCAGATTGAAAGCCAATCACATCCCTTCTGAGCTTGAATTTTGAGGTAGCAATGACAGGGAAGTCCCAGGCTGCATGGTGAATGTGATGTGGGTTTGAACTTAGAACTCAATAATACACATAATAGCTCTTAGGAAGGATGCCAATAATAGGGCGGTGCCCTTTCGTGCATATTTTTAAACAGATTTTTCACCAACATCAATGTTAACACACCTCTCACAATGTATTTTAGTGAATTTTCAAGAACATTTAATGTATGTTTTATGTTGCCCCGTTTTTTCTTCTCAAAGTTTTCTCTGCTTTGATATTAACTCTCTCTGACAGAAATAATTGTGGAGTGAGAGCTGTGATTATTTCTTCAGATTTATCTACTTGTTTGTTCTGTTTTTCACTTTTTCTCCTAGTTATGAAGCAGCTTTGTTTTTCATGTTTGCTGTCTTTTAGAGGAGATTTCACTTTATGGCGGCAATATTGAGCCTTCCATAAAATGTAAGATGTGAGATAGCTCAAGAAATAATATTTCTCTTCGAGGGGATCCTCATCAATAGTCATAAGCATTGAATAGACTCCCCCATGCGTGGAGATGCCAGAGCACTTTTAAAAATTATACATATATGTTCTATCTAACTTTGCACCGCAATACATTATATTTATGTTTTCATCCTGAATGAAGGCTAAAAGTGAAACTAGAGTGGAATCTGTATCCTGAGGAATCCCTTTGCAAAAAATCTGTGGGACCCTCAACTACTATTTGCGGTTGGTGGTGTATTCTTTGCCACTAGTGTACTAATAGTTGATAGCATCATCATCGGGTCTTCCTTCCTCGAACCAGGAGGTCATCTCTTACCATCAGAGAGATTGTTCATGGGGATCCACAACAGAGTAAGTGATCTAAAATTACCTCTTGTCCAGCATCAGACTTTTAATAAAAGATGGACAAGGATAATGTTAAAAGAAAAATAGATGTGTATGATGGACGTGGATGAACGTAATATCCAGGACGGGAGGAACGATCCTGATACGGAAGCTCTGTTTCACAAGGAGGCGGCAGCAAAGTCTCCCCTCTGTACATATGGGGCCCGCATAGACTGCAACAAAGATTAAAACCTAGTTTTTTCCGTACTGGGGGCAAACAGCCAACCCGCAACCCAACAGGACAGTGTCCAGTCAGATCTCTTTAAGAATAAGGGATCCTCCAAATTCAATTTTCCAATTGGTCCTGATGAAAGCTGCCGACCCTTTACGGGCGCATGAAGGCTAAAAGATGTAAACCTTGACCTCACTAAAAGATGTGGTGGATACATTACACGTCCATCATACACATCTATTTTTCTTTGAACATTATCCTTGCCCATCTTTTATTAATAGTCTGATGCTGGCCAAGAGGTAATTTTCTGAATGCTTTCTCCTGCTTTTGCCTCATTTTTTTTTACTGCTTTTGCCTTCCTTTCTCCCATTTTTCTGAGTGTTTTCTCCTGCTTTTTGCCAAAGTTTTTACTGCTTTCTTCTTCCTTTACCCCATTTTTCTAATGTGCTTTCTCCTGCTTTTCGCTCATTTTTCACTGCTTCTCCTTGTTTTTTTCCTCATTTGCCGCTCCCACCTGCCGTCCATTTTCCCGCCTAGCCCTGCTCGCCAACCCCCATGCTCCTCCCTCCTCCCAGGACCTACTTAATGAAGGCCGCAGGGTGACCCCATTGAGCAAGTCCCAGGCCCAGCTCTTCCGTGCTGATGTACCGCTCTGCTTCCTCCTCGTTTTTCCAAGTGCTTCCTTCTGCTTTTTGCCTCGCTTTTTACTGCTTTCTCCTTCCTTTCCCCCAGTTTTTGAGTGCTTTCCCCTGATTTTGCCTCATTTTTTTTACTGGTTTTCCTGACGTTTTTCTTACTGCTTTCTCCTGCTTTTGCCTCGTTAGGTCGAGTCTACAGTGCTTGCATTGCAGGATGAACTGTTGTATGTACTTTGTGTGTTTTGACTACTTCCATCGAATTGGATGGGCTTTTGTGTGTATCATCCAAATGGCTAATGGTTGCTGCATGTCCCACATTTTTCCTCAAATTAACTCAGATGGAGTATTGCCGCAGGAACGAGCAGCGACGTGTGTTGGGGGCTGCGGCTTTTGTCTGTGTAATTCAAAAATCTTAGCCGCCAAATGGCTAATGGTTGTTGCATGCCCCACCTTTTTCCTCAAGTTAACTCCTGTGGAGTGTTGCTGCAGGAATGAACAGCGACGCGCATTGGCGGCTGCTGCATCGGGTCGCTCGCTTTGCGTGTTTTCTCCTCGCTATGCAGTAGATGGAAAATCAAAGTTTCATGAAAGTAAATCAGATTATGTCGTTATATAAATTGAAACGAAAAGGCACCATTGAGCACCAATTACCAGTTCCAATATTTAACTGGATTTTTCTTCACAGTAGATTCGCTGCATCGCTAAGCCCACAAGCTGATAACTGGACAAGGTACAAAACCATCTATAACTAGTCAGATGAAACAGCCACTAAGGAGAGTGAGCTATGGGGCGATGAACAGAGATGCCAAAGATCACACAGTGTCCTCAATTGAGCAGAGAAGGGTTAGGACCCAGGACTGCTATTTTAATAATTAGTTATTTTTAATGTCCAGTGCGGCGATTAGCATGACTTTAGATATGCACTTTAGTCGTGAACCGATTGTAATAACTCTCAGCTTGAGCAAGTGAACCATGGTAACATAAATGGAGCTGCCCAGGATCACATGGCATCTTCAAGTGAGCAAAGCAGGATTCAAACTCAGAATTATTGATTCCCAGTGGACGATCTAGCCATTGAACGAACCTCAACATGTCAAACTATATATGACCATCCATGTCGTTATTTGAAAGATGGGGAACTTTCAGACCCTTTCCTACAGTCAAATCGCCATGGCATAATGGGTTAAAAAAACACATTCCAGTGCATTTTCCTGCATCACCGCATTGAAAGGCTAGTAGAGATCCTCAGTGCCTGCATTTACTCGTGTTTCTATGATTAGAAATGTGTATATATATGTATATAATAATCACCCGAAGTTGTTGGGTCTTCCTTGTGTTGTGGTGATTACCGTCAGCTGGGGATATCATTATGCTTAAAACTTCCCATCAACGATGCTATGTTGCAGTGATATGCAATAATGTGCAGCATGGCTAAATGCTTACAAGGTCCCAAAGGCGAGACTGATTGCATTGCAAATGCTTGTTTTTTTTACAGCTTTCTCCTTCCTATCTCCGTTTTTCTGAGTGTTTTCTTCTGCTTTCCCTTGTTTTTCACTGCTTCTCCTAGTTTTTTTCCTCATTTGCCGCTTCTTGCTGCCGCGTGTTTTCCCGTCTAGCTCCACCCACCACCTCCCACCACCCCTCCCAGGACCTACTTAATGGAGGCTGCAGCGCGACCCCTTGAGCAGGCCCCAGGGCCAGCTCTCTCATGCTGCCTCCCCTTTTTTCTGAGCGTTTCTTCTGCTTTTGCCCAATTGTTTACTGCTTTCTCCTTCCTTTCTCCCCATTTTTCAGAGTGCTTTGTCCTGTTTTTGCCTTGTTTTTTACTGCTTTCTCCTTCCTTTCCCCCATTTTTCTGAGTGTTTTCTCCTGCTTTTTCCTCGTTTTACTGCTTTCTCCTTCCTTTCCCCCGTTTCTCTGAGTGCTTTATCCATTCTCACCGCAAAGCAGCTAGTAACCCCAGCGCCTTGAGACACTTACGGGTGATTTTCTGCGCTTTATAAATCTTGATTGATTGATTCAGGGGACAGGTCAGTTCATTTTCACTACAATTAGAGGTTCCTGGTTAAAGAATTGCTGAAAAGTGTCTTACTTCTTGTCTGGGTAAGTGGGGGAGTTGCTTATCACTTTGATGAGGATTCCCCTGGAAGAGCACTAGAATGTGTAGTGTATTGTTGAGATTAACAGGATTAAAACCTAAAGCTCAACAAAGGATATTAAATATTACTTTTTCAGGAAATTCCCTCTTTGGCTATTGCAATGATGAGATTGCCCTAATGAAATCAGAACTGTACACACTAAAGGCTGTAGGTTTAGAGAAAAAAAAAGAGTATAGAAGATGCTACAAGTATTATGAAAGATACTTTCCGCAGAGGGTTCAAACCCCTCATTAGCAGCATTACCAACATCAGCCCTATCAGCACAGAAGGGCCTCGAGAGGCAGAGGAGGCCAACAGAAATCTGCCACTACAGGAAAGCCTCAACAAAAAACAATGAGGTTTTTCTTCCCTCGTCTCAGTCAGTCACACCGATTGGGGGTAAGTATTTCAAACCATATGCAAGAGTGGCACGACATAACAAAAGACAAGTGGGTCTTGAATATTGTTCAGAATGGATATTCTCTCAATTTCAAATCTCCTCCAGTTACTATCACACCGAAGAAATATTTGCATTTACATCAAGACTTGCTTTGCGGAGTGGTTTACATCCTGTTGGAAAAGGTTTGCAGTGGAGGAAGTGCCTTATTCCAAAGAGGAATGGGAATTTATTCCTGTTATCTTTTGGTATAAAAGAATGGTTCAGAATCACAGCTCAGATCATTCTGGGGCTACGATTAGCAAACAAATGGATAAAGAAAGGTTCAGGATGTTGGTGTTACATCAAATCTATTCACAGTTACACCAAGGAGATTGGATGTGCACTTTAGACTTGCAGGATGCCTGCTTCCCTATTCCATAAGGAAGCACAGGAAGTTCCTGAGATTTATGGTAGAAAAACAACACTACCAATTCAAGGTGCCTCCCTTCGGCCTTAGGTCAACTCCTCACACTTTTATAAAGTGCATGGCGGAGGTTGCTGCTCACCTACTAAAACAAAGCATTTTTGTCTACCCATATCTGGACGATTGGGTGATAAAGGCATCATCTCCAGATTTAGCAAATAAAGCATTATCAAACATCTTACTGAAAGAATGTTTGAAAATCAACTTTCAGCAATCAACATACATCCCAGTGCAAACGATTCACTATTTAGGAGTGATATTAGACAGCACTGTCCCAAAAGTGTGTCCTTCAGAGGAGATGCTCTTATCAATCCAGGAGTTGTGTCTATGATGGCAGTAATGATGGCTGATATTATTCTGAGCTATTTTGTACTTACGGTCAGGCCTCCAATGCGTTGGTAATATATAGACCAATAAGAGGGAAAACAAAGCTTTGCTGAATTAATCAGTGATGTCATCAGAGGTGTCATAAATTATGTCATTTGAGATGTCATCAGTGATGTCATAAATGATGTCATAGAACATGTCATAAGTGATGTCATTTGTGAGGTCATAAGCAGTGTATGGCGGGGGAGCAAGTTATAGTTAGCACTGCTAACTATAACTGGTGAATTTCTGTGTTCTTTTTAGTTCAAAATGTTAATGTTATCACTGACATATTCACCTAACTATAACGTTACTTTAACCTTTAGTTTTTTCAGTGACTATATGTAGGAGGCTGGCTTAGTATATGGTGCACACTTATTTAAGTGAAGCACCTTGCACTAATCCAGGCAACCCTTATGGTGATTTTAGTGGTCTTTGATAAGGGTTACTACCTGTTTTTAGCCTTCTAGATACAGCTAAGGTCCTGAGTTCCTGGAACTTCAGACCACTGTGCCTATAGGGCTTGGCCCCACTGGCCTCCCAACTAAAGACATGGTAACTAGGTGTAGTGTGGTGTTGCACCTACCTATCCTAGTGAAAACTAAACTTCCAAAGATTGGAGAAAGAGTTGTGCTAGACCCTTGGCTGCCAATCCAAAAGGTTCAGTAGAACTTACAAAAGTATTTTATATGTGCCTAATGCTAGTGATGGTTTTTCATCTACCCACACCTAGATTAGCTGGTAAAATAGTGCAGGCTTAAATTCCAACCACTGCATACCAATGTAGGAGGCTGGCTTAGTATATGGTGCACCCTTATTTAAGTGAAGCACCTTGCACTAATCCAAGCAACCCTTATGGTGATTTTAGTGGTGGTGCTCACACCGGACACTGACACCCTGGTTCTTGACTTCCGAAGTGGGACAGCGCGTGCATGCCTCCTGGTCTTCCTCAGCATCGACTGGTCCCCACAGCTGCAGCAACAAGATCACTGTCAACTTTTTTGAACCATCCAACATCGGTGGAAATTGCTCTTCCATGCCTCCTGGTCACCTCCGATTGGCATAGACTCTGTCCACTCTGCTTGCAATTTCTCCACTTCAACAATCCACCTTGGATTCCACAGGACTCTTGCAAAGTCTTCTCCAGCGGCATCTTTCCTGAAGTCCTCCATTGTGGTCTACTGCGGTTTCCGACGTCACTTCGCACCTATGCAACCGGCTTCCATGGTGTAGGTATCCTGGTTCCTGGGGTGTCCACGGGTGGGGTGACTCTCCAACCTTCTGTCTTCCACAGTGTTTCCACAGGGTCCACTGGGAAGGGGCCTGCTTCTCCAAAACTGCAACAGCGACTTTCCTGTTGACTTCTTTTGGGCATGCAGCTGTGTTTCCATTCTGCTCACAGCCTCCGTGGGGTTCCTGGGTACTTATCTTGGGTGGTTCCTTGTGTCTCCAGCTCTTCTGAGTCTCCTAGTCCAAGTCCCGACTTTGGTCGCAGTCCGCATTCCGCTTTCTTAGTATATGGTTTGGTCTCCCCGGGAGACCACTGTATTTTGTGCTACTTACCTTTTTTCCAATTGAAGTATTGTTGTGTATTTGTGTTTATATCTCAGAGTAGGGGATAAACCAATGTGTTAGTGACTGTTGTGTAATAAATAGACATATTTTTATATATACACTGTATGGTTCTTTTTCATTTAACCTACACTATACGATTAGACCTGGTGAAACAAGCTGCTTAACACTCCTTCAAGATAAGCCTGAAGGCTGCTCTCCACAGCTACCACATTTAGAGCTTTCTATGGTTATCAAAGACAGCAAGCCTTGGCAGCTGCAACAGGCGTGGAAAGAGAAGAAGGGGCAATGTTGGGACCAGCAAGGTCCAAGGGACTCACCACCAGCAGGAGAGTGAGAGCAGGCCCTGAGCATGCAGGGGAGCCCACTGGAGCAGAAGAAGACCCTCGAGAGGACCCACAGGCCGAAGGTACAGGAGTCGCAAGACGGCCTAGAGCAGCTCACTAAATATGAAGGGCATGGTGCAGAGGATGCAGGGAGGACACTGAACTTGGTAGGAAAAGATGCTGGGCGCTGGAGCTTCTTGTAGCTTGAAGATCTCTGGAATGCAGAGCCTTGGAAATGGCAAGTCAACACGGTGCACAGAGGTTTGGTCCCAGCGGTTCCAGCGAGGGATACCGGCCTTAAAGTTGCAGAGAGGACAGGTCGGGCCTCGAGGGAGTTGCAGAACCACCACCTGTGTTGCTGAGCTTTTCGAAGTCCGTGGGACGTCAGGAGCAGCAGACCGGTCAGCTTCGTTACGGTGCCTGCAGATGCAAGGGAGTGACTCCTTCACTACAAGGGAGATTACTTTGGGTGTCCTTGATGCCCACAGGTCTGTTGAAGATCCTGGAAGAAGCACAGACACAGACGATGAAGAAGACTTGCAGAACAGCGAGACCAGGAGCAGCAGGAGTCTTCTGTGATGCAGCCCTGATACCAGGCGAAGTCCAAGTGTCCAGACGGTCGAAGAGTGACGTGGTTTCACTCTTGAATCTTATCCCACGATGAATCTGAGGACCCACCCACAGGTAAGTCCTTAAATACCCTAGCAACGGGGTTAGGACGACTCAGAGGTCCCTCCCAGAGGAGGGGCTGGACAGAGGGGAGGCTACTCCCATGTCCTCTGTCCAGCTTCATGCCAGAGCGGGAGCCAAGGGCTCCCTGAACTGGCTCAAACCAGAGCATGCAAGGAGGGCACCATATGTGCCCTTCAAAGCAGTCTGGTGGTGCTGGCAAGTACCACTATCTCAGCCCAATACACAAAGTCCTGTCTGGGAGGTGGTCACACCTCCCTGTGACAGGAAACCTATTGTTCTACCTTCCCCTGCTCGAGCACAGCTCAGCAGTAGGAGGGCATAATCGTGTCTGGGGTCAGCAGCAGCACTAGCTTGCTGGCAGACCCTGAAAGGCTGTTACTGGGAGTACTGGGGATACCTGGAGGAGCCCCCCCCCAGTGCATGGAATCATAGTGCATGGAATCATACCTCCAACACTGGTAACGGCGTTAGGGTATGATTCCAACATGTTTGATACTAAGCATGCCCACGTGCGGCAAGGCCACTCCATACTTAGCCATTACGTAATGACAGATGACCACTATATGTATCAAAATGGCTGGAGAATCGACTCCAGGGTTTGTAGGGGTGCCCTCACACTTATTCCCCAGCACCCTGACTTCAGGACTATAAGGCCTTCCTTAGGGGTGACTTATAGGTTTCAAGTGTAGTGACCTCAGATATAAGAAACATATATCTGTCGTAAGTTGTGCTAGCACCAACTTACACAGGCTGCAATGGCAGGCCTGTAGTCATAGTTTGAGTGGTCTCTCATGGGTGGCACAAAACAGGCTGCAGCCCAAGGGAGACCCCTGGTGTACCTATGTCCTGGGCACCTTGGTACCATATACTAGGGACTTATAAGGGTACACCAGTAGCCAATGGTGGATATACAGAAGTACTTACCATAGTCAATTTAGGGAGGAAGCACAGTGATTGGGGTTCTGATTTGCAGGATTCCAGTCAGACTAGTCAAAAAAACATACTGACACCAGCAGAAAGTGGGGGTAACCATGAAAGCAGATCCTACTTTCCTACTATATATATATATATATATATTTTACCTACTGGCGGTCGTTATAGTTAGGACCTCGTTTCTATTCAAAAAGCGTTTTTTCTTTTCCCAATAACTTTGGCGCCGGTTGACTAATCTTCGCGAAATTTTCAAAACTAGTGGGGCGCTCCGGTCAGCTCCTGTCTTGAAAGTTTCGGGGTGATTCGTCAAGCGGGGGCCGAGAAAAAAGGGGGGTCCCAAAACGCGTTTTCCACATGTTAATTTCCATAGGAAACTTTAGACAAAGCTACAGCCCGAACTGCTGAACGGAATTACACCAAATTTGGCAAAAAGGTAGCGCTTGGTTCAGAAAGCGACCTTTTTTTTAAATGGTGTAAATCCGTTCAGTAGTTGCTGAGAAATTAAAGAAAAGAAAACTTTTGATATCTGGGCGGAGCCTAACCACACTAGCACGAGCTTGCCTCTGATTGGCTGCCAACACTTCAAACCAGGAAGTGTTGGCAGCCATCTTGTGCCTCCGACGGAGGGAGAAAGAAAAAGGTAAAAGAAAGATAAAAAACCAAGACAAGGGGGCAGGGTAAAAACACCCTGACCCCCCAGGCCTGCTCAGAGGGTCCCACAGGGACCCCCAGGCCCAAAAAAAGCATTTTTTAATTTTATTTTCGGGTGGGGTCGCGCCGGGTGCGCGAATCCATCCGAAAATTTTAAAAAACGAAGCGCAGTCTCCCGCGCTTCGTTTTCAAAGCCCCCCGGTGGGCCAGGTCCCGGGAGCATTCTTTAATTGTGTAGCGGGGGCCCGCGCAGCCCCAGGGACCGCCACCTCCCCAGGGCTTAATTGTTTATGCAGGGGGGCACACAGCCCCCACGCTGCCCCGGGGACCACCACCTCCCCGGGGCAATGTTTACTAATGTACGGGGGCCTCGCGTGCCCCCCCAAGCCCCGGTGACCACAACCTCCCCGGGGCTTTAAATAAAAAAAATGAAGTGTGGGGGGGCTCCAGCCCCCCCCCACACTGCCCCGGGGACCACCACCTCCCCGGGGCACTCTTTAATTAAATTCAGGAGTCTGTTGCGGACCCCCGAGCCCCGGGGACCACCACCTCCCCGGGGCTTTAAACTGTAAGGGAGGGGGGCCGCGCGGCCCCCCTCCTGGAGCCCTCCATGGCCCTGGGGACCGCCACCCCCCAGGGCCGGCTCCTGCAGTGTCCCGGGGTGCCCACCCCAGGACACTGCTGTTTGCTATGGCAGGGCGGGAGCCGTGCGGCTCCCGCCCTGCCATAGCAAACGCTGCTTTGCTTCACTGAAGCGAGAGCAGGGAAACCTGCTCTCGCTTCAATGAAGCAAAGCGGATTGCTTTTGGGCAAGGGGAGCTGCATGTCAGCAGCTCCCCTTGCCCAAAAGCAATGCCGGCTCCCGCAGGACGCGGGGAGCCGGCGGGACCGTGGGGGCATTGGGGCTCCCCCCACGGTCCCCAACGGATCGGCCAGGCCCGGGGGATGGGGTTCCTGGGGCCGGAAGTGGCCCGGGAGGGGGGCCACACGGCCCCCCTCCCCAATAAAATATATATATATTTTTTTTAAACGAGGCACAGCCCCGGGGGATGGGATCCCTGGGGCTAATAGAGGCCTCAGGAGGGGGGCCACGCAGCCCCCCTCCTTAAAAAATAGTTTAAAAAAGAAAAAAATATGTGGCCATGCCCCGGGGGATGGGATCCCCGGGGCAGAAATTGGCCTCGGGAGGGGGGGCCACGCGGCTCCCTTCCCGATTTTTTTTTTTTTACAATAGGGGTCAGGCCCTGGGGGATGGGGTCCCCAGGGCCCCAAAAGTGGGAAAAGGGGTGCCACACAGCCCCCCTTCTGGGGGGAAAAAAAAAAGCCGGCATCGCACTGGAGGCCCCGCCCCCTCCCTGCAGCACTCTGCAAACTCGCCCCCTGGCACGTTGTAAGTTGGGGAATTAATTCCCCTTGAATACTGAGGGTCCCTGGGGGCCAACTAGCCCACCAGGTACCTCCAGTATGCGCCAGGGAGCTGCGTTGCTGAGAGGTAGTCCAAGGCCACGCCCCCTTTTTACACCACTCTGCAACGCAGCTCTGTGGCGCTTACTGGAGGTAGCTGGTGGGCTAGTTGGCCCCCAGGGACCCTCAGGACTCAAGGGGACTTAATCCCCCAATTTACAACGCACCAGGGGGCGCGTTTGCACAGTGGTGCAGGGAGGGGGCATGGCCTGATGTGACAAGTGTGCAAACGCGCCCTGTGGCGCGTTTTAAGTTGGGGGATTAAGTCCCCTTGAATCCTGAGGGTCCCTGAGGGCCAACTAGCCCACCAGGTACCTCCAGTAAGCACCACAGAGTTGCGTTGCAGAGAGGTGTAAAAGGGGCGTGGCCTCGGACCACCTCTCTGCAACGCAGCTCTGTGGCGCTACTGGAGGTACCTGGTGGCTAGTTGGCCCCCAGGGACCCTCAGGATTCAAGGGACTTAATCCCCCAACTTAAAACGCACCACAGGGCGCGCTTGCACACTTGTCACATCAGGCCCCGCCCCTCCCTGCACCAGTGTGCAAACGCGCCCCCTGGCGGGTTTTAAGTTGGGGGATTAATTCCCCTTCAATCTTCAGAGTCCCTGGGGGCCAACTAGCCCACCAGGTACTTCCAGTAAGCGCCACAGAGTTGCGTTGCAGAGAGGTGTAAAAAGGGGCGTGGCCTCGGACCACCTCTCTGCAACGCAGCTCTGTGGCGCTAACTGGAGGTACCTGGTGGGCTAGTTGGCCCCCAGGGACCCTCAGGATTCAAGGGGACTTAATCCCCCAACTTAAACGCGCCACGGCACGCGTTTGCACACTTGTCACATCAGGCCCGCCCCCTCCCTTCACCACTGTGCAAACGGGCCCTCGGGCGTGTTGTAAGTTGGGGGATTAAGTCCCCTTGAATCCTGAGGGTCCCTGGGGTCCAACTAGCCCACCAGGTACCTCCAGTAAGCGCCACAGAGCTGCGTTGCAGAGAGGTGTAAAAAGGGGCGTGACCTCGGACCACTTCTCTGCAACGCTTCTGTGTGGTCCTTACTGGAGGTACCTGGTGGGCTAGTTGGCCCCCAGGGACCCTCAGTATTCACGGGGACTTAATCCCCCAACTTAGAACACGCCAGGGGGCGCGTTTGCAGAGTGGTGGAGAAAGGGGGCGTGGCCTTTGTCTACCTCTCAGCAATCCCACTGCGTGGGGCTTACTGGAGGTAAGAGGTAGGCTAGTTGGCCCCTAAAGGACCCCCAGCAGCAAAGGGGACTTCAATCCCCATCCAAGAGTGCGCCAGGGAGCGCGTTTGTAGAGTGGTGGGCAAAGGGGGCGTGGCCTGCTCTTCGAACTTAGCAATGCTGCTGTGTGGGACTTACTGGAGGTAATAGGAGGGGTAGTTGGCCCCCAAGGATGTCCTTGGGGACCAACTACCCCTCTTGTTACCTCCAGTAAGTCCCGCACAGTGGAATTGCTAAGACGTCTTCGGAGGCCATGCCCCCCTTTCTCCACCATTCTGCAAACGTGCCTCCTGGCAGACTACGGGATGGGGGATGAAGTCCAATTTACTCCTGAGGGACTTTGGGGGCCAAGAAGCCCTACTGGTACCTTCTGTAAGCCCTACGCACCGGAATTCCTGAGCGCTGGTTGGAGGCCCACCACCCTTTCTCCACCACTCTCCAAACGCGACTACTAGTTACAGAAGTGTTTGCAATGTAATAGGTTTCGCATTTGCGAGAATTAGAGCTATTGGCGTTGTAAATGCAAAAGTTTTTTACTAATGTTTTTTGGAGTGGAGTGGATGTACGTTGTGTATAGTGGAATTATGTGGTATGTTGTGCAGTGAAATTATGTGGATAGAAAGTATGTGGTATTTAGTGTATAGGAATTATGTAGAGTGGGATTATGTGTTATGGAGAGTAATTATGTGGTATGGTAGTCTGTGTTGTGGAGTGGTAACCTCAGGTTTAGTCTTCCTCGTTTCCATAGAAGCTCAACTATGAACTCGGTGAGACAAAAAAAGATGGAATCACTGAGGAGCACTTGTGGACCTAGTCAGAGGTATGAGCAGGGCCACTGGAATTATGTGACTGTTTGGCTGCACCGACTTTCGCACAATTATACATTTTCTGCATTAGCCACATAATTCATCATCTGCACCCTAATCTGCAGATTTGAACAACAAAAGCCTTGTTTCTAGCTGAAACGGGTCAAACGTTATCAAAAATGCAGCGACAAGTGTTACAGCGTGGTGGAAGGCCCTTTGCAAATCTAGAATGGTCACGTGTTACTTATTGCTAAATGTGGGTGTTAAATTGGTACTAATGGTGTGCAAGCCACTCTTGCTTCCCTCTGCGCCTCTCTTGCCTCTTTCTGCATTTCTGTTGCTTCTTTCTGCACGTTTCTTTCTTTTTCTGCACTTCTCTTGACCTCATTCTGCAAATCTCATGTACTTTCTGCACCTCTCATCCCTCTTTCTGCACGTCTGTTGCCTCTTTCTGCACCTCATTTGCTTCTTTCTGCACCCCTGTTGTCTTTCTGCACTCGTCTTCCCTCTTTCTGTACCTTTCCTGCCTGTTTTTGCATCTCACTTGCTTCTTTCTGCACTTTTCTTGCTTCTTTCTACACCTCTGTTGTTTCTTTCAGCAATTCTCTTGCCTCTTTGTGCACTTTTCTTGCCTGTTTCTGCACTTCTCTTGCCTCTTTCTGCACCCCTGTTGCTTCATTCTGCACTTTCCATGCTTCTTTCTGCACCTGTCTTGCTTCTTTCTGCACCCCTGTTGTCTCTTTATGTACCTCTTTTGCCTCTTTCTGCACTTTTCTTGCTTCTTTCTACACCTCTGTTGCCTCTTTCAGCAATTCTTTTGCCTCTTTGTGCACTTCTCTTGCCTGTTTCTGCACCTCTCTTGCCTCTTTTTGCACCTCTGTTGGCTCTTTCTGCACCTCACTTGCTCCTTTCTACACTTCTCTTGCCTCTTTCTGCACCCCTGTTGCTTCATTCTGCACTTTCCATGCTTCTTTCTGCACCTGTCTTGCTTCTTTCTGCACCCCTGTTGTCTCTTTATGTACCTCATTTGCCTCTTTCTGCACTTTTCTTGTGTTTTTCTGCACCTCTCTTCCCTCTTTCTGCATGTCTGTTGCCTCTTTCTGCACCTCATTTGCTTCTTTCTGCACCCCTGTTGTCTCTTTCTGCACTCGTCTTCCCTCTTTCTGTACCTTTCCTGCCTGTTTTTGCATCTCACTTGCCTCTTTCTGCACTTTTCTTGCTTCTTTCTACCTCTGTTGCTTCTTTCAGCAATTCTCTTGCCTCTTTGTGCACTTGTCTTGCCTGTTTCTGCACTTCTCTTGCCTCTTTCTACACCCCTGTTGCTTCATTCTGTACTTTCCATGCTTCTTTCTGCACCTGTCTTGCTTCTTTCTGCACCCCATTTGTCTCTTTATGTACCTCTTTTGCCTCTTTCTGCACTTTTCTTGCCTTTTTCTGCACCTCTCTTCCCTCTTTCTGCACGTCTGTTGCCTTTCTGCACCTCATTTGCTTCTTTCTGCACCCCTGTTGTCTCTTTATGCACTCGTCTTCCTTCTTTCTGCACCTTTCCTGCCTGTTTTTGCATCTCACTTGCCTCTTTCTGCACTTTTCTTGCTTCTTTCTACACCTCTGTTGCTTCTTTCAGGAATTCTCTTGCCTCTTTGTGCACTTCTCTTGCCGGTTTCTGCACTTCTCTTGCCTCTTTCTGCACCCCTGTTGCTTCATTCTGCACTTTCCATGCTTCTTTCTGCACCTGTCTTGCTTCTTTCTGCACCCATGTTGTCTCTTTATGTACCTCTTTTGCCTCTTTCTGCACTTTTCTTGCCTTTTTCTGCACCTCTCTTCCCTCTTTCTGCACGTCTGTTTCCTCTTTCTGCACCTCATTTGCTTCTTTCTGCACCCCTGTTGTCTCTTTATGCACTCGTCTTCCTTCTTTCTGTACCTTTCCTGCCTGTTTTTGCATCTCACTTGCCTCTTTCTACACTTTTCTTGCTTCTTTCTACACCTCTGTTGCTTCTTTCAGCAATTCTCTTGCCTCTTTGTGCACTTCTCTTGCCTGTTTCTGCACCTCTCTTGCTTCTTTTTGCACCTCTGTTGGCTCTTTCTGCACCTCACTTGCTCCTTTCTACACTTCTCTTGCCTCTTTCTGCACCCCTGTTGCTTCATTCTGCACTTTCCATGCTTCTTTCTGCACCTGTCTTGCTTCTTTCTGCACCCCTTTTGTCTCTTTATGTACCTCTTTTGCCTCTTTCTGCACTTTTCTTGCCTTTTTCTGCACCTCTCTTCCCTCTTTCTGCACGTCTGTTGCCTTTCTGTACCTCATTTGCTTCTTTCTGCACCCCTGTTGTCTCTTTCTGCACTCGTCTTCCCTCTTTCTGTACCTTTCCTGCCTGTTTTTGCATCTCACTTGCCTCTTTCTACACTTTTCTTGCTTCTTTCTACACCTCTGTTGCTTCTTTCAGCAATTCTCTTGCCTCTTTCTGCACTTCTCTTGCCTGTTTCTGCACCTCTCTTGCTTCTTTTTGCACCTCTGTTGGCTCTTTCTGCACCTCACTTGCTCCTTTCTACACTTCTCTTGCCTCTTTCTGCACCCCTGTTGCTTCATTCTGCACTTTCCATGCTTCTTTCTGCACCTGTCTTGCTTCTTTCTGCACCCCTTTTGTCTCTTTATGTACCTCTTTTGCCTCTTTCTGCACTTTTCTTGCCTTTTTCTGCACCTCTCTTCCCTCTTTCTGCACGTCTGTTGCCTTTCTGTTCCTCATTTGCTTCTTTCTGCACCCCTGTTGTCTCTTTATGCACTCGTTTTCCTTCTTTCTGTACCTTTCCTGCCTGTTTTTGCATCTCACCTGCCTCTTTCTGCACTTTTCTTGCTTGTTTTTACACCTCTGTTGCTTCTTTCTGCAATTCTCTTGCCTCTTTGTGCACTTCTCTTGCTTGTTTCTGCACTTCTCTTGCCTCTTTCTGCACGCCTGTTGCTTCATTCTGCACTTTCCATGCTTCTTTCTGCACCTGTCTTGCTTCTTTCTGCACCCTTGTTGTCTCTTTATGTACCTCTTTTGCCTCTTTCTGCACTTTTCTTGCCTTTTTCTGCACCTCTCTTCCCTCTTTCTGCACATCTGTTGCCTCTTTCTGCACTTCTCTTGCCTCTTTCTGCACCCCTGTTGCTTCATTCTGCACTTTGTATGCTTCTTTCTGCATCTGTCTTGCTTCTTTATGCAACCCTGTTGTCTCTTTCTGCACTCGTCTTCCCTCTTTCTGTACCTTTCTTGCCTGTTTCTGCATCTCACTTGCCTCTTTCTGCACTTTTCTTGCTTCTTTCTACACCTCTTTGTGCAACTCTCTAGCCTCTTTCTACACCTCTCTTCCCTCTTTCTGCACCACTCTTGCCTTTTTTTGTACCTCTGTTGCTTCTTTCTGCACTTCTCTTGACTCTTTCTGCACCCTTCGTGCCTTTTTCAGCACCTCTGTTGCTTCTTTCTGCACTTCTCTTCCTTCTTTCTGCACTCCTCGTGCCTCCTTTTGCACCTCTGTTGCTTCTTTCTGCACTTCTCTTGGTGCTTTCTGCACTGCTCTTGCCTCTTTCTGCATCCCTCTTGCCTCTTTGAGCACCTCTTTTGCTTCTTTCTGCACTTCTGTCTCCTCTTTCTGCACCTCTCCTGCCTCTTTGTGCACCTCTGATGCTTCTTTCTGCACTTCTATTGCCTCTTTCTGCACCTCTCTTGTTTCTTTCTGCAGCTGACTTGCCTCTTTCAGCCCCTCTGTTGCTTTTTTCTGCACCTCTCTTGACTCTTTCAGCACCTCTATTACTTCTTTCTGCACTTCTCTTCCTTCTTTCTGCATCTCTCTTGCTACTTTATGCACCTCACTTGCCTCTTTCAGAACCTCTGTTGCTTTTGTCTACAGATCTCTTGCCTCTTTCTGCACCTCACTGCCTCTTTCAGCACCTCTGTTGCTTTTTTCTGCAGATCTCTTGCCTCTTTCTGCACCCCTCTTTTCTCCTTCTGCACCTCTTGCTTCTTTCTGCACCCCTGTTCCCTCTTTCTGCACCTTTCATGCCTGTTTCTGCATCTCTCTTGCCTCTTTCTTTACCTCTGTTGCCTCTTTCTGCACTTTTCTTGCCTCTTTCTGCTCCTCTGCTGCTTCTTTCTGCACTTCCATTGCCTCTTTCTGCACTTCTCTTGCTTCTTTCTGTACCTCAATTGCCTCTTTCAGCACGTCTGTTGCTTTTTTTGCAGATCTCTTGCCCCTTTCTGCACCTCGCTTGCCTCTTTCAGCACCTGTTGCTTTTTTCTGCAGATCTCTGGTCTCTTTCTGCACCCCTCTTTTCTCTTTCTGCACCGCTCTTGCCTCTATCTGCACCCCTGTTCCCTCTTTCTGCACCTTTCCTGCCTGTTTCTGCAACTCTCTTGCCTCTTTCTGTACCTCTGTTGCCTCTTTCTGCACTTCTGTTGCTCTTTCTGCACCCTTTGCGCCTCTTTCAGCACCTCTGTTACTTCTTTCTGCACTTCTCTTCCTTCTTTCTGCACCCCTCCTGCCTCTTTCTGTACCTCTCTTGCCTCTTTGTGCACCCCTCCTACCTTTTTCTGCACCCCTCTTGCCTCTCTCTCCACCCCTCTTCCCTCTTTCTGCACCTCTGTTGGTTCTTTCTGCACTGCTCTTGCTTCTATCTGCACTTCTCTTGCTTCTTTCTACACCTCTGTTGCTTCTTTCAGCAATTCTCTTGCCTCTTTCTGCACTTCTCTTCCTTCTTTCTGCACCCCTCCTGCCTCTTTCTGTACCTCTCTTGCCTCTTTGTGCACCTCTCCTACCCCTTTCTGCACCCCTTTTGCCTCTTTTTACACCTCTGTTGGTTCTTTCTGCACTGCTCTTGCTTCTTTCTGCACCTCACTTGCCTCTTTCTGCACTTCAATTGCTTTTTTCTGCACCTCTCTTGCCTCTTTCGGCACCTCTGTTGCTTCTTTCTACACTTCTCTTGCCTCCTTCTGTACCTCTTAGTTAGAGGTAGTTTTAATCCCCCTGCCCTATTATGTACTAGGGCCATACAGGGGAGGTCATGCCAATCACAGGGGTACCCCAACCCATAGTGTACCCTATTGTATGTAGGTGTTTTCATTGTATTCTAAGTGTCTTTCAGCATAGCACTGGCTCCGGGCCTGGTTAGTCAGAGTCAGTTACCACCAGCACCCGTCAGCAAAAAGTTGGGGGCACAGGATTACTTTGCAACAAGGCCTCTTTCTGCTCCTCTGTTGGTTCTTTGTGCACATCTCTTGCTTCTTTCTGCAACTTTCTTCGTCTTTCTGGACTTCTGTTGCCTCTGTCTGCATTTCCCTTGCTTCTTTCTGCGCCTTTCTTCCTCTTTCTGCACATGTCCTACCTCTGTAGGCATAGTTAGAAATTAGCATTTAAAAAACCTTTGAAATTCACTGAAAAAACCACAGGTTTCAGGGACGTTATAGTTAGAAATTAGCATTTAAAAAACCTTAGAGATTCACTGAAAAAAACCATAGGTTTCAGGGACGTTATAGTTAGAAATTAGCATTTAAAAAACCTTCGAAATTCACTGAAAAAACCACAGGTTTCAGGGACGTTATAGTTAGTTGGACATTTCACTCGTACAAAACCAGAGAAATTCGGCCGTTATAGTTAGTTCAGCTTACTATAACTCGCGCCCCCGCATGCACTGCTGATGACGTCACATATTACATCATTCATGACATGGTCAGTGACATCACTGATGACATCTCAAATTACATCACTGATTACATCATCCACGTGCTAATCTGATGCACCTCCTCATACCCTAATATAACCTTTGATACACCCACTCTAAAATACAGACTACCATTTTCGAAACCATAGACACACCAATACCAGTTAGTACATACCCACTCACTAATTCCTAGGTCTACACACACATCCACTCATTCACCCATACAGTCACTCATACATGCAGTCAACCATCAATACGGCACTATCATATGCACTCACATATCTATACAGACACTCACACACCGCCACTCATCCATAGAGTTACTCACACACCTAGTCAGTCATGCAAAGAATCAATCACACTCCCATTTACTCACCTATACAGTTATACACACACCACCTCACTTATTCAAACATATACTAACACATACTTACACTCTTATACAATAACTAATACAAGCACACACTCATCCATACAGCCACTCTCACAATCACTCGCTCTCACATATAGTCATTTATATACTCCAACACTCACATATACTGCCTTTCACATATGTAGTTACTCACACATGTACCACTGAGACATCCACTCCCTCACCAACACACCAACACACCCATATACACACTCACCCACCCATACAGCCCTTCACAGATGCACTATTGAACCCATACACCCAGTGAATCACCCACTCACACATCTATGCACAGTGTCACACCCCCCCACCCACCCACACAGGCACTCAGGCACCCATACAGATACTCAGACAACCAATCAATAACCCATATAGACCCTCAGTTAGCTACTCATCAACCCATGCAACCGCTTACACACCAACTGACAAACTAAACTGTGTGAATGTCTGTATCAGTCGATAACCCATGCATTCAGTAAGACACATTTAATCACTCACTTATACAGTCAGTCACGCACCTACTAAATCATCCATTCAGACACTTATACACCCACTCATTCTTCAATACACCTTGGCCTATATATATATAAAACATATTTAAACTTTACAGAAACACACAGTCACTGGATGATGTCATCAGTGATGTCATTTGAGATGCCATCAGTGATGTCATCAGTGATGTCACTGACCATGTCATGAATGATGTAATATGTGTCGTCATCAGCAGTGCATTGCGGGGGCGTGAGTTATAGTTAGCTGAACTAACTATAACGGCCGAATTGCTCTGGTTTTGTATGAGTGAAATGTCCAACTAACTATAACGTCTCTGAAACCTGTGGTTTTTTCAGTGAATTTCTAAAGTTTTTTAAATGCTAATTTGTAACTATAACGTCCCTGAAACCTATGGTTTTTTCAGTGAATATATATATATATATATATATATATATATATATATATATATATATATATATATATATATATATATATATATATATATATATTGCAAAGTGTTCCGAGATCTCAGTGCTTATGACTTTGATGAGGATTCCCCTAGAAGAGAACCAGGATTACAGGTAAGAAACCTTTGCTTTCAACCTTTGTATGGGCTTTGAATCCTATACAAGCTCTTAAAAATTAAGGTTCCCAAACCGGTTCATGTTTTGCAATCATCAGAGGATCATTTTGGAGCCAGTGTCTTGCGGTAGGAGTGTCAAATTGGAACTTTGTCTTCCTACTTTTGCACTATCTTGTCTATTCAGATCGTTCTCATGAGCATTACCATTTTCAAGGTCTTGTATACTTGTACCTATTTTGTGCGCAAAGTATTTTCTATCAAGTTTTTGTCTTTTTGGCACATTCTTATTTTGCACTTTGTGCCTCCCATACTCTCATCATTGGCATCGTATATATCATCATTTTTTCCTGGATTTAAAAGACTGAATCTTATTTTGAACTTATATGTTTTGAACTCTCTAGTAGGTTAACAGGAGTCATATGCAGAAACAACACCACAAGGATTTTCATGAGGACAAATACCCATTGTTTTAATTACATTTCCAGTACAACAACTGCATTGCGTTTTAGAGACGAAAGGGCTAAGTTAGAGGGCTTGTTTCTTGAGGTAATGAGGTAAAAGGACTGTATATGATAGAAATATTAGGTTCTGTTCTAATCTGGTATTGTTTCATTACAAACTTCAGTGAGCAGATCCGAAGGAAGCATAACAGGTTTTGCATCAGTGTTTTCCCTCTCTTCCCCGTTCCCTTTTCCCCTCTGTATTGGCAGATGTGATTTCTTTTAGAATTAGAAGTCATGGTCTCTCTTTGGAGGTGAATAAGATTTAGCTTTGTGGCATTCCTGCAGACTGGTAACAAAAATCCATTAACAAAGACATAAGTGATGAATATTGCGCAACATAGTTGAGCTCTACATTTCAAAATGCCTTCTCCAGCAATTACACTAAGAAAGCACCCACAATTTAACTGGGTGTTCTGCACAAAGTAATAACACACAGCAGAAAGGTGCCATAAAGCCTGTTCCTTTCTCCAAGAAAGGAATTTGATCCAGATATTCTCTGATCCAAAGAAATGGTCTAAAGAAAGCAGTTAGAACGGATCCTGGACTTAATGACACATGACATCAGATTTTTTTCACAGCTCAAAACAGAAGAATGTGTGCCCTACATATGAAGATTTGTATCTTTAGATCCCCATACCAAGATAATGTTTTGAAGATCGCAGTGCGAAAGGCACATTTTCAAATCAACCCCCTGTACATTCTCCACATCCATAGCAGCACAAGCGGCTCGTTTAAGGAAGCAGAAAGTCTTCATTTATTCATCCCGTGTGAGGTGACTTATCAGGGACAGCAATCCACAGAAAGCCTCTCAAAAAGTTCAGATCCGTTTTTTGGGATGGATTTCAAACCCTGGACTTATTCTAACATACCTTATTTCTACTGGAAACCTGTCTTAAATAAGTGTTTTGCTCTCCAGAGAAGGTCATTAATATACCTAAAATGTCAACGTACCCAAAGTGTCAATTACAGATACATTTTCATCCAACATCTCAACAACTCTTGTCTCTCAAAGCTGACTGACTTGTATGTGTGTATTTTCATCATCCTAAATGACAGATTGATTATATTGATTCTGCAGCACAGCCAGACTGTCCAGTGGGTGTCAGTTGGTGAGCAGCTGGATAGACTTACTTCCTTCATCGCATACATGGACAGTCTCTTCAATTGTTGTGTCCTGTGAGCAATCTAACTGCAGGAGCCCCATCCAGTTTTTCTTTTCTATCTGTTAGACATCTGGGGGCAAGCAGTCTGTGGTAGTTTGTATTCCTATTCCGGTTCTATTTTCTTAGAAGAAGCAAGAAATCTGTACAAACACAACTTTGTACTAAAAGTTGCCCTCCTCAGGCTCATTAAGAGAAGGTACTTCAGACAAGGACTGGTTCCTCATCGGTGTTGTTCTCCAAAAGCCGACCAAGTGTGTCTCTTCCAGTCATTCTGGTTGCACTTTACAGTCAGTCCTTGAGATTGTGAATTCCCTTGGAATTGGTAAAAACAAAGGTCTTCTCATTGTCCCTTACTCACAGCTTTGTGTTAAACCACAGTCACCTCCGCATCCTTTTCCTACTGATCTTTTTTTTTATGGTCTGCGGGTCCTCCCTGTCCACAGGGTTGCAAGGCAAAGGTCTGGTAATATTTATCATTTATATTCTGCTTCCAATCAACATTATTTGACTCTTCTTTGCTACTCTCATTGACACTTATTCAAATTGCCCAGCATCTGCCATCTCCACCAGGATCGTTCCTGTGCCATTCTTCTTCCCTGTCAGACTTTTAGTTGGTAATTGTGTGGCCCTCAACACAGACACCCCAGCTTGTCCCTCATTTTAAAAGAAGACTTCACTCAGAAATGATTGCACCTCTAAATTCAATTCTGATGTCTCTTTATTATTCTGAAATAAATATTGCCATTCCAACTAGATTTGACGTTGTTCTCAAGAAATTCATGTTTATATTCCAGATTTCATATGGAGTTAAACACCTCTCTCGAAACTATGCATACTATGGCTCATGTCTGTTTGGTCCCTGTCCTGCATACTACTTGCATTTGCTGGGTAAAGGCTCCCATATCTCTATAGGTAACTGTAATGTGGTTCTTCATCTTCTCCATAGTACCTTCAAGAGAGGCCATCTTCTAATCTGTGCAGTGGGCTGTATGCTGGAGATCTTTCAAAGCAACCATTATCATTGCCTCTACTTAAGTAAGGGTAGTCTTCATCTCATTCAAGAACCCATTGTCTTCATTCTGGGCTTCCCTGGAACCCAGAACACTTCTTTCCTAAGATCAAATACCAGGGTACCGGACTCAGAGCCGTGTCGAAACCTCCAAAGTTGTGGCCGTCTTGAAGTCCGCCAGGCTCCACCCCCTTCTTCTTTTTAGTCTAGTTGAGAAAACTGGTTCCATATATCTTCTCATGGGCAACAGTTAGTCACCCTCTCAGGAAAAGGGTGCAAAAGTAACAAACTACTAAAACATTGATTTAATAAACTTCATTCACCAACATTGATGTTTTTATAGATTACATGTTTGAACCATTTCTTGCCATGATCCTGGGAATCCCTGTTACTTTGAAATGGACACAACACACTCCCATCATTTTAAATGACTCCAACATCTCCAATGGGGTGATTGTGCTGAGCAATCTGCTCCTTGTAGGGACTGTCATACCTCAGATTTCTTTTGCATGTAAAGTGTGAGGGAGTCCATGGATAGAGCTCTTTTGTATCTTGACATATCGACTATATTTCAATGGATGTAGACATTTTGTGGAGCTCCCCTGGAATTCTGTTAGCCTTTGATTTAGCTGCACTGTGCATTTAGTTGTTTAAGGGATTATTTGACTTTTTCTGACCCCAGGAAAAGGTTCATCTGCCATCGTGACAGACAAGGAGAAGAGAGCTCTTTTAGAAAATTATACTTTTTGCAGACAGTAAAAAACGTTTAGTACTCATATGCAGTGTCTATGCTGCTTGTTCCCCAAGCACAAGGCTTCTCACTGTGACATCTGGAAACATTTTCTTCAAAATCTCGTGAAGGTGTTACTGATAGGAAAAGTGTTCTAGCCATGTTTATTTAGGAGAGAAAGGGGAAATCCCACTCTCAGTGAAGGCCTTGTCGACAAAATCATAGTGAATGACAACTCCAGCATACATCATTGAGATCCTGTTGATGACCATGCTGGCGGATATTTATTTCCTGCCATCACTGTAGATGTTGCTTTCATATTTGTGGTTCCAGTCATATCCACTAAATGTGTACACATATTTATTTGCCAGTGCAAATTTTGGACTTCAAATTG
Organism: Calotriton arnoldi; assembly: GCA_963921515.1. NCBI lineage: Eukaryota > Metazoa > Chordata > Amphibia > Caudata > Salamandridae > Calotriton > Calotriton arnoldi. The sequence goes on along the minus strand of CAWUFW010000543.1, from coordinate 2,734,161 downwards.
AAGGCCACATCAGTGACCAAAACCAGACTGAAAGTCAGTGAAGATGAAGAGCAGAAACTGGAAGGAGTTAAGAATGAAGAAGATGGGGGATTTCTTGCCCAGGGTAAAGAGGAGGATCATCAAGAATGTTATGGCTGGAGAGACTGCATAGCATCTCAAGGTATTGACAGCCTGAGTCTTCTGCGGATTACTTTTCCTGTTTCCATGCCCATTAAAAAAGGGCAGCCAAAACATTTGTCATACCCATGGTAGCAATATATAAATAGTCTTTGTGTGCCATTCCTCTTTGTAGGAGGCTGTCTCAGTTTATGGTGTACACATATTGGTGAGGCACCTTGTACTGAGTACAGGCAACCCTTAGTGACAGTAGTAGGGGTCCCTGATAACCAAAGCTCTCAAGCGGAAGCTATGGAGAGCAGCTAAGGCTTATTCAGGAGGGTACATAACCACACAGTCAGTCAGTGAAGCTTACACACAAGAAAGAACCACACCAGTGTTGGAAAAATACCTTGTATTTATTATTCACCAACTCTAGAACTACTTTGGTATATCTCCTACCCAGACACATCAATACACAATACACACAGAAATATACTTCAAAACAGGTTAGTAAAGCACATAAAACACATAGGCCCCAAGGGGGGGGGCCAAACCATACATTTAAAAAAATGGAATGCAAGGTGAGTACCAAGCCAGGACTACCACCCAAAGAACTAGGGACCAGGGGGAGCATGGAACCACCACAGGTAAGTAACTAAGTGTTGCTATGTGCCCGTGTGCAGAGGTGATACCCTGGGTCAGTGTCCATAGAATAACATGGGGCGGTCGCGGTTGAAGTTTTACGGATTCAAGACCCGACCCCGAGGAAACCCTTTGGAAACAGGAAGGTTGGAGGACACCCCCACCCGTGGATACCCAGAATACCAGGATCCCTACACCAGGGAGCCTAGGTGCATAGGTGCAAAGTGTTGTCGGGACCTCCCATTGACTTCAATGGGGAACCTTGGATTTCCAGCTGCTACAAAGTCTCGTGGACCAGGTTGGTGGAACCCAGAAGTAGATTCCAGCCAAGGAGTACCTGCAAAAAGAAAAGTAAGAGTCCAAACCACCCAGAGGTGAAACAGGAGGAGCAGGAGCATGATGCCGGCCTTTGTTGGAGGTACTTTGCTGTAGCACGGAGGTCTGATGATGCAGCTGTGGAGCCCATGCTACGATGCAGAAGCACAGGAGAAGTCCACGAGCTGTCCCACGTTGGTTGTCGAGAAGCAAGAGGGTCAGTGTCCGGCAGGACCACCATCAAGCCTTGGCAAGTGCAACAGACGTGTTTCACTAAGAGATGATGTGTTGCAGACCAGCCAGGTCTGAGGAACTCACCCAGCAAGGGTATGTCAGGAACTCAGGAGGACCCTCAGGCAGCAGGCACTGGGAGTCGCAAGGAGGCCTCAGCAACGCACACTAGATGGAGGCCTACATTGCAAGAGATGCAGGGAGGACAACACTCTTGGAGCTGTGTGATGCTTGAGGCTGGGGCTTCTTGGACTTTGAAGATCTTCAGTCAGGAGAGCTAACAGGCCTTGGCAATGGCAGACAGACGCGGTGCACAGGGATGCGATTCGGGTAGGCTGGAGAAGGATTGCAGACTCCCAAGTTGCAGGGAAGACAGGTCAGCCCTCTGGAGAGCCGCCAAACCACCACCTGTGTTGCAGAGGTGGGAGGTGTCTGTGGGACAGCAGGATCCACAAGTCGGTCGTCGTTGTAGAGGTGCCTGCGGATGCAGGGGAGTGACTCCTTCACTCCATGGGAGATTCCTACTTGCTATCTTGATACAGGCAGACTCCTTGGTGACTCTGGAGGATGCACAGCCACGGAAGTTGCAGAACTTGGAAGAGCACGGAGACAAAGTTGCAGTAGGACTCTTCCTACCAGAGGCAGTCTTGTCTTGGTTCCTGGCTCGGTTCCAGCAGCAGAGTTCGGTGCCCAACAGCAGAAGAGTCTTTAGACAGATCATCAGGGAAAGCCAGTTGGTTCTTGAAGACGAAGTCCAGATGAATCTGAGTATCCACCCTCAGGGGTGCCCTTAAGTAACCCAGAAAGGGGGTAGGACTACGTCTGCGGTGACCCACCTATCAGGAGGGTCGCTATTCTGGTGAACTGACCACTCAGATGTGCCCAGGAGGCTCTGCCCATCTAAGTTTCAAGATGGCAGAATCAAATGGCCACCTGGCAGAGCTCTGGGCACCTCCCAGGGGATGTGCTGGACAGGGGGGTGGACACTCCTCTGTCCTTTGTGTAGTTCCACGCTAGAGTGGGAGAAAAGGGCTCCTGGGCTGGGAAAAACTGGTTTAGGCAAGGAGGGCACCAAATGTGCTCTTCAAAGCAGTATGGAGGCGTCCGGGAGCACCCCCGCCCTAGCCTAAGACACCCAATTCTAAAGGAAAAATGGCTACACCTCTGCAAAACAGGAATTCCTTTGTTCTGCCTTCCCCTGCCCGAGTTAAGCTCAGCAGCAGGAGGGCAGAACAGTGTCTGGGGTCGGCAGCAGCACTAGCTTTCATGCAGACCCTACAAGGCTACACAGGTAGATATGGGGGATCCTCTAAGGAGCCCCCCAGTACATGATATCATGCAACCAACACTGGAATCGGTGTAGTTTCATGATTCAAACATGTTTGATACCAAACATGACCAGGTTCGGGGAAGTCAGTCGGGTTTGCCAGTGTCCACTGCATACCTTAAAATGGTTTCCCGCACATACAAAGCCAGAGAATGGACTTCAGGGTTTGTAGGGGTGTCTCTACTTGTGCATAGACCCCCCTCACACTTATAACCATGCACCCTGCCTTTGAGCTGTAAGACCTACCTTAGGAGTGACTTATAGGTTTTAAGTGCAAGGAAAACCTTATATCTCAAGTGAAAGGTGAATGCAGACCTGCAGACACAGTGTGCATAGGCTCCCATGGGTGGCACAATACACACTGCAGTCCATGGGAGACCTCTGGTGTGCCTATGCACTAGGTACCTTAGTACCATAGACTAGGGAGTTACAGGGGTACACCAGTATGCCAATTGTGGGGTGTACAAAGTACTTACCAGTAATTTGGGGAGAGAGCGCATAGACACTGGGGTCCTGATTAGCAGGATCCCAGTGTATTATATTCAAAAGCACACTGACACCAAGCAAAAAGTGGGGGTAACTATGCCAGAAAGATCCTACTTTCCTACATAACCCCTCCCAAACTAAAAAAGATAAGACTAACCTTGCCCAGTTGAATCTTCATTTTCTAAGTGGAAATATCTGGAAATTCCATCTGCATCTGCATGGTTACTTCCAGGTCCATATTCCAGTGATTGGTCCATCCCCTATAGGGAAATGGACCACCTTAAAAGTTTCGGATTTTCACCCCTCATCTGTTTTAGCCACAAGAGGGGCTTGTAGTCTGTCTGGACAATGAAATGAGTACCAAGCAAGTAGGGCCTCAACTTTTTCGGGACCCAGACCACCGCAAAGGCCTCCCTCTCTATAGCTGACCAACGCTTCTCTCTGAGGGTCAACCTTCTGCTGATAAAAGCTACTGGTTGATCCTGGCCCTCTTTTGAGTTGTGATTACACTGCTCCTATTCCTATCTTAGAGGCATCTGTCTGAACAATAAATTGTTTGGAGTAATCAGGACTCTGCAAAATGGGAGCTGAGCACATGGCCTTCTTCAGGGCATCAAATGCCTCTTGACATCTAACTGTTAAATTCACCTTCTTAGGCATCTTCTTACAGGTTAGATCATTGAGGGGTGTCACAATGGACCCATACCCATTAACAAATCCTCTGTAGTACCCAGTCAGGCCCAGAAAAGCTCTGACCTGAGTCTGGATAGTGGGAGCAACCCAATCCATAATGGTTTGGATTTTGCTCCCCAATGGTTGAACTTGGCCTCCACCTACAAGGTGGCCCACGTTTACAACCATACTCTGCCCTATCTGGCACTTGCTGGCCTTGATAGTGAGGCCTTCCTTCTGCAGGGCCTGAAGTACACTCCTGAGGTGGACCAGGTGATCCTGCCAGGTGGAGCTAAAGACAGCAATATCATCTAGATATTCTGGACTAGCGTCTTCCAGGCCTGTCATAACTTGATTCACCAACCTCTGGAATGTGGCAGGTGCATTTTTCAAACCAAAAGGCATTAATGTAAACTGGTAGTGCCCACCAATGATTGAAAATACAGTGTTGGGTTTGGCAGCATCTGAGAGCCTGTTTGCCAATAGCGTGCAGTCAGGTCAAAGGTGCTGAGATACTTGGCAGAAGCCAGTGTATCTCTAAGTTCATCTGCCCTGGGGATAGGATGGGCATCAGTCTTGGTGACTGCATTGAGGCCTCTGTAGTCTACACAAAACCTAATTTCTCTCTTTCCGCCCTGGGAATGAGGTTTGGGCACATGGACTACTGAACTATCCCAAGGGCTGTCTAAAGGCTCAATAACCCACAACTCTAGCATCTTCTGGGCCTCTGTCCTGATGCAATCTCTGACATGGTAACGCTGCCTGTAGATTTTACTCGTGACAGGCAGACTGTCACCCATGTCCACCTCATGGGTACACCAGGTAGTCTGAATGGGTGTCAGAGAAAAGAGTTCTGGGAACTGACTGAGAACCTGTAAACAATCAGTTTGTTGATGGTCACTGAGGCTGTCTGCCAAGACTTCTCCATCTACTGAACCATCAACCGGGTTGTGTTAGAGGAGATCAGGGGTAAGGTCACTCTCTTCCTCTTTTCCCTCATCTGTAGCCATTAGCAATCTCATGTCAGCCCCCTCAAAGTAAGGCTTCAAGTGGTTCACAAGAAGCACCCTATGGGGGTTTCTAGGAGTACCTAGGCCCACCAAGTAGGTGACCTCACCTTTCTTCTCCAGGATGGTATGGGGGCCACTCCACCTGTCTTGGAGTGCTCTTGGGGACACAGGTTCCAAGACCCACATCTTCTGCCCTGGCTGGTAAACAGTCAAAACAGCCTTTTGGTAATTCCATTGCTTCTGACGTTCTTGGCTGGCCTACATGTTTTTGCTGGCCTTCTTCGTGTACTCAGCCATACGTGAGCGCAGGCTTAGCACATAGTCTACAACGTCCTGCTTGGGAGGTTTGGGAGGCTGCTCCCAGCCCTCCTAGACAAAGTGGACCCCTTTCTGGATTTCCAAGTAGAAGTTCAAATGGTCTGTAACCCACTCTTCTGTGAAACCTCCATGTAGGCAGAAAGAAGGCAAGGTAATAGGACATCCCATCTCCTCCTGAGCTTGTCAGATGGTCCGATAATCATACCTTTGAGGATTTTGTTCAACCTTTCAACTAACCCATTGCACTGTGGATGGTAAGGTGTGGTAAATGTATAATTTACTCTACACTCTTTCCACAAAGCATTCAGGTAGCCATACATGAAATTTCACCTCGTTGTGACACCACCTCTTTAGGAAAGCTCACTCTTGAAAAGATTCCTAAGAGGGCTTTGACCACTGCAGGAGCTGAAGTGGTCCTAAAGGGAATAGCTTCTGGGCATCTGGTGGTATGGTTCACCACCACCAGGATATAACTGTTCCCAGAGGCTGTTGGAGGGTCTAGGAGATTAGCTATATCAACCCCTACCCTTTCAAAGGGAAGCCCAGCCACTGGTAGTTGGATTAAAGGGGCCTTTGTAATGCCACCTGACTTATCACTGGCTTGGCAGGTGACACAGGAACGACAAAACTCCTTGGTATCTTCAGACATGTGGGGCCAGTGAAAATGTTGAATATGCCTGCCCCAAGTTTTGCTTTGTCCAAGGTGTCCTGCAAGGGGTATGTCATGTGCCAGGGTTAAGAGAAATTCCTCAAACTTGGGATCCCTAGGCTCAGAATAAAGTAATCAATCTTCCCAGTAAATTCTATGGGATCCACTGACACCCCCTGCCTCTTCTGCAACAGCTTGTTGTGTGAGGACTTCAAGAGAGGGGCAGGATTTCTGCTTCAGACTCAATTCCTCCCTTGAGGGTCCCCCTGCTCCCAGCAGCTCTGCCGTGTCAGGCCCAAGATCCTCTGGGGCAGTTCCCTCACAAGTGGCAAGATCATCTTCCTGAGAAGACTTATGGTCAAATGAAGTCTATGGGGAGGATAATTTCTTACCCTTCCTACCTCTCTTCTTGGTAGCAGTCTGGGCCATTATTTCAGGCTCCACTGCTAATTGATCTCACTGTTTCTTGACCTGTGCTCTAGTTGCCACAAAAACATTCTCAGAGATACCAAGTATGGCTGCATGAGTCCTAAACTCCACTCCAGCCCATGCTGAAGTCTCTAACTTTGCAGAGTGCCTTTTTACCCCTACCCTTGTATCCTATTGTAGGGTAATGTGGACCAGCCCGAGAGCCGTCTCACCACACCCTCCCTACATAACCAATTAAATCAGTTACTCCACTATTGTAGAACAGTTCTGCAGCAGAGTTTGTGATGGTCACATGGGTGGATAATCCCATGGCAGGTCCCCTGGGGAAGGTGGACGGCAACCAGTTCAAGCGATCCACTTCCCCAGCGAGCAACACCTCCACAGGAGAGTCGTGCTAGCCACCACTGCAATACCACAAAATACCTGTTCCCCATGAGTGGTTTTAGGGTGTCGCAGTTCTGGAATTGTCCCCTGTTACGTCCTCATCAGCCGGTTGGCATTGCCGTTCCCATTGTCCTTTGTCCCCTACACCTTTGGGGTGACGTGTGCGGGATCTCTTGTCCTTGACCGTTCGCCAGCCATCGATCCAATTCCACGCTTCATCTGGGGTCTTGAAGGACCACATCTGCCCCTCCGCTGCCACTCGAAGTCTGGCCTGGAAAATCATTGCATATTTCACTTCCCGCTCATGCAAAGCTTTTTTGACTTCGAAGAAAGAGCGCCGCAACTTCTGCACATGGGTGGTTAAATCCGGGATGAATGTGACAGTTGCATTTTCCAGTTTGAGTGGTGGTGCACTATGTGCCGTCTGCAGTATGACGTCTCTGTCCCTGTGGTTAAATATTCGCTCCACTATAGGGTGCGGTGGTGCACCTGGCCTCGGAGGACCGCCCTGAATACGGTAGGCTCTCTCCACCGAGAAATAATTAGAGAGACCACGAAGTTGGAGATGTTTTAAAATTAGATCTTCAACAAATGAGTCCATCGACGGGCCCTACGCCCACTCAGGGACCCTGAGAATGCGGACGTTATTTTGTGGGGAGTACCCCGCAAAATCTTCCACTCTGGCTTCTGGACACTTGCAGTGGATTAAAGTTCTTTAACTTGGTCCTTGAGCGTCTTTGTTTCAGCCTGCAGTGAAGATACTGTGTCCTCAACAACTTTGACGTGGAACCCAGATTCTGTAGGTTTACGTGCATCAGTGTAACTTCAGATGTGTGAGTGTCTATTTTGCTTTACAGGGCCGTGCGAACACCCTGGATTGCTGCCATTAAGTCTTGTAGTGTTAAATCTCCCTCCGCTGGAAGGGGCTGTTGCTGTCACAAAATGCCCCAAAGAGAGCTAACCTCCGGTCCAAATGAGTAGGCCTCCTTGTCATTTCTCCAGGGGCCAATCTTGGGGGGGAGGGGGAGGATCACTCCTGGCCCATCGGTGCAAGGCCATCCACGGCCTGAGTCGAACATTCTTCAGGCCCCCCCGGGTCCACTGGCACTCCGCATGGGGTCGAACAAGTCCGTCAGACCCGTTCGTACTTCGGGTCAAGAGCCAGGCTGCGTCCCCCATCCTCCGACCACTCACCAGCTCCTCGCAAGGACCACCAGGGCCCTCCCGGTCCGTCTGACCTGCAGGCCGCTTTTCACGCCCCGGGCAGACTCATGTGTGGGCTCCTCTTCTGCTCGGCGCCACAACACCGCCACAGCTTACTCTCATGGCCGCGTCTTCAGCAACCCCGTGCCTCTTCAGCAGAGCGTCGCACGACCTGGCTCAACCTACGGTGCCACTGCATGGGGACGTGTTCACGCAAGGCCACAGTCTCAGTGCAGCGTCTTAGCCTCGGCTGCCAGCTCCATTGAAATATACGAAATCAACCGGGAAAAAGATGCACTGATCACCCTACTGCATTATGTTGGTTTTCTCAGTCAGTATCATCTGCGGTATCCGGATAAGTGTGCAGATGGGTAGGGATCGTACACGGTGCTCAGCTGGAGCTCCGTCAAGATGCGACCATCTTAGTCGACTGCTGGCCACGCCCCCTTTCAATCCTCTGTATTCATGATCACAATGGCTCCCGCTATGTCAGCTATTTTTCTGGTGATTGATCAAGCCTTTGAGAGGGTATTGTTTGCCTCTCTTTCTTTTTGTTATATTGTGGAAGGTGTTTTTTTTCTCTTTAGTTCCACAACCTCTTTTAGAACAATTGGTTCGAAAATCTAAACTTCAATTGGGGTTCCTGAGGCAGGCAGGTTGAATGTAGAGGGAGTGTGTAGCCCAGTGTTGGCTTTCTGTAGTCCATCAGTGTTTTCCATGAAGAAAGGCTTCAGTCGTATTTTTCTGAAGAAGTCTGTGATTTCACAGTGTAGCTGGAATGCATCAGTATTTGAAGTTGGTACAAATCCCATGTCAGGATTCAGGTCAATTTTCAGTCTGATAGGATGATTATCACATTGTCGTCACTGTATTGTTGTTCCTTGTTTTGCTCCGAATCTGGTTTTTCTCTGTCCATTGTATATGTAGTGAGGATCCTCTTCTTTGCATTCTTCCCCTACCCCCCTTCTGTGTCCTAAAAAGATTGATTATTCTGAGAATTCCAGAACTTGGGGGGGGGGATAGCCTCCAATTGGAGGGCGCCAGAATGGAGTACACTCCCATGAAAGCCATTTTACTCACAAAGTTTGGGCTGACCCCCTGAGGAGTTTCGAATCAGGTTCAGGGACAGCTAGAAACTACTGAACCAGTCTTGGTGGATTTCCGTGATTACTCCTGCAAGGCACTGAGTGTTTGAGTGAGGGGCAGCAAAATCAGTGAATGTACTGAGCTGTACAATCGAATTTTGAGGGAAAACATGCTCAGTACCAGCTGTACAGAGCTGCACCAACACCTAATTGACAACAAGCTAACTGACCCAAGGGAGCTTTCAAAGGATACAGACCTCTGGGCCAGCACCAGCGTGTCTAAGAAGGCACCTGGGGGGGATTCCCAAAAGGGTGGTCGGTGTCCCCAAAAGAAGAAAGATGGGGGGAAACCAACATAAAAATAAAGAATTCTCTCAGGCCACCAAAACAGTTCACAGTGGAAAATAGTCTGAAGAAACATTGTCCAATCTGACCAGAAAAGAATGGGTTTATTGATGAGAAGACAGGAAGTTTGTCCCCATGTGCAATGAGTGTTACAGATATGGCCATGTGAAGGGGGATGTCAAGTGTCCCAATAGGGCACAGCCCCCACTGGTGGGCAGACCCATGGGGTGGCCAGTGCAGAGCTTGGGGAGGAGATTGCCCTAGCTAGTGTAGGGGAGAGAGCAGAGGTTACCCTAGTGTCCCTGGGTGACAAGGACATGGTGCCCAAAGCCCACATGCCTGCTAATACTTACAAGTATAGGCAGTGGGTCACCATCAGTGGGCAGAGGGTGGAGACCCTGAGGGACACATGAGCTGGTAAGACTACTGTAAGGTGTCATCTGGTGTCTTCAGAGCAGGTTATCCCCAATACATTCGACCAGGTTGTAGTAGCAGACAACCATGAGAGTGACACCCAGTGGCTCTGGTTCCCTTTGAGTGGGAATGAGGGGGTCTCAGGTTCTCTGAAAGTAGCTGTGAGCCCTGCCATGCCTGTAGATTGTCTATTGGGCAGTGATCTGGAGCACACTGTCTGGAAAGAAGTGGAGCTCAGGTCACACCTGGAGATGTTAGGGTTGCCTGAGTTAGTTTGCCTGGCCACAAGGTCCACGGCATTCCTAGAGGGAATTCAAGGCAACCTGGAGCCTGGAAAAATAAGATAGGCAGCTGTCAAAAAGAGGAAGACCAAGGGGCATGGGAAAACAGCCCCTGAAACTCCCACGGTCCAGGTTGATGGGGCGCCAGAGGATGCTGCCCTGGAGTCTATCAGGATGATATTGCAGCCCTGGGAGTCCTACCTAAGCTTGCTGAATGGCAAGTTGAGGGTTGTCCTTCCAGGGAGGAGTTCTGTAGAGCTCAGTAAGACTTCCCAACTCTAGAGGGCTTAAAGAAGAAAAAGGAGACCGTGTCTTTAAAAACTGTGACCTCCAATATCCCATCATGCTCAGCCAGAGGCAGTTACCTCAGTTCTTTTTTCTGGGTCCTGCTGACATGACTCTTGGAGCATTTAACTCGACTTTTTTAGGTTTTCTCTCCAAAATATAGCTTTAAATTTCAATGATTTTTACTTCACTCAACGTCTTTTGTCTCTTTCTATTGAGTGAAGTGTTGTCCTGACAGGAAAGAGGTATTTTTCTGCTTAAAATGCCTTCTCTATTCGACAGATGTCCTCGCGGTGGCAGGAAAAAGGCCAAAACAGACCCCCATGAGCTCTGTATCATCTGTCCGCCATCTTCACACCTTCCTGCCTCCTGTGATATTTGCAAGACCTTCTCCAGGTCCCTACATGACAGGGAGAAAATTTGTCTTCAAGGAAAAGAAGAATGAAGAAGACAGCAAGAAGCCAGTGGGACCGCTGAGTGAGGAGGTGGTAATTCTTCTACTAGAGCTCTTCCCTCAGCCTCCAGTCATCGTGGGAGGTCTGAGAGGTGTTTTTCAGGCAGGAAACGCTATTGGTCATGGTCAAGGTGGTCGACCTTGAGAGTAGGTATTGCACCGACATTCTCGCCTTCAATGACTGGCTTGATGCCGTATAAACGTCGACGCTCAATGTCAAAACACACTCGAGCCACATAGAGACCTTCTTCACACCGCCTCCCGACGTCAGGAGATGCATCGACGTCGAGGGACTCTTACTAGCCGTCGCCAAGAGGTAGGCGTTCGATTTTGGGAGCCAAAGAACGACAGTTGTTGTTGACGTCGAAAAGCCGTTCGGCTTCGAGATCGAGATGAAGACGACAAGGGTCGACGTCAAGAAGCCGATCAACGTCGAGAGCGAGTCGACGACGACAGAGGTCGACATCGAGAAGGCCATCAACATGGAGGAGACCTCGGAAACCCACCAAAAGAAGGAGAATCTATTCTTCATCGGATTCTCTCTCCAGGCTCCTTCTCTGGTAGAAGTACCATCTTCTCCTATACCGGTTTCTTCTCCTCCTGGTTCACCTGCTCCACCAGCCCCTCTGCCACCGGTACTACCAACCTCGTAACCTCCTGTGCCCCCACAGCCTCCAGTTTTGCCTCCACCAGCTCTGCCGGCACCTATCATTCCACCACCTCCGGTGCCTCAGGTGCCTAGCACACCAGTTCCCAGGCGATCGTGCTCAAGGGCATGCCATTGCTCTCTCCACGGCCATCATCCATCTGGGCGTTTTCAGACTAGATCACGACACTCTTGTTCACATCACAGATCTCCTCACCGACCAAGATCGTATTCCCACCGTCATCACCATGGGGATATGCCATCTTCCACCAGGGACTATTGTCCCACCTTAACGGACTCTCCTCAACCCTGTTACTCACCAATTGATGACATCAACACCTTTCAGGAGGTTCTTGTTAGAGGTGCGGCTAAATTGAATATACCAATGGCGGTTCCAACACCATCGACATTGGTGATGTTTGAAACACTTCACCAACGCACGCCTCAAGACATTTACTCCCACTAGTACCGTGTCTCCTTGAGCCAGCCATGGAATTGTTCCTCACACCAGCTGTAGCAAAATCGGCAGACTTCAAAAGAAATATCGCCCTCCGGAGCAAGATACGCTTTTTCTGTGCGCAAACCCTCCACCGGACTCCGTGGTGATTTTAGCTGCCCGCTAATCTCACACCACGTCCGTATCTGCTATGTCTCCTCCAGATAAGGATTGTAAAAGGTTGGACTCGTTGGGCCGCAGAGTTTGCAATATGGCAGCTACGTCTATGACAGCAGCCAGCGCGACAGCCCTCCTGGGGAGATACAATCGAGCCTTGTGGGATTCCATTCTCCACTTCGCCGATCACCTTCCCAAGGAACACCAGGAGGATTTCCTGGAAAATTGTCCAGGAAGGAGCCATGGTCTCTAACCAGATCATCAGTGCCGCAGCAGATACCTCCATTATGGCCGCTCACAGTTACTGCCAAGGGATCTCCTTATGCAGACATGCATGGCTTCATCTGACTCTCAGCTGCATATTCAGAACTTGCTCTTTTCGGGTTCCACTCTGTTAGCTCACATGCTGACGACGACATGGCAAGAATGAAGACGGAAATGGATACCTTGAAAGCCATGGGGCTTGAGAAATCGAAAGACCAGCGCTGCTCTTCCCAGCCCTACCAACACTGTTTCCCTTCTTACAGGGTTCAAACCACTCAATGGCAGACCGGGAGATCGCAACAGTATAAAAGATCATACCAACCTCAGCGCAAGCAGCAGAGGGGATTCTATACAGCAAGCTGCCCAAGGGGGCTGACAACCAATGGCATCAAAACCCTGAATCCTCTCTTACCCCTCTTACGCTACCCACTCTGGTAGAGGGAAGCGTATCAAATTACTTGGCAGATTGGTAATGCTTAACAACAGATGCCTGAGTCTTGAATATTGTCAAAAAAGGCTATCGTCTCAGATTTACTGCCCCACCACCTTCATCTATGCCCCACCTCGATCTCCAAAAAGAGGAAGTCAACACTCTGTGTCACAAGAAAGTAGTGGAACTTGTCCCCCAAAATCATCTTGGAAAGGGTATTTACTCCAAGTACTTCCTAGTGCCAAAGAAGGGAAAACAAGAGTTCAGGCCCGTTCTCAACCTCAGGATCGGAAACAAATGGATTTGAAAGGAAAAGCTCAGGATGCTGGCTCTACACCAAATATACCCTCAGCTTCACCAGGGAGACTGGCTTTGCTCCATAGACCTGCACAACTCTTATTTTCATATTCCCATCGCAAATAAACATCGGAAATTCCTCAGGTTCGTCGTGGGGCAAAACCACCACCCATACGCTGACCTACCGTTAGGTCTCAAGTCAGCACTCAGGACATTTTCCAAATGCGTGTCTGTGGTGGTGGAATATCTTCGGAAGCACAGAATTATCGTCTATCCTTACCTGGACGAGTGGCTTATCAAGTCGTCCACCTTCCCAGAAGCCCAATTGCATTTCAAATGGACTTGCGATCTTCTCCATCGATTGGGTCTTCATGTCAATTTTCAAAAATGCACGTCAATACCAGTCCAGAAGTTGCACTACTTAGGAGCTACCATCGACACACTGCATGCAAGGGTGTTTCCTTCAGAGGAACTACGCTTATCCATTCTCCAGAAGTATCACACCTTTCAATGGATGGATCACCCTACAGTCCGCAGGGTCTCCTCACTCCTTGGTTTGATGGCCTCCTGCATCTTTCTGACCCCCAACGCTCGCCTGCACATGCGCCTTCTCCAGGAGGGCTTGGAAGATCATTTGGACCAGTTATCAGGGAATTGGGAGGACAGGATCACCCTATGTCACCAGGTAACTCCAGTAGTGGTGTTCCCAGATCAATCTCCTGCAGGCGATTCCTTTTCACCAACAGGACCCCCACAGACCATTGTGACGGATGCTTCTCTGCTCGGTTGGGGAGCCTACATTGGTCACCTGCAGATACAAGTGCATGGTCTTTGAAGGAAAGGACATTTCACATCAACCTCCTCGAACTCCGTGCAGTTCACCTGGCACTCAAGGCGTTCCATCCGTCGTTCACGACCAACACCCTGCTTGTTCAGACAGACAATGCAACCACCATGTACTAACTGAACAAGCAGGGGGATAAAAGGTCCAGAGCTCTGTCACAAGAAGCTCAGACGATCTGGCACTGGCTTCTCTCCAGGAATCTGAAGTTATTAGCCGATCACGTACCAGGTGTTCAGAATGCCCAAGCAGACGCACTCAGCAGGGCTCTCAACGAAAACCACGAGTCGGTGCTGAATGAAGAGGTCATGCAAGATATCTTCAGCTTGTGGGGCACACCCTCTACAGACATTTTTGCCACAGTGGAAACCAAAAATGCAGCAACTTCTCCACCATATTTTACCATCCAAGGTTATTGGGGAATGCTCTATGGATCGACTGGTCCAAAAAATTTCTTTACACTTTTCCACCAATACCTCTGATCCCAGCAGTCCTATGCAACCTTTCAGCCACGATAGCCAAGATGATCCTCATCGCACTAGAGTGGCCGAGACAATTGTGGTTCCTGGACCTTCTTCACCGGTCGTTCCATCTACATCTCAGGCTGCCATGCCGGCCAGACCTTCTCACGAAGTTCGGAGGACAACTATTACACCCCAACCTCTCCTCCTTGAGTTTGGCAGCATGGCTCCTGAGATAGTGCAGTATGGTCATCTGAACCTGCCTCAGGACTGTTTAGAGATTCTAAAGGAGGCAAAGCGTCCATCCACACGATCTGCGTATGCCTTCAAATGGAGGAGATTTTGCATCTGGTGCTCATCCAGGCAGATAGACCTTACATCTTGCCAGGATGATGTAATTCTCCCATATTTGTTGCACCTTGCTAAATCTGGCCTACAATTTTCTTCCATCAAGGAACACCTGGCTGCACTCACGGCATACAGGAAAAGTCCTGCACAAACCTCTTTCTTTAAGTTCCAGTTATCAAGATTTCCTGGAAGGGTTAAAGAAGGTTTTTCCTCCTGTTAGACGTCCCTCTCCACCATGGGAGCTTAACGTGGTGCTTTCACATCTCATGCTACCTCCTTTTGAGCCTATACATAAGGCATTGCTTCAACATCTGACTTGGAAAACTGTCTTCCTTGGAGCTATAACATCAGCACTTAGAGTTAGTGAGATACATGCCCTTTGTGCTCATGAACCATACACACTCTTCCAAAGTAGTGTTTTGGACCCATCCCAAATTCCTACCTAAAGTCGTCTCGGATTTTCACATAAATCAAACTATCTCTTTACCCACTTTCTTTCAAAATTCATCTTCCCCAGCAGAGATAGCCCTTTACTCTCTGGATGCAAAGAGAGTGTTAAAGTTCTACCTAGATAAAAAAAAACAAATCTATTCGCAAATCACAACAGTTGTTAATCAATTATGGCCCAGTTCGCACAGGTCTGGCTACCTCCAAACAGTCAGTTTCCAGGTAGATTGTCTCTTGCATCCTATGCTGTTATCAGCTAGCTAATAAATCTCTGAATGGCAAACCCAAAGCACATTCCACTAGAGGCAAGGCAGCCACGACTGCCTTGGTGAGAAATATTCCATTGGTAGACATCTGCACAGCTGCCACTTGGAGATCAGTCCACATATTCACTAGGCACTTCTGCCTTGATACAGATGCTAGAGCAGATGCTCAAGTGGGACAGGTGTCCCTCAGAAATCTCTTTGCATAGCCACTTAACTAACGTATGTTTCTGTCTAATTCACCGCTTCAGGGGGGATGGGCTTGCTACTCTATTCTACGCTTATGACGATTCATGGAAATTCCCTAAGAGAGAAGGTATAGTTTCTTACCTGTAACAACAGTTCTCTCATAGGGGTATTTCCATGATAGTTATAAGCAGTCCTTCCTCCTCCCCAGTGGAGTAGACAGACACTTTCATGCTCTGCTATTATTCAGCTAGTACAGCCTTCAAAAAGAACTGAGGTAACTGCCTCTTTATTGAGCATGATGGGATATTGGAGGTCACACAGTTCTTAAAGACACAGTCTCCTTTTGCTTTGCTCACAATGGCAGCCTACGGGCTACATTGGCCTGCACTTCTTCATCTCTCTCTCTCATAGCAAAAGGGTTGGTGAAGGATTTTTTACTGTGACCTTGCAAGTTATTTATGCAATAGGTGCATATTTCCTTGGATATTCCCCTTTTGCCCCTTCAAGATGACGAATTTTGTCCACTGTAGCCTAATCCCTTAGGGTGCATTATGACTTTCTTAAGTGACTTTTCAAGGCCTTCCTGAAGAAAGGCGAACTTTAACACTTAAGAAGATATATTGGAAAAAGTGATCCGGGGACCCCCGCAGGCGGGCGGGACTATTCTACCCTTATGACTATCATGGAAATACCCCTATGAGAGAACTGGAGTTGCAGGTAAGAAACTATGGGGCATATTAGCAAGACCCACGTTAAAATTATCGCCATTTTAGCGGCAGGAAACTGCCGCTAAAACGGCGATAATGGGCTTGCTAATATGCGTTATGGAATTCCAATAGAAGCCCAGGTTAGATGTGCAGGACATCTAACCTGGGCTTCTATTGGAATTCCATAACGCATATTAGCAAGCCCATTATCGCCGTTTTAGCGGCAGTTTCCTGCCGCTAAAACGGCGATAATTTTAACGTGGGTCTTGCTAATATGCCCCTATATCTTCCTGGGCCTGGGGCAACACATGTATTGGTGGTCCCCCGGTGCTACAGAGCCTACGCACTGGGTCTGGCTCATGATATACCACCAGCAGGAAACCTGGGGCAGGACAAGACCTTTACGAGGCTTGTCACCCACTTTTATTGGTCCCGGATGAAGATAGCCTCAGATGCATTCTATAGGCAATGTCTCACCTGCCAGGCCAGTGGGAAGCCCGGGAAAAAGCTAAATGTTCCCCTGGTTTCCTTACCTGTCGTTGGCACCCCCTTTGAAAGGCTGGGCATCAATATTGCTGGGTCCCTGGACCCCAAAACTTCCTTAGCCAACAGGGTAGACCATGCCACTGCCTCTAGATATCCATACCTCTGAGGACTGTGACTGCTTTTACAATGACTGGGGCCTTGATGGAGATTTATACCCAAGTGGGGTTCTCCAAAGTAGTAGTGTCTGAAAGGGGCACAAACTTCATGTCTGCATACGTGAAGTCAATGTGGGATGAGCGTGAGGTAACCTATAAGTTTTCCACACCCTCTCAGCCTCAGACAAATGGGATGTTGAAAGGTTCAACAAGACCCTGAAGGGCATACTTTTGGGCCTGCATGAGCCCATGAGGCGGAAGTGGGACGTCCTCTTTTTATGCCTGCTTTTTGCCTACAGGAAAGTACCACAGATGGGAGTTTGGTTTAGCCCATTTGAGCTCCTCTGTGGTCACCCTGTTAAGGTAACCTCTCCGTCTGGTAAAGGGGAGGTGGGAACAAGCTCCCAGGAAGCCCTCCCCAACCCCAGGTTGCATTTAGCTACATAATGGCTCATAGAAACCAGATGCAAAAGTTCTGGAAGAAGACCTCTGAGAACCTAGAGGCCAGCCAGGAGGTAATTAAACTGAACGCATAAGGCCACTCTGGTCGAGTTTCAGCCTGAGCAGAAACTCTGGGCGATAGAGCCAGTGGAGCTCAGGGCACTACAAGACTGCTGGTCGGGCCCATATGAGATGAAGGAGAGAAAAGCAGAGGTCACCTTCCTGGTGGACCTCAAGACCCTCGGAAAGCCCTTAAGGGTACTCCATGTAAATCGCCTCAAACCACACTAAGAGAGGTCTGAATTCATAATACTCCTGGTGACAGATGACGAGGTGGAAGAGGAGAGTGAACCTCTTCCCTACCGCCGATCTTCCAAGGAGCAGGATGGGTTGGTGGAAGTTGTCAACCTCTCTCCTACCCTGACCCCAGAGCAGCAGAGAGACTACCACCAGTTGTTGGGGTAGTTTACCTCTCCTCCCTGACCCTGGGCTTACACATTTGTGTGCCGGTGATATTGACACAGGAGACAGCATGCCTGTGAAAAATAACATTTACAGGCGGTCTGATAAGGTGAGGGCTAGCATTAAGTAGTTGGTCTCCAAGATGCTTGAAATGGGGGTGATTGAGAACTCCAAAAGTCCCTGGTCCAGCCCAGTGGTGCTGGTATCCAAAGCTGCCCCTCAAGGCACCACCCCAGAACTCAGGTTTTGTGTGGATAATAGGTGTCTCAATTCAGTCGCCAAGACTGATGCTCACCCCATTCCCCGATCAGATGAGCTCATAGACAATTTAGGAGCTGCCAAATTCCTCAGCGCTTTTGACCTGACTTCTGGGTACTGGCAGATTGCCCTAACTGAGGGAGATAATGTTTAGGGTGATGTCCTTTCATTGGAAAATGCCCCTTACATGTTCCAGAGGCTGGTAAACAGAGTCCTGGCTTGGATGGAGGCCTATAGTGCCATAGCTGTCTTCAGCTGGGAGAACCACCTGTTTCACATCCAGAAAGTGCGTTAGGCTTCTTAACAGGCAGGCCTGAGTATCAAGGCCCGCAAGTGCCAGGTAGGGCAGGGTGTGCATGTTATGTGCCTGCAACTGCAGTGATGCGTCCATTCTGCTCCTGCAGCAGAAGATGCGCTGGTTTCAAAGGTGATGTGCCAGTCCGAGGTGCAGCTATTCCGAAGCCGATGCATGGATCCTGTTCCCACAACAGCGGTGATGCGTTTATTCTGCTTTCGCAGCTGAGTATGTGTCAGTTCCGCTGGAGCAAACACCTTAGGCCCACTTCCAATGGTCCAGGAGCAGGGTGGTTGAAAGTCTTTTATGTCTTTGCAACTTCGGATCAGGAGGTCAGCCAGCCAGCTTTTGGAGTCACTCTGGGTTCAAGTATATCAGGTCCAGTCTTTCTCATCCAGCCAAGAGAGAGCAGCAGGCAGCAGGGCAATATTGCAAGGCAGCAGTTCTTCCAGAGCAGTAGTCCAGCAGAGTGGCAGTCCAACAGCGGCACAGCAGCTCTTCTTCCTGGTAGAGTTGTCACAGGTCCAGAAGTGTACTGGTCATTGTGTCAGAGGTCCAGTACTTATTCCCAGTTATGCTTTTGAAGTGGGGAAGATTCAAAGAAAGGTCTTAGAAGTGCACAGAGGTCCTCCCCTCCTGCCCTGGCTCCAGGCTCACTACAGGGGGCATGCAGCCCTTTGTGTGGGGACAGGACACAGCATTTCAGGTGTAAGTGTGAGGTTATGCCTAGCTTCTCCCTCCTGTCCTCCCAGGATGGTCCATCATGTTACACCTAAGCTCCCATTGTGTGTGTCTGTCTAGAGGGAATAATCAAAGCCCAGCTGCCACCCAACCCAGACCTAGCAATCAGAGACCGGCTGCAGGCACAAAGGTCTAACATAAGGGAAATTCCTAACTTTCTAACAGTGGTATTTTCAAAATAGTAACAATAAATCTGACTTTGCCATTAAAGAGGATTTATCATTACCATTCCATAGGTACTAAACATGATAGATTTACCTCCTCTCAATTAGGAATTACAGCTTATTAAATGTAATAAGGAATCTCCAATGCTATCCTCCGAGAGGGGTACACAGTAGTGAAAAACAAGTTTGGGAGTTTTCACTACCAGGACATGTAAAACTTAAAACTACATGTCCTGCCTTTTAATTACATTGAACCTGCCTTATGTGCTACCTACGGCCTACCTTGCATGTAACAAAAGGGTAGTTTAAGGCTTGGGGTGGGGTTTTAAATGCCAAGTCGACATATCAGTGTAGCACTGCTTTTATGCTTCAATAACAGGCCTGGGACAAGTTTTAGAGGGCTGCTTAGGTGGGTGGTACTATAAGTGCTGCAAGCCCAATGAAAGCATTTAATTTATAGGCCATGGGTATCTGAGATTCCACTCTAAAAGGGACTTACAAGTACAAAAATATGTAAATTAAGTATATGTCAATCCAACCCTGTTTAGGGGCGTGAGCACAAGCTCTTTAGCACTGGTTAGCAGTGGTAAAGTGTGCAGAGTCCTAAGGCCAACAAAAACGAATTCAGCAAAAGTGGAGGCTAGCAGGCAAAATATTTGGGGGAAGACCACCTTAAGGCTGACAAGTCTAACAAGACCTGTAAAGTCCTATGGCAGGGTGCTGCATATTAACAAGTAAGGTCATGTATTTTTATATAATCCTTAACAGTAGAAGCCCCAAATTGTCAGTTTGTCTGCAGAAAAGCTAGTAGCCCCATTACTGAGTGCTAGGTTATACGCTGACAACTCAGCGGTGCTAACTTCTGAAAGGGTGGTTTCTAAAGTTGATATCAAAATCGTTCCATTAAAACCAACTTAATGCCCATGTCGAATTTAATGTAACTTTTTAAGAACTGCAACTTTTAAAAAGTTGCCACTCTGTTGCTGAAGTTTTCCAGTGGCCATTCCCAGATGGTGGCCATAAGACAGCCTTCTACCCTCCTGGGGAGAAGTGTGAATGACTCCCAGGAGTACGAACAATAGAGGCCTGCTATTAGAGGAGGTGTCACTTCTCCCTTACAGGAAGCCACACAGTGTTTGAGCCCAAAAGGCGAGCATCAAAGGGTAAGATGCCTTTGAAGGGTAAAAGGTGGATACACACGAGAGGGGCTGCTCTTTTATTGAAACAGATGGGTTGGCATCAGAGACAGACAGACAAACTGGTTTATCCGTGGGCATGTTGCCCTTAGGTAGCCACAACTCTAGGGTGGGATACCAAGCTCCACACACCGAGCGAGGGGTTTTGCCATCTTGGGAGTGAGTGAAATGGTTCACCCTGGGATAGCCAGATGCCATACATTGCAGGAAGTCTTCATCAGGCAGGGAGGGTTCTAGTAGCCCATTGGCTAGTAAGTGCTCCATTCCCCGAGGGCCTTTTCTAGGCATAACTATGACACTTCTGGCACCTAGACCTCTGATCACATTTGGATTGCAGAGCGTACCGAAGAAGGACTGCCCTGCTGTTCCATGGGCATGGGAAAGACGCTGCACCAACCGCTTAACTGCACCTGGTGATCCTTCGACTAGCAAAGAGAGGACTGGCCTGGCTCATGGAAAAGTCCTTGCCGAGTCCCAGACAAAAGAGGTGAACTCCATACGTCAGTTGGCTGATGTAGGAAAGTAGGATTTGCTTTCATGGTTACCCCCACTTTTTGCTGGTGTTATGCTGTTTTCTGACTAGTCTGACTGGGATCCTGCTAATCAGGACCCCAGTCACTGTGCTCTCTCCCTACATTTGACTATGGTAAGTACTTTGGTACCTTCCCAATTGGCTACTGGTGTACCCTTTTAAGTCCCTCGTATATGGTACTAAAGTACCCAGGGCATAGGTACACCAGGGGTCTCCCATGGGCTGCAGCATGTATTATGCCACCCACGAGAGACCACTCAAACTGTGACTACAGGCCTGCCATTGCAGCCTGTGTGAGCTGCTGCTAGTACCACTTACAACAGATATAAGTTTCCTTATATCTGAGGTCATTGCACTTAAAACCTCTAAGTCAATGCTTCTTTCCTGTTCGCGAACGCTGTTTGCGTGCTCGGGGAGAAATATCTCGCGAACACGCATTTTGAAAGCGCGAACAAGCGAAACATTTTTGGTAATTCTGCGTTCTCCGCGGAACGCGAAATTACCCAAATTCCGCGAGCGGAACGGAATTTACCGCCCAGGCCTAGTTTTTATGGTGCAATTTCCCGCCAGACGCGTGGGATTTGCAGGCCTGTGGCTGCTTTTCGCTACTTTTTGTACCGCGATTGGCCTCATCGCATGATTTCTCGCGTTTCGCATTTTTTCGGCGTGGCGTTGATTTTCACGCTGACATTTGACGCGTTATCTGGTGACTATAGCATGCTACCGCCTTGTTGTGAATTCCACGTTGACACAGGGTTATTTTCCCGCGATAGGCTGCGATATTGAAAGTTGCGTTACGCTACTCTTGCGGTAGTTATCACACGTTCTTGTGAATATACCCCTCAGTGTCTCTCCCTCCCAAGTCCCCGATATTGCCACGTCTCCCCAAACCGTCTTTCTGTACCTGATCGATACTCAAGGGGAAGGACCTTCTTTGCAATATGCCAACGCGCACAACAGCAAAGAGCTCTTCAACATGGTGAAGGAACTCTCCAACCCCAGTTCCAACACCAACGACGTCCCACCCTCGCAAGACCTGTGCGACTCGCTGGCCACCTTCTTCCACCGCAAGATCGCAGACATCCACGACAGCTTCAACGCCACGACCGCCCCGACAACCACTGAGACCTCCGCCCCCACGACCACCATCCGCACCAACCGCCTGCTCTCCTGGACCAACATCAACGACGACGACACCATTCTTAAAAAGGAAGATGCAGACCCTAGTATACTCAAGAATTTCAGGCCCATTTCGCTTCTTCCGGCCCCTGCTAAAATCTTGGAGAAGGAGGTTCAAAGACAACTCTCTAATCACCTGGAGTCTAACAATCTCCTTCACGACTCCCAATCGGGCTTTAGGAAGGGTTACAGTACAGAGACGGCCCTGTTGGAAGTGGCGGAAACCATCCGAGAATCATTAGACCATGGTAGCTGTGCTATGCTTGTGCTGTTAGATTTATCTGCAGCCTTTGATACGGTCTCTCACTCGATTCTTTTAGACCGTCTGACACAGCTGGGTATCTCGGGTACCATCTTAAATTGGTTCCAATCCTTCCTGGAGGGGCGATCCCAGCAGGTCTTCCTCCGCCCTTATGTCTCTTCCTCTTGCGCCATGGGCTGTGGAGTACCTCAGGGTTCTGCGTTAAGCCCGACCCTATTTAATATCTATTTGGCCCCTCTGGCTGCATTAGTTGAGCAGTGTGGCGTGCGTATAATTTCATACGCTGATGATACGCAGCTGGTGTTCTCATTTAAAGATTCCAAGATGGCCGCATTTGACAGCTTTAGGCAATGCCTAATTAAGATCGTTTCATGGATGACAGATAACTGTCTTAAATTGAATACCGACAAAACTGAGGTGATGTTCTTCAACCAACCATCACCTCCACCGGCTGATTTATGGTGGCCACTGCAGTTGAATCCCCCTCCCACCCCAGTTTTATCTGTTAGAAATTTGGGATTTAGATTTGACTCGGAATTGTCGGTGAAAGCCCAGATTGCCGAGTTTCTAGAGCATGCTTTTGGAAGCTCAAAAGCTTGCGTAGATTTCTTTATTTACTACCGATGAACTGTCGGGCCACCATAGTCCATGCTTTGGTTACGTCCCAGCTGGACTATGCCAATAGCTTGTATCTTGGCCTCCCTGCCTATCTTATTCAAAAGCTCCAGACAGTTCAAAATGCTGCTGCTAGGTTTCTTAGAAACGTGCCTCTCCGGCATCACATTTCCCCCACTTGCGCAGTCTTCACTGGCTTCCAGTGAAGAGAAGAATCGAATTTAAGGCCTTATTACTTGCTTTTAGAGCTACTAGAGAAAGTGGACCGGATTATCTGAGGCTCAGACTTCGGAAATACCACCAAAATAGGACCCTGCGCTCGAACTCTCAGTTTCTTCTTTGCTCTCCTTCCTACCGCAAAGCCAGGATGGGAGGGCGCGCCTTTGCAGTTAGAACGGCCGCTCTTTGGAATGCGATGCCGCTCTACTAGCGCAAAGCAGAATCTGAAACTACTTTTAGGAGTGCTCTGAAAACCTGGCTTTTTGATCTCCCTTAGCCTGCCTTTCTTCTCTTTTTCATCTTCCTTTGTCTCTGTGTAGCGCCGGGACACCGCCGTTGGTGGTAGCCGAGCGCTTTACAAATGTCTTGGTATGGTATGGTATCAAGATCATGAACACAATCCACTCCGGATCTCCGTCAGACCCATGCCCACACCACATCTTCAACAAAGCCAGCACAGCCATCGCACCCCATCTCCGGAAAGTCATCAACACCTCCTTCGAGACAGCAACCTTCCCGGAGAGCTGGAAGCACGCCGAGATCAACGCCTTACTCAAGAAACCCAAGGCGGACCCCAAGGACCTCAAGAACTTCCGGCCCATCTCCCTGCTCCCGTTCCCGGCAAAGGTCATCGAGAAGACCGTCAACAAACAACTGACCCATTACCTCGAGGAGAACAACATCCTGGACCCTTCCCAGTCCGGGTTCCGCAGCAACCACAGCACCGAGACTGCCCTCATCGCCGCCACCGATGACATCAAGTCCCTGCCGGACAACGGAGAAACGGCGGCCCTCATCCTCCTGGACCTGTCAGCCGCCTTCGACACGGTCTGCCACCACACACTACGAACACGCCTCCACAACCCCGGGATCCAAGAGAAGGCCCTGGACTGGACCACCTCCTTCCTCTCCGGCAGAACACAGAGCGTCCGCCTTCCCCCTTCCGCTCCGAAGCCACCGAGATCATCTGCGGCGTACCCCAGGGCTCTTCCCTCAGCCCAACTCTGTTTAACATCTACATGGCACCGCTCGCCCACGTCGCCCGTCGGCACGACCTCAACATCATCTCCTACGCCGATGACACCCAGCTGATCCTCTCCCTCACCAAGGACTCCCACACCGCCAAAACCAACCTTCACGAAGGAATGAAGGCCGTCGCTGAATGGATGAGGAACAGCCGACTGAAGCTGAACTCGGACAAGACGGAGGTCCTCATCCTCGGATCCACCCCTTCGGCCTGGGACGACTCCTGGTGGCCGACCGCACTGGGAACCGCCCCAACACCCACCGACCACGCACGCAACCTAGGGGTCATCCTCAACTCCACCCTCTCCATGACTAAACAGGTCAACGCCGTCTCCTCCGCCTGCTTCAACACCCTCCACATGCTCCGCAGGATCTACAAGTGGATCCCCACTGAAACGAGAAGAACGGTCACCCAGGCCCTCGTCAGCAGCAGGTTGGACTACGGAAACGCCCTCTACGCAGGAGCCTCGGCCAAACTCCTGAGACGGCTCCAACGCATCCAGAACGCCTCTGCACGCCTGATCCTCGACATCCCTCGCCGCAGCCACATCACACCCCACCTGAGAGACCTGCACTGGCTCCCGGTCAACAAGAGGATAACCTTCAAACTCCTCACCCACGCACACAAGGCACTCCACAACACCGGACCAACGTACCTCAACAGACGACTCAGCTTCTACACCCCCACCCGCCAGCTCCGCTCCGCCGACCTCGCCACTGTCCCCCGCTTCCGAAGAGCGACCTCCGGTGGCAGATCGTTCTCCCACCTCGCCGCCAAGACCTGGAACACCCTCCCCATCCACCTACGGCAGACCCAAGACCTGCTGACCTTCTGAAAACTTCTCAAGACCTGGCTTTTCGAGCAGTAGCAGCATTCCCCACCCCAGCGCCTTGAGACCCTCACGGGTGAATAGTGCACTTTACAAATGATATGATTGATTGAACTCCACGCAATCCCGTGGTAAATCCAGAGTGGGCCACTAGGCGGTACCCCATTCATCCCAGAGCTTTGCACATGTTGCCTATCAGGTGTGTTTCTTGAAGAAGTACTAAATCCAGAGCTTGCCTTTTGATAAATTGCATCACCACCCCTCTCTTCAATTTATCCCTCAGCCCATTTACATTCCATGATAGTAGTTTGAAATGCGCCTCACGTCCCTGCCTCATATATGCATTTGTCACAGTTCGTGAGTCCATGTGTATACATAAATCCTCCCAGTTGTCCAGACCGCCCCAAGGGGAGGGAGGGGCACATTTGCTTCCCCACTGAGCCACTGGCTTTAAGTCTAGTGTGACCAATATAAGCCCTATGAAATCGTGCAATTTACTGCCTGGATCTGCAATAATAAAACATAACAGTAACATATAACCCCACTGACCCCCCACCCTGCTCCCCTGCACTCTGGGCTTCGAACTACCCAGGACCCCAACCATGCAGAGTGCCTGTCGCCCTACGCAACTAACTACGAGTAAATTGAGGGGGTAAGCCCCGGACCGGCTCCTCGGGTTCCGCCCCAACCAATGTCTATGACAGTGTTTATACAAGTTTACTGTTAGCACAAAGTAAGTCACTTATCCTGCACCCGGCCTTCCAGGTCCGCCGCA
This sequence comes from Calotriton arnoldi, assembly GCA_963921515.1. Classification (NCBI taxonomy): domain Eukaryota; kingdom Metazoa; phylum Chordata; class Amphibia; order Caudata; family Salamandridae; genus Calotriton; species Calotriton arnoldi. Next base: position 2,708,390 of record CAWUFW010000543.1, on the reverse strand, counting down.
TCTTCATATGTTCATCAGAGTCAGCCATACATTCCATCCCCTTCGGTCTCTGTCCCTGCTGTGTCTTGCCGCCGTCCCTGCTGCAGGGTTTTACCCATGTCTGTATGGCTTTTCGCTTTTCCAGCGTTGTGGACCCTCGCAGGTCGCCAGCCCTCCAGCCAGTCTGCTGCCGAATCTGGGGTGTCAAAGAACCACGGCTTGCCATCCTTCTCCACCCTCAGCTTTGCCGGGAATATCATAGAGTACTTAAGCCCTTTTTCACGTAATTGTCTCTTGACTTCCATAAAGGTACGTCGTTTTTTTTGCACCGCAATGGTAAAGTCTGGGTAAAATGTTATCTCGCTGTTTTCGTATCGTATCGGTGGGGCCGTGCGGGCAGTCTGCAGAACATTATCACGATCTCTAAAGTTCAGCGTTCTAGCCAACAGAGGCCGAGGCAGGGCACTTGGTTTTGGCCTGCCTCCAGGCACTCTGTGTGCTCTCTCAACGGTAACATTTTTTGATAAAGCCTTTGGCTTGAGGTAGTCGCAGATCAACGACTCCACAAATAGGTCAGCCGCCCGTCCTTCCGCATTTTCCGGAACCCCAAGAATCCGTACATTATTCCTTCTAGATCGACCTCCGTAGTCATCTAGCAACCTTTCCATCCTCTGACTAGTTTCCTGGAGCTCTTTGATTTCCTTCTGCATCTGTTTGCTCTTGCCGCTCAATTCCCCCGTGACCACCTCCACATTCCTCACTTTTTCACCGATGTTCTGCAAATCAGCCCGCATCAGCGTCATCTCTGTTGTGATGGCATCCATTCTCGACTCCAGCGATGTGCGGGTCCCAACCAATGCTGCCATGATGTCCTTGAGGGACAGATCCTCACTTACTGCACCCTTCGGCACTCCATCTCCGTCTCGCCCTGGGTCTTCCGACTCAGATCGCTTCTGTGTGGCATACTTGTCTAGTTTAGTTTGGAGGGATCCTCTCATCCCTTTACCTCCGGACATCATTTCAGATACCTCGTTAGCCGTAACTTGGCAGCTCCAGTCGATGATTACGCAGCGTATTGATTTTGTTTTACGGTGCCAATCCACCCTGTGTCTTCTCCTGGGACTTCGGTTATATGCAGTTCGTGGGGCCTTAGATCATGTGTACCACCTCTCTTCTCAGAGACTACGTGTGGCATTGGACCCCACCCGTGCGGGTCATCGACATCAAGAGCGCGATTGGGGCAGAGGAGTCTAGACTGTGCCTGGCTTATATGCTGCTTCCACGGTATAGGTCCAGCGCTACACCACCCAATCCATGGGTTTACAGTGCACCCCCTCCACTGCTGCGCCTTGGTTAAGAGGGAAGCTCTCCGAGTCAGTGAGATGTCCCACCAATGCCTGCGCCGTCAATGCTCCCCAAACAGTTTCCAGTTTCAGCCGCTCTGTATCCAACTAGCACTGCCCTGACTGCGCCACGCAGCCCCCTGTTCCTGGCGCACACAGCAGGGATGTCGCAAACACTGCGTTGTCTCATCTGCAACGGGAGCCGTCCCTCCACTGTGAACGGGGCCACCCTATTCCGCACCTCCGATGGCCCCGCTTAGGCTGCCACACTAGTTTTCACTACAATGCTAACAAGGTGAGTGAGGGCGGGAGGGAGCCTTAAAATAAGAGGCAGTGGGCTCGGCCTCTGCACAATTGAATCTTATCCGCTCACCTCTGGCCGCCCACTGCGACCGCTTGCCGAACTGGGGCTTTCCTGCACTTGCGGCAGTGTCGGCGGTCTCGAACAGTCCTCCACCTCGTCAGGAGCGCTCAACGAGGGACCGCAGCTCCCGCCGCAGAGCGGATTGTGGGCTGATCGGTCCGCTAGGCCTCCACTCCGTTCCGCTGTCTTTCTAATTCCGGCCGGCCGCACTGGAAATCGAGGCCGCTGCCTCAGGTGACGGGTTAGGCCGCACTCCGGAGCGTGTAATGAGCGGTTCTTTGTGCTGTCTTCCCCGCCACATTCACCTCCCACTGGAGTCGGAATACCGCGGAGCCCCCACTCTGTCACACATACGGATGTATTACCGGATTAATTCGGGGCAAAGGCTCGAGGATTATCAGAGCCCTAGAGCAGTGCGGCCATCTCTCTCTGCGCCGAAGCCACGCCCCCCAACCTTCATGGTGATTTTAGTGGTCTTAGACAACCTTAGAAAGCTCTCTAAGTGGTAGCTGTGGCGAGCAGCCTTCAGGGTTAGTCCAGAAGGAGTTTTAAGCAGCTTGTTTTAACAGAACTAATCATATAGTGTAGGTTAAACGAAAAAGAACCACACAGTGTAGTTATAAAAATAAGTATATTTATTATACACACACTCACTAACACATCGGTATATCTCCTACCCGGAAATATCAACACAATACAAACATTATTTCAAAATTTGAACAGGTAAGTAGCACAAATACACAGTGGTCTCCAGGGGGAGACCAAACCATATACTAAAGAAGTGCAATGCGAACTGCGACCGAAATCGAGACTTGGACTAGAAGACTCAGAAGAGCTGGGGACACAAGGAACCACCGGAGGTAAGTACCCAGGAACCCCACAGAGTGTGTGTGCAGAGTGGAAACACAGCAGCGAAATCAATGGGAAAGTCGCGGTTGCAGTTTTCACGAAGAAGGACCCTTCCCAGTGGACCCTGAAGAAACCCCTTAGAAGATGGAAGGTTGGAGAGTCACCCGTCCCATTGATAACCCAGGAACCAAGATACCTACACCAGGAAAGCCGGGTGCATAGGTGCGGAGTGGGGTCGGAAACTGCAGTAGACTACAATGGAGGACTTCAGTGAAGATGCCACTGGCGAAGAAGGTGAAAGTATCTGCTGGAATCCATGGAGGGATTCTTGTTGAGGAGTACCTGCAAGCAGAGGGGACAGAGTCTATGCCACAGCTGTAAGGATCAGGCAATGCTGTGGAAGACCAGGAGCCATTCACAAGCTTCCCCACGTCGGAAGTCGAGAACAAGGGGGTCGGTGTACGGCAGGAGCACCAACTAGCCTTGGTAGCAGCAACAGACGTGGTAAACGAAGAAGGTGCAGTGTCGGGACCAGCAAGGTCCAGGGGACTCACCAAATGCAGGAGAGTCAGAGCAGTCCCCGAGCAAGCAGGGGAGCCCACTTAAGCTAAAGAAGACCCTCAAGAGGACCCACAGGCCGAAGGCACAGGAGTTGCAAAAGGACCTCAAGCAGCTCACCAAAGATGCAGGCCCACGGTGCAGAGGAGGTGGTGAGGACAATGATCTTGGCAGGAACTGATGCTGGAGGCTGGAGCTTCTTGAAGTCTGAAGATCTTTGGAGGACAGAGCCAACAAGCCTTGGCAACGGCAAGTTGTTGCGGTGCACAGGGGTTCTGTTCCAGCAGTTTCAACAAGGGATACTGGCCTCAAACTTGCTGAGAGGGCAGTGCAGGCCTCGACGGACTTGCAGAACCACCACCTGTGTTGCTGAGCCTTTCGGAGTCTGTGGGACCTCAGGAGAGGCAGACCGGTCAGCTTTGTTGCGGTGCCTGCAGATACAGGGGAGTGACTCCTTCATTCCAAGGGATATTACTTCGGGTGTCTTTTATGCCCACAGGTCTGGAGAAGAACCTGGATGAAGCACAGGCACAAACAACACAGAAGACTGGCAGGACGATGAGACCAGGGGCAACAGGAGCCTTCCTTGATGCAGTCTCGGTTCCAGACTAAGCACTAGCACCCTGCCTTCAGGATTGCAAGGCCTGCCTTGCGTAGCGCGACTACGCAAATTCCGCCCACCCCTAATAAAAACCACAGAAACAACACACCAGAAACAAGCCAAAGCACGTAGAAACATGGATGCACCCTGACCCAGCGCAGAGGTCAACGCGAACCCCACAACCCCCAAAGACCACCAGCAAGGAACAACTGGGTCGGGGAAGGCCAAGGAGAAAAGGAAGAGGAAGACGTGGTGCAGACCGCAGGAAAACAAGACCAGCGTCACGGAGGTGACAGAACACCACCAGCAACTGACCCACAAGCAGACCACCTGGAATGCAGTCTGAGTGCCGAGGAGGCCAATCCAGGAGGCCAAGAGGCGCCGCCAGGACGTGACAACCTAAACCAGGCACAAACCCACTGCCAACAGTAAGGCAACAACGGCGACAGGAGGTGGCAGTCCAGCGCCACAGGAGGAGCTGGAGGAAACCCAGGCCACAGTCATCAGTGTGGAGCAAGGAGGTGGGGAGTACGGACACAGCTCGACAGGACCCGACACAACAACAACAGGATGAGGATCCAACAGGGACTGGGGGGACGGGGGGTGATGGGCACAATGGCACACATGCACAATGAGGTGTAGCACACTGCACACCCACAATTACCCAGGGACATGTCCCCCATCCCCGTGGCACACTGCAGCACACACACATAGCAATCACAGCACATACCATGACAATGTGGCACAAAGTGCAACACCCACACTGCAGAACAGGGGACACAACTGGGTCCGCCCAGGCGCAGAAACAGAAAAATCACATTGGACAGAGCAGGGAACTGTGAGATGCATATCTACGGCTACAACCCCACATCAGCCATGTAGGCCAAATGTACACTGTACCAACTCAAATAGCCACCACCGCCCAAACAGTCACAATGTACATTGTCACACAGTCTGCATGTCCACAAGAACAAGGCGCCAACACAATGCCAACATGCACCTCCCCTTCACAATGCAGAGGGACAAACAACACCTCCAGCAGGTCAGAACAGACAACCCTTCAGTGATGCCCGAGACGAACACCACACCTTTGACACCGACGCCCTACAACAGCCCATGGACATCCCACACAACCCACCACCAGGACCAGGGCAGACAAGCTACTCAGAGGAGAACCCAGCCCCTGCAACAGACCACACAGCATGAAGCACCCGCAATCACGGCTGGCTCACAACACTTCACCGACCCACACATGGCACCCCAATGCCAGGTGTCAGAACTCCAAAAGGAGGTGGCCCAACAGGTGAGGGTGTTGCCGAACCCATGGAATGCGAACTAGAACACACACGTGGGTGTCCAATACCCTTCAGGGACCACCTACACCCCACAAAGGAGACCCACACTGCCATAGAGACACATGCAGATGCACATACCCAGTACAGAACCACGCCCAGGGGCACGCACATATCAGTCACACACCCACGTTGGCTCTGCGTACGACGGCACAGTCCACTCCCCTTACGAATTGAGTGGGTGACGACAAAGCTACATGTCCAGGTTCTAGCCCACTGCCTGCGGTGACATGTCTGCGTCCGCTGTACACAGCACAATGTAATGTCGTAGGGCCCAGGGCCCCCATGCATACAACAAGACCACAGGGACACATGCACATATCATGTTGAACTGGCTACGGGCACGTGCGCCCGGCTCCTTTATTGGCAGGGCCACATGTACAGTGACGCCTGTGCTGGATGTGTGTGGGGTGAGTATAAGCCAGCCCGCACGGAGTGCTTGGTGCTGGCAACAACCTGAACAGTGGTCACCAGTGTAATGGAAACAGAAAACACCAGCATAACAGAGTCAACTGCAGAGCAACATGGAGGGATCCGGAGTAAGGACAGAGGTCACCCAATATTCAGTCAGGAGGTTCCGTGAGTTGCAGTGCACTGAGGTAGGGGCACTAGAGAAGAGCGCGTCCATGTGAGAAAATTGCTAGGATTGTGTCCCTTCGGGTTAGTCCTGATGCAAATGCAGTGGGGTGTGTTACACCTGCATCAACTTCCTCATCAACGTCCCAGGTCTCCCACACTGCCTGAGGTGACAGTTGCATCCGCAGTCCACAGCGCAATACCCAGTAATAGATCCGGGTGTGTAGCTTGACTACCACCACCAGTCTGCATTCCTGCCTTGGGTCTGTTGCCTGCTGCCCTCCCATTGTCTATGCCTTCTCCCGTCCGCACACTTGACACATCTTCCTCATCATAGTCCCAGGTCTACCCCACTGCATGAGGTGACATTGCTGCGCAACCTCACAACAGCACAAAACTCAATCAGTAACGGACAATGGCTTGCGGTGCACTGAGTCACTGGCACCTGGAGTGCTGAGCAGGGTATCAGGCCGATGATGGCATCCACGACAGGTCTGAGCAACTCCGTAGGTCTGTCAGGAACACCGTTTCGACTCTGGCAGATGGCGGTTGGAGGTGGTCCTTGCGGTGGTGGCGTGTGCCTCCTGTGGTGATGCGACGTCCGGGCCGGTCAAGACTCGATGCTATGTGTGGGCCCTGGTGGCCCGCAGTTGAGGCCGGAGGATGCGGACAGCGCAGGGCCACAGACCCATGACGTTGATGACCCCAAGACCATCGCCACAGAAGCCATTCAATGTCTCAGAAGAAGGGGTCCCAGGCCTGAGCACCACAGAGTTAGTGGCCCCGGATGCACTGCGGCCGGCACAGGCACCCAGCCACGGGACGGTGACTTGCGGTGCAGTCAGATGGGCCATGCGACCTGAGCGGGTCCCCATCAATGTCCGAGGTGTATGTTGCGGAGGGTTGCGGGGGACAGTGGAAGGTGTCCTCCAGGGCATGATGCGGAAGGTCTGATGTTATCTGGAAGCAGCAAATGGAGGAGTGGAAAGCGCAACCCTCGTTTTCGCCAGCAATTCGGTATCAGCTACATGAGGATGAAAACTAGCCCCTAGTCCATAGACTCAAACGCCACCAATGTACGACCAGTGAGTGTCCATGAATGTCGGGGAACACACTTGGTGGCACTGGTGCTGAGAGGGGATGCAGTCTGCGATGATGCCGGTACACAGATGTGAACTCCAACATTGCCAAATCAAGACTCTGTGACCTACTGGACCACAGTGTAGGCCGGAGGCAGCGGTCAGCAGTGGCCCACAGCCACGTGTCGTTGGCTCGCGAGGCACAGAGTTAGTGACACAGTGGCAGTTGTTGGTAGTGTTCAATCACCTCCGTAACGATGATCCTGTTCCCTCCGGACTGCAACGCGTCATCCTCTTACGCCTCTCCGTGCGTGCGATGATATGTATTCTGCCTTTTGGATTACCGATGTTCAGTTCCAAATCTGTGATCCCACTCGTGCGCAGCGTAGGCCGAGGGCAGTGGTCCGCGTAGGCCCACAGACACGTGTGGTTGTGATGCCATGCACAGACTTGTTGGCACCACATCTAAGGGAGTATAGTGAATTGTTCTCTGCCTTAAATGATGTTCACTGCCATGGTGTAATCAAGACTCAGTTCCAAATGTGTGACCTACCTGACCGTGGTGTAGGCCTGAGGTAGTGGTCAGCACGGCCCATTCACCTAGTGTTGCCTGCATAGGTTGGATGGCCCCACCGGCCTGCGTTGTTCAGGTTCAGTGGCACCACGTGTAGCCGGCTGGCGTTGAACAGGGTTAGTGGCACCACATGTAGCCGGCTGGCGTTGAACAGGGTTAGTGGCACCACGTGTCGCAAGATGCCCATATGGAACTATGCCTCACTGATCGGGGGGGGTCTGGTGCTGTGGCCACTGGCCCGGATTTGGGGTCACTGCCATTCATGACTCAGGACACAGTTTCACATATGGGACCTACTGGTCCGAAGAGTAGGCCGAAGGCGGCAGTGGAGTACATCAACGAAAAGGGAATAAAGCGGGCCTGTGTCGTGGAGGCCGTGATGGTCTGAGGTGGCTGCCAAGGTCGCGGGACTCGGGCTTGGAGCTTGCGCCGGCACGTGGTGGGCCCTCCTTGACACACGCCGGTGTCTGCAGGTGATCAGTTTGGCCTGGCTGCGCAGGGGCGGGCCTGACAGGTTCGTGGTCCGGCAGGCGCACAGGATCGCAGGCAACTACGCTCACGAGTACGGCGTCGGCCTCGTGGCAGGGTGGGAGGCGCCGCCCTGGCAGAGACGTGGGGCTTTCCGGGAGAGGACCACGCCCAGGCCTACGTGCTTTTTATTCACACCCCTACGCTGGCGTGGCCTACGCCGGGCCATCCCACTCCGGTGACGCTTAGGGGGTGGCGTCACAGGCAACATTTCCGCGAGTTCCCCCACTGGCTGGGGTGGCAAGGTTGCGTCCACTGTCCACTGCACTCCATACGCCAGAGGTGTATGTCGCCATGGATATGGGTGTGTTCTACATACTGCGGTCTGTCCAGCACATCTCCGCCACTCTTGGCATTGTGTGCTTCCCCGATCATGGTTCTACTGCATCCTTCACACATGCCTGGTTGCCACCTCTCCCCACATTTGGCTATTATGTGGCTGAGGTGCCATGCCGTTGATGGCTCATGTTCAGGGCTTGCCCAGGTTACCATTGTAAGTTGTTCTGTCGTGTCTGGTGGGTGGTCATGTTGTTGTGCATGTTGGTTGTGATTTTGTGACGTGTGCATTGCCAGAGTTGTGAGTTGCATGGTTGTGGAGTTGAGGTCTGTGGGGTGTTCATTTCGGACTTGCCAAGGGGGTGGGCATTTCCCTTGTTGCCATCCTGGGAACGCTGGTTGATGATGGACTGACGGAGGATGAAGGTATCATGCACACTGGCTGTGTATTTGAAGGCGACATTGTTGGGGGTTCCACGGTGTTCTGTTGTTGCCTGCACATTGATGTGAGACGTGTGCTTCCTGTTGAGGTGATTGTGTGCTGTGTCACCAGGAGGCACAGGTAGTACATGTGTGCTGTGTATTGCCCCCAACACGTGCGTACATCCTGCTATGGCGTATGGTCCTTGCTTGGTCTCCAGCGGATCCTGCGCATTGTGTTGTACGTATGGGGACTGGGGTACCAGGGTGATGGTGATGTCCAGGACAGGTGTGGGGGACTTGGATGTGGCTGGCTGTGTGACTCCTCCGACTCTGGCGGGTGTTGTTTGGGGGGTACCAGGGGCCAACAGGTGCAGCGAAGCCAGCAGCTTTGTGTGGGGTGGGATGTTGGTTGTCCGCTGTGTTGGTGCCATAGGCCTGTTAGGCGATGATGGTCAGGATGCGTAGGATGGTTGTCCCTTTCAGCCTGTAGTGGACGGTGACATTGTCAGATGTTGGGTCTGTGCGGCTGGTACGTTTCCTGGGGTTCCGCTGTCTTTGTCTGCGCTGCGTCTGTGGTGGTCCGGTGGGGAGGGGGGGGGGGGTTTCCGGGTGTGGGTTGGGGTCCTGGGGTGGTGGCGGTGGGTGTTGTGGCCCTCTTGGGTGTCCGGGCCGTATGATGTGTGGCTCCATGGCATCTGTTGCCCTTCGGATGTGGCCCTGGGCTGTGCTCCCTTTTGTTGTGCTGGCTGCCGTCCGACTTTACACCAGGTCAGAGCAGGTGTAAATTTCCTGGTGCTAACGCGCCTTATCGCCTGTTTTGTGTTTTTATCGTCGATGTGGCTGGTCGTTGTGAATGTTGAGGTGTGCTGTTGTCTCGGCTTTTGGCACGGGAACGCCTACTCTGCATCTCATTAGCGATATTTGCGGGGTCCTCTGTGGCGATGTTTTTTGCGGCTGCTATCGCGGGTAAACTGGTGCTGTGGGCTGTTAACACCGGCTTGTGAATGGGGAGGTAAATTTATCACGACTTTGGCTGCGATAATGTGCCGTTAATTCGGCGATAGCTCCTTATGAATATGCCCCTGAATGTACTGTCGGTGTACCTACCGCCAGGCCTCCAACAGGTGGCCTTGAGAGACTTGGGGAAGGTGCTGATGGCACTCCCTACAGGAAAGTTGGTCATGGGTGGGGACTTTAATGCGGTAGTTTCAGGTAGTATGGATCGCTACCCTCCCCGAATACTCAACATGGCTCAGGCAGGATTCTCTCACTTCCTGGAGGCCATGGGACTAGTGGATAGTTGGAGAATACACCATCCTAATGATGTAAATTTCACCTTTTTATCAGGGGCTCATAACAGCTTCTCCCGAATTGACTACATCCTCACTCCGTCTGATCAGATCCATTACATTCAGCAGATCAGGCACCTAGCGAGAGGCATATCGGATCATTCCCCAGTATGGGTGCAATTTGCAATGCACGACAGTAGTACCACCCGTGTAGCGCCCAAAAACCCATGGCACCTGCGTAACCCAGTAATTAGACAAAAAATCACCAAAGAAATAGACTACTACTTTACGGAGAATGAAGGAACAGTAGACTCAGCAGGTACCCTCTGGGAAGCCTTCAAGACAGTCATAAGGGGACAGGCAGTGGCACAAGTGGCAGGGGCTAGGAAGGAAAAGAACGCGAAGCTGCTCAGTTTAGAACTGGAGATACACAACTAGAGAGTGAAGTCACAAACGGGGGGACAGGAACCCGTGCATACTCTTAAGCTTAAACAAAACGAATACAAGGAGGAGGCAAGGGAAATCGCGAAAGCGTTAGATAGGCACAAACAGGGCCGTATTTATGACTTAGGTGATAAGGCTGGGAAACTGTTGGCATGGCTTGATAGGAGGGAAATGGCGAGTCGGCTGGTGGTGGAGCTGGAGGGGAGTACGGGGGGCGTCCTTAGAAATCCCCAAGATATCGCTAACAAATTTGCAATATACTATGAAAACCTGTACGCGTCCAAATCCACGAGACAGAAAAGTGAGGTGGCCGACTTGTTGTCGGAAATGCAACTGTTGCAGTTGATAGAGGGGGATAGAGCCTTCCTAGACAGTGACCTCTCTCAGGAAGAAATAGCACAGGCTATCCAAACCCTCCAGTCGGGAAAGGCAATGGGCCCGAATGGGCTTCCCATTGAGCTCTACAAATTGAAGCCAGATAGGATTGCCCCATACCTCAAGTCTATGTATGAGGAGAGTTTAGGGAAGGGATACCTCCCGCAGGATCAGAGAATAGCCACATTGGTGGTCATTCATAAAGAAGGGAAACCCAGGAGTAAATGCTCTTCTTACAGGCCTATCTCCATGTTAAATGCAGAAGTCAAGATACTGGCTAAGCTCTTGGCCACCAGATTGGTGCGTGTGATTTCCGGACTGGTCCATCCGGACCAGTCCGGCTTTATGCCAGCTAGAAACACGTCACTGAATTTGAGGCGTCTAAATGGGGTCATGGGGAGGGTAAGTACACTGAGGGAGGATGCAGTGGTGGTGTCACTTGATGCCACCATGGCCTTTGACACCATAGAATGGCCGTACTTATTTGCTGTATTGAGGAGGTTGGGCTTCGGCCCCAAATACATAGGCTGGGTTCAACTTCTATACTCAGTGCCGCTTGCCCAATAATAAAAGATCTATGGTCTTCCAGCTTCACAGAGGCACGCGGAAGGGGTGTCCTTTATCCCCTCTGCTGTTCGCACTAACGTTGGAGCCTTTGGCTTGTTGGATACGTAAAGATCCGGTAGTTCGTGGGCTGCGATGGGCGGAGGGCTGGGAGGATCGCATTTCCCTTTATGCGGACGATATCCTATTGTATCTAGCTTCGCCAACTAGGTCATTGCACCGGGTCCTTAATATTTTCACAAATTTTGGCACCTACTCAGGGTATGCAATCAATTGGACAAAGTCGGTGATATTCGTATTGCATGGCAACCCCCCTTCTCTTCCCAGGGGCTGTCCAGTGGAGGATGGCTTTAAATACTTGGGGTTGTACATCACCAAGGACTCCAAATTGTTCTACAGTGCCAACTTGCTACCTCCGTTACAGCGGCTAAGGCGTGATGTAGAACACTGGAAGGTGTTGCCGCTCTCCCTTCTGGGTAGAGCGGCATTATTCAAAATGATGTCACTGCCTCGTTTCTTGTATGTCCTACATAACGCGCCAGATATGGTACCAGCGGCCTATTTCAAGGCCGTGGAGAGCGCGCAGAGAGAGCTGCTCTGGGGTACCAGCCCGCCCCGAATTGCAATTTCGAAATTGGTACAGAACTGGTATGACGGGGGTATTGGACTGCCTGACATCAAAAAGTATTACTGGGCGGCTCAGCTATCCTTCATTAATCATTGGGTCTATAAGCCCCATGATGACCCTGGGTATGCGATGGACAGGTGGCTATTGTCAGGTAGTAACTACACGAGAGCCTTGTATTCTAACCCGTCCAAAATGGGACTGACAGGGCCCACTTACCATGTAGTTCAGGTATGGCACATTGCGCAGAAAAGTATGGGCTGGGCTAAGACAGTAACACTCGCCACCCCACTGTGGGACGCTGAACAGCTCGGATCCCTTTGGAAGACGAAAGGTTTTGCTGAGTGGGACACTATTGAGATATCGCGGGTTGGAAATCTCTTGAAAAAGGGGGAGGTAGTAACCTTCGAGATGTTACAACGGGAATATGAGCTGGCGGAGAGTGAGAGATTCAGATATCTGCAGGTGCGACATGCACTAAAAGCGGTATTGCCCCGGGAGGGGTCCGTTCCAGAGGCCTCGCCTCTTGAGGATCGGCTGTTAGATGGATACCTGCCACGCAGGGCAATCTCGCTGACCTATTCCAAATTGATCAATAACTCCCCGGATCCACTTCACCAGCTCCGGACAAAATGGGAACAAGAATTACACGAATTAGATGAGGAGGAGTGGCGTGAGGCCTTAGCGTCACCCAGAGAGGTGGCAATCTCGTCGAAATTGAGGCTGGTGCAATTGAAAGTGCTGCATAGAATATACTATACAGAGCGCACATTAGTTAGGATGGGCTATAAGGAGGATGTGAATTGTAGGCGTAATTGCAATCATGAAGGTACGTTCCTACACATCTTGTGGGAATGCCCAATGATAGTAACATACTGGGAAGCAGTCCTCAAATGCATGGGGGACGTACTGGGAACTCACTTAGTATTGAACCCAAAATTGTGCCTCTTGAACATTTGGGACCCAACGGATATTGGAACTAAAGAGAAGACATGGGTGACCCTAGGGGGAATTGTGGCAAAAAGAAACATTGCACGAAGGTGGGGAGCGCAGGAGGCGCCGACAATAAGGGAATGGGTTGAAGATATGGACTGGTGTATGTTCCGAGAGAAAACAGTTTATATCTCAAGGGGATGCCCCAAAAAATGGATGCAAATATGGGGTAAGTGGAACTCTTACAGAGGAGAGATATGTGCTCCACCCAAGCTACCGGATCGCACCTCCTGGGAGGATGTAGGGGGGTGGGGGGGCAAGAAATATTGTCGACCTAATAAGTGTAAAGAAATGTAGCGATATACTAATGGAGCCCGAAAATGTGATGTCTGCAATTCCTGTATATCTGTATTGTTTCTTGTTTGTCTTAATAAAAAGAATTATAAAAAAAGAAAATCACCATGAGGGTTGTCTGGATTAGTGCAGGGTGCTTCACTTAAATAAGTGTGCACCATATACTAAGCCAGCCTCCTACAGCTGACTTCCTATTACAGCACCAGGGCCACAAAAGCTTAAGAAGTTCGTTCTGGCGAGTCAGTAGCCACAATTGCCTGATCACCCTTGAATGTCGAGGTGCAACTCAGACGACCAAGTCCCGATGCTCAAAAGTTGCACCGAGTCTGCCTGGCCTGAGAGAGTTGTCAAAGTGCAACTTGGTCGCCCAAGACTGACAGCCTTCGCCAAAGGGAACTGCTGGTTTCACTGTGACCAGAGACCATTAGTCCAGTTGCAAATGGACTCTTGCTGGACCAAAGATAGGTTCAAGGAACATAGACCCCTGTGGCCAAACTCCACCTGGTCCGTAAACCGAGGAGTAGCCCCAGGAAGGCCCCGTGTCGACCACACAACATCTTCAGCATCCTGTATCTTTTGCAAAGGTGAAAAAAGTTATCATTTTTTCACCACTGTTTTGCAATTCCGTAAGCGATGCTGCCTACTTGGAATTTATAATGGGGACTGATGCAGAATCAATGAATGAATCCAGAAACGTATACATTTCTGAAAACTAGGCAATATTCTATTGTTATCATCTGGTAATTAATGTACATTGCTCAAAGATTGCTCAAAGCAACTAATTGCTGAAATTAAAAACAAACCAGTAAAACTAAGTGGGTGAAAGAAAAGAAGTACGCAACACGTTTTTTTCACCTGTACCACCTTACACTAAAGTCTGCGCCGAATACATAGTCTTGAATCCACATTGTGCCTCTTAAATCCACTACCAAAAACATCGTTACTCTTGCAGGTTTCTACTTTCTCGCTTTGTGGCAGTTTTTCCGCTTTTTCTTCCTCCTTCGTTCCCCTTTGCCTGTTTTTCCTTGCCCTCAGTCAAAGGGAAAATAAGTGCCAGTCCTCAAAAATGTGCGCCATTGGACTCCACTGACAACCATTGGCTCAAACCATCTAGAGCCTTGGCTTACAATGATTTTTATTCTCGTTTGATAATGAAAAAACTGCAGAATATAAATTTGTTATAAAGCCTAAGATGGCTGCCAAGATGGAGCTCCTTAATGGAGCTCCTGGATTCGAGATCACATTCAGTGATTAATCCCGCTACAATCCCGGCCATCCACCGCCATCAGACACTTACCTCTTTGCGGGGATGGAGGCATCGGACTGCTGTCTCAGGAGTTTGCATGCCCGTTGTCGGCTGGCCTCTTTCCTGCGTCTGCCGGGGAGGGCCGCAGCGAAGATCCCAGGCCGCTGTTGGAGCTCCCGTTCCCTGGCCGTCATGTTTGCTGCTGTGGCCGTTGGTGGTGGTCGTCGGCCGATGCTGGATTTCCCGAGCCATGGAGGTGGAGCCCGGTTGTCTCCAGGCCTGAGCTTGGAGGTCGGCGGTTGCTGCTGTTGGTAGGAGACACGGGCAGCTGTGGAGAGCCCGAGCCCTGCCCCGCTGATCGGAGCCGGTTCCTGGGCTTGTGGAGGCTGAGGTGCGCATCGACGCAGGCACTGCAGCGGAGCCCTGGTGTTCCCGGGCTCGCGCAGAGAGGTCAGCTGATGCGGCTTGGGAGGTGAGACATGGCAGAGCCCTGCTGTGCTGGGTTCGCGCCGTCATGCACGGGGCTGCCAGGAGACTACCGCCCTCAGCTGAAGAGCCTGGCGGAGCCCCTGTGTTCTGGGCTCGCACCTTGATGATGGAGGCGGCGGTTCCTGGCCATAGCAGCGCGGCTGAGCCCTTGTGTTTTGGCGCGCACAGCTGAGCCCAGCTATACGTGGATCGAGCCTTTGGGCACGGGGGCCGTAAGGAGGCTACAGCCCATCCATTGGAGACCGTGTCGGGCTGATTGAGGGGGTGAGAAAGTTTGTCATCAGTCAAGTACTGCTCCAGGCACTTAACAGCGAAGGCTACAGCCCTCGCCTGGAGAGAGTGGAGGAGTCCTTTGATACTAGACTCCGTTCTGATTATCTTATTCCTAGATGCCTGCTACTTCTGTGTTTGGCTGCACTATAATGCAGAATACGCTTTTGGATTATTGTGAGGATCGCCCCAGACAAATTATTGGAAACTGGAAATTATTCTCTCCCCAGTGTTACGGTGGTCAGACCTGCTCTGCTTAAAATAGCCAATGGACGCTCAACTCGAGCCCTAGTAGATGGAGCAGGGCAAGTGAGGTAGGACTTCCTTCCTGCTTCTCCTTGGGGCGGCCATATTTGAACAGCCTTGCTGCAGCTAGTTGCGATGCACTGTATTTAATATGTATCTCTGGTTGTCTATATAGTGCAGGTTTTTGCGTCCCAGCTCTCATCACACTTCTGCTCTGGACTCTGGCCTTCTTGGAACGTTATAATATCCTATCTCTGTTCAGTAGCTTAATCTGACGCCATCTTCCCGAATGAGGGCTGTTGATCTCATATGAAGGTGCATTTTTGCACTACCCCGGTTTGTCATCTCAACTTCTAGCTTTCTGCGGACAGGAGCGCTGCTCAGCCGCACCTGGAAAACATGTTAGGATTTTTGCTCCCCTAAATTTGGACTACCTCACCTCCCTTACCACCTTTTTTGCGCGCTATCCGCACCATGGCTCAACCTACTAATAGCTCCTCTAACTTCCTTGTTCTGGTAGACCTGAATGCTTTTAAGATTGTCTACCCCCCCAAACCTCTTGAAGAAAGCGGCAAAGTCCTTCAAGCACAAGCTCCTCAAACAATGTCTGGAAATGCTCATCTCTGACACCTACTTTTCCACGTCAAAGGGCATGGTGGGTACTGACCTCATTTTCTACAATACCAGAAGAGCCCAGTGGAGAAGAGCTCTAACGTCTTCGCTTCGTTCCAAACCGCTGAACAAAACCCCCCACGGTTTCCATATAACCATACTTCCCTCTCCTGTCCTTAATGCTGATCAGACCATCTCCCTATACAATAATGGTAACATCCTCATTCAAGCCTCGGACCGGTATCTCAAGAGCTTTGACAGAATATTTATGGGGATTAAAAATACACTTAATAACTCGAACCCTGCCAGTCGTCATCATAGCAGTCTCCCCACTAATGCAGAACCTGTGGTTCCCTCCACCTCTCTCTCCTCCCGCTCCGCTTCCCCCTCATTTCACATGAACAGTCCTGTCAATTCCTCCATCACGGAAGGTGAGTGTACTACCCACATACCTAACCCTGACAACCAGGTTAATCCTCACCTTGGCTCCGTTACTATCATCTCGAGGGCCCTGCTCCCAGCTTCTCCCCCCAGTACTTCTCCCACTTACCCACACTCTACTTTCTCCTCCCCAGTGTTTCCCTTACCTCTTTGGATAAAATCACCTCACCCGCCACCAATACGAATCAAGGATTATCTCTGCATCCGCCTACACCGAGTCCTACTACCCTCTATACCAATCCGCATCGCCTAGTGGATATTAAGTCTAATCTCAAGAGGGATTCTATCTCCCCCTACAACCGTTGTGAGAGATTTATTTTGCCCTCCAACACCCCTCTTCCAAAGGGGACTTCCCCTTTATCGTACTCTAGGCTGACCACTGACTGCGACAGCCTCCCTTACCTTGAGGAGAAGATGGCAGACCTCAAGCAGGATCTCCTTACGTTCAAAGATAACCTGCAGACCCTTTTACAGTTCTCCCTGAAGATGGAGAAGTTTTGGAAACTTATCCCCTCCCTGGGGACCGACCAACCTAGTCCTCCCCTAAGGGCTAAACAATGGGGGCTGAACTGTCTTCTCACATTTACCCACTTAGCCCTCTCTGGAGAACCCCGCCTCTTCCAAACCATCAGTCTAGGCCCCTTAAGTTTCTGCCGCAGTTGTCGGACGACGACACCCTCGCTCTTCTTATATCATACAATGGCTCTGGGTATGGCCCCTCTGACTCTACTTTCAACATCCCAACTATCTCCCCTAACGCTGGTAGAGAACCCAGTGTGAATCTAAGATCTGTGAATATGGATAACCTTCTTCAGATCTCCATGTCTCACAGTGAAGTAGTCACTACCAGCACACACATCAAATCGTTGCTTCTAAACTGCAGATCTGCTGTGAAACATGCAGCAGATATTTCGGAACTCATCATCTCGCAAAAATTAGACCTCTTGACCTTTACTGAAACTTGGCTTAATGACTCCTCCTCTCCAGTTCTCAACATCTTAATCCCTCCTGATTATGACATTATCAGATGCGATCGACCTGTTAAAACTGGGGGCGGGGGGCTTTGCTTGCATACATCGCTCCAATCTTGTGCTGAAACAAACTCAAAATTCTCTGATGTCTTCCTGTGAGCAACTAGTCACCGAAATCTGGAGCTTCTACAAGATTGTGTGCTCCACACGATTTATCATCCACCAGGGGACAATCTCCTCTTCATCGAGCAAATGATGGAGTCCATAACCTCATGCTCAGAACAACACAGCCATATCTTCCTTGGAGACTTTAACCTTCATTGGAACAACACTGATGATCCTTTAATATATGCTCCTTAAAAGCCTTCCTCTCCGACCTCTATTTCACCCAGGACTCCAAGGGACTTGCCCACAACAATGGCGCCACCCTCGACCTTATCATAGCTAAAGACAACATCATTCAACTTGATGACATTTTACCCTGTGACTGGTCGGATCATCACCAAATATCGTTCTGCATTCTGGAAAATGTCATGCACAGACAGGGCCAACCACGTAAAACCAAACAACTGTCTCGTAACCTGAGCAACATCAACATTAGTGATCTAACATCCATTTGCAAGAATAGTCTCAAGCCACCCCCTAACATGACCAATCTGGACAACCTTACTGATCACTGCATTTACTCTATATCTGAAAGAAACACATAGTGATAGATTCCTTACCTTAGAATATCCCCAGGCGTCAGACTGGATCCGGAAAGTTTTCGTCAGCAGTACCCCTGCGCGTCGGTAGCAGCGTCGTGCGGCTCCGCGTCCGTCGTTGGCGTCGTGGTCGCCGAGATGACATCGCGGGCGCTACTTGGACCCCGCCCACGCGCGCTGACGTCAGTTCTTTCTTTTTCCGCGCCAGCAAGTGCAGATCCGGAGAGAGCGGTACCCCTAGTCTTTTTTGACTAAGTTTTTTTAGATCTTTTTCTCACCCTTTTCGAGTCGATACGACTCCTGGTGCAGTTAGGGATGCCCCTGTTTAAGTCCTGCGAGGACTATCATCGGATGATGTCGGTGATGGACCCGCACCGCGTGTCTCTCTTCTGCCTGGGGCGCGACCACGACCCCAAGTCGTGCCCCGACTGCCGGTCCATGGCGCCGAAGTCTTTGCGGGAGCGGTCCCGAAAGCTGCTTGAAGCCCGGCAGTCGTCTCCGCGCCGTGAGAGGTCCCGGTCTAGAGGGAGGTCGAGGGACCGTGTGCGGAGTCATCATCGGCGATCGTCGGGATCGAAGTCTTCGCACTCGGGGTCAGGTAATGCGAAGCACAAGAAGTCGAAGAAACGTCATCGTTCTCCGACTTCCCCTCGCCGGTCGCGCGACGCGGCTGAGGGTACGGGTGGTGCCATCCCCGCGGCTCCAGCGGAGTCCATGGAGTCGTCGCCCGACTACCCGCCCTTCCCGGGGTCGTCGGCGACTCCGGCCCAGATACAGGACTTCCTGTCGGCCATGGCTCGCCTCTTTGGGCCGTCGGGTCCTGCCGGTGCGCCTTCGGGCCCCGCGGTCCCGCATGGGTGTCCTCGCGTTTCCTCGCCGGTGGCTCCGGCCCCGGCGTTGCTGTCGGCTCCGGCCCCGGCGCCGCAGGATACCCTTGGATCCAGGCCTGGATCCCGGTCGACGCCGGTTGACCTTATTACGCCTCCACCGACGTCGACTCCACCGGCACCGATCCTGACGCCGCCCGCTCCTCGGGACGACGTCGACCCAGCTTCAGCCCCGAAGTGGACGCGGCGTCGGTCCGGAGTCGATCGATGCCGTTCTCGACGCCGTTTGGGGATTTCTATCCCCATGTCCCTACTCCTTATTTTAGGCCTGTTGAACAGCCTGAGGAGCAAGGGGAGGACTGGGAGGGGTCGGACGACCCTCTCGCTGCAGCCTGCGAGTCTGAACAGGACTGGGCTGAGGAATTGGGGGACGCCAGTGGTCTGAATACCTCACCAGACCTTGGCATGCTGTCTCCTCCTACCGTGGCTACGGAGGAGGGAGCCAGTTATGCAGTGGTGTTGCTGTAGGGCGGCGGAGGCCCTACACCTCCAGCTCCCTACTGTGGCCGTCAGGACTAACCTCCTGACAGAGGTGCTTCAGCCAGCAGCTACTTCTGCGGAGCCGCTGCTGCCCTTTAATGAAGCCCTTTCGGACGTTCTTTTGGGCACTTGGTCCAGGCCCAACACAGGGGCTCCTGTGGATAGGAATGTGGCCCGACGCCATCACCCGGCTCCGGGTGACCCCATTTTCCTCTCCCAACACCCCACTCCCGAGAGCTTGGTTGTCCAAGCCTCTGCTTCCCCAACCGCCTTCCCTTCCGCCCCACCGGATAGGGAATCCAAGAAGCTGGATCAGTTTGGGAAGAAGATTTTGTCTTCCACCAGCTCTGCGCTGCGGTCCGTGAACACCGCATGCCTCTTGGGCCGTTATACCCACTTTCTGTGGGATACGGTGGCGAACGTGCTGCCCCAGTGTCCGGAGGAGGCCCGGCCTGCTCTCGCCCAGGCTGTTGCAGAGGGGAGAGACGCAGCGAAGTTCATGATCCGTTGTGGTCTAGACACCGCCGACTCACTGGGCAGATCCATTGCAACGATGGTGGCGGTTTGCCGTCACGCCTGGTTGAGAACCACTGGATTTTCAGGGGATGTCCGAAACACCCTTATGGACATGCCCTTTGATGGCCGTCGCCTCTTCGGCGACAAAGCGGACAGCGCATTGGAGAGGTTTAAGGACTCACGGGCTACAGCCAAGTCCTTGGGTCTCTCGGCAGTCCGCCCTCCTCCGCCTTCCGCTTTTCGCTCCTTTCGTGGCACAGGAAGGGGCGCCCGCAGGGTTCGCAACAGAGCCACAGACCGGCGCAGCAGTCATCCCAGCGCGGACGCGGGTTCCGCCGTGGCGGACAAAGGGGCCAGCGGGCGGGTCAGTCCACCTCCACCCCGGCCACCACTGCCTTCAAACCTTCCTAGTCCGAACTTTCAGGCCCATCAAACGCCAGTGGGCGGCAGGCTCCGCCATCACCTCCCCCACTGGCGCACCATCACTTCGGACAGGTGGGTTTTAGGGATAGTCCGGAGGGGCTACTCCCTCCCCTTCGAGACTACCCCCCCAGCCATGCCACCTCAATACCACCGCATGTCAGGGGATCACTTGGTGCTTCTTCAGCAGGAAGTTGCGGCCCTCTTGGCCAAGGGGGCCATCGAGCACGTTCCGACGCTCGAAGTAGGTCGTGGTTGTTATTCCCACTACTTTGTGGTGCCCAAGAAGGACAAAGCCTGCGCCCTATCTTGGACCTCCGGAACGTCAATCGTTTCCTCCGCAAAGAGAAGTTCAAGATGCTCACTCTAGCTCAGGTCTTGTCTGCTCTCGACCCACAAAACTGGATGGTAGCGCTGGACTTGCAGGACGCCTATTTCCACATCCCCGTCCTGCCAGCCCACCGACGTTACCTGCGGTTCACGGTAGGCCACGAGCACTTTCAGTTTACTGTGCTCCCCTTTGGCCTTACCAGCGCCCCTAGGGTGTTCACCTAGGTGATGGCGGTGGTCGCAGCTCATCTGCGCAGATCAGGGGTCTCAGTCTTCCCCTATCTCGACGATTGGTTGTTGAAGGCGGGCTCGCCCCAGACAGTCGTCTCTCACCTCCAGACTACGGCCGACCTCCTGCACTTGCTGGGGTTCTCCATCAATGTGCCGAAGTCGCACCTGATTCCCTCCCAGAAGCTCCTCTTTATCGGAGCGGTTCTGGACACGGCGCAGTTTCGGGTCTATCCTCCCGAACGGCGAGTCCGGGATATTCGGGCTCTGATTCCCATCTTTCAGCCCTTGTCCCGGGTTTAGGTCAGAGTGACTCTGAGGCTGCTGGGCCTCATGGCCTCCTGCATCCTGCTGGTCAATCATGCCAGGTGGCATATGCGGGCTCTGCAGTGGGACCTGAAGTTCCAATGGGCGCAGCATCAGGGAAACCTGTCCGATCACGTCCAGATCTCGGAGGGCACTGCACAACAATTGCAGTGGTGGCTCACGAACCAGCATTGGGTCGACGGCAGATCCCTCTCCCTTCCCCAACCGGAGTTCACAGTGGTGACGGATGCATCCCTCCTGGGATGGGGCGGCCACATGGGAGAGGCGGAGATCAGAGGCCTCTGGTCTCCGGCGGAGTCCCGGCTCCATATCAACCTTTGGAGCTGCGGGCGATCAGGCTTGCACTGAAGGCATTCCTTCCCTCTGTCAAGGGGAGAGTAGTGCAGGTGTTCACAGACAACACCACCGCCATGTGGTACTGCAACAAACAAGGCGGGGTGGGGTCGTGGACCCTCTGTCAGGAGGCTCTGCGTCTCTGGACATGGCTGGAACATCAGGGCATGTCCCTGGTGGTTCAACACCTGGCAGGTTCCCTGAACGCCAGGGCGGACGAACTCAGCCGCAGGTGCATGCTCGATCACGAATGGCGTCTTCACTCAGAGGTGGCGCAAGGTCTCTTTCAGCAGTGGGGAGAGCCTTGGTTAGATCTATTCGCCACCGAAGGGAACGCGGAATGGCATCAGTTCTGCGCGTTGGAATTTCCAAGGTGGCACTCGCTCGGCGACGCTTTTCGTCGCGAGTGGAGTTGCGTCTGTTGTACGCCTTTCGGCCTATACCACTTCTGCCCAGAGTGCTGAAGAAGATCAGGCGTGACCGGGCCCAAGTCATTCTTGTGGCTCCGGACTGGGCTCGAAGAGTATGGTATCCCGAGCTACTCAGTATGAGCATCGATCCCCCGATCCGACTGCCTCTTCGGGAGGATCTTCTGTCGCAGCAGCAGGGGACGGTCCTCCACCCGAACCTGTCCAGCCTCCACCTCTTTGCGTGGAGATTGAGCGGCGGCAGTTGATTCCCTTCGACTTGCCTCCTGAAGTTTGTGACATTATTCTGGCAGCCAGGCGTCCCTCTACTAAAGTGGTATACGCCTGCAGGTGGAACAAATTTGTGGCATGGTGCACAGCAAAGGCTGTGGATCCCCTTTCTGCCCCTCTTTCTGAGGTTCTACTGTTCCTTCTTTCTTTGGCCCAGCAGGGCTCTGCTCTGGGCACTATCAAGGGCTACCTTTCTGCTATTTCGGCCTTTCTCAGGCTCCCTGATCAGCCCTCTCTTTTCAAGTCCCCTGTTGTAAATAGGTTTCTTAAAGGCATTACACACCTTTTTCCTCCTATTCCTTTCGTGATGCCTCAGTGGGACTTGAATCTGGTTCTGACGTACTTGATGTGTGCTCCTGTTGAGCCCCTTCACAACTGTCCTCTTCGTCTTTTAACGTTAAAGACTGCCTTCCTGGTGGCCATCACTTCCGCCAGGTGAGTGAGTGAGCTCCAGGCTCTTTCCTGTAAGCCTCCTTTCCTTTCAGTCCATCCGGACAAGGTTGTGCTCAGGCCCCGTCCTTCCTTTTTGCCAAAAGTGGTTACGGCCTTTCACATTGGGCAGACTATTACCTTGCCCACCTTTTTTCCGCCTCCGCATCCTTCCAGAGAGGAAGAGTGGCTCCACCGTCTGGACCCAAAACGTGCGCTTTCTTTTTATCTCAACCGCACACAGCAGTTCCGGGTGGATGACCAGCTTTTGTTGGCTACGTTGGCACCAAGAAAGGTCGGGCGGTCCATAAGAGAACCATCTCCCGCTGGGTTGTCTTGTGTATCAAAGCCTGTTACTCTTTGGCTAAAAGAACCTCTGGTGGGGCTGCGTGCTCCTTCCACCAGAGCTACTGCATCCACTACTGCATTGGGACGTGGTGTCCCCCTGCAAGACATATGTCAGGCAGCCACGTGGGCCTCGCTGCACACGTTTACCAAGCATTACTGCCTGAACAGCCAAGTCCGGAGAGACGGCTTCTTTGGCCGTTCTGTTCTCCGTGACTTTCTGGTGTGATCTTAGTTTGCAGACCCACCACCGGGGTTGGTATTGCTGGGGTATCTATTCTAAGGTAAGGAATCTATCACTATGTGTTCCTTTCAGATGAACAAGTTACTTACCTTCGGTAACGATATATCTGTAAGAAACATTAGTAGTGATAGATTCCTTACCGCCCCACCCATCCTCCCCATTCTGCGAACTGATTTCTAGGGTTAAGGTCATCCCTTTCAGGGCCCTAGTTTCAATGCACCAGTGGTCAGTATCTTGCATGGCTCTGCGTTCCTGGCGCGGAAAGTCGTGTACAGAACTGACGTCAGCGCGTGTGGGCGGCGTCCAGGTAGCGCCCGCGACGTCATCTCGGCGACCACAATGCCAACAACGGACGCGGAGCCGCACGACGCCCCTACTGACGCGCAGGGGTACTGCTGACGAAAACTTTCCGGATCCAATCTGACGCCTGGGGATATTCTAAGGTAAGGAATCTATCACTACTAATGTTTCTTACAGATATATCGTTACCGAAGGTAAGTAACTTGTTCGACGAGTATCTTTGACTCTATTGCTCCAAAGCAACTCAAAAGGATTCCAATCAAACAATCCAAACCCTAGTTTAATAACTCTCTAAACGATGATTGTTGCAAACTTGGGCTTTCAGAGAGACTTTGGAGAAACTCTCCCTCCACTATCAGCCTTAATCAGTTAAGGAAGATGAGAAGTGCATACAACAAACATATTCGCAATGCTAAAACCGATCACTTCAGGGCTCAACTTTACAGCACTAAAAATAGACCCAAGAAACTCTTCGAAATCATCAAAAGCAAGCTAACCACTCTACCAACCCTAGCTCGGCACACATAACCTCCTTTCCTAGTGAGGAGGACTTCTCAACACACTTAGCTGAAAAGGCTAGGAAAATTGAACTTGAGCTGCAACCTACCACTCCTAATCTCCGCCATTTGAACTCCCCTGCATCATCAGAAGAACCTAGGGAACCTTCTGCAGCGAGTGCACCTTCCTTCCACATAAGTTGTGCTCCCAAAAACAACGCATCATGGAATACTTTTCTTCTACCAGATGACTCGGCGCTGCTCCAATCTATGGCGTCCTTAAAACCTTCCAAGTTTTTTAAAGACCTCAACCCAGCCATCCTCCCTCTGTGGTCCCGGATCATCCAAGAATCCCTCTTACAGGGGAGGATTCCAGATTGCCTCAAGTCAGGTCAAGTCACTCCCATCCCAAAGAAGCCCTATGCCGACTTAGGTGATCCCAATAACTTCCGTCCGATCACCAGCATCATTACTCTAGCTAAATTGCTCGAGAAATGCGTCCACACACAGCTCTGCAACCATATTGAGAAATTTCAGCTCCTTGACCTCTACCAGTCGGGTTTCAGAGCGGGGCACAGTACTGAAACAGCACTAACTCATATAGTTTACGATGCCTTGAGATCCCTTGATCAAAACGTCCCTTGTCTTCTGATTCTTCGTGACCTGTCCTCAGCATTTGACACCATCAAACATGAAAACCTAATTGCTCTTCTTCAATATAGGATGGGATTTTCGGGCCCCGTCTTACACTGGTTTGACTCTTTCTTACAGAACTGCACCCAAAGGAACAAAGTTAACCAATCCCTTGCAACCAGTACCCCGGTCACCATTGGAGTACCTCAAGTCTCCGCACTTTTGCCCACTCTTTTTCAACCTTTTTATGGAATTGCTCTCCGATATTCTGAACCGCTCTAACATCCAGTACCATGTGTATGCTGATGACACACAACTATATTTGAAGATCGCTTCTCCTGAAGACATCAAATCTCTAAATGATGCACTCCTAAAAACTCAACAATGGTTAAACCTTAACCATCGACTGTTAAATACCATCAAAACTGAATTCCTTCTGATTGCCCCCCGCAACCACTCTGCATCTACCCTGGACTGGCTTAAACATCTTACTGCGCTTAACTGCACTCTGCATGTTGTCGACTCGGCTAAATCTTTAGGTATAACCTTGGACAAATACCTAAATATGCAAGATCACATCAGTGCAACTATTAAGGGAGCCAATCTTCAGCTCAACACCCTTAGGAAAATTATCCAGCCTGCTGCACAATCCCTAGTTATCTCACGCCTGGAATGTGTTTTGGTGACACTTGCTGGGCTACCTAAAACTAATTTGGCTCCACTTAGAGCCACCCTGAACGCTTCGGCCAGACTCATCACTGGCTCCAGAAAACATGACCACATCATGCCAGACCTAATTCAACTAAACTGGCTGACCATTGAAGCGAGGAACAGGTTCAAGATAGCTCGCCTGATGCACACAGCTATTCATCACAACACCCCCGCTTACCTGGCAAAAAAACTTGCGCTATCTGGCTCGAGTTGGAACTTAAGTGCTCTAAAACCCTATTATTGAAACCTCCCAAATTCAACAGGAAAAGAACTTAAAATCGTGCTTTCTCGGGTCTTGCTCCAAGAATATGGAACGCTCTTCCCCCTGAGATCAGAACAAGCCCATCTACTGCCTCTTTCAAAAAACATGTCAAATGGCTTCTCCTGAGTGACTTTCAACACCATTAACCCGGATACTATCGCTATCTACTTCTGTCTCCGTTCTGGATACTATTTTTAACGTGTTTTTGTTTTGTTTCTTCTCTGCTGAAACCTTACAGGTGCCACTAGATAGGCAGTCTCCCCCTGCCCCCCTTTGACCTTGTGTGTCCCCCCCTTGACCTTTTGCTTGTTATGTTATCTCTTTTGATCCATTTTGTTGTTGTACTCATACTTTCGCCACTTTGTACAGCTCTCTGATACCCGTTTGGGTCTTGTTCACGCTTTATAAAACATTTCAAATAAATAAATAAGGAAAGCTGTGCATTATTAAATTATTTATCAGGAACTGACATGGGTACTTGTTTCGCCCCCAGCCTAGCGAACTTGTTCCTAGGTTGGTGGGGGGAACAGGTGGTATGGGTAGATGCCAATGAAAAATACACTGATCATGTGCCCCTATGGTTAAGGTATATTGATGACCTTTTCATCATTTGGGATGGAGAAAAAGACATATCTTTGGAATTTATTGAGACCTTATCATGTAACAACTTGAAGCTGAGCTTCACTTATAAACTCAGCAAAATATCTTGTGAATTCCTAGATATTGGAATTACTGTCCAAAATAATAAGTTGGTCACTAGCCTCTTTAGAAAAGAAACAGCTGGGAACAGTACACTTCATGCACAAAGTCATCACCCCGCTTCACTTATCAACAGCATTCCATATGGGGAATTGCTACGAGCTCGCAGAAACTGCAGCTCAGACAAGGGTTTCAGCAAGGAACAGAATAACATGATGCAAAGATTCAAAAGGAGGAGGTACTCAGATAAAATTCTTTTCCAGCTAGGAACAAACTACGAGATGTAAAACAAGAAGATATCTTGTTTAAAAGTAGAGATAATACAACTAAGAAACAATCTGAGAGTATTCCCAAAATGATTACTACTTTCAATACGAGATCCAATAAATTTAAAACGATTATGAAAAAACACTGGGGCCTCATTCGAGCTGACCCTGTGACTGGTAAGAGTGTAGGCACTGCCCCTATGGTTACCTACAGAAGAGCAAGATCAAGCAAGGATAAATTGGTACATAGTTTTCAAAGCGCTGAGCCCCAAGGAAATTGGTTACGAGCAAAGGAGGGATTTTACAAATGTAACTCATGCAAAGCATTCAAACATAGTTACAGTTGTAGCAGCATCAAGACACAGGATGGTAAAGACAGACGGATTTGCAAATTTATTACTTGCACCTCTGAATTTGTCATTTACATCTTAGAGTGCCCGTGCGGCCTTAGATACGTAGGCAGCAGTAAACTGCAATTAAAGAAATGTATCTTGGAGCATCAAAGGGCCATAACGAATTTGGATTTTAGTTATCCTGTGGCCAGACATTTTTACAAAACACATAATAGCGATAATAAACTGCTCAAATTCTTTGGAATAGACCGGATAATGAAACAGATACGGGGAGACGATAGAGAAAAACAGTTACGCATCCTCTAATCACGCTATATAATTGATTTACATACCCAGATGCCGTTTGGCATGAACAGGAAGGAGGAATTGGCAACACACATAGGAATATAGTTCTCTGCAATTTTCCAACTAACTGGATGTCATGTATCCTTAACATTAACCTTTTAGGAGATGTCCTAATATCATATTTTGTTTTATGAATTGTTTTTCTTGCTATCTATTGTACATTTTTCTTTTGGGGACACTTAATACACACCAGATTTTATCATGATCTTAATCTGAGACCAAATAAGCATATGCTTAATATTGGATTTGTGATTGGGGCACTTGCCCGATATTAGATAAACGGTAATGCTAGAATGATGAACTATTATCCTAGTCTTTCGTAAGGACATTTGTCCAATCCAAGTGAAATTTATTTTGAGTCTATCTTGAAGATGATCGTATAGATAATGACATTATAGAATTGAAATTAATTCGAATATGGAAATACATGGATAAATGAAACATGATTTTAAAATACCGTTTTAAGATCGTAAAAAATTTGTGGTTACAATTTTGTCACTTGAGGCACTTTTATAGATTGAATTTACTTGACTACCCATGATGCCAGAAATTATTATAAAAATAGACGTTGGGTACGGATGCTAATAACAGCGGATAAGACTAAATGTGAAGTCTTTCTACTATATCTATTCTTGTCCATAGCGGAGGCAATCATGTGATTAGAATGAAATCAAACAAGAAAATGTTCAAACATTGCGAATTTTCATTTATTAAAAAAATATTATGTACATAGAGAATTGTAAAGATCCAAAACGGACTTGTACAAAAAAATATATTTTTTCAAATATTCTTCCTATATTTATGTAGAGATTTTCTCTATGTCCTTCATGACGTCATACGTATTTAAAGGGTTACGTTGGGTCTGTTATACCAACCTGACAAAGGCTGTTCTGGCCGAAACGCGTTGTTTTTGCACAAATAAACACCTGTGGATGGAATTGGTGTGCCGCTTTCCTTGTTGTCTGTGATGGGGGTCTCTCCGCTTTTTTTTATATATATATATATATATCTATATATATATATATATATATATATATATATATAGATATATGTAGATATATATAGATATATCGGAGAGACCCCCTTCACAGACGACAAGCAAAGCTTAGGATGTACACTGAACCCAGACCCAAATGCTGCTGCTATCGCCCATAAAAACATTTTTTTTAGGCGTAGTGTTGACTTTGGAAGGGCATTCTTTGTAAGAAAATGGCCACAGCAACCTGGTTACCCATGGGTCTTTAGTTTTCAGAAATACCTTGAGTGGAGTTGTTAAGATTCCTAAGCTGCAAACTGACCTGGGGCCCAAATACTGCAGTGTGTCACTGGTATGTGTCGTTGTGGTCCTTTGCAGCTGCTCTTTGATCTTGGGACACGTAGTAATAGATGGTAATAGGGCAGACTTGTGCTGCTCACTATCTGGGCATCTAGTAACAGACTGGGTCTTGTACTACCCATTATTGGGTCAACAATCATTGGCAACACCAACAGATCTGTCTTTAATGTTACTCCAGTATTGGAGCTTTCATAGATTCCCATGCTTGGAATCATTCCCCGTCGTCGAGATGGGAGCCTCGGTAAATATATATATATATATATAACAGTAGTAAATAACCATTACAAAAGAGAAACAGGCCTAGGCCTAATCCCATTTTGTAGTCAGACCATGTCTTTTTGTAAAAGAGACCAAAAGACTCATTAGCCAATCAGAGCCGCCTCACCCCTTAGAACCCTGGTGAAAGAACCTCAGCTCCTCAGATTTTCTACCGCACGTTGTGCAGAAGGGAGTCTCCTGGAGCTCTGCTCTATTTCGACTATTTTCAGCTGTTTTATTCAGGTTTTCTTGGTGAAATGTCTGAGAAAGGAAAGAAAGGGTTATTTAAGGCCTGTTCCACTTGTGGAAAAAGAGGCTCTATGTGGAGGATAGGCACAAGGACTGTATATACTGCCTATACCCGGACCACAAGGCTGCGGAGTGCAAGATTTGCCGCACTTTTCGACTAAGACTCTCCGGGATCGTGAGGGTCGTCTACTTACCTGGCTTCACAAGTTAAAGTCAAGGAAAGAGTCGGTGTCCAGTGACAGTGAGGACGCTTCTTCCGCAGTTTCTTCAAGAAGGTCAGTCAAAGGGGTAGGGGTTCCCCTTCATCATCTCTGGGTCACCCCTCTAAGGCCTCAAAGAAGATCCCAAAGGAGTCTGAGGGCCAAGGTTCCATGAAATCTCCTCACTGCGGTGTAAAGGAGAGGGAAGAACCATTATCTGCATCTGCGACTCTCCCTGGCAAGGAGAAACCTTTGAAGAAGTCTTCTTCACATTCTTCGGACCATTCGTCGACGAAGCATAAACCCTCGTCGACGAAAACGCAAAAATCACAGGTTAAAAATGTTCCTGTGTCGACTCCGTCTCTTTTCCCAGTGTCGACGGGCTCGTCGCGACGAGCACATATACAGCACCGTCGACGGCGGTGTCGACGAAGACGGCGTCTACAGTTCCGTCTACCACTGTGGCGTCGACGACGAGAGTGTCGACGATGACGACTGCAACAGTGATGACGACATCAGCAGGGGTGTGCCTTATCTCGTCGACGACAGGTTCGACGACGCCCATCGTCTCGTCGACGATCAGCTCGTCATCGAGGATGTCGACGCTGGTTCCAGTAACTTTCTCGTCGACGGTGCCCCCGTCGACGAGCGATGTCATCGACGGCGGTTTTGACCTCCACGTCGAGCGAGACCGTCGACGGCGGTTTTCACCTCCACGCCGACGAGACCGTCGACGACGTCGTCGACGGGGAAAATTTCAATTTCCATAAAAGAAAAGGGGTTGCGCCGGAGAGGCTTTCACCCAGGAGAGTGGATCCCTTACCACCTGCATTATTATTGGAGGAGGAAGAGGACTCTTATGGTGAGGACAGTCAATTTGGCTATGCTAACAGCCCATCTCAGCTTCTAGTGAAATGTCAAGAAACTGATTCTGAGGGTGAATACTGCCAGGAACAAGTTTCTATACATCATCAATATCCACAACAGGAGGATGTTCAGCAACAGATGGTTTCTGTTCCCACCTCTCTGTTATCGGACTTACAGGGGATGCTCCTTGACTATCGTCAGAGGTTGTCTTCGCTTCCTCCGCAACCTATTCTCCTACCACAAACTGTGCATACTCCTCAACCCATGGTGATAGTTTCACCACCTCCAATGACTCATCCACAAATTCAAACGGAGGCAGTCCCTCAACTTCAGGATGTTTCTTCTGAAGAGGAAGAAGGTGAGCTTGTACAAACGGATCAGGGAGAGGAGTGGGACGATTACGTGATCCCTGATCCCGCTTCTCCAATTCCTGCTCCTGTGGATTCCCCTCCGGCTGATATAGGGGTTTTCACAAGCTAATGGAAAGGGCTTCGTTACGTTTTGAACTTCCTATGCCATCTGTTCAAACGGAGTGTTTCCTATATGATTTTAAGGAGCCGGGTAGGAGGATGATACGTTCCATTCCAATTGTAAATCATGTATGGGAAGAGGGGATAAGGACCATGAAGAATCCAGCTACAGTGGTCCCAGTCCTACCACGGCTAGACAAAAATATAAAGCTTCTGAGGACAGCCCAGCCTCGTTGACTGGTCAACCAAAGCCAGATTCAGTGATTTCCCAGGCAGCGCAGAGGAAATCTAAGAATCCTTCAGTACCTCTGACCACACCACCGGACAAGGAAGGCAGACGCCTAGACAATGCAGGGAAACGATTTTCCTCTATGGCGAGTCTGGTTATTAGGGCTGCTAATGCATTAGCGATACTTGGCCGATACGACCGCCAATTGTGGTGCGACCTTTCGCCTTACCTTGATCAATTGCCTGATACAGCTAAGTCTGAAGCGAAAAAGATCCTGCATGAAGGAGAGCTAACATCAGCAGAGATTATAGACTGTGCGATGGACATAGCTACGACATCTTTCCGCTCTTTGGCAGGGGCAGCTGTGCTTCGTCGACAAGGTTGGCTCAAAGCAACTTGGTTCCGGCCAGAGGTTCAGAATAAGATCCTGGACCTCCCATTTGACGGGGAAGCTTTGTTTGGGAAGCACATAGATGATGCTCTCCAAGACATTAAAAAGACACTGAGACGGCTAGGTCATTGGGGACCCTTCAGTATCGGAATGTCCTTTTCGGGGAGCAAGAGGCAGGGGTTCTCCCTCATATAGAGGATCCTATCAGCAACAGCGATATTCCTCGTATGCTCCCGCATCCCAATCTTACCGGCCTTCTTACAACCAGAGACAACAAGGCCAGACGTCATCTTTCTCCAGATCCAATTATAGGGGAAGACAGAATCGTCAGGGACGAGGCGCCTCTAAGAGGCAGTAGCGGCGACCTGGCTCTTTGCGCTGTGCCCTCCTCCTCCTCGAAGACATCTGTAGGAGGCAGGGTTTCTCTTTACCTTCAAAACTGGCAACGGATTACATCAGACCGTTGGGTCCTAAACATCATTCAGAGTGGCCACACCCTGGAGTTCATTCACCTACCACCATCCAGAGCTCCTCCCGCCTCCTCCATGAAACATCTGCGTCTTCTCCGGCTCGAAGTTCATCAACTGCTGATCAAAGGGGCAGTAGAGCCAGTTCCTTTCTCTCAGAGGAGCAAGGGTTTCTATTCCAGGTTTTTCCTGGTAAGGAAGACATTGGAAAAATGGCGGCCGATTCTCGACCTCAGGGAGCTCAACACTTATCTCACAAAACAATCCTTTCGGATGGTATCTCTCCAGGACATTCTGCGTCTTCTCAACACTGGGGATTTTATGGCCACTCTCGATCTCGAGGATGCGTATTTCCATATACCCATTCATCGGGCACACAGAAGGTTTCTTCGATTTACAGTCGCCAAGAGCCATTTTCAATTCAAGGTGCTTCCATTTGGCCTTCGCTCAGCTCCGAGAGTCTTCTCCAAGGTGCTTGCACCGGTAGCGGCATTTCTCAGGAAACATCATTTCCAAGTCTTTCCCTACCTGGACGACTGGTTGCTAAAGGCCCCTTCCAGGGGGCAGCAGCAGAGGCGGTCGCCTCTTGCACCTGCCTCTTCTCCAATCTGGGCTTGACTCTAAACACCACCAAATCTTATCTTCGCCCTTCCAGGAAGGTTCAGTTTCTGGGAGCGATTTTAAACACATCTCTCAGCAAGGTTTTTCCCTCTCTAGAGCGACAAAGAAATCTAATCTCAATGGGCCACCTAGTGCGAAGAAAAAGTATCTTTCTGTTCGCCTCTACAAGTCCCTGCTGGGTATGATGTCCTCCTGCATTCCATTGATACCTCAATGCAGATTGCGAATGCGTCCCCTGCAGGAGCTTCTGGATTTACAGTGGAAACAAGTGAGCGGATCCTTCAACGACAAGATTCGGATCACTCAGGACATGCGCCAGGCCATTCGATGGTGGACAAAACAAGAGCATTTGTCCCAAGGTCTATCCTTCGTAACCGCTCCAACACCTCAAGTGGTAACTACGGATGCGTCACTGGAGGGCTGGGGCGCAGTTTTGCAGGATCTGCAGGTCAGTGGTCACTGGCTTCCAGAACATCGCCTCCTTCACATCAACCTCTTAGAGTTGACAGCGATTCGTTTGGCTCTTCAAGCTTTTCTTCCAAGGTTGCAGGGTCTGTCGGTACTTGTCCGGACGGACAACACCACAGCCATGCACTACATCAACAAGGAGGGCGGCACCAGGTCTCTGCCATTGTCACAAGAAGCCCAAATAATCTGGGAGTGGGCGATCTGTCAGGGAATTTCTCTGAAAGCAGAACATTTGCCAGGAGTACTGAACGACAAGGCGGACAGACTCAGCAGGCTGAAGTCTGTCACACACGAATGGGAACTGGATCAGACAACGCTGGAGAGGGTTTTTTCGCCAGTGGGGCAGACCTTCCATAGACCTGTTTGCCACACCAGAAAACAGGAAATGCCAGTGCTACGCCAGCAAGCTGCACCATCGAGGGTCACTGGGGAATGCGCTTTGATAGCCTGGTCAGGCGCATTTGTCTACGCCTTTCCCCCATTCCGCTAATTCCCAGAGTACTCAAGAAGATGAAAGTGGAAGGATGCAAGATGATCCTAATAGCTCCTGCCTGGCCGCGGCAGTTTTGGTTCACCGAACTTCACCTTCTCTCCATGGACCATCCTCTTCCACTGCGACCAATTCCTCACCTTCTTACAATGTCTCAGGGTCAGATACTACACCCAGATCCTCGCTCGTTACAGCTCACAGCATGGCTCCTGAAGAGCGGGAATTTCTTCACTTAAATCTTCCAGAGGAGGTTAAAGATGTTCTTTCACAGGCAAGAGCTCCTTCCACGAACAGGACCTACCGCTTAAAATGGAAGCGTTTTAACATATGGTGTCTAAGCAATAATTTGGATCCTTTCTTATCACAACCACACCAGGTCCTTCCGTATTTCCTGGCCTTGGCTAGGGCAGGTTTGGCTCATTCCTCCATTAAGGTGCACTTAGCAGCAATTTCTCGTTTTCGACGCACGTCCTCTGGGCCTTCTCTTTGGTCAAGCAGAATTGTCAAACAGTTTCTTAAGGGCCTCTTCAGGGTGTTTCCGCCAGTGAAGCCTCCACCGCCTTCGTGGCAACTAAATTTGGTTCTTTCTCAACTTATGAGGCATCCGTTCGAACCGATTCATCGGTCAGATCTCAAGTTTCTCTCCTGGAAGGTCGCTCTGTTGTTGGCCCTCACTTCAGCCAGGAGGATAGGAGAATTACAAGCTCTTACAATTCAGGAACCCTTCCTTCAGTTCAAGGGAAATACTGTCATCTTGAGAACTAATCCAAAATTTATTCCTAAAGTACCTTCTTCTTTTCATCTCAACGAACCAGTGATCCTTAAAGCTTTTTTTCCTCAGCCTACTTCACCGGCCGAGAGGCTCTTCACTCTCTGGATCTACAAAGATGTTTAAAATTTTACTTGGATCGAACTAAGTCCTTCCGCAAATCTTCACAGCTTTTTGTATCATATAGCGCTCCCCGCAAGGGATTTCCCATTTCCAAACAGGGGATATCTCGCTGGGTTGTGAGCGCAATTCGATACTGTCACACAGCAGCGGGCAAACCCCTGGAGGGTGTTGTCCGAGCACATTCGACAAGATCTATGGCATCTTCAGTGGCCTTGTTTGCTGGGGTCCAGATCAAGGACATTTGTAGGGCTGCAACTTGGAGCAGCACTCACACCTTTACAAAGCATTACTGCCTGGAGTCATCACTTCAAGAAGACGCGGCGGTTGGACAGGCAGTCCTGAGGAACCTCTTCCAATGAGTGGTGAGCTTTCCCTTGCTTCCCTCCTTCCTTCTTTTGTCTGCTTTATACACATTTTCTCTTGTTTATAAATGCTCTAACTTATCCATGCCTTTGGCTGGTTTTAAAAGATGTATTTGAAGAATGTTTTTTCAGACAGGTAATGTCTTATGGAAAATGTGTATCCTTACTGCTAGCTACTCTGATTCCAAGCATGGGAATCTGTGAAAGCTCCAATACTGGAGTAAGAAAACAAGTTACTTACCTGTAACTTTGGTTCTCCAGTATTGGAAGCTTTCATAGATTCCCATGCGACTCCACCCTCCTCCCCTGGGAAAGCTCAGCCTATCTCTGTGTATGTTGTCACAACGTATACTGAAAATCTGAGGAGCTGAGGTTCTTTCACCAGGGTTCTAAGGGGTGAGGCGGCTCTGATTGGCTAATGAGTCTTTTTGGTCTCTTTACAAAAGACATGGTCTGACTACAAAATGGGATTAGGCCTAGGCCTGTTTCTCTTTTGTAATGGTTATTTACTACTGTTATATATATATATATATTTACCGAGGCTCCCATCTCGACGACGGGGAATGATTCCAAGCATGGGAATCTATGAAAGCTTCCAATACTGGAGAACCAAAGTTACAGGTAAGTAACTTGTTTTCTTCTAATGCATGCAAGTAGAATTATTCTGCATGCCTGTGTTTTCGTGCATTAGCACATTATACATTTTTTTCTTGCAGTTTTATATAGCACAAACTTAACCCAAAGGTATTGGAGCGCTTTACATGAGCACCAGCTACATTACACAAGGGCTGCATGATCATCTGTTGTATGTACTTTTTGGAGTTTGACTCCTCCCATCACTTTGGATTGGTTCATCCAGTTGTCTTGTAAAAATCCTACCTTAACAGTGGGTTATTGGTGTAGGAAAGTGCCCCTTTTTGCTTGGTTACCCCACACTTTTTTCCTGCTATCTGATGCCCTTTGACTGAATGTGCACTGGGTCCCAGCCAATCAGGTTCTCAGTGCCTGTGTTCTTTCCCAAAACTGTGCCTTTGTTACCACAATTCGCACGCCTCTGGCCCACATATAAGTCCCTTGTAAAAGGTACCACTGGCACCAAGGGCTTTGTGACCAGAGAGGATCTCTAAGGGCTGCAGCATGTATTGTGCCACCCTCGGAGACCCCTCAACTAACACATAAACACTGCCATTGCAGACTGTGTGTTTTGGTGCAGATAAAACGTAAAAGTCGACATGGCACACATCCTTGTGTGCCATGCCCACCCACACTGCTTGCGGCATAGGTAAGCCACCCCTCTAGCGGGCCTTACAGCCTTAAGGCAGGGTGCACTATACCACAGGTGAGGGTGTAGCTGCCTCAGCAATATGCCCCTACAGTGTCTAAGTCCATTCTTAGACATTGTAAGTGCAGTGAAGCCATATTGAGTACATTGGCTGGGAGTTTGTCATTACGAACTCCACATCTCCATGATGGCTTTACTGAATGCCAAGAAGTTTGGTATCAAACTTCTCAGCACAATAAACCCACACTGATGCCAGTGCTGGATTTATTCTAAAATGAACTCAAATGGCATCTTATAGATGCCCCTTGAAAAACGACCAAATCCCTAGTGCACAGCTGACTGGTTTGCACCAGCCTGCCACACACATACATGTTTCTGACCCCCTGAGGTGGGAGCCCTTATGCTCTTGTGGGCCAGGAACAAAGTCTGCCTGGGGTGGAGGGGCTTCTCACCTACCCCCAAGCAGGAACAGCAGTCAGGGTGTGAGCCTCAAAGGGTAGGAAGCCTACCCTTTGATATGCTAGCCATGGCCTCTCCAGCTAGTGGAGATGCCCGCCCAGAGATGAAGTGACACCCTCCTTAGAAAATCCTCCATGTTGGTTAAGGGATGCCCCCTCCCCAAAGGGAGGAGACATACAAAGGGTGTAGTCACCCCAAAAAGTAAGTAGCCCATTGGCTACTACCTGCCAGTACCTGTAGCACCCCTAAATTCAGTATTTTGGGCCTCCCCTGAACCTTGATCCTCAGATTCCTGCAACCTACAAAGTAGAAGGACGAAGAAGACGCAGTGCAGGAAAGCTGGAAGACGACTACTGAGTTGGGCCCAGCCCTACCGGCCTATCTCCCTCTTAAAGACCCTGCAAAAAAGATGATGTCTGTCCTGCAGCCAGCGACTTCCAGAAACCCGAGGAAGACTGCCTGCTCTTCAATAAAGACCAGATCTCCCGAGACAGCGGCCCTGTCCAGAAAAATCCAACTACAAGGACTCCAGATCCAGCTTCCCACTCTGCACCCGACGCCCACGGCTTAAGTCTGAGTGGCTCACCTGTCCAGTGAAGTCTTCCCAGCGATTCTGACCTCGAATCCAGCGTTGGCTGACCTCTCCTGGACTCCACGAAGACTCCTGCAGCCTCATCTCGAATGGCACCCCTGACGCGACCGGCTCTAGTACAGAATATCCGACACCTCAAGGCACCCCTACATCCTCAGCCCCAGACTTTGGGGAGCTCAGCCGAAGGTGCCCAGGCCTCCATCGGCCTCTCAACTTACCTGCCTAACTGGTGGTCACCTTCCTCCAGCCTCGAGTTTCCCATTTACTTGCATTGGGCGCTCAGCGCTGATTTGCACCCGGCCACCCCTGTGCCGCTGGTTGTGTATGGTTGGTGCTGCCTTGTGGCCTCCTGTGCTTGCTTTAACCCCTGGGGCCTGTGCCCTGAAACTGCGGGTACTTACCTAAAACCAGCATTTCTTGTGGGTGCCCCTAATCTCCATTGAGTAACATTGAACCCAGTGACCTCTGCACCCAGCCGCCTCAGCGCTGCTGGTGGTGCAGTACCTACCTTGATCTGACCCGTGCCCAGTGTTTTGTTCTAAACCCCCGAAGACTGGATGTGTAAGTCAAGTATTTACCTATAAATGTACATAATTGTTTTCCTTCCATAGCATTACATTGCATTTCTTCCTATTGCACCAAATTTCTATCTGTTACAATTGCTAAGTTCTATTACTGTTGATTTGGCATCGCAAAGTATTTTCAGTATATCTGCAAAGTATTTTACTGCTTTTGCAAACACCATTGACTGTACCTGAAAAGTATTGCTATTTTAAAACTGGTACTTACCTGCAACTGAGTTCTCTTGGTTCTAGAAATAAAAGTAACAAAGTATAATTTTCATTTCTCAAAAGAATTGGTCCTGGATTTAATCTTTGCATGGGTGTAATCATTTCTTGCCTGAGTGTGTACAACAAATGCTTAACACAGCCCTCTGATAAGCCTTACTGCTCAACCACAATATCACAAAAGAGAGTAAGGTATTGTCTACTTTGACCTCTGTAAAGCCTATGGGGATCCACTGGACTCTATAATCTTACTTTGGTATAGTATATACAGAGCCAGCTTCCTACAATTGGGCTTCCTGATCCTCCTCTTTTTGAAGTTGTTTACTCCCCACAGGACCTGTGGGCTTCTGCTTTTTTAAATTATTTACTGTTCAGGGACTTTTTTGGTACATTTAAACAGATTTGTACAGATGCAACGATCAACTGTGTTTTCAGTGTATGCAATTGTGTTTTCAAAGGCTTTGTGCGTGTCTTTGTTTTCAGTTTCGTATGCTCTCGTGTTTTCAAAAGCTCGGGTGTCCATGGCGTGCTGTGAGGGGAGGTGGGTGCTGCGTCGTTGGCCAGCGAGCTGATCCTGCACATATCTTTCCTGTCTGCAGCTGGCCGGCTTAGTGCCTTCGCCACCTGTTCGCGCTGGCAGGGCTGTTTCTTCTACCTGG
The DNA here is from genome assembly GCA_963921515.1 of Calotriton arnoldi. Taxonomy (NCBI): domain Eukaryota; kingdom Metazoa; phylum Chordata; class Amphibia; order Caudata; family Salamandridae; genus Calotriton; species Calotriton arnoldi. Next base: position 2,669,942 of record CAWUFW010000543.1, on the reverse strand, counting down.
CACTTTAGCCCGAACTGCAGCTCAGTTTGTTCTGGTCGCCGGGCGGGAACTCTCCACATATCGCTTTCACAACAGTGCAAGGAAAGACACGTGTGTCTGCAGTGCCGCCTATCACAAGTCGCTCACGTTCTTCAGGGTTTACTGAGTAAGTCACCAATTGTTTACATTTTAGTATTTAGAACATGCTGATAACACAGAATCCTTTAAGAAGTTGTTGGCAGAGTGATTTCTTCCTAGCCAAGAAACAGGCGATACACTGTCCCCATGTCGATCGTGTTACTCTCCAGTTGCCATTTTGGTCCATTTAAGCCCTGTTGTAAGACTACACAACAAAGGCGGTGCTGCAACTGCACAGTCCTGCACAGATTGTCTTCTCCACCTGCCAAGCTCTCAAAAAAACAGCCCCCTCGGCCCATAAGTGTTAAGAGCCGGTTGAAAACAAAAATCAATTCATTTGTGGAGCTTTGTCTATATAAACTTGCTAACGGGCAAGTGTTAGGAAATTGTTACACAGTAGAAGATGGAATGGTTACAATAGTGAACTTAAATGAAGGGATAGTCTGTTTAATGTGTTTCTGTTTGAGATATTCTACTTCACATTTCTCATCTTTGTGTAGTTAAGCTTTTCGCATACTGTGTTCCTTCATTATCATATCATACCTGCCAACTTAGAAATTAATGCCACCATGTGAAGTGAGGGGTGGGGCCTTGGAGGAGGCGCGGCCTCTGCCAAGAGCTACTCAAGAGGCACTATGCCCCACACCAAGCCCCCCACCAAAAAATAAAAACAAATGGTAATTGAGGCTGTGGCCGATATCCTAGGGTGTTTTCACACCTCTTAATGGACATCGCCGGCTTACGGATTCCGAAAATGAGCTGAAAATCCACTGTTTACAGTGGTTTTCAGCACGTTTTTCCTGCCACTGTGTGATTTCGGCTCCTCACCGGGTGACCGTGTGAAGGAAGCCGAAATCGTGTGACACATGGCGGCACCCTGTTAGTTGGCAGGTCTGCCATATAATTCCATGCCTCAGGCGACTTAGCGTTTCTCGGAATTAACAGACTTTAAATGCACCTCACACATTCCACAATACACCCGAGGCAGAGTATTTCAGAATGTACGTTTCTCTGCCTGTAGTGTGCTCCTTCAATTACCACACTGCCCTTCTCGTTCGCAGCCAGATTGTCACATGGAACATGCGTTAGTGATTTTGTGTTCCAAAACTGCAGATGCCATCAGATCTGGTTTTGTCTGGATATAGCGGTATATGTTTATTGGCAACGTCTACAGTACACACCTAGGCATGCACTCATTACGGCACCCTTTGATGGCACACAAATATTACAGATACTTTTTGTGGGTGAGCACATAGGAACCACATTTATTATAGGTTGAATTGAAATTGTCTGCTTTCAATTCTGGAGACTTTGGAAATACCGGAATACGTTTTCATGAGATGCAGGGTTTATGGCACTGGTTACAGTGTGATCTGGTGAGTGCCTCTGTTCCTCTCTGTAAAGCGTATTACTTTAGTTTATTTCATGGACCTTTCGTTGTGTGTATGGGGGGGTCCATAAATATTTCTCACAAACATGGTCTTTAGTAATCATACGCAAAAGCTGCTAAAGCAATAAATGCATTGCTTTTTTAGGTCTCGCCTAGGCAGCGCTTGTGCTGTCTCTTCGAGACATGCTGCATTCAGGATATGGGCATAAAGCTCCGTCCACTTTCCGCCCATCTTTTTAATTGGCTCCTGTCCCTGTCCTTTGTAAATGGTGGCTTTTCATTGGTCAATAGGCTTAGTAGTCCCTCCTTAGTACCGCCTTGCCTCTTCTTATAACCTCCCATGAGGACACCCCCTGTTACATGTGTTGTTACTCCCTAGGTTTTAATTACAGCCTCAAGGCACTATTTTCTTAAAAGGGTTCAGGCAGGACACACCCTTGGTCCTAAGCTAGGCTGGCAGTGGTTACTTCACTCACTAGAACATCTCACATTTATATGAGACTGTCTATAAATTTCCCTTCATCAGCTCCACACAGAGTACAACCAAATCCGAAAATACCATAATAATTATTTTGTCACATTTCAAAGCTACTAATTGTATATATGGACATAGCTATTTGAATGTACTCGTAGTACTGTCTTGCATGCAATGGATTATGGGTAGGGTGGATACCACATCTTCTGCAGGGTGCAATACCATATGTGACCAAAAGAGGTCCCATGGGCCCTTTTACTTCAGTTGTTACACGTATGCTTTAATTAGAGCACTATTTTCTTAATTGGCTTTCTTCTGCCTGCTTTTGCAGGCAGGACACGCTCTCTCTCTCTCACAACGTTTTTTTAAAATTTAAGCAGCACGGCCGCCTCAGATGGGATAATGGCGGATGTGCTTTTCTTTTACCTGAAAATGGGCGTGCTTGTTTTGTTATAGTGGATCGTCAGTTGTCCATTGATGTCACCGCAGCCTTATGACTTTAAACATATAATTGCTCATATTTCAAGCAGCTGTGTACTGTTTCGCTTAGGTAGTTTATGATGCTCACTAGGGACCTCTAGGAGCAGCTTGCTGTACTGCACCTAGACATGCAGTGCAGGTACCTTGCTCACAAGGGACCTCTAGGAGCAGTTCGCGGTACTGCACCTAGACATGCAATGCTGGTGCCTTACTCACTAGGGACCTCTAGGAGCAGCTTGCGGTACTGCACTGAGACATGCAGTGCTGGTGCCTTGCTCACTAGGGACCTCTAGGAGCAGCTTGCGGTACTGCACCTAGACATGCAGTGCTGGTGCCTTGCTCACTAGGGACCTCTAGGAGCTGCTTGCGGTACTGCACCAAGACATGGAGTGCTGGTGCCTTGCCCACTAGGGACCTCTAGGAGCAGCTTGCGATACTGCACTGAGACATACAATGCTGGTTCCTGGCTCACTACGCAAGCATTTGCAATGCACTAGGTCTCGCATTACTGAAAGTATGAGCTATTGGCGTTGCATTATTATTTGCAACGCCAGTACCTCAAACTATCAGTAATGCGAGACCTATTGCATTGCAAATGCTTGTTATTATTGTGTGATAAGCATTTATTGTGTAATCTCTGAGATTTTATGCATCCCCAATACTTGCAAATCAAATGCAAATTGTCGTTTACCGACAGGTGAAGAGAGGAATTGCTACTAAGCATTCGAAGGCACTCTAATGTTATTTTTTTTAAAGCAATGATATTCTTCGTCAACATTGTGTATTGGGTTACTTTTAGGTCTCTGCCGACAGCAGGGTAGTTAGACCTTTGGCCGCCCGTGGCGGTCCCTATGTTTGCCGCCCCACAGCAGCTGCATGCAAGAGCGGGATGCTGGCGATTCAGGCGTTTGCCGCCCCGGTACTGCTGCAGGTAAAAGGGGAGTGAGGCCGCTGCCCCCCAAAACTCGTGCCTCCTGGGGCGGACTGCCCCCTCCCCCTTGCTACCGCACTGTCTGCCAACTATTAAATTAGAAGTTTATCAGAAATATTTGTACTTATCTCTGACATTACCATGTTTGCAATGTACTTATATATTATTATTATATTTATTATTTTATTATTATATGTGACATTTCATGTGTTAAATATGACACCTCGAGTGACACTCTATCATGAGTATGATCTGCATATTTGCTTTATCTTTAATGACCCCATTTTTAAAATATTGAACACTCTTCGAGGGATAATGTTAAAGTTCAAACCAAATACTTCATTTACGCTCTCTTCTCCGTCACTCAGGCGATCTCCGTGTACCACCCCCACTCCATTGACAAAGCCAATAGGTCTCCCATCTGCGAGACCAGTTGGCACTGCCAATGCTTGTTTTTGGTAGTCGGGGGTAATTAAATGATTTGCCCAGAATCACAGGATGTTGAGCCGACGCCGAGACTCAAACCTGGTTCCCCAGCTTCAAAGTCGGCAGCTCCGGCCTTCAGGCCGCATCCTCTCACATGCCGCACATGAGGCCTTTGACATTGCTTGTTTTGGCGAGTGTGTGATAAAAACCTAACTTTTAATATCCTTCCAAAACCGTAACAGTATCCGTTCACGCAATAATTGCTTCTAACATGACATCAATGAGTTTTAGCATCTTGTAAGTTTACTTGACTAAGAAATGCTTACAATACTTTCATATTTATTTTTTTAAACAGTGGTTTGCGATCCTGGGACTTACAGCTCCGACAACAACGCCCATTGTAAGATCTGCTCAAGCATTAGAATACACTACTATGGAGCAACTGCTTGTTAACAAAACTGATGTGACACCGCTTGCTCTTGCTCATGTTCTGAGCCATCCCCTTTAATGTTAAAGATGCTCAGTGCTCTAAACTTTCAATCTAAGCACTTTTCCTGCTGCGTGTCTTACTGAGGTGAGAAATTATGATAAATTACAAAAGGTCATTACACAGTATCTTAAAGTGAGGCCTCTATATAAAATATCATGGCGATATTTATATGTGATCAACCACACGAGCTCCACACCTCAAGCACTTCTAAGTAGAAAAACAACTATACACTGCAGCGCTTCTCTGAGGGGCTCTGACAGCACTCAGTAACAAAATATCCCTCTTTGAGGCTTCTTGTTGCAATCAGAAACAGTGCTTGGTAGACTACAGCATGTCTTTGAACGGCCATGAGCAGCAGAACCTGGACTACCGGCGTCATTTAGAGGAACCGACCAGCACCGAGCAAAGAACCACCTTGAGCACACAAGATCTCACCCATGAGCTGCTGGACAAGCATTACAGAGTGAAGCAGGTTACGTGGCCAACTCTAAGTGACCAAAAAAAGCTACAGGGGAGCTCTGAGCGACCAGGCACAGCACAGTAACCCGAGCCAGGAGCAGCAATGACCAAGAATATGAACAATGAATGATAGAATAACAGACTACAACACAACTCCAAGCGGACTGGAACAGTGCTCAGTGGCTGAAAAAATAAGACTGCATGTGGTCTGTAAACGGAGGTTCAAGACCTGTATGAACCAGAGTAGTGTGCTGAGCTCCCCTACAAACTGGTGAGCAGCTGTGACTGCTAAACTGCACTGATAAACCCATGATCTACTGGGAGTAATGAATGACGCTGAAAACCCAAACTATTATGAGTGCCAAGCTTGACTAAAAAACCCTTGTAAACGTTGACTGTAGAGTGTCAGTGACAAATTATGAGTAAGTGGGTAGAGCAAGCTAACCTAGCAAACGCTAAATATTTGTGAGTGTTGAGACTGTTAGAACTAGGAAGTATGACTAAGAGGTGAGTATTTTTGAGCATGCAACAACCTGAGTATTGCGGTTGCACAGAAGCTAAAAGAAGTATTAATGTGAAAGACAATGTGAGACAGTATAAAATTGCGAGCTTTGGGCAGTGCAGTACCTTACTCATAAACTACACTGTGATAAACATCGTGTACTAGTAAAACTAGCAGCACAGAACAACTGCTAAACCCTTATTTTCATGTTTCATACCCTGGACATTTCCTGCAGATTTAGTCCCTTTAACTGCCAAAGTAAGACATCTGAGGGTTGTCTGGTCATTGGAAGTAGATCTTTCATAAAAGTTACATTGTCTAAATAACAGATTTGTTATCACAACTGAAAATGTGAACAGTATGATAGTCTGAAAATGGTTAGAACAAATGCAAGGACCATGCAGAAGATTATAGAAATGTAATAGATGAACTAGAAGACTTTTAGCATGCATATCCCGTTGCAGTAACTACAGAGAAGGATTCCATTAATATTGTCTAATTCATATCGCAAACGGACGAGTGAAAATCGACTTAGCTTACATGCACATCTACAAAGAAAAAGAAAATTTGAAAGCAAGTAGGATGGGTAGCTCTATCCACTCCTTACTTTCTCTCACTACTCGCACCTTACATCATCTTCTCATTTAAACATGCTTGGTGGTAATGTGATCAGGCCCGCTGGAGTGGCAGAGAAGGATCTGAAGTTGTCCTGTGTCAAGTTTAAGTATGCATAGTTCAGCTTCTAGGATGCCAATCGGAGCTCATTGTGAGTTTCTGCACTGAAGTAATAAAAAAACAATTCTCTGTTACACAGCACCTTACATGCGAGCGTGTTCACTTGTCTACCTTTTCTTTACCCAGGCATTTAATTTAGGTTAAGCAGCCTTCCCTCCCAATAAACTAAGAAATGTGAGACCCCCCCCCCTTCCCACCTCAGTAAGCAAAATGGAGTTGAGCGAGCCTTTGTTAGGAGTACCTATGAACTCTTGTTTTCAGCCAGGGACCATGAGAAGGAGAGCTTTTGTTTGTCCTATAGACTGGAAATGAGATAGTGCCAGAATCCCTGCCTCTTTATACTTGCCATCTACCGTCACTTGCCTCATTAAACTCACTTCCTGGATAATCAACACTCTCACACGTACATACACAAAAAGCATTCCCCCACTCAGTGCATCCACTTTTCTCAACTTAGCAATATTATTGCTCTCCCAGGGGATCTCCATTGATTATCACAAGCACTGAATAGTTCCGCCCATGTGTGGGGACACCAGAGCACTTTTTTCAAAGTAATATTTTGTGTAGTATATTTGCCTCACTTTGCAAAGGCCAGGAGGTACATGTGCAAAAATTCACAACCTTTGCATCTTCAAAGCAGGCTATATTGCCAATTCCATTAATTTACTTTAAAAATGGAAGGAAATGCATGCAGTCTTTAAAAGTCACTAAATATAAGAGATAGTGACATTTTAAAAACATCTTCCATAAACCCTTTTTATTCTCTTTTAAAGTGAATGACATGGAAGGATAGGGCGATGTAACTGTATTGAATGCAGCAATGTAAGAAAGACAATAGAACACTCTGCCTTTTGAGGGCACCTTGACCTCCAGTGTCCCATCGTGCCTTGTAGGTGGGATTTTACTCAGTTCTTTTTTTCCAACTTCTGCTGCAAGGATCCTGGAGCATGGAGCTCTGCCTTTTTATGTTTTTTTTCTTCTTGAATTCACTTCAAAACCATTGCAAAAGTGTTTCACTGGACATTCTTTAGGACAAAGAGTATTTTGAGATCATTTCCTGACACAAAATATATATATATTTTTTTTAAGAAAATGCCAACCCTTTTTTGCAAAGTGCCCAGATTGTGGCAGAATAAAAAGGCAATAACAGATGAGCAGAGGATCTGTGTTCTATGTTTGCCAGATAGTCATGATCCCAGAAGATGGTGACACACTGCAGCTCCCTCTCCAGGCACACGCCGAGAGAGCATGAGAAGATTTTCTTACATGGCCAAGAAATAACAGTGAACAAGGCAGGATTCCTTCTCCCAGCGCTTCCTTCTCACGCTCTGAGGAGTTCCTCAGGTGGGGGACCCAAGAAGAGAAGTCAAGGTGAGAGATGAAGTCCTTGTTTGACATTAAGGATATTAATGTCGAGAAGAGGTACAGCACCTACTTGCTCACTGTCGAGGGCTGGTTTGATGTTGAGGACTCATACAAAGTCAAAGAGGAGTCAGTCGTTTATGGGACACCCTACTGCTGTGGAGGAAAAGATGGGTCACTAGCGTTCACAAATGAAAGCACCAGAATCCTCTCAGAATCAAATTCTGAGTACTCAAGAGCCTACTCACCCTCTAGACGGCTTCTCCAGTCAGACCGGATTCTCCTTGTCCACAACCTTCAACACAACTTCCAACATCTGCGACTCCACCTCCTGTAACGGAAAATCCTGCAGCAATTCCACCAGCTATGCCTCCTAGGCCTCTGCTATCACCTGCACCAGTGAAACTTCCACTAAGGCCCATCAGGTGTCAGTTCCAAAATTCCAGACTTTGCCCTAGGACTAGGTCTAAGTCAAGATCTCACCATCTTCACTATGGGTCAAGGTTACCCAGACGGTCCCATTCAAGATGAAGACCGGATTCTACAGCCCTATTGAGGTCATCAATATCTTACCACTCGACCACGTCTACTAGCCATTGTTCACCTCTCCTCCAGCAAGGATATCTGCTGTAGACAATCTTAACACTTTCCAAGAGGCCCTTAATAGAGATGCCAACCAACAAATTAAGTATTCCTCTTCTGGCTACCACAACCTCCAAGTCTGTAATATTTGAGACACTGCACCAACAGTCCTTCTTAAGACCATTACACCCTTTGCCCCAGATCTTACTAAACCGGCTATGGATCTGTTCCTGACTCGGGCATCTGTCCAGACGGCCCCTTCTTACCTACAAACGAAATACAGGCCACCTGACCAAGATCCAGATATTCCTCCATGCAGATCCCCCACCTGACTCCGTGTTTGTTTCCGATGCTCTGAAGCTTCATGTCACAGCCCTTCTTCTTATAAGTAACATTAAAAACTGGACTCGGTGGGCAGAAAAGTATGTGGTACTTTGGCTATTTCCATGAAGTCAGCGAGCTCTTCTGCCCTTCTGGGGAGGTATGACAGGTAACTTTGGGACTCACTAAAACAGTTCATAGAAGACCTGCCCAGAGACAACCACGAGGATTTCCAGGAAATCATCAAAGAAGGCATAGTGGTATCCAGTGAGATCATCAGTGCTGCAGCAGATACATGCCTCCTAGCAGCTCGTGGATACTGCCATGGTTTGTGTTGTTCCTCTTGGCTCAGACTCACATGACTAAAGCCCGAAGCACAGCACAGGACCTTAAATCTCCCATTCACATGGAGCACATTGTGTGGGAGAGGTGTAGCGCAGCAGCTAGAGCGCTGACTCTGAATCAAGTGATTCTGGGCAGTAGCTCACTAAATCTTCCCGATGGCCCCCAGCGGCTTGAAACCTTTAAGGAGGTGTATGTTCGCGCTTTACAAATATGAATTATTATTATAATCTCATGATGATGCCAAAATGTCGCGCATGAAAACAGAGCTAGACACTTTGTGGGTGGACTGCTTGGAGAAAAGGAAGGAATACAAGAGACATTCTGATAGTCCCTACGACTGATTATATTTCCATCCGAGGGTTCAAACTCCTCACTGGCCTCAAGGGCAACAGCAGAGAAATCAATCAAGAGGCAGAGTATGTCAGCAGCAATCTGCCTCAGCCACTAAACTCAACACCGGTGGCAAACAACATGTTCCTTCTTTCCCCTCCTCCGTTACCCACTCTGTTAGGAATAAGCTTTACATCTTATCTGAAAGAGTGCAAAAATATAACCAATGACAAATTAATATTGTGCAAAATGCATATTGTCTCAGGTTCAAGTATCCTCTACCAGCAATTCCACCAGAGAAGTCATCCTCTTTTCATTTGGAGCGACTTTGGCAAGAAGTCTCCATCCTCCTGCAAAGACAGGCTGTGAAAAGGTCCCAGTTCCTCACAAGAGAATGGTAATTTGTTCCTGTTACTTTTTCAGGAAGAAGAAAGGACCAAAGAATGAGTTGAGGCTCATTCTAGATCCGAAGAAAGCGAACAAGTGGATTTGCAAAGAAAAGTTCATTTGCATCCCAGTACAATGCTTTCATTACCTGGGAGCTCTTCTAGATACAGCAAACACTAAGGGCCAGATGTAGGAAGCCAAATAGCGATCGCAAATGCCGAAATTCGCAGAATTTCGGCGTTTGCGATCGCTTTTTGGCCTAGTGCTATGTATGAAAGCACAACTGTCTCGCAAATTAAGGAATCGCAAACTTTGCGATTCCTTATTTTTCGAATGCATTTAAGGAATCGCAAATTGCGATTCCTTAAATGGAATGTATGAAGCACCCAAGTTGTGCGAATATGGCATAAGGAATCGCAAATTACCACCAACTACAGGTTGGTGGTAATTTGCGATTTCTTTCAAAAATGCACATTTTTGCATTTTTCAAGTAGCATGTGGCGCACACACATGCCCTTAGGGCATGTATGTGCGCCACATGTGCACTCATGCTCATTTCAGGGGTGCAACAGAGTGTCCTTTTGACACCCTGGCACCCTTGAAATTGCATTCTCAATTTGCGATTCTCTAATTGGGAATCGCAAATTGAGAATGTCTTCCCATTCATTCCTATGGGCCTGTAGGCCCATAGGAATGAATCAGAGGTATTCTTAATTGCGAATCGCAATTTGCGATTCGTAATTAAGAATATTAAGGAATCGCTAAAAATATTGCGATTCTTACCTACATGGCATTTTGCGATTCCTTAACAGCGATTCCCTAAAAATCGCTATTAAGGAATCGCAAAAATGCTTTCACCTACATCTGGCCCTAAGTGTTTCCTTCGGAAGAGAGACATCTAACTATCCTTCAGAAATGTTGCATTCTGAAGACAACAGCACATGATTTGATTTGATTTGTGTATATAGCGCTTGAATCACCCCCGGAGGGGTATCTCAGCGCTCGCAGACTTACAAAAGGAAACTGTTACAATGAGGCAGGTCTAAAAAAGGGCAGTTTTCAGAGCCTTCCTGAATTTCAGATGGTCTGGGCACTGCCTTAAAGCTGTGGGAAGTTGGTTCCACAAGAAGGGCGCCAGATATGAGAAGGTTTTTCCTCCCGTCCTTGCTTTCTTGATCCTGGGAATTTTAAGCAGAGATTTCGAGCTTGAGCAGAGGTCCCTTTGGGGAGAATATTGATGAAGCCTCTCTGCCAAATAGGATGGTCCATTTCCCCATATAACCTCATGTGTCAGACAGCAGATCTTAAATTGCACTAGTTTACGCACAGGTAGCCAGTGGAGCTGTTGGAGGAGGGGGAGTGAAGCTGTTCTGTGTGGGGCGTTCAAGGTTAAACGAGCTGCAGTGTTTTGTACTACCTGAAGGCGGTTCAGAGAGGACTCGTTAGCCGCTATCAATAGGGCGTTACAGTAGTCTAATTTGCTTAACACCAGGGTTTGAATGAGGGTCTTTCGCAAGGGATCGGGAAGATAAGGAAAAACTCTTCTCAGTAGGCCCAGCACGTGAAAGCATGAACTAACAGTGTGTGTTACATGCTCTTTCATGGATAAGGTCTGATCGAGACGCACCCCTAGGTTCTTCGCCGTAGTTTTAGGTGCTGGAGCCGTTCCCAGCTCTATAGGCCACCATTCTGGTGTCCACAGCAGTGGGGCCTCTCCAAAAAGCATGATTTCGGTCTTTCCGGCATTCAGCTGTAAAAAGCTGTTTCTCATCCACTGGGAGATAGCCAGCATGCCGGAGGAGAAGGAGGCTTGGGCTGTCTGAGAGGCCTTATTGAAGGAAAAGGTGAGTTGGGTGTCATCTGCATAGGATATTGGGGTAAACCTGTGGTCCTCAGTAGTGAGGCCAAGGGGGCAATGTAGATGTTAAACATGGTTGGGCTTAAACAAGAGCCCTGAGGCACTCCCTTGGTCAATTCTTTCGTGTTGGAACGGTATGGCCCCAGATTAATGGTCTGGGTGCGGTTAGAGAGGAAACTGGTCATCCACTGCAGTGCCACTCCACCAATCCCGGCTTCCTTCAGTCTCCTGAGCAAAATCTGGTGGTCGACCGTATCGAACAGTGAGACAAATATTGTCTCTTCTAGGGTCATTGGCATCATGCATCTTCCTGGTACCAAATGCATGCTTGTATATGAGACTTCTGCAGCAGTGTCTAGAGGATCTGTGGGAACAGCTCCCAAGCAAGTTTGAAGACAAAGTGATTCTAGCAATTCATGCGGAGCAATTGCTCAACTCAGGTGTCTTCCAGATAATCTACTAAGGGGAATACGTTTTCATCAAGACATCTTGCACAGACAGTAATGACGGATGCCTCCCTGTCTGGTCAGGGTGCTCACATTAATCACCTTCAGAATCATGGCACTTGGTCCCTGAAGGAACAGACATCGCACATATACCTTCTAGTGTTGAGAGCGGTGCTTCCTCCTGTACTTCACAACAGGCTCCCTCCTTGTTTAGACAGACAATACAACAGCCATGTATTACCTGAGCAAACAAAGAGAAACGAGATCCAGAAGGCTGTCAATGGAATCTGGAAATAGTTACTCTCCCAGGATCTCATAATTACGGCTGTCCATCTGCCAGGCATTCCCAATGTTCAAGTGGCCACTCTGAGCAGAACCATTCAAGAGAACAACAAATGGGTATTAAATGATGCATCCTCCAAGACATCTTTTGTGATTGAGGTTTCCATCAAATAGACCTCTTTGCAAATAGCGAACACAAGAAATGCATAACCTTTGCCTGGAGGTTTTACCAACAGACACGTTGAGGAATGACGTATGGATCAACTGGTCAGGCACATGTCTTTATGCCTTTACTCCAATTCCTCTACTGCTAACAGTGATGATCAAGCTGACTCACTTGAAGGCCAGAATGATTCTTATTGCGCTGGAATGGCCCCGTCAATGGTGGTTCAGGGATCTTCTCCACCACAGACCAGACCTACTTCTCAAATTCGGTGGCCAGATTCTGCACCCCAAACTTCAATCCTTGAACTTGGCAGCTTGCTCCTGAACTCAAACGATATGGCCATTTAATCCTTCCTGAAGAGTGCATGGACTTGTTGAGAGAAGCCAGAAGACCATCTACAAGAATATCCTACTCCTTTAAATGGAATAGGTTCTATATCTGGTCTGCTCAGAACTACTTTGATCCTATTTATTGCCAAGAAGATCTCCATGCCATATTTGCTTCATTTGGCTAAAGTAAAGCTGCAATTTTCTTCTATTAAAGTCCACCTTGCAGCAATCACGGCCTATCAAAAATGCCCTTCGCAAATTTCCTTTTTTTAAATTCCTATAGTCAGGGACTTTCTTGAAAGCATTGGAAAAACATATCCTCCTGTTTGGAGATCATTGCCTCTGTGGGACCTGAATATTGTCCTCTCACGTCTCATGAGTCCACCTTTTGAGCCTATACACAAAGCTTCTGTACAACATCTGTCCTGGATGGCTACTTTTCCAGTCACTATTACCTTTGCATGCAGAGTTAACGAAATTCAGGCTCTATGTTCTCACAGACCATGCTAAGTAATCTACAGTAATAGGGTAGTGATGAGAACTCACACCCCAAATTCCTACCTAAAGTGTTTTGGACTTTCATGTCAAGTCATTCAGGTTACTACTTTACTCACCTTTTTTCAAAGCCCGTCATCTCCTGCAGAGAGGTCTCTCCACACTCTTGATTTAAGGAAGGTGTTAAACTTTTATTTGGACAAGACTAAGGCCTTAAGAAATTCCAAACAATTGTTTGTAAACTATGACCCGTTGTGAACATGTTTTTCCACGTTAAAACAATCCTTATCTGGATGGATGGTCTCTTGCACAAACCTGTGTTACCAGAAAGATAACAAAACCTTACCTGGAAAACCAAAAGCCCATTCAACTAGAGGTAAATCAGCTACCACTGCATTACTGAGAAATATTTTAATCTTGGAGCTCTGCAAGACAGCAACTTGGGGATCTGTTCACACATTTACAAGACACTATTTTCTTGAGTCAGATTCTAGAGCTGACTGAAATGTTTGACGGCCGCCATTTTGAGCGGTTGACGTTCTAGTCATCTGACACCACTTACGATATCCAACGCTGCTCCACTACTTACACCTGCCCTGACACAGTCGCGCAGCCTTACAAGATCTTTATCTAAGGTTTCCAACAATATAGCAAATCACCGAGGTTTGCCAAACTGCTCGTTCGACTTAACCCTCATCTTACGCTTTGTTGCACAACTTGCGCTTTTTGCACTTGAGAACTGTTTTACCTTTTTTAACATTTTAAATACCCTCAGCCTTATTTTCGCCGCTCTCTGGTCCACCACAGCTTCACCTGGGCCGATTGAGTGGAGAGAGTTGGGCGTGGTGGGGCTGCCTGAAACGTTCGACGGCCGCCATCTGAGCGGCTGACGTTCTAGACATCCGACACCACTTACAATATCCGGCGCTGCTCCACTACTTAAACCTGGCGCGCCAAAGGCGCACCAAAGGCAAGCCTGTCTGCGCCCGTTCGCGCTCGGACCGCGCTCAGCGCCAGCTACTTTGTCGGTTCCAGGATCCAGCTGGTAACCATGCTTTCATACTCACGAAGTAAGTTGTTGGCACTATCTAATACCAACCTGCGTTGCCCTGGTCCAGTGTTCAACTGTGCTAACAACCCAGGAACACAGATCTGCCCTATATGTAAAATCATGCTCACAAATATTAAGAGTACACCCCCCGAAAAGCCTCATAAAGGTAGAGAGAAGGACATATCTGTCCCTGTGGGACTTAGAGCCCCACAGGGGCTACTCTGCGTTCTCATTAATGCACGTTCGTTAATTAAACCTAAGTATGAATTTGAGAACCTTGTAGAAGAGCAGGCCCTTGACATACTGTTTGTCATGGAAACCTGGGCAGATGAGACCTCTGGTCCTGACTTGGTGGTGGCCATCACGCCTGGTTTTTCAATCACCAGGAAAGATCGCATAGGAAAAAAAGGGGGTGGGCTAGCCATAGTCTATCGGGACTATCTGAAAGCATCCTTTAAAGAGATCCCTACAGGCCCTGATAGTGAAGTGCTCTACTTTAAGTTAGCCATCAATCACACATACTCTTTCAATGGATTGCTGGTTTATCGGCCCCCCGGACCTAGGGCTAACTTTCTACATACCATGGGGCATCTACTTGAATATAAAGTCAACTCCCAGGACTATACCATTCTCGGGGATCTTAATGTTCATCTAGATAACCAGCAAAATAAGGATTCAAGTGCTCTCCTGGACCTACTGACCAGTGTAGGTTTAGTACAGATTACGGGAGGCCCCACCCATAAAGCTGGGCACCTCCTGGACGCCGTTTTTACAGACTGTCCTTTTCTGGAATTTAAAAATATCCTGCAACTACACTGGTCTGACCATGCAGCGGTTATGCTAACTCTTACATTGCCCTCTATAGCCGGCAATAGGCCTCTTCCAACTAGAAGTGTTAGGCGATACCAATGGCATCGTTTGGATAGAACTAAGTTTAACACTCAACTAGGCTTGAGCAGACCCCTTTTATCTCAAGATCCTGAAACAGCATCACTAGATTATCATAACTGGATTGCGTCATCAGTTCAAGCAGCAATTCCTCAACAAGCAGGGAAAATTACCAGGACGGCTCCCACCGAACCTTGGTTTTCAGACGAATTAAGACTTCTTAAGAGGCAATGTCGCAGACAAGAAAGGCGCTGGAGACATTCCTATGACATAAAGGAAAAAGAACTATATAAGGAATTACTGACTCAATCCAAAGGAACGATCCATAAAACTAAGATCAATTATTTTTCGGAGAATATTGAAAAAGCGAAGAATAATTCTAAAGAATTGTTCGCTACGGTCCAGAAACTCAGCCGAGTTCGAGAATCTAGACACAATTCAATAGACCAAGCCTTTTGTAACACCTTAGCATTTACCTTTTGTATTAAGGTATCGAGTATCTATGATACGTTCGCCGCGCGACCTGTAACCGATAACAATACTCAGTCTGCACTTTCTGATGCAGAGAGAGCAGATTTATATGATCCCAATATTCTCTGCATCTCCCACTCTGCATCTCTCAGATTTTCCGCCTATAACGTACAATCAAGTCTCTAAACTTCTTTCTGCCACCAAATCTGGATCACCATTGGACCCTTGCCCTCCCAAGATAATGCACTCTGCGACCGAGTTAGTCTCCCATCAACTTACCGAGATATTTAATCTAGCCATTAAAACTGGAACTTTCCCTAAAATTTGGAAAAAGACCTCTATTCTACCACTTAAAAAAAAAAAAACTTGGATAAAATAGATCCAAGCAACTACCGTCCAATTGCCCGCCTGCCTCTACCAGCCAAACTTCTGGAAAAATATATGAACCAAGTACTATCCACATTCATTAGTAACAATCATATCTTGGTTTCAACACAGTATGGTTTTCGGAGTGAACATAGCACCGAGCTTGCATTGATCACGGCGTCAGAAGAAATCAGGCGCTCAGTGGATAATGGAGGCATGGCTGCCCTGATACTACTGGACCTTTCGGCGGCATTTGATACGGTAGATCACAGCTTCCTGATAAATCGCCTCCAAGAAATAGGCATAGCAGGCTCAGCCCTTTCTCTTTTCAAATCCTTCCTTACTGATCGTGAACAATTTGTGGAAGCGGACTGCTTCAGGTCCCAGAGCTTCAAGCTCCCATGTGGGGTCCCACAGGGCTCGTCCCTGAGTCCAACCCTTTTTAATGTGTACGTTGTCCCCCTAGCCAGACTGATTAAATCCCACGGCTTTGCCATGGTGTCATATGCAGATGATACCCAGATTATTGTTTCTATTTCAAATAATATTGAGGACACAGCTCACAACTTTCATGCCTGTATGCCACAAGTGAGTAGATGGATGTCAGAGAACTGCCTTAAGTTGAAATCTAATAAGACCGAGGTTCTACTTTTCGGCAGAGATCTGTCCTTCTGGTCCTCTGACTGGTGGCCTACTGAATTGGGCCGCCCTCACCCCCCATTCCAGCCACTAAGGCGAAAAACCTGGGAATCATTTTTGACACAACCCTGTCCTTCTCCCATCACGTGAAAGCGATCACATCATCCACTTTTCATACATTGACATTTTTTAGGAACATTTTCCCTTTCATACCTCCAGAACTTCAAAAAACAGTGGCCTCTACATTAGTCTTGTCTAGGCTGGACTACTGTAACGCCCTTCTGATTGGCATAAACAAGGCACTCCTTGTTAAACTGCAGGTCCTCTAGAACCAGGGCCGGCTCTAGTGTTGGTGACGCCCTGTGCGAGAATTTCTGTTGGCGCCCCCCAACCCGTGGTTTAAATTAAAAAAAATAATTGCAGGTGCCCAAAATATTTCTCATGAGACTCCCACCCTTTCCACCACTGCCATTTTTTTATTTTTGCAGTTTTACATAGCGCAAACTCGGCCCAAAGGTATCAGAGTGCTTTACATGACCACCAGTTGCATTACAGATGGAAACATTCATTTGTAGGCATGGGGAGATTAAGTGATTTGCCCAGAATCACAGGATGTTTGAGCGTCCCACCAGATTCGAACCTGGTTCCCCACCTGCAAAGTCGGCCGATCTAGCCGTTAAGCCACACCATGGTCCACCTCAACCAAAGGCAGCACCATTGCCTGCATAGACTCTGGCCAAATTCAGGATGTACACCTGATCTGGTTTGCAAAGTGCAGCAGTGGGGTCGAGGACTCTGAGGACATTTTGAAAAGTTTATTAAATAGTTGCTATTATAGCACAAATTTCACTCACATTTTCTGAAAAGACAGACTCTGAAAAAGCACACCTCAAATATTTCAATACTTTAATTGTAAGAAAATTAAATCAGGTTAATCAGTTTAAATAAGATCAGATAGAACCAAGCATTATGCACAGTGGTGACAGGTTGCACGGAACTGAGTGAGTTGCCCTTAAAGAGACAAACGTTCCACAGTGAAAAGGCGAGAACATTGGCACAGAAAGAGTCAAAGTGTGAGACTCATCTCACACCTGACAAGCTCAAAACTCTTATAATATCATTGATACTCTGAATAGCTCTACCAATAAACTAGAAAACCTAAACTGTAGCACTCTTGTTATTCCAATTTGGCTAAAAAATTTGTGACAATGCACTTCAACTCTGAAAGTAGCACATCTCTATTACAGGACCAGTCCCTCTAACTGCTCCAGGGATGCACCTCAACCATGGCCCGCAGCAACCCATTATTCCACCACTAAGACCCTGCACAGCTCTGCCAATGCACTTCATTTCTATTTTGCAGCAAACCCTGCTACACTGGTACTTGGATGTTCCCATTCTCCCAAAGACGATACTTTGGGAGACTGTGTCCAAATTAGATCATGCTGCAGTAACCAGAACTATAACAACAATGCCAACTTCGTGACATCATGTGAACAGAAAGTGAAAAGTTCAAACCAGCATTGACATAAATCCAGGCGACAATGTTGGTGGCTGACGTTTCGCAACATTTCTTCACCACTACCAATTACTACATGTTGTCTATCCCTGGTATTAAGGCTGAATGAGTCAACTTCTCATTGTGACAGCATTAGAGGTCCATATCAGGTAAACATCACCCCTTGCATGTACAGCACCAAACCCACACTGATGCACCGTTTCTCATCCTGACCATAGGGGTGGAAGGAGAGGCAGTCTGTTCTGTTGAGCTCACAGTAGACCCACCTGCCATGCTGATCAGTGCCAGGAGCAGGAATTTTGTTGAACAGCTTGTTAGCTATATTCGCACCCTGGTCATGCATGGGCAATGACTTGGTTCAAGGTGTAGTGTGGATGGTGAAAGACAGCATAAAAATGAGGGCACGTATATGGCACAAAGAGGTTTGCTACGCTGACAATGCCTGGCCCACCTCAACTGAGTCTGCCCAGCCAATGGAGGAATGCTCAAGTGTTAGCAGAACAACCTCACACAGCATTGCTTTCCCAGCTGGATGAGCAATGGATGTAGGGCTGGCTTCTGCCCAGTGTAATGACGTCAAGAGTAGTTGAGGAAAAAATATAGCTAAATGAAATTAACTGCCTATATGGTGCATTTTCCAGTGCAACCCACTTGCTATGAAAGTGTCCTGGTTCTCAAGAATGAGTGTCAGTGGGTCACCTGTTGCAACAATTAAGCACTGGAATCACCTCAAGGCAGGGCCAGTTATGCAGCTATAGAAGCGAGAAACAGGGAAATAAAGTGATTTGGCCGGGATCACACAGTTTAATCACTAAGCTAAACTGGACTTGTTCTTAGTCTGTAAGTAACCTACAGATCACATCTCTCCCACTCTTGGGGATATAAAAATGTTGACTATATCAAAAGAGATTGTATAGAGGTAATACCGTACTTATGTATGTATGCATGGCTGGAGGTCAGTATAATGACACTACTTTTTTGAAATAGAAATACCTAAGAAAGAATGAATGATCTAACATGGATTTGGGTCTGCATTTCATCCCATCAAAGTTCATGTTTATTATAAAGTTGTATGATGTGCTGTGAAAGTAAAAAACAAATGCCAGGCATACTATAAGTGTGATGCTTAGACGGCAGTTTGGGCTAATAAAACAGGCTACAGTAACATGTAAAAGGATAGAAAATTCCAAAGAAAGAAAGCCATTTGTTCACTTACCTCACAGAGGTGCTTCTGCTGGTTAGGTTCTTGGTGACTGTTTAGAGACGAGTCATTTCACAGCTGATCTTCCTACCCCATGTTGAACCTCACCTCACTCAGCAGGGCTGAGAAATATGCCAGCCTGGTCCAGTCTCTTCTAAATACCGGCTACAGGGCTCTGCTTCTGCACTACAGGGCCATGCCCACAGGCATGCATTGGCTGTCCAGTTCCAGCAGGTCCCTTTGTTGCAGTACCAAGCAGCAGCCATGGGTGCAGATGCTAGCGATCTCTGCACACAGTTCTTATGCATGTGCCATTCTGTGTGCTTTCGGGTTGAGCACGTCCTGGCAGCCTGTGTAGAGGTTGTAGTGACAGAGCCGGGAGTGCCATGCCTGGTTCTGCAAGCAACAGTGCTTGCTGCTGAGTCCAATGGCAAGTTAGAAAACAAAATGTTATCTTTCCAGACACATTCCTCTGCCAAACTTTGCAGCATGCATCACTATTTCACACAATCCAATATACAGTTTCCTTCCAGACACTTGGGCATAGGTACAGCAGACAGCAAGTTGCGCGGGCAGTCCTGCACGAGGCTCTCTTATCACATATATGTCTGTTGTCTTACACACTATGGACTGCACACTGATTTATCATGCAATCGGTCACGCACACTCTCACTCACTGTCATTCTTACTCATAAACACAGTGCTCCATTACACATTTAGACATACAAAATGTCGCACACACATACAATGCAGTTATACTGAAACATAAAACACATCATTTGCTACTTTTATAGCTGTACAGAAATGCCTGTTACACATTCAGCCATACACACAATTTGCTAGTAAGCACAAAGAGCACCACACCTATGTCTCGCTGGGATTAATTGGAGTGTGGCGAAGCTAAGGCACGATATGGCTAAGGATTCAGAGAACTGCTCCAAGCAGAGCGCCCTCAGTCGAAGGAACATAGAGACATCTTTAAGCAGTCTGTAAAAAACAAAGGAACTTCAAACAGGCAAGAAGACAAGAGGTACAGGTTGAGAAATAGGGCCAGAGGGCCAGAGCACGCTCCGTCTCACAACAGAACACATTATAGGCACCATAAACACCGCACGTGCGCTCTCAAATCAGTCTTATAGTGCACATAGCACTGCACGCAGCTAGTCCCACAGAGCTCGCCCGCCCCAATTTTCAGTAACCAATCAGAGGTAGGCAAGGCTGAGGCGCAATGAAATGCCGTGATGATTATAACATCACCAGCCATTCGCCAAAGCCAATAGTGTGAATGCTGGGGCAACTACATAGAACGTTTTTTTTTCTACCGGTAATACTGCCCGTGGCAGGAGCAGAATGCTGGTGCTGAAAAATACGAGCTGGTGGTTGGCACAAATTAAGCACTGCATCCCTCACAGGACACAGGGGATTTTGTTCATGTAATCTGAAAGCACATTCCATTCGGACTTACAATGGTGTGTGCTTTCGGTGTACATGCGCAAAAGGTGCCCCCCCAAACCTGGCGCCCGGTGCGATGGCACCGCCCGCACCGCCCTAAAGCCGGCACTGTCCAGAACTCTGCGGCTCGGCTGGTTTTTGACATCCCAAAACACTCATCAGCCAAGCAGGCCCTTAATGCTTTACATTGGCTACCAGTGGAAAAGTGGATTCATTTCAAGGCCCTCTGCATCGCCTTTAAGGCCCTGCATAATCATGGCCCTGATTATCTGATTCCGCTGGTACACCCCAACCAGAAATCTTCGGTCCTCTTCACACAAGTTGGTGGAGGTCCCCAAATCCCGACTTTCAAACTGGGGCGGTAAAAGCTTTATAAATATCACAACCAGACTGTGGAGTCGTCTGCCTATCAAGCTTAAAAATTCGTCCGACCTGTTTTCCTTTAGGAAAGGTTTAAAGACCTGGTTATTTACTGTATAATTTCTTATATTTTGACCCAAGCCTTTACAGAACCTCAGTGATGTCATGTAGTTGGATGTCAAGTGCCTAGACACCTCAGGGTATTAGTTGCGCTATACAAATAAATAAATAGAGCAGATGCTCAAGTAGGGCAAGCCTCTTTGAGAAATCTCTTTGCTTAAAGTTTTATGCCTTTATTTATCTCTTCCATCACAGCTTATGGGATTAGCTAGCCATTCTATTCAGTGCTTATGATTATCAGTGGAGATCCCCTGAGAAGGAAGGAACGGTTTCTTTCCTGTAATTCTAGCTCTCTTTCAGGGAAATCTCCATTGAAATCATAAGAAACCCATAATTCTCTCCAATGGAAGAGATGCAGTTCGGATAATACTTCCCTGTTACTTACTGCGTCAAAAGGTCAAGATGCTCCTAAAGGCGCAGTATTCTATTGTCTTTCTTACTTTGTTGCAGCCTATACAGTTAAATTTCCATATCCCTCTGTGTTATGCACTTTAAAAGATGATAAAATGGATTTGTGAAGGATGTTTTTAAAATGTCATTTTTTCTTATATTTAGTGACTTTTAAGGCTGTAGGTATTTTCTTCCATCTTTTAAAGTAACTTAATGGAATTGACAATATAAAAGCTGCAAAATTCTTTCATTATGTACCTCCTGGCCTTTCTGAAGGAAGATGAAGATACTACACAAAATATGACTTTGAAAAAAGTGCTCCATTGTCCGCGAACGTGAGCAGGACTACTCAGTGCTTATGACTTCAATGGAGATTCTCCTGAGAAGGATCTTGGATTACAGGTAAGAAATATTCTTTACATCACACTGCCCACCAATAGCACTTTAGTTTGTTCCACACCATGCATGCACACATCAGTGATATCTTCACCACACAATCTCCATGCAGTTTTTAGTAGAACTGGAGAACCACCAGGTCTTTGCATATCCTTAACAGCCTCTGGCCTAAAGGCTATGGGATATGCATTGTCAACAACAATACATAAAATAGAAGGAGGCCTCGCTGTCAAGAGGGATTCCTGATCCTCTACCCTTCTAGACTTCCCTACTCTCCAATCAGTATTGGCACTCCTGATCTGCCATTTTCCTCTCTTCATCTACTAAATAGCCACATTCAACCTGATCTATAGACCTCCCAGATCAAACAAGGAGTTGAATAAAGTAGTATCAGACTTTATCTCCACTTGGAATTTTATCAACCCAACTATCTTGAAATCTTCACCATACATGCCAATTCTACCACAAAGAAAATGACAGTAACTGTCTTGACCCCCTCAAATCCTTGCACATGACACAACACCTCAAGGAACACATCCACATCAAATGAGGCACCACTGAATTATTCATCATGGTGATATCAATGACTGATTGCCATAGCTTGCTATACCCAAGATTAGGGAGACCTCCTTGCTGTGCCCTATTCCCTCCATCATTCACCACTGACTCATTGTGGCTAATGCAAAGGCAACCTGCAAGACATTTGCTCGTTTAAGTACTTCCTAGTTGAAACTCTCCAGAAAGATGGTATCACCCTAGTCCCGAGTCTCACTGTGCGACTAACATCCTCACCCTTCTCGACATCTGGAACTCAACCCCAAAAATAAGCATGGATTCCAGCACCACTTTGAAAACTGTCTCAACCAAACAAAAAGCACTGTACTCATCGATGCCCCTAGGATCTTGCTGTCAATAAACTTGCCATTCACAGGCAAAGAAACAAATGGACAAAATGTATATGTTCTCCTGCAGTAAATCTTAATTTATAGACATGTTCATAGGCACTGAATATATATATATATGACACTCATCCAGTGATTGTGAGTGTTTTCTAAAAGTTTTTGTGTGTTAAACATATCTACTAATGTCCCACTAAAGTTAAATTAGTATACTTTGTGTACTACTAATGAGTGATTCCTTTTTTAGCATAGTTTGTGAGTTGCTGTGTGACTACGTGTATCCGTGCGTGAGTGGGTGTCTGAGTGACTGTACAGGTGTGTGAGTGGGTGTATGAGTGGCTGTATGGGTGTATAAGTGGGTGTCTGAGTAGCTGTGTGAGTGATTTAGTGGCTGTGTGAGTGGCTGTATTAGTGAGTGAGTGGGTGTGTCGGGCTGTATGGGTGGGTGAGTGAGTGGCTGTATGGGTGGGTAAGTGGATGTATCAGTGACTGTATGGGTCAATTAGTGGGTGTCTGAATGGCTGTATGAGTGAGTGACTGGTTGTCCAAGTGGCTGTATGGGTGAATGAGTGGCTGTTTGAGGGGGTGTTTGATTAAGTGAGTTGGTGTGTGAGTGGCTGCATTGGAGAGTAAGTGTCTGTGTGAATGGCTCTATGGGTGAGTGGTTGTGGGAGTGCTTGTATGGATGTGTGAATAGGTATGCAAGTGGTTGTGTGGGTGAGTGAGTGTGTGAGTGCTTCTATAGGTGAGTGAGTGGCTGTGTTGAGAGGCTGTATGGGTGAGTGGGTGTGTGAGTTGCTGTATAGGTGAATACGTAGGTGTATGAGTAGCTTTATGGGTGTGTATGGGTGTGTGAGTGAGTGGCTTTATGGGTAAGTGACTGGTTGTATGAGTAGCTGTATGGGTGAGTTAGTGAGTGTGTGAGTGGCAGTATGAGTGAGTGGATGTGTGAGTGACTGGATGAGTGATTGGTTGTGTGAGTGCTGGTATGGGTCTGGAAATGGGTATGTGAGGGGTTGTGTGGGAGTGGATGTTTGAGAGGTTCTATGGGGGTGTGAGTGGGTGTGTTAGTGGTTCTGTCATCAGTGATGTCATTTGAGATGTAATCAGTGATGTCATTAATGTCACTGACCATGTCATGAGTAATATAAAATGTGAGGTCATAAACAGTGCATTCCGGCGGCGTAAGTTATAGTTAGCTCAGGTAACTATAACTGTGACATTTCTCTGGCTTTGTATGAGTGAAATGTGAGCCTAACTATAACGTCCCTGTAACCTTTTGTTTTTCCAGTGAATTTTCAAAGTTTTTAAAATTTTATTTCCTAACTATAACGTCCCTGTAACCTTTGTTTTTTAGTGAATTTCTACGTTTTTTAAAAACTTTTTAATCCTAACTGTAACCTGTCACCTTTGAGAGCGGGTGTGGGTGGCTATGTGGGTCTGTGAGTGGGTTTGTGAGTGGTTGTGTGAGTGGGTGCATGAGAGTCAGAGTGGGTCTGTGAGTGGCTGTGTGAGTCTCTCAATGAATCTTTGACTGGGTGCATAAGTATCAGAGTGGGTCTGTGAGTGGGTGTGTGAGTGTATGTCTGAGTCTGTGAGTGGGTGCGTCAGTGTCTGAATGGGTCTCTCAGTGGATGTCTGAGTTTCTCACTGGGTGTGTGAGTGGCGCATGAGTCTGTGACTCAATGTGTGAGTGGAGCTGTAACTGGCTGTGTAAGTGTCAGAGTCAGTTTGTGTGGATGTATGAGAATCTCAGTGTGTGTGTGTGTGAGTGAGTGCATGAGAATATGAGTGAGTCTGTGATTCACTGCATCAGTGTTTGAGTGGGTCTGTGAGGGGGTGCAGGAGTTTCTGAGTTGGTCTCTCAGTTGGTGCATGAGTCTGAGTGGGTCTGTGATGAATCTCTGAGTGGGTCTCTGAATGCATGCATGAGTCTCTGAGTGCATGGGTGAGTGTGTGTGTAAGGGTCTGAGTGGGTGCATGAGTCTCTAAGTAGATCTTTGAGGGGATGAATGAGTGTCTGAGTAGGCCTCTCACTTGGTGTATATGTCTGTGTGGGTCTGTGAGTAGGTGTCGGAGTGCCTGTGAGTGGGTGTGTGAGTGTCTAAGTGAAAATGAGGTTGTGTGTGTGAATATTTATATATTTTTATGGTTTTTTGGGTGATTTTAGCAGATTTGTAGCAACTATACACGGGTACCGCGCTCACGCTCGCGGCGTATTCGCGAATATCTCATATGGAGGAAAAAAACTGTTTTTTGACATCTTTAACACACAAGATGTCCCACAAACACCCCTATATGCCAAACACAGGATCAGGGTAACTCTACCCTCACCCCTATATCACTATTTATTGTACATTTCAGCCCGAGGACTGTTCCCTGATGCATAAAATGGAGGCCGCATCTTTCTCTCAAGCTTGTGGACAGCCAACCACGGAATTTCTCTTGACGCGCACTTCTGCGATTAACCGCAGAAGCATTGCAAAATATCTGTGGCTACAGATATCACTCTCATGTTTCTTTTAAATTTCTCAACAACTGAACGGATTTACACCAAATAACAAAAAGCGTAATCTGGGTAACCAAATCTACCTTTCTGCCACATTTGGTGTAATTCCGTCTAGCTGTTCGGGCTGTAGGCGTGTTGACATGTTCCTATGGGAATTAACATGGGAAAACGCGCTTATTTTAACCCCACTTTTTCTCAACCCCCGCTTCACGGATCACCCCAAAACTTTCGATTCACAACAAGACTCACTATGACACTTTGTTTTGAAAATTTGGTGAAGTTTCGTCAAGTGACGCCAAAGATATAGGCAAGTCAAAAAACGCTTTTCCTATGGAAGCATGGTCCTAACTATATGTTATGTTATGTTAATTTGAATTTATAGAGCGCTTAATACCAGAAGGTCTCTAAGCGCTGCAGAAGAGTGGCGTCAGTCCAGAGCAAGTGGAAAACAGTTAGGCCCAGGCTTCAGTGAAGAGAATGGTTTTCAGTTTTTTCCTGAAAGGGAGAAGGCGGCTTTCTGCACGGAGCTGGCTAGGCAACTTGTTCCAAAGGGTGGGTAGAAGAATGGAGAAGGCTCGGCCCCCCTTGGTAACATAGTTGAAGCGTGGGCAAACTAAGAGGCCCATCGTGGATGACTGGCAACCACCAGTAGGTAATATATATATGTAGGTATATATATATATATATATTGCACATAGGATCATTCCATTTTCGAAAAATAATCATCCAGCACCCCAAAGGTATTGGTCACTCGGTAATTTTATTTTGTGACGATAAACATCAACGCGTTTCAGCAGTCTCTTGCTGCCTTGTTCACGATGCCTGAACGCCATTTTTTCCACATTAAAATAGTCAGTACAAATAAAGAACATTGAAGAGGGACTTCACTTTCAATGACTAACATGTAACCCGTTCTTCCTTACAGAGCGGTCACCATCTTAACACATGTCTTTTTACTTAGATAAACATTCAGTATTGAGAACAATTATACTCAATCGCCTGCTTAAGACTCCTATATGTTGCAGAAACAAACATTTCTTGCACATTATAGTCCTGCATTTATGGCGATCAAATTATAATTACAAAAACTGCTCTACATGAATTCATTATTTCAATGGTCAATTCACCAGTCTTACCGCATATACAAATCTTATTTGCTCATTAGTGTATACTAGCGGTACTTCATCATGGTAATTACGGTACAATTACAAATAATAAAGTGCTAGTGCTTTTTGTGCAAACTTTGCTTTCAAAGTGCAAGTGCTTCAAGTATATTGTGTCTTAATTCTTTAAAGACATATAATTATCATATACTTTCAAAGTGCACATATCAGTCACTTAAACAGATTAATCACGATATAAATACTAAAGTACTAGTGCTTTTGCATATATCTAAAATACTCATATAAAATCAAAAAATGACAATGCTTTACAGTATATTAATTTTCCTATTAAAACATATTTCATATACTGAATAAAAAGCATATTAAAACATATGATTAAAAATTCAATTGTACCATCCTCAATATATAATAACAGTGTTAAGAACAAATTTCATCTGGTATTCATGACCACTCCCCTCTTACTTCGTTCATTTAAAAAGAGGAAAAAAAAAAAATGTTCCTAAAAAGAACAAAATGGTTTTACATTGTGCAGCTTTACCTTCATTCTCTTTTTTTCCTTTTATATCTAGTATAGACAATTATATAGATCCTCATCTACATTTAATCCTTGAGGTTCCTTACTATTGAACTCTAATATGTAGTAGGTCTCCAATTTTCTGAGTTCCTTTTCCCTATCCCCACCTCTTCTTTTTCTGGGGATTTCTGCTATACAGCTATACTCTAAACTAGAGGGATCACTTTTATGATGAGTTTCAAAATGTCTCGCAATTGGATACGTTCTATCCTGATTCACAATCGCTCTCCTATGCTGCAAGATACGCTTATAAACTGGTAAAGTTGTACTACCTATATAAATTTTTGGACATGAACATTGTAATAGGTAGACAACAAAGCTGGTTCTACAAGTTAAAAAACCCTTAATAGTAATTGTTTTATTAAAAAATGTCTTAAAATCCGTGCGATTCATGCCGTGTTGGCACGCCTTGCACTTAAAACATTTTTTAAAACCTGGTTTTTGTTGGAGCCACATCGGGGCCCCTCCTTTCCTCTCCTGATACTCACTTTTTACAATTAAATCTTTTAACGATTTTGGCTTTCTATACGTGATATCAGGGTGTTTGTTCATTTTAGGGCCCAGTACTGGATCATCCTTAATCAGATACCAATGCCTATTCGAAATGGCTCTCATTTCTTTGTGTTTGATATTAAATGTAGTTATGAACCTATGGTTCTCCCAACTCTTCTGTATTCTCTTTGCATTATTCTTTTGTTGGGTTCTTGACGGTTCGAATAGCACTTTGTCTTTCTAAATTTCTTGCTTTCATAGCTGTTCCTTTTATTACACTAGGTGAATATCCTCTTTGAATAAATCTGTCAGTCATCTCTTGTTCTATTCTCAGATATTCTTCCTCGCTACTGCATGCCCTGCGAGCCCTAAAAACTCCCCAAAGGGGATACTCCTAATCAAGGGTGCAGGGTGGGCACTCCCTGCGTGAAGAATCGTATTACCCGCAGTTGCTTTTCTAAAAACAGTAGTTTCTAGTTTCCCCTACTGGTTTAATACGAATATCAAGGAAATCTATGGTGGTTTTACTATATTGGCCTGTAAACTTCAAATTTAAGGTATTCTGGTTAAGGTCCCTGATGAATAATGCTATTTCCGTTTCCGTGCCCTGCCACAGCACAAAAACGTCATCTATGAACCTTACCCATAACAAAATCTGTTCTGACCATTGTTCAAGTGGTGGCCCTCCGAGCACCTGCTCCTCCCACCAGCCAAGATGTAAATTCGCATAGCTGGGGGCGAAGCAGGTGCCCATCGCCGTCCCCCGTTCCTGTAAAAAAAGTTCATCACCAAATAGAAAGATATTTTTCGTTAGACACCATTCCATTAGTTCTAAAATCATTTGATTATGTTCTAAAAATCTAATTGGTCTCCTATTCAAAAAATATTCTGTCGCTTTCAAACCATCAAAATGTCTTATACTAGTGTATAAAGTAGAGATATCAAGTGTCACTAGTATCATCGTTGCTTCATTCCAACGTATATCATAAATACATTTAAGAAAATCTGTAGAATCTTTGATGAATGAGGACAATGTTCTAACAATCGGATTCAGAAAATAGTCGATATACCTTGATGCATTTTCGAATAGGCTTCCACAGGAGGAAATTATTGGTCTACCTGGTGGGGTTGTGGCACTTTTATGCACCTTTGGAAGCATATAGAAGACCGGTATTGCTGGTTGTTCTTATTTGATAAACTTATATTCGTCCCAGCTTAGCAATTTTTCTTCTTTCCATACATCCAGTCTTTTGAAGAACTGTTCTTTTACTCCTTCATATTCCTTCATGCTAATCCTTCGGTAACATTCACAATCATTTAATTGACTGAGTGCTTCCTTCTTATATAATTCACGACCCCACAACACGACATTTCCTCCTTTGTCCGAAGGCTTTATCAACACCCCCTCTTCTCTTTGTAATTTCGCCACCGTTTTGTGTATTAAAGCCTTTTTTGGATTTGTTTTCTTTCTTTTTTGGCTTATCTCATAATACAGTTGTTTAAAATCTTTAGTTACACTTTCACTGAAGATATCTAAATTATCTTTTGCCACCTGTGGTATGAATCTGGAAGGTGGTCAAAATGGAGTATAGTCTTCTTTTTCTAGCCTGCGGATCACTAGTTCTGCCTGTTCATTGATATCAGGTGTACTATTCATATTGTCCATATCCGTATTGGCTTCATTCATTAATGTTAGTAAATCCGCCAAGATGGGCACATCGCTTACGCTAAGAATATTAGATTCATTTGAAGGATCTAATAATGTTCCTTGTTCCGGGGGAGTTTCGGGGTGTCGACTTAAATGCAACTTCGATAATTTGAGTTTGCGAATAAACCGGTATAAATCCATTCTGCTCTTAGGATAATTATATTCATTATCATCACAAAAGGAAAGTCCTAATTCCAATACCGATTGTTCTTCCTTAGTTAAAATCACTGTACTCAAATTTATAATCGTGTTACTTTCAATTACTTTTTCATTGGTTTCTTCACATTGGAGCGCAGAGATCTTTTTGTTTGCCAGTCTTGTGCTCCTCCTGTAACCTTCACCCCCTCTTCTTTGTTTCCTCCTCCTCGGCCTCTGCCTCTTCCACGTCCTTTCCCGGTGCGATGGTCTGTTTGTTGCTCCAACAGCATAAAACGGAACTCATCTGTGACGGCTAATCTTACATCCCTCATCCCTCTTCCACTTTGATTTTCTAATTCTTGTTTTGAGCCCGTATCTGAACTTACTTCACTGAGGGAAGTAGCTTGTTGATCAATAAAGCCACTCTGGATCTTTTGTCTTCTTTCAGGGTCGAATTGTTTTGCAAACGTATAAATTCGTCCTGATTCGTAATCCAGGCAATCACGAAGAAATTTAGTAGCCTTTCTGTCCTTTATACGCCTTTCATACTTATCCAGCCTATTTTTCATGTCATCTTTAAATTTATTCACTCTAGTTTTGTCTTCACATTTTTCCAGGATATCATTCAGTTCTTTTATTTTCATGACCACTTCCCGCCTTTCCTTTTCAGCATATTTAACTAGGATGCGAATCATGTTCGTGGAACTGTTTGCGCTGTTCTCAGCCCATTCAGACAACATTTCTGACTGGGGATTTTCGTATGTCGGGGTGATCATTATTCGCAGTCCGCGTGGGACTCGTCCCACTTGTAGGTATTGATTCAAAGACGCCACTTCCCACCATCGTGTGATCTCTCTTTTTTTAAGTTTTTCATACTCTTGTAGTTGTCTGCCTAGGTCGTTAATATCCCTGGGGGCTAGAGCGCCCCTCTCTCTTTGCAGCGTTAGAGCGGTTTCTTCGAAGAGTTTTAAGGCTTCTAGTTGCCTAGCTGCACATTCCTCGTCATTCATTTTAAACTTCGGTGCTTTACCTTTGGCTGGATTTAGTCTTATCTATACTTGAGAAGCTTCTACTGAATTTTCTCTTTTTGATTTACGACTTTCCAGCCCAACTCCCGTGGCCGCTTATACTATCGCTCGCTTACCGGAGTTTGCCGCGAGTCTCCGCCCCGATTCCGAGATCCTCCGATCACCGGCTCCAGGTTCCTGCTCACGGTTTCACCACTCCTTACAGCCTTCCGCTTTCAGCTCTCGGCTTTTCGGCGATGTTCCGTTGCGGCAACACGGGGGGGCACGCCTGTCTCTGTTTCAAAAATGCAAGTTGGCGATTTCCACTGGCGTGCTTCCAAATCGTCAGCGGTGCTGGTTCGAAACGTTTCGCCACGTTTCCAAATATTGCACATAGGATCATTCCATTTTCGAAAAATAATCATCCAGCACTCCCAAAGGTATTGGTCACTCGGTAATTTTATTTTGTGACGATAAACATCAACGCGTTTCAGCAGTCTCTTGCTGCCTTGTTCACGATGCCTGAGCGCCATTTTTTCCACATTAAAATAGTCAGTACAAATAAAGAACATTGAAGAGGGACTTCACTTTCAATGACTAACATGTAACCCGTTCTTCCTTACAGAGCGTTCACCATCTTAACACATATCTTTTTACTTAGATAAACATTCATTATTGAGAACAGTTATACTCAATCGCCTGCTTAAGACTCCTATATGTTGCAAAAACAAACATTTCTTGCACATTATAGTCCCGCATTTATGGCGATCAAATTATAATTACAAAAACTGCTCTACATGAATTCATTATTTCAATGGTCAATTCACCAGTCTTACCGCATATACAAATCTTATTTACTCATTAGTGTATACTAGCGGTACTTCATCATGGTAATTACGGTACAACTGATTTCCAGCATTATTTATTGGGCCATTAAAGAAATAAATAATGCCGGAAATCAGTTGGTGTGAGCCGTTAATGAATGTTCCAGCAGCCCATGAAGAAGAGGCCTTGCAGTCTTGAAACACGTTGGCAAGAACAATTACAGTTGGAGCAGGGAGACGAACTGCATTCCAATGCCTGATGGTTAAACGCTGTCGAGTGCCCTCTGGAATGCTTTAGGGCACTTTTGTTTTGAAATATATCTATATATATATATATATATATATATATATATATATTCACTTAAAAAAACAAAGGTTA
Source organism: Calotriton arnoldi (assembly GCA_963921515.1). Lineage (NCBI taxonomy): Eukaryota > Metazoa > Chordata > Amphibia > Caudata > Salamandridae > Calotriton > Calotriton arnoldi. Next base: position 2,638,527 of record CAWUFW010000543.1, on the reverse strand, counting down.
CAGGGACGTTATAGTTAGGCTCATATCCCACTCGTACAAAACCAGTGAAATTCAGCAGTTGCAGTTACCTGAGCTAACTATAACTTATGCCCACCAATGCACTGCTTATGATCTCACATATTACATCACTCATGACATGGTCAGTGACATCACTCATGACATCTCAAATGACATCACTCATGACATCATCCACAGAACCACTAACACACCCACTCACAACCCCACAGAACCTCTCAGACACCCACTTCCACACAACCGGTGGTGGAGAAAGGGGGTGGGGCCTCCCATGAGCTCGGACTTACTGGAGGTAACAGGAGGAGTTATTGGCCCCTAAGGACCCTCAGTATCCAAGGTGACTTCCTCCCCTGGGGCCCAGCCTTTTAAATAATAACTTTTAAATAGGGGTGGGAAGGGGCGCGTGATTTTGGCCCCAAGGACCCCATCCCCTGGGGCCCAGCTCCTATGGCACCCAGTGACCTTTGTTGGGAACAGCAGGGGCAGCCTTAAGGCCCCCGTGGTCACTGTTGGCTCCCCGCCTCCTGCAGGAGCTGGCATTGCTCTGACAGACAGGGGGCTACTGAAAGGCAGCACCCTATCGGTCAGAGCAATGTTTTCATATGTTTTCCTGCACACATATTTGCGTGCAGGGAAACAGATGAAAACTCTGCTTTCTTCAAGCCGGAGCTGTTTGACAGCTCTGGCTTGCAGATAGTGGAGTTATGTTTGCTTTTGCTGGGTGGGAGCTGTCAGCTCCCACCCAGCAAAAGCAAACAGCCACCTCCCAAGGGTGGGCATGTCAGGAAGTCTGAGGAGCCATCCCTGGGGGTGGCGGTCCCCAGGGCCATCCATGGCTCCACGAGGGGGGCCATGCGCCCCCTCCAATGTTTAGTTAAGCCCCAGGGAGGTGGTGGTCCCAGGGGTCCACAATGGACCCCTTCATTATTTTCTTTGAGCCCCGGGAGGTGACGCCCCCGCCATGCACAATTTTCGTATCAATAATTTCACTGCAAATGTTGCAGTGCCATTATCAATGATGTTATAGAAGATGTCACGAGTGATGTAATGTGTGGCGTAATTAGCAGTACATGGCGAGAGCATGAGTTTTAGTTACCATAGGGCACGAGTTATAGTAATTGAGATAAATATAACTATACTGTTGTATTTCTATTGTTTTGTGTGTATAAAATATTAACCTAACTATAATGTCCCTGTAACCTTTGTTTTTTTCAGTGAATTTCTTAGTTTTTTTAAATTCTATTCCTAATTATGACGTCCTTGTAACCTTTGTTTTTTTTAAGTGAATGTCTACATTTTTTTAATGCTATTTCCTTACTATAATGTCCCTATCATCTATGTTTTTTTAATAAATGTCACCGTTTGTTTTTTTATACAAATTGTTCTACGATTTGACGCATAAGTTCTAAGCCTGGGCGTAGTTCGCAGAGTTTTGCTATGCGGAACTCCGCGAAGTTACAAAAAACTCTGCGAAGTTCCGCGAGTGGAGGAGTGCAGTGCGAACTGCAGTTTGTGCTGGTATTCCTGCCGCTCGGGTAGAAATTGTACCCGAGCGGCAGCACGCAAACTTACCGTTCGTGATCGTGAACTTACCGTTCGCGATCGCGAGCGGGGAAAAAACTCTGCTGCACATGGCGAAGCGAAGTTTTCTGCACTCCGCGAGCTCTGCAGAGTGCGGAAAACTCCGCAAACTCCGCAAACTGAGCGAAGTTCACCGCCCAGGCCTAATAAGTTCACTTTAATAATATAAATTTTCACAAGTTTATAAATACATTTTATTCACACATACATTCTTATTATATATTATAAAACTAAAAATTAAAAAAATTATGGTAAGGTAACTTATGTAGCCTTTCTGTGAATGCAATGCACCAAGTTTTTTAAAATTCATTTTATGGATCTGCAGATCCATTGCGAATACTTGACAAATAAGGGGTCTGCCGGTTATATTGCACACATCAAATACTAAAACAATAACGCATTTAATATAAACATGCTTTTGCAATTTCTATAAGTACTTCCGCCTCACGAAGGGAGCACGGTTAGCGGTCTAGTCTGGGGGGAAGTGTGCCTATTTATTGTGCATGCCAGAACGGACGCGCAGCGGACGCGCGCAGCGGACGCGCCAAAGGCAAGCCCGTCTGCGCCCGACCGCGACCAGATGGGACCCGGGGCAAGAACCCCTGCCCGAACAGGATTAGCCCGCAGGTATACCGCCAAACAGCTACACGCACTATGCCCCCCCATCACGGAGATGTGCAAGCATAGCATATTGGCAGGGAACCTGTGTCATAATTGCAGTCACTGCCCATTCATGACAGAGACGAGCTCGAAAATTAGGGAGGTCGGTCAGAAGCTTAGTTTTTCTCTGATTAACTGTAGATCTCTGAGGAAACATAAACATGAAATTCATGACTACCTGTTAGATGACTAGTCGGATGTGTTATTCCTCACAGAAACCTGGCTAAATGAGGACTCGGCTCCAGATATTCTTGAAGCCCTCCCACATAACTACAGAATTATTAGAGTGGACCGGCCGACTAACAGGGGAGGAGGGATTGCTATTATTCACAGGATATCTATTCAGTGCACCTTAGAGCCCACTGACATTGAGGATAGTGAAGCAGGCTTTTTCTCTATTATGGCGTCCTCTAATTACATTATAAAGGGGTACTTGATTTATCGGCCTCCTGGGCCCCACACGCGGTTTGCATCCAGCATTATTGAGCAAATAATGCAACCTGCACTGCGTTATGAGAAAATGCTGTTGTTGGGGGATCTGAACTTACATTTCGACGATTTGTCAAACACTGGTGTGCAGGAGATCTGCCAGGAACTGGCTAATCTCCAATTGACACTTAAATCGGCACTTCCTACTCACCAACTTGGTCACCTATTAGATCCGATTTTTGCTAACTGGGGCGCCTTACAAATTGAATCCCCGGTCCCTATCCCGTGGTCTGATCATTTTGTGGTTCCTTTCAGTGTTACGCTGCCTCAGTTTAATGTATCGACAGAGACGGGCATTAAGAAACAGCAGAGGAAATGGGCTAAGTTTTCACTGTCTAGTTTCAATTCGGCCTTACAACAGGTCGGGCCACCTGGCGGCACAGATATTAATTCTGTCTGTGACGCACTTGACAAACGAATCGTGGAGGCATTAGTAATGCTCCTTGGTCATCGAGAGCATCTGGTAGGCAGTTAAAAACCGCACCATGGTTCAGTAGTGAGCTTAGAATAGCTAAATCAGCTTGTAAGCGCCTTGAAAGAGCGTGGAGAAGAAATTTCTCAGAGCTTAGGAAAACTGAATATAAATCTAGTCTTAAAAAATATCACTCTCTCATCAGGAAAGCGCGGGCCACCTATTATAATGATAGGATTGGGACAGCCGAGAACGCTTCGAAGGAACTCTTCACTATCTTTAAAGAGATCTCGTCACTAGCAAGAGTCACAGCTCCTGACACCAGCTCAGCTGACTCCTGCAATCTGGTGGCGGACTTCTTTGCAGAGAAGGTGGGAAAGATTTACTCTACCTTCCCTGACACAGCACGAAATGGGTGCGCGGATAGTGAGGGGACACCCAACATAGCAGAGGCGGAATGTCTCTGTGAATTTGTAGTCCCCATAGGTGACCTACTTAAAGATGTAGCCTTAAGCATCAAGTCAGGTTCACCTAGAGATCCGGCTACCCCTAAGGTTTTAAGAGGGAGTCTAGATGTACTAGAGACTTATATTTGACACCTTCTTGAGCTCTCGTTTACCTCTGGAACAGTCCCTAAAAGATGGAAAGAGGCGATCGTCATCCCCTTAAAAAAGAAACCGAATGTTAGCATGAGCCAACTGGAAAATTTACGCCCCATCTCACTGCTCCCTTACTTCGCCAAAATAGCAGAGAAGGTGGTTAACACCCAATTGACAGCTCACATCAATAAACATAACCTGCTTCATCCCACTCAATCGGGTTTTCGTGCTACATACTCCACTGAATCGGCACTGCTCTTATCTACAGAAATCATCCGCAGACATGTAGATGAGGGACAGACGGTGGCTTTAGTCCTATTAGACCTCAGTGCCGCATTTGACACTGTTGCCCATCATACGCTACTTCAGCGCCTCAGGAAAGGAGGTATGGCTGGCCGAGCCATGGAATGGTTAAGCTCCTTCTTACATGACCGTAGCTTCCAGGTGTCGCAGGAACCTTTCTACTCTAAAAGCATCAAGCTGGACCAAGGGGTCCCACAGGGCTCCATACTTAGCCCCACCCTCTTTAATCTCTACATCACCCCCCTGGCGGAGATTATTGGGAAATTTGGCGTCAGTGTTGTGTCATGCGCTGATGACACACAACTGGTGGTGACCCTAACTCAAGATTATGATAAGGCAGCCATCAATTTCTCTACATGCCTACAAGAACTGGCGTTGTGGATGGCCCATAACTGCCTTAAACTTAATGGCAATAAAACAGAGGTGCTAGTGATAGGCAAAGCACCCTCGATCTGGTCCTCAGCATGGTGGCCTCAGACGTTGGGACCGACCCCCCCCCTAGGGATCAGGTAAAGAACCTGGGGTTGTGGTTGGATACCAAACTATCCTTTGAAACTCACACCAGGCGGGAGGCGGGAAGTTGTTTCGGGGCTCTGCGAGGACTCCGGAAGACCTTAGATGTACTCCCTGTCACAGCGAGGAAAACGATGGTCCACGCGCTGGTGACATCACGTCTGGACTATGGGAATGTCCTCTACCTAGGAGCAAATATCAAATGTGTACAGAGACTCCAATGCATTCAGAATGCTGCGGCTCGTCTCGTTTTAATGCTTCCTAGGAGAGCCTCATCCAACAAGGCCCTGGCTTCCCTTCACTGGCTCCCGGTTAGGGAACGAATTCTCTTTAACGCTTTGTGTGTCAGCCACGCATCCTACAGAGGAAGGGGCCCACCTATCTGCATGACCTACTTACCCCATATGCTCCTACCCGCCGATTGAGATCAAGTGGGACGGGGCAGGTTAGCATTCCAACTATCAGAAGAGCTAGGATGGGAGGTCGCACCTTCCGCTTTCTAGCTGCCACGCATTGGAATAAACTCCCCATAGGGCTCCGGCTGGAGTCTTCGGAGACAATTTTTCGGAGAAAGACCTGGCTTTTTCCATACGCAAGTCCTCCAGTCTAATCTTTTTTGTTTTCACCGCATTGCCCGGCACCTGGTCTTTTTTTGTCGCAGCGCGGGGGGACACTAGCTAGTGTAGGCATGCGCTTTATAAATTTGTTTATTATTATTATTATCACTTCCTATGTGTGGGTATGTGAGTGGCTGTATGAGTGACTGTGGGTGTGTGAGTGGCTATGTAGGTGTGGGAGTGGCTGTGTGGGTGTGTGAGTAGGTGTGAGTGGTTTTGTGGGTCTGAGTGGCTGTATGGGTGTGTGAGTGGTTGTGTGGGTGTGTGAGTGGCTGTGTGGGTCTGTGAGAGGGAGTGTGAGGGTTTTGTGGGTGTGTGAGTGGCTATATGGGTATGTGAGTGGTTGTGTGGTGTGTAAGTTGTTGTGTGAGTGGCTGTATGGGTGTGTGAGTTGTTGTGTGGGTCTGTGAGTGGGTGTTTGAGTGGTTTTGTAAGTATGCCAGTGGGTGTGTGACTGGCTGTGTGGGTAAGTGGATGTATGAGTGAGTGTGTGAGTAGGTGTGTGGGTCTGTGAATGGGTGCATGTTTTTTTTTTTAAATAAGGGTCGGGATCTGCAGATCAACCGGAATCCGTAAGGATCCAGGCAGATCCGCGGATCCTCACGTGGGGAAAAAAACTTCTTTTCTTGCCCATGAGGGGTCTCTCACAGACCCCTCCATCCCATGGTGGGGTCAGGGTTCCTCTACTCTGACCCCTTCTATCACTTTTACATTTTTGTTTCCCCTCTGGAAACCATGTCATGATGCACAAAATAGTGGCTGCAACTTTCCTCTCAGGTTGCGGCTAGCCAAGCATGGCATTGCTGTTGGCGTGTGGATCTGAAATCCGCCCGGATCCACAGAGGATCCGCAGTGGATCAACATCTCTAGATATACATAAATCTTTTTACTTTAATAACTCGAAAACGACTAAACAGATTTACACCATATCACACAAAGCAGTATTTCTGAACCCAGAACTAGCTTTCTGCCAAATTTGGTGTAATTCCGTTCAGCGGTTCGGGCTGTAGTCGTATCTAAAATCCCTATGGGAAATTGCTTGGGGGAAATGTGTTTTGGGACCCCCCCTTTTCTTGGCTCCCACTTGATGGATCAACCTGAAACTTTACGGACTGCAACTGAAGTGACTGGCAAACTGGTTTAGAAAATGTTGTGAAGATTCACCAAAGGCACCAAAGTTATTAGCAAAACAACGCTTTTCCTAACGAAACTAGGTCCTAACTATAACTACCAACTGGTGACCGCCAGTAGATAATATATATATATCATACTTTTCTTTTTGAAAAGTGCTTTACAGCCTTAGCTGGCTATGTTGGCCAATCTCACAATTGCTTATTTCTTTTTAGAGCAGTCTGACAAAAAACCTGTTTCACACACCTTTTTTAAAGGACATTTTGTTTAAAAAAAAAAAAAGCAGTGCCATTTAATCAAGTAAACTGCAGCTTACAGAAGGTTGGGAAATTGACACTGCTCGCTTAAGACAGAACCCCCCCAGTTATCCATTAATGTGCTGATTATGAGTTCTTTTTTCTCTCTCGTAAAGAGAGAATCGCAAAGCACTGAGCGCAGCCTGTTTTGAGGGTTTTGTTTTTGCTCAGAAAGCCTTTCCAGACCTTACCAAAATAACTTCATGTTACGTCTTTTGAGAGATGTTCCTTTTTTCTGACAGAGATGGCATACTTGTGAAAAAATGCTTTCTCTTGATGAGGTGCCTTTCCAGTGACAGGAAAAAGGTAAAGACATATCCTCATAGCATCTATATTGTTTGGCTGCCAAATCGCCGTGGTCCAGTAGAATGTTCTTTTTGTAGCAAAATGTCCAGAAGGATTTTGAAGGACTGGGCGAAGATGAGGCTGCATGGCCTTCAGGAAAATTAGGGAAGGTGTCAGTAGCCTGCTTAAGGAAGAACGACGGGGCAAAGAGAGGGGGCTTCCTCTACAATAGATCTCTCCATTACCTCAAAAGGTTCCTAGATTGTTTTGTAGGAGAGTGAGCAGTATTTTTTTTTAACTTGTAGCAGGTGCCCGCATTAGCTGTATGAAGATAACAATAGTGTTGCTTTTCTATATCTTATTCCTCGTCCAGCAGGTTTAGAAGGCATTTTGATGAATCTGCGTGTGTAGATGTTGGAGATGGTTGTTGAGAGTGAGTTGGTGAGCGGTGTTGTTTTTGTAGAGTAGCCTTATTATGTAATAGACATGGAGATGCAAAGTTGTGAAGAGTAGCATGTTGTGTATGTTGGTTGCGACCATTCCAGAAAAGGCCCAAACAGGCAATTGCCCCTGTCCTCCCACCCCTTAGTTTCGATGCCTTAGCTGAGACACCCTGAGCTCTAAGCTTAAATGGCCCAAGGTCAGGTGACTTTTAGCCAATGGGAACCTTAGCCCTAACCAATCAGATCCCTAGCCCTAGGACCAGGCCCTTACAACCAAATCACAGCCCTAGTCCTAGTAGCCAATCAGAAACCAAACCCTAAACTCTAAGTCCAAAAGAAACCCTAGCCCCAGGAACCAATCAGAACCTGGGATCTATCAGCCAATCAAAACCCCAACCCTAAGTCCAATAGAAAACCTAACCCCAGGAACCAGTATGAACCCCAGACCTATCAGCCAATCAGAACCCTATCCCTAAGCCCAATAGAAACCTTAGCTATATGAACCAATCAGAGCACAAATGTAACAACCAGTAGGAAACATATAAGGGGTATGGGACCATAAGCACAGACTGATGGCCAGTGGGCAGGGAGCTGCTCCTGAAAATCAGAATCTCCTTGGATACAGACAGGCTCAATCCACACATAGCATGTCCTGTTTTTTCCCTGCAGGTAAGCCCCAAATCTAAGCCACTTAAAATACTGCTTAAGGAGACCTTTCCAGAAGTCACATTCGAAGGGTCTCTCACCTGCTTGCAGTTTAATCCCAGCATGTGAGGAACATATCGGCCTTCCTTTCTGCAGGACTGCCATGGTTTCCATGATCGTCTTGCATTGAAGTTCTTGCTGAAAATTAGACCGGAACGGTCACTCTAAATCCATCAACCGGTCTTCTTTAATTTTCAGCAGTGTAATGGCTGCTCTGATATTTGAGCTGGAAGCCGCCATCATGCCTTCTGGAACAGTGCTATCCACCCACTCAATGCATGGAGCATAAGAATGCAGAGATGGACAGATCGCACAACCTCCGTATTCTGGCAGATGCCCCATTACTATTTGCCTCTAAATGAGCTCTCTTATTGTGTTATGCAGATGTGAAAAGAGACAACACATTATATCCACAAAAATAAGCACAACAGTAGTGGCTTAAAGGCAGTTCCTTCACTTCACCAATCATGGTAGGACTGCTGCAACTGTAAACCACTTAGATAGTTAACTGACTTCTAAGCTAGTTCAAAGCCGGACCTTTCTGCACCACAAAGTGAACTGCAAGGGACCCAATTTTGGGTATAGAGATGCACAACAATTGTAGCACACCTGGCTCTTTGTGTTCTTTTAGGTCCACATGTATGTCATGTAGATACAAACTCATTCAGGTAAGTCGCAATTGTGTACTTTATGGAAAGCACTAACCCTCTATGGCAATTATAGTGTATGCGGTATTAGCATCTGTAGTAACTGCCCTGATGCAGTTCAGCACCTAAATAATAGCTGCACATTATTTAGTCACTAGACTGCGCTACAAAAACCAGTGCAATACCCTGGTGCTGTACATATTCTTAAAACATCAGAAACTGCTTCTAAATTTATTTTGTCATTTATAAGTAAAGGAGAGCGATTTTCCTCATCAATCCCTGGTTCGAAAGGATCAAGGGCAGTCAGGAGTAACGGAGCTCCAGTTGTACCAGCTTATCCCTCTTGTGTGCAGGGCCTGCTTAGGGGACCCAAACTGAATACGAAGTATACCCTTTTAGCACTGGACTATCAGAAAAGTGAAGCAGGGCATCTAGGGCTTACTTAGGGATGTGTGAAAGAAATATGCGCTACGCCCATCTTAGTCATTTGAAAATGTTTACAAAAATCAACATAATCTGTGCATTATAGTGACAGGCAACAAGGGGATATTTGTGCACTCAGTGAGCATAAAGCTAAGAGCACACATGTACAGAATACAAATTTATCCAGTATTGGGGTATCTTTCATAGATTCACATGCCTGAATCATTCCCCGTCGTCGAGGCGGGAGTCCCACGGTAAATTACAAAAGTAGTGCCAAAAGTAAATAACAGTAGAAGGCTAAAAGAAAAGGCCTAAAACTTAGTAGCCTATCTACATCATTATAATGAAAAAGAACCAAAGGTTAGCTCCAACCAATCAGCTACCAGCACCCTCTAGAACACTCTCAGCAGAGGCAGTTCTCCTCAGATTTTCACCGCACGTCGTGTGGAAGGGAGTCTCCCTGAGTGCCAACTCAGTTCTTCTCAACTTTCTTCAGCATGTCTGACAAAAAGGCCCTTTTTAGACCCTGTAGGACCTGTGATAAGAAGAGGGTCCATGTTGATGATCAACATAAGGATTGCATTTATTGCCTCTATCCTAAGCATGAGGCAAAAAATTGTAAAATCTGCCGTACCTTCCCTGCCAAAACTCTGAGGGATAGGGAGGCAAGGCTTCTTTTGTGGCTTAAATCCTCTTCGGCTGAGGAGGATGACAGAGCCTCTACGTCCAGCAAGAGGGCTAGATCCCAGGACAGCTCCTCAAGTGAAGGACGAAAACATCACAAGTCTTCCCATGCTGTTCCTGACCCTTCACAAAGGTCACCTAAAGCGGCTGTCACAAAAACTGTGAGTAAAACCATTATTGTGACCTCTTCTGCCTCATCGTTGACAGCTACTATCTCGACGACGGCCATAACCTCACCTATTTTATTACCAGAATTTCTATGTCATCTAAGAAATCTGGTATTGAGGACTCCTCTATGAGAAAACCTTCTTTGAAGGCCCCGTCAACGACCGCATCAATGACGAGTCCGTCGACGACGGTACCGTCGACTAAGCTTCTAACATCAACGAAAATATCGTCGACGAAGAGTCCGTCCATGATAGCCCCGTCGACGACTATCCCGTCGACGAAGAGCACGACGACGATGACCCCGACGACGAAGAGCCCGACGACGACCCCGTCTACGAAGAGCCCGACGATGACCCCGTCGACGAAGAGCCCGACGACGAAGAGCCCGTCAACGACAATTCCGTCAACGACGATCCCGTCGACGGTGATAATTGTGCCTTCGCAATCGACGCCTTTATTATCGGGGTCTTTCCAGCTTAAGACATTCCAAAAACAGCAGGACTATAGTAAAATTTCCCCGCTTCTTCCCTCACATCTCCTATCTTATGTAGAAGATGATGAAGATGAATATGAGGATGAGGAAGGACCATTTGCCATAGCTCACCATCCCTCTGAACTTAATATAAAATGTCAGGAGGACGACGAAGATGATGATAATTACCAAGAACATTATTATCAACAACACCTTACGGTCCCGCAGCATAGGTTTCATCAAAGGGAGTCGTACCAGAGGGAAACCAGTCATCTCCCTCCGACGCTCATTCAAGATCTCCAGGCCATGCTGGCGGATTACCGGCAAAGATTTCCGCCGCAACAAGGGGTTCCAGAGAATCCATCACAACCATCAGTGGTCCCTGAACCGTTACCGCAGCCACAGGTTCCAGTCATACTGCTTCCTCCGCCTGCTCCCTCCGAGCATGTGCAACAGGATGTTACTTCCTCGAAAGATGAAGTTGAAGAGGGAGAATTACCTGAGAATATCCCTCACCAGGATCCGTGGGATAATTACATCATACCGGTATCTTCTCCGCCCATACCTTTACCATCCGACTCCTCCCCGGAGGATATCGGGGGTTTTCATAACTTGATGCAACGGGCGGCAGCCAGGTTTCAATTGCCTGTTACAATTGAACAAACAGAATGTTTCCTACATGATTTTAAGGAGGAGTCCAGAAAAATCACTAGAGCGGTCCCAATCATAGACTATATCTGGAAAGAGGGGATAAAAATTATGAAGACGCCTGCTTCCATTCCAGCAATGCTTTCTCGTATAGAAAAAAAGTACCGAGCGCCTGCTAATAGTCCATCTTGTCTGATTGGTCATCCTCGCCCGGACTCAGTCATCTCCCAAGCCGCACAACAGCGTTCTAAAAATCCTGCAACGCCTATCACCACACCGCCCGACAAAGAAGGACGTCGGCTGGATCTCATTGGCAAAAAGTTTTCCACCATGGCGGCGGCCTCCATTAGAGCGGCAAATTCATTAGCAATAATCGGACGGTATGACCGCCAAATGTGGTCAGATATGGCTGCCCTTATTGATCTAATCCCTGAAGACCACATGCAGGAAGCACGAAAGATTCTGCTTGAGGGAGAAAGAGCCGCATCTGAGACTATAGATTGCGCGCTGGATATCGTTAATACCAACTTTCGTCAGCTTGCCGGGGCGGCCGTACTTAGACGCCAGGGATGGCTTAAGGCCACTACTTTCCGACCGGAAGTACAAACGAAGATCCTAGATATGGCCTATGATGGAGAGTCTTTGTTTGGAAAACATATTGACGACGCTCTTCTTGCCATTAAAACGGACACGGACACCGCCAAATCTTTAGGCGTCCTTCAATACAGGCGCGGATCTTTTAGAGGCGCAAGAGGACGTAGTTTCACATCACGAGGAGGATATCAAAATCAACAGAATAGGCAATATCAGCCACAATATAGACAACAGTATAACCAGTCTTCATATCACCAATCCTCTTCGGCTGGTTTCTCCCATCAGGGCGGGCGCAGAAGATCCCAAAATCAAGGCCGAGACACCAACAAGAAGCAATGATCTCAGCAGGGCGCCAACCACATTACCTTCCATTCCCGTGGGTGCGAAAATTTCAGCCTTTGTTCGCAGGTGGCAGGACATTACATCAGACCGATGGGTTCTAGACCTGGTATCCAGCGGTCACACGCTAGAATTCATCAAACAGCCACCCACTACTCCACCCAGGGGTCCCCCTCCCCCTCGTCTTCACTTATTGTTCAAAGAAGCCTTACTAATGCTCCTCAAGAATGCAATAGAGAAAGTTCCCTCTTCTCAAAGGGGAACAGGTTTCTATTCTCGTTTCTTCCTAATCAGAAAGAAGTCAGGAGAATGGCAACCTATTCTGGACCTCAGAAAACTAAACAAATTTCTCAAAAAACAGAGTTTCCGGATGGTCACACTTTCAGAGATTCTAAGCTGTTTAAACGAAGGAGATTTTATGGCTTCTCTGGATATGGAGGACGCATACTTCCACATCCCAATTCACCCAAAACATCGAAAATATCTTCGCTTCATAGTGGCTGGCGCCCATTATTAGTTCAAAGTGCTCCCGTTTGGGCTAAAATCGGCACCAAGAATCTTCACGAAGTGCTTGGCACCTGTAGCAGCAGCATTGAGATCTCAAGGAATCCAAGTATTCCCTTATCTCGACGATTGGCTTATCAAGGGTCCTTCAGCACAGAAAGCCAAAGTGGCTACAGAGACATGTCTCCATCTCTTCTCTTCACTGGGGCTGACTATCAACGAGAGCAAGTCACAATTCCGTCCAATCCAAGTCATTCCTTTTCTCGGAGCAATGCTGGACACGATCCAGTGCAAGGCATTCTTGTCAGAAGATCGGCAATTGCGTCTCCGAAAACTAGCAACATCAATTTAAAAAAGAAAGTCAGTTTCTGTCCGGATGTTTGCTTCACTCCTGGGAATGTGCTCTTCTGCAATAAACTTGATACCTCTAGCGCGGCTCAAAATGAGGCCTCTTTAAGAGGAATTACATCTTCAATGGCAGCAAGCCGTGGGTTCCTTCGACGACTCCATAAAGGTTACACCTCACATGATACAGGCTCTGCACTGGTGGTCCAAGGCAACGAATTTAACCCAGGGACTAACATTTTTACAAGCCATCCCAGATTTCGTGTTGACTACCGATGCCTCCATGGAGGGATGGGGAGGCCATCTACAAGATTTAAGAATACAAGGAAAATGGTCTCAAATTCACAAACAACAACATATCAACAGTCTGGAGCTCCGCGCAATTTTTCTGTCCCTACAAGCGTTCCTGCCAAGGATTGCGGGTTCCTCAGTGCTGGTCCGTACGGACAATACGACCAGCATGTATTACATCAACAAACAGGGAGGAACGAAATCTGCCACACTCTCACAAGAGGCCCAGGAACTGTGGGAATGGGTCACTCTTCACGGGATAACCCTCAGAGCAGAACACGTCAGGGGTTTACACAATACTCTGGCGGACACGTTGAGCAGGTCTCTGTCGGACTGTCATGAGTGGGAACTGGAACAGGAACAGTTGAACGGAGTGTTTCAAACCTGGGGCAAACCTGCACTGGATTTGTTTGCAACAAGGGAAAACAAGAAATGCCGGTACTATGCCAGCAGATTCCCTCAACAGGGGTCAAGAGGGAATGCCCTGTCCATGCGATGGTCAGGGATTTGTGCTTACGCTTTTCCCCCGATCCCGTTGGTCCCGAGAGTGCCCCGGAAAATGAAGCAAAGGGTTGCCGCATAATCCTAATTGCACCCCGTTGGCCAAGACAATATTGGTTCCAGGAACTACTACTGTTGACTCAGGACAAGCCTATTCGCCTGTGTCCGACTCCTACGATGTTGTCCAGGAACAGCGGCCAAGTGGTCCACCCGGACCCACAGTCCTTACACTTGCACGCATGGCTCCTGATTTCTTAGAGTTCAAAGACTTCAACATCTCGCAAGACTGTCGTGAAATCTTGACCAAAGCTCGTGCTCAAAGCACGATAACGACTTATCGTTCAAAATGGAAACGATTTTGTTATTGGTGCGAAGCGAATAATACTCACCCAGTTCAAGCTCCTGCGGAACAGATTCTCCCTTACTTGCTGTCTCTAGCCAAGTCTGGTCTTACCTTTTCATCAGTCAAGGTCCACCTTGCTGCTCTGTCTAGATTCAGAAAAAGTGCTGATCGGCCGTCTCTCTGTTCATCCTCACTTGTCAAGCAATTCATGAAGGGACTTTTCAGAGCTTTCCCTCCAGTGCAAGCACCCCCTCCAGAGTGGGAGCTCAATACTGTGCTAGCGCAGCTGATGAAGCGCCCATTTGAACCAATTCACAAGGCGGACCTCAAATTCCTCACGTGGAAGGTCGCACTTTTACTGGCGCTAACTTCGGCAAGAAGGGTTAGTGAAATCCAAGCATTCACTATCACTGAGCCTTTTCTACATTTCACTCGAGATTATGTAACCCTTCGCACAAATCCTAAATTCATCCCCAAGGTACCGTCACAATTTCATTTGAACGAACCGGTAAGGTTAAGAACTTTCTTTCCGGATCCATCCACTCCAGCTGAGAGAGCGTTACACTCTCTGGATGTCAAACGCTGTTTAAAATTCTACTTACAAAAAACTAAAGACATCAGGCGTTCCAACCAACTGTTCGTGCCCTATGGCCAAAGAACTATTGGAACTGCAGTAACAAAGGCAACAATCGCCAGATGGCTGGCTTCCGCTATCCGCTTCTGCCATGACAAAGCCAACAAGCTTTTACAGAGGAAGGTCAAGGCTCACTCTACAAGGACTATGGCGGCTTCTGCAGCTTTATTTGCTAGAGTGACTCTAGAGAATATCTGTTGTGCTGCGACATGGAAAAATGTCCACACGTTCACGAAGCACTACTGTCTTCAATCTGCTCAGCAAGAAGATGCAGCAGTTGGACAGGCGGTTCTACGACATCTCTTTCATTAAGTCGGACCAGCTATTTTCTCTTTTATATGCTGTTTGTTCCTGCGATCAGTATTCATACAAAATTGATATGTAAATATCTATATAAAGTATAGTTGTACAAATATGCATTTATGATAATTCTTATGTATTCTTGTTCTTAGTAGTAGATTGCATTTTACATAACTTTGATATCTTGAAGGCTTGTGTAAAAAAAAAAAAAAAAAAAAAAATCTCGTCATTGTGGATACAGTTTGGGGGTTTAGTAATACTTGTCTCCCACCATCCGCAAACGACATTACGTTTGATATACTGCTGACTACTCTGATTCAGGCATGTGAATCTATGAAAGATACCCCAATACTGGATAAGAAAACAAGTTACTTACCTGTAACTACAGTTATCCAGTATTGGTATCTTTCATAGATTCACATGCACCCACCCTCCTCCCCGGCAGGTCAGTTCTCTAGGATTTGGGACTCTTACTCCCACTTGTGCTAAGAAAATCTGAGGAGAACTGCCTCTGCTGAGAGTGTTCTAGAGGGTGCTGGTAGCTGATTGGTTGGAGCTAACCTTTGGTTCTTTTTCATTATAATGATGTAGATAGGCTACTAAGTTTTAGGACTTAGGCCTTTTCTTTTAGCCTTCTACTGTTATTTACTTTTGGCACTACTTTTGTAATTTACCGTGGGACTCCCTCGACGACGGGGAATGATTCAGGCATGTGAATCTATGAAAGATACCAATACTGGATAACTGTAGTTACAGGTAAGTAACTTGTTTTCTTATATGTTCTCCTATACAGGGCTCCAGTGGAGATCATGTGATGAAACTGAAACAAAGGACAGGTGCAGAAACTGAAATCTTGAGATCATACACACGACTTTCAAATTGATACAAAAATGTAAACTTTCAGAGCTAATCAAGCTATTCTGGAATTCTCACCTACAATGCCAGACATGGCACAGCTTGGTAGCATTGGTTTAGAAACCAGTGAGAACATAGCTGCCATTACGTGTCAGTGAGGTGAATTGCAGGGGGCATGATATCTTGGTTAGGGAAATGGCAGTCATAAAATACTAAGGGGATAGGGATAATAGCATGTTCATACTTGGAGAACTGCCCATAGATACAATTTGAGATATTGTTTTTAACAAAAGAAATGGCCACCATTGGTACGCCCCTTCGAGCATCAGTGTGCTGGTGAGCACAAATCCATCAGGATGAAAGATTGAGGCTTTGTCAGTATTGCTCACAAAGATGTTCTCACTGTACACGGATTGGCGATCTCGAGTAAGGGTGGCAGGCAAGGCACTGGCAACAGTACAGAAAAGGTCTCTCTATCCAATAGTTTTGCAGGAAAATTAGGATTAAAGAGAAAGGCGTGTTGATTTGTGATAGAACCCTTAATTATGGGGTTGGGATCAAATCTGTAATGTGGTGGGGGACACAGTATTTGAAATACCAACTGCATCAGCGTACAAGTCCCAGAGTGGTAATGAGGGGAATTTGCAGGTTTTTAAGAAAGATCGTCTATCACAGCACCAGTATCTATAATGCATGATGTATTTTTTCCATTAATAACACGTCACATATTGTTTATTTTAGTCTACTGAGGTGAAGTTTTTATGGAGTTGTTGACAACTCTCAGGCTGTCCTAAAAGGTAGTAGGGGTGGTTCAGTGGTTAATAATGGGGCAATCCCATTTACTCCAGTATTGGAACTTTCATAGATTCCCATGCCTGAATCATTCCCCGTCGTCGAGATGGGAGTCCCCGGTATACATAAAATAGCAATAGAAACCATTACAAAAGAAGAAACTAGGCCTAGGCCCATTCTAGTTTTGTAACATAGCCACCTCTTTTTGTAAAAGAGACCAAATAAAACGAACAACCAATCAGATCAGCCTCACCCTCTAGAACCTTGCTGAGAGAACCTCAGATTTTCTACCGTACAGGAGTCTCCAATTGAGCTCTGCTCAGTTATACTTATTTCTACAGTTTTTTCTTCAGGTTTTGCTGGCATTCTCTCTTAGGATGTCAGACAAGGAAAAGAAAGCCCTCTTCAAGGCTTGTGCCACCTGTGCCAAGAAGAGGTTATATGTGGAGGACAGGCATAAAGACAGCATTTACTGCCTGTATCCAGACCACAAAGCAGCGGACTGCAAGATTTGTCGCACCTTCTCAACGAAGACGCTACGAGACCGTGAGGGTCGTCTCTTGACCTGGCTCCAGAAACTGAAGACAAGAAAAGAACCACTCTCTAGTGACAGCGAGGAGTCGTCATCTGCCACTTCTTCTAGAAGGTCTGTGAAAAGGGGTAAGGCTTCCCCTTCACCTTCTAAAGAGCGTCCTGCTAAGGTCTCAAAAAAAAGACCTCTCAGGGGTCTGAGAGCCGGCGTCCTGGCGAATCTCCTCACCACGGTGTAAAGGAGAGGGAAGGACAATCAGCAGCAGCAGCAGTAATGTCAGTGGCTGTAAAACCCTTCAAGAAGCCGTCTTCTCTGTTTTCTGAGGGAAAATCTGAAAAGGACGCCCACTCGTCGACGATCAAACATCCGTCGACGAAATCATCCAAGGTACATCTTAAGTCTATGCCTCCGTCGACGGGCTCGTCGACGATACCTTCTTCTGGTCAGAGTTCTGTGTCGACGCGAGTGACTGCAGCTTCGCCGTCGATGGTTTCAATGAAGGTGTCGACGAGAGTAGCGTCGACGACGACTGTGTCGACGACGTCGACGGCCGGGATGTCGACGGTCTCGTCGACGACAGCGCCGACGGCGCCCATCTCTTCGTCGGCGATCTACTCATTGTCGTCGCTGCTTCCGTCTATGGCCTCGTAGACGATGGTCTCGCCCACTGCCACGCCGTCGACGGTTCTGTCGACGATGGAAAAAATCACGATTTCCCTGAAAAAACGTCAGATCACACCGGACATGACTTCCCCCAGAAGAGTCACTCCTCTGCCTCAGGCTCTTTTGCTTGAAGAAGAAGAGTTTGACGACGACGATGGGCCTTTTGACTATGCACATAGCCCCTCGCAACTACGAGTTAAATGCCAAGACACTGACTCGGAGGGAGAATATCTCCAAGAGCAAACATATGACCAATACATGGGCTATCAAGAGGACTACCGCCAGGAGATGATCTCGGTGCCTTCCTCTCTTTTAGCGGATCTACAAGGTATGCTGGTCGACTATAGGAGGAGATTCTCTACACAACCACCTCCTCCAGCTGTGGGGCCGATTGCGGCTGCTCTTCCTGCTCGGCCTTTTACTCCTCCACTGCCACCGTCTCAGCCAGTGCCTCAGCATCACTTGCTGATTCTGGATATACCTCCGGTTGTGCCACCCGCACAGGATGACACCTCTGATGAGGATCAGGGCAATGTCCCTCCGCTTGACCAGGACACGGAGTGGGATGACTATGTTATCCCTGACCCGGCTTCTCCATCCCCAGCTCCTGTCGATTCCCCCCCTGTGGACATTGGGGGTTTTCATAAATTAATGGAAAGGGCTGCAAAAAGGTTTGATCTTCCCATGCCCACGGTTCTGTCAGAATGTTTCCTTTATGACTTCAAGGAACCGTATAAGAAGGCTGTGCGATCCATTCCCATTGTAGGCCATGTCTGGGATGAAGGATTAAAGGTGATGAAGAATCCTGCCACTGTGATGCCAGTCTTACCTCGCCTGGAAAAGAAGAGGACAGTCCAGCCTCCTTGGTTAGTCAGCCTAAACCGGATTCGGTGATATCTAAGGCTGCCCAAAGGAAGTCGCGCAATCCTTCGGCCCCTCTCATTACACCACCTGATAAGGAGGGCAGACGCCTCGATAATGCAGGGAAAAGGTTCTCTTCCATGGCGAGCCTCTTGGTTCGGGCGGCTAATGCCTTGGCAATACTGGGCAGGTATGATCGCCAAATGTGGTGCTATCTGTCCCCATATCTCGACCAGTTGCCAGAGGATTCTAAGGTGGAAGCTAAGAAGATTTTGCAAGAGGGGGAAGTAACATCGGCGGAAATCATTGACTGTGCAATGGACATTGCAACAACTGCATTCCGCTCGCTGGCGAGCGCAGCGGTCCTTCATCGCCAGGGCTGGTTGAGAGCGACATGGTTCCGTCCGGAGGTCCAAAATAAAATCCTTGACCTTCCCTTTGATGGTGAGGCACTCTTCGGGAAGCATATCGACGATGCGCTCCAAGATATTAAAAAAGATACGGAAACAGCTAGATCTTTAGGGACTCTACAATACCGGAAGGTCCCTTTCCGTGGAGCCAGAGGAAGAGGTACTCCGTCCTACAGAGGTGCATACCAGCAACAACGGTACTCCTCCTATGGGTCAACATCCCAGTCGTATCGTCCGTCCTACAATCAGAGACAAGGCCAGTCCTTTTCTTTCTCCAGGTCCAACAACAGAGGGAAGCAAGGTCGCCAAGGACGGGATTCCTCTAAGCGACAATAGCGGCGTGCTGGCTCTTCCTACTGTACCCTCCCCCTCTACTACATCAGTGGGAGGCAGGGTATCAGAATACCTCCACAACTGGCAACGGATAACATCAGACCGTTGGGTGCTGAACATCATTCAGTGTGGCCATACTTTAGAATTTGTCCATCTTCCACCATCCAAGCCCCCTGCCGCCACGGCCTCAAAACATCTGCGCCTTCTTCGATTGGAAGTCCAGCAAATGCTCCTCAAAGGGGCAGTGGAACCGGTTCCTCTCTCTCAGCGAGGAGAGGGGTTCTACTCCAGGTTTTTTCTGGTCAGGAAGACGCTGGACAAGTGGCGCCCTATTCTAGATCTCAGGGAGCTCAACACCTATCTTATAAGACAATCATTTCGGATGGTGTCTCTCCAAGATATTCTACGTCTTCTCAACTCAGGGGACATTATGGCCACTCTCGATCTCGAGGACGCGTACTTTCATGTACCCATCCATCCAGCCCACAGGAGGTTTCTACGGTTCACAGTATTCAAGAGCCATTTCCAGTTCAAAGTTCTGCCTTTTGGTCTTCGATCTGCTCCGCGGATCTTCACCAAGGTGCTAGCGCCAGTGGCAGCATGTCTCATGAGGCAACACTTTCAAGTCTTCCCCTACCTGGACGATTGGCTGCTGAAAGCTCCGACCAAGCGGGCAGCGGAGGAAACAGTCGGTGCATGCACACGCCTTTTCGACAGCCTGGGGTTAACTCTCAACATGGAAAAATCATCTCTCAGCCCGTCCAGGATAGCTCGATTCCTGGGGGCCATCCTGGACACGTCTCTCAACAAAGCTTCTCCAACTCTCGAGAGGCAGGGAAAGCTGATGTCCTTGGCTCATCTGTTGCGAAGAAAAGAGTGTCTTTCAGTTCGCCTTTACAAGTCCCTGCTAGGAACAATTTCCTCCTGCATTCCCTTGATACCTCACTGCAGGTTGCGGATGCGTCCCCTCCAAGAGGAGCTGGACTTGCAATGGCGACAAATAGACGGATCCTTCGACGACATGGTGGTGGTCACCCAGTCTATGAGGAACGCCGCCTTATGGTGGACAAGGGAAAAGAATGTGTCTCAAGGTCTATCCTTCGAAGTCATCCGAGCTCCTCAAGTGGTAACAACGGACGCCTCGCTGGAAGGCTGGGGCGCGGTGTTACAGGACTTGCATGTAAGCGGACGTTGGTTACCCCACCATCGTCTTCTCCATATCAACCTTCTGGAGCTCAGAGCGATTCGTCTGGCATTGCAGGCTTTTCTTCCACAACTACAACGGTTGGCTGTTCTCGTCCGCAAGGACAATACCACGGCCATGCATTATATAAACAAGGAAGGGGGCACCAGGTCTCGCTCTTTGTCTCAGGAAGCCCAGAGAATTTGGGAATGGGCTATCCAGCACGGGATATCGCTCAAGGCGGAACATCTCCCAGGGGTACTCAACGAGACAGCAGACACGCTGAGCAGGCTGGGATCGGAAAGCCACGAATGGGAACTGGACCAGTCTACTCTGGAGGAAGTTTTTCGCCGGTGGGGCAGGCCCTCCATAGACCTCTTTGCCACCCCAGAGAACAAGAAATGCCAGTTTTATGCCAGCAAGCTACACCATCAGGGATCGCTGGGGAATGCGCTTTCGATAGCCTGGTCAGGCGCATTTGTCTACGCTTTTCCCCCCATTCCGTTGATACCCAGGCTTCTCCGGAAACTCAAGGTGGAACCTTGCAGGATGGTCTTGATAGCTCCAGCTTGGCCTCGACAGTTTTGGTTCACAGAGCTTCACCTTCTCTCCCTGGACCTTCCTCTTCCGCTGCGGCCAATTCCAGCACTGCTTTCAATGTCTCAGGGCCAGGTCTGGCATCCGGATCCTCGATCGCTGTAACTATCGGCATGGCTCCTGAGCACCGAGAATTTCTTGGGTTAACCCTCTCGACGGAGGTTAGAGAGGTGCTCTCTCAGGCCAGAGCCCCAAGTACAAACAAGACGTACCAATTAAAATGGAAGCGCTTCTGTATTTGGTGCCATCAGGAAGGGGTCGACCCTTTCTTATCTCAACCTCACCAGGTTCTGCCATACATCCTATCATTGGCGAAAGCGGGGCTGGCTCACTCCTCCATAAAACTCCATCTGGCCGCCATCTCTCGCTATAGACGCACTTCCTCTGGACCTTCCCTCTGGTCGGCAAGGATAGTCAAGCAGTTTCTCAAAGGCCTCTTCAGAGCCTTCCCCCCAGTGAGGCCTCCGCCTCCTCTTTGGCACTTGAATTTGGTTCTCGCCCAGCTCATGAAGCACCCCTTTGAGCCGATTCACCGGGCGGACTTAAAATTCCTCTCCTGGAAAGTGGCGCTTCTCCTGGCTCTCACTTCCGCAAGGAGAATGGGTGAGTTACAGGCTCTAACAATTCATGATCCCTTCCTTCAATTCAAGAAAGGCACAGTGATACTCAGGACTAACCCAAAATTCCTACCGAAGGTGCCTTCAGACTTTCATTTGAATGAGCCAGTGATACTCAAGGCCTTCTTTCCTCAGCCTTCTACTCCGGCTGAAAGAGCACATCACTCACTGGACATTCAGAGGTGCTTAAAGTTCTACCTTGACCGTACTAAGGACTTCAGAAATTCCTCTCAACCATTTGTCTCTTTTAGCGCTCCCCGTAAAGGCTTTCCCCTTTCCAAACAGGGGATTGCTCGTTGGGTTGCCAGCGCTATCCGATATTGTCACACAGCAGCGGGCAAGCCCCTGGAGGGTCGAGTCCGAGCACATTCTACAAGGGCCATGGCTTCTTCAACGGCCCTCTTCGCCGGAGTCCAGATCAGGGATATCTGCAGGGCTGCGACTTGGAGCAGCACTCATACGTTTACAAGACATTACTGCCTGGATGCTTCAACGCAGAATGACACAGCTGTGGGCCAGGCAGTCCTGAGGAACCTCTTTCAGTGAGCGGTGAGCTTTCCCTTTCTTCCCTCCTGCCATTGTTTCTTATTATTTGCACATTTTGACAGTGTGTTCATGTATTGATTTAGTGCTTGTTCTTAAAGGTACTGCAATGTTATAAATTTCCTCTCTCTTGTTTTAATGTTAAAAAAAAAAAAAGACCTATGATAGAGAACAGTAAGAGAGCAAAATGTGCTTATAACTGCTAGCTACTCTGATTCAGGCATGGGAATCTATGAAAGTTCCAATACTGGAGTAAGAAAACAAGTTACTTACCTGTAACTTTGGTTCTCCAGTATTGGAAGCTTTCATAGATTCCCATGCGACCCACCCTCCTCCCCTGGGAAAGCTCAGCCTTCAGTGTCTTTGGTTGTATTGTTACACAACGTTTACGAAAATCTGAGGGTCTGAGGTTCTCTCAGCAAGGTTCTAGAGGGTGAGGCTGATCTGATTGGTTGTTCGTTTTATTTGGTCTCTTTTACAAAAAGAGGTGGATATGTTACAAAACTGGAATGGGCCTAGGCCTAGTTTCTTCTTTTGTAATGGTTTCTATTGCTATTTTATGTATACTGGGGACTCCCATCTCGACGACGGGGAATGATTCAGGCATGGGAATCTATGAAAGCTTCCAATACTGGAGAACCAGAGTTACAGGTAAGTAACTTGTTTTCTTCCAGTGACCCAACTGCCCACAACTGAAACCTGACAAACCACCTTGTGGGACTGAATCTTCCTTCCCCGTCCATGTGAATCTTCACTTCCCTGTCCATGGCTTCTTCCCACTACTCCTCCCTCTTGTCAACCTCACTTGCTTGACCTGCTCATTTTATCCTACCCTTTCTCTTTTGCAGTGTGTTGAAATGACTGCATTTGCCAAGACATCAATTTAGATCCATTTGGTTCTTTTTTCCTTACTTGTACTGCCAAGCAGTGGTTACCGATAGATGGATACAAGCTTAGCTAAACGCTTGGCCTGACACCCAGTGCATATGGTCTGGAGATGTTTCTGCACCTGCGACAGCAGACCTTGAAAAAAAGCAGCTCCAACATTTTCCTGAGCACTCTTGGCAGCTTGGGCAATACCAGAATATCATTCAAACACATCTCTCGAACGATCAAGATAATCAGTAGGCTATTCACTCTTATTCTGTATAAAATTAAACTAGTGGGTCTTGACCGGACACACTTCGATTATGATATTTACCAAACCTCCTTTACAGCCACAAGACTAACTCTGTTACCTGGTACTAGCTGCGTGTTGAGGCTGATTGCTTTTTTCCACCAAAAAATGCCTAACTTCTTTTGGCATAACAAGACGCAACAGTTAAATAACATCTGCCCAATTTGTGACATTCAAAAATGGTTTTTCACACTGTTTTTTAATGTTAACTAGGTCGGCGGCGGCCCAAGGGGCATGAATGGTAGCACGGCATCCAACCCCTGGCCGCAGGTTCCCTAGCAGAGGGAGGAGGACATCAGATGTGTGGAATGGTGCATCCTGGAGATCATCACTATCTATATCACTGGATGAGGGAGCATGATGATCATTTTGTGGGTTTCTCTCAATTTCTCTTGATTTTCTGCTAATGGTGCATCTCAGGCTATCCCGGATTATCGTTGTGCTGTGAGCCCCACAAGGTTGATGCCTAGCATTGATTCTGTAATGCTTCCAAAGAGACATAAAAAGGAAGGCTAGGTTGTGGGTCGGGCATTCGCCTGACGTGCTGAACTTTTATCTAGCGCTATGCTTCCTGTCATGCTTCCATTCACCTGTGCTGCCAGAGGTGCACCTTTGACTTTAGCAGCTGGCATGGGGAAACTTAAGACATCTAACAAGTCCTGCTACTTGTCTTCTGCCAGCTCTGACTTCTCAAATGTGATTTGGGGAAACATAAGCAGGTGGAGCAGTAGAAGTACTTGCCCTAAGCATATCACTAAAGTGGATAACGTGGTATTAGAG
Organism: Calotriton arnoldi; assembly: GCA_963921515.1. Classification (NCBI taxonomy): domain Eukaryota; kingdom Metazoa; phylum Chordata; class Amphibia; order Caudata; family Salamandridae; genus Calotriton; species Calotriton arnoldi. The sequence goes on along the minus strand of CAWUFW010000543.1, from coordinate 2,614,242 downwards.
TCTTTCGTGGCTCTTTTTCATACCCCGCATCTGAGAGTCTTGTTTGCATTTTTTGGCTTCCTTGTACCAATTTAGGAAGATTGGCTGTTGATCAGTATCTGTTTTACTTCTGTTCCAGGGGATCCTCATCAGTAGTCATAAGCACTGAATATTCCCGCCCATGCGCGTGGACCCTGGAATATATATTAAAAAAATGATATATGAAAGATATATATACAGCTCTATATATATACATATATCATTTTTTCACAAGCCAATGCCGCCTCCCGGAAAAAATCAAGGCTAACCAATGCTTTGAAACCTTTTTTGCAACAAATACAAAAGAACAGGAGGACAAGGAGACACTTGAACTCTCTTTAATGAACTGCAGAAAAATTGTCCTGCAAAGAATATAGGCATTGTTAGCCCATAGGCTGCATTGAAAACTTAAAAGGCATAGAAAATTAAAGCAATTGCAAGCAAAAACTGGCATTGTGCCTTTAAGGCAGTCATGACCCCCAGCTTCCCATCATGCCTCAGGAGTGACAGTTAGGTCAGTTGCTCTTTCTGACTCCTTCAGTCAGGACCCTGCTTACTCAGCTCCACATTTTGTTTGACTTTTCTGTCAAAAAAGTTATCCTTTTTTGCTGTTACTTCTTTTATTTCGACATCTAACAACTGTTGAAGTAAGGAGTTGCCTTTTTCTAGCAGTTTTTGGCTTTTTCAGTCAGAGGATGCCTTCTCTGATCCTTGCCCTTCCTGTGGCAAAAAGAAGGCCAAGACAGATTCCCATTCTGTTATGTTATTTACATTTTAAAGTGAAACGGTTACCCGGGGGTGTCCTGGTGCTGATAGCTAACTCTTCTGAGATCGAGCTTTCTGGGGAAGTTGTCAGTGGGAAATTCTATAGGTTAAAAAGCCAAGTTTTCAGTTCTTTCCTGAAGACAAGGAGGTCAGTGGAGTTCCTCAGATTCCAAGGGAGGTCATTCCAGGCCTTGGCCCCGCACATGATAAAACTTCTTCCCCCCCATGTAGCTTTCTTAGTGGGTGGTACGCTCACTAGTTTGGCTGCTATTGAGCGCAGAGTTCTTTTGGGAGTGTACCATTGAAGCCGTCTTTTCAAATATTCAGGACCCAGGCCATGTAGCGCCTTGAAAACTGTGCATAAAGATTTGAAGCGCACCCGTTTCCTGATAGGCAGCCAGTGTAATCTTTTGATTTCCTTAGTGACCGATACAAATTTGGAGGTACCTGTCACAAGTCTTGCTGCCGCGTTTTGCAGGATCTGCAGTTTGTTTAGGTGCCACTCTTAAATATTCAAGTAGAGCCCATTGCAGTAATCCAGCCGTGATAAAATGAGGGTTGAGACGACAGTTCGTATACTGTCTTCCGGCAGGAATGGTTTAACCTTTGTAATCAGTTTAAGAGAGTGAAAGGTGGCTGAGGCTGTGGCATTTATCTGATCCCCAAAGTTCAGTCTATCATCCACTATAACACCCAGATTTTTAGCCTTTCGCGTTGGTTTAGGGAGGGTACCCAGTTCTACTGGCCACCAGTTCGGGGTCCAGAAATTGGCCTTATTTCGAACAAGAAGATCTGTGTGTAAGTCTCATTCCCCTGAGACCTGCCAACACTGTCAGAATTTGTCAAGACGCACTCTCAAAGAGAGAGAAAGAATCCGTCCTTATGGTTTCTCTGAGAAGAAAAAATCGACTACCTCCAGAGGCAGGTCTCCTGTGAGACACAAGAAGAAGAGGCCCAGGTCGACTTCCAGAAGTAAAGTCCCGTCTGTTGTTCTTCGGGCTCGGCGTCAAAAATGCCTCCAATGATGAAGAAATCGGCTATGGCAGCCCCTCCGCCGATATGTCAACAAAAGGAGGGACGCAAAGGGCTTGATAAAGGTCCAACGAACATGCCCTAAATTAAGCCAAGAGACAAAAAGGTACGGAGTTCCTCAGGCGGGTTATTGCTCACCTTGTGTATACTCTAGGTAGTGAGGAGGTGGGGAATACCTCCTGTCGGAACTAGGACCCTCACACACCCAGCAAGCTAGGTGTCATGCTTCATCATATGGGTCTGCTCCTCGTCGGGCCAGCGCTGCAATGCTCGACGGGCACCCATAAAGGGGCTCTTTATCGGAGATTTTTGTTCCTCGCTGTATTGGTGCCGTGGGTGTGAGGGGCCTAGGTACGTGTAGATGTGAAATGTGAATGTAAAACAGGTAAAGGAAGCCTCTATGATGAATTTTATTCTGTAAGGGTCCCAACCTGATTAAAAGAAATGGATGAGGGCGAATGTTTTGTTGTAATGTGACAAAAGTTTCGCTCAACCCCTAGATGGTCAACATGTTTCTCGCCTCAATAAGTCACGGAAGTGATCAGCTGGCGATTCTTCAGGACCGAGTGAATAATAAAAACTATCTACAGTGGGTGGCAAGGTGCAACGCTACCTACCAAATGCTCTACCCGTGGGTCATTACCCCGAGAAAAGGCAGTCAACCTAGAGTACAAAAAGAAATTTAAAAACCATAACATGGGAGTGGGAATTGGTCCCAGTTAAATTCAATCAATGTGGATCAATTTTCACATTATAAGTCGAACTATATATTAAAAACACACAGTGCTATCATGCCATTCAAGCTCTGTGTATACTTCTGTACAATACCCCTGTGTATACATGCTAAAAAGGTGTGACTTATTGGACCGTGGTGGTGCGTGGACAAAAGCTCACCTCTTCCAGGAATCTAAATCTGCCTCATCAGTTATCAGCGAAGTATGAGGACACTCAATGTAGTGTCTCTGTATGGAATGAGACATAAATTACCAGATCATAATAATAGGCTATATGTACACTAGTTCGATGCTCACTTACTAGTTCTGGTGCACTCCGTTGTAAGGAGCAGAAGGTCCGGGTCAGGGTGGTTGTAGCCTGCAGTTATGACCCCAAACCAATGACACGATCAATTGTTGGTGCTCACACTGGGCTGGTGTGTCTGGTGGCGCCGCACGCCGTGCCCCAAACTGGATGCTCGCAGTGCTGCTCCTGTGAAGTGGCACAGCGTAAGTGCCCCCAGGGGCCCTGCCGCGTAATGGGCTAATGCCATAAGAAAAGAGTGTCCGCTTAAAGCTCAGTGGCTTAAGGCTCGCAGCGCCTGATCCCGGTACCTCTTACCTCCATTAGTCGCCGATGTCAGAATGAGCCTCCAACAGGATGTGCATACTCACCTGCTCCCGCTCGAGCCTCGTGGCTGACCTACCTGCTCCGCTGCAACCAGGAAGGTATCATGTCACAGCAGGAACCTGTTTAAATACCTGCCGCGAAGACAGCAGAGCGGGTGAAGTGGCCACAGCTGGAATCAAAAACGGAGTCACCGATTGGTGGAAAAGTGATGTCATTGTAGACAGAATCATGGCGGCCATCTTGGAGTGTGTAATTGTTGTTAGTTACAGCCAAATCAGTGTGGGGATGGTACTGCTGTCTAACTATAGAGTTCAAAAAAGGGGTGGGAGATGCAGTGTGTCGAGATATATGACACTGCAAGGGGTACCTCATTAGATTCTGAAAGATCAAAGTGGAATCACACAGTAGTCAAAACATGATGTCCTTATTGACGGAATCATGGCGGCCATCTTGGAGTGTGTTGTTAATGGTTAATCACAGCCTAATCAATATAGGGATAGTGCGTGGCTGCTGCTATCTAACTATAGAGTTAAAAGGTGGGAAATGCAGTGTGTGGAAATATTTGACACTGCATGGGGTCCTCATTAAGTTCCGAAAGATTCGGTAACAGTCAAAGTGAAATCACGTAGTAGTTGAAACATGATGTCCTTGTTGACGGAATCATGGCGGCCATTTTGAAGTGTGTTTCAGTTAATCATGGCCATGTTGGTATGAGGGTTGTGTCGGAGCATGGAAGCTGCCTAGTAACTATAGAAGTGCAACAGATAATAGATACAGTATCTGGAGATAGTCAACACTGCCTAAGGTACCTCCTTAAGGTCCCAGATGGTTCAGTGGCGGGGGAACCTTATAAGGAGCAATAGTTGTCATCATGTAGTGTATAATGAGCTCCCATGGCATGCTGTAGGTAAGGATCATGTGTTAATTAATGGTGCTCCAAGGAATGTCATCATTCAAGCCACTATTGGCTGAGTCAAGACGAAACACCCACCTTTGTTCAATCCTGAACAGGGCTGTATGTGTTATTTGTTGATGTGCCTCGAGGACTACCCAACGTAGACTTTCTGGGGGATGTCTCAGTTCTGTAAAATGGGTATATAGTTTGGTGTTTGTCTTGAGGCAACGAATACTGCTTTTATGTTCAGTTATTCTGGTTTTAATGGCCCTCATGGTCATACCGATGTATCTTTTCTCGCAGGGGCATGTCAACAGGTACACACAACGTGGTGTGTTACAATTCGTGTGTTTAGTGATCGTCCATGTGAATGTGTCAGACAATGCCAGTTCTTTAGTGTGTTTTGTCTGCGGACAAACGGTACATGAACCGCAAGGATAGTGTCCTACGACAGGGGGAGGTCCCACAGTTGTCTCTGGTTTGAACTGTTTCTGTTTTTGGGTCTCGTATGTATTAACATGTCTTTTAGGTTGTTAGTACGCTTGAACGCAAACCTAGGTTTCGGCATTGTCAGTGTGCCTGTGTTCAAGATCTCCCAATGTTTATTCACAGCCTTCTTGATCAGATTAGATCTAGGTGTGTATGTGGTTACACAGGTCACAGTGTTGGAGGGTTCTTTTACATGTACCTCTAGAAGGCTTTCGCGATGGTTATTTCTCGCTCGTTTCATGCAAGAATTAATTTGTTGTTTAGGGTATTGTCTTTTCAGTAAGTTTTCTGACAGTGCCTCAGCTTCAGTTTTGTAGTCATTTATTGAGCTACAATTCCTCCTAATCCGTAAAAATTGTCTGTAGGGTAGATTATTTTTCAGAGTCTTTGGATGAAAACTGCTATATAACAGCAAGCTGTTCCTATCAGTAGGCTTTTTAAACATAGTAGTGGTTAGTTTGCCCTCTTGCAATTTAATGGTGAGATCCAGGAAAGCAATTTCAGTTGGTGAAATTGTATGGGTGAACATCAAGTACTGGTTCTTAGTATTGATCCACTCACAGAATTCATTGCATGTCTGTATGTCCCCTTGCCAGAAGATCAGTATGTCGTCTATAAACCTCTTCCATAGTCTCAGGTTAACTCCGAAGGGATTGCTGGCATGTCGGATAGTCTCTTGCTCAAATGCCGCCATGTATAGACAAGCTAGACTGGGAGCAAAGGTACTCTCCATCGAAGTTCCCTGAGACTGATGGAAGAGTTGGTTGTTAAACTCGAAGAAATTCTCTGTTAGGGCTAAGGTGGCACATTGCATAATGAATGGGATGGGAGTCGGTGCCACCCATTCAGTTTCCATTAGTGCAGTTTCTATCACTGTCAGTTGGGGAGGCCCTAATCAAAGGAGAAATAACCGCCCACAAACTCCTAACTACCCCATACATAATTTTCAAGGCCCACAACCTCCATACTGGCCTTTTCCTATATATCCCCAAGGCCAACCCCAATTCTACCCTGCTAGCCACCCACCTTTTTTAGGCAGAGGCTGGGGCAGAGGAAGAGGGCGCAGAAGAGGAGGACTAAAACAGGTCCAGTGGCAGGACCAACAACCCAATATGGTGGAAACCAGGAGCAAAACACAGGGCAGGAGAGTCTAGTGGTAAACCTATCACATAGTCAACTGACATCAACAGAACAAACGGTACTGGAGAAGGGGCTTGGATATGTTCCTACCCCCAAAGATGATAAATTTCTAGAACAGTGCGAAATCCAGAACCTGTTCAGAAAGGTGCGCCTGAGGGCTTATTTTGAGGACACAGAAGAACCTGCCAAACTAGACTCAGGCCTACGTAACCCCTCTACCTTTACTCCCACCAGCGGTATGGTACCGGTGGAGGTATTGACATTTGAAAAAGCCGTTCTAAAAGAACTTAAAAATGAGGGAAACAGAGTTCCTTTTCACAACCTTTCTAATCAGGAACATGCTGCTATCAAATCACTGGCAGAAGACAACAGCATCACAATAAAACAGGCTGACAAAGGGGGAGCAACGGTCATTCAATCCACTACGGATTATGACTCTGAATGCTTACGCCAACTCCAGAACAGAAAATTCTATACCCCCATAGCAACGAACCCCACAGCCCGGTTATCAACTAAGATTGCTATGATGGTCTTTGAGGCAGAGAGTAATGGGTGGGTCAGCAGAAAAGAAGCTGATTTTCTGATCACTAAACATCCCAAGACTCCCTATTTTTACACTCTGCCGAAAATACATAAGGGGACCACCCCAGTCCCGGGCAGACCCATAGTCTCAGGGATCGGTTCTCTGCTAGAACCCTTGTCGCAATTTTGTGACTTTTTCCTGCAACCTCTGGTCAAACAGACTCCCTCATACATCAGGGACACCACTGATATCCTACGTATTATGGGGGAATTGGAAAACACCACTAATATCAACCTCCTGATCACCCTGGATGTTGAGCAACTATATACCAATATCCCACAGAGAGAGACACTGACAGTGATAGAAACTGCACTAATGGAAACTGAATGGGTGGCACCGACTCCCATCCCATTCATTATGCAATGTGCCACCTTAGCCCTAACAGAGAATTTCTTCGAGTTTAACAACCAACTCTTCCATCAGTCTCAGGGAACTTCGATGGGGAGTACCTTTGCTCCCAGTCTAGCTTGTTCTATACATGGCGGCATTTGAGCAAGAGACTATCCGACATGCCAGCAATCCCTTCGGAGTTAACCTGAGACTATGGAAGAGGTTTATAGACGACATACTGATCTTCTGGCAAGGGGACATACAGACATGCAATGAATTCTGTGAGTGGATCAATACTAAGAACCAGTACTTGAGGTTCACCCATACAATTTCACCAACTGAAATTGCTTTCCTGGATCTCACCATCAAATTGCAAGAGGGCAAACTAACCACAACTATGTTTAAAAAGCCTACTGATAGGAACAGCTTGCTGTTATATAGCAGTTTTCATCCAAAGACTCTGAAAAATAATCTACCCTACAGCCAATTTTTACGGATTAGGAGGAATTGTAGCTCAATAAATGACTACAAAACTGAAGCTGAGGCACTGTCAGAAAACTTACTGAAAAGACAATACCCTAAACAACAAATTAATTCTTGCATGAAACGAGCGAGAAATAACCATCGCGAAAGCCTTCTAGAGGTACATGTAAAAGAACCCTCCAACACTGTGACCTGTGTAACCACATACACACCTAGATCTAATCTGATCAAGAAGGCTGTGAATAAACATTGGGAGATCTTGAACACAGGCACACTGACAATACCGAAACCTAGGTTTGCGTTCAAGCGTGCTAACAACCTAAAAGACATGTTAATACATACGAGACCCAAAAACAGAAACAGTTCAAACCAGAGACAACTGTGGGACCTCCCCCCTGTCGTAGGACACTATCCTTGCGGTTCATGTACCGTTTGTCCGCAGACAAAACACACTAAAGAACTGGCATTGTCTGACACATTCACATGGACGATCACTAAACACACGAATTGTAACACACCATGTTGTGTGTACCTGTTGACATGCCCCTGCGAGAAAAGATACATCGGTATGACCATGAGGGCCATTAAAACCAGAATAACTGAACATAAAAGCAGTATTCGTTGCCTCAAGACAAACACCAAACTATATACCCATTTTACAGAACTGAGACATCCCCCAGAAAGTCTACGTTGGGTAGTCCTCGAGGCACATCAACAAATAACACATACAGCCCTGTTCAGGATTGAACAAAGGTGGGTATTTCGTCTTGACTCAGCCAATAGTGGCTTGAATGATGACATTCCTTGGAGCACCATTAATTAACACATGATCCTTACCTACAGCATGCCATGGGAGCTCATTATACACTACATGATGACAACTATTGCTCCTTATAAGGTTCCCCCGCCACTGAACCATCTGGGACCTTAAGGAGGTACCTTAGGCAGTGTTGACTATCTCCAGATACTGTATCTATTATCTGTTGCACTTCTATAGTTACTAGGCAGCTTCCATGCTCCGACACAACCCTCATACCAACATGGCCATGATTAACTGAAACACACTTCAAAATGGCCGTCATGATTCCATCAACAAGGACATCATGTTTCAACTACTACGTGATTTCACTTTGACTGTTACCGAATCTTTCGGAACTTAATGAGGGACCCCATGCAGTGTCAAATATTTCCACACACTGCATTTCCCACCTTTTTTGAACTCTATAGTTAGATAGCAGCAGCCACGCACTATCCCTATATTGATTAGGCTGTGATTAACCATTAACAACACACTCCAAGATGGCCGCCATGATTCCGTCAATAAGGACATCATGTTTTGACTACTGTGTGATTCCACTTTGAACTTTCAGAATCTAATGAGGTACCCCTTGCAGTGTCATATATCTCGACACACTGCATCTCCCACTCCTTTTTTTGAACTCTATAGTTAGACAGCAGTACCATCCCCACACTGATTTGGCTGTAACTAACAACAATTACACACTCCAAGATGGCCGCCATGATTCTGTCTACAATGACATCACTTTTCCACCAATCGGTGACTCCGTTTTTTGATTCCAGCTGTGGCCACTTCACCCGCTCTGCTGTCTTCGCGGCAGGTATTTAAACAGGTTCCTGCTGTGACATGATACCTTCCTGGTTGCAGCGGAGCGGGTAGGTCAGCCACGAGGCTCCGAGCGGGAGCAGGTGAGTATGCACATCCTGTTGGAGGCTCATTCTGACATCGGCGACTAATGGAGGTAAGAGGTACCGGGATCAGGCGCTGCGAGCCTTAAGCCACTGAGCTTTAAGCGGACACTCTTTTCTTATGGCATTAGCCCATTACGCGGCAGGGCCCCTGGGGGCGCTTACGCTGTGCCACTTCACAGGAGCAGCACTGCGAGCATCCAGTTTGGGGCACGGCGTGCGGCGCCACCAGACACACCAGCCCAGTGTGAGCACCAACAATTGATCGTGTCATTGGTTTGGGGTCATAACTGCAGGCTACAACCACCCTGACCCGGACCTTCTGCTCCTTACAACCGAGTGCACCAGGACTAGTAAGTCAGCATCGAACTAGTGTACATATAGCCTATTATTATGATCTGGTAATTTATGTCTCATTCCATACAGAGACACTACATTGAGTGTCCTCATACTTCGCTGATAACTGATGAGGCAGATTTAGATACCTGGAAGAGGTGAGCTTTTGTCCACGCACCACCACGGTCCAATAAGTCACACCTTTTTAGCATGTATACACAGGGGTATTGTACAGAAGTATACACACTTGAATGGCATGATAGCACTGTGTGTTTTTTAATATATGTTCGACTTATAATGTGAAAATTGATCCACATTGATTGAATTTAACTGGGACCAATTCCCACTCCCATGTTATGGTTTTTAAATTTCTTTTTTGTACTCTAGGTTGACTGCCTTTTCTCGGGGTAATGACCCACGGGTAGAGCATTTGGTAGGTAGCGTTGCACCTTGCCACCCACTGCAGATAGTTTTTATTATTCACTCGGTCCTGAAGAATCGCCAGCTGATCACTTCCGTGACTTATTGAGGCGAGAAACATGTTGACCATCTAGGGGTTGAGCAACATTTTTTGTCACATTACAACAAAACATTCGCCCCCCATCCATTTCTTTTAATCAGGTTGGGACCCTTACAGAATAAAATTCATCATAGAGGCTTCCTTTACCTGTTTTACATTCACATTTCACATCTACACGTACCTAGGCCCCTCACACCCACGGCACCAATACAGCGAGGAACAAAAGATCTCTGATAAAGAGCCCCTTTATGGGTGCCCGTCGAGCATTGCAGCGCTGGCCCGACGAGGAGCAGACCCATATGATGAAGCATGACACCTAGCTTGCTGGGTGTGTGAGGGTCCTAGTTCCGACAGGAGGTATTCCCCACCTCCTCACTACCTAGAGTATACACAAGGTGAGCAATAACCCGCCTGAGGAACTCCGTACCTTTTTGTCTCTTAGCCCCTCCGCCGATGACATCACCGTCGAGAGCATCAGAGCATCGGTCGTCGTCGAAAACTTTGAAACATAGAGGTACGTCGCGTCATACTCCAACGTCGAACCCTCCGCTACCGTCAACCCAGTGACGGTCAGCGTTGAGGAGTCGATCTCCGTTGGTGCTGGTTCATCGCCCAACGTCGAGACATCGCTCTCCATCGTCGCCATCATTACGGCGTTCGACGTTGAAGCGTAGTCCTCCAGTACCGACAACTAGGCGGCGGTCGAGGCCGAAGTTATCTACGACGTCCAGAAGGAGTTCGACGTAGAAGCAGACTCCTCTGCTGCCGTCAACAAGGTGGCGGTCAACTTCGAGGCCTCAGTCTGTCACGACAGTGTCCAGAGGAGGTTCGACATCAAGAAGATGCTCCCCTTCACCTTCTCCCCGCACGACGTCAAGGCTCCGGTCTCCGTTGGGTAGTATGCTCCTGACGTCGAAGCACCAGTCTCCGTCGGTGGGTCATCGGTCGACGTCAAAGCAGAAGTCTCTTCCGACGTCAGGACTTCAGTCTGCTCCTCACATTCTGACGTCGAGGCCTAGAACCCCGTCGGTAGAAGTCTTAGTAGCACATACCCGATCGACGTCAAGGCACTCCCATCTGTCGACGTCGACTCACCGCTCGCCCTCAGCGAGGCACCGCTCTGCATCGAAGGGTCTCTCTGAGTCTTTAGTTTTGCAGGCAGGATCTCCTCGGCCTCTCTTGACATTGAGAAGTTCCTCTTCTCCGTCTCCAGAACGGCGAGCACAGAAGGCCACTCTGCAGACCATTGTCCCTCCTGCTCAAGAGGAAGAAGGGCACAGATCTTCTTCCATTCACCTTTCTCCCAGGTGGCTCCTTCCAGTACACCACTGGCAGAAAACGACTTCTACTCAGATCCAGCAGCCTCTGGACTATTCTAACCTGCTCCATAGATCTCCTCTGTCTCGTTTTGTGCAGGCAGTGGATCGTTCCCCTACCACTCCTTCCAGGGGTCGTCAGCGGACCCAGTCTCCATCTCCACGGAGGTCCGCTTCCCGTACCCACCACAAAAGGCAAAGATCACTTTCTTGGTCTACTTCCTATTTGCATTCTTCTAAGAGAGATTACTCTCCCACACTAACAGACAGTCCACCCTCAAGAATATCGCCTGTGGATGACATCAACACTTTTCACGATGTACTGGCAAGGGGGGGGCACAGAAATTGAATATCGAAACATCTGCTACTCAGACATCGTCAGTTATCTTTGAGACTCTTCACCAGAGAGGTGTCAAGACCTCTACTACCTTTGGTTCCGGGCCTTTTACAGCCAGTCATGGACATTTTTCTCACCCCAGCGATGCCCAAACGGCTCCTGCAAGGATCCTAAAGAAATACAGGCCATCAGAGCAGGATCCTCTTTTCCTCAGGGTGGATCCTCCGCCAGACTCTGTGATCATTGCTGCTGCGAAGAAGACTCATGCAGTAGCCTCATCCTCAACAGTTCTTCCGGACAAGGAGAGCAGAGCTCAGGATTCATGGGGAAGGAAAGCATGTGGCTCTGCAGCTGCATCCTTGAAAGTATCTAGCGTTGCAGCCCTATTGGGACGTTATGACAGGGCATTGTATGATTCATTAGAGCGTTTCAAGGACAAACTTCCCAAAGAGGATCGCCAGGATTTCGGAGAGATCCTACAGGAGGGTGCTCTCGTAGCGAACCAGATGATCAGTGCAGCGGCAGATGGAGCATCTCTGTCTGCACACTCATACTCACATGGCATCTGTGCCAGAAGATCCTCCTGGTTACTACTTACGGCCCTGATAACGGAGGCCCAGCAACACATTTTGAACCTCCCATTTTCAGGGAATTCTCTATTTGGCTCAAATACAGATGAGGAGATGACAGGATGAAATCGGAACTGGACACTCTTAAGGCTGTGGGTCTGGAAAAGAGGTAGGAATCCAGGCGCCGGTACAGGCCTTATGATCGCAGACCTTTCCAACAGAGGATTCAAACCCCTCAGTGGTCTCAGAGGCAGTATCACCAGACAGAAACGCACTACCAAGGGCATTGGCCTTCCCGGGGAAGAGGTGTACCTTGACAACCCTCTTATACCACCAAGTATGTACCAAGCAATGAGCAATCGCTTCCCCTGTTGCCCTTACCCACTCTCGTGGGAGGAAGTATTGCCTATCACATTCAAGAGTGGCGCAGCATTACAAACGATCAATGGGTGCTGGATATACTGCAAAATGGATATGCTCTACCTTTCTGTTTACCACCGCAATCCACTCCTCTGGTAAAATCCAGCGATCACCAACTGTCGCTGTTACGACAGGAGGTATCCACTCTCTTACAGAAATCTGCCATAGAAGAAGTTCCTTCCTCTCAACTAGGAAAGGGGGTTTACTCTAGATACTGCCTGGTACAAAAGAAAGGCCAAAAAGCAGGATTCAGACCTATATTGGATCTTCGCATCCTCAACAAAGCCACCCGAAAGGAGAAATTTTGTGTGCTAGCGCTCCATCAAATGTACCCTCATCTCCATCAAGGGGACTGGATGTGCTCGATAGACCTTCAGGTTGCGTACTTCCATGTTCCAATTGCTTCACAACACCGGAAGTTCCTGCGCTTCATGGTAGGCTCCAAGCACTATCAGTACAAGGTCCTGCCGTTTGGCCTAAAGTCGCCCCTCGAGTGTTTACCAAGTGCATGGCAGTAGTAGCCGCTGCTCTACATCGCCAAGGTCTGTTTATCTATCCGTATCTCGACGATTGGCTCCTAAAGAGTTCATCTCCTCAGGCTGTGAAAGACCACTATCAAATCTGTCTGAATCTGTTACAGCGGTTGGGCCTTCAGGTCAATCTGGAGGAATCAGTTCATCAGCCCACTCAAAGGCTACATTACCTTGGTGCTATTCTAGACTCCAGCACAGGAAGAGTGTTTCCTTCGGAGGAGAGACTATTATCAATCAGTCTGAAATACAATCTTCTACTTCAAGTTCATTAGCCCTCAGTTGGGCAGGTTGCATCGCTCCTGGGTCAATGGCAACTTGCATTTTCCTAGTCCCCAATGCCAGGCTGAGGATGAGGCCTCTGCAGCAGGGCCTGGAAGACAAATGGGATCAGAAGACGGCTTGATGGGACGACCGGATTCTACTTTCCCGTTCTGCAAGATCATCCATCCCATGTTGGACTCATCGGAAAAATCTCCTACTAGGAGTGCCCTTCCACCAACCTCCTCCGACACAATCTTTGATCACAGACACTTCCCTTCAGGGTTGGGGAGCACAAATGGGCCCTCTGCAGACTCAGGGCCGGTGGTCGAGTAAGGAACAGGCATATCACATAAACATGCTGGAGCTACAGGCAGTGCATCTAGCTCTCAAGGCCTTCTACCCTTCCATACAGTCCAAGTCCATATTGGTCCAGACGGACAACACGACCGCTATGTACTATCTAAGCAAGCAGGGAGGAACCCGCTCTCGCCCTCTGTCCCTGGAGGCTCAGGTGATCTGGCATTGGCTCCTGGCCAGGCAGCTCTCAATCACAGCAGTCCATCTGCCAGGAGAACAAAACTCTTAAGCGTCACTTCGACGATCAACAAGACTGGGTTCTGCACGACGAAGTAGTGGCAGACATTTTTCAGCAATGGGGTCAACCAACCATCGATCTCTTTGCGAACGATACAAAAAAAATGCCATGCCTTCGCGTCAAGGTTTTACCGACCAGGGTCGATAGGAAATGCCCTTTTGATCGACTGGTCAGGGGACTTTGTTTACGCTTTTCCTCCTCTCCCTCTCATCCCGAAGGTCATAACGAAGCTCACACACTCCAGAGTGAGGATGATATTAATAGCACCAGACTGGCCACAGCAGTGGTGGTACCCAGACCTTCTACATCTCTCTGAGTGTCCACACAGGAGGCTTCCGTACAGACCGGACCTCCTGTCCAAGATGAACGGGAGGATCCATCATCCCAACCTTCCCTCGCTGAACTTAGCAGCATGGCTCCTGAGGTCCTCCAGTATGGTCACCTAGGTCTTCTTCAGGACTGCATGAGCATCTTGAAAGAGTCTAGAAGGCCTTCCACAAGACATTCCTATTCTTTTAAATGGAAAAGGTTCTATTTGTGGTGTGTGCAAAATGGTTTCCAACCTACCAGAGGGCAAGAGGAGGTAATTTTGCCTTATCTCCTACATTGAGCCAAGTCGGGTCTATAATTTGCTTCCATAAAAGTACACCTGACTGCCATTACGGCATACAGAAAGTCACCTACTCAACCTTCTTTCTTTCAGTTTCAGGTGGTTAAGGATTTCCTTCAGGGTTTAAAGAAGGTTTTTCCCCCTGTCCGGCCTCCTTCGCCTCCCTGGGAGCTAAACCTGGTCCTTTCCAAGCTCATGGGTCCCCCCTTTGAGCCAATTCACAAAGCGATCCTTCAGCACCTTACATGGAAAGCTGCCTTTTTGGTGGCAATCACTTCTGCACGTAAGGTGAGCGAAATTCAGGTTCTCTGCTCCAAGGAACCTGCACGTTTTTTCACCACAACAGAGTGGTTCTGAGAACCCACCGCTCCTTCCTTCCGAAGGTGGTGTCGGATTTTCACGTTAATCAAACCATTTCACTGCCTACTTTCTTTCCCAATCCCTCTAAACAGCTGAGAGATCCCTCCATTCTTTAGATCTTAAAAGAGTCTTAAAATTGTACCTAGACAAGTTTCAGGCTATTAGGAAGTCTGATCAATTGTTTGTAAACTATGGTTCCATCAGGACAGGTTTCCCAGCCTCCAAGCGTTCCATCTCAAGATGGATAGTGTCATGTATCAAGCTGGCTTACCAATTGGCAAATAAACCCCTTTTGTCGTCTCCCAAGGCTCATTCCACTAGGGGAAAGGCAGCTACAATAGCTTCTCTGTACAATGTACCGATTGCTGGGATCTGCAAAGTAGCAATTTTACCTCGTTGCGCGATTCCTAATATTGTAGGAAGCGCGTCTTCCTACAATATGTTTTTAGCCATAGATAGAGCATACCGTCCACCCTATCTGACTTCATGTCAACCTTGGCAACTACTAAATTGCTATCTTTAAATGTGCATGGCTTAAATTCCCCTGACAAACGCAAACTAATCTGGCGATACATTCTACAACATGACCCCGATGTTGTTCTCCTACAGGAGACCCATTTGCTGGGGGCAGACCGTCACCCTATGGCACACCTGAGATACCCTAGAAGGCACTGGGCATAAACAACCACCAAAACACTTGGAGTGGGTATTCTCTGTAAAGCAGGCTTCAACACATCTGTCGTCAAGGTGATGCGGTATAGGGAAGGCCAGTACTTAGTCTTACACCTCCTCCGGGGGCAGCGGAAGCTTAGCTTGCTTAATATATATGCACCAAATGTCTCGCAAGACCTCCACCTTAGATGCATACTACGAGAACAATTGGAAGGGGTGGAATGTGACATTATCGTCTGTCAGGATTTTAACCTGGTGTGGGATCCCGTCCTATATCGTAGTGGTCCCACATTTCAACATGCGGGGGCCATGACTTCAAACCTTAAGTGTGACATTGAAAATCTGGGCTTAGTAGATGCTTGGCATTACAAACACCCAGACTTACGGGATTATTCTTTTTACTCACACGTACATACCTCCTACTCCCGTATCGACAATGCCTTGGTGACACATTCCCTCCTCAGACACATAGACACCATAGAGCTCTCGGACATATCTATTTCGGATCACGGAGTTAACGGGTGTGGGCAACACCCTGCTTACAAAGAACCCACCGCCTTGGCGCTTGCCCCCTCATCTCCTGCGGGACCCCGTCTATGTGGCTGAAATACGCAAGGGCATTACTGACTACTTCTCCTTAAACGCTCTTCCCGAAACCCCCCTTCACACACTTTGGGGCAGCTTTAAAGCGACCATATGGGGTACAGATACCTAGCTCATAGACTTTGTCAGGCACGCGCCAAGGCACATAATGCCAAGTTGCAAACTGGAGAAGGGGGTTGTGCGATAAAGGAATGGGACAAACTCCAAGCTTTTCACAATTATTATCAAACGCTGTACTCTTACGGCGGCCTACCCCCTGAGCAGATTGAAGCCTACTTAGACGCCTGTGAATGGGAACCTTTACACCCATGCCATGCAGACCTCCTTGATGAACAGATTGCTCTCGAGGAACTAGGTGCGGCGGTTAATGCTCTGCACCTGGGTAAGACTCCGGGGCTGGGTGGACTCCCGGCTTCTTTTTATCATCTTTTCCTGCTTGATCTACAAGATCACCTAGTGCGACTATTTAATTCTTTCACGCATGAAACGGGCCTTATGCCCACAATGGCTTCAGTTAATATCTCACCTATACCAAGGGCGGGTAAAGATCTGTCCTTGTGTTCTTCCCATCATCCCATTGCCCTACTCAACACGGACGCAAAACTATTTACCAAAATCTTGGCCCTGAGACTCGAACCCTATCTCCCGTGCCTTGTCCATCCAGATCAGGTCGGTTTTATTCGGCATAGGCAGGGTGCTTACAACGTCTGCGGCATAGCCCACCACATTGAGAAGTCGCAACGTTACGATATTCCAGCATGCCTCCTCTCGCTGGATGATAAGAAGGCCTTTGATAGAGTAAATTGCTAGTAAAAATTGGGCTGGGGCCAAGCTTACTTTCCAAGATAATGGCTTCATATGTGGCACCGGTGGCCACTGTACGAGTCAATGGATAACACACAAGGCCGATAACCATCCGTCGGGGGATGCGTCCGGGGTGCCCATTGTCACCCTTACTCTTTGCCCTAGCGGTCGAGCCCCTCGCTATCGCAATCCGCGACGCAGGCATGGTGAAAGGTATTCCCTTTGGTGACCAAACCCATAAGATCAGCCTCTGTCGATGATCTCCTTCTCTCACTCTCTCAGCCCGAAGTCTCCCTTCCAAGCGTAGTGGCCTGCTTACAGTCCTATGAAGCAGTCTCGGGCTTCTGCATTAACAGGGCTAAATCATCGGTGCTAAACTTGACCATCCCAGCTCCATATCTTTCTGCTCTGCAACGCCATGCGCCTTTTCAATGGTCCCAAGACGCTATCAGATACCTATGCCTTAATATCACTCCCATGCTTTCTTCCTGGACTCACACAAATTAGCCCCAACTGCGCCGCTCCATTATGGTGGATTTTCAATGATGGAAGTCCGTTCACATCTCCTGGATAGGACAGGTGAATGTAGTGAAAATGAATGTGCTCCCGCGGGGCCTTTACCTCTTCCAGATTCTACCTACGTCAATCCCGCCGGAGGACATTCTGCGGCTGCAACAGGATATCTGAACCTTCATATGGAATGGACGATAGCCCCGGGTAGCAAACTCACTGTTGATGCTCCCCGGGACAGAGGAGGCCTGGCATGCCCTAACCTTCTTGAGTATTACTGGGCGGCCCACCTGCATTACATTTCGGAGTGGGTGGTCTGAGAAAGTGAGAAGCACTGTTTCCATGTGGACCGAGCAGTAGCATGCAGGCCCCTGTGGGACCTACCTTGGCTGCCCAAACACGCTAGACCATGCACTGTCTACATCGCTACCCCCAAGCGGACAGTCTTGGACATCTGGGACAAAGTGGCCCTTAAAAAAGGTCTGACCACTTTTCCCTCCCCAAATATGCCGATTGCGCGTAACGCGGATTTCTCCTGGACTCTCTCACCCCTTTCGTTTCGCGCATGGAGCGATGGGGAATGTCAAACACTATGTGATCTCTTTGTGGGAGATTTCATAAAGTCCTTTGACCAGTGCCGAGTGGACTATAAACCTGACGGATGCCTCAAGGCTCCAATATTATCAATTGCGGCACTTGGCCTTACATCCAATGGTTTACCCTGCAGCTGTCCGCCCCTACACTCCCTTTGAGAAGCTGGTTCAAGCCTATAGTGGCTCGAGTGGCCTCATATCCAATAATATCATGCTCTTCAGCACTCCCCTCTACTGCGTACGCACGCCTTTTCCAATCCACATGGCATAATACCTCACAGGAGGAAATCACGCCCAAACAATGGGAAATATTATGGTGAGACATACCCAAAACCTACCGCAGCCTCTCCCTCAGAGAAACTGCGTATAAATTGATGTTTCACTGCTACCACACACTGGCCCGTATCGCTATTATCTACCCGGGTACCTCCCCGCTTTGCTGGCATTGTAAGGAGGACATAGGGGACTTCCACCACATCTGGTGGTCTTGCAAAGTGATCACTACATATTGGAAACAGATACTGGGACACATAAAAGACATAGTGGGCTACCCGCTCCCTGCCTCTTATCTTACAATCATTGTGGACTGGAAGCTTTATCAGCAACCTGCACCTTGCAGCGCAGCAACTCATCGCACTCATGTGGAAACAGGCAACCCCTCCCTTGATGGCGCAATGGTCTGGTCGCGTTTGGCACATCCTAGCAATAGAATAGATTTCACATAATATAGCTAAGACAGAGACAAAATTCCAGCACCTGTGGAAGCCCCTAATTTGCTATCTTTTGCGTATAGAATTTACTTGCTTCAGCCCCGTAAAACTCTGCATGCTCCAGCTCTTTGATTAAAGCTGACCTTTGCCCCGCATAGCCCTATACTGGACCAGGCCAGTGGGAGAAGAATACCACGTTCCCCTTCCCTACACAAATCACTACTGCCCGTCCTAATGCCCTCCCTGTAGCGAATGTCGACCTATACGTATCCCATTTGATGATTTTAATTTCATTGTTATTAGTGTTGTCTGTAGGGCAATCAGCCCCAAGGTGCATCTAAAGGCTTTATTATGCTTTTGATATAGGCTATTGCATTACGCCATATTGTATCTGGCACGTGTCTGATGATACGTTATTAATGATAATTACCTGCACAGTCTAACCTCTGCTATTGTATTATTTTGGTGGAATTATGAACCATGTCTTTGGCGCAAACACAGACGCTGTGATTTGTGTGTTTTGCCTCTTTTGAAATATAATAAAAAGTTTTAAAAAAATACCTCATTCTTAGTGAGTCCAACCCACTATTTTATATCTGTGCTTTTGCCACACAAATGGTAACTCTGCATTGGAAGGAGCTCTTTTTGCTGGGGCTTGTTCCTGTTTCCTCTTCTTTGCCTCCATTTCCCTGACTACATACTCACTCATCATCAGGAACACTTTAAGATGTCTGCCAGCGTTGTGCTGTAAGCTCAATCCGTGGAAGGGGTATGATAGAATGCTAAAAAGTGTAAGGTTGGGCTTAATAACTCTTTCTCATTTTTTCTCGTAGAGGAAGGTAGAATGTATATTGCATGCATGCTTGGCCGATGACGTCCTTGCTTTTGAAATTCTCCGGTTACATTCTGTCAAGGCTCACAAAGGTTCTGATTTTGCTGGGACAGCGTCCCTCTTTCACTTGCACATTCAACCCCTGGGTATCTGGGCTGTGGTTCTTAACACTCCTTTATCTCTTCCACCTTTTAGCACATCCTCTAAACCTTTCTGCTCTATAGCATGGCTTTAACTCACCTCTAACTTCCATATTTAGGTACTCCCTCCCCTGCACTTACCCAAAATGGTTTGTCCCGTGTTCACTTACCTGGATTACACTTTCCAAGTTCTCTTTACAGCTTTACCAATCAATAGGAAATAATCAAACTTTCAGAAATTATATAGATGTAGATGTTTTCTTGCCCTTCCTTCAAAGGGTCCACACAAACCATTTAGCTCGGCTGATAAACTCTTCTAGGTAGACTGTCTGCAGAGCCCATTGCAACACTTTTTCCTCAGCAGGCAGGGCTCTGCTTACCTTCTGCCAGTCCACGAGCACTTCTAGCAAGAACCTGGATCTAGGCTCAGTCCAAGCTTAATGAGAAGTCAGCAACTGGCAGAACCTGGCACTGGAGCACTGCTGCTTATTTCTTGTTTGGTCAATGAGAGACAATCCATATTTATCTCCAGCACTGACCAGTCAACTTTGGTTTATAGTTCAACCTTGGGGGACGTCACCAATAAAACCCTGCATGACCAGTGCATGTCAAGGTGAGCTATTATTAACAAGTTCAGGTGTGAATGAAAATTGTATTCTATCAATAGACTAAATTCTATGCGATACAGATGAGGGATGGAACTATGAACACTCTGGCACAGGAAATAACAGATAAACTATAAAGAGGGTATTTGACCCCCCCCCCCCCACACACACACACATGCACATGAAACACCAGTGTTCTACTACAGTGAATCCCAGGGGGTTAAGGAATCTTACAGTGCAACGTCCCAGGTTAACCTAACACCTAGGCTGGCTTTCCCAGGGACTTCCACCATATTGTATTTTATTCTTACAGGGAATCCATTTTGGATTTCCTGTAAGAATGAACCAGCCAAAACTTGCATCCAGCCAAACATACACAGGGGCTTATTTACAAGTCCCTTGCGCCACCCGTACGTCACTTTTCCCATGTTAAAAATTACGCAAAAGTGGCGCAAGGGGCTTGTAAATAAGCCCCACAGCATTTACATACTCACTCTGTGCTATGCACCCAGTACATATATACCTCAGTGCTATAACAATAGCCCCTGCAGCCCCCGGGGTAAAGGGAAGCCCCCGAGCTCCATGGGGCCCCCTCTGGCACTGTGCATAGGCGGTGGGGCCTCTAGTCTTAAAGCTCTTGACTGAGTTCAGAGCGTGGGGGGGACCCGTGAACTTAGCAGGGGGCCCCCTTAAGTTTCGGTATGCCACTGATATACCTTTGCACAGATGGAAGTGAAGGGAACTAGTTAAGGGGAGCTGGCTGAACTTTAAGCTGGGAAGGCTGATAGTGGCCATGGAGTTGGGCCCTTCAAACGGAAGTACCCAAAGCTCTCCTGAACACATGGGCAGCATTTCAACTTTGACCCTATTTATGCAGCACCTAGCATGCACTATCTATTGTTTAGTTGGTAGAGGCGAGGCAGTAATTCATGTAACACTGACGTCAGTTCTTTTGGAAACCTGATGTGAATCTCGATGGTATCCTTATGCAGTGGTATATATAAATAGCCAACTTATGGTTGCGGAGGATGAGTGAGACAATGAAAAGGATTGGCGACAGCAAAAAAAAACGTAAAATACCCCACTGCTCACTTTGAAGCGTTTATAGAGGAGATGGCCTATCTTTAACATGCTGAACATGATTTAATAGATACGATCTGAATCTAGAATGTAAGCCCCTATTAGTTTCAAGTTAGAAGCAGGGTTGTGTGGTCACCACTTACAGTCCTTTGAAAATTGCAAGACGTTGTCGATGTTATTAGCAGTATGCGATCAGACCACAAAGGTGTCGACGCTAATCCCAGAATCCTGTAGGCTTCCACACCTTGAAAACTCCTTTTCACAGCCACCTTTTTTCTCGGGTATGCTGAGTTGGATGCATTATTATTATTATTTATTAAATTTGTAAGGCGCGACAGCTACCCAAAAAGGGTTTCCCGGCGCCGGAGCAGATCAGAAGTATGTATAGCAGCTTGTTTGGTTACTGGTTGAAAAGCCAAGTCTTAAGGGATTTGCGAAAAAGTGTGTAGACCGTTTCGTTCCGGATGGCTGTGGGAAGTGCATTCCATAGTAAGGGGCCGAGATGTGCAAACGATCTGCCTCCCATCTGAGATAATTTAATTCTTGGCACAGAAAATTTCTCTTGAGTGGAAGAGCGAAGGCACCGGGATGGTACGTAGGGGCTGACCAGAGACTGCAGATATTGAGGGGCAGTTCTATTTTTGATTTTGAACATGTAGCTTAGGGCTTTGAACTTGATTCTGTTCTCCACCCTGAGCCAGTGAAGGTCCCGCAGATGACTTGAGACCGAGGTAGCTCTAGGGACCCTGCAGAGTAGTCTTGCCGCAGAGTTCTGCACCATCTGCAGTCTGTGAGTCACTTCCTTGTTGGATCCGAGGTAGAGAACGTTTCCGTAGTCCAGTCTCGAGGTGATAAGAGCCTGGACTACTGTTCTTTGAGTAGACTCGGGCAACATCCAGATGATCTTTTTCAGCCACTTCAGGATGGTAAAACAAGTGGAGGTTACCTTGACTGCCTGATGGTGCATAGTAAGCGAGTCATCAATGATGACACCTAGGTTGCGGACTTGACTGGAGGGTCGAGGAAGTGTTCCCATTTCACTGGGCCAATGTTGTGGGCCCCAGAGATCTTTATTTTTGCCAAGGATCAGGACCTCCGTCTTCTCTCCGTTGAGCTTAAGGTAATTAGCCTGCATCCATGATGCAATTTTACCCAGGCCAAGCTGAAGGAGGGATGGCCCGGCCGCGCTCTCCATGGAGAGAGAAAAGATGATTTGGGAGTCGTCCGCATAGGAAAACAGAGACAACCCAACCTCTTCCACGACATCGGCTAAGGGTCTCACATATAGGTTAAAGAGAAGGGGGCTAAGGATGGAGCCCTGGGGTACCCCGTAGGGTGAGGAATGGATGTCGGAGCAGGATGTTGGGGAAAAGATTTGAAAAGTACGGTTGGCGAGAAAAGAAATCAGCCAGTTCAAGGCTGAGCCACCAATGCCTAAAGATCTTAACGTTTTTATCAGTATGGTGTGAGATACCGTGTCAAATGCCGCACTCAGGTCTAGTAAAATGAGGGCGACCGTATCTCCAACGTCCAGATGTTGCCGTAGCCGTTCCGTTACCCCTAGTAACGTTGTTTCTGTAGAGAAGCCAGCTCTGAAGCCAGATTGTGATGGGTGAAGGAGTTTATTAGTTTCGACAAAATTAGAAAGTTGAGAGTGGATGTGTTTCTCCAAGATCTTGGAAAAAGCCGGAAGTAAAGAAATAGGCCGATAATTGGAGGGTAAGTCGGGGTCGGCGTTGGCCTTTTTTAGGAGGGGGATCACCATGGCGTGTTTCCAGTCTGGTGGAACGTGGCTTCTTGAAGGGATGCATTTAAAAGGTCCATGATGGCGAGCAGAGATGGAGGCTCAAGTTGCTTGAGCACAGGGATAGGCAGGGGGTCCTTGGGTGATCCAGATTTGACACTATCTAGGAGTCTTTTAAAGGAGGCTGCATTGAGTAGGGGCCAGGTGTCCAGGCTATTAGAGTGGGCGCAAGGTAGCGTGTCCTGGTCAGGATGGATAGAGGCCACTACGGGGAGTGTAGAAGCTGTTAGTAGGGAGCTAGTAGGTTGCAAGAGAGAGGAGTTGTCTCGTCGCGAACTCGCAATATCCAAATAGATTTGTTCGACTTTCTGAACGAAAAAGGTCGCTAGATCCTCACATTGTCGTTTATTGAGAGGGGGGGGCCTAGCTAGGGTGGCAGAACCAGCGAGCTCCTTTACCATACTGAAAAGGGTTTTGGAGCAATTCAGGGCATCAGAGATAGTTGTTGAAACATATTCAGCACGGGCTGATTTGCAGAGGCTGTGGTATGCTTTTTTGGCCTTTTTATAGATCGTTTTAGATTCAGGAGTATAATTCCTTCTCCATCTACGTTCCAGCGCTTTGCATTTGGCTTTTTCTATTTTTAGAGTGTCAGTAAACCAGGGTGCTGGGGGGCGATGGTTATTGACCCTTTTTTTGGAAAGAGGAAGACAGGTGTCTATGGCTGTGAGGAGCCATTTTTGCACAGTGTCAGAAAGCATGTTCACCCTATGTTTAGAAATGGGCATGTTAGAGCACAAGATTTTATTTAAGACAATCAAGTCTAGTTTTTTCCAGTCTCTAGTTAGTGTCCTTAGGGTAGAAGTGATGAACACAGAATTATCAGGGGGTACCAGACTGAACCTGGTGATAAAGTGGTCCGACCAGCATATGGGGAGCGCAGGGAAACACCTAATACTAGGTAAGTTGGAGAGGATAGGATCTAGTAGGTGGCCTGCCTCATGTGTGGGGCCAAAATTATGTAAGTTTATGTTTAAGCCTGCCAGATCAGAGATGAAATTTGTACTGATTTTGCATGTTGGGTCGTCCAGGTGTAGGTTTAGATCGCCCAGAATTGAAAAGTTGGCAGAGCTCATGAGTAGGGGGGCTATTACGCTGGGGAAGGAAGAGGCCCATGAGGCAGAGGGCCCGGGGGGACGGTACACGAGTATACCAGAGAGGGTGAAGTTCGGGGTTAGGGCCAGTTTGAATAGTGCTGCTTCACAATTTGTGAATGTTAGAGGCTCGAGTTTACACTGAAAATCCTTTTTAAAAATCATGGCTATGCCCCCACCTATTTGTTGCCCCTGTCCTTCCTAACTATAGCGTAGTTGGGGGGCAGAGCTGCAGCAACATCTGGGCCAGAACTCTCATGCATCCATGTTTCCGTGAGGAATAAGGCGTCTGGTTGGTCATTGACCAGAATTTCGAAGATGTCGGTTTTGTGCTTCGGGAGAGAGCGGCAGTTTGTGCTGAGGAAAGAGAAAGCCTTTATGGTTGGTGCGGCAAGTTTATTATTGTTTGTGTTGCCCTTTGAAGTGGTTGAGGGTCTCTGGGTATTGTCGAGTGAGAAATCACAGCGTGGGCAAATTTCTTCCCTGTTGCCTGGTTGTAGTAATGTGCAATCATGGGAGGGGGGGAGCGGTAGGCCATTAATTGTCTTGGTGGATAGACCAATCTGTGCGGCCCACCCGAACCAGTGCTCGTGGCCCCTGGTTCATGCATGTGTAAAATGTATGCAGGATACTGCATCCCTACAGTCAGGGCCTGTTCTATGATTTGCGGGGCCCTGGGCCAAAAGGGAATGTGCGAGGCCCCTCTAATTTACTTAAGTGACCTCTTGCAAGGAAACCATTCAGAGACACTGCGAGAGGCCCATTGTACAGGATTTTAGCGCCCCACAGTTTTACTTCAGCTCACAAGCAATTCTCACACCTTCAGCCTGATAGGTGTAAGAATTGCTTGTGGGCTGAGAGTTAACACTGTGGGGCGCTAAAATCCTGTACAATGGGCCTCCCGCAGTGTCTCTGAATGGGTCTCCTTGCAATTGGGACAAGGGGAAAAGTCTCCCTCCCCTAGGCCTCCAGACACCATCCCTGAGAGGCCCAGGGAGGGGACCCCTCCCATGGACCCTAATTGCAAGGAGACAGGGAAACAACAGGGCACACGATCGGTGCGGGGCCCCATGCTGGTGGGCTGAGTGCGAGGCCCTGGGCAGCTGCCCACGCTGCCCATGCCTAGCGCCGGCCCTGCCTACAGTTACATGTAAGCAGGTGTTCCCTCTGCAGCACAGATCTTTCATGAAGTCACAAGATCCGTATTGTGGAGTAAGCAAGTAATACCGAACATGCTGAGTGAGACAAGCAACAAAAGGTATGAAGTAGTAGAAACTAGATACTACGGCATGGAAGAAACACTCAAGTGTGAACAAGCCTATTCCAGATCATGCCAGTAGGTGGCAGCATAACGTCAGATTTGTGAATCTGAGCTATTCTTAATTGCAAAACTAGTGTTACTTACCTGGCCTGTCTTTGAAAGTTCGGTTTGAAGGCCGGTAAATATATTGGGGAAAACGGCGCAACCCAGTACTTTTTCCCTTGTGAAACATAAATCGAAAACAGCCAACAAATAAAGAAATAAATGAAAAAGTATTTGAGGCCGTCTGAATATTTTCAGAATGATTATTAGAGCAAAAAGAAGGATAATTGCTATTTTACTAAGTAATCTTAACAATTTTACACAGATTCGTTTTATCCTACCAGTTCTTAACTGTTCTAGAATAGCAAAACTTAAATAAATGGGCAGTATTTTTTTTCTAAAAAGGTTGTAGTCCCAGATGTTACCCCCGTGCAGCTCACGGCTGTCATTAACAGCTCCGCAGGCAGGCATTGGTGGTTCTGTGCTGCCGTAGTTTCCGCCTCCCCCTCCCCCCTCTTACTATGGGGCTTCCAGTGGCTGGAAGTAATAGTGCTTGGCTGCCGACCACCAGTGGCAGATGTCTTGCTGCTAAGAGCAGGGGCATACCATTTCCTCTTTTTTAAATTTAAACTTTACTAGTTTACAGTATGAAGCTGGCAAAGTTTAAAATTAAATTTACGAGACACTTGTCTTCACACACTCAGCCTTTAAAGTGGAACAAGGCATGCAAGCACTTAACCAGCATTGGCAAAGCCAATAGGTCTCCCCTATGCAAGAGTTCTTGACTTCGCGATGTGTTTTAGCCATGTTGTACATCAGCGTGGCTGCTGTTCAACATGGCTAAAAGTTAGTGACATAGAGAAGAGTTACGTGGAGTGTCGTAGAGAAGATGGCGAAGAGTGGAGTAGAGTTTTGAACAGTGGTGTGGCAGAGAGTGTCGTATGTTGGAGTGGCATAGTGTGGGGTCACGTAGAGTGGCATATTCTGGAGTGACAAAGAGTAGATTGGACTGGTGTACAGTACACTGGTGTAGAGTGTTGCAGAGTATAGTTGTTGCAAAATCATCCTTGTGCCCTGGGCACCATTTTATTTTTGCTGACTGGTATTGATGGTAACTGAATCTGACTGTCCCTGGGCTCTGCTTAACCAGGGCCAGGACCAGTGCTATGCTGAAAACGCATGTAGAATACAGTGAAAACACCTACATGCACTAGGGTACACTATGGGTTAGGGTACCCCTATGATTGGCATGATCTCCCCTATAAGGCCCTAGTACATACTAGGACAGTGGGATTAAAACTACCTTTAAGTCCCTAGTATATTATAGGGCATGTCAGTTTAGAGGCCAGCAGCCCTTTCTGCACTTACATGTGTGCACTGCTGAGGCCGGAGGTCAGTTTAAAAGTAGTTCTGTGTTGCAGGACTACTTTTAAAATGTAAATTGTGCGCAAACTCGGCTTTGATGTTTTGGGCACTGAAACATAAATAAACTACAATATTTTGGCATATTCGGTACCCCCAGGGTCTCCACTAGGTGTCCCAGGGGTGGGGGCCAGGTACTTATAAGGAGGACCCTTATAAAATATGTTTTATATGCCCTTTGGATAGTGAAATTGCACATTTCACTTACCTCATTGCAGTAAAGTGCTTCCCAAAATCGACTTTTGTGCTAGGAGCACTGTGGAGTGAGGAGCTGCAATATTTTTACATATTCAGAACCCATAAAGTCTCCCCTAGGTGTTCCAGGGGTTGGGGTACTGTAGATATAGGCAGGGTCCTTATAAAATATGTTTAAAAGCCTTGGTGTTTGAGAAATTGCCCAGTTCATGTTCCCATTGCAGATCCCCAGCCACATAGGTTAACATGGCAAGAAGTTATTAATTAATAACTCACGCTAGGAATTACAGAAAAAATAACATTCACAGACTTAGTAGAATGGTATTGATAAATCCAACAATATGCTATTGTTTAATCTATCCTGAAATGTACCGACAAGAAGTTATGAGACTTACTTGTCTTTAAACCAAAATTCAGCCTTCCAGTGATCTGCCCTGATTGGTTAGAGTTAAGTGGATTAGCCAGGCTGCTTTGATGAAGTGATAAGTGGCACCTGGGGTGAAGAGCCATTTTGGGAGGAGAGGGTTCTGCTCCATAGGAATGCCAGAGCAAGGGGGAGGGGTCATAAACCATGAGCTTCAAAGGCCCAGGTGGACAGGCAGAGCAATTCAGGTCCATCTATGTCCAGACCCTCTGAACCCAGCCAGATGGATCGTCTCCATAGTTTCCCTCCCTCCAGAGGGAGGGAAACTATGCCTTTCCCTCCCTCCAGAGGGAGGGAAACTATGGAGATGATCCATCCTAGAGGTTGGTTTAGCTAGCTCTTGCCTCTCTGATGAGACTTCAGCCATGTTGAATTTTAGAAGAATAGTGCTTTCTGGGAGACCATAGTGCCACACTCTGGAGGAAATGGTCATGCTCTGGGGTGTTGCCCTTCACCTCATTGGACAGGAGTGCCCTCCTGCTTGACTCAGAGAATACTGAATAAGTATCTGAGAGGGGCAGAGCCTCTAAGATCTGCTGCTTGAAACAAGAGGAAGAAGAAGGGTCCATGCTGAGAAGTTTGATTTGCACCAAATCAGCACTCTGACTGAATGCACTTGCTGCACAATCTGGAACTACAGCCCTGTGGATTTAACTTGCTTCAAAAGGACTAAAGAGTGGACTCCCTGCAAGCTACAAGTTAACAGAGCTCATCTGTACCATCACCACCAAGAATCCCCAGCCTGGACTGATTCTGGTGGATTTGTAAGGGTTTTGTCCAAGTGGATTGTGGGAATAGAAGTCCCAAACTTTTACGGACCATCTTGGAGCTTCCAGACCCTTGGAGTAAGTTTGGACACGTTGGGACCCTCAAAGGAACTTCAGGAAGAAGTTCCAGAATTTTGGAGCAAGTTTGGAAAAAAGCTCCATAAGTGGACCGACTCGACCTGGCCAGCCAAGGCGGTGACCCTCAATCATGAGCCAGCCTGCCCTCCAGGTTCGTCCCGCTGAAAAGCTCCGGAGGTCCAATTTCCAGAGTTTGCCTGGGAGCTGGTTGAAACCCAAGCTGGCAAACCCTCACCGTATCTGGCCTTGTGAAGAGCATTGAGGGTCCCCTCGAGAAAAAGCTCAGTAAAAGTTTCTAACTCCAAAGGTAGAAGAGGCGACCGGGACCAACCGTGAAAGTCAAGCTGCCCACCTTCAACCGCAAGCCAGCCTGTGTCTCTGGTTTGTCTCGCTGGAAAGCTCCGGAGGTCTGACTTCCATAGCTTTGACCGGGAGCTCGTTGCAAGGCAAGCCGGCTATCCTCACCGAATCCAGACTGGTGGAGAGCTTTGCGGGACACCGGCAGAAAAAGCTCCAGAAAGGTTTCTAAGTCAGAAGGTAAAAACCTTTGACCGAGGCCTACCACGAAGGGTAGCTGCACAAGGCTCCATCGCGATTGGCCTGAAGCTTTGTGACTTTGTCCCGGTCTAGCACGACCAGATGTCCCAATAGGCGCTATAGGTTTCTATGTACTAAATATTGCTAAATCTTTAAAAATTCATATCTCCGGTTCCCTACATTGGATGTTTTTAGTTTTAGCGTCCTTTTAAAGATAAAAATATTTCCTAATTTTATAAATTGGTGTTGGATTTGTATTGTGTCTTAATTATTTACTGAATGGGTGTTTTTAAATGCTTTACATACCTGTCTCTGAAGTTAAGTCTGCCTGCTCGCAGCCAAGCTACCAAGGGTTGAGCATGGGAATAATTTTCTGAGAGCTATTCTGAGCCATAGACTGTGTCAGTGGCCTTTTTGCCAATGGTAGATATATATTTACCACTACTAATAATACACTTTCCAACAATAGTGGCATAGAGTGCAGTAGCATTGAGTGCAGGTGCATTGAATTCAGCGGCATACAATGCAGCGGCGTAGATTAGAGTAGTACATAGTAGAGTGGCACAGAGTAGGGTGGTGCATAGTAGAGTGGTGCAGAGTCCAATAGTGTAGAGTGTAGTGGCGTAGTGTAGAGTGGTGCAGAGTGGAGTGGCATAGAGTTGAGAGTTGCAGAGGGCAGTGGCGCAGAGTATAGTCCAGTGGCATAGAGTACAGTGGCATAGAGTGGTGCAGAGAAGAGTAGTATTGAGTGGTGTACAGTAGCGTATAGTGCCATTGAGTGCACTGGTGTAGAGTGGAGTAGTGCAGAGTAGAGTGGTGTATAGTTCAGTGGAGGAGAGTCCAGTGTTGCAGAGAAGAGTGTCAGGGTGCATTGGCATAGAGTAGAGTGGTACAGGGTAGAGTAGAAAGGCATAGTGTGAAGTGGAGTGCAGTGGCATAGAGTGGTGCAGAGAAGAGTAGCACTGAGTGGTGCACACAGGAGTATAGTTATTTTTGTTTTTGTCCTCATTCACCTCAGGCTTTGATTACTTTTACCCTTGCCATTCCTCTGCAAAGGAGGAGACCACTGACCCCCACCAGGGGTAGAGAAAAAGGGCACTGGGTTAAGACACCATCCTCCTTCTGGTATATCTCTCTCAGACAGCGTCCGATTTTTCGGCGGCTGCATAAAGTGTATTGGGAGGCCCTTGCAGCTTAAAGCAGAGAGTTATGTCGGTGTAATCATTATACAGGGGAGTCTTCTTATTATCTTCTTGTTAGCCTTAACCCATTCATTGGCTTCGATTAGCCCCTGCCCAATTTTGTAATATATCCCAGAATCTTTTCCTCTTTTTGGACCCCTTTCCCAACAAATCCATTCTTGACATATAAAACATGGACTCTAGCCACTTTGAATGCTGCAGCGATGTTTCACTTATCCAGTTATGGCAGATCTCCCTTCTAGCAAGCAATAATGCGTAAAACAAAAAGTTCCTAGTAACTCCTGACACACCCTCCATCACCCCAAAGATAATTTGTAAGAGGCTTACCTTTATGTGTATTCCCAAAATACCTGTGAGTGTTAATTCAACTTCGTACCAGAAACTTTGTATTTGCGTACATTGAAAGAACATATGTACATCTGTTGCTTTTTCCAAGCCACACTTTGCACAGGCAACCGACTTTCCTTTCCCCATTTTGGACAGCTTCTCAGGTGTTATATATGCCCTATGGAGTGGGAAAAAATGGTTCCTTTTCAAAAAAGCAGGCTTAACAATAGTATAAAGTGTGCGCATCGATACTTGCCAAATATGTTGTAAATTGCAGCTCGGCAAGCATCTGCCCCATAGGTCTTTTACCAGGGTGAATTCTCAGTCGATGGTGTCCTGTAAACCCCAGTACCAGAAGTAGACTACTTTCGCACCTGGGAGTTTGCTGGCCAGTTGTTCCTCCAGATCGTTGGCTACACCCAGTGGTGTTTTCCGAGCCTGCGCCCAACTCTTCAGTTGCATATACTTAAAATGGGAAATGTTGTCCCCCTAAGATCTTTTATCTCGCTCCATGTGATTAGCTGTCCATCCTGCGTAATCTCATCCCAGACAAGTATACCCGTCTCCCTCATTGATAAAGCCAATTTATCCTTGAGGCATTCCGGTGTCCCTGGAGAGTCTCAAATTGGGGCTGAGAAGGAATAATAATCTACTTTGAGCCACCTTCTTATCGTGTGCCACATTCTGGTGATGCTTGTGGTATTTTTAACTTAATCTTCTTGAAAAATGTTGGGTCCCCAAACTTAAAGAAAAAACCGCCAGTGCCTCTTATGCTCGCTTTTATCATTGATTGAACATAACTCCGACATCCGTGTCATCTGGGGTTCTAAAAAGCATACTAGAGTTGGCGATTTGAAAAGCCCATGCGTAAAACTGGATATCCGGTAATGATAGTCCTCCTTTCTCTCTCCGTCTCCGCAACTTTTTCCAAGAGATCCGGACCCCTTTATATGCCCAAATAAAAGAGTTTATTGCCTGTTGGATTTTATCTATTGTTAATTTCTCAAAATGAAGAGGGATGGTATTAAAAAGACAAGTGATTTTTGGCAGAATCACCATCTTGACCAAATTAACCCGTCCGAAAATCGTAAGAGGAAGATGTACCCAGCTCTTCAATAACTGCACTGTTTCCCTATAAATTCTCAACAGGTTAATTTACAGGATTTTACTTATATCTTCCACAATTCTAATCCCCAAATATGTCATATCCTTTTTAATCAACCGGTTATCTTTCCTCTGATTCCAAACCATGATTTCTGTTTTGGCCTCATTTACCTGGTAGCCTGATATTCTACCAAACCCCATAGCTATCTGTATGGTAGGAGATAGTGCTGCCTCTAGGTCAGAGGCGAAGATTACCAGATCGTCTGCTTTTAATGCAACTTTCTTCTCCCAAGTCCCCCAACAGAAGGCGGGGATGTTAGTTGCCGTCCTCAATTTCTGGGCAAAGGGCTCTATGTACAGGTTAAATAACAGAGGTGACAAAGGGCATCCCTGTCTTGTGCCGCTTGAGATTTTGAAAGGTGCAGTTAGGTTCCCTTTTACTAAAACTCTCGCAGTGGGGTTTTGATATATTAATTGAACCGCCCTACAGAATTTATCCCCTAGCTCGAGTCTCTTCAAAACCACTAGCAGATAAGACCACCTGACCCTATCAAAGGCCTTGGAGGCGTCTAACATAATAACTGCAAGGGGGACAGAATAAGCTGTTGCCACATCAATTGCTCCAATGAGCCCATACGCTAATTCATGAATGTGCCTCCCCTTATTAAATCCCTTCTGGTCCTTATGGATTATCCCCACGCAACCTTGCTTAGTCTCCCCGCCAGGATGGTGGTAAAGATTTTATAGTCTGCGTTCAATAGGGATATAGGTCTATATGATTCGCAGTTTGTGGGGTCCTTGCCGGGTTTTAAGATAAGGGAAATTTTCGCTTCATTCCATGATCTTGGAAGTTGCATCCTATTATCTAAAATCTCTCTAATTACCTCTGTCAAAAAGGGAATTAAGACTTCCCCCAGGACCTTATACAGTTCCGCTGGTATCCCATCTGGTCCAGCGGCTTTCCCACCCTTAGATGTGTGTATGGCCTTCCTCACTTCCTCTTCTGTTATATCTTGGTTGAGACTCTCTTTCTGCTCTTGATCCAAAGGCTTAACAGACTCTGCTAACCAGGTTACCGCCTCTTCCTCTGAGACCGCATCCTCTTCGGAATAAAGATCTCGAAAATATTCAGAGAAGGCCTCTTCCACTTCAGAATCATTCGTTAGCATTACATTGGACTGCCCCACCTTAATTCCGTTAATGTAATTTCTATTTTGCTCTGTCTTGATCTTCCAGGCTAAGAGCTTCCATGCTCCCTCCCCGTACTCGAAGTGGGCAAGCTTGCTGCGTCCCATCTTTTCTTAATCCTATTTTGTAGGATTTCTTCCTCTTGGTTTTTAAGTAATATCAATCTCTCTTCCCTCTGGGTATTACTGCTGGTGGTCATGGTGCTATCTGTTTCTAGTTTCCTTATTTCAGCCTCTAGTTTACCCAAATCTTGTCTGTATTGTCTATTCCTATGGCTGAGTATACCGCAGTGGAGTATAGCGCCATAGAGTGCACTAGTGTACAGTGGATTGGTGCAGACTAAAGTGCAGTGGTGCAGAGTAGAGTGTAGTGGGGTGGCGTAGAGCAGAGTATACAACACATTTTAAATTGAAACGACCATTACATTTGCACAGACATGCAGTTTTACTATTAAAACTATATAGTGCACAAATGAAAATGTGTGGAAATTGCATCACCTAGTGTAATGATTTGTTTTGATCATATTAAAGTATTTATTTCCAACACGCTTCTGAAATAACAAAAATGTGCTTCATTTTTGTTCCTAATTCTGATATATTCTGAAATACTTACACAGTTCCTTTAAATGTTGTCATGTGCTAAGAAAAACTCTTTCCTACCACAAGTATCCAGCAAGATTGCCACATAAATCCTCTCACTTTGAAGTCAGAGAAAGAAAAGTAAATGAGCGCCCTCGGAAGACAGCTCCTGACATTTGACCTCAGTCTTTGAATGCACAGCAAATATGACAAGATAAGAGTAAGATTTAAAGACCTGTTTACAGAAAGGGAATTCGTAGAAGAATACAGTAAACATGCTTTAGGCAACGGGAGGGATGAAATGAACCTGGAGAGCCTATAGCAAATAAAGCCAGCCAGTTACAAACCTCAAAACCAATGGTAATCAACAGGCGGAATGCATTCGTAGGTCAACTTCCTGAACGTCCCCAAGATGTATTTAGCAAACCAAACAGCTTCGCTGTCTGGCAGGCAGTGACCTAAAAAGGAGCTAACAAGACATCACTGTTAGAGGCGATACTTTTAGGGTGGCCAAACATCTCACATATTGCAGGTTTACCCTGCAGTCTTGCCTCCTGTCACGCTGACCGCACTAGTGCATTGCGCCCTTTGTCCTGCATTTTGATTCCCAGCCACTTTTAAACCTCTCAAAGGACAAACAGCTCTCACTCGGCCCTTTATGAGCTTTAAAAGAGATGCATGTTGATGAATGGGAGGCAGAAGCTACAGCAC
Organism: Calotriton arnoldi; assembly: GCA_963921515.1. Lineage (NCBI taxonomy): Eukaryota > Metazoa > Chordata > Amphibia > Caudata > Salamandridae > Calotriton > Calotriton arnoldi. The sequence continues at coordinate 2,580,316 of CAWUFW010000543.1, read as the reverse complement.
AGTAATGATCTTGCACAATGCAACTCCAGGTGCGCTTTCAGCTACAGAGGTGCAATCCTGCTACATGCAGATCAACAATCCTTGTATGTGTTAATGAACAGCATGATGGGAACTTGCCCTATGAATATTCCCTTGGTGCTTATTTCTTCTATTAATCCTGTTTCAAAGTGTGAACATATTGTTAAATCAGTGGAAAGAGGCACGGGAAGAGTATGGTTTGCTCAGGATAAAAAAGTTTGGTAAAGTAGTAGACCTGAGACTTCAGCACACTCCTACTTGCAAAGGCTTTACATTTACCACCATATTGCATTCTGGCAAATATACCATAAGATTGGGCAATTCTCCCCTCCCCGAGATACTATCCAGTCCATTTTTTCAACCACACAATCAGTAGCAGCTTTTACAGCATTTCTAAATACCCCCAATCTAGCCAAAAAGGAGCTGAGGCACAAGTTCAAAAAGTGTCCAAGAGAACAACATTCGGCCAAATAGGGGGGCAGGATTAAAACCATGTCTCCTGGTTCTACATTTCCAACTATTCCAATAGTCCTCAATTAGGATGGCAGTGAATCTGCTGGAGAGGCCAGGGAAATGCCACTGTGTTGTGGGCCATGCCCAGCTTCAGAATACAGTGCTTATTTCCACCATATTTAGGTGAAGTTCTAAAGCTGAGCTTCGATGTCAAGTATCTTAATTTCATGGCTAAAACATACCTACTGGAACAGGTCTTGTGGCAGGAGAAGGTTACTGGGCACTGGTTGATTCTGATGTTTACCATAGGTGATTAAGGCTTAAGAATATTTCATTACATTTGGATACCAGAATTGTTAATTTTCTAAACCTATGCTTCGAAAGTTGTAATTGCAAGCAGTCGAAGCTCACTCCAGAAGGTGCTACAGGGATTAGAACTCAAATACAGTATAAATAATTATCACATTCGTATGTTCAAACTCTGATCGAGTTATATCTTTTAAGGTAGCCTGATTTAGAGGAGGAGGATATAGAATGAAACCCCAAAAATGTGCTACCCAACTCATAGTCCCACCCTTTTCCCTAACAAACAGCTTCTGATGTCTCTGTGCATGCAAAATTACTGCACATGCAAAGGGTCTTAGCACATACAATGTGTCTCCACTTGTGCAAAGTGTCCTGCGAAGTGATAATGGAAAGTTGCCCAACCTAGATATGTTTTTTTCCAACATATCCAGGAAGCAGTTCATGTATGCAAGCCAATGTGGAAGGTTATTCCTAACCTTGGAGATTAGGTCATATAATCTCTTCCTCCTGCGCTAGACTTTTGAATTTTGGTAAAGGATCCAAACCTTTATTACTAGACTAGAGCGTTCTTTACGTCTCATGCAGAATTATCTTATATTTCAGATGTTTAGGGAATCGTGAAACCATGGTTACTTGAATTTTACTATGGACTGATACACTGCCAATAAATGTTTAAAAAACGGGTAAATATGGTCATGGAGCAGACTATTTAGAACTACTCTTCAGTGGCGGCTCCTCCGCTAAGGCGGAGGAGCGTTGCTCCACTACTCAAACGGAAAACTAAAATGATAATAACGTATCGTTATTATCATTTGAGTTTTCAGTGACTCGCAGGGGTGGCCAGAGCAGGGAGAGGAGTGGTTTGCATTCCTTAAATGCGCAGGACTGCCTGGCCGGCCCTTTTGGGCCGGCCAAGCAGTCCTCCCAAATTTGCATCTTTGCCATAAGGCTGCATTACACAGACTGGTGAGTAACATGTAAAGGCTCCCTGTCCCTGTCCGAGCGCTGATCCATGGCGCTCAGACCAATCACAACGCTGCATTGCAGCGTTGTGATTGGCTCAGGGGAGCCCGGGTGCTTCCTCCTGCTTCCTGCTGCTGGACCGGAGACAGGAAGAAGAGGACGGAGGAGAGGTGGCGGGCGGCCGTCAGAGGTAAGTGTTTTTTTTACTTTTTTCGTCACCCCACTCCCATTCCACCCCCGCCTCACCACCCGGATCCGTTTGCAGCCGCTATTGCTACTCATGTAACTGCATTCTGCATAAGATGTAAATTGTCTTGCTGTTTTTCTGTTGCACCAGCGAACAATACATTAGAATAATATTGTTTTGGTTCAGTTATAACGCTATCACTAATGGCGCATCAAACATTGAACGTCTTGCAAGAAAGGGCTAATACAGCCCAGCAGTGTAACACAGGTTGCCACTAACAAGATTGGATTTAAAGATGGCAACCAAAGCTAGCCTTTCCTCCTACCTGGATCAAGTTTCTTACTAGCATCTTATGTTTTATATCCCCAACAGAAAAGATAATTTGTAGGTGTGCTAAAAGTAGTAATTTGATTTCATCTTCATTTAGAACCACCCAACTACATTTCCCCTAGTTTGAATCTCCTTGAAACTTGACTGCATAGATATTTCATCTTGCTGAAAGTCATTGCAAAGTTTAAACACATAATCAACACAGTTGTAGAATTTTAGGCCAAGACAACAAGATTGTTAAAAGTCTGAATGAAGGTGTAAACTAAAGGTAAACCTGATCCCTGAAGGACCCAAATGTCTGTGGAAGGTGGACAGACGTTTAAGAGCTTAATTTCACTCCAAACATTCTATAGCGTAAGAAGGATGCAAACAACTTCATAGCATCCTGTGGTTGCATCCTGGATCCCTCCCCAGAGGTTCAGATAAACCAAGCAGAATAAGGATGATAATTCAGATAGTCTTTAGGACTTCTAGCAGTGAAGATCCAGTACCCCTGTGTGGTCCAAAACAAGGCTGCCACTCTCTTAAGGTGGAAAAGCTGTTCATAAATGGCTGTAAATGCAAGGTGGTCCTTTTTCCTGATGCTTAAAGAATCATTGGATATGTGAAATGGGCCCTAGATACCACATAAATAGGCGTTCAACAATGGCCTCTTTATTAGGGAGGATACCTATACCTGTTTCAGTGAGTCCAGGACTTAACGCCTTATGAAGAAGCCATTTATGGAACAACGGGCTATATCCTGACCTCACTTTCTTTGACAACTTGCGAACAATGGGGATCTCTCATGCAATTTTCGGCAGAGCCCTACCAACAGGCGCTTTGGCATATCCGTCCCTTTACACTGTAAATCATAATCAGCCAGCGTCCGCTGAATACCGATGGCTTGTCTGATATTTATTGTTAAAAGACAGTTCTGTGCTTTATTGGACTGATGATAACAGGGCACAGCCCCATGAGATTAGCACTGACTGTAACATGTTTAATATCATTGTTATTTCAGTAGTATTAAAAAATAAGTTTCACTAAAATATTGGCCTCTAGACTTGAACTCTATCTCCCGGGCCTTATTAACCCGGATCAGGTGGGCTTCATCCGCCATAGACAGGGAGCGGACAATGTCCGCCGCATAGCACATGTGGTGGAAACGTTGCACTGCTACGATATCACGGCATGCCTTCTATCGCTTGATGCAGAGAAGGCCTCTGAATTGGTCCTACCTCCGAGCGGTGCTGGTCAAAAAAGGGCCTGGGACCAGGGTTGATCTCCAAGATAATGGCCTCATCTGTGGCCCCCGTGGCCAATGTCTGTGTCAATGTCCAAATCACGAGGCCTGTGACCATCCTTTGGGGCACGTGTCAGGGGTGCCCACTATCACCTTTACTATACGCCTGGGTGGCTGAGCCTTTGGCTATCACAATCCGCAGTACAGACACGATGAAAGGCATACCCTTCGGTGGCCAGCCACACAAGATTAGCCTGTTTGCGGATGATCTTCTCCTCACGCTCTCCCAACCTGATGTCACCCTACCAAGCATTGTGGCCTGCTTGCAGGCCTACCAGGCGGTCTCTGGCTTTAAGATCAATATGTCCAAGTTGTCTGTGCTCATTTTAACCATCCCTGCCCAAGACCTGCCGGTCCTGCAATGCCTTGCACCCTTTCAATGGTTACGGGACGCCTTCAAATACCTGGACCTCAATTCTCCCCTACGCTGGCCTCCTGGTACCGAGCTAACTGGCCTCATCTCCACCGCTCCAACTTGGCTGATTTTCAGAGGTGGAAGTTCTTTCATATCTCCTGGCTGGGACGCGTGAATGTCATAAAAATGAACGTGCTCCCGTGGGTCCTTTATCTGTTCCAGATCCTGCCTACGTCGATCCTGCAGGATGATATTCTGCGCCTACAACATGACTTCCAAATCTTCATATTCAATGGGAAGTGACCCCGGGTAGTCAATGCATTGCTAATGCTTCCTTGAGATAGGGGTGGCCTAGCATGTCCCAATCTTCTCGAGTATTACTGGGCAGCTCGTCTGCGATATGTCTCTGAGTGGGTGGTTCGGGAAAGCGAGAAGCACTGGTTTCATATGGACTGTGCAGTGGCATGTCGGCCCCTGTGGGACCTGGCTTGGCTGGCCGAGCATGCTTGGCCACTTAGCACATACATTGTCACCCCCACCAGGACGGTACTCTAAATCTAAGACAAGGTGGCCCTCAAGAAAGGTTAACTACATTCCCCTCTCCTAACACACCTATCGCTCGTAACACGGACTTTCTCCCAGGGCTTGCACCCCTTTCTGTCTGCTGTTGGAGCGATGGGGATTGTAGGACGCTTCAAGACTTCTTTATGGGGGATGTCATGAAGACTTTTGACCAATGTAGGGCGGACTTACAGCTCTCGGATGCCACACGGCTCCAATACTGACTTTCGGTGTTGCATCCCTCAGTATACCCGGTGGTTATTCGTCCTTACACCCGCTTTGAAAAGCTTGTGCGAGCCTATGAGGGTTCAAGAGGCCTGATATCTAACACATACCATACACTTCAACACTCTACACCAGCGCGCACTCATACCTATCAATCAACATGGCATAAAACCACCCAGGAAGCTATAATGCCTAAACAATGTAAGACACTGTGGCGGGACATACCCAAAACCTACTGCAGTCTCTTTCTTAGTGAGACTGCATATACATTGATGTTCCAATGGTACTGTACACTGGCCCATCTCTCCATTATCTACCCACATATCTCCCCTATTTGCTGGCGCTGTAAGTAGGAGGTAGGGGACTTTCGCCATATTCGGTGGTCATGTAGAGTGATAAATTATGAAAATGAATATAAAAGGAGTGCATCCCTACTCTTGTGAATTCATGTTGAAACGTATGCCCTACATCGGGATAGCACCCATCAAAGAAGTTAAGGATAAAAAAAGACAAACAACGGACATCGCTCTACTCCACACTGCAGGCGAGACATCGTGGATCGTCATTTAAGACAGTGCAGTAAAGTATATGAACTGGTGAAACCTTCACGAGCACTTGATGACAATGAACGCAGTTCCGTTTTAACTAATGACACCTTTGATTTATGTACTTATCATGTGCAGTTTTAGGTTCCCACAATAGCAGTGGATTATGGGAAATGGAGTTCCGAGTACTGACTAATATTATGCTGATGTCATTTTGTCGGCGGGAAAAGAGTAAATAGCTGACCAATAGGGAGAATTGTACGGGTTTAAATGAGGGGTGGGAAGAAAGGTGGGGTATCACCAGATGGGGGAGGAGTACTGAGGATGTTTGCGTGGTAACGGTTTCGGCAGGTAAGGAGCGGTGTGACAGTAGAGTTAAGATTCAAGTAATGGCAATGTATAGTCTGGTGTGAATGATTGTATGAGTTACGATAGATGGTAGAAAGGTACGGGTTCGTTGATGATGTGTGAAAGAGGTTTGAAAAATGTGGAAAGCTGAGTATGTTATAAGACTGTGTGTGATAAGTTGCGAGTGTGGTTGGATAGGTGGTTGATAGCGGGTGGATGTAAGTATATTGAGGCGGGAGCGCATGAAGTTGGGGATTACAAATGGGGTTGGGGGGAATGAGATACTGTGAGAATGAAGGGGCATGTAGGTTACAGTCCAGGGGATAGGCGGGTGTAGGAGAATGAATTAATATATGGTGTACGCATGCAAAGTCGAACGGTGACACGTCAATAAAAGAAAGTAGATGGTTGGGTTTAGGAGTTGCGTGGTTGAGAGAAACAATATTATGGGAGAAAGGGTCAGAATCCCGTCAGCTTTCAGTTTTCGGATATATTCTGCTGTCGTAAGCATTCGCATTAAGCATGTTAAATTAAGTTGAGCATGTGAATCAACTGTATATCAAAGTATGTATATTGATGTAATGAGAGGTGCAATATGGTAATACTTGGTTTTTTACTTGTCATTGTAGTGACCCCTGATGAAGGGCACCCAGTTGCCCGAAATGCATTGGGTTTTTAAATAAATAACACTGCCTCAGACGAATTTGCAACATTCGTGGTTTTTGCTAGAGGTTCGGATGGCCCAGCATAATCATCAGAAATTGTGAAAATTGGCAAGCACCACTCTGCGTGTGGCGAGAGAAACTATGTTGACAATAAGTTTAGCTACAGTGTCGAAAAACATGGATAAAGTTGGAATATATGGAGAAATTTGTTGAAAGAGATGACTGCCTATGGGCGACCTCAGCTGTGCATTTGGTTGGGGCAGAGTCCTGCCCCAATTCTGACCATGTAGAGTGACCGCCACATATTGGAAGGAGATTCTGGGCCATATCAAAGACATCGTAGGCTACCCGCTTCCTTTCTCTTATCTTAAGGTTATCCTAGGCATTCGACCCTCGGCGCTAGCCGCAATGACCCATGCGGACTGGAAACTTGTCAGCTACTTGCTTTAAGCAGCGCAACAACTCATAGCACTCACATGGAAACAGACAGCCCCTCCCTCAATGGGGCAGTGGTACACCCTTATGTGGCACATCCAAGCAATGGAACGGATATCCCACAGTTTAGCTAAAACTGAGATTAAATTCCAATATTTGTGGAAGCCCCTAATCCACTACCTTAGGCATATAGAGTTCACTCGCTTTAGCCCCACGTACCTTCGGACGCTTCAGCTGTTTGAGTGACACTGCCTTTAGTACCTTGCTTCAATATAGTAAACCCTATTATGTCAACGGGAACACCACGCCTTTTCCTGCTGCGCAATGCTACTGCCACTGCTCAAGCCCACCCTTCGGCAGACTCTGAACTGTGCTTGTTGTTTTAGTTTCCTAGGTTCTTATACAACTGTTTCCTCCCTTTTTTTTATTCGTGTCCTGTGTCATGAGATGTCGTCAGGCAATATATCTTACATGCATCAGATGTTGCTTCATTGCTATTTACACTTGATTGCAGATATGTATTAAGCTATTCTGTTATCCTGTCAGGACTGCCTATTGTTACTAAGCGCCACTGATGGCATTGCCATGTACATGTTTTGCTACTTTGATGTACAATAAATAGAAATTGAGTAAAAAAAAAATAATAAGCTTTCTTTTTTGTCTGGATATGTAACTGTTTACATTAATTGCTGCTACCCTACACTATAAAACAATGACACTAGCGTTCGCATAATATGCCTGACAACACTGCTGATAGTCGTGCAGTTCACTAGGACTGCAGAATAGCTCCTGCTACAATTCATGATAAAATGACTTTCATCTAACCATACACCCCTTTTAGGAAACCATCACTCCCATGCGATGGACCACTAACATCCCTCGCATTAAGAACACTTTCTGTTGCTTAAGTACTTACATGTTTGCATGTTGTAACATGAAACCAGTGGCCTATTCAGAGTGATAATAATAATAGGAAGAATACCAATAATAATAATGCTTATCCTTATTATCATTAACATTATCATTATTCTTCTTAGCCACCCTCCTGAGAGCCCCAGAGCCTGGTTCAGCTGCTGCACCTGCTGCTTTCTCGGTGGCAGGGCAGTGTGTTCCACTCTCGGTATCAAATCAAAGAACAATTATTCATAGGCGTCAGATCTGGTTGGACGTGGAGTTCCTCTGGGCATTGCATTGCTTCATTTATTCACTTGTCTGTCTCATACATTATCAAAGATCCTTTATTCGGTTTCATAACCATCAAAGGTAGTCTGTCTCATTATTGATATAGATAACCATATCTCAATTAGTTTTTGTTCCACCCCCGAAAGGCCAGCATTAGATATGGGACGTATTTAGCAGTCGGTACAGAGTATGATGCTGGTTTTTATGGACTATCATGCTTGAAGTGAGCAATGCCTGTGCACAGGGCTCCGGCTCTTCTCCAGTTCATGACAAGACCGTGCAAACAAGTTGCTGTGAATCGTTCAAGAAGCGAGGGACACTAGTTATTGAGGAAGCTAAGGGTTTGGAGCAGGGCCGGACTGGCCATAGCGGGCACCGGGCGTTTTCCCGGTAGGCCGCTAGGGTGGGGGCCGTTTTTGTTACCGGGGGTCGGCAATATCGGCCCCCTGTAACAAAATCGGCCGAAACCGGCGCTCGCAAACTGCTCGGCTCCACTCCCCCTCACCCCAGGGGGGGCCGGCTGAGCAGTTTGCCAGGGCCGGTTTCTGTTCCCAGTCCGCCCCTGGACTTTGGAGATTCGTTTTCCTGTTTTCACACTCAATGAACTGTACATCTCGCGAGCTGATCTTCACAATGTTATTCCCAGGAATTCTTTGGTCCATAGTAGGTGTCAATCTAGCCCACCTCGGGAAGGTTTTTGTCTCCCTCAAAAGAAAATATAAGAGAGTATGCGTTAGGGTTTTTGTGAGGGGATTGCAGAGAAAAGTGTTGGTTGTAGCACCAAATGTGCCCTTTAATTTTACTTGGAGATTACCCTTACTTGGTCCTACCACCAAGTGTCCCCTTTACCTTTACTTGGAACTTATCTTTATCTGATTATAGTTTTGATGCTCTAATTAAAATAATTAAAGGAAAACCAGAAAAGACTACGTGGAAGTGGAGGAGCGCGGCGTTAGCCTCCTTGGCTTAATGCCGCACTCCGCTGCTTCTGAAACACAGGGCTGCACCGTATTTACAAGGATACGGTGCAGCCCTGCGTTTCCCCCTGCGCTGGCGCTAATTTAGCTGCCTAGCGCAAACGGAGACAACCTTGCAATGCCTGTGTTGCAGGGGAAGTTTGTTTATCTGCAGGAAGGTGTCCCTTCCTGCACATAAACAATCTGAAATGGTGTTTTGTAACTTTTGTGTGTGCTGCTTAATTAGCACACATAGAAGTTGCACAACGTCATTTTTTTAATGATTGTGTATGTGCAGAAAGGGACACCTTCCTGCACATAAACATTCAATGACATTTTGCTGTTTCTATGTGTGCTGCACAACGCAGCACACATGGAAACAGCAAAAACGAGGAGAAATTAAACATTTCTCCTCGTTGCGCCAGGGTAAGTTTTTCCCTGGTCTTAATTTTGGTGCTGCCCCATATTTACGCCACCCTTGTAAATATGGGACAGCATCAAAATCAATGGGTGTTGCGGTGGAATGCCCACCACAACACCCATTGCCCGCCCCTTTAACGCTAAGGATAGCGTGAAAGGGTGCCTTATTAACAAGGCAGCGTTGAGCCACGTTAAGTGGCTTAATGCTGCCTTGTAAATAAGGCGAAGCCCTTATCGCCATCACAACATCAGAAAAACTGACTTTGTGGTGGCAATAGGGGCTTGTAAATATGCCCCTAATGATAAAACAGATGACAGACTAGCATAGAGTCTGCACAGTTAGAAAGGCAACGAAAGTGAAAGCAAATCTGGGATGTCTCCTAAAACCATCATCCTTTATAGGCTTTTAGACAGAAAAGCCACACACGTTCAGTGGTGAGATGTGTCATAATAGGGGTGAATTAGCAATCTATCATTCAAGTAAACCAATGAATAGTTTAATACATAAGATACATTCAATAAGATACATCAGAAACACCTACTTCTACTGCATATTAGAACATTGGAATGTTGGGAGCTCCATTGAAGACAATGGAGTTGCTCTGGGCTTATAATGGCTGGTATAAGCCCAGCGCTCCAACATTCCGTCTTTTTGTTTCTCCATTTTTAATTTAGAACATTCTACCCTTAGTGGGTGGAATGTTCTAATAGCCTTATAGCCCTTCTGCCTCAGGCTATACCGGTTGTTAAAGGCCCTCTCCCTCGTTATAGGCCCTCGCCTGCGGCTCAGGCCTATAACTCGGGATCAGGGCCTTTAACAGCCGGTTTAGCCCTCGGCAGCGGGCTATAAGGCTATATTAATGAATGAGGTGTGCATAGCAAATTGTCATCTAATAAATGGCACCCCAGAAAAGCCTTGAGCAAAGAACCTTGATTGTGACAAAGACTGGAACATCCTGGACGTTGCTGCCTCAAGTGGAACACAGAATTATACAATTTGTTAATACAGAGAACATGGATTAAGGTTCTATTATGCTGATTTTCTGAAATGGAAAAGCCCACATAGAAACACATACACGTGAAAAAGCTTGCTCACTTAAAATAAAAGTGCACATTTCTTTCTGCAAATATGACTAAATGCCAGTTCAAGCTGCTGGCTGCAGCCGAGTCATGTTAATTTAAGTTTATCTGAATTAGGAATTATTTGTCTAATTAATAAAAACACTCTAACAGTATCATCAAGTGTCCCCTTTACCTTTACTTGGAAATTACCCTTATCAGTCAGTCAATTAGTCATAGAGGGGCATATTAGCAAGAACATGCGATAAATATCGCAAACCTTGCTTAGCGCGCCTTTTTTTATCGCCGGCTATCGCTGGATATTACCGCGGAAATAACATGCTATTAGCAAGGTTTATCTCCATTGCGATAAAATATCCAGCGATAGCGGCGAAACCCAGCTTTAACGCGAGAAATCCAGCGATAAAATCCTATCGCTAATTCTGGGGACTTAACCTTACAATCCACCTCCCATTGACTTTCATTGCTAAGTCATGTTTTTATCAGTTCTTAAAAACAAGCGATAATCGGGGTTAGCGCGCGTTTTTTATCGCTTCGCGGGTATTGCTAATAGGCGATAGGTATGTAAGCGACTGTTTACCGTCGCTTTTAGTTGGGAACGCCTACCTTGCATGTCATTAGCGATAAATATCGCTGACATGCAAGGCGATGTAATTCCCGTCCTCTAACGCCTGAAAGCTGTCGCTAACGCATGTTAGCGACAGCTTGCTAATAGGGCGTTAAAAATATCGCCGCTTTAGCGGCAAAAAGTGCCGCTAAAGCGGCGATAAAGCCCTTGATAATATGCCCCAGAGTTTGTAGAGCGCACAGCTACTCGGAGAGCCTCCCGGTGCTACTCAGCCTGCTGATTATCAGTGCTGACATATAATTAGTCAAATGCTCTTTCAAATACCCAGGTCTTAAGGAGGCATTTGAAGGTCTGTTCTTCCTTCAACTCTCAAAGTTGCAGAGGGAGGTAATTTCAGGCAGTAGCAGCAAGAAACGAAAAGGAGGAACTGCCCCATTTTTTCCTCTTAGTTCTTGAAACCACTGCCAGCAGAGCATCGGAGGAGCGCAGGGACCAAGCCGTGATATATGGTCCGATCCTGTTCCTCAGAAAGCTTGACCCTTTTTGGTGAAAGGCCTTTTAAATCATACTCTTTCCTTAATGTGAAGCCAGTGAAGCTCTTTCAGGTGCTGCTGGATGTGACTCCTTTTTGACACTTTCAATAAAAGGTGAGCTGAGGCGTTCTGCACTAACTGCACTCTTCTCAGTTAGTAAGCTGTCTGGCCCCAAAGCAGAACATTTGCAAAGTCCAGACGGGATGTAATCAACGCATGAACTACCGTTTTCTGATTCTGCTCCGGTAACACATATGAAAATTTCTTTAGTGACTTTAAAAAGGTCATAGCTACTTCCCACAACGCTATCAACCTGAGCCCCAAAAGCAGTCCAGTTATCAAACTTCGTCCCCTGATTCCTCACAACGGAGGAGGGGGCTAAAGGGTTAGGGACCTGAATGGGCCAGCATAGATTGCTGCGGCCTTCGATACGGTTAACCACCGTCTTAATAGCATGCCTTAAGGGGCATGCCTCGTCCTTTCTGAGCTCCTCCCTAAGTGGAAGGGTGCAGATGGTATCCCTGAATGAATTTGAGTCAGACCCTTTTGTCCTGCTGTGCGGAGTCCCCCAGCGGTCATCATTAAGTCCCACACTATTTAATATATAGGTTACACCCCTGGCAGTGTTGATTTAATCATTCGGCTTCTCTTAAACATTCTACGCCAATGATACTCAAATCGTTGTTTCCTTCTCTAACCCTTTCAACAGCACCTGCCAGATCTTTCATAATTGCATTCTAGCCATCCAGGACTAGATGGGCCGAAACTGCCTCAAATTAAACTCCAGCAAGACAGAGGTCCTACTCTTTTGGAAGGACACTTCCTACTGGACGCTGTCCTTCTGGCCCTCAGATCTGGGAACATTACCATCTCAAGCCAGAAAGGTCAAAAATCTTGGTATCTTGATGGATAACAAACTTGCATTTAGGGACCAAGTGAATACAACTATTTCAGCATCCTTTTGCATGCTCAAAATAATCAAGAAAATCTAGCCATTACACCCCCACCCCCCAAGGCTACAAACCACAATGGTGACTGCGCTAGTCTTAGCCAAACTTGATTACTGCAACATTTTATACCTCAATTTGCATCTGCAGTATGCTAATACGCTCAGGCTCTCCAAAATGCAGCAGCCAGGCTGCTGCTAGGAATCCTTATAACACAATCAGCCAAACCTGCTATACGGAAGTTACATTGGCTCCCTGTAAAACACAGAGTTAGTTTCAAGGACTTGTGCATCACCTTCAGGGCCTTACACGACTTAGGCCCTAAATTCCTAAAAGATAGGTTCAGATGGTACCAGCCAGGGAGGTTGCTACACTCTAGCTCGGCCTTGAATGTGGTGGTCCCTAAGTTCAGGCTCTCAGCTTGGGCCAGAAGAAGTCTCATGGTAGGGGCCGTGAAAGTCTGGAACTCCTCCCCTGCATCTTAAGTCTTTGCCTGATCTATGGACTTTCAGAAGGGCTCTCAAAACCTGTTTTTTTAACATCTAGTGGGCAATTTTTCCTTCTTATCCTTGCAGTTCCTAGATGCCTCCAGGTAATTGCAGCGCTTTACAAAAACATATAACATAGCAGGGGCAGAAAACCAAATAACAAAATCTCAGTTTTGCTGGAATTGCACTGGAGATTGCTCAAGCGCATCCAGCGGAACACAGCTGAAGGACATATCTTGAAGTTATTCAAGGAATTTGGCATGTTCCAGGGTGAGGATAATTTGTGTGTCATCAGCATAGGACACCACCTGCACACCGTAGATTCAATCAGCGCCACGAGAAGGGTCATTAAAACATTGAACAATGTAGGGCTCAATGCTGAGCCCTAGGGGTCTCCAAACTCAAGGGGCTTAGGTTCAGAAGAATGGGGTGCCATCCAGAGTGCTTGCGGAGGGTCTTATAAGAATGATTGGACCCTCGCCAGAGCGGAACCGCCAACACCAATATTTACCAATCATTGTAACATGATGGGGTGGAACACAGTGTCAAAAGCTGCAGAGAGATCGAGAAGCAGCAAAGCGACCTGCTTCCCCTGATCTATTGCTAGCTTAATGGTGTCTGAGACCTCCACAAGTGCCAATTGCTCATTGAAACCTGGTCTGAAACCCAATTGGAAAGGGTGTAATGTTATGTTATGTTAATTAGTTTATAAAGCGCACAGCTGCCCCAGCAAAGGGGCGTCCCGGCGCTAATACAGAGTCTGAGAAGGCAAAAGCTAGGCTGTGGGGAACAGGTAAGTTTTAATGGCCTTTCGGAAAGATAGCAGGCAGTCTATACGGCGAGTCTGTACTGGAAGGGAATTCCACAACTTAGCAGCCAGACAACGAAAGGACCTGCCCCCTGCCCTGATACGTTTCACTCGTGGAACAGTGGCCAAAAATTGTTCCGCGGAACGTAGCTGGCGAGCAGGGACATAGGGGACCAACAAATTGGATAATATCTCCGGGGAAGAGAACTTGAGAATTTTAAAAGCCAGACATAATGTCTTGAATTCGATCCTCTTGGAGATAGGGAGCCAGTGGAGGCGGCGTAGAGCGCCTGACATAGAACATTTTCTAGGGAGTCTGAGCAGAGCTCGAGCGGCTGCGTTCTGGACTCGTTGGAGACGGTTTACTTCGGCCTTGTTGGCACCTAACAGTAAAACGTTGGCATAATCAAGTCTTGATAGAATAGTCGCCTGGACTATCAATTGACGTGTAGCTGGGTCAAAAAACCCCAGAATAGGCCTCAGCCCCCGTAGGAGACCGAAGCAGGTGCCGGCGACCTTCTTAGTGTGATCCTGGAATCCAAGAGTGGAGTCGAGCCAGATTCCTAGATTCTTAACCAACAGCTTAGGCGTTGGGGCGTGGCCCAAGGATGCCGGCCACCACTGTGTACTCCAAAGCCCCTTATCATTCCCCACCAATAGCACCTCAGATTTGTTGGCGTTGAGCTGAAGGCAGTTTGTGGTAATAATTGCTGTTGTTCCCAATATTCAGACAGGACTGATTGACCTACTTCTCCCAAAATGTTCGAGAAAGGTGGTAATAACGAAATAGGTCTGAAGTTAGCTAAACAGACCTGTCACCCGAAGGCTTCTTTAGTAAAGGAATTAGCTTGGCCTGTTTCCAACATGTAGGCACAGTAGCTGAGCTTAGGAGGCTGTTTAAAAGAAAGTTGAGGTTAGGGTTAATAACTAAACAGTTAGCCACAAGAATCTGGGGCGGGCACAGATTATTGGATTTTAAAGCGTGTGCCGAGCCTTACAGTGTCACCGGACTGAACTCAAGAAGAGAGCAGACCCCGTACTGGACAGGAGTTCCTGGTAATTCATCAGACACACGTCTTAGAGAGGCCATCTATTCCCTTCAAAGCGTCCACAATATCTCTGATTTTGTTATCAAAATAATCTAACAACTGGGCACAGAGCTTAGGAAAAGCATCTAAAGGAAGTTGAAGTTGTAGCAGCAAGTGTCCCCCTTTATCTGTACGTGGATATCTGTTTGTAGCACAAAGTGCCCCCCTTCACCTTTAGTTGGTGATTACTCGTATCTAGTTGTAGCAGTAAGTGGGTCCTTCACCTTTACTTGGAGATTACCCATATCTGGTTCTAGCCGTAAGTGGCTCCTTCACTTTTGTTGGAGATTACCCTTATCTGGATATAGCACCAAGTGTACCCTTCTCCTTTTCTTGGAGATTAACCGTATCTGGTTGTAGCACCAAGTGTATCCTTCTCCTTTACCTTGAGATCAACCTTATCTGGTTGTAGCACCAAGTATACTCTTCTCCTTTACCTTGAGATTAACCGTATCTGGTTGTAGCAGTGTCTTCTTCTCCTTTACTTGGAGATTACTCTTACCTGGTTGTGGCACTAAGTTTATCATTCTACTTTACTTGGAGATTACCCTTATCTGATTGTAGTAGTAAGTGTCTCCTTCTCCCAGAGATTACTTTTATCTGGTTGTGACACCAAGTGTATCCTTCCCTTTACTTGGAGGTTACCCTTATCTGGTAGTAGCAGTAAGTGTCTGCTTTACCATTACATGGAGATTACTCTTATCTAGTTGTAGCACAAAGTGTATCCTTCTCCTTCTCTTAGAGATCACCCTTATCTGGTTGTGGTAGTAAGTGTCTCTTTAACTTTACTTGGAGATTACTCTTATCTGATTGTAGCACAAAGTGTACCCTTTTCCTTTGCTCGGAGATTACCCGCTTCTTGTTGTAGTGTGTCTTCTTCACCCTTAATTGGAGATTACTCTTATCTGGTTGTGGCAAAAAGTGTACCCATGTCCTTTACTCAGAGATTACTCTTATTAGGTTGTGGCACCAAGTGCACCTTTCTCCTTTACTTGGAGATTACTCTTATGTGGTTGTAGCAGTAAGTGTCTCCTTTACATTTACTTGGAGGTTACTCTTATGTGGTTGTAGCAGTAAGTGTCTCCTTTACATTTACTTGGAGGTTACTCTTATGTGGTTGTAGCAGTAAGTGTCTCCTTTACATTTACTTGGAGGTTACTCTTATGTGGTTATAGCAGTAAGTGTCTCCTTTACCTATACTTGGAGGTTACTCTTATCTGGTTGTAGTAGTAATTGTCTCCTAGTTGTAGCACCAAGTGTATCCTTCTCCTTTATTTGTAGATTACCCTCATCTGGTTGTAGCAGTGTCTTCTTCATCTTTAGTTGCAGATTACTCTTATCTGGCTGTGGCACCAAGTGTGCCCTTCTCCTTTATTTGAAGATTACTCTTATCTGATTGTAGTAGTAAGTGTCTCCTTTACCTTTATTTGGAGATTACCCTTATCTGGTTATAGGAGTAAGTGTCTCCTTTACCTTTACTTGGAGATTACCCTTATCTAATTGTAGCACCAAGTGTATCCTTCTCCTTTACTTGGAGATTACCCTTAGCTGGTTGTGGCAGTAAGTGTCTCCTTTACTGGAGATTACTCTCATCTGGTTGTGGCATCAAGCATACCCTTCTCCTTTACCTGGAGGTTACCCCTATCTGTAACACCCAAGTAATGTGAGCAAAAACAGACCAAATGTCCCGCCTTTGCACGTAGGAAACGTATTCCCCTTTTCAGATGTCAGGAGGTGAAGAGACCCAACTGTGTTCTGTGTTTCCCTTAACACTGCCCCACAGAGCCCTGAACGCTAGCTAGCCCAATACTACTACCCAGCCTCAGAGTCGTGGTAGGAGGTTAGACAGAGCCCAGTGTAGGAAGGTGGAATCTGACTATATGGTTGCCCCCACTTTTTTTATGGTGTTTTGCTGGTTTATGACTTAGTTGGACTGGGATCCTGCTATTCAGGGCCCCAGTCTATCTGCTTTCTCTGTAAAAAGGTTTCCATGTGCCTTAGGCACATCTCTGATTGGAATCTGGAGTGCCCTTATAAGTCCCTAGTATATGGTATACTATGTACCAAGGGCATAGGTACCTCAGAGGCCTACCAGGGGCTGCAGCATGTATGTATTATGCCACCCCTGGAAGGCCATCCAAACTGACACCACAGGTCTGCTACTGCAGCCTGGGTAAGGTGGTGCATGCACCCCTTACTGTGATATAGGTTACCTATATCACTAAATACATACACACATATAAACCTATAAGTCACTCCTAAGACAGGCCTTATCAATCCTAAAGGCAGAGTGCATGGTTCCTATGTGAGAGGGTGCCCCTGCATGAGCAGGGCCCCTCTGCAGCGTTCGGAGACCCTTCTCTGATGCTGTTTGTAGTGCAGCCTGACCATATACTCTTAAGCGCATTATAACCTCCCGTTAAATGCTAACTTTGGAATGGCTGCACCTAAACATGTCGTGTTTGGTGTCAAACATCTTGGAATACTACCCCCCCGCCAATTCTGGCGGCGGGGGTAGCATTCCACCCTTCTAGAGGGAGAGACATGTTAACCCTGGCCTGGCCGGTAACTTCTTTCTAAAGCCTGGCATCACAAAATGGATGCTACTGCCACAGACACAAGTCTGGCCTCCTGCTGCTGGACGAAACTCCGGCAGGGGAGGCCTGGACAATAGGTTTCCTGTCCCAGGGAGGTGTGACCACCTCCCCAGACAGGATAATGTGTATTGGGGCTGGGCGGGAGCACTTTCTGGTGCTTTGAAGTCCTGCACTGGGGGCACACTTGGTGTCCCTGTGCATACCCCAGTTCAAACCGGATCAGGGGCTTGCAGCCCCTGCTTTGGCGCGAACTGGACAAAGGGAAAGGGGTGTAGCCACCCCTCTGCCCTGACCCACCCATAGGTGGGGCCACAGAGTAGTCCAACCCCTATCTTTAGTATAAAGATAGGAACCCAGTCCTTAGGACTTTAGATTATCCCTGGACGAAACTCTGACACAGAATCCTGGACCTTCGACGCTCTACTACAAGATTAGAGGACTGAAGAATCTCCCTTGGGGTCAAGGAGTGACTCCCCTGCTTGGCAGGCACCAAAGAAGCATCTGTCCGGTTTGCATTTCTGAAGCTCCCGTCGGACGCCGAAGTCATCGCATCACCAGAGGTGGATTCTCAGACTTCCCCGAGGCTACCCTGAGTCTCCAGCAAAGCTGAGGCCCGTGGCTATCGTGGGTAACGTGAGACCGTGACCCCTGGACACCGAGCACATTTGCAAGTGCATCCTCTTCCTGGACTCCCACGAAGTCGTGCTTTGGGCTCCGAGTAGCCCTAGCCTCCAGCACCAACTGCACCGAAGATCACCTGCCTCCACTCCACGAGTGTCCTGTGAGCCAGCTCCACGTGCGACGTCTCGAGGCTCCTTCGCGGTCGCTAGCCCGTTGGCTAGTAGCCCTTCACGAAGGCCAATCCTTTTCTTACTTGGCATCCTGGTTGCTCCAGGCCTGCCCTCACTTACCCTTGCTGGGTGAGTTCCCCAGACCTTGCTGGTCTGCACCATCGTCATCTTCCACTTTCCACGAGACTTGCTGTTGCCAAGGCCTGTTGGGTCCAATCCGGTCGCCGACACCTCAGCAAGCCGCAGACGTCGTGGGACAGTCCGAATCCTGCTCCTGGTCGCCGACAACGCCTCCTGGACATCGTGACTGCGGAGTCAAGACGACCATCAACGCTCCTGAAGCACCCAACATCGGTGGGCATCTGCTCATCGCCTTCCTGGTCACTGGCTAGTGACCCAGACTCTGTCCCCTCTGCTTTCAGGTTCTTCAGATCCTCGATCCACTCTTGGATCCACCCGGACACTTTCCACTTGGTCGCCAGCAGCACTTTGCAGCAGATCGCCATTCAAATCGACGACGAAACCCGACCCCGAAAGGCACCTATGCACCCGGCTTCCCTGGGTGAGGTAACACGAGTACTCCGGTGCTCCCGTGGGTAGAGACTCTCCAAAGTACTAGTTCTCAAAGGGTTTGCTCCAAGTCCTCCTTTAAGTGTCCCTTTTCTTTAATTTCCTGATCGCGACTTTCTCCATAGAAGTTAACGGCGTATCGCGGTTGTGTGTTTACACTGCACGCGTCCCCGTGGGTCCCCTGTGTCACTACCTTGGGTGGTTCCTTGTGGTCCAAGCACTTCTAGAGGCTCTAGGCCTAGTGTCTAGCTCAGTCGTGGTTCTTATACCACTTTATTGGTATATGGTTTGGTACGCCCTAGGGCCCAAACGTGTATTTGTGCTATTACTGTCTTTAAATAACTTATTACTTATGTACTTCGAACTCTAGCCTCATAAAGAGACTAGAGGGGTGTGTTTAGCAATAAATACATATATTTTGAATATATACCTGGTGTGGTGCTCTTTCATTTGGTCACTCAAGAGATTATAGACTGGTAAAACAAGCTGCTTTACATTCCTTCAAGACTTAGCCTGAAGGCTGCTCTCCATAGCTACCACTAGGATAGCTTTCAATAAAGGTTGTCTTTAACCTATCTCCAATAAGGGGTTGTTTGGACTGGTGCAAGGTGCCCACTATAATTAGTGGACAGCATATGCCAGGCCAACTTCTCACATTGGTGTGCAGCGTGTGGGATTCCAGCTTGCTATTGTTTTACCAGATAATCTCAATTGAATTGATCAACTGAAAACCACTAAAGGTACCTAAGGTACATATAATTTAAGCTTAGAATACAGTAAGTTCTAATGAACTTAGAGTTGTGTGTTAAGGGATAGCACAACCCTTTCTACAACTCAAGAGAGTTTAGTAGGCCACACTAGAGTAGGTAGTGCATACACCACACCACACTAGTAATGTCTTTAAGGGCAGGATCCAAAGAATCCTTGCGGGAAGCCATTGAGCTTCCACCCTCCAAGTATGATACACTCCCATTCTTGGAATTGAGAGCTTTATGTAACTTGAGGAAATTAAGGACAGGCCAAAGTCCCACCACCCAACACCTCAAGGAGTTGTTGGTGGCTTATGACCTTAGTAAGCCCTTGGGGACTGAAGGGGTAGGAGCTGAGGGTGGGGCAGATGATGAGGAAGAGGCCAGGGGTACCAATACCCCCAGCCCCCCCTCTGAAACTGGCCAGGAGGGTGACAATGACCCTGACCTGGATAACCCAATCCCTCCTGTGGAAGATGATGAGGATGATCAGGATGATCCCCACTTTGTCCCCCCAGGAAGGATTAAGAGTGTGCCCAGAAAGTCTAGATCTCCTTCTCAGGAGTCTAACCACTCTGGCACCTCCATGGGAGCTCTATCTCCTCTCACAAGAGGGAATCCTCTCATGAGAGAAGAGACAGACTGGTCCAGTATGAGGAAACTCAGCTGGAAATCAGAAAAAAGCAATTGGCTTTAGATAGGGAATCCCTAGATCTCCTTAGAGAGAGAAGAAAGTTGGGACTAGAGTCCCATGGTGGCAGCAATATCCCTAGAGATAGGGAAAGGTCTTATGACCATAGAAACCTAAACAAGATTGTCCCTCCCTACCAGAGTGGGGATGACATCCACAAATGGATAACTGCACTGGAGAGGGCCTGTAAAGTTCAGAAGGTCCCCCAGAGGCAGTGGGCAGCAATCTTGTGGCTCTCCTTTGCAGACAAAGGTAGAGACAAGCTCCTCACTGTAAGAGAAGAGGATGCTGACAATTACACAGTCTTGAAGAGTGCTCTGATAGATGGGTTTGGCCTAACCACTGAACAGTATAGGTTGAAGTTCAGAGACACCCAAAAGCTCAGACTCAAGACTGGGTTGATTTTGTAGATTGTGCTACAAAGGCTCTGGAAGGTTGGATACATGGCAACAAAGTGCATGACTTTTTAGGATTGTACAATTTGATTATGAGGGAGCAGATCCTTAATAATTGTCAAAACCAGCTTTTGCACCAGTATCTGGTGGACTCTGATCTGACCTCTCCCCAAGAATTGGGAAAGAAGGCAGACAAATGGGTCAGAACCAGAGTAAAAACTAGAAATCAGGGTGGTGACCAGAAGAAAGATTCTACTAAGTCCCAAGAGAAAGGTGGGGATAAATCTAAGGATAAGTCCCCTACAGGGCCCCAAAATTCCTCTTCTGGGGGTGGGTCCCAAACTCCTTCCTCTCCTGAAAAGAAACCATATTGCCATGTCTGTAAAAAGCCTGGGCACTGGAAAACTGATCCCAGTTGCCCCAGGATTGGCAATAAAGAAAATGTTCCTCCCACAACTACTACCACCCCTCCTGGTACTACCAGTAGTAACCCTCCAGTTGGGAGTAGTGCACCCAAAAGTTAGGTGCTTTTGCAACAGGAACAGAGGTGGGCCCTGGTTCAGACAGGGACCCCTCAACAGACTCCTCTGACTCTGATGGTGGTGTAGGATTTGCCACCTTTACCATGGGTCCCACAGCAATGGGCAGGTACAGACTGGAGCCAATGATCAATGGTCAGAAAGCTGTGGCATTTAGGGACACAGGGGCTAGTGTCACCATGGTGGCAGGGAAACTAGTCCCCCTCACCAGCTTTTACCTGAGTTTAAATACCAGGTGACCAACATTGATGGTGTCAGAACAGATCACCCCATGGCCATAGTCAATCTCAGCTGGGAGGGGGTCACAGGCCCAAAGAGAGTGGCAGTGTCCCCCACCTTACCTGTAGATTGCCTGATGGGCAATGATTTGGAAATTTCAGCCTGGGCTGAAGTTGAACACCAAACCCATCTTAGGATGTTGGGCGTCCCTGTAAAGGTTAGTGGGGCTGTGATGGCCACAGCCCCAGCCCAAGGATTTGGAGAGATGGAGCCTGAAAGAATGGCCCACTCTCCCCAAAAGAGAGCACAAGGGTTGAAGAAAAGTCTTCTTCCCCCAGACAGTAGGTAAGGGTCAGCCTCCTCAGGGAACTGACCCTACCCCTAGTGAAGGAACTGCCCCAGAGGTAGTCAGGCCTGGCCTGGCCACACCCCTGATGGCAGAGGACCCTTCCAAGGTGGTACCCAGTCTGGAGCAGGTAACCTGCCCCTCTCTACCCTGCCTCAGCCAGCCCAGGGCTGCAGAGGTCAGGGAGGTCAGTGGACCCCCAGGGCCCCCTGTCCAGAGGAACCCCCCATCAGCAGATTAGGGGCACCCAGTCTAGTAGCCCTAGCCAGGTGAAAACTCCTCTACACACTGAGGGATCCCCCATGCCTTTATGTAGGGACCTCCCCAGAAGGACTCTGGTAGGCAAGGGCAAACCTGGGACCTGAAGGTTCCAAACCTGCCCTGTCCCTCCAGTAGTCCATCCAAAGGGACCCAACCCCCAGCTGTAGGCAGCCAAAGGTTGACCCTTAGAGCAAAGTGCAACTCAGTCATGGAAAGACAGGCATACATGGTGACCAGTGATCTGAGGAAGCTGAGGCCAACATTCCTAGGGCCTCACTTCCCTACTCAGACACCTCACCAGCCTTGTACTTTACCTAAGCACACCACAGGTAGTGATTCCCCATGGTGAGACCCTCTCATACCCTTAGGGTGAGGGATTGCTTAGTGGACCATAAGACAGGGGGCAACCATGCTAGTGCAGGTGCTTCCTTATATGACCACTTAGTCAATGAAGGCTCAACTGGCCAAGGTTAGCCTTATCTCCTTTCGTTTGGGGGGTTATGTAGGAAGGTGGAATCTGACTATATGGTTGACCCCACTTTTTTATGGTGTTTTGCTGGTTTATGACTTAGTTGGACTGGGATCCTGCTATTCAGGGCCCCAGTCTATCTGCTTTCTCTGTAAAAGGTTTCCATGTGCCTTAGGCACATCTCTGATTGGAATCTGGAGTGCCCTTATAAGTCCCTAGTATATGGTATACTATGTACCAAGGGCATAGGTACCTCAGAGGCCTACCAGGGGCTGCAGCATGTATTATGCCACCCCTGGAAGGCCATCCAAACTGACACCACAGGTCTGCTACTGCAGCCTGGGTAAGGTGGTGCATGCACCCCTTACTGTGATATAGGTTACCTATATCACTAAATACATACACACATATAAACCTATAAGTCACTCCTAAGGCAGGCCTTATCAATCCTGAAGGCAGAGTGCGTGGTTCCTATGTGAGAGGGTGCCCCTGCATGAGCAGGGCCCCTCTGCAGCGTTCGGAGACCCTTCTCTGATGCTGTTTGTAGTGCAACCTGACCATATACTCTTAAGCGCATTATAACCTCGCGTTAAATGCTAACTTTGGAATGGCTGCACCTAAACATGTCGTGTTTGGTGTCAAACATCTTGGAATACTACCCCCCCGCCAATTCTGGCGGCGGGGGTAGCATTCCACCCTTCTAGAGGGAGAGACATGTTAACCCTGGCCTGGCCGGTAACTTCTTTCTAAAGCCTGGCATCACAAAATGGATGCTACTGCCACAGACACAAGTCTGGCCTCCTGCTGCTGGACGAAACTCTGGCAGGGAGGCCTGGACAATAGGTTTCCTGTCCCAGGGAGGTGTGACCACCTCCCCAGACAGGATAATGTGTATTGGTGCTGGGCGGGAGCACTTTCTGGTGCTTTGAAGTCCTGCACTGGGGGCACACTTGGTGTCCCTGTGCATACCCCAGTTCAAACCGGATCAGGGGCTTGCAGCCCCTGCTTTAGCGCGAACTGGACAAAGGAAAGGGGTGTAGCCACCCCTCTGCCCTGACCCACCCATAGGTGGGGCCACAGAGTAGTCCAACCCTATCTTTAGTATAAAGATAGGAACCCAGTCCTTAGGACTTTAGATTATCCCTGGACGAAACTCTGACACAGAATCCTGGACCTTCGACGCTCTACTACAAGATTAGAGGACTGAAGAATCTCCCTTGGGGTCAAGGAGTGACTCCCCTGCTTGGCAGGCACCAAAGAAGCATCTGTCCGGTTCGCATTTCTGAAGCTCCCGTCGGACGCCGAAGTCATCGCATCACCAGAGGTGGATTCTCAGACTTCCCCGAGGCTACCCTGAGTCCCCAGCAAAGCTGAGGCCCGTGGCTATCATGGGTAACGTGAGACCGTGACCCCTGGACACCGAGCACATTTGCAAGTGCATCCTCTTCCTGGACTCCCACGAAGTCGTGCTTTGGGCTCCGAGTAGCCCTAGCCTCCAGCACCAACTGCACCGAAGATCACTGGCCTCCACTCCACGAGTGTCCTGTGAGCCAGCTCCACGTGCGACGTCTCGAGGCTCCTTCGCGGTCGCTAGCCCGTTGGCTAGTAGCCCTTCACGAAGGCCAAACCTTTTCTTACTTGGCATCCTGGTTGCTCCAGGCCTTCCCTCACTTACCCTCGCTGGGTGAGTTCCCCAGACCTTGCTGGTCTGCACCATTGTCATCTTCCACTTTCCACGAGACTTGCTGTTGCCAAGGCCTGTTGGGTCCAATCCGGTCGCCGACACCTCAGCAAGCCGCAGACGTCGTGGGACAGTCCGAATCCTGCTCCTGGTCGCCGACAACGCCTCCTGGACATCGTGACTGCGGAGTCAAGACGACCGTCAACGCTCCTGAAGCACCCGACATCGGTGGGCATCTGCTCATCGCCTTCCTGGTCACTGGCTAGTGACCCAGACTCTGTCCCCTCTGCTTTCAGGTTCTTCAGATCCTCGATCCACTCTTGGATCCACCCGGACACTTTCCACTTGGTCGCCAGCAGCACTTTGCAGCAGATCGCCATTCAAATCGACGACGAAACCCGACCCCGAAAGGCACCTATGCACCCGGCTTCCCTGGGTGAGGTAACACGAGTACTCCGGTGCTCCCGTGGGTAGAGACTCTCCAAAGTACTAGTTCTCAAAGGGTTTGCTCCAAGTCCTCCTTTAAGTGTCCCTTTTCTTTAATTTCCTGATCGCGACTTTCTCCATAGAAGTTAACGGCGTATCGCGGTTGTGTGTTTACACTGCACGCGTCCCCCGTGGGTCCCCTGTGTCACTACCTTGGGTGGTTCCTTGTGGTCCAAGCACTTCTAGAGGCTCTAGGCCTAGTGTCTAGCTCAGTCGTGGTTCTTATACCACTTTATTGGTATATGGTTTGGTACGCCCCTAGGGCCCAAACGTGTATTTGTGCTATTACTGTCTTTAAATAACTTATTACTTATGTACTTCGAACTCTAGCCTCATAAAGAGACTAGAGGGGTGTGTTTAGCTAATAAATACATATATTTTGAATATATACCTGGTGTGGTGCTCTTTCATTTGGTCACTCAAGAGATTATAGACTGGTAAAACAAGCTGCTTTACATTCCTTCAAGACTTAGCCTGAAGGCTGCTCTCCATAGCTACCACTAGGATAGCTTTCAATAAAGGTTGTCTTTAACCTATCTCCAATAAGGGGTTGTTTGGACTGGTGCAAGGTGCCCACTATAATTAGTGGACAGCATATGCCAGGCCAACTTCTCACACCCAGCTCTTGTATTCAGATGGAGTCTGCCAGATGTTGTCCTTCATCCACTTCCATTGTTCTCTTCTGGACAACGTTTGGTTCTGCCTCACGGTTTACGCACTGCACTTGTTTCCTTCTCTGCTGGTCTGGCTTCAGCCTTCTCCATGCATTTCTGCTCAATGCACGGTCTCTTTCCTCCTTCTGTTTGCCATGCAGGGACGGCCTTTAGCATGGGCGAGCTGGCCCCATGCCCAGTGTGTCGACATTCAGAGGGGGCACAAGGAGCTGTCTCCATGCAGGCCATGCAGCAGTCTCACTCTGAAATGGCTCCAGTGAGTCAGCCCACACTGTGTTAATCATTCTTTGTTTTCTTGTACAGGCTGCATGCGCTCATTAAAATCCTCTTGCTCCCCATCTCCTTACCCTACCCTTTCCTCATTTACAATGTGGTACTTGCAGGAAGGAGCTGAGCTCCTTGTACATCTCAAGTTACAGGCTGCAACGTACTAGGATGAAAAACGGGGGATTAAGGGGTGCTACATTTGGTTTTGCCCAGGGTTCTATCTGAGCAAAGACCGGCCCTATTGCCATGGATTACCGTTATTTCTTTCCTGTTCCTTCTGAAGGGTTTATGGGGTTTGTGTCTTCCTCTCTGTTGTGCCGCCTTCCAGCTGTGGCCCATCTGTCTCCTGTATGCCTTATTACCTTCTTGTGCTGGACCGCCTGAAGAGACGGACCGCTCCTGCTGAGATGAAAACAAAGAAGATGGCCGCCCTCTCGATCCAAGGCACAAACAGATGACTCGAATTTACCCGCTGAGAAGTGGCTACATCCCCCAGAGTGCGAAGTGAAGTCACAGCCCTTCATAAATTAGCAATTATATATGAATCGATATTAACCCGCTTCTCACAAGTGTCTTGAACAGCTTCTGTTCGGGGAGAGTCTGGACACCGCTCGTGAAAGGAAGCTCCGGTTTCCTCAGGTCAAGCTTCAAGCGATGCTGACCCCGCAGCCCTTATTGAAGACGCGTCCGCTTGAACTTCGGCCACTTCCGCTTCATGCATAAGGCTGCAGTGGCCAGGCCTGGGTGGATGACGCAGCCTGCGGAAGCGGCTATAGATGGGGCTGGGCACTATACTTCTGGGTGACATCTTACAGGTAACTCTGAACAGCAAGGGGCATAGCGTGGACCACTGCAGCCCTCCAGCAGGAGATACTGGTCCCAATAAGGACAAAAATGTCACTGCTGGGGTATGCTCTTTTGTACACTCCGCCAGTGGTAGTCAAGGTACTCAATCAACACTACCTGGGCGGATCGGGAATCTCTGACTATATACGCTTAGCGGAACTCTTCTACCAAGTAGCCCATTTCCATGGTAACATTCGTGTGATGGTTACTGCGAGAAATTGATTTTGCTGTGGTGCGTGTTGTAGAGAGAAATTAATTTCTGAACATTAGCGCCAGGTTTAAGATTGAGGGGTATATTCACAAGAACGTGCGATAACTACCGCAAGAGTAGCGTAACGCAACTTTCAATATCGCAGCCTATCGCGGGAAAATAACCCCGTGTCAACGTGGAATTCACAACAAGGCGGTAGCATGCGATAGTCACCAGATAACGCGTCAAATGTCAGCGTGAAAATCAACGCCACGCCCAAAAAATGCGAAACGCGAACGCAAGAAATCATGCGATGAGGCCAATCGCGGTACAAAAAGTAGCGAAAAGCAGCCACAGGCCTGCGAATCCCACGCGTCTGGCGGGAAATTGCACCATAAAAACCACAGAAACAACACACCAGAAACAAGCCAAAGCACGTAGCAACATGGATGCACCCTGACCCAGCGCAGAGGTCAATGCAAACCCCACAACCCCCACAGACCACCAGCAAGGAACAACGGGGTCGGGGAAGGCCAAGGAGAAAAGGGAGAGGAGGACAGGGTGCAGACCGCAGGAAAACAAGACCAGCGCCACGGAGTCACAGAACACTACCAGCAACTGACCCACAAGCAGACCACCTGGAATGCAGTCGGAGTGCCGAGGAGGCCAATCTAGGAGGCCAAGAGGCGCCGCCAGGACGTGACAACCTAAACCAGGCACAAACCCGCTGCCAACAGCAAGGCAGCAACGGCGACAGGAGGTGGCAGTCCAGCGCCACAGGAGGAGCTTGAGGAAACCCAGGCCACAGTCATCAGTGTGGAGACGGTGCAAGGAGGTGGGAGTACAGACACAGCTCGACAGGACCCGACACAATAACAACAGGGTGAGGATCCAACAGGGACTGGGGGGATATGGGGTGATGGGCACAATGGCACACATGCACAATGAGGTGTAGCACACTGCACACCCACAATTACCCAGGGACATGTCCCCCATCCCCGTGGCACACTGCAGCACACACACATAGCAATCACAGCACATACCATTACAATGTGGAACGAAGTGCAACACCCACACTGCAGAACAGGGGACACAACTGGGTCCGCCCAGGCGTAGAAACAGAGCAATCACATTGGACAGAGCAGGGAACTGTGAGATGCATATCTACGGCTACAACCCCACATCAGCCATGTAGGCCAAATGTACACTGTCCCAACTCAAATAGCCACCACCGCCCAAACAGTCACAATGTACATTGTCACACAGTCTGCATGTCGACAAGAACAAGGCGCCAACACAATGCCAACATGCACCTCCCCTTCACAATGCAAAGGGACAAACAACACCTCCAGCAGGTCAGAACAGCCAACCCATCAGTGATGCCGGAGACGAACACCACACCTTCGACACCGACTTCCTACAACAGCCCATGGACATCCCACACAACCCACCACCAGGACCAGGGCAGACAAGCTACTCAGAGGAGAACCCATACCCTACAACAGACCACACAGCATGAAGCACCGGCAATCACGGCTGGCTCACAACACTTCACCGACCCACACATGGCACCCCAATGCCAGGTGTCAGAACGCCAAAAGGAGGTGTCCCAACAGGTGCGGGTGTTGCCGAACCCATGGAATGCGAACTAGAACACATACGTGGGTGTCCAATACCCTTCAGGCAGCACCTACACCCCACAAAGGAGACCCACACTGCCATAGAGACACATGCAGATGCACATACCCACGCCCAGGGGCACGCACATATCAGTCACACACCCACGTTGGCTCTGCGTACGACGGCACAGTCCACTCCCCTTACGAATTGAGTGGGTGACGACAAAGCTACATGTCCAGGTTCTAGCACGCTGCCTGCGGTGACATGTCTGCGTCCGCTGTACACAGCACAATGTAATGTCGTAGGGCCCAGGGCCCCATGCATACAACAAGACCACAGGGACACATGCACATATCATGTTGAACTGGCTACGGGCACGTGCACCCGGCCCCTTTATTGGCAGGGCCACATGTACAGTGACGCCTGTGCTGGATGTGTGTGGGGTAAGTATAAGCCAGCCCGCACGGAGTGCTTGGTGCTGCCAACAACCTGAACAGTGGACACCAGTGTAATGGAAACAGAAAACACCAGCACACAGAGTCAACTGCAGAGCAACATGGAGGGATCCGGAGTAAGGACAGAGGTCACCCAATATTCAGTCAGGAGGTTTCGTGAGTTGCAGTGCACTGAGGTAGGGGCACTAGAGAAGAGCGCGCTCATGTGAAGAAATTGCTACGATTGTATCCCTTCGGGTTAGTCCTGATGCAGATGCAGTGGGGTGTGTTACACCTGCATCAACTTCCTCATCAACGCCCCAGGTCTCCCACACTGCCTGAGGTGACAGTTGCGTCCGCAGTCCACAGCGCAATACCCAGTAATAGATCCAGGTGTGTAGCTTGACTACCACCACCAGTCTGCATTCCTGCCTTGGGGCTGTTGCCTCCTGCCCTCCCATTGTCTGTACCTTCTCCCGTCCGCACACTTGACACATCTTTCTCATCATAGTCCCAGGTCTTCCCCACTGCATGAGATGACATTGCTGCGCAACCTCAAAACAGCACAAAACTCAATCAGTAACGGACAATGGCTTGCGGTGCACTGAGTCACTGGCACCTGGAGTGCTGAGCAGGGTATCAGGCCGATGATGGCATCCACGACAGGTCTGAGCAACTCCGTAGGTCTGTCAGGACCACTGTTTCGACTCTGGCAGATGGCGGTTGGAGGTGGTCCTTGCAGTGGTGGCGTGTGCCTCCTGCAGTGATGCGACGTCCGGGCCGGTCAAGACTCGATGTTATGTGTGGGCCCTGGTGGCCGCAGTTGAGGCCGGAGGATGCGGACAGCGCAGGGCCACAGACACATGGCGTTGATGACCCCAAGACCATCCCTACAGAGGCCATTCAATGTCTCAGAAGAAGGGGTCCCAGGCCTGAGCAGCACAGAGTTAGTGGCCCCGGATGCACTGCGGCCGGCACAGGCACCGAGCCACGGGACGGTGACTTGCGGTGCAGTCAGATGGGCCATGCGACCTGAGAGGGTCCCCATCAATGTCCGAGGTGAATGTTGCGGAGGGTTGCGGGGGACAGTGGAAGGTGTCCTCCAGGGTATGATGCGGAAGGTCTGATGTTATCTGGAAGCAGCAAATGGAGGAGTGGAAAGCGCAACCCTCGTTTTCACCAACAATTCGGTATCAGCTACATGAGGATGAAAACTAGCCCCTATTCCATAGACTCAAACGCCACCAATGTACGACCAGTGAGTGTCCATGAATGTCGGAGAACACACTTAGTGGCACAGGTGCTGAGAGGGGATGCAGTCTGCGATGATGCCAGTACACAGATGTGAACTCCAACATTGCCAAATCAAGACTCTGTGACCTGCTGGACCGCAGTGTAGGCCAGAGGCAGCGGTCAGCATGGGCCCACAGACACGTGTCGTGGGCTTGTGATGCATTCGTTTGCTTCACTGATAGCAGGGAATTTAGGGGCACATGCATCAAAGGTTTTTGCGATCGCAAACGGTGCGATTCGCAAAAATCGGCTGTTTGCGATCGCAAATTGGCCTTTGGAGATGCATGAAAGTGTTTCCTATGCGCAATTTAAAAATTCGCAATTAATTGCGAATTCCTAAGTGCGATTGCATTTAAGGAATCGCAATTTGCGATTCCTTAAATGCAATGCTAGAAGCACTTTCAAATAGCGATTTCGCTAATTGGGACCGCAAATTACAGACAAATAAAACTTGTCTGTAATTTGCAAAAACTTCGAAAAATGCTCTAAAATGCATTTTTAAAGTTTTAGGTTACACACACACATGCCCTTGGGGCATGTGTGTGCTGTACATGGGTGCACATCACAATTTCAGGGGTGCAACAGGGTGTCATTTTGACACCCTTGCACCCTTGAAATGCATGAGCAATTTGCGAGTACCTACTGGTACTCGCAAATTGCGATGCAATCTCCCATTCATTTCTATGGGCCTGTAGGCCCATAGGAATGAATAGGAAGGCATTCCTTAATTGCGACTACGCAATTTGCGAGTCGCAATTAAGGAATGTTTAGGAATCAGCTATTTTTATAGCGATTCCTACATGCATAGGCTTTTGCGATTCCTTAATTGCGATTCCTTGTTAATCGCAATTAAGGAATCATAAAAGCCTTCATGACTCATGTGCCTGTTAGTGATATCACCCCTGCAGTAGACATCTGGTCACTGCCATTCATGACTGAGGACACAGTTTCACACATGGGACCTACTGGACCGCAGTGTAGGCCGGAGGCAGCGGTCAGCAGTGGCCCACAGCCACGTGTCGTTGGCTCGCGAGGCACAGAGTTAGTGACACAGTGGCAGTTGTCGGTAGTGTTCAATCACCGCCGTAACGATGATCCTGTTCCCTCCGGAGTGCAACGCGTCATCCTCTTACGCCTCTCCGTGCGTGCGATGAAATGTATTCTGCCTTTTGAATTACTGATGTTCAGTTCCAAATCTGTGATCCCACTCGTGCGCAGCGTAGGCCGAGGGCAGTAGTCCGCGTAGGCCCACAGACATGTGTGGTTGTGATGCCATGCACAGACTTGTTGCCACCACATCGAAGGGTGTATA
Source organism: Calotriton arnoldi (assembly GCA_963921515.1). NCBI lineage: Eukaryota > Metazoa > Chordata > Amphibia > Caudata > Salamandridae > Calotriton > Calotriton arnoldi. The sequence goes on along the minus strand of CAWUFW010000543.1, from coordinate 2,549,140 downwards.
GTGAATTGTTCTCTGCCTTAAATAATGTTCACTGCCATGGTGTAATCAAGACTCAGTTCCAAATGTGTGACCTACCTGACCGTGGTGTAGGCCTGAGGCAGCGGTCAGCACGGCCCATTCTCCGAGTGTCGCCGGCATAGGTTGGATGGCCCCACTGGCCTGCGTAGTTCAGGTTCAGTGGCACCACGTGTTCGGTCACCTCCGTGTATGTGACCCGGCATTCGTCCGGACTGAGCCGCATCTCCCTCTTACACCTCTCCGTGCGACCATTGGTGTGGACTCTGCCATTCATGCTTTGCGACTAGGTGCTGGATGTGTGACCTACTGGTCCGCAGGGTAGTCCTGGTCCCTCATCCACGTGTCGCCGGCTGGCGTTGAACAGGGTTAGTGGCACCACGTGTCGCCGGCTGGCCTTGAACAGGGTTAGTGGCACCACGTGTCGCCGGCTGGCCTTGAACAGGGTTAGTGGCACCACGTGTCGCCGGCTGGCCTTGAACAGGGTTAGTGGCACCACGTGTCGGCGGCTGGTGTTGAACAGGATTAGTGGCACCACGTGTCGCAAGATGCCCATACGGAACTATGCCTCACAGTTCGGGGGGGTCTGGTGCTGTGGCCGCTGGCCCGGATTTGGGGTCACTGCCATTCATGACTCAGGACACAGTTTCACACATGGGACCTACTGGTCCGACCAGTGGGCCGAAGGCGGCGGTAGAGTGCGTCAATGAGAAAGGAGTAAGGCGGGCCTGTGTCGTGGAGGCCGTGATGGTCTGAGGAGGCTGCCAAGCTCACGGGCCTCTGGCTTGGAGCTTGCGCCGGCACGTGGTGGGCCCTCCTTGACACACGCCGGTGTCGGCAGGTGATCAGTGTGGCCTGGCTGCGCAGGGGCTGGCCTGACGGGTTCGTGGTCCAGCGTGCCGGGGTCCGGCAGGTGCACAGCATCACAGGCAACTCCACTCACGAGGACGGTGTCGGCCTCGTGGTGGGGTGGGAGGCGCCACCCTGGCAGAGACGTGGGTCTTTCCGGAAGAGGACCACGCCCAGGCCTACGTGCTTTTTATTCACACCCCTACGCTGGCGTGGCGTACGCCGGGCCATCCCACTCCGGTGACGCTTAGGGGGGCTTAACAGGCAACATTTCCGCGAGGTCCCCCACTGGCTGGGGTGACATGGTGGCGTCCACTGTCCACTACACTCCATACACCAGCGGTGTATGTCGCCATGGATATGGGTGTGTTCTGCATACTGCGGTGTGTCCAGCACATCTCCGCCACTCTTGGCATTGTGTACTTTCACAATCATGGTTCTACTGCATCCTTCACACATGCCTGGTTGCCACCTCTCCCCACATTCGGCTATTATGTGGCTGAGGTGCCATGCCGTTGCTGGCTCATGTTCAGGGCTTGCCCATGTGAACATTGTAAGTTGTTCTGTCGGGTCTGGTGGGTGGGCATGTTGTTGTGCCTGTTGTATGTGACTTTGTGACGTGTGCATTGCCAGAGTTGTGAGTTGCATGGTTGTGGAGTTGAGGTGTGTGGGGTGTTCATTTAAATTTTGCCAAGGGGCTGTGCATTTCCCTTGTTGCCATCCTGGGAACGTTGGTTGATGATGGACTGTCGGAGGATGAAGGTATCATGCACACTGGCTGTGTATTTGAAGGCGACATTGTTGGGGGTTCCACGGTGTTCTGTTGTTGCCTGCACATTGATGTGAGACGTGTGCTTCCTGTTGCGGTGATTGTGTGCTGTGTCACCAGGGGGCACAGGTAGTACATGTGTGCTGTGTATTGCCCCCAAAATGTGCGTGCATCCTGCTTGGGGGTATGGTCCTTGCTTGGTCTCCAGCGGATCCTGCGCATTGTGTTGTACGTATGGGGACTGGGGTACCTGGGTGATGGTGATGTCCAGGACAGGTGTGGGGGACTTGGATGTGGCTGGCTGTGAGACTCCTCCGACTCTGGCGGGTGTTGGTTGGGGGGTCCCAGGGGCCAACAGGTGCAGCCAAGCCAGCAGCTTTGTGTGGGGTGGGATGTTGGTTGTCCGCTGTGTTGGTGCTGTAGGCCTGTTAGGCGATGATGGTCACGATACGTAGGATGTTTGTCACTTTCAGCCTGTAGTGGACGGTGACATTGTCAGATGTTGGGTCTGTGCGGCTGGTACGCTTCCTGGGGGTCCGCTGTCTTTGTCTGCGCTGCGTCTGCGGTGGTCCGGGGGGGGGGTGTTCCGGGTGTGGGTTAGGGTCCTGGGGTGGCGGCGGTGGGTGTTGTGGCCCTCTTGGGTGTCTGGGCCGCATGATGAGTGGCTCAATGGCATCTGTTGCCCTTTGGATGTGGCCCTGGGCTGTGCTCCCTTTTGTGGTGCTCGCTGCCGTCCGACTTTACACCAGGTCAGAGCAGGTGTAAATTTCCTGGTGCTAACGCGCCTTATCGCCTGCTTTGTGTTCTTATCGCCGATGTGGCAGTTCGTTGTGAATGTTGAGGTGTGATGTTGTCTCGACTTTTGGCACGGGAACGCCTACTCTGCATCTCATTAGCGATATTTGCGGGGATCCTCTGTGGCGATGTTTTTTGCGGCTGCTGTCGCGGGTAAACTGGTGCTGTGGACTGTTAACACCGGCTTGTGAATGGGGAGTGTTAGACCTGGCATCATTGGCGCGGGTCTTCCTTCCTCTTTTCGCTTCTTACCTTTTATGTTGACTGGATTTAGATGCTCTGGGCGCTGTGCCGCTACCAATCAGTGACACAGCGCGAATGCTCCCTGTGTGAAGATAACTGTATGAATTGGGATAACCATAGTTTGGCTCGTTTGGTTTACCTGTCAGCCTATAGTATCAGTGCACTGTGTGTGCCCAGGGCTTGTAGACCAAATACTGCTGGTGGGCCTGCAGCGCTGATTTGCGCTACCCACCGAAGCGGCTTTTCAAGTATGCCTGTGTAGCATGTTCTAATAGCGAGTTACCCTCCATTTCACTGTTTACTGTTGTGAGGCCACCCGTTCTCATAGGCCAGAATGTGCAGGCTGAGTATTACATGCCTTAATCCTACCTGCCCCCAGGAACCTGATAGGAACGTCGAATTTGATATGTTTAAGCTCAGAACATTGAGATACATCTTTTAGTAAGGATTATTAGCGTAGCCCGTGTTCGAAAATGCCTCTACTAGAAACGAGGTATTTTCTGGCCTAAGCTTTCCTGTAGGCTTTGCTAGCGTGTGAATTGGCCGTCTAGTTTTGGAGCAGCAGGGCCAGCTGGGTCTGACCTGGCTGGAGAGAGAGATCGGCATTTAGAGTATGGGGAGGGGTGACTCTTTGATCCGAGCAGTGCCGTGCCTGGCAAGGTGAATGATGGCTCCATCTCCCACTGGGCGTCTGATAGCGGTCCCCCAGATCCTCAAAGGGCAGGATGTTGCCTCGAAAACCAAGTGCTCCCCGACCCCACCGAAGTGGTTCTGGCTGGATGCAGTGATTTGTAACTGCAGAGAACATAGACTTTTTAGGTATAAAACACTGCGCTGAAACCTGGTGCGCGGTGTTCCTTCTGGATGTCAAGACGAAACTCTGTCCGAGCGGACAGAGGAAAGGACTTTGAAACTTTCACCAAGCTTGCTGAAGAAACTACCCAAGGGCCTGAATTGAGAGCGCCTCCTGCTGAAGTCTCAGGGACATTAGACTTCACCCCGTCAGCCGCCTGAATTCCTGTGCTAGGGATTCTACTTGCAGGTGAGGCCATCGTCGAGTAATCCGGAACCTCTAGTTCTACTGTGAGGAACGCGGACTGGTAACCCTTGTGAACTCTGTGTGTGGGCAACCGCAGCTAAGAGAGAGCTGCCGCCGCTGAGCGCCCGCCTTAATTTGAATCTTCAGAACCTTCGCTGAAACTGTGTGGGCCGCCGCAGCTAAGAGAGAGCTGCCGCCGCTGAGCGCCCGCCTTAATTTGAATCTTCAGAACCCTCACTGAAACTGTGTGGGCCGCCGCAGCTAAGAGGGAGCTGCTGCCGCTGAGCGCCCGCCTTAATTTGAATCCTCAGAACCTTCGCTGCAACTGTGTGGGCCGCCACAGCTAAGAGAGAGCTGCCGCCGCTGAGTGCCCGCACTTGTGTCAGCTGTGCAACATTGTGAATTTTCCTGTGGGCCACCGCAGCTAAGAGAGAGCTGCCGCTGCTGAGTGCCCACACTTGTATCAGCTGCGCAACATCGTGAATTGTCCTGTGGGCCGCCGCAGCTAAGAGAGAGCTGCCGCCGCTGAGTGCCCGCACTTGTGTCAGCTGCGCGACATCGTGAATTGTCCTGTGGGCCGCCGCAGCTAAGAGAGAGCTGTCTCCGCTGAGTGCCCGCACCTGTGTCCGCTGTGCATCATCGTGATTTGTCCTGTGAGCCGCCGCAGCTAAGAGAGGGCTGCTGCCGTGGGGTGCTCGCACCCTTGCTAACGTTGCATCATCGTGATTTGTCCTGTGAGCCGCCGCAGCTAGAGAGAGCTGCTGCCGCTGGGTGCTCGCACCTTTGCTAACTTTGCATCATCGAGATTTGTCCTGTGAGCCGCCGCAGCTGGGAGAGCTGCTGCCGCGGAGAGCTCGCACCCTTGCTAACTTTGCATCATCGATATTTGTCCTGTGAGTCGCCGCAGCTAAGAGAGCTGCCGCCGCTGAGTGCTCGCACCTTTGCCAACTTTGCATCATTGGGATTTGTCCTGTGGGCCGCCGCAGCTAAGAGAGGCTGCCGCCGCTGAGTGCCCGCACTTGTGTCAGCTGTGCAACATCGTGAATTGTCCTGTGGGCCGCCGCAGCTGAGAGAGCTGCCGCCGCTGAGTGCCCGCACTTGTATCAGCTGCGCAACATCGTGGATTGTCCTGTGAGCCGCCGCAGCTAGAGAGAGCTGCCGCCGCTGAGTGCCCGCACTTGTGTCAGCTGCGCGACATCGTGAATTGTCCTGTGGGCTGCCGCAGCTAAGAGAGAGCTGTCACCGCTGAGTGCCCGCACTTGTGTCCGCTGTGCATCATCGTGGTTTGTCCTGTGGGCCGCCGCAGCTAAGAGAGAGCTGTCGCCGCTGACTGCCCACACCTGTGTCCGCTGTGCATCATCGTGATTTGTCCTGTGAGCCGCCGCAGCTAAGAGAGAGCTGCTGCCGCGGAGAGCTCGCACCCTTGCTAACTTTGCATCATCGATATTTGTCCTGTGAGTCGCCGCAGCTAAGAGAGAGCTGCCGCCGCTGAGTGCTCGCACCTTTGCCAACTTTGCATCATTGGGATTTGTCCTGTGGGCCGCCGCAGCTAAGAGAGAGCTGCCGCCGCTGAGTGCCCGCACTTGTGTCAGCTGTGCAACATCGTGAATTGTCCTGTGGGCCGCCGCAGCTAAGAGAGAGCTGCCGCCGCTGAGTGCCCGCACTTGTATCAGCTGCGCAACATCGTGAATTGTCCTGTGGGCCGCCGCAGCTAAGAGAGAGCTGCCGCCGCTGAGTGCCCACACTTGTGTCAGCTGCGCGACATCGTGAATTGTCCTGTGGGCTGCCGCAGCTAAGAGAGAGCTGTCACCGCTAAGTGCCCGCACTTGTGTCCGCTGTGCATCATCGTGGTTTGTCCTGTGGGCCGCCGCAGCTAAGAGAGAGCTGTCGCCGCTGACTGCCCACACCTGTGTCCGCTGTGCATCATCGTGATTTGTCCTGTGAGCCGCCGCAGCTAAGAGAGGGCTGCTGCCGCGGGGTGCTCGCACCCTTGCTAACGTTGCATCATCGTGATTTGTCCTGTGAGCCGCCGCAGCTAAGAGAGAGCTGCTGCCGCTGGGTGCTCGCACCTTTGCTAACTTTGCATCATCGAGATTTGTCCTGTGAGCCGCCGCAGCTAAGAGAGAGCTGCCGCCGCTGAGTGCTCGCACCTTTGCCAACTTTGCATCATTGGGATTTGTCCTGTGGGCCGCCGCAGCTAAGAGAGAGCTGCTGCCGCTGAGTGCCCGCATCTTTGTCAACTTTGCATCATCGTGAATCGTCCCGTGGGCCGCCGCAGCTAGGAGAGCGCTGCTGCCGCTGTGAGCCCACCACAGAGCTGCACGACGAGAGTCATCGCCACTACCAGCCCGGGCCGCCGCAGCCACGTGCTGCTGCCGCTGGGAGCCTGCCTGTCCCCGAGTGCCCGAATCGTTGTGAGTGCACGTTGCGGACCACTGCAGTCGAGAACTGTGGTCGCTGGGAGTTTGCCTGTCACCGTCTCCGCTTCTTCGAGAAGCTACGTGCTGGGTCCCCGTCCAACGGCAGGTATCTGGTGCGCAACGGGTCGCGTAGACCCAGGCCTTGAACTCAGTCAGTGCCACGTTCTGGTGAATACGTATTGCCTTTTTAGGTCCCTACTGATTTACGTGCATTGTGACTGGTTAAAACGCTTTTGAGAGTCTCGTACTAAACCTTAGATAAAGATACTATTTTTCTATACCTACTTGAGTTGTGTCCTTTTGTGGTGTCGTTACTGCCTTATTGTGCATGGTCATAAATGCTTCACACACTGCCTCTGAGATAGGCCTAACTGCTCGTGCTACGTTACCACAGGGTTGAGCAGGGGTTATCAAAGGGGGTAGCCCACTTGCCCTGACTTAGGAAGAAGTGTCCCTATTTGGACAGTGGCGCCAGCCATTGCCAACTAGAGACCCCCATTTCTAACATAGGTGGCAGCGGTGGGATCAGGACTTGCATTTATGATCCACGTACAATAACTGGTAGAAACCACTAGTGAGTACAGACCAAAGCGCAGACACGCGCGGATTTATTTTCCTCTCCGAATTTTTTTAGTTGGTTGTTTTAGTATTGAATTGCTGATTGCAGCCATGAGTACTGCTAATATGGGAAGGCCAACATCCAATGCTTCGGAGGATCTCGCCTTTGAGGAGGAAAGATTAGATACCTATACTGCCAAACAGCTGAAGTCATTTTGTAGGCAATTCGCAGTCCCCGTGATAGGTCTCTCTAGGAAGGAGGAGTACCACAAGGCGCTGAAGGCCTGGTGGGAAGCGAGAGAGTCCGCTGGGGATGAGGAAGAGAATGCTGGAGGGCAGCAGGATGATGCAGTAGAGGGGGGGGAGATAGAACACCCTCCAATCCAGGTACTAGTGTATCCCAAAGGAGCCTGACCCCTGAAGAGCTGGAGGATAGGGAGAGAGATAGGAAGCATACTTTGGAGATGGCTAAATTGGAAGGTCACAAGGACCTTGAGAGTGAGAAGAATCGATTGTCAATTGAACTTGAGAAAATGAGAATGGAACATGAGAGAATGTTGAGGGAGATAGAGATCAGGGCGAGGAGTGTTCTGGTCCCCCCCTCTGGTGGCAGCATACCTTTAGTAACTCCTGAGAGTAGAGTTTATATTCCTAAGGATGTCATTAAGGATTTTCACAAGAGTGAGGATATTGGGCAATGGTTTGCCGCATATGAGATAGCAATGGTGTCCCACCGGGTCCCTGAGCAGGATTGGGGAGCGGGATTGTGGGGGCGCTTTGTGAGTGATGGTAGGGATACCCTGTTGGACCTGCCTGAGGAGAGCAGGATGGTGTATGCCCATATGAAAGAAGCTTTGATGACCCGTTATGGTTTGACCCCAGAAATGTACAGGCAGAGGTTTAGGACCTGTAAGAAGTTAAAGGGTACCACTTGGGTTGAATATGTGTCTTTTTTCTGCAGAGCAATGGAGCGCTGGGTAAAGGGTAGCAAAGTGGAAACTTTCGAGCAATTGTATGATTTGTTTGCGTGGGAGCATTTGTCCAGTAACTGTTTTCCAGAGCTACGCCAGCACCTGATTGATAGCAAGCTGACTAACCCTAGGAAGCTTGCTGAGGAGGCGGACCGCTGGGTGAGCACACGGGTCCGCAAAGGTTTTGTGGGAGACTTCGCCAGAGGTGGGCAGGGTCCCCAGCAGAGAAGTGGGGGGGACAAGGGTAAGCAGAGGAGTTCCAGAGAGGGCCCCAAAGTAATTCCCAAGGGAACCAAGCAGTGGTGTCCCAGCCTCCCCCTGAGAAGAAGCCAGTGTCCCCGACAGGTAGGCCTGTCCAGAGGGGGCCACTCACTTGTTTCAAGTGTGGTCAAGTGGGCCACCGGTATTATGGTCCCCAGAGGGACCCCAATGCATCCCCTCGTGCACCACCCCGTGCACCATCCCGCCAGATTGCCAGTGTAGCCCTGGGGGGGAGGAAGTGGAGGTCCAAGGTGGGTGGTATCCCGTAGAGTTAACCCATGTCTCGTTAGGAGACTTTGAGAAGGTCCCTAACCCCACACTGCCGAATAACACTCAGAAGTACCGGCAGTGGGTGACCATCAATGGCCATAGGGTGGAGGCTCTCAGGGACACCGGAGCTACTGTGACTGCTGTCAGCTCCCGGTTGGTGTCCAAAGAGCAGGTTGTCCCCCATGCTTTCTGCCACGTAGTGTCAGCAGACAACTCAGAGAGCCAGTGTGAAGTGGCTCAGGTTCCCTTTGAGTGGGGGGGGGTTGCAGGAACTATTCAAGTGGCTGTGAGGCCCGCCATGCCTGTAGACTGTCTGTTGGGCAATGATCTGGAGAACTCCCCGTGGGCTACGGTGGAGAGAAAGTCTCATTTGGAAATGTTGGGTTTGCCTGAGTGGGCGTGTGTGATCACTCGGTCCATGACAGCTCAGAAGGATGTTCAGGAGGGTCTGGAGCCTGAAAGTATGGCCCAGGCCCCTGCCTCAAAGAGAAGGGGTAGGGGGCGCGGGAAACCAGCCCCCGCAGTTCCCACGGTCCCGGAGGGAGCAGACCTTGAGGGGGATGCCCTGGAACCTACAGGGGAACAAGTGGCCGAACTGGGGGACCTACCGGAACTGACCCATTGGCAGCAGGAAGGGGGGCCCTCCAGGGAGGAATTTTGTGAGCAGCAGAGAACCTGCCCTTCTCTTGAGGGGGTGTGGCGACAGGCTGCCGCCCAGGCAGTAGGTGACCAGGCAGGGTCACACCTCCTTTACTGCGAGCCTAAGGTTGCTGAGCCTGGGTCAGCCCATGTGCTGGTGGTACCCCAGCGCTTCAAAACCTTCCTACTGGGGTTGGCTCATGATGTGCCACTGGCCGGACATCTGGGGCAGACCAAGACCTTTGAGAGGCTGGTCACCCACTTCTATTGGCCCCAGATGCGCAGGAGCTCAGATGCTCACTGCAAGACGTGTGAGACTTGCCAGGCAAGTGGGAAGATTGGGGGAAAGATTAAGGCCCCACTACAGCCCTTTCCCGTGGTGAGCACCCCATTCGAGAGAGTGGGCATTGATATTGTGGGGCCTCTGGATCCCAAGACAACCATGGGCAACAGGTTCATCCTGGTCTTGGTGGACCATGCCACCCGGTACCCTGAGGCCATCCTGCTCAGGACAGTGACGGCCCCCGTGGTGGGACAGGCACTGAGGGGGATTTTCTCCCATGTGGGATTCCCCAGAGAGGTGGTGTCCGATAGGGGAACTAACTTCATCTCCAAGTACATGAAGTCTCTGTGGGAGGAGTGTGGGGTAACGTATAAGTTCACCAGTCCTTACCACCCCCAGGGTAATGGGCTGGTTGAGAGATTCAACCGGACCCTTAAGGGCATGATTATGGGCCTAGGCGAGCCCATGAGGCATAAGTGGGATTTCCTCTTGCCATGCCTGTTGTTTGCTTACCGTGAGGTGCCACAGAAGTCCTTAGGGTTCAGTCCCTTTGAGCTGCTCTATGGTCACCCGGTAAGAGGGCCTCTGAGTCTGGTCAAGGAAGGCTGGGAGCAATCTCCCAGGGAACCTCCCCAGGATGTGTTTAGTTACATGCTGGCCTTCAGGAACCAGACTCGGCGTTTCAGGAAACTTGCTGAGGCAAACCTGGAAACCAGCCAGGAAGAGATGAAACGCTGGCACGATCAGAATGCCACTCTGATCGAGTTTCAGCCTGGACAGAAGGTTTGGGTCATGGTCCCGGTGGAGCCCTGTGCGCTCCAGGATAGGTGGACCGGCTCCTTTGAGGTGGTGGAGTGCAAGAGTCCTGTTACCTACATGGTGGACTTGCAGTCTCCTAGGAACCCCTTGCGGGTTCTGCATGTTAACCGCATGAAGCCCAACTTTGAGAGGTCTGAAGTGGGCATGCTTCTGGCCACAGATGCTGGGATGGAGGAGGAGAGCGAGCCCCTTCCTGACCTCCTGTGTGCGGGGGAGCGAGATGGGTCAGTGGAGGGTGTGGTCCTCTCCACCACACTGACTCCTGAGCAGCAGGGTGATTGTCGCCACCTGTTGGGGCAATTCAGTGATCTGTTCTCCCTGGTACCTAGTGTCACTGATTGGTGTGTCCATGACGTGGACCCCGGGGACAGTCCTCCCATTAAGCACAAGTCTTACCGAGTGACTGACCGGGTAAGGGCCTACATTAAGGATGAGGTTACCAAAATGTTTGCCCTTGGGGTGATTGAGTCCTCTAGCAGCCCTTGGTCCAGCCCAGTGGTCCTGGTACCAAAAGCTGCAGCGCCTGGTACCACCCCAGAACTTCGGTTCTGCATGGACTATCTGGGCCTCAATTCAGTCACGAAGACTGACGCGCACCCCATCCCCAGAGCTGATGAGCTCATAGATCGATTAGGGGCTGTAAAATACCTCAGCACATTTGATTTGACGTCTGGGTATTGGCAGATCGCCTTGACCGAGGGAGCAAAGGAGAGGTCAGCCTTCTCCACACCCGATGGACACTACCAGGTGATGCCCTTTGGAATGAAGAATGCCCCTGCCACCTTTCAGAGGCTGGTCAACAGGGTGTTGGTTGGGCTGGAAGTCTTCAGTGCCGCCTACCTGGATGACATTGCGGTGTTTAGCTCCTCTTGGGAGGACCACCTGCGCCACCTCTGGGAGGTATTGATGGCACTGCGGAAGGCAGGCCTCACAATCAAAGCCAGTAAGTGCCAGATTGGGCAGGGTTCTGTAGTGTATTTGGGGCACCAGGTGGGAGCGGCCAGGTGGCGCCCCTTCAGCCCAAAATTGAAACTATCCTGGCGTGGGAACCCCCCAAGACTCAGACGCAGGTGAGAGCCTTCTTAGGTACTCACGGGGTACTACAGGAGGTTTGTCAAGGGATATGGCAACATTGTTGCACCCTTGACTGAGCTGACTTCTAAGAAGCTGCCAAAGAAGGCAAACTGGACTGACACCTGTCAGAACGCGTTTGACGCCCTGAAGACTGCCATGTGCACCACACCCGTGCTTCAGGCGCCCGACTTTTCAAAGGAATTTGTTGTCCAGACAGACGCCTCAGAGCATGGTATAGGGGCTGTTCTGTCACAGATCAATGAGGAGGGACTAGACCAACCGGTAGCCTTCCTGAGCAGGAGGTTACTTCCCGGGAACAGAGGTGGAGTGCAATTGAGCGTGAGGCATTTGCTGTGGTCTGGGCGCTGAAGAAGCTGAGACCATATCTGTTTGGGACTCACTTCCGGGTTCAGACAGACCACAGGCCCCTTAGATGGTTGATGCATATGAGGGGTGAGAATCCCAAGTTGTTGAGGTGGTCCATTTCCCTACAGGGTATGGATTTCACGGTGGAACACCGCCCCGGTACAGAACACGCCAATGCTGACGGTCTGTCCAGGTTTTTCCGCCTTAGTGATGAGAACTCCCAAGGGAATGGTTAGTTCTCCCCACATTTCAGCTGGAGGGGACGCGTCTTAGACCTGGCATCATTGGCGCGGGTCTCCCTTCCTCTTTTCGCTTCTTATCTTTTATGTTGACTGGATTTAGATGCTCTGGGTGCTGTGCCACTGCCAATCAGTGACACAGCGCGAATGCTCCCTGTGTGAAGATAACTGTATGAATTGGGATAACCATAGTTTGGCTCGTTTGGTTTACCTGTCAGCCCCTAGTATCAGTGCACTGTGTGTGCCCAGGGCTGGTAGACCAAATACTGCTGGTGGGCCTGCAGCGCTGATTTGCGCTACCCACCCAAGCGGTTTTTCAAGTATGCCTGTGTAGCATGTTCTAATAGCGAGTTATCCTCCATTTCACTGTTTACTGTTGTGAGGCCACCCGTTCTCATAGGCCAGAATGTGCAGGCTGAGTGTTACATGCCTTAATCCTACCTGCCCCCAGGAACCTGATAGGAACGTCGAATTTGATATGTTTAAGCTCAGAACATTGAGCTACATCTTTTAGTAAGGATTATTAGCGTAGCCCATGTTCGAAAATGCCTCTACTAGAAACTAGGTATTTTCTGGCCTAAGCTTTCCTGTAGGCTTTGCTAGCGTGTGTATTGGCCGTCTGGTTTTGGAGCAGCAGGGCCAGCTGGGTCAGACCTGGCTGGAGAGAGAGATCGGCATTTAGAGTATGGGAAGGGGTGACTCTTTGATCCGAGCAGGGCCGTGCCTGGCAAGGTGAATGATGGCTCCATCTCCCACTGAGCGTCTGATAGCGGACCCCCAGATCCTCAAAGGGCAGGATGTCGCCTCGTAAACCAAGTGCTCCCCGACCCCACCGAACTGGTTCTGGCTGGATGCAGTGATTTGCGACTGCGGAGAACAAAGACTTTTTAGGTATAAAACGCTGCGCTGAAACCTGGTGCGGGGTGTTCCTTCTGGATGTCAAGACGAAACTCTGTCCGAGCGGACAGAGGAAAGGACTTTGGAAACTTTCACCAAGCTTGCTGAAGAAACTACCCAAGGGCCTGAATTGAGAGCGCCTCCTGCTGAAGTCTCAGGGACATTAGACTTCACCCCGTCAGCCGCCTGAATTCCTGTGCTAGGGATTCTACTTGCAGGTGAGGCCTCCGTCGAGTAATCCGGAACCTCTAGTTCTACTGTGAGGACCGCGGACTGGTAACCCTTGTGAACTCTGTGTGTGGGCCGCCACAGCTAAGAGAGAGCTGCCGCCGCTGAGCGCCCACCTTAATTTGAATCTTTAGAACCTTCGCTGAAACTGTGTGGGCCGCCGCAGCTAAGAGAGAGCTGCCGCCGCTGAGCACCCGCCTTAATTTGAATCTTCAGAACCCTCACTGAAACTGTGTGGGCCGCCGCAGCTAAGAGAGAGCTGCTGCCGCTGAGCGCCCGCTTTAATTTGAATCCTCAGAACCTTCGCTGCAACTGTGTGGGCCGCCGCAGCTAAGAGAGAGCTGCCGCCGCTGAGTGCCCGCACTTGTGTCAGCTGTGCAACATCGTGAATTGTCCTGTGGGCCGCCGCAGCTAAGAGAGAGCTGCCGCCGCTGAGTGCCCGCACTTGTATCAGCTGCGCAACATCGTGAATTGTCCTGTGGGCCGCCGCAGCTAAGAGACAGCTGCCGCCGCTGAGTGCCCGCACTTGTGTCAGCTGCGCGACATCGTGAATTGTCCTGTGGGCCGCCGCAGCTAAGAGAGAGCTGTCGCCGCTGAGTGCCCGCACTTGTGTCAGCTGTGCATCATCGTGGTTTGTCCTGTGGGCCGCCGCAGCTAAGAGAGAGCTGTCGCCGCTGAGTGCCCGCACCTGTGTCTGCTGTGCATCATCGTGATTTGTCCTGTGAGCCGCCGCAGCTAAGAGAGGGCTGCTGCCACGGAGTGCTCACACCCTTGCTAACGTTGCATCATCGTGATTTGTCCTGTGAGCCGCCGCAGCTAAGAGAGAGCTGCTGCCGCTGGGTGCTCGCACCTTTGCTAACTTTGCATCATTGAGATTTGTCCTGTGAGCCGCCGCAGCTAAGAGAGAGCTGCCGCCGCTGAGTGCTCGCACCTTTTCCAACTTTGCATCATTTGGGGTTTGTCCTGTGGGCCGCCGCAGCTAAGAGAGAGCTGCTGCCGCTGAGTGCCCGCATGTTTGTCAACTTTGCATCATCGTGAATCGTCCCGTGGGCCGCCGCAGCTAGGAGAGCGCTGCTGCCGCTGTGAGCCCACCACGGAGCAGCACGACGAGAGTCATCGCCACCACCAGCCCGGGCCGCCGCAGCCGCGTGCGGCTGCCGCTGGGAGCCCGCCTGTCTCCGAGTGCCTGAATCGTTGTGAGTGCACGTTGCAGACCACTTCAGTCGAGAACTGTGGTCGCTTGGAGTCCGCCTGTCACCGTCTCCGCTTCTTCGAGAAGTTACGTACTGGGTCCCCGTCCAACGGCAGGTATCTGGTGCGCAACGGGTTGCGTAGACCCAGGCCTTGAACTCAGTCAGTGCCACGTTCTGGTGAATACGTATTGCCTTTTTAAGTCCCTACTGATTTACGTGCATTGTGACTGGTTAAAATGCTTTTGAGAGTCTCGTACTAAACCTTAGATAAAGATACTATTTTTCTATACCTACTTGAGTTGTGTCCTTTTGTGGTGTTGTTACTGCCTTATTGTGCATGGTCATAAATGCTTCACACACTGCCTCTGAGATAGGCCTAACTGCTCGTGCTACGTTACCACAGGGTTGAGCAGGGGTTCTCAAAGGGGGTAGCCCACTTGCCCTGACTTAGGAAGAAGGGTCCCTATTTGGACAGTGGCGCCAGCCATTGCCAACTAGAGACCCCCATTTCTAACAGGGAGGTAAATTTATCACGACTTTGGCTGCGATAAAGTTAATTCGGCGATAGCTCCTTGTGAATATGCCCCATAGGGGTATATTCACAAGAACGTGCGATAACTACCGCAAGAGTAGCGTAACGCAACTTTCAATATCGCAGCCTATCGCGAGAAAATAACCCCGTGTCAACGTGGAATTCACAACAAGGCGGTAGTAAGCGATAGTCACCAGATAACGCGTCAAATGTCAGCGTGAAAATCAACGCCACGCCCAAAAATGCGAAACGCGAGAAATCATGCGATGAGGCCAATCGCGGTACAAAAAGTAGCGAAAAGCAGCCACAGGCCTGCAAATCCCACGCGTCTGGCGGTAAATTGCACCATAAAAACCACAGAAACAACACACCAGAAACAAGCCAAAGCACGTAGCAACATGGATGCACCCTGACCCAGGGCAGAGGTCAACGCGAACCCCACAACCCCCACAGACCACCAGCAAGGAACAACGGGGTCGGGGAAGGCCAAGGAGAAAAGGGAGAGGAAGACGGGGAGACAGTGCAAGAAGGTGGGAGTACGGACACAGCTCGACAGGACCCGACACAACAACAACAGGGTGAGGATCGAACAGGGACTGGGGGGACGGGAGGTGATGGGCACAATGGCACACATGCACAACGAGGTGTAGCACACTGCACCCGCACAATTACCCAGGGACATGTCCCCCATCCCCGTGGCATACTGCAGCACACACACATAGCAATCACAGCACATACCATGACAATGTGGCACAAAGTGCAACACCCACACTGCAGAACAGGGGACACAACTGGGTCCGCCAAAGCGCAGAAACAGAACAATCACATTCGACAGAGCAGGGAACTGTGAGATGCATATCTACGGCTACAACCCCACATCAGCCATGTAGGCCAAATGTACACTGTCCCAACTGAAATAGCCACCACCGCCCAAACAGTCACAATGTACACTGTCACACAGTCTGCATGTCGACAAGAACAAGGCGCCAGCACAATGCCAACATGCACCTCCCCTTCACAATGCAGAGGGACAAACAACACCTCCAGCAGGTCAGAAAAGACAACCCATCAGTGATGCCGGAGACGAACACCACACCTTCGACACCGACGCCCTACAACAGCCCATGGACATCCCACAGAACCCACCACCAGGACCAGGGCAGACGAGCTACTCAGAGGAGAACCCAGCCCCTGCAACAGACCACACAGCATGAAGCACCCGCAATCACGGCTGGCTCACAACACTTCACCGACCCACACATGGCACCCCAATGCCAGGTGTCAGAACGCCAAAAGGAGGTGGCCCAACAGGTGCGGGTGTTGCCGATCCCATGGAATGCGAATTAGAACACATATGTGGGTGTCCAATACCCTTCAGGGACAACCTACACCCCACAAAGGAGACCCACACTGCCATAGAGACACATGCAGATGCACATACCCAGTACAGAACCACGCCCAGGGGCACGCACATATCAGTCACACACCCACGTTGGCTCTGCGTACGACGGCACAGTCCACTCCCTTACGAATTGAGTGGGTGACGACAAAGCTACATGTCCAGGTTCTAGCCCGCTGCCTGCGGTGACATGTCTGCGTCCGCTGTACACAGCACAATGTAATGTCGTAGGGCCCAGGGCCCCCATGCATACAACA
Organism: Calotriton arnoldi; assembly: GCA_963921515.1. Lineage (NCBI taxonomy): Eukaryota > Metazoa > Chordata > Amphibia > Caudata > Salamandridae > Calotriton > Calotriton arnoldi. The sequence goes on along the minus strand of CAWUFW010000543.1, from coordinate 2,533,024 downwards.
AGACCACAGGGACACATGCACATATCATGTTGAACTGGCTACGGGCACGTGCGCCCGGCCCCTTTATTGGCAGGGCCACATGTACAGTGACGCCTGTGCTGGATGTGTGTGGGGTGAGTATAAGCCAGCCCGCACGGAGTGCTTGGTGCTGCCAACAACCTGAACAGTGGACACCAGTGTAATGGAAACAGAAAACACCAGCATAACAGAGTCAACTGCAGAGCAACATGGAGGGATCCGGAGTAAGGACAGAGGTCACCCAATATTCAGTCAGGAGGTTCCGTGAGTTGCAGTGCACTGAGGTAGGGGCACTAGAGAAGAGCACGCTCATGTGAAGAAATTGCTAGGATTGTGTCCCTTCGGGTTAGTCCTGATGCAGATGCAGTGGGGTGTGTTACACCTGCATCAACTTCCTCATCAACGTCCCAGGTCTCCCACACTGCCTGAGGTGACAGTTGCGTCCGCAGTCCACAGCGCAATACCCAGTAATAGATCCAGGTGTGTAGCTTGACTACCACCACCAGTCTGCATTTCTGCCTTGGGGCTGTTGCCTCCTGCCCTCCCATTGTCTGTGCCTTCTCCCGTCCGCACACTTGACACATCTTCCTCATCATAGTCCCAGGTCTTCCCCACTGCATGAGGTGACATTGCTGCGCAACCTCACAACAGCACAAAACTCAATCAGTAACGGACAATGGCTTGCGGTGCACTGAGTCACTGGCACCTGGAGTGCTGAGCAGGGTATCAGGCCGATGATGGCATCCACGACAGGTCTGAGCAACTCCGTAGGTCTGTCAGGACCACCGTTTCGACTCTGGCAGATGGAGGTTGGAGGTGGTCCTTGCGGTGGTGGCGTGTGCCTCCTGCGGTGATGCGACATCCGGGCCGGTCAAGACTCGATGCTATGTGTTGGCCCTGGTTGCCCGCAGTTGAGGCCGGAGGATGCGGACAGCGCAGGGCCACAGACACATGGCGTTGATGACCCCAAGACCATCGCTACAGAGGCCATTCAATGTCTCAGAAGAAGGGGTCCCAGGCCTGAGCAGCACAGAGTCAGTGGCCCCGGATGCCCTGCGGCCGGCACAGGCACCCAGCCACGGGATGGTGACTTGCGGTGCAGTCAGATGGGCCATGCGACCTGAGCGGGTCCCCATCAATGTCCGAGGTGTATGTTGCGGAGGGTTGCGGGGGACAATGGAAGGTGTCCTCCAGGGCATGATGCGGAAGGTCTGATGTTATCTGGAAGCAGCAAATGGAGGAGAGGTAAGCGCAACCCTGGTTTTCACCAACAATTCGGTATCAGCTACATGAGGATGAAAACTAGCCCCTATTCCATAGACTCAAACGCCACCAATGTACGACCAGTGAGTGTCCATGAATGTCGGGGAACACACTTAGTAGCACAGGTGCTGAGAGGGGATGCAGTCTGCGATGATGCCGGTACACAGATGTGAACTCCAACATTGCCAAATCAAGACTCTGTGACCTACTGGACCGCAGTGTAGGCCGGAGGCAGCGGTCAGCATGGGCCCACAGACACGTGTCGTGTGCTTGTGATGCATATGTTTGCTTCACTGATAACAGGGAGTTTAGTGATATCACCCCTGCAGTAGACATCTGGTCACTGCCATTCATGACTCAGGACACAGTTTCACACATGGGACCTACTGGACCGCAGTGTAGGCCGGAGGCAGCGGTCAGCAGTGGCCCACAGCCACGTGTCGTTGGCTCGTGAGGCACAGAGTTAGTGACACAGTGGCAGTTGTCGGTAGTGTTCAATCACCTCCGTAACGATGATCCTGTTCCCTCCGGACTGCAACGCGTCATCCTCTTACGCCTCTCCGTGCGTGCGATGAAATGTATTCTGCCTTTTGAATTACCGATGTTCAGTTCCAAATCTGTGATCCCACTCGTGCGCAGCGTAGGCCGAGGGCAGTAGTCCGCGTAGGCCCACAGACACGTGTGGTTGTGATGCCATGCACAGACTTGTTGCCACCACATCGAAGGGTGTATAGTGAATTGTTCTCTGCCTTAAATAATGTTCACTGCCATGGTGTAATCAAGACTCAGTTCCAAATGTGTGACCTACCTGACCGTGGTGTAGGCCTGAGGCAGCGGTCAGCACGGCCCATTCACCGAGTGTCGCCGGCATAGGTTGGATGGCCCCACCGGCCTGCGTAGTTCAGGTTCAGTGGCACCACGTGTTCGGTCACCTCCGTGTATGTGACCCGGCATTCGTCCGGACTGAGCCGCATCTTCCTCTTACACCTCTCCGTGCGACCACTGGTGTGGACTCTGCCATTCGTGCTTTGCGACTAGGTGCTGGATGTGTGACCTACTGGTCTGCAGGGTAGTCCTGGTCCCTCATCCACGTGTCGCCGGCTGGCGCTGAACAGGGTTAATGGCACCACTTGTCGCCGGCTGGCCTTGAACAGGGTTAGTGGCACCACGTGTTGCCAGCTGGCCTTGAACAGGGTTAGTGGCACCACGTGTCGCCGGCTGGCCTTGAACAGGGTTAGTGGCACCACATGTCGCCGGCTGGCGTTGAACAGGGTTAGTGGCACCATGTGTCGCAAGATGCCTATATGGAACTATGCCTCACAGTTCGGGGGGGGGTCTGGTGCTGTGGCCGCTGGCCCGGATTTGGGGTCACTGCCATTCATGACTCAGGGCACAGTTTCACACATGGGACCTACTGGTCCGACGAGTGGGCCGAAGGCGGCAGTAGAGTGCGTCAACGAGAAAGGAGTAAGGCGGGCCTGTGTCGTGGAGGCCGTGATGGTCTGAGGAGGCTGCCAAGCTCGCGGGCCTCTGGCTTGGAGCTTGCGCCGGCATGTGGTGGGCCCTCCTTCACACACGCCGGTGTCGGCAGGTGATCAGTGTGGCCTGGCTGCGCAGGGGCGGGCCTGACCTGTTCGTGGTCCAGCGTGCCGGGGTCCGGCAGGCGCACAGCATCGCAGGCAACTCCGCTCACGAGGACGGCGTCGGCCTCATGGCGGGGTGGGAGGCGCCGCCCTGGCAGAGACGTGGGTTTTTCCGGAATAGGACCACGCCCAGGCCTACGTGCTTTTTATTTACACCCCTGCGCTGGCGTGGCGTACGCCGGGCCATCCCACTCCGGTGACGCTTAGGGGGGCGTAACAGGCAACATATCCGCGAGGTCCCCCACTGGCTGGGGTGACATGGTGGCGTCCACTGTCCACTACACTCCACACACCAGCGGTGTATGTCGCCATGGATATGGGTGTGTTCTGCATACTGCGGTGTGTCCAGCACATCTCCGCCACTCTTGGCATTGTGTACTTTCCCAATCATGGTTCTACTGCATCCTTCACACATGCCTGGTTGCCACCTCTCCCCACATTCGGCTATTATGTGGCTGAGGTGCCATGCCGTTGCTGGCTCATGTTCAGGGCTTGCCCATGTGAACATTGTAAGTTGTTCTGTCGTGTCTGGTGGGTGGGCATGTTGTTGTGCCTGTTGTATGTGATTTTGTGACGTGTGCATTGCCAGAGTTGTGAGTTGCATGGTTGTGGAGTTGAGGTGTGTGGGGTGTTCATTTGGATATTGCCAAGGGGCTGTGCATTTCCCTTGTTGCCATCCTGGGAACGCTGGTTGATGATGGACTGTCGGAGGATGAAGGTATCATGCACACTGGCTGTGTATTTGAAGGCGACATTGTTGGGGGTTCCACGGTGTTCTGTTGTTGCCTGCACATTGATGTGAGACGTGTGCTTCCTGTTGCGGTGATTGTGTGCTGTGTCACCAGGGGGCACAGGTAGTACATGTGTGCTGTGTATTGCCCCCAACACGTGCGTGCATCCTGCTTGGGCGTATGGTCCTTGCGGGACCTCCAGCGGGTCCTGCGCATTGTGTTGTACGTATGGGGACTGGGGTACCAGGGTGATGGTGATGTAAAGGACAGGTGTGGGGGACTCAGATGTGGCTGGCTGTGAGACTCCTCCGACTCTGGCGGGTGTTGGTTGGGGGGACCCAGGGGCCAACAGGTGCAGCCAAGCCAGCAGCTTTGTGTGGGGTGGGATGTTGGTTGTCCGCTGTGTTGGTGCCGTAGGCCTGTTAGGCGATGATGGTCAGGATGCGTAGGATGTTTGTCACTTTCAGCCTGTAGTGGACGGTGACATTGTCAGATGTTGGGTCTGTGCAGCTGGTATGCTTCCTGGGGGTCCGCTGTCTTTGTCTGCGCTGCGTCTGTGGTGGTCCGGGGGGGGGTGTTCCGGGTGTGGGTTGGGGTCCTGGGGTGGTGGCGGTGGGTGTTGTGGCCCTCTTGGGTGTCCGGGCCGCATGATGAGTGGCTCCATGGCATCTGTTGCCCTTCGGATGTGGCCCTGGGCTGTGCTCCCTTTTGTGGTGCTGGCTGCCGTCCGACTTTACACCAGGTCAGAGCAGGTGTAAATTTCCTGGTGCTAACGCGCCTTATCGCCTGTTTTGTGTTCTTATCGCCGATGTGGCTGGTCGTTGTGAATGTTGAGGTGTGATGTTGTCTCGACTTTTGGCACGGGAACGCCTACTCTGCATCTCATTAGCGATATTTGCGGGGGTCCTCTGTGGCGATGTTTTTTGCGGCTGCTATCGCGGGTAAACTGGTGCTGTGGACTGTTAACACCGGCTTGTGAATGGGGAGGTAAATTTATCACGACTTTGGCTGCGATAAAGTGCCGTTAATTCGGCGATAGCTCCTTGTGAATATGCCCCTGAGTCTACTGCAAGGCATGTTGTTTGGAGTTGTTGCAAACTTCCTGACAGATTTTTTAGCAAGTACTTTGCACCATGGACTAGTCCACGGCAGGTCCCGTGTAACTTAAGGCACTTTATATCACACCGACAGCCAGGTCAGTGAACGGCACAGGCGAACAGCACAGGTGCATATTTAAGCAAGGTGTAATATTACATGCAAGGCCACGGATAGCTTCTTTGGTTAATCTACTGGTCCTAGTAAATAGTTTATAACTATCCCCAGATTCCTTGCTGCTTTGCAGGGATGGGTTCGTGGCTTTTCTGAGAAAGTCGACGAAGGGAAATAAGAGCCTTCATTAAGGATTTACCGTCTTTCACTCCATTGAATGAACGCTAAACAGTTCACCTTCTTTCGAGCTTGTGTTTCCTCTATGCAATTGCTAATGCACGCTGCTGTGAGGAGGGGCCAGGCAGATGCCACCGCTCCTTTATGACTGTAGTATTGTGTGTTATGTGGGAGTTGTAGGTTGAGAAGCTGTATGACACCAAGATGTTGGATTATCTGCAGTTTCTGCTTCAGTAACAGGGGTTCTCCAAGGTACAGTCAGCTGGCGTTGTTACAGTGGGAGAGTACTAGCGCAATAGTAATGTGGACCTGCGTAGATCCCATTTTTGGGAATACGTATTGAAGAAACCGCATCGTGTGGAACCGTTGCTTGGTTGACCGGTGGGACAGTACAAGAGGTAGTTCAGAGGTCCACAATCACTTCCTCCTTTTCACCGAGTATGAAGGTACGGTTTCTACTTTCTGAGGTCAGATAGTTGAAGAATGATGATTCACTCAGATGCCTCATCCAAAAATGTCCATTTCTGAGGTGTCAAACTTGGGGGTTGGCAAACATCCAGGGATCAATTCTTTGTAAGCATTTCACCCTGTGCATGAGTCAACATTACATTAAATTTCGGGATTAAGAATGATTTGAGTGTCATCAGAATAGTTTTAACAATTGAAATGAAATGAATTAAAGGAAATGAAATCGAGTTCTGGTACAAAACTGAAGTTGATGTTGAACAGGAGGAGTCGATGGTTGAGTTTGTGGCACGCCGGCTGAGGTGGTAGGCAAGTGGATTATTGTTTGGAGTGGGCAAGCCTCCACCTCAAAGGATAAAGCCACCAACTGCTAGATATCACATACAGGAAATAAAATAAGCCTGTGCTCAGTCCCTAGTAACGTGACACAAAGCAGTCAGGCTTAAATCAAAAGCAATGTGGAATGTACTTAAGCAGTGCATACACAGTAGAAAAAGTCACTCAAAACACTATGAAACTCCAGAACAAATTTTAAAAGAAAAAAAGTTTATGAGTAAAATAAGACCACAATGACAAAAATCCCAAAAAATGGCCCTGTAGATATGATGTTATTTACAGATTTAAGTGAAAATAGCAACAAAAAGCACTGACCTCCAATGATAGTCTATGAAATTGATAGGACAGGACTTAGGCGCGATTTGAGGGCAAAATGCGATGGTGGCCTGGTCAGAAATGAAAGGTGGATTAGTCCTGGCAAAAGTCTGGGAGTCAAAAAGTTAGAAAAAATTTGTAAGTCCCAATGCAGAAAAGGACTTTGTCACTTTTCTGAAGAAAAATGATGACCTTTGGTCTAAGTGCTTTTTGAAAATAAAAATCCTCCAGGCCACTGTTGAGGTTGTAGCTGCCACTGTGGAACCAAAGACCAGATACCTGAGGCAGGTTGGTCCCACTAGAGCTGTGAGGCTTTGAAAGGTATGCTACCTTAACATTGATTCTTTTACATAGACTTACATTACAATTTTTGGATTGATTGTAATTTACATAGACTTACAATTACATCGCATTTTTTACAATGCACTGTAATTTCATGTATATTTTGTTGAATGCTTTCCACTGTCAGTATTTTTTAAAGCTGTATTTGCATTCTATTTAAGGGAGGACTGCCTTCTATTTCATTATATTTTAATTAATGCTATAGCTTCATTGTTTAAGAATATCTTCTATTTTAGAATAGGGTTTGAAAAGTGGTGTGGGGCAAAGGTTGAAAAATAATTTCGTTAGCAAAATGTAGTTAAATTTAGTAAATGTATTTAATATTTATTAGACGATCATTCTATACTAGAACGGGTAATTAATTTCATATTTATTTGAATTACGTGTACTTGAAGAACTGGCAATTTAATTGAAGTTGGGAACAGGGTAGGTAGTGATTTCTTAAGAAAGCAATAAGTATAATAAACTAGATCCCTCCTTGATGGTGGAGAAACAGCGGCTGTGGTCCTCCTCGACCTCTCAGCAGCGCTTGACACTGTATCTCACCACACCCTGATCAGAAGACTGCATCACATCAGTATATAAGAGAACACCCTCAAGTGGATCGCCTCTTTCTCACCGGACGAATGCAGAAGGTCTGCCTACTTCCATTTACCTCCGAACCCAAGGATATTATCTGCAGTGTCCCTCAAAGATCCTCCCTCAGCCCCACCCTCTTCAACACCTACATGACCCCCTTGGCCAACATCGTCAGATCCCACGGACTAGAACAACATATCCTGTGCAGATGACACCCAGCTCATCCTCTCACTCTCAAGATCCCACCAACACAAGAACCAACTTCCACAGATGCATGACGAGCATTGCCAACTGTTTGAAGGACAACTGCCTGAAGCTCAGCATGGACAAAACAGAGGTGCAGATCTTCGGCAACAACTCCAACCCTTGGATTGACTCCTGGTGGCCCTCGGAACTAGGACCATCACCCAAACCGACCAACCATGCCAGAAACCTCAGCATAATCCTGGACAGCAAACTGACCATGAAGCCCCAGATCAATGCAGTCGCCTCTGCCTGCTTTCACATACTATGCATGTTACGTAAAGTCTCCAAATGGCTCTCCCTGAACACCAGGCGTACCGTCACTCAGGCCCTAATCACTATCTGATTTGACTACAGCAACTTACTCTACTCCAGATCATACAGAAGTATGCTGCCAGACTCATCCAGACTCATCCTCACCCTCCCCAGGTGGACCCATATCACTCACCAACTCAGAAAACTCCACTGGCTCCCCATACAGAAGAGTTGCCAATTCAAACTGATGATCCACACCTACAAAGCCCTGCACAACCAAAGACCAGCCTACATCAACCATGGGCTGAATTTCCACCACCCTACCAGAGAACCATGCTCTGTCTCCCTCTCACTTACTCACACCCCCACCCATCCACCGAAGCAGCAGCAGAGGGCGCTCATTCTCCTACCTCTTGGCGAAAACCAGGAACGACCTCCCTCTGCAGCTACGGACCTCAACCTCTCAACTGGAATTCCTGAGAGCACTCAAGACCTGGCTGTTCGACTGAGTCACCTGAACCATCAAGACCCTCAAGCGCCTGGATACCCTCTCGGGTGATTAGCCAAGCTATATAAATCCACTTGATTGATTGATAAACTTGAAATAACTTTAGAATGTTAAGTAACAGTATTTTAATTCATTTACATTTTTTTAAATAAATTTCATTCTGTTTATGAACAAGTTGATTTAGTGATATAGGTGCAAAGGGTGGGTAGTAATTTAAATTGCAAATATTAATTATATTGTATTTCATAAATAGAATTATTTTTAGCAAATTTCTTTAATCTGAATACTATTAATTATGTTTTTTTTAAAAACATTTCTTTTTTGAAAAATGACTAATAGCGATAAAGGGCATAGGGTGCATACTAAATAAATTTATAATACATTAATTATATTTTAATTATAAAATAATGGGGCATATTAGCAAGAAGAGGCGATAATCATCGCTAACCCTGCTTAGCGTGATTTTTTTTATCGCCGGCTATGGCTGGAATATATCGCCACGCTAACGCTGTATTAGCAACGATTAGCGCTATGGCGATGAATATTCCAGCGATAGCGGGGAAATGAGCAACATCGCTGAAAAACCAGCGATGTTGCATGGAGAAGGGAGAACACCTTGCAGATACGACCCTGTGGTCGTATCAGCATAATCCACCCCCATGTTAGGTATGGCTAACACCTGCTAATTGCAGGTGTTAAATAAATGGAGATGACCTCGGTTAGCGCCGACTTTTCACGTCGCTAACTGGGGCCATGGCCACCTTGCTAATAGGCGATAGGCCTGTTAGCGGGTGCTTCCCAGGTTTGTTCGTCGGAACGCCCACTTTGCATGTCATTAGCGATAAATATCGCTGACATGCAAAGCGGTAAAAAAACGGGCGCTAATGCCCGCAAACTGTCGCTAACTGCTGTTAGAGACAGTTTGCTGATAGGGCGATATGAATATCGCCGCTTTAGCGGCAAAAAGTGCCGCTAAAGCGGCGATAGTGCCTTTGCTAATATGCCCCAGAATTCTAAAATAACAATTTTCTTAAAAATAATATTGTCAAGTTTTGGATCAGGTTAAAATATTCGATGGAACAGGTTAAAAGATTCGATAATAATGAATTAAAGATTGACATTGCACTTACAAACACAAAACAGTAGATGGCGGCGTTGTTTCTTTAATCCCTCTGTAAAATGTACTGCTTATTTGATGCAAACAGAGCCACAGAAAGTACTCATAGAAGACCTCATTTACAAGGCCATTGTGCCGCGGTGCGTCCCTTTTTTTGACGCACCAGCGATGCAGTGTACCTGCTCATATTTACAAGGCCATGTAAAGTCACCCTGCGTGACTTTTCATGACCTTGTAAATATGGGCCCCTTTCACGCAATACTCTGCGTGAAAGGGGAGTTCCATGGGTGTTGCTGTGGGTGTTCCCATGCAACATTCATGGAACCTGACACATTCCCAGATGTACAAAGTTATTTCTCCTCATTTTTTACTCTTTCTATGCGTGCTGCATTCTGCATTATGCAGTATGCATAAAAAGAGGAAAATGCAATCAATGACTGTTTTTGTGCAGGAAAGTGTCCCTTCTTGCACAAAAACAATCATCCCCGCAACGCAGGCACCCTTGCAACATGGCACAAGAGTGCTTGTGCTGGCGCATGGCAGACAATTGTGTGCAGGGGAAAACACACGGATGTGTCGTATTGTTAATACGACGCATTCCTGTGCTTTTAAAATGATGCAGCTTGGAGCAGCAAAATGGCTTGCGGCACCGCGCTGCATAATTAGTTTGTAAATGAGGCCCTGAATGCTTTCAACAATGTACACATAATGAGCTGTAAATATAACTCACATAGAGGAACATTGCAGTGAGATGTAAATGTTATCATTGTAATTGATGCATTGTGATGTACGTCTATGTAAATGTTTTAGTTGAAATGTATGCTATCCGCTTTGGAGATTTCCTGCTGAAAATTGTTTGAGTCCTAACGCAGAATGGGACTAAGTCGTTTTTTCCCAGAGATGCTGGGAGCCTTGACAGGGACAAAGTTGAAATTAAATCTGATGCTGTGGAACTGCCAGTTGGATACTTTTCCCCACAGGTCCCAATGAATCTCTGGAGGAAAAGTTTTCGAAGTTTTCAAACATTCTTCTGGTGCCAAAACAACCACAAGAGTACCCTTATAAGGCCCTCAAGACCTCAGGGGAGAGCACTTAGATAGAGACTCTCAGGGTGTCAGGCAGAAGCCAACAGCAAAGTCCTGTCCAGCTCCAGATGTCACTGGTGATCTGGGTACTTCTGTGGAAAAGCCTCTTGCAGCTCACTGTGTCCCTCCAGATGCACAGGTAGTCAGCCAGCTGGTCCCTGGACTCTGCTTCTTTGTTCTGGGTATTAGAGGGAGTAGGTCCAGTCCTTCAGGGATCATCTAAGGTCACAGATAGTAGGTACAGTGATCTTCTGATCTTCCTCAGGTCCAATAAGATTTTCTAAGGACGGTACCTGAGGATGCCACATTTATGCCTGGCACCAGCTATTGGGAGGGGTTAAATCCTGGGCACTTCCTAACCAATGGGGTAAAAATTCCACGGGGCAACTCTATTCACTTTTTCAGCAGTTCCTATTTGCCCTGCTGCTAACATAACCACAGTGCTCCTAACTCTCAAAATCCAATATGGGGAAACACTTCTCCCCTTGTCTAGTGCCTGTGTGCTATCCAGAGGTATGGTCAGGGTAATGAGCAGTACCCTCCTATGTGGTCACTCAAAACTGGTTCTGGTAGTAGCTTTCCTCTCACTGAGCTTGGTGTCAGCCTGACTATGGAAACAAAGGCTTGGGTTTTCTAAGTGTCTCCTAACATTTGCATGGGACAGGGCAGGCCACTTTGAAGTTAATTAAGTTCCTGGGCCCATCCCAAATGGTATTCTTGCTAGGGGAAAAACACCTCTCTACAACCAGGCCATTCTGTCTGCTCTGGGGGCAGTATTCACACCTCTTTCACACCTAATTCCAGCCAAGGACAGGGTAGGCAGTTGCTAGTGACCTAATGCAAGTTAATGTCCTGCAACCTCAGGCAGGATCAAAGTAACTTTATAAACGTTACATTTTGAAGATATCTAGTTAAAACCGAACTTCACCATTATATTGGAGTTTTTTTTAATATAAACATATGTCTTTGACTTGAGTCTGCAGCTGGTACGGGTTAAAAGTTATAGATTTTAATACTTAATGTATGCTGTGACTTTTCCTATGTACCACTTACAGACTGACCAGTGTTAATGTCTTTTTGGGCATAGCCAGTAGGGCAAAATGGCATTTTTAATGTCACACATGTGCCACTCTTAATTATTATGCACCCTATCTTGTGGGCAGCAAGGTGTGCTTAGGAGTGACATTATTAAAATTAGGTTTTACTACCTGTCAAAAGGATGGTTTTGACAGGTCTGGGTAGCGGGGTTCAAGTTGGTGCTCTCAGGCTACGAAGGGCAGGCCTGGAGCCATGTTTTCACTGCCACTGTAGTGAATAGCATAATAGGTGTTGCTGTCAAAAAGTATACAAAAAAGTGATGGATGGAATGCTTGAATCAATTTCAGCCAGGGCCGCATCCTAAACCATCATTATATTGCAACCATGCCATCTCAGTTTGGACTCAGCTATATGCAAATCAGTCTTGATCTTGCTCCAATAGGAACAGTCCAGCCCAAACCGCCAGGGCATGTCCTCCATGAACCTAGTCCGGTTTTGCTCCAGTTAGAGCTCATCAGCCAGGTATAGCTTGTTTCCAGTGACAGTGTGCACTGGAACCTCGTCTGGGTATACACGTCCCACTTAGGGTGATACTAAAGTATACAAAAAAGTGATGGATGGAATGCTTGAATTTATCTCAGTCACTGGTAATTACTCGGACCGCATCCCAATCCACCTTTTTTTGCACAACATGCCACGCCAGTATGAACCCAGCCATATGCAAATTAGTCTTGACCCTGCTCCAATGGGAACAGTCCAGCCTGAACTTCCAGGCCAGGTACACAAGTCCACAAGTAGCATTTAACTTTCCAGGCAATGGTTATATATGTGCACCATATACTGTGGCCTTATCAGGAGGTTAAATGTGGCAAACTAGATTTAAGCCAATTTTGATATGTTTTAGGCGTCAGTGCACATACACTGGCCAGTGGATAGCAGTGTCCCAGTGTTGGAGTTCAAAATTACCGGTAGGTGAGTCCCAAAAAAATGAAAAACTGAGGGTGTCCACCCAAAATGTGGTCAGTTTGCACCCCCTTCCCCCTGCCCAGTCCACACAGATTAGAGATGAGGAGCAACTAGCCAACACCTTGTCATCTCAGCGGAAAAACCTGGAAAGGCCATTTGTATTGGCGTGTTCATTCTCAGGCCTGTATTCCACTTTGAAGTCGATACCCTGTGAAGAAATGAACCACCTAAACAATTTTGGGTTCTTTCCGTTCACCTGTATTAGCCACCTGAGAGGTCTGTGGTCAGTTTGAACAAAGAAATGAGTCCCAAACAAGTGACCACAGCAAAGGCCTCCTTCTCAGTGGCACTCCAGCTTTGCTCTTTGGGAATGAAGTGTTTGCTGTTAAATGCGACTGGTTGATCATGACCCTCTTCATTCAGCTGTGATGGGACAGCCCTAGGCCATGCTCTGAAGCATATATTTGAAGTAGTTCAGTTCAGTTCATTAAACTTAATTCGATTTTTTATAAAATCATAAACGTATACATCTCATCGAGCAGCAGCAATATATCAAAATAAGCAATCATCAGTTAAAACACATTGAGTAAAAGTTTAGATAAAAACTTGTATAAGTACATAAGAACAAATAATTAAAAATATGATAAATACTAAAATTACCCTCATAATCCTCGAAGAGCTGGTTCCTAAAATTTCATCTATCTGGAGTAGAAACTCTTTGCTGAAATCTGGTGCCTTGAGTACTGGTGCTGTGCACAGTTCCTTTCCAGGACATCAAAAGTCTTCTGGTGCATTATCTCAGTCAAGGGGTGACTATGGTGCATATCTCTTGACAAACCTATATTATCCTGTAAGGCCTAAAAAGGCTCTCAATCTGAGTCTGGGTCTTAAGAGGCTCCCGGCAATAGTGGTTTAGATTTTGGGCTGGAGAAGCTGCATATGTCCCCTATCAACATGGTGCCCCAGGTACACAACAAAACCTTGTCCTATCTGGCAATTACCTGCTTTGATAGTCAGACCTGCTTGCTACAGCCCCTAAAGCACTTCACACAGGTGAGTCAGGTGGTCTTGCCAGGGGGAGCTAAAGACAGCCATATCATCAAGCTATGCTACACTAGAATTCTGACAGGTCACGGGTGACCTACCTTTGAAAGGGGGCAGGTACATTCTTTAGGCCAAAGGACATCATAGTGTACTGAAAATGGCCCTTTGGCATGGAGAATGCTGAAATCTTCTCAGCCACCACAATTAAGGCAATTGGCCAGTAACCTGACGTCAAGTCAAAAGTACTTAGATACTTGGCAGCTCCCAACGGATCAATGAGCTCATCTGCTCTAGACATGGCGTGTGCATCAATTTTCATGACAGCACTGAGCCCCGTGTAGTCCACACAAAACCTCGTTTCTGGTGTCCCACCCTGTGGAGTGGCTTTGGGGACTAGCACCACAGGACTGGCTCATGAGCTGCTGGAAGACTCAATCGCCCCAGGAAAATCATCTTGGAAACCTCATCCTTGATGCAGGACCTCATCTAATCTGACAGTTAGAGTATATTTTACTCTTGACAGGAAAGCTATCCCCAGTGTCTATGCCATGGGCACCCCACTGAGTTAACCCAGGTGTCAGAGAAAACAGCCCTGGAAACTGTCCTAGTAACTTGCCACAATCCCTCAGCTGCAGGTCTGTCTGTGTAGGGGAGAGCAGTGCTCCCTCTACTGAGCCATGTTGGGCGTTGTGGGTCAGGATGTCTGAAAGGGGCTCCCTCTCTTCCTCCTCACCTCCATCAGTCACCATCAACATGATCAGGTTAGCCCAGTTATAATGGTGCTTCAGTCAGTTGACATGAATTAGCCGGTAGGGGTTTCGGGGTGTACCAAGTAGGTGACCCCTTCAAGTATGGGAGAAGGCCTAGTCCCCTTGTCCTGGAGGGCCCTGGGTGACACAGACTCAAGCACCCACTTTTTCTGGTGCTTGACCAGGGTTGTCTTCTGGTCATATCACTGTTTTACCAGTTCCTGGCTGAACTCCAAGTTTTGTTGGCCTTCTTCAGGTACTCTGCTATCCAGGATTGAAGGGCTAGCACATTATCTAAAATGTCCTGTTAAGGTTCCTTTAAAGGTTTTTCCAACCTTCCCGGACCAGACTCAATGGACCTCTCACAACGTGCCCATACAGACATTCAAAGGGTCTGAAGCCCACTCCCTCTGTGGTACCTCCCTGGACAAGACATCCCACTTCTGTCTGAGCTTCTTATCGAAGCCCATGATCATGCCTTTTAAAATCTTGTTGAATCTCTCAACTAGACCAGTGGTTGTTGACTTGTAGTCCGGGGACCTCTAGGGGTCAGCGAAGCCTACTCATGGGGCTCTACGATGGCTTAGAAAATGAAATATAATTATCAGATTAATAAAGCGTTTATAAATAAAGAAGAAAAATGTACAATTAAAAATGTAAAAACTTTCTATAAATGTGAAGGAATTTGAAATTGGAGGCTAAAAATGAAATTAGCATCCTCAGATTGATTTGTGGGAGCATATGCATCAAATGGAATATAGTATGAATGATTAGTGCCCTAAATTGAAAAGCTCCAACCTTCCTATTAAATTTAAAATGTAGATTTTTTTTATATTTGTTTGTGAATTAAATAAAATGTTTCAACATTGGTCTATTTGTTTGATGAATGCTTATTTCTGTAATCGTTTGCAGTTCAAATCATCGAAAATGGTTCAGCCGGGGTTCCCTGCTTACTGTAATGACTCAGTGGTGTTCCCCGGGTTCCAATAATGATTCAGTGAGGGTCCCCTGGTTGTGTATATTATGTATGCATAAATGGATATCTGGGGTAACTTGGGACGGTTCTGTGTTCTGGATTGGGTCTCGATTTTGTGCCTCGAAAATCCCCCCTCGACAGAGGTAACGAAACGGATGCCTTGCAGGAGGGGTGTGGGCACACAGTTCCTGTCATGCTCAGTTTTATGGAGGTGACTCTGCCCAGGAGCTATGTTTTTGGTGAGCTCACTCAGTGGTGCCTGGCAGAAGTGGATGTCCTCGTCCCAAAGACCTCCTTTGCCATAATCAAATTTCTTACCCCACCCCTTACTGCAGTGTGACACCTTGGTGTTATGCTGTTATTTTGGGAGAACTCCCTCATGGGGGGGGGGGGGTCAGTAAGTGCAAGTGTGGGCTTCCCCCAGGGTATAACTCAACCTGCCAGAGAGGGGGGATCTCTTGGTTCTGGGCGGAGAGAGGGCCAAGGCAACCTATCTTGGATTCCACACATGCTCTATGAGGTAGGGCTGTCTGAGCTGGGGCTGTAAATCGCGCTCGGCGTTGTACTTCTGCGTATCCTTACTTGATTTAGTATTCACTATCAAGTGTCTTGAACTAGTGTTGGGTTTAGAAATATAGGGGCAGATTTACAAGCCCCTTGCGCCACTTTTGCGCCGCCGTTGCGTCACTTCTGTGACGCAACGGCGGCGTAAAGCCAGCGCCATGCTGCGGGGTATTTACAACGTGACGCATCTAGGGAGATGCGTCATGTTGTAAAGCCCTGCGCCACATGAAACCTGCGTCAGGTTTCATGTGGGCGTTCCGGAGCAGGGGGGCATTCCGGCGCAGGAACGCCTCGCTAAGTGGCTGAGTGAAATCTACTAGATTTCACTCAGTCACTTTTGACCCCGGTGCGTCTAAACCTTGCGTCTGCTTGAAGCAGGCGTAAGGTGTGACGCACCATGTGCAAGATAGGCCGGGTCGGCACAGTGCTGGAGTTGCGTCGCGCCCGCGACACAACTCCAGCACTGCGCCAACGTTACGACGGCAGATGCGACACGCATCTGCATTTCCTTGCGCCATGATGCGCCGCATTGTAAATGCGGCGCATCAGTGGTGGCGCAAGGATGGTGATGCATGTCGCAAGTTTCCTGGCGCATCCCTGCTGATTTGCAGGGATGCGCCAGGAATTGTAAATCTGCCCCCATAGAGTCTTTGCTTCCAGAGACCTGTTGTCCATGTTTATCTTCCATGTGTTGATCCTGGCCCAGTTCACAGGAAACTCCCTTGGCAGTGGGTGTCTGGTCAGTGGTGTAGCATGGCTGCCATGGTTCCTTACACAAGCAAGGCCAATAGGCCCCCTGTCTGCTGGTTTGATAGTAAAAACATGTTACAATTAGAGTGAAGTGGGTGCCTTAGGCCCTTGGGACCTAGTGTCACTGCACCTGCTGCACTAAGGACAGCCCTGCCCGGTGATTTCAATGGAGGGTTTTGCAGTGCAGATATACGTTACCCATTGTCTTTAGTATTTTGAAAAAAAAGCTTTGTTACATTAGTAGGTCAAGGGTTAAAACATGGGTGCTGCAAGAGGGCAGATGTCAAGCCATGCTCCAGCCCTTCCTCCCCATAGATGTAAACCCCCACAGCTCCCGCACCCCCCACTCCCCTCCCACTCCCCTCCCACATCGGTTTTTGGCAGAGACGTGGTGCTAGATGCTGGATGGTGTAGTGCAATTACTGTTTCTAGTTCCCCTGGGTCCGAAGGAGAAGAGGAAGGACCAAGTGCCTCTCTTACATTGTGAATCTTTGCTCCTGAAGTGGTCTCCAATGTATTCTTAGTGGTTCTGTAAAGCAGACAGAAAGTGCTGTTCACTATGAGCAACTATAGTCGCCGATTATCTCCACCAACCAGACTTAAATGCAGTGCTCCACTCTAGACTGGATTACGGTAACACTGTCTACCTGGCTTCTGCAGATACAATTCTTCCTTGCTTCCGGTGCCAGGCAGGTGCTACAGAGGTGACCAGAAGATCACTGTATTAGTTATCCATTCGACAGTCATTGTTAAGTCTGTATTATCCAACAAGCTAGAAACACACTCTAGCCATGTTGTCCTCGGAATTCCAGTGGTACAAACCTGACAGAATCAGATATTTGCAATTTACAAACCAGTTTATCCTACAAGTTCCTAAATCCAGGCTTTCTACCTTAAGTGACAGAGTCTTTTCAGTGGCTGCACCACAAATGTGGAATATCTTCCTTTGCCTGTACATTCAGAACCTGGCCTTCTGGTGTTTAGGAAAATGCTGAAAGCCTGATTTTTAATCAATAATAATTGAAGTTAGTTTTGGCCAGTCCACTTTCTGAAGTCTGAGTTGTTAGTTGGTCCTATAGCGCCACGAGGCCTAGGCGAATGTGCACTGCTCACAGCTGGCATGGACAAGGTAGGTGACTTGCTCAGTCTCTGCCCAGTGCAGTAGCTGAAGCTTCATCTTAAATCCAGCAACATGCTTTGTGTGAAGGAATTACACGACCCCTCTGGAGGAAGTAAGGATATGTAAGTGCAGCCAGGTTAAGTTTAGCCACTTCCGGCTGTGTCATCTGCACGCCAACATTGATGTTTCTCTGATTCCATAGCTCGGACCATGCAACAACACCATAAACTTCAAAGCGTAGGATAAATGTTGACCATAAGCATCTCCCTACACAAATATCGACCTAGCCCCCTGTAGCTATCAAGCACTTCCCCAGGAGCCTCATGGTGGAGATAGAATAGTCATCAAAGAGTTCTGGGATATCTGACATTTTTCTGTTAGAGCTAGATTAGCTGCCATGACCCAACGATGCCCCCCACTCTGGTCTCTGCCTCCTGCATCATCGTATCATTTTTGTCAGGGCAGCTTGGGGTTTCTAGTCTATGCCTGTATGGGGAAAGTGTGTTTGGGTGGATTTAAGAATTAAATACAGGTTGAGGTTTTTGGAGGGAGTAGGTGTTTTGGAAATATATATTTTGACATCTATAGGTCTTATTTAGAATTTGACGGAGAGGATACCTACCTAGTCTGCCAGACACCCGGTTCTCCCGCTTTATTTAGAGTCGGGCAATCCATTATGTTTAATCGAAGGATCCTCTGCGAGCTCTGGCAGTGGAAACCTTTGGCCAACAGTCTGACTAGCATCAGGCCAATTGTCAAAGTACTGCAAACCATCCGCCCTATTTAAGGTGGACATTCTAACATTTTTGCTCCCGCTTGTAAAGGACAGCAAACTAATGGCTCCCACAATGGGACTGAATTCCCAGCGAGTCAGGGACATTTGTGTTTTGTTTTTCAAAAACAACTTCCTGCTTTGGGAGTTTATTTTGTAAAACTTTGCTGTGTGCAGGCACAAACCTGTCTTGCGCACAGCAAAGCTTCAGTGCCTTCTGAGGAGCTGCTGTGGCAGCGGCTTCTCTGGAGAAACAGAGATGCCCGCCTTCCCGGCCCCCCAAGGGATAAACAGGGCCGGCTTTAGGGCAGTGCCACTGTTGCGGCCGCACTGGGCGCTGACCTGGGGAGGGGGCGTTGACCTCAGGGGGGTGCGGGCGCTGTGTTAAGCAATAACTTACGATTTAAAAACACTGCCAGCAGAGTTCTTTGTGCATCCAGTTTTCAGGCAGCAATAAAAATGTCAAGATAACGCTTGTGATTAATATTCCTGCTAGAGAGAGAGAGAGATCAGAGCTTTGTCTAGGGGCAGTTTTGACTCGCCATAAAGTAGCACAGAGGGTTAATATGCCTGCCCTGTACAGTGCAGGTCACGGATCTGTATTTTATGTTGATAGCTGAGTGGATTGCTGCTTTTGTCACAGACAACCTTTTGTTACAGCAGTTCATAAGATACAACCATAATATAGAACAGTGACTGTTAAGAACTGTCAGCAAAGAGCTGCATGCAACCTGCATAAAATAGGTTAGAACGTTATGTATTTTTCCCCAGTCTTTCATTATCTATTCCTAATGTTGCTTAAAAGGGTTTGTTTGGGTAGATATAGATTCTTAATAGTAAAGCCAGCCTTTACCATTTCTTTATAATAAATTAAATGTATGTGCAAGAGGGCCTATGGAGAGATGAGGGGCACTTTTGCACCATGGTCGTGAGAGATTAGGAGGAGGTGGTCATGGGGTCACTAGGCGCCAACAGCTCTAGAGCCGGCCCCGATAACCCCCTATGTTTTTGCAGAATGGGTTCCTTTATTATTATTTCCCATGAAACCTCCGGATATAACGTTGTTCCCAGGGCGCCCTCCGGGTACCAGCACAGACCAGAAGCTCGGTGCAGTCTGAACAGTATCCTTCAAGAAGAGGTCCTCACACCAGCCTCCTCCTCCACCCCGCAACCCGCACCTGCCCCCACCCCTGTCCGACCCACCAGCCCTTCCACAGCTCCAGTTCCCAAATGAGACGTGTAACCCGAGGCAGAACTGCAGGGCCTGTTCTTGGTAAAGTACACACGGTGCCACAGAGGCCAGGACAGCGCCGCGAGGACAAAGCGATGCGATTGTGTTACAGGCGCTTTGTGTTCCGGAGGCTGTCCTGTCAGACGATCCCTCGCCTCTGCCGCTGCAGGGATCTATAATTTATCTACAGAAGGGATCCCGGAGGCTTTCTTTGCCAGGTCACTGGAGGCCGCGGGCTGTATTTCAGTAAGATAGACGAGGGCTGCCCCGTGGTTTGCCATGCCAGGCTTTCTCTGAGCTGTTCTTCATGCTCTTTAAGTTACACGATCCCTTTAACCACAAATCGACAGCTAGCTCGATTAAAATGCAGAACCGAGATTCAGCATCTCTGCCAAGGTCCCTTCGTGTGATCTTGGCCCAGTCACGTTCGCTCCTTTACGCTATATGAACAGTGTTGGAGAGGCCTTTCAGGCATTCTGGCACTCTCAGACGGGCCAGCTTGAAAAGGGCAGTGTCCTAGCCCAGAGGACCAACAGAAATTGGCCCAGACACTGCGGGGCAGATTTACAGAAACTGATGCATCTGTAGAGATGTGTCAGTTTCCCTGCGCCAGCCTGCAATACCTTTGCGCCACCATGAATGCGCCGTATTTACAATACGACGCACCATGACATAAGGATTGACAGATGCGTCAGAAATTCTGACGCATCTGTTGACCCAAAAGTCACGCATTGCTGGAGTCATGTCGCAAGCACGACGCAACTCCAGCAATGCATGAGGAGGCCTATACTCATTGTACTGCGTCACTCCTTACGCCTGCTCCAAGGAGGCGTAAGGTTTCGACGCAGTGGCGGCCTAAAAGTGACGCAGTAAAATCTTGTGGATTTCACTGCGTCACTTCTACTAGGCTTCCCTGCGTGGGAACGCCCACCCTGCATACATTATACCTGACGCAGGTATAATGTGACGCAGGGCTTTACAATGTGACGCATCTCCCTTGATGCATCACGTTGTAAATTGGCCGCATTGTTTATGCCGCCGCTGTGTCACAAAAGTGACGCAATGGCGCAAAAGTGTTGCAAGGGGCTTGTAAATCTGCCACTGCATCTTTCAAGCTGGCAGAACTAGAGTGACCGACAGGACAATCCGGCACTGTATATATGGGTAGAGGTGCGCTTTTGAAACTGAATTCTCCCATGTGGCTTTCCAACGTTTAGTACCTGGGTTTGCAGGGGTTGTGTCCAGGGCCGTCTTAACAGCATTATAGGCCCCCCGGCAAAGCAGTGCATTGGGCCCTGCCTACACAACCATTCACATGAATAAAAATGTAAATTATCGATAAAATAAACTTATATTTATTGGTACCGCCAACAAAATCAGTGGTTCAGGTCCATGCATAGATAAGCCTGGGGCCCCTATGCGCGTCGGGTCCCCAGGCAACTGCCCAGCGTGCCCATGCATTAAGACGGTACTGGCTGTGTCCCCGCCAACCTCTGCCAGCAGGGCCAGACTGGGAACCAAAACCGGCCCTGGCAAACTGCTCGGCCGGCCCCCCAGGGGGGCAGGTGGGTGCGGCCGAGCTGTTTGCTAGGGTCGGTTTCGGATGATTTTGTTGCAGGGGGCCGATATTGCCTACCCCGGTAACAAAAACGGCCCCCCAGGGGTTGAAAACCGTCCCCCACCCTGGCAGTCCACCCGGGAAACGCCCGGTGCCCGCTACGGCCAGTCCGGCCCGGTCTGCCAGGTACAGCTGGACCGAAGTCCCCACCTCTGTAAGTCACGGCACTGGCTACAGTTTTTGGGGGATACAAAGTCCTTTATTCAGACGGTCAATGCCTGGAGTAGCTTCAAACCTCTTCTGAGCCCTTTTGATGCAAAGCCCGCTGCATTTCATACTGTAGCTAGATCAGTCGAGCATTGTCAGCATGTGCAGGGCGTACTCCTTCTTCTGAACTTACTCTACCCTTGGTGGGAGCAACGAGCAGAGGCTTAATGCTGAGTGCTGGGAGTGACAGCTCTGTGTTACTGTATACATCAGTGGTCTTCAAACTTTTTAATACCACGCCCCCCAGTATGAAAACAATTAATTGGGACCTCCCGCAGAATTTTTCACAAATATTCTATTAAATTGCGTTTATTTAAACATTACAGTTAAGTTCTGTTAACCCTTTTAAAAATGCAATAAAATACATGATTGCCAAACCTACTTTTCTGGGTAGCCAGGCCTTACTAACGTGTATAAGTATCCACAGTGCGATTATCCGAAAAGGGGAGGGGAGGTGTGAAGAATATTTGGAGTCCCTTCCCTTTTGACACATATTCCCAGCCAGATATAAATGACAAAACATGTTAGTAATGGCCCATTACAGAGTGGATTACTGCTGGTCATTTTTTTCAGCTTAAAACAGAGCACTGCTAGCAGCATGATGCTTCTTTTAACCAGAGCATGGAGCCACTCTGGAATCAGTTAATGCCCCCCAGTTTGAAGACCCCTGGTAAACATCTCGTGTTACAGCATGCATCCCTTTCATCTCGTTTCGTTATTATATATTCTTATCACATATGTCACAGTGTATTCAAATTCACCCCTGTACGGCTACAGACACCGGCGGCTAGTGTGGCAAGTATGGCAGTCACTCTGGTCGATTTTGAATAAATCCTCTTCTTTTTTGAATTCTTAGTTTATTTGAGCCTACATGCAGTACTGAGAGACTCGCATCCAATCACAGACATAACAGGACCCTGCGTTCAGATGTAATAGGACCCTGCGTTCAACATCCAATTGAACGCAAGAGAGTTCATGTGGATTGAACATGGAGCTATAAGGCTTGGTGCACAGTGTCCAAGGCACTCCAACCAAACCGGAGGGCACAGGCCACACCAGAAACCTGATCTAGTCCGACTCGCCTTGAACTGAACCTTTTCATCTGTAGTGCCAGGGGTGTGGAATTTTATAAAATATCTACTTGTCCAAGGGATGTGACCTGTTGTGTAAAAGCATCTGTTTGTGCCTTTCGGTTCCAGGAAGTGAGGTGACAAATAATGGCAGCGCTCTCATTGTATCAGAACTCCAATATTACTTTAGGACTTACTCATATAATATCAGGTTTCGAATTCTATCACCTTATAATTTTACCACCTTTCCGCATATCTACACGTTGGGTTTGCTAGTAGGCAGGAAATGGTAGTCCAGAGTTGGAATGCACCCTGAGTATGTGCATATCCAAAAATTAGCATGTTTAACGGTATTCACCAATCACCATATCATGTCCAATCTCGAACACCGAAAGACCGTCACTCACGCCCTGGTCACCAGCAGACTCGACTACGGCAACGCACTCTACGCCGGAATAAACAAAAACCTCACCCGCAAGCTACAGAACATCCAGAACGCCGCCGCAAGACTGGTCCTCAACCTGCCAAAACACTGCCACATCTCCCAGCACCTGTGCACACTCCACTGGCTCCCTGTCGAGGCGAGAATCACCTTCAAGATGCTCACCCACGCACACAAGGCCCTCCACGGCACCGGACCAGCATACCTGAACAGCCGACTCAAATTCCACGCACCCCAAAGGACCCTACGATCAGCCCAGCTCTCCTACGCCGTGGTCCCCCGCACCAGAAAGACCAGATCGGGAGGCCGCTCCTTCTCCTTCCTCGCGGCCAAAGCATGAAACGCCCTTCCGCTCCACCTCAGACAGACAACATCGCTCCCCATCTTCGCAAGAAACCTCAAAACCTGGCTCTTCGACAGACCCCCTACTTGATGGATGGAACCTGCACCCCCCCCCCCCACCCATAGCGCCTTGAGACCCTTACGGGTGAGTAGTCGCGCTTTAACAAACCAGTGATTGATTGATTGATTGATTTCCGCAGGTGAAAAGGTCGAATATTACTCCTCACAAGGGCACGAGTACAACTTTTCCCATGGTAGTGAATAAACAGAGTGCATAGGAACAGTGAATTTGCAACTTCTGAGCAGATTTCACATGAGCAGGTATATTTGCTCATTCAAAAATGGAATTCACAAAAGTTTCTGAAACGTATGCTTTCCTGACCTACTCCTCTATACGCTTGTGAATTCCTGAAAGTTGTAAATCTGCACCAATGCAATGACACATTCCGACGGGGGCACTTGTGTTACTTTCTCTAATATGCAGGCCTTTACTTTATTTTCGAGTTGCCCATAATGTTTTTCCTCAATGGCTATTCCCTGATTCTCCATTAATAATATATATTTTTAAATACTGCCAATCATCAAACACTTTTTTACTCAATAATGCCCCAGAGAAATGGTATTTAAAGTTGCGCAACATATTAGCAAAACGTTTTTTTCCAAGTTACAATTTTTTTGTGCATGTTTTATTTTGATAGCAAACAATTACCAATCTTGTTTTCATGGTTTTGCATGTATTTTCATATATTTGGAGCATTATAGCCTAAAAATGTTAAATTTTGCAAACATGTTCATGTTTTTATACCGGAATCGTTGTCAGTAACTCAAACTAAGCTCACTTCCTTTCTTAGCGACCCTCTCGACGAATCTTATAAGTTTGAACAATTTATATACCATGTATACTTTCTCATGCTGGAAAAGGATTGATAATGGGAACATCTTGAAGTGGGATACTGATACACAGACTGCCTCACCCTTGCTTCTGATAGGGCTATGCTTCTTGGCACCTAAGAAAAGGTTCAACCCTAATGACCGAATAGCAACATCTTGAAAAGGATCTCATAGTGTTTAAAACCACCTTAATGAGTGAAATATTACCCACATGATGTCTGCCATTGAATAGCAAAAACAAGGGTATGCAGTTCCTATGGAGGGCAAGGTGTAGGAGGAGGGATAGGTTAGTGTCCCAGGTGCCAAGAGGTAAACAAAACGAGAGAGGGGATAGCTCCTTTTAGGAGCAAGGGCCCTCACACAACACCGAAGGTGTCATGCTTCATCATCGGGCAGCTCCTCGTTGGGCCGGCACTGCAATGCCCAACGGGTCCCGCGAGAGGGCTCTTTGCTGGAGGTCTTCTCCTTTTTGCCAATGTGGAGAATAAGGAGTGAGGGGGCAAGGAAGTGTTGTGAGTAGAAACGGGAGGGTGCAGGTGAGAGCTAAAAATAGCTATAGGAATCCCACATGATATATTTTATTGATTAGGTTCCTATGCTGTAGTAAAAACAAGGACTAAAAAAGTCATAGCTAGAGAGGGGAATTACAACCTCTCAAGCTCTATCTGGTTTGTGTGCAGTGAAAGGGCTCAACATGTTTCATGCCATTTTCGTCCAGAAGGATCTCAGCATTTCATCAGAACCAAGGGATCCTCTTCTACTCGAACAGGGACGGGTTGAGTGTGTAAAGTACTGTGCCCTAAAATTTGAACTCACAGTGTAGTCCAGCACAAATGGATATATAAGGTACCTTCTGGATGCACCTAGAAGGGGGGGGAGAGAGATCTTACGCTGACCTTAGAGTATTCGCTTTGTCTTCGCCACTGTTTGGGATGCAGCCTTGGCCAGCAAGCTTCACGACTACCTATGTATTCAAAGCCATCTTCCTGCGCAGTTTAGTAAATACACAATATGGCCATTCACCGTATCAAGCAAGTTAATGAACATGTGCACATTGCCCAGTCTTTGTGACTAGTACATTGGACACTCAGACTCAAAGAACAGTAAAAGATAAAGTATGCATAGTTCATCAGGCCTTCCATGGACTAGTCGATACTTTCAGGTCCAGGAAATTCAAGAAGTACCTCCCTTCCCGTTCCCTTCACTCTCGAGCTCTCATCTACATTACATCTCTCAATTCCACAAACAATCACAGGAGGACCGTCCTTCTCAGTCATGGGCATCTCCCTTTGGGAATCTAGAACCCTGACGCTTCCAAAATAGAGGATCATTGTAACTCACGATACAGAGTGGAACATGTTCCACCTGCTTTAGTAATGAATCCGACACCCCATGGCTCCTGGGCAACATGCTCGGCTCCGTACAAATATACTTAACATGGCGTAACATCAAGGTGCTGGGAGTACTGGGAGAGCTACTATATGATTGAGGAGGACGTAAATGAAAAATGTAGAAGCAGAATAAACAGAGGGATAACGGTGGGAAACACAGGCGGAAAGAGTGTCCCAGGACAAGGATCTGGTGCTATTGTGGTGTTTATTAATGAGTGAGGATCCCACCTATGTTTGAGTTTGCTCTTATATAGAGCTATGTAACACCTGGGTGGTGGGTCAGTTCCAAATATAACATTTAGTTATAAACCCAGATACCAGTGTTACAGCATAGAAGCCATGTTGAAAGCCATGGGCACGGCATTGGTACCCCGGATCATGACCGGGTACAAAGCATTGTGTTCTTATAGAGCACAAGAGGGTGTCACGTACACCATGACCAAAAGAAGTTGGCTGGTTGTTGAATGAGTTTAGAGGGTGCATTTAGTCATCATGTGTGCAGTGTTGGTGTTCCACTGATGGAGTTATGGGTCAGTATTGTGGTTCGATTAGTGGTGAAGCCTCCACGTTGGTAAACTTAGTGCTGATGTAAGGCATTAAAGGACATGAAGAAGCGATGCATCTTCAGAAACTTCATGAATGCCTGTAGAGTCAGAGATAAGATGAAAGGGGGTTTTGAGAAGTGCAGGTGATCACTGTGAAAGAAGGGTCTTCCCTGCGAATGAGTCTAATTTTGGGACTGAAGACTGCAGATGTGAAGGACCCTGCCAGGTAGTTCTGGCTGAGGGATACAATTGTCAGTGAGTAAGCTATTTACCAAAGGATGGTCTTGCAGATGAGACAAAGGTTCCTAATGTAAACAAGCGTTTGCAATGCAATAGGTCTCGCATTTGCGAGAGTTTAAGCTATTGGCATTGTAAATGACAATGCCTTTTATTTATCTGTTTTGCTAACAAACACATAAATAAAAGGCATTGTCATTGACAATGCCAATAGCTCAAACTCTTGTAAATGCAAGACCTATTCAAAGAAGCGGCCGCCATTGTCCCGGGCTGCTTGGAAAGTGAAAGCGCTCATGGTGCGCTGAATGATGCAGGAAAGCATGTCATGCCTGCAGTAGGAGAAACTCATTAAAGAAAATAGTGCTTAGACTAAAAAAGATGTACCGTGTAACAACTGAAGTAAAAGGGCCAGTCCTCATGGGAGGTTACAAAAGCAGACAAGGCAGTACTACGGAGGGACTAACAAGCCTTTTAACAAATCAGAAGCCAGCATTTACGAAGGACAATGACACAAGCCAATGACAATTATGGGAGGAGAGTGGGCGGGGCTTCTATTCCATACTCCAATACAGCATGCCACATAGCAGCGTATGCGCTGCCCAGGTTCGACCTAAAAAGGAACCAGTGTTGGCTAAGCCCGCAAAATGGCCTTTCACCTACGAAAGTGTCTAATCGGGCCACTGTGGTTTTCCTTGTACCTTTTACCGATCTCAGTATTAGGGGCCTAGGAGGAGCGAGGTAGTATCAGTACAAGAGCCAGAGTGACCTGTATGGATTGCACAAGTAGTGTCTATGGGCAGTTTCAGCTTTGCAAAACAGAGGGCAGTGATTGATGGATTTTCAGACATGGGTGTGGAGGGCACCAGATAAGACTCATAAGGACAAGGGAACAAGCGGGCAGGTTTCAGGGTGGGGGATGTGAGGCCAGGAATCTGTTAGCAAAAAGAGCTGCAAGCTTTCTACTAGGCAGTCTGCTTTCTGGATCCATCATTAGAAATCCAATTGTATGTTATTGAGATATACCCAGTGACAGGACACCCACCATCAGGGGCTCTTATAAAGGCAGAATCTTGTTTCAGTTTTTGTGTCGAGCTGAGATACCCAAGTTTCTGCTGAAAGTGGCAGTTAAGCAGGGTGGTGATACACTTCCGTTTGTCTGATTTGAGAGTGAGCCCGGTAACATGCTTGTTCCTTGATCAACAAGGTTCACCTTAGTTGTGTTGGAGTGAGGGGGTGTCCTTTGTTACCCTTTCAAGTTTCTTTGTCTGGCACTGTGGCCCTGCTCCATCCCTTCTTCCTGCTGCATGACCTTAATAAGCACTGAAGATGGTTGAGTCATTGTGGGGTACATAGAAACTCAGGACAGCCTCAGACCAGCTCCAGGGAGCGCTCTGATTGGTGGAGCACCTCCACCCCCAAATGTAAACAGGACATAAACAATCACTGGCCAGTCCAAGAATAGAAACTGGGCAGAAGCTCCGCTCAGGGTGGCAGGGGTTCTCCTGACCAGGGATAGGAGACACACAACATTGCGTTCATGAAATCAACAGGGTGCCAGAGCCAGTATCTTTGATTTCGGTCTCTTCCAAGTCGGTACCAAACCCTGCATAAGTGATCTTCAAGGAGGATTGTGGACTGCCTGGAGAAAGGAGTGCTAACTGCTGAGGAATAAGGTTTGCTGAAATGCATCTCCCAGGGAAGAGCCTGCCTTATGGAGTTACTAGCCTAACTGCTCCATGACTAAGGCTCTGCACAAGGGAACCTGAGTCCTGGAGCCTGCTGGCAGGGATGCTGGAAGTGTGCCTATACAGAAGGAAGATGTCTAGAAGAAGAGACCACTGTTGTGCAGAAGGGCAAAGAACTGTTCAACCTATCATCTATCTACTCTGTGCCACTGAAGTGGAGGATCAGCTCTGCAAAACAACCCTGTGAGGAGTCCCCTATGCCGCCGAGCGTCACTGTGTGCCCCGATGGACTCCAACAGGACCTCAAGTACACCTCACCATCCCTGCTGGCCGGCAGTTTCTAGGTGTCGCTGTGCTGAAGACATTTCCCAAAAATGTATGACAATCAGTGTAGTGGTTGGTGAGATATTCTACTTTGAACCTCTGACTTGTTTTGAGTCCCTTCTGCCCCCGACCCTGTGGGTCCCAGCTTCGTGGGTAAAATCAAGAAGCTCAAGCTATCTCCATTTTAAAATGTTACCGCCATTATAACAGTCGCAACACAGGGCTCCTAGTGCACAGACACAGGATAGCATCTCTAATCCGTAAACGACTCCCACTCAGGTCCCCTTGTGGTGTCCTGGTCACTCTATGCGAAGGTTTTGCTGGGGCGGGCTTATATCCCCATTGGGGAGTGGGGGTTTTGTTGGATAACAGACTGAAGTAAGATAAAGATCCAGTGAAGCCAGCAAGTGATGCACAGCTCTCTCCTCCTCTCATCGAATAGTGAGTCTTGCAGAGGCCGTCTCCTCTGGGAACGCAGCTCCTTCGCGGTCCTGTGCAGCCTCTTCTTTACAACAGATCGTGCACGCGCCTAGGCAGCCCCTTCTTTATGGCATATCGTGCACGCGCCTAGGCAGCCCCTTCTTTACGGCATATCGTGCACGCGCCTAGGCAGTCCCTCTTTACAGCAGATCGTGCACGCGCCTAGGCAGCCCCTTCTTTACAGCAGATCGTGCACGCGCCTAGGCAGCCCCTTCTTTACGGCATATCGTGCACGCGCTTAGGCAGTCCCTCTTTACAGCAGATCAGGCATGCACCTAAGCAGCCCCTTCTTTGCGGGAAATTGTGCACACACCTAGGCAGCCCCTCTTTACAGCAGATCGTGCATACACTTAAGCAGCCCCTTCTTTACAGCAGATCGTGCATGCGCCTAAGCAGCCCCTTCTTTACAGCAGATCATGCGCATGCCTGAGCAGCCCCTTCTTTACAACAGATTGTGCACGAGCAGAAGTAGCCCCTTCTTTACAGCAGATCGTGGACACACCTAAGCAGCCTCTTCTTTATAACAGATCGTGCATGCACCTAAGCAGCCCCTCCTTTATAGCAGATTGTTCACGTGCCTAAGCAGCCCCTTCTTTCCAGCAGATCGTGCATGCGCCTAAGCAGCCCCTTCTTTCCAGCAGATCATGCACATGCCTAAGCAACCCCTTCTTCACAGCAGATCGTGCACGTCCCTAAGCAGCCCCTTCTTTACAGCAGATCGTGCATGTGCCTAAGCATCCCCTTCTTTACAGCAGATCGTGCACACGCCTAAGCAACCCCTTCTTCACAGCAGATCGTGCACGCGCCTAAGCAGCCCCTTCTTTCCAGCAGATTGTGCAAGCGCCTAGGTAGTTCCTTCTTTACAGCAGATCTTGCACGCGCCTAAGCAGCCCCTTCTTTACAGCAGATCGTGCATGTGCCTAATCAGCCCCTTCTTTACAGCAGATGGTGCACGCGCCTAAGCAGCCCCTTCTTTACAGCAGATCGTGCGCAAGACTAAGCAGTCCCTTCTTTACAGCAGATCGTGCATGCGCCTAAGCAGCCCCTTCTTTCCAGCAGATCGTGCACACGCCTAAGCAACCCCTTCTTCACAGCAGATCGTGCACGTCCCTAAGCAGCCCCTTCTTTAGCAGATTGTGCATGTGCCTAAGCAGCCCCTTCTTTACAGCAGATCGTGCACACGCCTAAGCAACCCCTTCTTCACAGCAGATCGTGCACGCGCATAAGCAGCCCCTTCTTTCCAGCAGATTGTGCAAGCGCCTAGGTAGTTCCTTCTTTATAGCAGATCTTGCACGCGCCTAAGCAGCCCCTTCTTTACAGCAGATCGTGCATGTGCCTAAGCAGCCCCTTCTTTACAGCAGATCGCGCGCACGCCTAAGCAGCCCCTTCTTTACAGCAGATGGTGCACGCGCCTAAGCAGCCCCTTCTTTACAGCAGATCGTGCGCACGCCTAAGCAGCCCCTTCTTTACAGCAGATGGTGCACGCGCCTAAGCAGCCCCTTCTTTACAGCAGATCGTGCGCACGCCTAAGCAACCCCTTCTTCACAGCAGATCATGTCCACTCCTAGGGTGATCTAGGATGAGAGTGGGCAAGAAAAGTTACAAAGTCACCTGCTGGTTTTATTAAAGAGAAAAACACCCGCATGTCACAATATTATGGTTTTAATAACGACTTGTCAAAATATTGCATCCATGATATCAGCTACTAATTTTCCATTATTACCTCCATATTTACTTACCTTGATGATATGCTGGTAGTCAAAGTCAAAAGTAACTTTGGGCCATATTATCAACAACCGGCGATAAATATCGCTAAGCGCACTTAGCGCTAGGATATTTATCGCCGGCTATCGATGAATTTTATCGCTGAGATAGCGTGCTATTAGCAACGCTTATCTCAGAATCGATAAAATTCCTGGCGCAAGCTGCCAAATGTCCGACTATTGCTGGAAATCCAGCGATAATTGCACGACATTTGGCGATAGCTTGTGGATAGGGCTGGGCATACTTAACCATGATATCCACCTTCCATTGGATATCATGGCTAAGTCAAACTAAAAGCATGCGTAAGGAAAGTAGCGTTAACCAAGGTTAGCGCAACTTTTCTCATCGCTATGCTTGTTAGCGATTCCATTGATAATTGGAGAAATGTCGGTTAACGACATTTCTCCAGTTATTTTGGGACGGAACGCCCACTTTGCATCTCATTAGAGATGCAAAGGTGGGCGTTATGGAAAAGGGCGATAGGGCAAGGATTCACACGATAGCGTGACCTTGCTAATACAGCGATAAAATTATCGCCGCTTTTCGTCTGAAAACAGACGCTAAAGCGGCGATAATTTTTTATCGGCGGCTTGATAATATGCCACTTTATTTCTGCCGCTGGGGTCATGAAAGTGCAATACACACATATTGCTGGTAGTCAATATCATGGATACGATATTTAATAAATGAAGACACTGTGTTATAACACCAGAAAAGGTGAACCGGATATTTACACTGGGCCGCTGCTATTGAAAAAGGGAACTTGGCGGAAAAGTATTGTGTTAATGTAGGTTGGATGGTGCACGTGAGCACCACAAGAAACATTGTATCAGTAATGAAGAGGAACCTGGGAATCAGTCTGTTGGGGCTCCACTGTCAGCTTGAACCTAGTGAGGTCTGTGTCTGTTTTGTGTGCCTCCAGCAAGTGTTGTAGTTGCAGGTAGTGGTAGAACCAGGGCTTTAAGTGGGATGAAAAAATGAAAAAACTGGGGGGGGAGGGGTCTTTCAAAAGGGGCGTGGCTGATGTAATTAAGGCCGTGGCTTAAAAACACGTAAGCTAAAAACCTGTGCTTAGCGTAGTGTGCCGCCCGACTGGTATTTTGCTGCTTCTGCCATTGCATACAGATATATAATACAACAAGTAACATTACACATACAAGACGTTGCGGCTATAGGCTTTGCCAATGGTTGTTAGTTGCAAAAGATAAATAAGCAACAACCATGGCTTCATTGTAGAGAATATTGAAAATGCTTCAGTTCTGAAATAGTGAGACCGTGAAAGAACTATAACAAGTCTCTTCGAAGTTATATCAAAGGCAGTGATGGGTAGTACTCCTGCAGAGTTAAGATTTTTTTTCAGCCTGAGGATGAGGGCAAAAATGGAGAGCTTGATAGGGACCTGTCTCAACACCTGCTTTGTAGAACTAATGGTGCTCAGCGCCGGCAGGACCCGGCCCACTTATAGCCCTAGGTAGAACTGTGACTTTTACAGAGCAAATTTTTCTGCCAGTCCCTCAAATGATTACATTCATTTACCCCTAGCACACATCACTGAGTTTCAAATTCCTGATTAGATGCCAAGACCAGAATCCCTCCAGTCCCAAACTATGCATGAGACAAGTCTCTAGAAGGTGTGTGAAACTGCTGCATTGTACAATCGGTTCAATATTTTGGACCTTTCAAGGAGGGCATCCTCAGGTCTGTGAGCTAGGTCACCTCTGTCCTCCAGTCATTAATAGGGATAAGCTGCAGAGCCCCATAATCGAGTTGGATGTCTGCCACTTTCAGGCCCTGTATGGGGACTGTAAACATTTGCTAAAAGATACCCTTGGCTGACTGCTGGCCACAGGTAGTTTCGGATGGAGGCCTGTAGTCCTATTGAAGGAGACAGGTGGGATCTCACGGGGTTTGGGACCGTGAAGTAGTCTGAACTCATCATAAACAATGCCCCTATGCCCATGATGGAAAGTGGGAGCATGTCCCATTCTTGCACCCAGTCCTGAGGGGTTCTATATTTAGGTCCAGAATACCGAGGGGGGCACTGAAATAAATAGATCTAAGTATCTTAAGTAGTCCTCTGTGAGACGCTGGGACTTTGCCGGTACCAAATGCAGCCTCTTAATAAAGTGATGCATACTGCGTCCTGGGATAAAGTTGTTTTCAAGTCTGTGAATAAGAGTATGTACAACTTTGACCAGTCTATTTGCTAGGACATTTACTAGAATCCTGGGGTGTTAATTGGAGATTCTCACTCACAAACATCGCAAATGTCCTGTCCGCCATATTACAAGTCCAATATAGTCCATGGCACTTGTAATACGGTGGATGGGAGATCGGCCACATGTTGACAGAGCATCCCGTCTGCCAGACTCTAAATAAGGTCCTAAGTGCCAAGGTTATTAAGTGAGATTGGGTGGTATTTAGAGCACTGATGATGGTTGGGGGGGCTAGCTTTGGCATAATTAAGATATTGGCTCATTAGAGATCACAGGGCAAAATACATATGAGATAGGCTTCGTCCAATACAGTTATAAGGTACTGTGACAGAAGGGAAGTGTATCATTTGAAGGACTTTAGAGGGAGACTGCAAATATCTAGTGTCTTCGCTGCTGGCATTTTGCCAGTCGCTTCTTGAATCTCATCTACTGTCAGCCTCTTGGAGTGTTCAGATCCTCAGCTCTCACATTATAGGGGTCTCAGCCTCAGCAGTTGGTAGGCACCAAGCTGCATGCAGAGGACTCTAGTAATTCCTGAAAGCTGCTGTGATCGCGGGTGAGTCCAACACATATCTTCAATCCCTGCCTCCCCGGTGCTGAACAGTTGATCCTATCCTGACTTGTCCACCCAGTGCAGTAAGGTACCTGCTTTATCGCCTGATTTGAAGATTTGATGCTGTGAAGTCATCCAGCATCATCTGTTTCAGTGAACATCTGGCCACCTCCAACTGGCAATACATCTAATCAATATGTGCAGACACAAGTATTAGCTCTTGCGTGTGGATCTTTGCTTCTAGAAATGTTATCTCCTCCTCCCTATCCCTAGTAACCATGAGCAATGAACTCGTTGCGGAGATTTGTTAGCTACACATTATATTGAAAACACGGAATTCATGCATAAACTCCGACTCCACCAAGTTAGTTACTGCACCTTCAACGCTTTGATAAAACAACTTTACCTTTACATGCATAAAAGCATATAACCAGTTCACAAAAGTGAGCTTTGAAAAATATCAGGCAATGAGAGAGGTGATGATTTTGGGGTCCCCCCCTAACCTAGGGGGAGGACCAAGCAGGTGCCTTGAACACAAAGACCATATCATGCTGAACGATTCGGTGGTGGTCCCATCCTCCTAGGACTACCCCCAAGCAAAGTTATGGGCAAAAATACAATGCCAACCAAAGGCCCTGCAAAGCATTATGGGACAAGATTCTAGAGTGCAGTGAATAATATAGTATTAGCTCTCAGCTGAGCCAGGAGAGCCTGCCGCTTGAGGAATGTTTTGATATTGGATACTATAATATTCACTGCACTCTAGAATCTCGTCCCATAATGCTTTGCAGGGCCTTTGGTTGGGATTGTATTTTTGCCCATAACTGTGCTTGGGGTGGTCCTGGGAGGATGGGACCACCACCGAATCGTTCAGCATGATGTGCTCTTTGTGTTCAAGGCATCTGCTTGATTCTCTCCCTAGGTTAGGAAGAACCCCAAAACCATCACCTCTCTCACTACTTGCCATATTTCATTTTTACTTTTGTGAGATGACTATATGCATTTTAGCATGTAAAGGTAGAGTTACTTGGTGTTTTACTAAAGGTATATGAGGTTCTGTGTTATTAATTGAGATGAGGGGAGTTTCATGAAGTTATAGATTTGATAACTACGCATACAATGAAAACACAGAATTCATGCAAAAAACTCTGGAGTTAGCTACTGCACCCACGACCCTTTGATAAAATAAATTTACCTTAACATGCTAAAAAAAAAAAGCATATAACCAATTCACAGAAGTGAGCTTTGAAAAATATCAGGCAATGAGAGAGGTGATGATTTTCGGGTCCCCCTAACCTAGGGGAGGACCATGCAGATGCCTTGAACACAAAGAGCATATCATGTTGAATGATTCGGTGGTGGTCCCATCCTCCTAGGACCACCCCAAGCAAAGTTATGGGCAAAAATACAATGCCAACCAAAGGCCCAGCAAAGCATTATGGGCGAGATTCTAGAGTGCAGTGAATATTATAGTATTAGGTCTCAGCTGAGCCGGGAGTGAGCCACTGCCCCTTGAGGAATGTTTTGATATTGGACACTATAATATTCACTGCACTCTAGAATCTCGTCCCATAATGCTTTGCAGGGCCTTTGGTTGGGATTGTATTTTTGCCCATAACTGTGCTTGGAGTGGTCCTAGGAGGATGGGACCACCACTGAATCGTTCAGCATGATGTGCTCTTTGTGTTCAAGTCATCTGCTTGGTTCTCTCCCTAGGTTAGGGAGGACCCCAAAATCATCACCTCTCTCACTGCTTACTATATTTTCATTTTCATTTCTGTGAGATGACTAAATGCATTTTAGCATGTAAAGGTAGAGTTACTTGTTGTTTTACCAAAGGTATATGAGGTTTCTGTTTTATTAATTGGGATGAGATGCTGCAGAATTCCGCGTAGTGGTACCCCGCCAACTTTGCCCACTCTTAATCCCTACGGCTTCTATATAGGAAAGCCTTGCCCTTCCCCCGTATAACCCTTTTGAGTGCTTTCCTTAGGGTTGTTGCTGAGGACACCCTAGTTGAATGTAAAATGCTACAGCCTCTTAACGGAGGCCTGTTGAAAATTCTTCCAGCAGCTGCCACATGGTTAGGTGCCAAACCTTCCGGGCACCACCCCAGTGCAGTGCAAGCGCAGTTCAATTGTGACACGATCAGAAAGACCATGCTGCAGGATTATCATACCAGCTGCCTCTGTCAGAGTTGCGGCTGGAAGGAAAAATAGTCTAGTCAAGAGAATGAATCATGGGAAGGTGAGTTATAGGTATATGACCTCTCTCCCAAGGGCCAAGTACGCCATGAATCACAGAACATCCTCTACACCATCCAGTAGGGGAGGGGCTCCTTTCTGTATCCGCCTATCATGTTAAAACCCCCGGGGGATATTAACAACAAACGGCGATAATCATCGCTAACCTCGGTTAGCGTGACTTTTATTATCGCTGTGTAATGCCGGAAATTATCGCCTTGTTAGCGGCGTATTCACAACACGACGCTAGCAGGCGATAGTTTCCGGTACCGGGTCAAAAGTCCAGCGATAAGATTAGCGTGACGGCGATAAATATTCTCACGCTAACGTGAAAAAAGTGTTGATGGGCCAAATAGCGATCCGAAATGGATCGCTAACCAGCGCCAGGCTTGTATTTTCCAAGGTAGGCGGGAAAAATCGCTATAAAACGCCCGCTAAGCATCCCCAACACCAAAAAAAAAAAAAAAAAAGCAGGAAGTTTTGAGAGAAGCCATGGAGGAAGCTGGACCAAGCCCAGAGGCCAACAACAACCCCACAAACACCCAGGAGGACCAGCCAGAGACCCAGGGGAAGGCCAAGGAGAAGAGGAAGAGGAAGACGCGGTTCAGTCAGCAGGAAAACCAGGTCCT
The DNA here is from genome assembly GCA_963921515.1 of Calotriton arnoldi. Lineage (NCBI taxonomy): Eukaryota > Metazoa > Chordata > Amphibia > Caudata > Salamandridae > Calotriton > Calotriton arnoldi. The sequence continues at coordinate 2,496,891 of CAWUFW010000543.1, read as the reverse complement.
GATTGCGGAGGTGACCGAACACCAACAACAACTTTTTGTCACCTCCACTGTGACATTGGCAACCAAAAATGCAATAAGGCAGTCCATCGTGTCCAAGGTGAATGCTGTCGGAGAGGTGAGGAGGACAGTGGACGATTGCAAGAAGCGCTGGCATGATGTCAAGCGCAAAACCAAGTTGAAACTTGCAGCCAACCTGAAAGCAGCAATGCAGACTGGAGGTGGGAGTGCAGCACCACAGGAGGAGCTGGATCCGTTGGAGGTACAGGTGTCCGCTGTCATCAGCGAGGAGACGGTGGTTGGAGTTCCGGGACAGGATACTGCTGAACAGGACCAGTCACAACAGCAACAGGGTGAGTACCAACAAGGACCTGGGGGACGGGGGATATGGGCCCAATGGCACCCATGCACAATTAAATATATTGCAGTGCACACCCACAATGAATGCGGAACTTGTCACAGATCCCCTTGGCCAAGATGGCATAGACACATAACACCCTACTCAACCAATAAATTGCAAGACACATATTGGTGGGCTCACAGACCTGGAAATGTGCTCTGAAAAGTCAAACAAATATAGTCCAAGTATCATTTAACACCACACAATAAGACCTACATGAAAGAGCAAAGGCACACATTGATTTGAGATGCGGCAGGCTGTCAAAAAGGCCCTCTCACCTCAACACCATGCATATGCATGTGCCCGTATGTTGGAGTTGTGTGCAAGATTGTGCATGTGCATCAAGGGTGACACAACTGCACATACACAATCTTGCACACAACCCAGACACACGTGCACAATGCTGCATGTCTGCTGACATTGGTGGTGGCATGCCCACTCATGCACATGATCAGTCACACACACACACTGCATCCTCATGTCTAGTATCAGAGAGATGTGGCCCTGTGCAGACGATATGTATATGTGTGCTGATGAGGCAAGGGGGCCATGTAGACATCCTGCCAGTAAATGTGTCTGCCTGCTTGTCCATGAGATGCAGTCGTGTGTACACAGTGACGGCTCGCAGTGGGAGTGCTGCGGGGCGGTGGTGCGGGGTGGGGGAGTGGCCGGATGGGGGGTAATGGAGTTGGACACACGACGGGCTTGAGTTAGGTAAGTCCATAAATAAAACTAACTAATTACCTTGCGCTTGCTGCATTGCCAACTCGGCGATGCACCAAGTGCAAGGTAACTAGTTAAACTCATTTAACCTAACTCCAGCCCTCGTATGTCCAACACCACTACACCCCATCCTGCCACTCCCCCTACCTACACCACTGCACCGCACCAACGCCTCGCAGCACTCCCACTGTGAGCCATCACTGTGTGTACACCACGTGAGAAACCATCTATTTGTGGTGTCACCGTTGACGGTAATGTGTGTTGAACTGTCTGTCCATCTCGCAACAATAGAAACTCAAGCAGCACCATACTCACAATGGGTAAGCCAACAGGAGTGCAGTAAGCAATGCATGCAAGACAAAGCACAATAGACAAAGCAACCTGGATGCACATGTGTACAGCATAGTGCAGCACACATTTAAACAGCAAATAGGCCTTAGTAGCTAATGCGCATAAAGGGGGCCCTCCTCACCCATAACTAATCTCGCTACTAACACATGCACATGTGCACTACCCAGCAAAGGTGCGGGTCTGTGAGCCACACTCACAAGGCAAGTGACAGTGCATGATGTATAGCATGCCCGCCCCCCCAACGTCTCAGCATGGTGCAGGCCACGTCACTGAGGTGGCAGAGTGTGGACCACATCCTTAAAGGAGCAGGTCATACTCTGACACATCCTCGTGTACATACAACCCCTGATGTAAACAAGACATCTGCTGACAATAGATGCACAAGTGTCCCAACTCTGTCAAAGACACATATATACCCCAGGTTGCTACATCTCAGCATTGTAAATGCACAGAAGTGAAGGCTCACTGCCTGAAAGGGATAAGGGGTATTAAAAATACAGCTAAATGTGCGAGTATCCCACAATGTAATGCACACACATCTAAATCGGAGCTCGTCAATATGGACTACAATGTGGGACAAATTGCATCACTTCCTCAACTGAACAGAGGACACAATTGGTGCTGCTTGTGTGTGTAAACTTGCCAATCACATTTGTCATAGCTGGAAAATGTTAAATGACAATGTACAAGTACAAGCTCTAATCCGTGACGTTGTAGAAAAAGTCTACAACCCATACAAAATAGGCATCTCCTCCCAAACAGTCACAATGTACATTGTCATGCAGTCTGCTTGTAAACACATCCAATGCATGAACACACATGAAACACACAGTTAAAATGCATCTCCCCTTTACATTGCAGAGGGCGATACAGCACCTCCTGAACAGCAGCCTGTCCCACTCTTCACTGATGAAGAGGAGGAATTCGCTACCATCAACACGGACACCCTCCAACAGCTGCTAGACTCCATCAGCACCCCATCTCCAGGAGCAGGGCGACCCAGCTGCATCGTGCAAACCCCACCCCCTGCACAAACCACACAGCAGCAAGCACCTACCACCACGGCTGTCTCCCAGGACCTCCCGGACCCACACCTGGCATTCCAACGCCATGTGTTAGAGGTCCAGCAGGAGATGGCTCATCAGGTGCGGGTGGGGTTTGACAGCCTGGTGGCCAAACTTGATTCCGTAAGTGGGTGTCTGAGTTCCATCCGGGACCACCTCAAAAACATCACGGACACCCACAGTCCGCTCAATGCTCTCCAACACTCCATGGCTGACATCGCTGGAGTCCTGACACAGAGACAGGAACACCTGTCTAGTCAGAGTGGCCCCAGCGATGGCAGCCAGGAGTTGGCCTGCATGCGGAGCATAATGGAGAACATGGAGCGGATGCAGGCGGAACAAATGGCTGCCACGGCTGCACACCAGCGAGATGTAGCTGGCATTTTCCATGCCCTGCAGATCATCATCACTGCATTGCTGCAGCAAGGTCTGGCGCAGATGAATGTTGCTGCTGCTGCTTCTACATCCACATCTCCGCCCCCTGATGTGTTAGTGCCTCACAGTGCTGCAGCCAATATACCACCACCCACATGTGAGGCACATGACACATCAGAGGACGAAGATGTGGATGAATCTGCCTTCCTGCAAAGAAGGAAGCGGTAGCATTCATCCATGCCAAATGGCCAGTTTCAACTTGGTTCTGGGCTCAGCATCATGCCCCCTAATATCACCTTCCACTGTCCCCCGATACACTCTGTTACACTCACCTTGGACCTCAACATGGACTGCCATAATATTTTCTGGTTACCAATGACACAGCAATCAGCCTGCTGGCTGAACTCTTCCTCATCCTTTGGACTTCTCAACCCTAAAGGACTCTGTCTGGCCCTCCACTGGGCATCAATGTAATGTGGGGATTGCATGGCCAAGTACTGGTCCAGTCTCCAACCATGTCGACGTACATTTGAATAAATATTTCCACGTCACACAGTTGTCTGTTTACCATGACCAATCCAGTATAGCAGTCTGTCAAAATGTAGGAGCAGCAAATCCAAATGAAAGTACACCCAGGGAAATGACACACAAGTACAGTTTTCACTGTGATCCAGATGGGCAGTGAGATGAACGGGTATGTGTGAACTAGCTGTGCCCCCATTGCTCCAATACAACAATCTATCAAGATCCCAACTTAGACCAACATCCATGAAGGCAATAGGAATGTGTGTAAATGATTCAAAGTCTGTTGCAGGACCCAAGTAAAGTCCCCCGTTACTATTGCAAATAGAATATCTATTGGCATATCTGCTCACACTCTACAGGGTGGACGAAGCCTGTTGTGATGGTGCACATTGCATGTCACATCCCAAGATGATGCACACCATATACACATTGATGAAGATACCTAAGGGCAAATGTCTACCACCCATTACTTGAACCACAATGTCTGCCTCAGTAAAGTAGAGTTAGCTATAGGGACTCACACCAAAATGTAAGGCGTCAGTTAGCCCCTTCCTGTGGACGTACAATGCTTACTGACTTTTGAAAACTGACTTGCTGTGACCACTGTGAACGGATAGGGCAATGTGATGATGGATGTGTGTTGTACTGCACTGAGCATACAGTCAGAAGCAGAGAAAAATTTTCAACGGTGGCATCACTATGAGCCAATGCCAAAAGGTAACTCTTGGGAGAAGTGGCCATAACACTGGCACCACAGGGAGCAATGCAACATTGCCACACCTGTGTGCAGCAGAACTGTGTATACGTACAAAACTTTTAACACTGACTAAATCATGACTTCATACATTTGGAGATTCATCAAAGGCATTGATGAGAAGTTAAGTCAGTACATCTAACTGCAGTACTCCTCGATGCCAGTTGTGAATACTTGAAAACGCTAACTCATTACTTACTCTCAGATGACTTACGTGAATCATGCCCACTGTACTGCCATATGCAATTGTCAATTGACCCATGGAAATACTCATACTGGCATGTCCCTGAGGATCAGCCTCCATGCACAGGAACATGTAAATAAAATGAATATGACACACTTGCACAACGCAGCAAGTGTGCCAAGGTCTGTGCAATGTAGATGGACTCTGTGCAAGGAGCATGTGAGATGCCGGGCAATGACGCAATCTGGGTACCCTGCGCATACATCCATCTCCATGATGGATAACAGTAGCTATTACAATCTCCTCTCAATGCCATGTCCCTACCTTGTGTTGTAAAAGGGCAACAATGTGCTGGCCAACTCCATGAGTCACACTCAAGATGTAGAACTTCACAAACGACTGCCCCTAGACTAGGCCGTAAATCCAAATTGCCCCACTGTTATCCATGCAAGTTTACTGTGCTCACATCTTAGGTATCCTGTCACAAACCATCCTGCTAAGTAACATGTCATGACCACAGTTACACATTCAACGGAGAGTCCAGTGATGAGATTACATGCATACAATCCTAAAATTAACACTCAACCATATCACCACTGACATAAGTGCAAGCAGAATTGCAAAATAGTGACCATTTATTATAACATTAACAAAATCATCTCTACTAAACTATCTATAATCATAACTACTACTAAGATGAAATAAACTAACTAGAATGAAGAGAAAATTTACCTAAACTATCTACCCTAACTAATCCTAATCACGCAAGACATATCAAAAACATCAACCCCCTTCCCACCCTTAAGGCACATCACGGAACAGGACAAAGACATCTAAGCTATACATAAACTAACTACACATTTAAGCTACACAAAGATATATTTTTTAGTATAATTTTATTTATATTCTCGTAGAAAAACATCAACCCCCCACCCAAAGGAAAAGGAAACTTATCCCCAAATACTATACTATAATTAAATCTAAAACTAGCTTAAAATCTAACACTAACTATACTTAACCTAAAACTACACTACCGAACACTTAAAATCCTTACCTAACACAAAATAAACTATGAGATAAAACTTTGGGGGAAGGGAGAAGCGGGGGATGGGGCACAACGTGGCCAGACACTATGGTATTCCAAGGTGTTTTTTAATGTCCGAGAGTTGCCTTGTCTGCTCTGCCATTTCCCTCCTCAACTCTGCCAGCATCACGTTATTGTCCATGATCAGTTTTTTTGCGCGGAGAGTAAATGGCATCACCTGAACCGCTGGTGCAGGTGGGATTGTCCCTTGTGTGGGGTAGGGGGATCGGACACAGACGGTACAGGCTGGGATCCACCACTCACGCCAGAGGGGCCTGGGTTGGGCTGTGTGCCACTGGGTTGGCCACGTGTTGAGACCCCGGACAACGCTTTCCATGTACCAGCCGCACGTTCCTCCTGGTACCTACGCGCCATGTTGCGGTACCCTTTGCTGACTCTCTTAATGTGTTGGTACCGCTACTTCCTCACCTGGAAGGCATGTAACTCTGCTGGCGTCATGTTGTCTGTAAAATATGAACAATGTGAAATGGTAAGTCATTCATACTATGTCAATGTTCTCCATTCAAATACATAATACAAGATCACTTCAACATGGGTGTCTACACTCCAAAGTAACTATGTGAAGTCAGAGAGTGAGCATGACAACTAAAAGTGGGATCCTGGATCACTGACTACATGTTGGGGAGACTGACATAACAGGGCATGGCATGGGACATGTACTGTCACAACCAATTTGGACTGACAGGGGGATATTCACTAGGAAGTGGTGGAGAGAGGCGTTAGGCTTCTTGGCTTAACGCCTCTCTCGGCCACTTTGTAAACGCAAGGCTGCACCATATTCACAAGGATATGTTGCAGCCTTGTGTTTCTCCCTGCGAAAGCGCTAAGTTTCACAACTTTGCGACAATGCAGGCATCCTTGCACCAGAGTGCAAGGGTGACTGCAAGCAGGGATGTATGTTTATGCACAGGCAGGTGTCCCTTCCTGCACATGTACAAACAGAAAATGCCAGTTTGGGACTTACATGTGTGCTGCTCCATGCAGCAGACATGAAAACACGTTGGGTGGATGAACACTGACTTGTACATGAGGTGCTGTACCTCTCTCCACCACTAATTCACAATCGGTGACGCAATGATGTTTGAAAGTGTGAAACATCCTGTACTCTAAATTGTCACTCATGCATGTCTTTGATCCGCTAATATCACACCGTGTTCATTCAGGATACTCAGGCACTTACAACACAAACGGTAACAATGCAATCACCATAGTGACGCCACCCTGGAGACATGATGGTTATAGTGTTGTTATGTGTAATGTTTTCTCACAGAGAGCATTCAAGAGGCATGAATTGTGAAAATATTATGGCACTGCAATAATCGCAGAGCTAAAGCATGCCTGATAAATGCATGTGGAGTAATGTCAAAAATTGGGACAGATGAGCTTGTACACCTGATCCAGAGTTGGACATGGAATGACCCCAAGGAGACAGCTTGACAACACCATTGCAGTGGCCAAACATGGCAATGAGATTCAGAGGGCCTTCTTAGCGAGGTGTTTGGGGAACATGCCATTGATATGCTTTGCGCAAAGAGCTGCACTGCCACTTCTGTGAAGCTGTTATGCAGCATACCTACTAAATCACAGTGCCGACCTGTGTCTGAGCATGCACGGACTGCAAACCACTGCCTACTTGTGCATGATCGTGCACACTTGCACTGTCATCTCACTAAAGGATGTACATGCATTCCATGTCTGATGATACTCATCTGCAACACCACTTACATGTCTCCTCTACTATCAGTGCGCTCTGTAATCCACATGCATGTGCTGTTGTGACCAAAACCATAGACCCAATCACCATGTGTATCACCGACTGGGCATGTGCAAAGTTACAACTGGGAGACAAATGCATAGCTCCACCTTCACTTACAGATTTGTACACACTACTGTCTTCCACAATACATCATGACATGTGTCTTTGTAAAGCGCACGTTCACACCAAAGAGGTATCTTGGCAATGAATAACAGATGTTTATTGTTACCCAACTCAATGCTTCTCATTTTATCAACCGCAGATGGATGAAAGGCTGAGTGGACCCGGCGGGAATTTAACCTGTGACCATGACGTCGAACACAGGCCCATGCAGTGGATTCTTTTGTCCACTGAGCCACCAGACACGGCACTGTAGTCATGGTACATGTGATACAGACCCATACTGCAAACTACAACGTTGGTCATTTGACCCAGACAGTCATCACACAGCACTGTGACAATATATGATGTACAAACTCACCAGTGGCGTGTGGGTCCTTGAATCAGTCTATGTCCCCCCATGTGATGATCGGTCGTCCAGCTGTGAGACAACAAAAGAAAAATGTGTTGGCATCAGACGTTAAATGACACAGGTCATATTCATCATACAAGTCATCACCATAACATAAAAAGCTACATTACTGTAGGGTTGTATTTCATGTTGGCTATATGATTGTGTCTACTTTGCATGCCATTCACACAAGACCTGTGAATGCTGAGTCGGGCCAAACAAGACAATAATCTTAGCAAACCTGCACATACTAGTTGTGTGACACATTCACAAGGCCCCATTTCTACACACAACATGATGTAATACATGCTCTGTGTACAAATGCATGGCTGCAGATCGCACACGGCAGTTTCACAGATGTTGGTGGTGTATGACACTCTGGAGATGTCTGATTTACTTAGAGCATTTGTTCCTATCTCAAACATTGTCATACAGAGACTATGTTCAAGGGCAGCGTAGGTAACGCACCACAGTTAATGATGACATCAATTTTTACACTTCCTCTAGGCCAGCACACAGGTCACAGTAACAATGCCTTTGGATTGTTCATGTACAGTCACCCTTCCTGTACACAGACAATATTAATCCTGCACGCGCTTTTAAACATGGACAACAGTGTGTCCCACACTGCATATAAGTTTATTTCTTACAGTATTCATGAATAAATGTATACTTTGAACTTACCACACTGTAGGCCACCCAGGATTCCCACGTAGTCCAACAGGTCCCCCTCCCGGGCCATGCTATCCTGCCAGCGGTGCTTCCACTGGCGCACAGTGCGGTCTACTCCATATACGCGCTTCATCTGCGCACGCACACGCTCCCACCTCTGCTTGCGCACACTGACGGGGTATCCGGCCAGGATACGTCCTCCCCTCTCACCATCAAGGGCAGGAAAAACTTGATCATCCAGAGGAAGCCACCCAAAGCCCCATCGGACATCCTGCTCTCCCTGCTCACACCCACCATCTCCCTGCACACACCTAACCCCACTTGAAAAAAATGTAATTAACCCTAGTTTATATCCCCTTAAACTACAAATAAAGTTAGCTACCCCAAAACAAACACCCGACAAGTTTGAGAACAGAAGACAATAAAACACGTAAATACAGGGACACAACACTTCACAGGGACACACTCGACGGGACACAGCAACACTCTCCAACTCTCAAAACTGCAGCACACACCACCAAACACCTCCAACACTCTCCAAATTCACTAGCAATGTGCTCAAAAGTGAAACAGAAAGTGCACAGCACTCCTCCATGAGACAGGAAGCATGCTGACATCACTTCCTGTGTATTTGCGGCCCATTTTTGATTTAGCGATTAAATTCTTCACGCAAATAGGGTTTTGGGTGACATTCCGTATAGACCAATGTGTTTTGCAATGTATTTTCCATCGATAGCATGAAAAAATACATCGCATTGTCGCAAAGCGTGCAGTTTTGCACGCTAAGTGCACCTTCTTACACAGAGGAATCTTATTTAATGATATATCATTGATAATTACAAATTCTAACATGTTAATTATTTGAGCCCAAATGACACCCTAATATTCATAACTTACCCCAAATGACAACCTAATATTCATAATTTAACCCAAATGACACCCTAATATTCTTAATTTACCCCAAATGACACCCTAATGTTCATAATTTACCCCAAATGACACCCTAATATTCATATTTATACCACTAATGACACCCTAAAATCAGAATTGACACAAAAGGACACCCTGATAATCATAGTTTACCACTATTCAGATCCTAGATGTAATTATTATCCACATGTGACACTTAGTACATTCGATTTTCATAATACATTTGACCCCCTAACATGTTTAGTTTATGACTTCTGTCACACTGATCAGCATATCTGTTCAGAGGTGACAGGTCCACCATCATTTTCTATTTGAGATGTTGGATGTACTCATGCAGATGATAAACATGCTGACAGGGTATGTGTGTAGTATTTTATTATTTATATATACTGTGCTGTGGTTCAATTTGAGGAGATATATGATTGGTAAGGACAGTCACGATGTGACGTGCTCATGTGAAGAAATTGTCTATGATTCGTCTCCTTCGGGCTGTTCCTGCTGCAGTAGCTGTGGGGTGTGCTCCACCTGCCTCATCTTCTTCATCATCCGGAGCCTCGTACGGTGCATCTGGCACTTGGATCCATGGGGCATTGGTGCTTACACATATATTGTGCAATACACAACATGCTATGATCATCTTGCAGACAATTTCTGGGCTGTACAACAGTCTTCCACCTGTGATGTCAAGGCAACGGAAACGTGACTTTAGCACGCCAAATGTGCGCTCCACAATGCTCCTGGTGCGTACATGGGCCAAATTATACTGCCTCTGGGCCTGGGTGTTGGTGGCTCGGAGGGGTGTCATCATCCATGGGGTGAGTGCATATCCTTGATCACCTGTAACATGTAATGGAGAGATGTGTCCGTTAGTAGTTATGCATGCTGTGTGGCCACGGTTAATATTTTTGTGGTGTGGGATTGTTGCTAGTTTGTGATTAATCTTTGCCCTGTGTGGCTTCTGGACAATTGAACAGCATCAATGCAAATTACATTGCCTATCAGATGCTCTTTCCTCCCCCCAAGCATATTCACTAGTGTGTGCTGCACAGTTGCATTACTGCCACTCCAACAGTGCACCAATGTCAGGCCTGTCTGCACATGTCCACAAGCCTGACACATGCACAAGCAGGCTCCCTGGCTCTCATACCATCTGGCGCTGCCACACATCCGCACTACTCACAGTCAACACCAGGAGAACGTTTAGATGCCAATGGGCCACAACAGACACGGCTCACGTTCTGTTGAGCTGCTGCCGCTGCCACTATACATTCCACAACGCACAAAACATGCTTTTTCAGGTACAGACATGCCACAAGGCAACAGTCTGCCGCACCCTCATCTGCAGGGCACACAGAGGGTGTGAACACTTAGCATTCACCATCAACGTCATCACACACCACGTCATCTACTCCATGGGCTACGTACTCATCCATGATCAGAGACTCCACTTCACATACCACAAGTACTCCAAATCCATTACCCTCTGGCAGATGCTTGCTAGCATCGAACTGAGCCAACTCTTCTCGACACTGATCCACAAGGCAGGGCACACCTTTCACACCATCTTCACATGTGGAAACTGCGTCCACTTCATCAACACCACTCAATGCCCATGTTGTGACCAGCACAGCGTACAGTTCCTCGTCATGTAACACCATGACACACAAACACACAGCAGGTGCCATACAGACTTACAGGAGCTGAGTCAACAAGGATCTGTTACTTTCCACCATCAACAGCAACAGCCACACCGCTGCAGGCAACACCAACAGCGCAGCCAAGATTTTTGTAACATGTATAGACTAATGCACATACACACTTGCCCCAATATGCAACTCCAACATACAGCGTGCTATGAATGCCACATCATTAACATACAACATCAAAGTTGACAGATGCATCTGCAGACGCCTGGAGTAGAACTTTGGCTACAGGAAGGTGAACATTGGACATCACCACCTACAAGGACACCTAGCTCATACTCTCCCTCAATAAGGCACCCCCACACACCAGACTGGTGTTCCAGGGATTATTGCTGCAAGTTGCTACATGGATGTTCAACAGATGGTGGGTGCTCTACAAAGAGGGGACATTAGTCCTCATCCTCCTGTCCACACCATCGGCATGTGGCAACACCTGGTGGGCCACCGTCTTTGCCAGCCAAACCCACAACAACTCTAGATACATAGGCATCGTACTTGACTCCTCCCTCTTCATGTACAAACAGGTCTCCGCAGTGGCCTGCAGATGCTTCAACAGGCTCTGCATCATCCATGCTGCCTTCACATGCTTCACACCCCCCGTCAGGTACGACAGTCAACAACGCTGTCTTTGCCATCAGACTGGACAACAGAAACACTATCTATTCCCACTTGGACATGTCTGTACTCTGCACAATCAAGACTATCCAGCACTCCACTGCCACACTGGGCCTTGTGCACATTATTTCTTTGAAGGTCGATTGCCTACATTGCACATACTTGGTTGCCACCTCTCCCCACATTTGCTGATGTGTGGCAGAGGGGCTATGCCTTTGGTGATGGTTTGTCTACATGGCTGGCCCCATTTTCCACAGTTACTTGTGTTGTCATGTCTGTTAGGTGGGCATGTTAATTGGCATGTTGTATGTGAGTTTTGAACGTGTGCATTCTCACAGTTATGTGTACTATGATTGTGTAGTTGAGGTGTGTGTTCAGTTAGTACTTACCAACGAGAAGTGCATTTCATATGTGCCATCCTGAAAGCGCTGATTGATTATGGACTGGCGGTATATGTAGGAATCATGCACACTGCCTGGGAACTTGGCTACAACATTGGTGAACAGGCCCCGGTGATCCACTATTGCCTGCACATTGATGGAATGTGTGTGCTTTCTGTTGCGGTATATGTGTGCAGTGTCAGCAGGAGGCACAAGTAGGACATGTGTGCAGTCAATTGCCCCCAACACATGCGGGAAGCCAGCTATGGCGAAGAACCCTTGCTTGATCTCCAACTGTTCCTGCGGAGTATTGGGGAAGTGAAGGTGTTGTGGTATCAGGCTGTTGATGCCATCCAATACAGTTGTGAGGAACTTTGATGGGGATGGCTGTGAGACTCCTCCGACTCTGGCAGTTGTTGGTTGGAATGTACCAGAGGCCAACAGGTGCAGCACATCCAGCAGCTTTGTTTGCGGAGGGATGTTGGTTATCTGCTGTGTTGGTGCCGTCAGCTTGTGGGCTATCAGTGTCAGGATGCGGAGGAAGGCTGTCCTTTTGAGCCTGTAGTGGGCAATGACATCCTCTGGCGTTAGATCTGTGAGGCTGATGCGTCTGCGATTGACACGCTGTCTTATTCTGCGCTGCCTCTGAGGTGGACGGGGGTGGGAGGGGCAGTGGCGGTGGTTGTTGTGGCCTTCTTGGTACTCCAATCAATCTGCATGATTAGTACCTCCAAGGCATCAGTGGGTGTTCAAATGAGGCTCTGTGATAGTTTCCCTTATATACAGCTAATTTTCACTCATGTTAAGACCTTATTTTTTCTGGTCTTAAGTTCCTGCAGCTAACGTGCCTTAGCGACAGTTTTTTTATCGCATCGCCGGTCAGGACCATCGTTGTGAATAGGGCGATGTGGTGTTAGTGTGCCTTTTAGCAAGGGAACGCCTACATTGCATATCATTAGCGATAAATATCGCTAACATGTTATGCGATATTGGAATCGGTTGCTAACGCGAGAAATATATCGCTAATGGCTGTTTTCGGCAGCTTGTGAATACTGCGATAATAATATCGCCGCTTTAGCGGCAGAAAAGTGCCACTAACGCGGCGATATCGGCTTGTGAATATGCCCCCCAGTATCTAATTTATTGTCCATGACAACATTAAAGTCCCCTCCCGCGATTGTCACCTCGGCTGAGCCTCAGTGAAGAATCCCATAAGGTCTGTTAAGAGTGGGTGGGACCTTGATCATTATCCAGGACCCCCTCCGCCCCATGAGCCTGATACCACCACAAATCACCCAAGCTTATCTTTGTGTACCTTGGAGACCAAGTAGGAAGTATTTATGAAGCATAATCACCACTCGTTATCCTCTCATGACTACCAAATGGACTACACACAAGTTTCCATAGCATCCCAGGAAACTGCAGTTTGTGCCCAAAAGGATGTGTTCTACAAAGGAACTCGGCCTTCAGGCTCGTTCCTCTATATGTTCATGGAACTCCTTGGAAACCTAAAATATCCTTATAATATACGTTGGGGTAATTTATCCCATATATATTAGGTTTTGAAGTTATTTTTATTTGCAAGAAAAGCCTTCCAAAACCCCTCTTAATAATATATATGAGAGTTGTTTTTCGGTGGTTATATCCCCAACCCCTCTTTCGTTATATGTTTATATTGCCTTCTCTCTCTCGCGCCACACACACACACACATATATATATATATACAGACACACATATATATTTTATGTGTTTGTATCTATACCTAATAGAGGAAGGGGGGACTAAGGGCTTTACAGAGGTCCAGCATACGTGCCCAAATGAAGTAAATCAATAAAGCTATGCAGTTCCTAACTGGGCAAGGGGAGACAGGTCAACTAGGTGGTGAAGTGTCCTCACTTAATAGCAGGAGGGAAGGGGAATTCCTCCTTTTGGAATTAGGGCCCTCACACACCCAGCCAGCTGGGTGTCATGCTTCATCATAGGGCGTGCTCCTCGTCAGGTCGGCGCTGCAATACCCGACGGGCTCCCTATGAGGGGCTCTTTCGCGGAGATCTTTTATTCCATGCCGTTTGGTGCCGTGGGTGGGAGGGGCCTATAGGTGTAGATGTATGAAGTGAGGGTCAGTGGACCTTGAAGGGTTAAAACAGGAAGTGGAAGTCCAGACAAAAAAGGTTTAATGAATATGGCTTCCAAGCTGGTTAAAATGTAAATATGGCGCACTCCTGATATGATGTGTCAGGATGCCGCGCTCTATAATGTGGTCAACATGTTTCTTGCCTGAATGTCATACGATCTAGCGGTAATTCGTCAGTACCTAGAAACAGTCTATCTACACTTGGGTGGTATTCTAGTCTAATAACCTTGATAAACCACGAAAAGCACCTCAGATGTGGTATCTGTAGTTGTAATGGCCAACCTAGTGAGATAAAATCAAGAAGATTAGACTACAGCGAAAATTAATGCAGTTCTATCTATGACACACGTGTCCCCTAAATGACTCACCGTGCATTGTGCACACAGAGAAGAAAGTAAAACATAGGTGGTATAGTCATAGTGCCCAAAACATGCGTCATGCAAAATGAATTAAAATGAATTAAAAATGTTAGGTTTGTTGCATCCGCAATATCATGGTTGCTGAAACTGGCGGACTCACCCAAAATAAGTTGGTGACTCACACCATCGACTTCCGGCAGGTAAGACACCTGGTAATTCCAGTGTCCTAAAAGGGGGTCAATTTAGGTACAATGTTCGGTTAAGGAGAAAAAGTAAGAGGTCGCTTACACCAAGTAGTGAGGTGTATGGACCAGCGTGGCTAGGTAAAATTCCCAAATTGCGTCACTGTTAAAAGGCAAGAGTAAGCAGGTTAAGGAACGGGCGAAGCACTGAGGACGCCGTATGCCCCCACGAGCTCAAGATTCAAGAACGGTATCGAGATCCAGCCACTCGCCCCAAGTGCCAAGAGGTACCATGCTCCAGAGTAGGAGCTCACGGTATCCGTGGATGATAGAACTGAGCTGGCTGAATCATCAATGTGCAGGGGTCCTAGTATTACAACGCAGCCCCTGGCAGTTAAAGTGTGTCCGCTGCCTCGTTAGATAACAGGCGCAAACTCACCTCTTGCAAGTGGGTTTGGGAAGTAAAATCGTGTCACTCACAGAGGCTCCATGTGCAACGGATACCTACATATGTATATATTCATACATATATACTTATTTATATTTCCATATGTATTTCCAAATTATTTACAGAATGTTTTATATTTTTTACAAAATGTTCTTCAGGAAAACTTAAATGATCTTACTTCTGAAACTTTGTAGTCAAATTTCAAATAAATATTATTAAGCTTAATTTGGGTTTTTGTGTGCCACAGAAAGCAGTGATTCATTTCATCTAAGATGTTTTGGGAAAACAATGTTATTGTAAAAGATATTTCTGAAAATAAATTTTGCAAAAGATATTTTGGAAAAGGATGTTTTTGCATCCTGCAGCCCTGCGCACCTTACAAATCCTTCCACCTTCTAGGAACCATTGACAGGAATTCCCTTCCATTGACCATTAGGGCCAGGCCATAAGTACAATAACACTAAAAACGCACCTCATCAGACTTCAAGGTGGTGGAGGTTAACTTGCACACATAGTGACTGTCTATCAGTCACTATGCCAAGTGTGTTGTATGTACTTTGTGTTTTACTGTATTTAGAGGCCTATCATTGCTGTTCGTGCTCCCATACAACAGCTTACTTAACGCGTACCAATTACAACTACGCCACCTTATCTGCGCAGTGTGCACCTTATGTGCGACATCTCTGATCAAAATATGCTGCTACAATTTCCAAAAATAAACAAAATAAGGTGCTTTATGTATTTAGGGATAGGTTTTTTATAGATTGAACCTACCTGGACAGCAACATAGAGCAGAACAAGGGAGTGAGTCCTGGGTTATGATCCTTTACAATGAAACAGGATGTTCGCGAGTGGTGAATCCTACTGTGTGGAGGTGTAGTGCTCTACGCAGAGGTGGCTCTTCAGCTCTTAAATCACTGAAAAGGTGGGTGATCTTGTTATTGTTATTTAGAAGGTGGAGCAGGTGTATTCCTGTGGGAGTTTACAGATTTTTCCACATTGTGGATTACCTGTTTGAGGGCCACAGAGACCAGTTGCGTGCTTCACTCCAGTGCACATGAGGCCAGTTGTAGGCTATAGGCCACTGCCTTGCTTTCTGGGTGCCTAGAATGGGGAAATGAGTCGGGCAGCCTTCAGGAGCCCAGGTGTGGGGTTGGTTGGTGATGTGGGTATGTTGGTTAATGGAGCGGTATTCGGCCGTTATAACGAAAACCTTATATGGTGAATGCCAGACTGACAAAAGTAGGCTGACAAATCACCGTTTTGGGCTAATGTTCCAAGAAAATCCAAAAATGTTTGTGGCAAAGTTATACCAAGACCACATCTGAATTCTCGATTCAGTATATACAATATTATACATATTCAGACAATTCTTAAGATTTTAAGAACTGTCGAAATAAATATATGAAAAAAAGAGAGGTAAAAAAGAAAATGTGTAAAACACAAATGAAAGCCACGGTGGGCAAGTGAGTGAGGGGAAGGAGGAGAAAAAAGCTCAAAGGCGGAGCGAGGCGAAAAAAAAAAGAAAGAAAAGTTTGGGCCGGACAGTAAAATGAAAAAATATATTGTTTAAATATTTTCACAAAGAAAGAAATTCACCAAGTTGGTTTCATCAGGTGAAAAAATTCTTGGAAACCGGTTTGACAGAAAAAGATCCTTGGAACCGGTTTCCACAGTTAGATTTTTCATCAGAAACGCAGAGAACCAATGAAACAGAGACCGTCTAGATGGCCCCTAAGGACATGGAGTCCTCTGTCAGTGGGATTAGAAGGTGGTTGAGTCAACTGATGGTCTTGTGTGAAATTCGCTGGATCTGGACAGTTAAGATAAACATTTGTTCGGAGTTGTGGCTCTTACAATGGACGCGCAAGGCAGGAGCCGGTGTAGCCCTTGCTGTGCCTTTAGGACCTGAGCTTTAATAAACTGCTGACTAGTGAAGTAGGCAAGTAGGGCAGAGTAGTGTGGACAAAAAAAAACCTTTGAACTACTGTGATGGTATGTTCTTGATACCATATGTTTATGTGAGCGAGAGGTGTCAACATCAGTACACGGAGAGCATGATCTGACATGGCAGCTGTGCCACAAACTTAGTGTGCCCTTAACCGTAGGACTTGCCAAGTTCTGGCAAAACTCATAGAAGAGTTGGAGCCCTCCTTTGAGAGTTTTGATTCTGTTTTCATTAGCCAACAATCATAACAGAAATAGGTAAGTGTGAATTGACTTTCAAACCCACAATGAGAGTCGACAACATATTATTTATCTGGGTAAAAAGCCAAACTCACAACTCACGCATCACCCAAATCATGAAAAGAGGAAAGAAACACTCATCTACTTCGTTTTCAAGCAGAACCAGTATAATTTTCATATAAAAAGGTAACAGCTGATCCGGTCAGACAGGGCTCTTCTAGGAGCTCCTTGAGGTGAAAGCTCCCCGAGGCCTTCACCTCAAGGAGTTAGATGAGATGAGTTCACCTGAAATGAGAGCCATAAACAACACTCCCTGAGGCCTTCACCTCCACGTGTTTGCGATGGAACCTCTCCAAGGCCTTCTGCTTGAGGAGTGTAACAGGGAGAGGTCCCCTAAGTTTCATGGGAGCGAACCCATGAGGTCTTCACCTTGAGCAGGTAAACGGATAGTTCCCCTGCAATGGGGGAGACCCAGCAGCTCCACTACAGTTTTCACCTGATCCTTCAGACAGGGGTTCTTCGGCATCACACTACAGTACTAATAGTAGACGACTCCTCAGACCTGCTCTGTTTGCTGGGCAGAGACTTAAGGTACTCCAAGTGCCGCCGAGCATCCTCCTGATTCTGTCGGACGTAGTGGATGAGGTACGAGATCACCATGGCGAACCAGCCAAACATGGTGACCAGCATGGCCACGTCCGTGGTCTTCTTGTAGAGGTTGCACAAGTCCACATCCTTCACAACCTGCAGGAAAGGCTTGTTGGCGTACTCCTCCTGAACGGCAGTATTGCACACAATCCCACTCGAAGAGGCGGGGTCCAGCTCCACCTGCCGGATCAGCTCCTGCAGCATGCAGTCACAGAGCCAGGGGTTGCCTGAAAGGTTCATGCGGGCCTTTAGGCTACTGAAGACCTCCTTGTTGACGGTCACCAGCTTGTTGGAGGACAAGTCCAAGGAATGCAAGCTTTCAGACAGGCTCTGGAAGGCACCAATCTCTATTCTGGCAATGGCGTTGTGCGACAGGTCCAGCTCCATTAAGGCAGGCAGGCTGCGGAAGGCATCACTGGGGATGAAGGTGATCTGGTTAAAGTCTAGGAAGAGCTTGTTTGTGTCGTTGGGGATGTCTTTGGGGATCTCGGTGAGCTGTGCACTGCTGCAGCGGAAGGTTTTGTAGCCGTCCTCCTCGGCATGGTAGCATCCTTTGGGGAAAGTGGTGGCCGAATGGAAACACAGGGCTATCAGCACAAAGCTGTGCAGCAGCAGCCACATAGCAATGGAGTGGCGCAGGAACCAGTTCGCGAGAGGCATGATGCGTCGCAGGCATGCTCATGTGCTCATCAGAAGTCCTTGCTGCTGTCATGCAGACTCCCAGGTCCAGGCGAAAATCACAGCGAGTCTGTAAAGAAGAGAAAGAGAAAGTCAGGGACCGAAAGAGGATCCAACAATGTCTACATGGCTTTGATGGTAGTGCAGTACAGGCCACAACATTAGAAGCTTCCCTAATGCACAGAAACATGCACAGCAGAGTTTTACACATTGTGCACCTTGTTTGTCAACTCTTGTCCACTTTTGAAGACACTGCTCCACAAAAACCCTCACCATGAGGGTATCTTGATGAAAATAATAGTGTCTAACAAAGTTTTTTAATGAACCAGAGGTACAGCCTAAATTCCCATTCATCACATAAGCACCCATGCAAACTTAAGTGACTGAGAGCCCTGGTGTTAGGGGCTAGAAAATGTGTCCGATAAGAGCCTGGCCTGCTTAAACCGCATGCTTCAGCCATAAGATGGCTGCTGTTATATTGGATGTATCACCTTCAAAGCCCTCTCCTACAAACAACCGGTCTATCTTCAGTGCAGACTCAACAGTGTGGGGGGTGGGATATCATCTCACAAGAAAATAGAATACACTCACACTGGAGTTAAAAATAGAAGTAGGTCAGTCGTTCTATGAGTTTGTCTCAACACTTTGGAACTCTGGCTTGGAGGAAATCGTTCCTCCTTCTCCAAGGCCTGAAGGAGCCATTTTGCTGACACCTACTTCCAATGCTAACAACACTTAGCTCTCGTTATGTAGTTGTGAGTTTGTTATACTGTATAGCAGGGATGTCTAATGTTGGTCCAGGAGGCCTAGATTAATGACATACTTTCAGGATGGTCACTGAGTTTTGTAAATGCTGGTATTTAGTGCACGCCGATTTATCTTATGTGGACATCCCTCTTGGACTTAAGTCGGGTATACAGCTGAATACGGCCCCAGTTTATTCTTTTGCCTCTATGGTGCGGTAGGCACTACAGAAAAAATTATAACGAATAAAGAAATCTTTGGGGCGGGCCTAATAGACTTAAAGAACAAATAAAACGCTATGCTTCTAGCAGACCACTGAGGTGGCTCTTTTTTAGTTCGAAGCCTACCAGGAAGCACTGCTGTCTGGTTGCAAAGACATATCGGGGACATGCTGAAAGCTTCCCACTCTATGCTACTCCACAACACTCTATGACACTCTACGCCACAGCACTCAACAACACTCTGCTCCACGACACTCTATTCTACTCCACTGTACACCAGTCCACTCTACTCCACTCTACTTCACGAAACTCCCCTCTACTCTACTCTGCACCACTCCACTTCACTCTATAACACTCTACTCCACTCCACTTTACAACACCACTCCGACACTCTATGACACTCCACTCCATGAAACTCTCCTCTGCGCCACTAACTTTTAGACATGCTGAACAGCATTTACGCTGGTGTACCACATGGCTAAAAGACATTGGCAAAGCTAGTAGCTCTTGCATAGACGAGACCTATGGGCTTTGCCAATGAATGTTTGTGAATTAGCCAACATGGAAAAAGAACCTCATGATCTCAGTGGGCCTAAATCTAGACAGCCCAGGAGAATACGTATCTGCATTTGCTGCTTAGGAATTTGATGAACGATATCGGTTCAAGAGATGAATGTGTCACTAGCAAAGCTCTCCTTTGGTGCAGATGAGGGCTGTGCACTAGGCCCCAATCTCTCTTTTCTTCTACATTACTCCGGCTTCCAGGTAAATGTATTGATTGAGAAGAGAGAGTAGTTCTGCAGACACTCTTGAGAAACAGAAAACGTCCATGCCATCCCTTGCTACCATGCCCCACCCCAATTTCTGCCAGGAATGGTTTGTCTCTCACTAATTGTCTTTAACTCTCAATATCTCACTGGTATGCACTGCGTTCTTACTCAGCTCCTGCCCTGCTGGTGAGGTCTACTCAGTGAGAGTCAACGAGTTGCGTTTAGGTTACAGTCACCAACAGAACATCTATTACCGGCCCAGTGACCTGCACTTACTACCATCATGGTTACTTCTCAGACACTTCACGGCTGTGCCCTTGTATCCTCCCAGTCCCCTTCTGTGCCACGCAGTTTATCCCTGTCCGCATTTTTGTTCCCATGTCTTTTCCCACCTCATTGGGCTCTCTAAGAGCCCCTTTTCATTTACTACTCCCTCCCTGTCTATGCATTGGAAGCCTCCTCTTCCCAGTTCTCCTGTGTCCCCAGTCTTTACTTCTGCCACATTTCTCAGTGTGAGAGGGGAACTGCAATAGTGTCTGGACAATGTACTTTGCGACCAGCGTGACCCTGGTTACAGACATCCCCCTACTAGTTCAATCAGTACAATCAACCCAAAAGATTGTGTATTGTGCCTGAACACCTGCTCGCTCCCATCAGCCTCTGCAGAAGACAGATCCCAGCTCAATGCCCCAATCAATACAGAGGAAATCCACTCGGCCATTAAATCCCTCATGCCAGGTAAGGTTCCAGGCCGCGATGGGTGCTCAGTGACTTTCTACAAAAAATTCCACACTCTACTATCAGGACCTCTACTAGCCCTGTTCCATTCGTATGCTTCCACAGGCTGTGTCACTGCCTCGGCCTCTGACGCCACAATAGTTGTCATCCCAAAAGAAGGAATGGACGTACTGGATGTCAAAAACTACAGAGCGATATCTTTAATCAATATTGACTGTAAAATATAAGCTAAAATCTTGGCACAAAGACTAGAGAAAGTGATGCTAAAACTCGTTGCCCCAACCCAAACTGGATTTTTTAAAGGTAGGCTAGCCGCTGACAACATTGAGTCTTCTGCCACGCTCTCGAAAAAGCTCAGTCATCACCCTCACCCACCGCAGTGATGGCTCTCGATGCAGAAAAAGCCTTTGACAAGGTCTCCTGAACCTTCCTGTACCAACCACTGCGCAAATTCCAACTAGGCGAGATCTTCATCCGAATGGTGATGGCTCTCTATGCAACACCAGTGGCGATAGTCAGGATAAACGGCTGCTTGTCCAACTCATTCACATTATCCCAAGGTACCAGACAGGGATAACCCCCTCTCTCCACTCATATTCCTATTAGTTATTGAACCCCTCTTATACTCCCTACTAGTGAACAATGACATCAAAGGCGTCCAATTCCAATCAGGCAGCCAACTTGTTGCAGCTTACGTGGACGACGTTCTAATTTTCACTTAAGTTGCAGACAAAGCTAGTCCCCACATTATATCCAAAATCAATAACTCCTCTAAGGTATCTGGCTACACTCTTAACCACAACAAAATGGAGTTCTTCCCCATGAATATTCACTGCACCCCCGCGATTCTTGGCGACTCGGTCCTGAAATGGCAACCTGAGGCGCTCAAATATTTAGGCATCTTGTTTGGCAAAGACCTTCATGCCTGTATCTCAATCAATGAAAGTAAAAACACTTTCCAAAATTAAAGACCTATTACACTCCTGGTCTCCCAAACACCCAACATAGTGGGGCAAGGCTGACACAGCGAAAATGATGATAGCGCCCCTAGTCAATTTTCTCTCCAGCATGCTTCCCATAAACCTCTCCAATCTCTTCTTTAACGCAGTGGACAAGGCTATCTCGAATTTCATATGGAAAGGAAAGAGAGCTAGGATCGCTGGTCCCACCCTAAAACTGAGCAAATTCAGGGGAGGCCTAAACATACCTGACTTCCATAGATACCAAAAGGGATTTCTGGCCGCCTAGGGTAGTGGGTGGTTTAATAAGACCACTGACCTCCCCTCCCCATGGCTCAAAATTTAATTCCAGCTACTCTCCCCCATCCCGCTAAAGTCCACTCTGACCATTTGCGGCCTCCAAACACTACCTGTGGTGCATTCATTTCCCATAATAGCAGATAAGGTATCAGCCCTTCTACGTGTTTTTAAAACACTGACCAACCATCTCGCCGACTCTACCATGGCTTCTCTATGGCATAACCACAAAATTAAACTAGGAGGCAGAACCCTATTCTGGAAACAATGGCCAGAAAGAGGTGTTAACTCTATTGGAGACATAGGCACAACACTAAACCCCGTCCCATTTGCTGACCTGAGCTCGCGCCATGACCTCCCCCAATTGAATTCTACAACTTCTTAAAACTCAACAGAACCATTAGGAGGCTCCCGAAGCCACACAATCCTAATCTTCTCGACATTCTGAGAAAACTCAAAAGAATAGGTCATGCCACATCTCACATCTACAAGCTATTAGACCCTCCTAGGCTACACCTCCTCAAAAACCTAAAAAAGAAATGGTCTTCTCATATTCCAGAAGACCTAGTCTCACAAGACCTAGTCTCACACTTCTCAGACACTGCCTGGCATAGAATCCTGCACACTCCTTTCCTGGCTAAAACTACATCTGCATTCGCACAATCCAGATTTTAGTTGATACATAAATCCTATTAGACTCCATCTGGGCTACACAAGCTGGGGATCCTACATTCAGACAAATGCTGGTGCTGTGAGAACATATGTTCTTCACATGCAAATGGGCTCAACCGCTATGGTCCAAAATACAACAAACCATTCAAGACATCTTTAAAATTAAATTCATTCCAACTCTTCTGACCTCGACATTTGGCCTTGCGGCACACCATCCTAACATCAACCTATCAACGCATGACTTGCTTCTACTCGATCTTATGCTAGCCCTAGGACCAAAAATAGTTCTACTAGAATGAAAATCCACTACAGAAATCCCCTTTAAGAAATGGCAAACTTTTATGTTCCATCAGATGACATTATGTACAAAAAGGTACACATGCGTGGCCTATGGAATTCACTCGACCTATATCTCAAAAACTGCATCCTCCATAGCATCCAATCTCAGTGTGATAATCATGTCCACTCACCTTACGCCTTGTAGACCTGCCTTAACCACACACCAGTGGACCTTACCCCCCTTCCTCTCCCCACCCCTGTATTTTCTCTCTTTCTATGTCTCCTATCTTTCTCTTCTTTCTTTTCTGCCTCAACTTCCCGCACACTCAGGAATTTCGATTCCTGCCCGATATAGGGTGCCTTTGCTTTGCTCTCCTCCACCATTGGGGTACCCCTGCGTGGTTCTCCCACATTTGCTCCCAATTCCCATTTGCTACTGGAAACCCCGAAATCATCTCTCCTCTCATTGTTAACTCCTTCCAACATACCGCACTTTCTTTACTTCATCACTGCCTACCAAAAGAATTGTATGCTGTTCTATATCACACCCTCTAGTGTGCATATACTTTCTACTATGTAACAGTTTTTTCTATGCTAACCAATAAAACTGTTTGAACAAACAAAACAAAAAAAAGATAATTGCCAAAATGCTGGCCACCCTCTTCCTTGGAGTGACTGAATCACTGGTGCACCCGGACCAATGCAGCTTTATGCCAGGTCGCTCCATGCCTCACAATATCCAGTGCACAAGACCCTGGCTTTCTTGATTCATCTGGAGGGTCCTCTAGCTCTCTTACTGGTGAACCTTGAGAAAGTGTTTGACTCGTTAGAGTGAGACTACTTCTTTGAGTTGTTGGAGAAGCTCTACTTTGGGCCTATATTCCTAGGTTATGTTTGTCTCTTCTACACAGATTTGGTTACAGGGGTCAGTATAGGTGGCGTGGCGTCTGGGCCTTTCCAGTCGGGAAGGGAACTAGACAGGGGTGCCTACTATCCCTGGTACCATTCGCAACTGCGACTGAGCCAGATGGCGAAATGGGTCTAAATTGACGCTCTCCTGCGGGAATGTGAATGGGCTCCTGCCGTGGCAAACATGATCTCTTTCTATGCAGATGGCTTCCTACTGTTCCTTCAGAGGCCAGATGTGCTTGGGTTTGTGCTCAAACTTGGCAACAACCAGTGAGACTGGAGGCACCAAACCTCCAGTGACAGCTGGTTTGACGATTGCCTCAGAGGGTTCTGATATCTTGATGTTCACATTGCCAGCTACGAAACTTGTGCATGGGAGCACAATCTGGTTCACCTGATTGTGAGGCTACAGAGTGCCTAGCATTTTGGTTGCCACTTTTGCTATAATTGATGGGACGTGCTGCCATGTTTAAAATAGTCGACTTACTACAGCTGCAGAACTACTGATACGGTTAACCAAACCACTTCTTAAACCATATCAGCACAATGCTCCGATTTATTCTTGTGGGCGGGAAGGGCTCCACACATTGCTCTGTCCAAATGCTAAAAGTCATTCTATGATGGTGGGCATGGGGCAGCAGATGTTATGACATACTATCATGCAGAACATTTGAACATTTTAAACAAACTGCTGTGTGATCAGCAGGAAGATCCCACATTCACCACCAAAAAATGGAGCATTGGAGATACGTACCCCTTACACTTACTAGGGGGAAGAGATCACATTTACCGATCACCACAACCACGGTTATTAACCTAAGGCAAGGAGGCTGAGAGATATGTGGTGGCATATCCGACTCACCAAAGAGACGCTGCTTTGGATGGGAACTGTCCTTGGAGATGTCAGCGCCATTGAGGGGTTTCATGGTTTGGATGCTACTGGCATATCGATATTGGAGGGTATCATGAAATGAAGGATGCAATGTGCTCCTTCGCGTATCTTCAATCCACATACAACGTGCAAAAACACCAATTTTATAAATCCCTATAATTAAGATACACTCTGTTTCCACAAATTTAAGACATGATGGACCTCTCGACTTTGACCCGCTGGCAGCGAAGCTCTTATTGAGAAGACATGGGTGCACATAAGATATCCCAGCTGTACCACTCATTGGTAAACCACACCCTGACACCTTTGACCCCATTAGGCTGGCATGGGAAAAAGATGTTGGTGCATTCTCTGATGAGGACTGTTAGATGGCCAGGATGGCATCACGTGGGGTAGCGAATGCCACCCAATACCGGATGATTCCACTGAAGCACAGGGCTTATCACTTGTCAAAAGAATGTGGTAGTAAATTGGAAAAAATGATATTGCACAAAAGTGGCAGAACAACTGCTCGCCCATGCTAGAGAGCTGGGCATGATGCTTTAGATCCTAAACTACCAATAACATGGCTCCCAGCAGAAACATGAAAAGGTTTGGGGGGACCTGAATGGACCAAATCATCACACTTTAAATTTGCTATCCGATAAATACAGAAATAAATCATGCTTAAACTTACTTTTACACTGCAAGCTTTTTTTAATTTTTCGCTGAGGACTTAATATACAAGCCAGAGCTATTGGCTTTACTAATGCTTGTTTAAAGCTAGATTTCCCTCTGAACTAATTTTCCTACATGGAATTTAAATATATATTGGTATTTCTTCATAAAAGTCTTCTGCATTCCAACTCAGATACTTGTGCTCGGCCAACCTACCAGAAAGCTAGCAAGCTGGTGGCTCTCTTTCCTCCTCTAGCAAGCTGAGATTTAGGGTTAGGCTGAAAGAGACTTTAAAGTTGTTCCTAGGCCTTGGGTCCTTCGGGATGGATGGAACAAAGCTTCCCTGTCTTCAGTCTTCGCTACTTGCTTTGTAATCAGCCTAAACCACCCCAGAGGAGTAGACAGAAGGCCAGAGATCCTTTGCTGTGAGCCCCTCATTTCTACTGATAGTTGTTGCAAGGAAACCAATGTAATAAACATGGTATATCCCCTTTGCCCAATTACCATTCAGAATTTGTTACAGCCTCTTAGAAAGTGTCCTGTTTCCAGCTTTGACGCAGATGGTCCCTACTGTCTGCTTCAACCGGCTTTTTTTCTTTAGCTCTATCGCTTTGCTGTGATTACAGTTGCTGCTGTTTACTTCTGCTTACTTTCCCTTCACCCTCTGTTGCAGCTGGTTTCAGTTTGTTCTGATTTTAATCTCTGCTGCCACTTGTTTCTGCTTTAGTGGCCTTCAGACCCTGAACCAGCTTGCCTTCTTGCTTGTGTATTAGTAAATTCTGCCTTTTCTCCTCCCTGCCTTGTTTTCTTGTTCTGAACTCCTTACTTGGAAAGAGTTATTTCTTGTCCTCACCTATGACTCTTTGTATTCTAAGAACGGAGGTTGTTTCTGGAATCCCAGGAGACATTCTCTTCCCCATCCTGTTTCTTGTTTTGTTGTTAGTAACAGGAGACTTTATAGTATTGTCAATGGTGAAGGGGCATGTGCATGATTTCATCTGTGACATTGTGTGTGAGGTCAAGAGCAGTGCATTGGGGGCTGTGTGGCTTAAGATAACTACAGCACTGCAATACTTTGTTAGTTCCCATTGATTGTTCTATTGCCAAAAGTCATTAATTATCCAAAGTAGGGGAGTCACATATGTAAACTCCCCATTTGTATCTTGGGATCTAGAAATCCAGAATCTGATTTTGCTGAACTCTCACTAAGCAAGGAGAATAAGTATCTGTTAGTAATATAGCACTAAGCATTGTGTCAGTAATATAGCACCGAGGCATTTAATAAGTATCTGTTAGTAATATAGCACTAAGCATTGAATAAGTATCTGTCAGTAATATAGCACCGAGGCATTTAATAAGTATCTGTCAGTAATATAGCACTAAGCATTGAATAAGTATCTGTCAGTAATATAGCACCGAGGCATTTAATAAGTATCTGTCAGTAATATAGCACTAAGCATTGAATAAGTATCTGTCAGTAATATAGCACTAAGGCATTGAATAAGTTTCTGTCAGTAATATAGCACCGAGGCATTTAATAAGTATCTGTCAGTAATATAGCACTAAGCATTGAATAAGTATCTGTCAGTAATATAGCACTAAGGCATTGAATAAGTTTCTGTCAGTAATATAGCACCGAGGCATTTAATAAGTATCTGTTAGTAATATAGCACTAAGCATTGAATAAGTATCTGTCAGTAATATAGCACTAAGCATTCAATAAGTATCTGTCAGTAATATAGCACCGAGGCATTTAATAAGTATCTGTTAGTAATATAGCACCAAGCATTGAATAAGTATCTGTCAGTAATATAGCACCGAGGCATTTAATAAGTATCTGTTAGTAATATAGCACTAAGCATTGAATGAGTATCTTTCAGTAATATAGCACTAAGGATTGAATAAGTAATATAGCACTAAGGCATAGAATTAAGTGTCAGTAAATTAGTACTAAGCATTAAATAAGTATCTCTCAATAATATAGCACTAACCCATTGAATAAGTATCTGTCAGTAATATAGCACTAAGGCATTGAATAAGTATCTGTCAGTACTATAGCACTGAGGCATTGAATAAGTATCTGTCAATAATATAGCACTAAGGCATTGAACACGTATCTGTCAGCACTATTGCACTAAGGCATTGAACACGTATCTGTCAGTACTATTGCACTAAGGCATTGAATGAGTATCTGCCAGTACTATAGCACTAAGGCATTGAATAAGTATCTGTCAATAATATAGCACTAAGCATTGAATAATTATCTGTCAGTAATACTGCACTAAGGCATTGAAAAAGTATCTGTCCGTACTATAGCGCTAAGCATTGAATAAGTATCTTTCAGTAATATAGCACTATGGATTGAATAAGTAATATAGCACTAAGGCATAGAAGTGTCAGTAAATTAGTACTAAGCATTGAATAAGTATCTGTCAGTAATATAGCACTAACCCATTGAATAAGCATCTGTCAGTATTATAGCACTAAGCATTGAATAAGTATCTGTCAGTAATATAGCACCAAGGCATTTATTAAGTATCTGTTAGTAATATAGCACTAACTATTGAATATGTATCTGTGAGTAATATAGCACTAAGGCATTGAACAAGTATCTGTCAGTAATATTGCACTAAGGCATTGAATGAGAATCTGCCAGTACTATAGCACTAAGCATTGAATAAGTATCTGTCAATAATATAGCACTAAGCATTGAATAATTATCTGTCAGTAATACTGCACTAAGGCATTGAATAAGTATCTGTCCGTACTATAGCACTAAGCATTGATTGAGTATCTTTCAGTAATATAGCACTAAGGATTGAATAAGTAATATAGCACTAAGGCATAGAATTAAGTGTCAGTAAATTAGTACTAAGCATTAAATAAGTATCTCTCAATAATATAGCACTAACCCATTGAATAAGTATCTGTCAGTAATATAGCACTAAGGCATTGAATAAGTATCTGTCAGTACTATAGCACTAAGGCATTGAATAAGTATCTGTCAGTACTATAGCACTAAGGCATTGAATAAGTATCTGTCCGCACTATAGCACTATGGCATTGAATAAGTGATATAGCACTAAGGCATAGAATTAAGTGTCAGTAATATAGAACTAAGCATTGAATAAGTATCTGTCAATAATATAGCACTGAGCATTGAATAAGTATCTGTCAGTAATATTACACTAAGGCATTGAATAAGTATCTGTCAGTAATATAGCACTGAGGCATTTCATAAGTATCTGTTAGTAATATAGCACTAAGCATTGAATAAGTATCTGTCAGTAATATAGCACTGAGGCATTTAATAAGTATCTGTTAGTAATATAGCACTAAGCATTGAATAATTATCTGTCAGTAATACTGCACTAAGGCATTGAATAAGTATCTGTCCGTACTATAGCACTATGCATTGATTGAGTATCTTTCAGTAATATAGCACTAAGGATTGAATAAGTAATATAGCACTAAGGCATAGAATTAAGTGTCAGTAAATTAGTACTAAGCATTAAATAAGTATCTCTCAATAATATAGCACTAACCCATTGAATAAGTATCTGTCAGTAATATAGCACTAAGGCATTGAATAAGTATCTGTCAGTACTATAGCACTAAGGCATTGAATAAGTATATGTCAGTACTATAGCACTAAGGCATTGAATAAGTATCTGTCCGCACTATAGCACTATGGCATTGAATAAGTGATATAGCACTAAGGCATAGAATTAAGTGTCAGTAATATAGAACTAAGCATTGAATAAGTATCTGTCAATAATATAGCACTGAGCATTGAATAAGTATCTGTCAGTAATATTACACTAAGGCATTGAATAAGTATCTGTCAGTAATATAGCACTGAGGCATTTCATAAGTATCTGTTAGTAATATAGCACTAAGCATTGAATAAGTATCTGTCAGTAATATAGCACTGAGGCATTTAATAAGTATCTGTTAGTAATATAGCACTAAGCATTGAATAAGTATCTGTCAGTAATATAGCACTAACACATTGAATAATTATCTGTCAGTAATATAGCACTAAGCATTAAATAGGTATCTTTCAGTAATATAACACTAAGGATTAAACACGTATCTGTCAGTAATATAGCACTAAGGCATAGAATAAGTGTCAGTAAACTGGTACTAAGCTTTGAATAAGTATCTGTCAGTAATATAGAACTAAGCATTGAATAAGTATCTGTCAATAATATAGCACTGAGCATTGAATAAGTATCTGTCAGTAATATTACACTAAGGCATTGAATAAGTATCTGTCAGTAATAAAGCACTGAGGCATTTCATAAGTATCTGTTAGTAATATAGCACTAAGTATTGAATAAGCATCTGTCAGTAATATAGCACTAACACATTGAATAAGTATCTGTCAGTAATATAGCACTAAGCATTAAATAGGTATCTTTCAGTAATATAACACTTAGGATTAAACACGTATCTGTCAGTAATATAGCACTAAGGCATAGAATAAGTGTCAGTGAACTAGTACTAAGCATTGAATATGTATCTGTCAGTAATAAGCATTGAATAAGTATCTGTCAATAATACAGCACTAAGCATTGAATAAGTATCTGTTAGAAATATAGCACTAAGCATTGAATAAGTATCTGTCAGTAATATAGCATTAAGGCATTGAATAAGTATCCGTCAGTAATATAGCACTAAGGCATAGCATAAGTGTCAGTCAATTAGTACTAAGCATTGAATAGGTATCCGTCAGTAATATAGCACTAAGCATTGAATAAGTATCTGTCAATAATATAGCAATAAGCATTGAATAAGTATCTGTTAGTAATACAGCACTATGCATTGAATAAATATCTGTCAGTATATAGCATTAAAGCATTGAATAAGTATCTGTCAGTAATATAGCACAAAGGCATTGAATAATTATCTGTCAGTAATATAGCATTAAAGCATTGAATAAGTATCTGTCAGTAATATAGCACAAAGGCATTGAATAATTATCTGTCAGTAATATAGTACTAAGGCATTGAGCTTTCTTTGTTCCATAGGAAACCATGAAATCCACGGTGTGTTCTCCAGGTATGGCCAACGAAAGTCTGATGAGGTGGTTCTTTGCCAGCTTTTCATAATAAACACAGACGTATAATAAATGTAACTGCAACTAATTTACAAAGTCAGTGATTGTCCTAAATATCTCCAATGGAAATTTTTGCAGGACCCTCAACAGTTATGTTCTGCCAGTGGCATATATAAATAAATATATAAATAATCTTTATTCGGCATTGTCAGCCATAAAAGAGACAACATTAAAAAACGAATAAAACATCAACAACAGATTGGCATGTTTTCTCACTGACGTACTGATGACTGATATTATCATCATCGCATCTGCCCTCCAACAGGAGGTAATGTCTCTCACACCAGGGATAGTTTGGAATCCATGACTTAGAGACTAGGTTTAGAATTACCGAGTTTTCCTATCCTTTGGTGCCAGGTGAGTCCAGCGAATGTTGCCAGACCTGCAGCCTAGTTTCTGTCTTGTAGCAGTACTGAGCTTTCTCGTTCCTCTAAAGTATCTTCAGTGCAGACTTTCACTCATAGTTTGAATTATTCATTCTCACCCTTGGCTGATGCTGCTTGTTATGAGTAATGGCTTCATATTTGGTGCATTTTTCACACTGACATCTTCTGTCAGAGCAAATGGACCAAGAGAGCTTTATTAGTGACACAGGCACAGAAAAACCCACACTACTCTGTGTTTGTTGCCTGTAAATGGCCTCTTCCATCTGGGAATGGCCTTTAATCTCTTCGGAGATCGGCTTCTGCTTCCACCTGATTCAGTCTCCACTCTCAAGAGATCTGCTTCTACGTCCGCTTGGTGTGGCCTCCACTTTTCGGAGATCGGTTTCTACTTCCACCTGGTTTGACCTCCATTCTTACCTGAGACCTGCCTCCTTTATCCCCTGCAACTGGCTCCACTTGCGTCTGAGACCGGCCCCATGTACCTTCAACCAGCCTCCATTTCCACGTGCATGCAGCCACCAATTATAACTGTAACCAGCCTCCACGTCCATCTCGGACCGGCCTCTTGTTATATCTGAGACTACCCTCAATCTCTACTAGAGACCAGCCTCCATTTACGCATGCAAAGGCTTCCTCTTACAGTTGCGGCCGGCTTCCACTTCTACTGGTGAGATGTTCCTATAATGCTATATCAGAGGTTCTAGTTACATGTACAAAATCCCTGACCTTCGGCTTCTTGGTTCGCCACAGTCACTGTATTGCACTGAAGACCCAAAATACACAGATACCTACTAGATTTGCAAAATATCAGGAATTTTGCAACCTGTCAATCAGGATCTCAATGGAGCAGTCAAGTGGCTTGTGAGGTCAGATCAATCCATTTTAAGTCATAAGTAAAGCAGCAGTGTTAGAAGTGGGTGGTGTGCAGTCACAGCACTGTAAAACATTGATTGCCAAAGGGAAATAGGCCAGTTTCAGTGAAAAGCTTGCAAAAACATTCTTTGCTATGGAAACAATGCATGTCTCCTGCATGCAGAAATGTTTTAAGGTGTTATATGGGGCACTGCAAACACTTCTACAGAGCGCACTGCAAACTTCTTTACAGGGTGCACTGCAAACACCTTTATAGGGTGCACTGCAAACACCTTTACAGGGTGCACTCCAAACATCTTTACAGGGTGCACTCCAAACATCTTTACAGGGTGCACTCCAAACATTTTTACAGGGTGCACTGCAAACACCTTTACAGGGTGCACTGCAAACACCTTTACAGGGTGCACTGCAAACATCTTTACAGGGTGCACTGCAAACATCTTTACAGGGTGCACTTCAAACATCTTTACAGGGTGCACTTCAAACACCTTTACAGGGTGCACTGCAAACACCTTTACAGGGTGCACTGCAAACACCTTAACAGGGTGTACTGCAAACACCTTTACGGGGTGTACTGCAAAATCCTTTACGGGGTGCACTGCAAACACCTACACTTTTTTCCTCCTTGATATTCCTATTTCTGTTTTCAGCCATATTATAGCACACTACAACCAGATGTAGCAATGGGCAGCCACATCAACTCCACACTGAAACCCAGTGAACATGTTCACTGATGCTACACATGATACAATCATCAACAGTAATGGCCGAAGCTGCCTCGTTGGGGCTTTGGTGTCAGGTACATCGTATTGCAGAAATGAGTTCAAATGTGCTATAAAGAACTCAATCTGTTTGAAAAAGGAATAATATAAACAATATATGCACAGACACACAGAAACGTTTGTGGTGGTTCTTTTGAAGTGCCCTCTCAGGCAGTTCTCCAGACACAGCCTTTATGTAGATTGATGCTCCTCACAACAGCAGAGTATCAAGCAAGAAGTGCCCACAAAGGAGGCACAACAAGGTGTGAGTGTTTTGCACCTATCCACAGCCACACTGACCGTGGTAAGAAAGAGACAAAAGGCTGGCTCCACTAAAAGGGCTCTTCACACTCTGGGGCAGGGTGGGTCCTTCACCTCCAACCAGGGCCGGACTGGCCGTAGCGGGCACCGGGCATTCCCCCGGTGGGCCGGAGGGGTGGGGGCCGGTTTTGTGGAAGCAGGGGGCCGCTTTTCTTACAGGGTGTCGTTTTTGCAGCAGTGCTGCAAAATCGGCCCTCTGTAAGAAAAGCGAGAGCAGTGCTTAGCGGCTAACAATCCCCTCCCTCCCGTTCCCAGGGCCGGTGGAGAAGCAACCTGCCAGGGCTGGTTGCTCTTCCCAGTCCGGCCCTGCCTCCAACATCTACCAAAAGGCAGAGCTACAGAAAAACGAATCAGCTGTCCTATCAGTCAAAGGTCGGTTTGAGTTTCTAAAGGAGCCTTGTCTCCCCTTTTCCCACTTGTGTCTAGGTCTCCTCTCTCCAGCTTAAGGAGGTCAGCAATACACTTCCACTGTCTGGGAAACAACCTCACCTCCATTGTGTGCCCAGGAACAGGCCAGGGGCTTCCAAAATGGAACTCACGGGTCACTCATACACACATAATGCGTGTATCACATAGGTCACAGGCACAAACACACAACATACACGTGGGATGTTAGTGCTAGGTACCTTTTGTGTCCACAGCTGCTCTGCTGTAGGAGCAACTTCAAATAGGATTAGGTAACAAGGAGTACAAATCCGACTGCTTGTAGGTGAGATGCTCTCAGCCAGTGCCAAATAACTCATTTTTAGTGAGTGATGCAATCTTTTAATGCAGTGATATTAGGATAACAAGGGAAGATCATCAAATGAGACTTTTTCTAAACAGAGGAGTCTGTGCCACCTCCTCTTGTGCAGTATACAGACCCTATGCCGAGCTTGGGATACTCCAAACTGGTTAAGACGGCTGCCCAAGGCTTGTCACACAGCAGGTTTGGGCTCTCAATGTTTCTTGCACGCTCAAGCAATCTGCCAGGTACATAGACCACTACATAATGTTGATTTTTCTACATCTTTACATGCACAGATTGCATGCGGTCCGGAAGAGCCTCCTCTCATTGTATTCATAAAACCCTGCATGAAAAATTGGCCTGGACTTACAACCTTTGATTTTTTTCCTGTTCTTCCATTCCTCAGAGTGACCCTCTTCGTCCATCCTCTGAGAGCCTCTGCTCTCTGAGTAGAGCCTTCTCTCACTTACATGCCTGTCTGCCTTAATCTCTGTTATTGAAGGTCTGCAAATGGCCTACACTGCACCCTCTCACTGCAGCCTAACAATGCCTAATCTTTGACAGCCTCTTTACTCATCTCCCCAACAATTTGTATGAACACATAGAACCCCAATGACAATCAAACCTAAAAAAACCTAATCTACAACAAGGAAATAAGTGAAAACATGTAATGTGTCTTTTCTTGAGAGCACAGGACTGATCACAATAGCCAATAACTATTGCACTAACCTTGGGTCCGGAGTAGCATTCTACTAGCAGTACTTCAGCGCCTCGTCAGGGGATGTAAGCACTATATAAATGCATTTCAATACAATACAATACGAAGTGCTACGAGGCCATGAAAGCTGCAGCTGTGTGCTACACAGGAGCCAGTTACCACGATAATACGGGATATTTATTACAGTCAGAAACAGCAGCATTATAGATATTCGTGAGTTGCTCAGACCATAAAATAAGGAAACACACTTTTTAAAATCGCGAATACCTTTGACCCCATTTGACAAAGCTGCACCAAAGTTTCTGAAAAAATTAAGTGTACATTTTAGAGCCACGGAAATGTGATCAACAGGGTTTGCGAAACTTTAATATGCCCCCTTCCCAAGCCTTTCCTTACTTGTAGATCACACCATAGTAGGGTAGATCAGCACAAGAGCTCTCTGCAGAACTGTATGTTTTAGTAAAATACACCTAGTAAACCTGCTCCCAAATGAAGTTGGATATCACTGCAGTATGACAGGAATACTGTAGTGCGAAGGGTAATTCATCATCGAATTGGGCGAGTTAATAAGATATTTTAATCAGATGCAATCTGATTACTTAAGTAAACTGCATTCTGCACCTTCCCCAATAAAAACAAACGTAGAAAGGTTCAGTTTAGCTACTGTTACTTTGCAGCGCTATGAAGAATCTTTTGGGCGCTATACAAGCACGCACAAAGAGGGACTTAAAAATGTACATAAGTACTTTTAAATTTTTATTTTTTATTTTTACAGTTTGTAGATCTTATAGTTTATTCCCATTGCTTCGTTCGGCCACTCAGAGCAGCCTTTGGAATGCCTGCTTCCGGGCCCTCCTTCACCCTCTCTGACCTGCTTCTCCACGTGGCCTACAATGTTAGACACGTGCCTGTCACCTGGCCCTTCCGCTGCCCGCACCACGGCACTCACCGGCTGCAAGGCAGCACAGCTCCCTCCCATGAAGAGCTGATAGAACATCTCAGAGAGGGTAACTCGAGCACGGCTCCAGGGGGTGCTTCTGCCGTCGCTTTCCCACTATAGCTTGCGCTCGCGCCGTCAGAGGGCCGGCCACGCGCCACGTGCTGAAGGCGAGATTCCTTCACTGAGGCACCAGTGAAGGGGCAATGAATGAGCCCGTCATCAGCTCCCTCAGCTTTTCGAAGACCAGTACAGCCTGCAGGGGCTTAGCTTCAGAGGGTAGTGTTTGGGGTGTGACACCCCCCAAATAAATACATCCTTGGCTGGGTAGTTGGGTCTGGGGCCGTGAGTCGGGTCTGATATGTCTGTGTCAGTTTTTTTTGTCATCCTAATTTTGCTAACAGGTTTTACCTTGTTCATTTTTTAAACAGAATCTTAAATATATTTAAGCATAGATTTCCCAAAATTTTGCTTCGAGGTTGGATCATTTTGTTGACGCAGCCCAGATGCAAAATCCTTTTGGGTATTTACAAAGCCACACAAATGTAGATTTGCGTGGCTTTCTAAGAAAAAATAAAGCAATGCATTTCATTACTTGGCATTGGGCGGGCATTCCAATGGTGGTACATGGGTGTTCACCTCCATCCACCAATGGATTTTGAGGCAAACCCATATTTACATAGACACAGATTTATGAAGATTTTGCATCTAGGTTTGTCACTTCTTTGAGGCAGCCTGATGCAAAGTCCTTCTTGGTATTTAGAAACCCATACAAATGTTAATTTTTGTGGCTTTGTAAGAAGAAGCAACGTAACACAGAACATTGTGCTGCATGTGTTGCATGGCATTAGGTAGGCTTTCCATGGGTGGTGCATGGTTGTGCATCCGACCATGGATTCTGATGCAAACCCATATTTACAAAGAGTTGTACACATGGGTTTGCGCCAAAATGCTGCACCTGCCTAAGGCTGGCGTGACGCTGAGAAATATATATATTTCTCCTAGTTATTCCCTCTTGGTATGTTCTGCAGCACACATACAAAGAGGAAAAAGCCTCCATGGACAGCTTTGGTGCAGGAAGGTACCGCTTCCTGCACAAAAACTATCATGACCATAACTCAGACACCCTTGCACTACATCGCAAGAGTGCCTGCGTCGGCGCTAGGAAGCCCAAAATGAGCCAGAACATGGAAAGAGCAGGACAAAGCCATTTCTTTGAAGATATTGAGCAGTTATGCTCTCTTCAGGTGACGTAACTCCGCATAGCAACTTTTCTTGCTGCGCTGCATTGCGCCACTTCTTTGTAAATATGCCCCTTAGTGACTGGTTTACCAAAAAAATAGCAAACCCGCACCCCTAGAAGTACTCCTTGAATGGATGCAAATGTCCTACTTTTTTTAAATTCACATACTTTGGCTGTAATAGGCTTGGAAATCTAAGCCAGTCCAGTCTCAGGTTTGCAGACACACTACTGGCAATCAAACACCCAAAAAGTGATTGGTGGAATGCTTGGAAATAGTCTAACCACTGTCAATACATCGGGTAGCATTCCTAACTACTGTTTTTCGTCAACTGCACCACTCAAGACAGAGGATGGTGTAAAGGCAGACAGGATGGCGGAGGAGTAAACTGTCTTTACTCCACCTGCCTTATTTAGAGATGTCTGCCAGCCAAGTGGACATCTCTATACACTGGCAGGAACTGACATCACGGTGGTTCTTGGTAATGTATGAAAAGTTTAATGGACGGCTGGCTTCTGCACAATTTAAATATCTCTGTAGCTACTCATCGTTGTGTGTCGCTGCTTGCACTGTCTCCCTCCCGCTTTGTTGTCTGACCAGTCTGCCCCTTCCCTCTCCCACCACTCCGCCGTTGCTGGCCTATCCCCCCTAGTGCATTGTTACCCTATTGTGGTTTATTGCCCCGTCTCTTTCCCCCTTCTGTGTTGTTGCTTCAGGCCGCCCGCATCCTTCCTCCTCCCCCCCTGTTGTTGCTTTCCCCATCCCCCCAGCACCTTTCTCCCATCACAGACTCCAGGACAACAACTAGACTGAAACCTGCCGCCTCCCTGGCAGACCGTGCAATGTAAGGCAGTGCTCCTTGCCTCAACTCTCTGCTGGAGTCCCACCGCCTCCGTGGCATACGGAGCCATCTAAGGCAAAACCCATCACCCTCCATCTCCTTGTGAGAGTTCCAGCGGCTCTCTTGCAGGCGGGGCGATATTGCACTACAGTTCCCCATTGTCCCACTGACGACTTGGAGCCGATATGAGCTTGGGCAGATTACCCACTACCCACCAGCTTCCTTCTAACACTTAGGCAAGTCAAACTCTACCACCCTCAAGCTTCTCGCGGACACTGTATGATCTTGTATCTGAAGTACTTCTTTAATCCGGCGGTTTCTTCATATGCAAACAGATTAATGATTGCATTAGGACAGCATACATCTCAGAGAGGTGCCACCTTTTCTAGACATATTATTCATTTCATTTTACAAAAAGGATAATTAAAAAAACCCGGCTTTGGTTTGTAAGTCAGGTTTTGAGAAGTTGCCTTAGCTCTTAGCGGAGGATGGGGGTTTCGATAAACTTCTCTGTGCACTGGGCTGGGGATATGTGTATGAAAAAGATAAGCTTTCTTTGAAAGGCAGAAGTTTGTGTGTTTAACGGGTTGATGCGAGCATTGTAATACTAGAGGCAAAATGAAAACAAGAAGCTGAGAGAAAACACTTTCAAAATTAAATGTAAATGATTTCTGTGTTGACAAATATTTATTGTGGAAAATACTAATAGTTATAGTGAACTTTGGGCAAGTACATGGCTTACTATTGCTTGGCTTACTTGTCACTCTTTAGCTGCTTATTATTCAGTAGCTTTCTTTCCCTTTCTTTGAAGCACCGGTTCTTTACCATCCTTTTGATTGGAGGACTTGTATCATTCTACTGCTCACATTCAGTGAACTATTTTTTAGGTCAAGCCTACCAGACAGTGTAAGCGGTCGGGATGGAAAAACAAACTATTGTGGGCGTACCAAGAAAGTACAGGGGCGTATAGCCACCTCCCCACCTTACCTACCATTGGTGGGCTTTATTGTCCCTCTCATTTACGTGCATCTTATCCAGTGGGTTTCCTTGTCCATTTTGTGTTTGTCCCTCACCTGGAGCATTGCCTCTTTACCTTCTCTCTGACTGGCTGGATTCCAATCTTCCATTGCTCACTTATAAGGAACTACTATTTCTTTTATGATTAACCATTGCTTGAGAGTGCATGTGTTTCCCAGCTCTCTCCCTCATATGCTTCTCCCCCATGTCAAATATCTGTCCCCACTCTCCATGTTGCAATCTCCCTCGTATTACCAGCCTTCGCTTGCTCGTGCTTCTCCCCGTCAAACTCCCTTTCTACCCCACAGTGTTGCTATCTCACTCATGTGCTTCTCCACCAATATTGTGTTGCTCTCCCACAAGTGCGGATTCATCCCCATTTGCTCCTCTATTACCCCCATGCCCACAGTCTTTTTTTAAATTATTTTTTGTGGCAGGTGGGAGGACCAGGCAGCAAATTGCTGCCAGCCCCTCTGCCTTAAAAAAAAGCACAGGAGCTGTACATGTTAAGCCTAAAAGCTAGGTACTTCAAAAAAGTTATTTTATTAAATGTCAAAACATGAACTTCTCAGGTTATTCAGGGCATGCTCAGTTTGCTCCCGATCGTGAAGTTAAAGTATTTGAGCACATGTAATGTTGCTTCAAGATCAGTTTATCAGTGCTGTACATATAAACACAACTCACTACAACTATTGTTTTGTCTCTGGTTCCTGGACAGAGACTGTTTGTGCGAGATCAGCGTCCTCTTTCCCACCAAGGTTCTTTCCAATAACACTCTCCCAAGCTCTCTCTTTTGTCCATTCTGCTCTAGTCTCTTCCTCACAAACTCGGAACCGCCCTTTATTTCCCACTCCCTCTCATATTCCCCCTCCCATGCCCTATTCTTCTCTAACCATTCCTTTCTCTCTGTCTCTTATGCACACTTTTCTCTAAAACCTCTTTAGCTTTCTCTGTCTCTCACACACATATCCTGCTCCGGTATCACGCTCTCACCCATCATACATTATCCCCGACCCTTTACAGCAACTTCTTCTCTATTTATTAAAATCCTTTTTCCATTCTTGTAATTTATTTTCCACCCCCCATAAACTATTTCCCATTTTCTGTTTCTCCAGCACCACAAGGTCATACAAATGCCAATAGCGCTATGCATATATAATCACTCCACGGCAAACAACAAATCACAAGTAAAAAACGTTGTCATTTACAACGCCAATAGTTCTAACTTTCACAAATGCGAGACCGATTGCATTGCAAATGATTGTTCTTTTTTTTACTGTCTATCACCACAAGGATATACCTGTTGGTAATGGACAGTAAAAAAAAAAAAGCCATCCACTCTAACTGGGAGGGGGGGGCGCAGGGGGGGTGGGGGTAGGGGTCAGTCAGATGGCTCAAAATCAGGCCGGTGGACTGTGAGTTTGGTGGAAAGGGTATTCCATCACCATTGCAACAGAGTACCTGTCCGCCAAACTATAAATCATCCCCAGAGGCCCACAAATTAGTACTAACCCTGCACCTCACATGAAGAGTCCATTCTGAACCTTGGTCATCACACACATTCACCCTGTGGCCAACTGCCTTTTTAGTTCGTAAATTTGAGATTCACAGCCCTCCGAATCTCAGTGACTAAGCTACACCCCTGACAGGCTGCCATGGCTTCTACGTAGTACAAAAGACAATGGTCCTAGACCTATTCTTTAGAAGGATATCAATCCAAACTACAATAGTTATTTGAAAACAGTTTCTTGAGCATGCACACGGTTAGCTCACAATAATTAATACATCTAATAAACTAAAAGTGCAACAACCAAAATTCGTCCAAAGTAGCAAGGGTTTATTCCTTCATAATTAAATCAACAGTACATTATTTACTGCAAGGGACAGAAGGAGGAAATGTGGGAAAGGGGTTGCTCCAGTGGAACGTGCAGAAAAAGGAGAGTGCTCCAGTGTTCGGGGGGTGAAGAAAAGATTTCAGACGGTGTGAGTGGAGAATTTTTACAATTGTTATTATGTTTAGACTGATACACAAATCTCAGTCTTTTTTAGCCAGGCCACATTTGAACATTCAAAATTCTTTTCAATTCAATTTAAGAGATTCACAAATGTATCCTCATGTGGCACGTTAGATATGGGGCTTGTGATACGGGCTAGAATTGATGGGCGTCGACGTTTCGACCCGACTTTGGGCTCAGAGGGCGATTTGAGGCCTCGGCCTGCGGGTCTTCCTCAGGACAATGTGGAGCAACCTGAGTGGCGGTGTGTTATCCGTGTTGCACATCCGAATAAGTTGGGTAACGCACTCGCTCGATAGGAGCATTTAATGCTGGTGCTTCCGAGTCATGCAAATGGCGTCCGCGGTCCGCACTGGTTCCAGGTCCACGACCACTGTTGGGTTACCCCATTTTTAGGTCGAGCCTCGAGTAGCGCGCAAGCGCTGCCCTGCGAGACTTATAGTTAGGGAGTTTGAAAAGCTGACCAGACGCTCGTGCGTCATGGCCTTTTACCTGCGGTTACGCTGCGCGGCAGACATGTGCTTCCAATTATCGTGCCCAGACGCGGGCGCGATAATTGGAAACACATGCTGGCTGTGCGGGGAAAAGGCCATGACGCACGAGCGTCTGGTCAGCTTCAAAGCCCAGGCTGCCGCGCTCGCTCGCCCCCGCTCCTCTCTTGTTTTTATTGCAGCTGTCTCTATTGTGCTCACTGAAGTTCGTCCCGGAGGAAGGTGCCACCTAACATCCGCCCGCCCCCTAAATGACTAGGTGTGGCTGTGGAAGTCTCTACTGAAAACCTCTTAGCAGATCTCACATCGATCGAGAAAAGGAAAAATGCTGACTTCGCTCAAGTGTGACGCGCAAATTTAGGTGTGCAATTACAGCCCCGACAGCAAGGTACGGACATTTACAAAGTATTTTGGCAGTTTGCGAGGCTGTGAGAACCGCAACAGCTTCAGACTGTGCACGATTTTTTTTCATTCACAGTTCAAACGAAGTCTGTTTTTTCGGGGAATACTGATGCATTGCCTTCAGGTTCGTAGACACTCATCCTCAAATTTACTAAATTGATGAATGGAGGGAGAGGGTGGGGCAGTGTTTTTCGTAGAGGAAAGGTGAGCAGACTTCTCAGCAAAATCCAGGTGTAACCTGAATCTCGCTACCTATGTCGGTCCAGGCAGCCTTACAACCTTCTGAGGCTGAGAAAACAAACACAATTTATGTAGGTCTCAGTTACACCTGGTCGTAGTGCCTTGAGACGAAATAGTTCGCAAACAGTGTGCTTTATCTCTACTTAATATGTCGCCTCGATGTCGGAAAAAATACACAGGTCGAGAGTCATTTTGACCAAAACCGATTTATTTTATGTTGAAATTCATTGGACTCGGTGAATATTTTAGGGGCTTATAAAATTGTGGCTAGCGATTTTTTTCTACATAACGTGTGTAATGTAATGTGAGGCCTCATCTTTTTAAATGAGGGTCATTTGTGAGTCCCCATCAAAATACCTGCAAAAGACCAATATCGAAAATATTATCATTAGGGGAGAGGATGTGGCGTAACGGACAGAAACGCTGATTTTGGCCTTGGTGACTTAGGTTCTAATCTCGGCACAACATCCTGTGATTCTGGGCTATTCGCTAATTAATCTCCCCATGCCTAACCAAAAACAAGCATTGGCATAGCCAATAGGTCTCGCCTTTGGGACCTTATAAGTGTTTAGCCATGCAACAGTTGATGTTGTTGCACCAAGGATATTGTGCTGCATAACTA
Source organism: Calotriton arnoldi (assembly GCA_963921515.1). Classification (NCBI taxonomy): domain Eukaryota; kingdom Metazoa; phylum Chordata; class Amphibia; order Caudata; family Salamandridae; genus Calotriton; species Calotriton arnoldi. Next base: position 2,454,357 of record CAWUFW010000543.1, on the reverse strand, counting down.
AATACTTATAAGGTCCCAAAAGCGAGACCTATTGGCTATGCCAATGCTTGTTGTAATGGCCATGGCTTCTACAGCACACCGAAAACCACAATCATTACTGCCGCCAGTCAGTCCCAGTCCAGCACCAAGCAGCTGCTATCAGCCTGCACCTGCCCTAGACCTCAATGAGTTCATGCCAGTGCATCACAACCCACAATAAGACCATCTCAGCAGCCTGCCCACGCCCCCTCTCTCACTGAGCCTGCATGAGCTCATCCACTGTTCAGTCCCAGCCCACCCAGAGACATTTAAAGGCACGGGCAGAGGGGATAACTGCCCAGGGGTCCCACCTCCTAAGGTCCCCCTGGTAAAGTGAGTGGGCAGACAAAACTCCTGCCAAAATAATGCTGCTCATAAAAAAATAGGTTATTTTTTAAATCTAACATCCCAGCATGCTTAACAGAAATTTAGGACAACATTTACTAACAAATACGCGGAGGAAAAGTCACGCAAAGCAGTGCAAAGAGGTTCCATTTTAGCTTTACGCTTCTATTGCCTACTTTGCGTCAGGAGAGCATTTACTTGGGTGGATTAGTGCAAGCACCCATTGGCCCAGATTACAAAGATTTAGAGCAGAGGTTGCATGTCAAAAGTGATGCAAACCTGCACAAAATATTTTTGGGGATTTACTTTGTAGTGCAAAACTTGTTTTCCGCTGGAAAGTTTCCTCAAAGTATTCCAAAGCGCTGCTCTGCGTTATTCTGCATCAAGAGGGTGTTCCATGAATGGATTCTGATGCAAAAAGCTATGTATTAACAATAGTAGACTGAGTTTTGCCCCAATCTATAACACCACTTTGAAGCAGGCGTAAAAAAGGAGAAATGCTTTCATTTCTCCTAACTTTTCCCACTTTGCATTTGTGTCAGCACACACCCGAAGTGGGACAAGTCTTAAAGCTAGTTTAACCATAGTATTTTGTATTGGAAGGGTACTCTACTAGAACAAAGTCTATGCTAGACATGTCGAAGACACCGTTGCGCTCAATTTTGGTTGCTCCGCTGCGTTGTGTGACTCCTTTGTAAATCTAAGTCACATTTTTTTTAAGGAAGTCTGATCTACTCAAGATAACCAGACCAGGCTTTGAGTCAAACAAGATCACCTCCGTGATGCAGGTACTAACATAGCATTTTCATTCCTGCAAACATAGCATTGTATGAGCCCTGGACGGTACAGCACATATACAATGTGTGGAATATTTATGAATTTCTCTAGGCATAGGAGTTTGTATTGGAAGAGTACAAATCCTATGCTAGAGAGTAAATACACCCCTATGCATCATAGTGCAAAGGTTGTGCGCTAGCATAGGGGTAGTGAGCAGCAGCAGGCCATTTTTTTAAATATGGTTCTGTGCCACTTTCTCCCCGTTGCACAACTCAGCAAAGCAACTTTGGCTGCTGCTCTGCATTGTCCTAAGAAATAAATCTGCCTCTTCGTATGCATGCCGGGCCTTCCCAGTCTTAATCCTTACGCTCTCAGGCAGTTGGCAGCTGTTCTCAGGCTCTGTCCTTACTTTACCTCACCTCATCTCCATTAACCCCGTCTCTTAACCTCTCTTTATCTCCACTTCTCAATGTACCTTCGCCTCTTTCTCTTTTCTATCTCAGCTCTCTACCATACCTTTGTCTACCTCACCTCTCTTCCAATATACCAAATACCTCACTCACCTTCATCTCTACCTTTTTATCAGGACCTTGCCACTCTCTCTATCACTCTCCGTGATTATATCTATAACTCTTGATCTCCTTTCTCTCCTCAGCTCTCGCTCTCTCTCTTCCTCACCCCTTTCTCTCTACCGCACTGCACTTTTTCCATCTGACCTTCCTGTATCTTTCCTCCATCTAATTCACTTCTCAGGCAACCTCAATTCCATCTTTTCCTCAGCTATCTCTGTCTCCATTCTATATTACTTTACCTCGCTCTACCTCTCACTCAGCCTTTTCGCTACCTCACCACTTCACTCCACCCCACATCTCTATCTCACTCCCTCACTTCTCCCTCACTACTTCACCTCTCTATACCCCAATGCTCTCACTCACTACCTAAACTATCAATTTTGCTCACCATTGGTTAACTACCTCATCTCTCCACCTCCCCTTTCTCTAATTCTACCTCTGATCCTTTCCTTATCTTTCTAAATATCAAACACCTTTCTGGCTCCACCTATTTCTTTACCTCTTTTTTTCTATTATAACTCCATAACTTCTCCCAAACACACAACATATATCTCGCTCTGGACTTCCTTCTCTTTTAACTCACCCCCTCCAACTCAAGTAGGCCTCTCAACCACTTTCTCCTCCGAAATCTCTTTCTCTAAGTCTCACTCCCATTGTGAAATATATTTGTGCTTGTGGGTCAGATATACATCCAGTAAGGAGCGCTGGAGCCAAGTGATGCCTTTGTGTAGTATTTTGTTTGCAAATAAGCCTTCAATAGGTTTTTTTCCCCTCCCCACCAATGCCGCCACCTCCCGGGAACTTGCCCAGTGTAACAGTTGTGTGAGTGGGTAGTGGTCCAGTCTGTCAAGATTCCAATTCTCCCTAAGTTCCTCACTTGTGATGATTCTCCCCTCCATGTGTACCTCTTTCAGTGTATGTGAGTGCGCGGTTTCCCATGCTGTAAATCTGGGGTCCTGAAGGTCTGATGGGAAATCTGGGTTATACATGATAGGGAACATTGGGAAGGGAAAGGTTGTAGGATCTCAAAAAAATCATAAAAATGTTAATAGACCTACAGGTCGAGTAACTTGAATAATCTACTCAACCTAACTGTAATGTACTTGACCCATAAACTGGTCTCAATTATGTTATTATTGGCAAATATTTTATTTTACAAAGTTGCCTTTTTCTTCATTCTCACATGAGTGCACCTTCAAATATGTGAGTTCAGCATTTCTGCTGTACAAAACAAAACCCTTTTGTTTGATTAAATAGACTAAACGTTTGCTCCATGTGTAATAAGAACCTAGGCCACATAAAGGGTACACATGCTCCCTGACTTGCCTCTATGTTTACTAACAGCATTGCCATCAGGGCAGGGGCAGGAGTGTTTCTCAAATAATGTTTAAACACTCACTTTTAATAAATATATTACTAAAGCATGATGTCGTAGCGCACTGTCATTTACAGACAGTAAATTCCAAGAAATGTGCAAAAACCTTCCCACTACGTTGCAGCTTTCCTGATAAAACTACATAGTGTATTAACAATAATCTGTAAAAATTGGGTTTTAGAAAACACACTTATCATTTGCACATCACTAAGTAAAGTGTTCTGATTTGTTTTTCGTCCATTTAAAAATATTTTTTTCATCACACAGAAATACAAAGAATGGGCTTTCACAACTACTGAAATATATTGTGACATGTTTGTACAGTTTACCTATTTAACTATTTAGCTATTTAAATGTGTGTTAGGAAAAACCTGATATCCTACAGCCTTTCATTTCACACTTCATACAGCAGGTCTGTCAGTTCACTTTACAAAATCCTGGAACTCTGCAGTCAGAGAAGGGAAACTAATTGTAAACTGACTTCTAGCCTCTATCTCTAAACACAGAGTACATGTGACAAGATAGATACAAGATTAAAGGCATCTTTATTGCCCCTTCACTTTCTGACTGAAGAGAACACCTGTTCTTTGTCAACTCGGTCCTAAATATAGCTCAACCTGATAAAATCGGACTCCCCATAGTGAGTGGGGGAGTAGATGTTTTGAGGCCTCCTTGCAGACCACCTGCTGCCAGTATCCTTAACACCTTGGCTGGGGCGCGAATTCCGCCGCGGTGCTGGACATTCCATTCTTGGGCGTGGTTCGGACGGCCCCCGGCCGTCGTGCGCACACGCCCACCGTGACTCATGACGGCCGGGGTCAGCTAGGTCACACTAAAGGGACAAAGTGCAGCGGTTGGATATATCTAGTGTTATCTTCCCCTCTGTGACGGACAAATGACAATTTGTTTGACAAACAGTGGGTGACAATGCAGGCAAGAAAGAGCTAGTAACAGAAAATAAAGGTGTGTGCTCTTTTGGAATTTCGAGGGAGGACCCTGCGTGACACTGGCTGCTCCCAAAGAAAGGATTCAGTATTTAGACAGCACACAGTATTTAGAGGCTGCCCAGGCTAAGCTTAGGCAAATCATAGGACTGGTGCAATCCCATTATAAAAACTCACCTTGATTGAATTGTATTATTACAAGCAAGTTGTGACGCATCTAGTTGCCAGTAAAATAGAAATGACGTATTTCTGACCCGGGTCGCGGCTCTCGGAGCTCGTGCCCCATGAGACGTGCATGTTACCGGACCCCTCCGTTGCCCTTCCTTGCGGAGGCGGCCATGCATAGCAGCCCGCGCACGCCTTCTGCTCTTGAGGTTCGGCTGATCGGTCGTACCACCTTACCTTCAGGGGAGGAAGGAGGAAAGGGGCCGACACTGAGCGAAGGTGAGCGACCAGGGAAGGGGGGGGAGCCCAAGCCCAGGAGCATCCAACCCGGAGCTCGATAGGCCCAAATAAGTCCCAGGGGGCCACGTGGGGAAGAAACAAAGTAAGCCATGCGCCGCAGTGTCTCAGAGCTGCTGCAGCAAAGGGCAGGAGATCGACTGTCGACTCTGCAGTCTACTCGGACACTCACCCAACGTCATCCAGGGCCAGGATTCCACTGTACACACGGGGTCCGTTGATCTTCCACTCCTCCACCAGATATTGGGTTTGTACTGGGAGGCATCTCTTGTGCTCTGCAGCTGTAGGCATAGCTGGCTCTGCTAATTGGGCTCCCACTCGGGATTACAGACACCTGCTGTTCCTCTGATGTCCTGGGGAAGCTGCGCCTGCCATCTTGGTGTCACCTTCCCACTCCTCCATGGCCACCCTCAAGGTCTGGTGGCCACAACAAAACAAGCATTGGCATAGCCAATAGGTCTCGCCTTTGGGACCTTATAAGTGTTTAGCCATGCAACAGTTGATGTTGTTGCACCAAGGACATCAACTGTTGCATGGCTAAACATTTATAAGGTCCCAAAGGCGAGACTTATTGGCTATGCCAATGCTTGTTTTTGCTTGCTCATCTGTTCAAATGTGGTGTGTGGACAATTAACTCTCCCCTTATGACTGCTTTAGTAGCATCCCAAATTGTATCCCAACTGACCTTGGGTGTGGTATTTTCCTGAAAGTAATGTGTTATGGCATTCTGGATTTTATCCTGCACCACATGGTCTGTAAGTGCCACCTCACTAACCTGCCATTGTCCATTAAATGGCAGTTGTGTGATCGCTACTGTGAGTTCAATCTGACTGCTGCGTGATCTGACAATATTTTGGGCTCTATGTCAGAGGCGTGGCAGGCCTGTAGTAAGTCACATGATGTCAGGAAATAGTCTATTTGTGTATACATCCTGTGGACGTGGGACAGTCGCGGCCGGCATGAATCGCGGGTGGGAGTGCGGGGGTCGCACGGGGAGGGGGTGGGAGATTAATTTAATAAAAAATAAAAAAAGTTACCTTCGCCTCAGGTCCCGGACTCCCATGTCGCGTCTCCTGCTCTCTCTGCTCACAGGAAGCAGAAGCAGGCAGCCTCCCTCTCTTCTCTAAGCCAATCACAATGCTGCAATGGCAGTGTTGTGATTGGCTAGGACGCCGTCCTTACAGGCGTCTATGGGGAGGCGTCTATGGGGAGAAAACGGAGAGTGCTATGACTGGTTTGATAGGCCCTGGGGCCGACCAAACAGCCAGCACCCATAACATTGGGCTAACCACTCCTCCCCGAACCGCTCACCCGCCCGGCCCCCAACCTGGCATACCCTTCTTCTGCTTTCTCGCAGTGTGAGAAGCAGAAACGTAAAATGGTATTTATACCATTTTATGTTTCTGCTTCTCGCACTGCGAGAAAGCAGTGGGGCGACGCTCCGACGCCCACGTGGAGGAGCCGCCCCTGACGTGGGAGAAGGACATGAAGTTGCGTTTACCTGGGTGGTGGTATCGCCACACATCCATCAGGTCCAAATCTGCTATTCCTTGCATTAAGGGGGATGGAAGTGTGGGGCAGGTATGACGCAATAGGGCTCTATCCTCTGCCACGTTGAGGATCGCATTAAAGTTCCTTCCAATTAGGAGGTATCCACTAGAAAAGTGTGCTACTGTAGGCACTGGTTTGCAAAAATTGTTTCTTGCCTTTATTTAGGGCGTAAACGGCAATGAGCGTAATTCATAAGAGCCCAAAACATAATTGTAGCCCTATATATCTGTCCTCTCTGTCCCGGAGTTAGGCCTCTAAATCGTACATCAGCCCCCTGCAGAATAGAATAGCCGCTGCTCTTGTTTTAGTTCTATAAGTAGCATAAAAATGGGACAGGAACCAGTATTATTTAAGGCGGTGTGTGTCCTTTTGCAATAAGTGCATTTCTTGTAACATCACTACATCAATATCCTTGCCTTTTAGCCACTGGAACAAGGCCCGTCTTTTGATGGGGGACTTAAGGCCTTGGGTGTTTAAGGTAATTATGGTCAGGGTTTGCAGATCTTATAGCATCACGGTGGCTCTCTCTCCCCCACTGGTTCATGGGGCAGTGATGCAGTAATGTCAGGTGAAGCCAAGGAACGTCTAGGGACCTGACCCTCATCTATCCTGTCATGTTGCGTTGCTATGGGGAATGGGATATCTGTCTCGTGCGTAGGTATAACAGTGTAAAACAAACAAAACTGTGACCATATTTGGTATCTGGTCATAAAGTGATGTAAGGTCAACATGCAAGTCAGAACAAGAACGTAATTAAGCAACCAAAGAAGAGAAAGAAGGGAAAAAAACAAGAATGAGAGAAAGTCTCCAAGATGCAGCCAGACCGGCTGCGGCAAGGGCTAGCTCTTGTGGAAGTCAGCGAGCCCCCACCAGCATTCTGATGGTCTCTCTCTGTAAATCCAGGAAACAGCAAAGGACAAATGACCCCCGTCCAGGTCTGGGGAGCCCTCCAAATGTAGCGTTTAGTTTCTCTGCAGCAGGAGATAATAATAATAATAATAAAAGACATTTATAAAGCGCGCAGCTACCTCACCTGAGGTGTTACGGCGCTAATGTGGATAACATCGCAGCCATGCTAGCAGAGAACTAGTCTCTACGGCTGAACAGCCAGGTCTTCAAGGCCTTTCTAAACTCCTGCTCAGAGTGCTTCATACGTAGTTGGAGGGGCAGGCCATTCCAGCATTTAGAGGTTCTCACCTCGAAAGTTCTGCCCCCCATTCTCGCTTTAACAAAACGGGGGATGAATAGGTAGCGTTTAAAATTGGACCTCAGCGATCTACCCTGCTGGTAGGGGCGAAGTCTCATCCTCAGATACGTAGGGCATCTTCCCTGGTAGGCCCGGAAGGCAAATGTAAGGGCCTTAAATTCAACTCTCTTGGCCACAGGGAGCCAATGGAGTTGACTGAGGTGGGGGGAAATATGATGGCGGAGAGGGACCTTGCGGACCAGCCTAGCTGCTGCATTTTGCACTATCTGCAGCCTATGGATCAAGCCGCAGGGCAGACCCAAATAGAGTCCATTGGCGTAGTCGAGATGAGAAGTGACTAACGCATGCACCACAGTTTTACGCGCTGTCTCTGGCAAGAAGTTGATGAATCTCCTAATAATTTTCATCTTACCAAAGCAGACTGCCGAGAAATGCTGGATATGCGCGGAAAGGGATGTCGTTGTCCCAACGGACACCAAGATTCTTGACCGAGTCCTTAGGAGTGGGAGCCGTTCCCAATTCAACCGGCCACCACAAGGCCGCTCGTAGGAGGGACTACTTGGTTAAAAAACAGAACCTCCGTCTTGTCGGCATTGAGCTTTAAAAAATTGCTGCTCATCCAGACGGACATATTTTTAGGGCACTCTCTAAAAGAGTCAAACGCGGATGCCGACACTTCACTAAAGGAAAACATCAGTTGGTTGTCATCCGCATAGGATATCACCTTGATCCCAGTACTAGCGATGAGTTCAGCCAATGGTGCCAGATAGATATTAAATAGAAGTGGACTCGGGGCCGAGCCCTGAGGCACCCCCCATTTTAGAGGCTTGGCCTCGGAGGAGAAAGGGTGGAGAAAGACCTGTTGGTCTCGGCCATGAAGGTAAGACGTGATCCAATCCAGCGCCGTCCCACGGATGCCAATTTGCTTAAGACGATCAAGCAAGATGGAATGGGACACCGTGTCAAACGCTGCTGACAGGTCAAGAAGTACCAACATGGACGCCGCACCCCCATCCACCGCCCATCGAATGGCATCAGCCATCTCAATCAGAGCGGATTCGGTGCTGTAACCGGAGTGAAAGCGGACTGAGAATCATACAGAAGCCCATTAGATTCAACAAAGGCAGCCAACTGCTGATGCGCAAATTTCTCTAAGATTTTCGCTGGGGCCGGGAGAAGAGAGATGGGCCTGAAGTTACTGGCGATTTCCGGGTCAGCATTAGGTTTCTTGAGTATGGGGAGGAGAAACGCATGTTTCCAGGCAGATGGAAAGACCCCTAGCCTGAATGAGGAATTCCAGATGGCATTAAGGGGGGGTTAAGCCAATCTGACAGCGCTCTGTAGTGTCTAGCTGGCCAGAGATCACTAGGTGACCCAGATTTGCATTTCTGCAATTCAACCAGGGAGGCCTCAACCGGAATCATGGCGAACTCAGAAAATACTGGCCGGTTCTGGCTAAGGTCACAGATTGCGTCCTCCCTCGTAGGGTGATGATCTATCAGTACAGGCAGGGCCTATCTTGCCGCCAGTCCAAGCAACAAGTTTTGGGGAGCGCCCACCCTGTCTCAGTCCTCTGGGAATGAGGGTGAACATTCCTCTTGGTCATGCTGGTGTCGCAGACATCTCTTGTCAGTACCAGACTTGTTGGTTCTCTGGGTGTGCCATGCCCCCGACTCGCTAGTCGTTGCCTGCGAGCCAGCTGGGAAATGCTGGTCAGCATCTGTGGATAGGTACAGTACCTGTTACACCTCCTGGATCTCCCTGTCCATGTGTGGAGTTCCTTTTTATGGAAGCATAAGCGGAAAGGATGTATTCCCTCTTTTTTGAGGTGGGAAGTGATGTCTTTGAACTCCCTTCACTGTGCCAGTGCTTCCGCTGAGAGATCCTGGAAGAGCGTTACCGAGCTACCTGTCAATGGGCTTCTGTCAATGGGCAGCTGACACAATGGCCTCCTTATTCTGGAAAAAATTAACTTGAGTGAGGACATCTGGAGTTAAATTGATTTTTGCTGGAAAGTCGAAAAGAACCTTTTGCGTAATAAGAGCTACTAATGTTCAATTAAAATCATTGCGAGCTACTATTATTAGTTTTGTAATAATGACTACATCAGACAAGATTACATTAGTGGCCACCATATGCCAGATTCACAGCATTGCCCACTTCACTGCATCAGGCAGAGTTTCCAGTAATAATGTAAAAAGGGTTTGTCTATTTGGAATACCTCTACGTAGGCTATACATGCCAGCCACAGCACAGTGTCCCTGGCACAAACACAATAACATTAGCAATAAGTCTTCTCACCTGATTTATCACTCAAATATCAGCTCTAAATATGTTTTGGGAATTTAGCCATTTTTCTCCAAACATCAGCTTCTGAATTCTGAAAACACACACATTTTTGTCTTGAATAGACAATTTTGGCATACATATATTAATTTAACCAAGCAAACGTTTGCAATTTAGTAGGCTGGGATGGACACAGGAGAGCTACTTGCAGGTAGCTGGAGAGCTACCAGTAGTTCACGGGCTACTCGTTGGAGAAGCCTTATCTATGTGTTTGATCCAGGTGTAGTCTATCTGGCACATTTTCCTGCAGCAAATACTTAAATAGATCCAGAACATAGCCATCTAAGTCTCGGTTCTCAATCACCATTGGAATACCGCGTATGCTGAAGTTGTTTACCCTTGAATGATTTCCCATATCTTCCAGCTTGCCCAGCATTTCTTTTTGCTTTGATTCCACTTGGGCCACCGTTCGAGACATTGTGTTCTGTTCCCAGGTCGTTGTAGCCATGTCAGCCTCTACCTGCTCCAGTCGCACTTCTATTTGTTGCACTTGTGTGTCAATGTCCCCCAGTTCCTTAGTAATATCTTGTTTCCACAACGAGAACTCCTTGCTGAACTCCTGCGACAGGGAGAGGATATCGCCTTTTGTAGCCGGTGCCTGCAGCGTCAGAGCATGCTTGTGTTGGAGACCCACAGCAAGCAATCCGGGAGGCTCTCCTTCCGCTCCTCTATCTTTTCTTTGGTTGTGGAGCATGTCCTTAATGCTTGAGGTCTTTGTAGGTTTATCTTTTGCAGAGGACATTCTGGTCCAAAGTCTCAGTGGCCTCTGGGGCACAGTTACCTGAGGCCTGTCCACCACTTCATTATGGGATTCTCTGAAGAGAGGGGTTGCTCGTGCAGCCCCGTCAGCCGCACTGGTCGACATAAAGATGGGAACTCAGTACGGCTATTTCAGAAATTCGCTGTCCAGGGGGTTGGGCTTCCCGTCTCTAGAACACTGTCCCAGGATTCCCCATCCTCAGTCAGCCATTTCTCCCCCTCCACCTCAGCAAGAAGAGACCCCACACAACACCCGGTTCAAAACTCCTGGGGCCCTCCAGGGCGAGGCACGGGATGCACCGCGTGCAGACAGCGGTTTGGTTTCTCCTGTTTACAGCAGCTCCCGCCCACTCACGGCCTCTAGCAGGCCCTAGGAGCTGCTCCCGCCTCCTCCAGGGCAACGAGCCACTGCAGCCTCCCGGGCGCATGCCAGCCCTCAACCAAGCCTGCCGACCTCACAGACGCAAGCAACAGTCCTCGCCTGTGTACCTCTTTGAGCCGTCCAAGTCCCTGTCTGGTACCTGCAGTCATGCTATGGAAGCATTCAGTCCCTGCAGACGACATCCATAGTTGAGCTGGAGCAGAGCTAAGTCCTACTTGGGGGATGAGGGGATAGGCCTCTCCTATCAGCAACACACTGCGGCGGCCATTTTAATTTTGAGTCGCCCCATGCATAGAGGAACGGCAGTCGCTCTCGCACATCCAGGGGTCGCCTCGGTCTCCTCTGGCATCACCACGGATTCCCAGGAGGGTCCGCCGCTGGACTCACTATTCCATGTCTTGGAAGACTGCTCCTCAAAGCTGCTGGTTGGAGTTTGGCATGTGAGGTCTTGGTGGGTTCACGCCATGGCCATGCCCCCCCACCACTTTCTTTACATATCGCTCTACATCACCATCACTCCCCCGTTTTTCTATCTCACAACTCTCTACCTCTGTATAAGCCTTACCTCTCTTTCTCTATTTCACGTGTCTCTCAACTTCCTTTTTCTCTACACATTTCTCCTTCTACCCTCCTACCCTCTCTCTGCCATTTTCTCTTCTCCACTACTGTCTTTACCTGACCCTTTTTCTACACCTCTTCTCATTTTGCTGTCTCTCTACCTTTCATCTCTTCGTCTTTCCTCAAGTTTCTCTGTCTATGTTTACCTCTCGCTGCCTTTACCTCATTCTAATTCTCCTTTTTCTACATGACCTCTCCCTCATCCTTGGGAGTACTGTACTCCTCTGCCTCGCTCTACATTTCCTTTTCCCTATCGCTGTCTCTACCTCTCTTCCACACTCTAAACACGGTCTTTACAGGTCTTTCTCTCTCTCTAGATCTTCCTCTTTCTACCTATCCTTATCTTTCCTTCTGACTGCCTCACCTTTCTTTAATTACTTCACTTCTCTCCCAACCTCATATATATCTTTGCATCATCTCTATCTCTACCCCTTCACCCTCCACCACATGCCTTTCACTTTATTGTTCTCTACTGTCTTGTGTGCCCTGCTCGGTTCCATTTCTTTTACTCAGCAGGGTCACAGCCAGAGAAGTGCTCACATAAAAGGTGAAGGGGACAAGGCAGAGGAAGAGAAACTAGGAGAAGTCATTGGATTTTTAGGTCGAGCCTAAGGGCAGCGCGCATGCGCTGCCTCCTCTGCGAGGCATGCTGTATTGTAAATGCTTGCTTCTGATTCATACATAGGCTTGTTAGTCCCTCCTTAGTACCGCCTTGTCTTCACTTGTAACCTCCCACGAGGACTGGCCCTTTTACTTCGGTTGTTACAGGGTACGCTTTATAAGTTGGTGAGCACTATTTTCTTTATTGCTTTTCCCCTATTCCACCCACGGCATCGGAGCACCCCCCGCTTTGTTTTAATAGTAATATATTTTATTCAAATTACAGCCCGGTCCGCTTTATAGCGGCCGCGCTTATTAAATTATTTAATATAAGGCGTTGTCCGCATTCACTTTAGCGGCTGCGCCTATTTAATTATTTAATTATCAGCGCGGGCCGCTTTCACTTTAGCGGCCGCGCTACAGAGCTTTTGAAATTACTTTTTCTATTTTTAAAACTTTGGGTGAAAGCACCATACCTCTTTCACTATAATGGTGGCCATGCCCCTTTGTTTAGACGCTGCTCACAGTAACCTGAATATGCGAGCAGCGTCTTAAAAAAGGGGCGTGGCCACCATTATAATGGTCTGCATTTGCGAGAGTTTGAGCTCTTGGCATTAAAAACAACAATGCCTTTTATATATGTGTTCCTTTTAAAAACATAAATAGAAGGCATTGTCATTTTCAATGCCAATAGCTTAAACGCTCGCAAATGCGAGACCTATTGCATTGAAAATGCTTGTGTTAAAATGCTACAGCTGTGTGTTTTTTTACCCTTGTAGCACACCTTTCTTTTTCCCGTCCTACTGGAAACTATGATACGATTCTAAATTAACATTTGCGTAAGCCAAGAGGAACAGCTTGTGCCATAAATGTTTACTCCCGATTTTTTTGTATTTACCGTTATAAGTATGTGGTTAAAAATCCAATCATGCTACCAAGTTAGTCTTCCAAGTGTGGAAACAGGCTCTTCGAAAGATGGGGTGGTGGGACAGACTGACAAAGGAGACTCCACTTTGGTCCAATGGGAGACTGCCACAACTAGCCGCGCTGGCGGGCTTCCGGGGCTGGGACAATATAGGGATCTCCACCCTGGGGGATGTGATGCAGGGCATGGTCCTGAAGTCCTTTCAAGATCTCCAACGCGAATATCAAATGCCAAAGACCCAATTTTATAAATACCTTCAGTTCAGACATGCCTTACTCCCTAGTATAACGGGACTGGAATCCATCCCTGATTTCAGCCCCATCGAAGCTAAATTATTTATGGGAGATTTAAAAGATCATAAAATCTCTAAAATCTATCAATCCCTTGTAACAAACTACCCTACGACATTGGATAGACTTAGGGGGGCGTGGGAGGAGGACCTTGGCCCGCTGGAGAACGAGGATTGGACGGAGGCGCTTGCCTCCCCTCGGGAGGCGGCGATCGCAATGCGACTCCGGCTAATTCAATTCAATTATTTACATCGAGTATATTATACTATAGTCAGATTGTGGAAAGCGGGCCTAGTGGCGTCCCCGGTTTGCTTAAGATGTGGTCAGGAGGAGGGCACTCTATTCCATATGGTTTGGCAGTGTATAGTCCTTGCGAGGTTTTGGCGGGGAGTTCTGGCATGTTTGGCGGAGGTCCTGGGATGGGAACTCCCCTTCTCGCCTAAATTAGTGTTGTTACATGTCATGGAGGGTGTGGGGGAAAATATTTATAAGCGTCATCTAATGCTCTTGGGATTTACGCTTGCCAAGCGCTATATTGCACGTAAATGGAAGGCAGAGGCCCTGCCTTCTTTATCAGCATGGAAGAATGGCTTGACTTTAACATGGGTCTGGAAACTCCTGTCTTTAAAGCACGGTGGTGTCCGCAGAAGCATTTTAAGATCTGGTAGAGAAGGGCAGATTTTAGAGGCCTTTTGCTGGAGCCTCCTTGTGTGGCGGATGCCACTAAGCAGGGAGACATGGGCGGGACTGTGGTACGGGGGACAAATGGTTGAGCGGAAATTGCGGTAGATATGGCGGGATTTGCAGTGCGGCTCGAGATGCAGTATATAACAGTGCAAGGGGGGGAGGGGTGTTTAATTGGTTTTGTATCATTATTTCTTTTGTTTGAAAAATATGTGTATTAAATGTCACTGCATAATGTTTCTGTCTCTACTGTAGCAGAAGGTTTCTGGGTTACAGAGCCCTGCATTATATTTGTCATTTGACGCAATAAAATATGTTTTCAAAAAAAAAAATCCAATCATGCGTTGTTCTGTTGGATAAAACAACCATGACTGGCTTAAGGTGTCACATTTGGCATGGCACCGGCGGCATGGTAACTATGCACCAAACAATTGCTTTGTATATTATCTGTAAAGCACTTTAACGCCTTGTACGGGGTAGCACTAGTAAGCGCTATCTCAGTTTAATTACAGTACAATACAATATCACACCCACTTCAAATCATGGCATCCTCTGCGAGACACTGGTTGTGGAGCAATTTTGTCAAGACGGCCGACGGCCCGATTTCACTCATGATGGGGATCTTCTTCAGTAAGGCCTCTGGAGCGTGTACGCCAGGCAGAGAACAGGTATTTAGAAATGGAGAAAATCGCAAGGTGTGAAAAAACGCCTCTACATAGTCCTAAGGGTACCTCATTTCAACTTATACTAAAATACCTCAACAGTGGAATTGCTGCTGTTACGCTGTGGCCTGTCGGAGACTGTGGAGCTGGTGAACTGCACTTGTACCCTCTGCTGTGGGTGTTTTTTGGCTGCAGGATCGTGGTTCTCATAGACTCGGTTTCCTTAGTCCCACTGGAGCATCCTCATATATTATACAACAATAATGTCCCCTATTCTGGCTGGCCCCAGGGGGATCCGAGGCAGCCAGTGCAGAGGCCCAGGCGCTGTCCGCAGCAGTGGGAAGTGGGGATTGGGTACTCGAGAGCGCGTGGAGAGAGAAGGTGGCGTCAGTGTTCCTTGTGGGCAGAGCCGGCCCTTGCCCCCTTGCTCGAATCCTGGGCGGAAATAAATGTGCCACCCTCCTACTGCTGGTGAATAAAATGAGGCAGCGGCCCATTTTCACAGGCAAGTCTCCGGCAGGCTACAGCAAAGCAGGGACTTGCCTCTGAACACACATCTCCGCACCTCACCCAGCTCACTTGAATCACCTTAGCTCTGTCCAGGTCATGAGTCGGGGGTACACGCGGGTGGACTGCGTCCACCCACTATTTTCACAGGGTGAACACCGTCCACCCTGCCAAGAAGTTGGGCCCCACTGAAAAATGTGCTGAACTGTCCAGGTGTAATTTCCAAACACCAGGACACTTTCAGCAGTGTCTGCAGGTTGTCTGCTTTCCATCTGCAACAAGCAACAAGGTAGGGACGGGGCTTTCTTATTTAAGACTCCTGCTGGGCCCATAACAAAGGCCGAATTTGAGGGGTCATCAGGTCTCCTTTTGTTTGAGTCTCCTGGCTGGGAGCAGTCAGGAGCCTCACACCTGGAAGCAAATGCAGCAGAGGGGAAACAAAGGTTAGCACTTCACACATACTGAAGAGAGGCAGATTTTCACTTTGTTCAGGCTCCGTTTACTAGATATGCATGCACTGTAAGAATGTCAGATGTGTACACAAAATAAATGTAATTTATATCGCGCTTATTACCTCTGAGGAGGCGTTGAAATAATTTAAGTACCACTATTTTTTCTGGTATAACGCTACTCATCCCAAAACAGTGTCAGAGTGCTTTACATCACACGTACATATTAAAGTCATGGCTTGTGATGCCACTTCCTATGATGTCAATTCCTGTGATGCCACGTGTAATGTCATGCGCCGTGATGTCTTATACCGTGATGTCACTTGCATACTGCCTAACTAGGTTAGTCCCCCCGCATCTTTTTTTAGGACTTGTGCCCTGGCTCTGTCATACTAGTTACAAGTTGTTTGGAGGAGAGGGGGTGTTGATGTCTTCTCAGCAGGGGGTTGGAGATAGATGAGAGGGCAAGGTAGGCGGCTGATAGAGTGCTAAAAGCAGCGACCCTACATATTATAACAAGCATTTGGAATGCAATATGTCTTGCAAGAGAGTTTAAGCTATTGGCATTGTAAATGAAAATGCATTTTTTAATGTTTTAAAACCAAAACATAAATAAAATGCATTGTCATTTACAATGTCAATAGCTCAAACTTGTGTTAAATGCGAGACCTACTGCATAGCAGATGCTTGTTACCAATGGAATCCACAGGGCAGCACTATGATTTTAACTGTTGCAGCAAGAATACCATTTGTAAAGAGGGATATATTTGTGATTACAAATATTTGGCAATTAAAGTTACAGTTTCAAGTAGTCTGTCCATTTGTCTTGCTTTAGTATTATGCACCAGACCACTAAACATCTAACAAGTCACCCTTAGTGAGTTTTTCCTACAATGAGGGTAAGAAGCAGGTTAGACACAGAATTCCACATAAGATGTTGTTGCAAGTAAAACAAATCTACATACAAACTAAAAAAGAAATTGATTTATCAGTACTTGTTCAAGATTTCTTTTGGTACTGTTGGACTGGTGGGCACCAGGCAGCTCGAGCTTTTGGCTCCTTATCCTCACCCCCAATTTCTGAAGGTTTAACATATATTTTAATACTGTTTGGCATCACAAAGGTTTGAATTAGCTGAAAAAGGTTAATAAATTCAAAGTTGCTCCAAACAGGGGGTCCAAAATTAAATCTTGCCCAGGGACCCGCAAATCCAGTAGTTCATGCCAATCCTTCACAATAAGACCTCAGCCAATCAGCAGCCTGCCTGAGCTCACCCCGGCCATCCACAATACTGCCCCAGCCTACCATGAGTTCAAGCCAGTCTATTAACAACCGGCAATAAAACCATCTCAGTCAACCAGCAGCCTGCTCACACCCCATCTTTCACCGAGTCTGCCTGTGCTCACCCCTACCATCCATGAAACTGCCCTAGTCCACTACGAGTTCATGGCAATCCCTCACAATATGACCATCGCAGCCAATCGGCAGCCTGCCTGAGCTTACGCCCGCCATCCACGATGCTGCCCAGCCCACCCCACATCCATCGCCCACGCACTGAGGGTAAAGGTAGTGTTCTTTACCTTCTTTTAAAATACACCCACGCTTGAGATCTGCAAGATGGCTACATGGGCAGCTATCAGAGGCGCAACTAGAGGCAAATTTCGGAGGGGGAGCTACTAAAAATGTCGGAGGGGGGGATTCTTCCAGCAATAGGCAGAGTGGAGATGCAGGGGCTCTAAGAAGGGGTGAAAAACAACAAAGCCTCCTTAACAAGTAAATGGTCTTTTAAAGACCTGTCAAGTACTCGGGTGCGGCTGCAATAAGACGGACGCCAGACCAGCCAGCCCAAAGCAGCTCAAACACTGCCTGTGGGTGTGCCCGGGAAGCTGTCTCTGCCCGGGCTGACACACACACGACGGGGAGGGGCGCAAAGCCCTGTGAGCCCAATGGGCGTTGCGCGCCTGGCATCTATACATTTAAGTGGAAGGCTTTACAAATATTCTGCCACTGTGGCCACTGAGGACTTTCAGAACCTCTATTTCTACTTGGGAGTGACAGAATTGTGCATATTGAAGACCAAGTCTGTGCTGTGCCTGTCGTGGCCCAGAACCAGGACAGGCGATTTAAAGCTAATGGGACATGACGTTTTGTGGCACACCCAATACACAAACTTTTTATTTTTGAAATGATAGCAAATCTACTGGACAGAATTGCACGCTGCCTGGAGTGACTGCTGTGAACATGTGAAACGTGACCTCGCTCTGTTCAGTTGTGTTTGTGCCACCTGCAAACAAACTGTAGGACAGTACACTTCCCAAGCAAGGCCAGTGGGCAAGGTAAGCAATGCGCTAGTTATTTGTACGCGGCTCCTGAAATCTGCTGATGAAGAGTCTTAAAATAAACAGTGACGCCGCTGTGAGCAGGAGGAACACAGAGGTGGAGGTTTCTATGAACTGGTACCCGACACCCTGTGCCTGCCCGGGCGGCCATCAATACACCAGACTCCTAATACTGGGCGGCGGGGCCAGGGCCAGAGGAAATGTCCCGGTGCCCAGCAGGCTTTTTTCCATGGTAGCCATTGCAAGGTAAGGTTTCCATGTGTGAGCGGGTGAAGCTCCCTCCTGTCAGAGCCCCCGCCCTCACTGGGCGCTGGCATCGTGCACTTCGAAGGGTGGCACAGAGCGAACTGGTGACAGCAGGGTACAGTCTGAGGCACCAGCAGGAAATGCAGGTCATGGGACAATCTGAGCCAATGGAAACAAACACAGGGCACTGAACAATCCCAGGCAGGGGCGACAAAAACAGGGCACTGAAAAAGCCCATCCAGGGACAACACACACAGACCACTGAACAATCGCATCTAGAGACAATAAAAACAGACCACTGAACAATCCCTTCTAGGGACAACAGACACAGGGCACTGAATCCCAGCCAGGAGCAACAAACACAGAGCACTGAACAATCCCAGGCAAGAGAAACAAACACAGAGCACTGAACAATCCCAGGCAAGAGAAACAAACACAGAGCACTGAACAACCCGAGGCAAGGGCAACAAACACTGAACAATCCGAGGCAAGGTCAACAAACACAGGGCACTGAACAATCCGAGGCAAGGGCAACAAACACAGGGCACTGAATCCCAGCCAGGGGCAACAAACACAAAGCACTGAACAATCCCAGGCAAGAGAAACAAACACAGAGCACTGAACAATCCCAGGCAAGAGAAACAAACACAGAGCACTGAACAACCCGAGGCAAGGGCAACAAACACAGGGCACTGAACAATCCGAGGCAAGGGCAACAAACACAGGGCACTGAATCCGAGCCAAGGGCAACATACACAGGGCACTGAACAATCCCAGGCAAGAGAAACAAACACAGAGCACTGAACAATCCCAGCCAAGAGCAACAAACACAGGGCACTGAACACTCCCAGCCAAGAGCAACTAACAGAGGGCACTGAACAATCCGAGGCAAGGGCAACAAACACAGGGCACTGGATACCACCCAGGGGCAACAAACACAAAGCACTGAACAATCCCAGGCAAGAGAAACAAACACAGAGCACTGAACAATCTGAGCAAAGGGCAACAGACACAGGGCACTGAACAATCCGAGGCAAGGGCAACAAACACAGGGCACTGAATCCGAGCCAAGGGCAACATACACAGGGCACTGAACAATCCCAGGCAAGAGAAACAAACACAGAGCACTGAACAATCCCAGCCAAGAGCAACAAACACAGGGCACTGAACACTCCCAGCCAAGAGCAACTAACAGAGGGCACTGAACAATCCGAGGCAAGGGCAACAAACACAGGGCACTGGATACCACCCAGGGGCAACAAACACAGGGCACTGAACAATCTGAGCGAAGGGCAACAGACACAGGGCACTGAACAATCCCAGCCATGAGCAACAAACACAGAGCACTGAACAATCCGAGACAAGGGCCACAAACCTAGGGCACTGAATCCCAGCCAGGGGCAACAAACACAGAGCACTGAAAAATCCCAGGCAAGAGAAACAAACACAGAGCACTGAACAATCAGAGACAAGGGCAACAAACACAGGGCACTGAATCCCAGCCAGGGGCAACAAACACAGAGCACTGAACAATCCCAGGCAAGAGAAACAAACACAGGGCACTGAACAATCCGAGGCAAGGGCAACAAACACAGAGCACTGAACAATCCCAGGCAAGAGAAACAAACACAGGGCACTGAACAATCCGAGGCAAGGGCAACAAACACAGGGCACTGGATACCACCCAGGGGCAACAAACACAGGGCACTGAACAATCTCATCTAGAGACAACAAAAACACACCACTGAACAATCCCATCTAGGGACAACAGACACAGGGCACTGAATCCCAGCCAGGAGCAACAAACACAGAGCACTGACCAATCCGATACAAGGGCAACAAACACAGGGCACTGAATCCCAGCCAGGGGCAACAAACAAAGAGCGCTGAACAATCTGAGCAAAGGGCAACAGACACAGGGCACTGAACAATCCCAGCCATGAGCAACAAACACAGGGCACTGAACAATCCGAGGCAAGGGCAACAAACACAGAGCACTGAATCCCAGCCAGGAGCAACAAACACAGAGCACTGAACAATCTCATCTAGAGACAACAAAAATACACCACTGAACAATCCCATCTAGGGACAACTGACACATGGCACTGAATCCCAGCCAGGAGCAACAAACACAGAGCACTGAACAATCCCAGGCAAGAGAAACAAACACCGAGCACTGAACAATCCAAGGCAAGGGCAACAAACACAGAGCACTGAACAATCCCAGGCAAGAGAAACAAACACAGGGCACTGAACAATCCGAGGCAAGGGCAACAAACACAGGGCACTGGATACCACCCAGGGGCAACAAATACAGGGCACTGAACAATCTCATCTAGAGACAACAAAAACACACCACTGAACAATCCCATCTAGGGACAACAGGCACAGGGCACTGAATCCCAGCCAGGAGCAACAAACACAGAGCACTGACCAATCCGAGACAAGGGCAACAAACACAGGGCACTGAATCCCAGCCAGGGGCAACAAACACAGAGCACTGAACAATCTGAGCAAAGGGCAACAGACACAGGGCACTGAACAATCCGAGGCAAGGGCAACAAACACAGGGCACTGAATCCGAGCCAAGGGCAACATACACAGGGCACTGAACAATCCCAGGCAAGAGAAACAAACACAGAGCACTGAACAATCCCAGCCAAGAGCAACAAACACAGGGCACTGAACACTCCCAGCCAAGAGCAACTAACAGAGGGCACTGAACAATCCGAGGCAAGGGCAACAAACACAGGGCACTGGATACCACCCAGGGGCAACAAACACAGGGCTCTGAACAATCTGAGCGAAGGGCAACAGACACAGGGCACTGAACAATCCCAGCCATGAGCAACAAACACAGAGCACTGAACAATCCGAGACAAGGGCCACAAACCTAGGGCACTGAATCCCAGCCAGGGGCAACAAACACAGAGCACTGAAAAATCCCAGGCAAGAGAAACAAACACAGAGCACTGAACAATCCGAGACAAGGGCAACAAACACAGGGCACTGAATCCCAGCCAGGGGCAACAAACACAGAGCACTGAACAATCCCAGGCAAGAGAAACAAACACAGGGCACTGAACAATCCGAGGCAAGGGCAACAAACACAGAGCACTGAACAATCCCAGGCAAGAGAAACAAACACAGGGCACTGAACAAGACGAGGCAAGGGCAACAAACACAGGGCACTGGATACCACCCAGGGGCAACAAACACAGGGCACTGAACAATCTCATCTAGAGACAACAAAAACACACCACTGAACAATCCCATCTAGGGACAACAGACACAGGGCACTGAATCCCAGCCAGGAGCAACAAACACAGAGCACTGACCAATCCGATACAAGGGAAACAAACACAGGGCACTGAATCCCAGCCAGGGGCAACAAACAAAGAGCACTGAACAATCGTAGCTATGGGCAACAGACACAGGGCACTGAACAATCCCAGCCATGACCAACAAACACAGGGCACTGAACAATCCGAGGCAAGGGCAACAAACACAGAGCACTGAATCCCAGCCAGGAGCAACAAACACAGAGCACTGAACAATCTCATCTAGAGACAACAAAAATACACCACTGAACAATCCCATCTAGGGACAACTGACACATGGCACTGAATCCCAGCCAGGAGCAACAAACACAGAGCACTGAACAATCCCAGGCAAGAGAAACAAACACCGAGCACTGAACAATCCGAGGCAAGGGCAACAAACACAGAGCACTGAACAATCCCAGGCAAGAGAAACAAACACAGGGCACTGAACAATCCGAGGCAAGGGCAACAAACACAGGGCACTGGATACCACCCAGGGGCAACAAATACAGAGCACTGAACAATCCCAGGCAAGAGAAACAAACACCGAGCACTGAACAATCCGAGGCAAGGGCAACAAACACAGAGCACTGAACAATCCCAGCCAGGAGCAACAAACACAGAGCACTGAACAATCCCAGGCAAGAGAAACAAACACAGAGCACTGAACAATCCCAGGCAAGAGAAACAAACACAGAGCACTGAACAACCCGAGGCAAGGGCAACAAACACTGAACAATCCGAGGCAAGGGCAACAAACACAGGGCACTGAACAATCCGAGGCAAGGGCAACAAACACAGGGCACTGAATCCCAGCCAGGGGCAACAAACACAAAGCACTGAACAATCCCAGGCAAGAGAAACAAACACAGAGCACTGAACAATCCCAGGCAAGAGAAACAAACACAGAGCACTGAACAACCCGAGGCAAGGGCAACAAACACAGGGCACTGAACAATCCGAGGCAAGGGCAACAAACACAGGGCACTGAATCCGAGCCAAGGGCAACATACACAGGGCACTGAACAATCCCAGGCAAGAGAAACAAACACAGAGCACTGAACAATCCCAGCCAAGAGCAACAAACACAGGGCACTGAACACTCCCAGCCAAGAGCAACTAACAGAGGGCACTGAACAATCCGAGGCAAGGGCAACAAACACAGGGCACTGGATACCACCCAGGGGCAACAAACACAAAGCACTGAACAATCCCAGGCAAGAGAAACAAACACAGAGCACTGAACAATCTGAGCAAAGGGCAACAGACACAGGGCACTGAACAATCCGAGGCAAGGGCAACAAACACAGGGCACTGAATCCGAACCAAGGGCAACATACACAGGGCACTGAACAATCCCAGGCAAGAGAAACAAACACAGAGCACTGAACAATCCCAGCCAAGAGCAACAAACACAGGGCACTGAACACTCCCAGCCAAGAGCAACTAACAGAGGGCACTGAACAATCCGAGGCAAGGGCAACAAACACAGGGCACTGGATACCACCCAGGGGCAACAAACACAGGGCACTGAACAATCTGAGCGAAGGGCAACAGACACAGGGCACTGAATAATCCCAGCCATGAGCAACAAACACAGAGCACTGAACAATCCGAGACAAGGGCCACAAACCTAGGGCACTGAATCCCAGCCAGGGGCAACAAACACAGAGCACTGAAAAATCCCAGGCAAGAGAAACAAACACAGAGCACTGAACAATCAGAGACAAGGGCAACAAACACAGGGCACTGAATCCCAGCCAGGGGCAACAAACACAGAGCACTGAACAATCCCAGGCAAGAGAAACAAACACAGGGCACTGAACAATCCGAGGCAAGGGCAACAAACACAGAGCACTGAACAATCCCAGGCAAGAGAAACAAACACAGGGCACTGAACAATCCGAGGCAAGGGCAACAAACACAGGGCACTGGATACCACCCAGGGGCAACAAACACAGGGCACTGAACAATCTCATCTAGAGACAACAAAAACACACCACTGAACAATCCCATCTAGGGACAACAGACACAGGGCACTGAATCCCAGCCAGGAGCAACAAACACAGAGCACTGACCAATCCGATACAAGGGCAACAAACACAGGGCACTGAATCCCAGCCAGGGGCAACAAACAAAGAGCGCTGAACAATCTGAGCAAAGGGCAACAGACACAGGGCACTGAACAATCCCAGCCATGAGCAACAAACACAGGGCACTGAACAATCCGAGGCAAGGGCAACAAACACAGAGCACTGAATCCCAGCCAGGAGCAACAAACACAGAGCACTGAACAATCTCATCTAGAGACAACAAAAATACACCACTGAACAATCCCATCTAGGGACAACTGACACATGGCACTGAATCCCAGCCAGGAGCAACAAACACAGAGCACTGAACAATCCCAGGCAAGAGAAACAAACACCGAGCACTGAACAATCCGAGGCAAGGGCAACAAACACAGAGCACTGAACAATCCCAGGCAAGAGAAACAAACACAGGGCACTGAACAATCCGAGGCAAGGGCAACAAACACAGGGCACTGGATACCACCCAGGGGCAACAAATACAGGGCACTGAACAATCTCATCTAGAGACAACAAAAACACACCACTGAACAATCCCATCTAGGGACAACAGGCACAGGGCACTGAATCCCAGCCAGGAGCAACAAACACAGAGCACTGACCAATCCGAGACAAGGGCAACAAACACAGGGCACTGAATCCCAGCCAGGGGCAACAAACACAGAGCACTGAACAATCTGAGCAAAGGGCAACAGACACAGGGCACTGAACAATCCGAGGCAAGGGCAACAAACACAGGGCACTGAATCCGAGCCAAGGGCAACATACACAGGGCACTGAACAATCCCAGGCAAGAGAAACAAACACAGAGCACTGAACAATCCCAGCCAAGAGCAACAAACACAGGGCACTGAACACTCCCAGCCAAGAGCAACTAACAGAGGGCACTGAACAATCCGAGGCAAGGGCAACAAACACAGGGCACTGGATACCACCCAGGGGCAACAAACACAGGGCTCTGAACAATCTGAGCGAAGGGCAACAGACACAGGGCACTGAACAATCCCAGCCATGAGCAACAAACACAGAGCACTGAACAATCCGAGACAAGGGCCACAAACCTAGGGCACTGAATCCCAGCCAGGGGCAACAAACACAGAGCACTGAAAAATCCCAGGCAAGAGAAACAAACACAGAGCACTGAACAATCCGAGACAAGGGCAACAAACACAGGGCACTGAATCCCAGCCAGGGGCAACAAACACAGAGCACTGAACAATCCCAGGCAAGAGAAACAAACACAGGGCACTGAACAATCCGAGGCAAGGGCAACAAACACAGAGCACTGAACAATCCCAGGCAAGAGAAACAAACACAGGGCACTGAACAATCCGAGGCAAGGGCAACAAACACAGGGCACTGGATACCACCCAGGGGCAACAAACACAGGGCACTGAACAATCTCATCTAGAGACAACAAAAACACACCACTGAACAATCCCATCTAGGGACAACAGACACAGGGCACTGAATCCCAGCTAGGAGCAACAAACACAGAGCACTGACCAATCCGATACAAGGGAAACAAACACAGGGCACTGAATCCCAGCCAGGGGCAACAAACTAAGAGCACTGAACAATCGTAGCTATGGGCAACAGACACAGGGCACTGAACAATCCCAGCCATGAGCAACAAACACAGGGCACTGAACAATCCGAGGCAAGGGCAACAAACACAGAGCACTGAATCCCAGCCAGGAGCAACAAACACAGAGCACTGAACAATCTCATCTAGAGACAACAAAAATACACCATTGAACAATCCCATCTAGGGACAACTGACACATGGCACTGAATCCCAGCCAGGAGCAACAAACACAGAGCACTGAACAATCCCAGGCAAGAGAAACAAACACCGAGCACTGAACAATCCGAGGCAAGGGCAACAAACACAGAGCACTGAACAATCCCAGGCAAGAGAAACAAACACAGGGCACTGAACAATCCGAGGCAAGGGCAACAAACACAGGGCACTGGATACCACCCAGGGGCAACAAATACAGGGCACTGAACAATCTCATCTAGAGACAACAAAAACACACCACTGAACAATCTCATCTAGGGACAACAGGCACAGGGCACTGAATCCCAGCCAGGAGCAACAAACACAGAGCACTGACCAATCCGAGACAAGGGCAACAAACACAGGGCACTGAATCCCAGCCAGGGGCAACAAACACAGAGCACTGAACAATCTGAGCGAAGGGCAACAGACACAGGGCATTGAACAATCCCAGGCATGAGCAACAAACACAGAGCACTGAACAATCCGAGACAAGGGCCACAAACACAGGGCACTGAATCCCAGCCAGGGGCAACAAACACAGAGCACTGAACAATCCCAGGCAAGAGAAACAAACACAGAGCACTGAACAATCCGAGACAAGGGCAACAAACACAGGGCACTCAATCCCAGCCAGGGGCAACAAACACAGAGCACTGAACAATCCCAGGCAAGAGAAACAAACACAGGGCACTGAACAATCCGAGACAAGGGCAACAAACACAGGGCACTGAATCCCAGACAGGGGCAACAAACACAGAGCACTGAACAATCCCAGGCAAGAGAAACAAACACAGAGCACTGAACAATCCCAGGCAAGAGAAACAAACACAGAGCACTGAACAATCCCAGGCAAGAGAAACAAACACAACCACTGAACAATCCGAGGCAAGAACAACAAACACAGGGCACTGGATCCCACCCAGGGGCAACAAACACAGGGCACTGAACAATCTCATCTAGAGACAACAAAAATACACCACTGAACAATCCCAGGCAAGAGAAACAAACACAGGGCACTGAATCCCAGCCAGGGGCAACACACACAGAGCACTGAACAATCCCAGGCAAGAGAAACAAACACAGAGCACTGTACAATCCGAGACAAGGGCAACAAACACAGGGCACTGAACAATCCCAGGCAAGAGAAACAAACACAGAGCACTGAACAATCCGAGGCAAGAGCAACAAACACAGAGCACTGAACAATCCCAGGCAAGAGAAACAAACACAGAGCACTGAACAATCCCAGCCAGGAGCAACAAACACAGAGCACTGAAGAATCAGAGGCAAGGGCCACAAACACAGGGCACTGAATCCCAGCCAGGGGCAACAAACACAGAGCACTGAACAATCCCAGGCAGGAGAAACAAACACAGAGCACTGAACAATCCGAGACAAGGGCAACAGACACAGGGCACTGAATCCCAGCCAGGGGCAACAAACACAAAGCACTGAACAATCCCAGGCAAGAGAAACAAACACAGAGCACTGAACAATCCCAGGCAAGAGAAACAAACACAGAGCACTGAACAATCCGAGGCAAGGGCAACAAACACAGAGCACTGAACAATCCCAGGCAAGAGAAACAAACACAGGGCACTGAACAATCCCAGGCAAGGGCAACAAACACAGGGCACTGGATCCCACCCAGGGGCAACAAACACAGGGCACCGAACAATGTAATCTAGAGACAACAAAAACACACCACTGTACAATCCAAGGCAAGAGAAACAAACACAGGGCACTGAATCCCAGCCAGGGGCAACAAACCCAGAACACTGAACAATCCCAGGCAAGAGAAACAAACACAGAGCACTGAACAATCCGAGACAAGGGCAACAAACACAGGGCACTGAATCTCAGGCAGGGGCAACAAACACAGAGCACTGAACAATCCAGCCAGGGACAACAAACATAGGGCACTGAACAATCCCAGCCAAAAGCAACAAACACAGGGCACTGAATCCCAGCCAGGGGCAACATACACAGGGCACTGAACAATCCCAGGCAAGAGAAACAAACACAGGGCACTGAACAATCCCAGCCAAGAGCAACAAACACAGGGCACTGAACAATCTGAGCGAAGGGCAACAGACACAGGGGACTGAACAATCCCAGCCAGGGTGGGCAACAAACTCAGGGCACTGAACAATCCCAGACAGGGACAACAAACACAGGGCACTGAACAATCCCAGCGAAGGGCAACAAACATGATTACCAGTGGCTGAGATTAATTCAACAATTCTATCCATCCACTTTTTTGTATACTTTAGTGTGTAGTCCTAAGTGGGACAGGTGGGTCCCATGCACACTGTCACTGGATCCAAGCTGCACCCTGCTAATGAGCCTATAACTAGGGAGAAAACGGTCGTGGGTTGCTTGCATTCGTGTTCAGGGAGGACCTGGTTAGGCAGTTCGGGCTGGACTATTCCCATTTGCGCAGGGTCAAGACTGATTTGCATTTAGCTGGTTCTAAACTGAGGTGGCATAGTGTGCAAAAAACGATGGATTGGGATGCGGCCTGATAGATTACCAGTGGCTGAGAATAATTTAAGCATTTCATCTATCACTTTTTTGTATATTTTAGTGTGTCACTCTAAGTGGGAAGGGTATGCCCAGATGTGGGTCCCGTGCACACTGTGTCACTGGAACCAAGCTGTACCCAGCTGATGCGCCCATAACTAGGGCGAAACCGGTCCTAGGTTGCTTGTGTTCCGGTTCAGGGAGGACCTGGTTTGGCAATTCGGGCTGGACTGTTCCCATTGGAGCAGGGTCAAGACTGATTTACACATATAGCTGGGTCCAAACAGAGGTGGGATGGTGTGCAAAATAACAATGGATTGAGATACGGCCCGAGTAATTACCAGTGACGGAAATTAATTCAAGCATTCCATCCATCATTTATTTTTTATACTTTAGTGTGTGTCCCTATGTGGAACGGGTATGCCCAGATATGGATCCCATGCTCACTGTCACCGGAACCAAGCTGTACCCAGCTGATGAGCCCATAACCTGGGTGAAACTGGCCCTGGGTTGCTTGTGTTCTGATTCAGAAAATACCTGGCTTGGCAGTTCAGGCTGGACTGTTTCCGTTGAAGCAGGATCAAGACTAATTTGCATATAGATGGGTCCAAACTGAGGTGACATTGTGTGCAAAATAATGTATGGAATGGGATGTGGGCCAGGGTGATTACCAGTGGCCAAGATTAATTCAAGCATCCCATTTATCACTTTTTTGTATACTTGAATTTGGCAACAAACATACAGCACTAGATAATCCAGGGGCAAGAAACACAGGACACTGAGCAAACCCAAGCAGTGGCAACAATTCCAACCATGGGCAACAAACACAGAGCATTGAACAATCCAAGCCAGGGACAGCTAACACATGAGCTGATATCCAGCCTGGGGCAACAAACACAGGACACTGAACATTCACAGCCAATGGCAACTAACATGGGGAACTGAAAAATCTCAGCCAGTGCCAACAAACAGGGTGGTGAATAAATTAAGCCGGGGCTGCTAACACCCAAGATGAAATAAACTCAGCTAGGGCAAGAAACACAGGGTACTGAACAATCCCAGCCAGGGATAACAATCACAAAAACAATCTCAACCAAGGGCTAAAAAACATAAGCCACTGAAAAATCCCAGTCAGGGGCAACAAACACAGTGCACTGAACAATGCCAGCCAGCGACAACAAAACAGGGCACTGAACAATCCCAGCTAGGGGCAACAAACACAGGGAACTGAACAATCCCAGACAGGACAATAAACATAGGGCTTTGAACAATCCCAGCCAGGGACAACAAACACAGGCCTCTAAACACTCCTAGTCAAGGGCAACAGACACACGGCACTGAACAGTCCCAGCCAGGGACAACAAACACAGTGCACTGAACAATCCCAGCCAGAGACAACAAACACAGGGCACTGAACAATCCCAGCTAGGGTCAACAAACACAGGGTACTGAGCAAGCCCAGCTAGGGGCAACAAACACAGGGCACTGCCAATCCCAGACAGGGACAACAAACATAGGACATTGAACAATCCTAGCCAGGGACAACAAACATAGAGCATTGAACAATACCAGCCAGGGACAACAAACACAGAGCCTCTAGACACTCCTAGTCAAGGGCAGACACAGGACACTGAACAATCTCAGCCATGGGCAACAAACACAGGCTAATAAACTACCCTAGCCAAAGGCAACAAACACAGGGGACCGAACAATAGAGGCCCAGGCAGCCAACAAAACAAGATTAAGTCAACGTAGCCAGGGGAAACAAACATAGGGCACCGAACAATCCCAGTCAGGTACAACAAACATAGGGGACAGAATAATCCCAGACAAGGGCAGCAAACATGAGGCGCTGAACAATCCCAACCAGGGACACCAAACACAGGGCACTAAACAATCCTAGCAAAGGGCAAAAAACACAGGGCACTGAACAATCCAGCCAGGGACAACAAACACAGGTCACTGAACAATCCCAGACAGGGAAAGGAAACATAGGACATTAAACAATCCCAGTCAGGGACAACAAACACAGACCACCTAGCAATCCTAGCCAAGGTAACAAACACAGGGCACTGGACAATCGTAGCTATGGGCAACAAACACAGAGCACTGAACAATCACAGCAAGGGAAAACAAACATAAGGCATTGAACAATCCCAGTCAGGGACAATAAACACAGGCCACTAAACAATCCTAGCTAAGGGTAACAAACACAGGGTACTGAACAATCTCGGACCAGGCAGCTAGCATATGAGATTAAATCAACTCAGCCAGGGGCAACAAACACAACGCACTGAACAATCCAAGCCAGGGACAACATACATAGGGTATTGAAGAATCCCAGCCAAAGGAAACAAACATGCAGCACTGAACAATCCCAGCCCAGGACAACAAGCATGGCAACAAACGCAGGGCACTGAACAATCCCAGCCAAGGGCAACAAACACAGGGCACTGAACAATCCCAGCGAAGGGCAACAAACACAGGGCACTGAACAATCTAGCCAGGGACAACAAACATAGTGCACTGAACAAGCCCAGCCAAGGGCAACAAACATGGGGCACTGAACAATGCCAGCTAGGGTGAACAAACACAGGGCACTAAACAATCCCAGTGGAGGGCAAGAAACACAGGGCACTGAACAATCCCAGCGAGGCGGAACAAACACAGGGCACTGAACAATCCAACCAGGGACAACAAACACAGGGAACTGAACAATCCCAGACAGGGAAAACAAACATAAGGCATTGAACAATCCCAGCCAAGGGCAAAAACTCAGGGCATTGAACAATCCGGCCTTGAGCAGCTAACACCCAAGAGGTAATAAACCCAGCAAGGGGCAACAACTACAGAGGACTGAACAACTCAGCCGTGGTCAACAAACACAGGGCACTGAACAATTCAAGCTATGGTCAGAAAACACAGGGCATGGAACTATGTGAGCTAAGGACAGCTAGCACAGGGCATGCTACAATCCCAACCAGGGGCAACAAATGTGGGTTCTTAACAATCCAATCTGAGGGCAGCTAACACAGGAGATGAAACAGCCCCAGCTTGGAGCAGCACTCACAAGATAGGGACAGCTAATAGCAGCAATCACAGGGCATAGAAAGATGCCAGCTAGGGCCAGCGAGCACATGGTGTGGGACAAACCAAGCCAAGGACAGCTAACACAGGGCTTGAGAAAACTTATAGCCTGGGCCAGCTAACACACGGCATGTAACAATTCCAGAGGAAACTACCACAGAAGTTGGAACAAACCCAGCAAGGGGTATCACACACATGACATGGGTAGTTAGGGTAAGGTGTTAAGAGGGCAGGAACCATCTCAGCCAGGGACAGCAAATACATGGCATGGGACAATATGAGTTAATGACAACTAACACAGGGCACGGGACAATACGTGCGAAGGAGGCTAACACTGGGAGTGGAACAATCCAAGCCAACACAGACAGTGGTGTAGGAATAGAAATTATTGATACAATACTTTTTAAACACAGAAATGATCTCTGAATAGCATTCCATTCCATTGTGATTTAGCTTATCTGTACCCTTACTGAAATTGACCAATGGGAAGGACTGAGCACATTAACTGGAAGAGATTTTCCAGTGAGCTGCTGCAATGTGGGTGTTTTTGCTGCTTTAGAGAACAAAAACGTTCCTGGGCTCTGTAGCAGACCCTTAAGGTAAAATGTCTTGTAATTTCGGTCCATGGTGGCCAACCGAGCTAGAACCAACACTAACCGACCATACCAAAAAAACGGGGGATCACCCTGGACAACAAGAAGCTCAACATGACGAACAAGGCAATGCAGTGACCACTGCCCGATTCCACATCCTACGCATGCTCCGAAAGATCTTCAAATGGCTGCCACAAAACACCAGATGAACTGTCACACAGGCACTCATCATGAGCAGACTCAACTATGGCAACGCACTCTGCGCTGGATTCTCTGTGCAGCTCACACACAGACTCCAGACTATCCAGAATGTCGCAGAAAAACTCATCCTCAACCTCCAATGCTGCACCCACATCTCACCTCAGAGAAATCCATTGGCTACCCATTCACAAACACAGCCAGTTTACTCATCACGCACACATGCAAAGCCTTGCACAACATGGGACCAGCATACCTGAACAGCCACATACACTTCCACTAGTCAGCCAGACACCTACGCTCAGCCTCATTCTCACTCGCACACTTCCCTCGCATTCGCAAAAGCACAGCCGGAAGGTGCATGTTCTCCTACATAGCACCCAAAACTTGGGACCAACTCCCTCAGCACATCAGAGCTTCCTCCTAAGTATTAAGGTCCGCGAGAAACTGAATACCTGGCTATTCTAATAACCTTATGGGGATCTCTCACTTTATTCCTGCTCAAGCGCCTGGATTCCCTTACGGCTGATTAGAACACTCTACAAATCAACATAACATGTTAATTCTTTTACAACAAAAATCTGCCACTGGGATAACCTCGTAGTGCCTCGGGTTTTGTGGCTCGTATACTTACTTGCGATCTGGATTTAGGGTAGACATTTATTATTAAATGCTATGTGTAGCACTGAAGGGCCTGTATTCTGGGCTCACGTTAGGGCATCCCAGGGAAAAAAATCACTTTAGTAAGGCTTTCTGAAGCCAAAATGTGTTGTAAGTACTTGAGCAATTCCTTTTTAACCAGTGGGGATTCTATGGTTGGCATTTCAATCGTCGAGTTAGTTTTGCACCCTAGAAGCCTTCTCTCCAGACAGCGCTTTTCAAGAAAACTCTGGATTGTTAGTGGCATTCAGGACAGACTGTCACTGGTGGTGCTGTCTCTCATCATGCAAGACCAAACAGAGTGCACTTTACTAGGTGGAGGACTGTCCAACACCTTCTAGTCCAACATTTGAGCTGTTTCATAAGCTGTGACACTTACAATGTGTCTGACCCTGGCCTGGCCCTTTCGGCCTGTCAAGGCGTGGCTCACCTGACATGCGGGTGGCTCTGCCCCAGCCCTCAGCTTTTCTGGGGCAGGCACACCCGACATGTCAAGAGCCTGGCCCAGCCCTCCCTCGTCCTGTCAGACCTTGATATGCCAGGCTCAAACCAGGCATAAAAAACGTATGCAGTCCTGTTTACATTCACGTTTTACTTCATCTTGCAGCCCTAAAAGTATTTTCTTTTTTCAGGTGTGTTTCTTTAGTTTTTCATGCAACATAGGACTTAAGTGAGGCACATACTGTGACCTGAGCGGCTCTAGTTGTCCCTTCTAGTTGTCATGGGGTGCTTATGATGGGACACGATTGAAGGCATAGAAGTTGAGTGTGTAACAGTGCACGTCTCTCACAGTTCTTGTCAGCGGGTCACAAGGGTGTTCATGCTTCATGTTAATCCAATCATTGGCCTTTCTTCAGAATGCACAGAGCAGTGGTCACATATGTGCCAATTGTAATTACCATTTTATGTGAGTGCAAAGGAGGTATACAGAGTTCTTAAAAGATAGACAGTGCCAAAGTAAACAAAAATGCTGTGTTTGCAGGTGAGGAGCGAGCAGGTGTATGTTTGGGAGAGCGACAGCGAGCAAAAGAAAAAAACAAATGCACTTACCGATCCGATCCTGAATGAATTACCATTTTATTTTTTATCTCTGGGGCTTTGGGGGGCAAATAAGTGGGGCGACGCTCATCCGCTCCAATGGAGGAGCCGCCCCTGCAGCGAGGGTATGGTAAAGGTGAGGTGACACAAGGAAGTACATGCAGGACAGGGTGAAAGGACAGTGATGAAAAGGAAGGAGATGACTTGAGAGATACTCAGATGGGGGATTCAGAAAGAAGCGAGGAGTCAGGTGCATGTTCGTAGTGTGATATGTCTGGATGCAATAACAGAAAACTCACAGAGATGAACCCAAATACCGCTTAGGTGGCCCGCTGTATGAAACACAGGATTTAAGGTCACATTTTAAGCCACGCCATTATTACACAGGCACTGTCTCTTGGAAACTGTCCTAGTTACGCTTTTTTGGCCGCAGCCATTTTTTAGACCCTCCGACCCACACCTTTTCATCCCACTTAAAGCACTAGACATGGCTGACACTGTCCAAACACTACTCATCTTTCAGAGGCACCTGACTGGACTAGGTGACCGGTGTCCTGGATTTGATGGGACAGTCGCAGTTTATCACCATTTGTCCCAGCAAATTTCAGTAAACTCAGCACATGCCTTGGTCTTCACAGAGAATCGGCTGAACCTGGCGAGTTCTCATTTTGCTGGACTGCAGGCAGCACTAGCAGCCACCAGCAGGAACCCACTTGGTTAACACAGATGGCACTGTGTGTGGACGTTCCATTTAATTGCTTTAGGGTCTCGTGGTTTCTAAGTTGGTGAGGCATTAGTTAAGTCCTTCTGTGCCCCTTGGTGCTAGCAGAATTGTTGTCCTACTTCTATGTTTGAGGAATGCCCGGGTTTTTGTTTTTCAAAATCTGGTCACCGTACACCTGACTGATTCTGCCTCAACCCAACCAACTGACAGAGGTCAGACTCTGCTGAACTCTACCGGTTTGACACATGTTCCAGCCGGGGCCTCCCGCGGGCCCCCAGCTGCAGCGGCCCGGTTCCTGGAAACCTTCTCCCCAGAGGTACCTTTTTCCGCTCGTTGGTGCACGGTGTGCGTTTCCCTTCGTCATTAACAAGGGCCAGGCCTGGTCCCAAGGGGGCTAGACATTCTGAGAGCTGGGGTGGTGTGGGAGGTGTGTTCATCGTGACGTACAAATGTACCCTAGACTAATAACCTTAAACAATGAGCATTTGGAGCAGTAAATCTGCGCCCCCTCTCCCCCCACTCCGAAGCCCCCTTCCCCCGCCCCTAAAGCCACAGCACATCTTATGTCCAGTGACCTTGACTCAGGCCTGCAAACCAGCGCTTCTAGGGAAAGACGGGGCATTTTATATCCAGACCGATCTGTTCTCTTGCACCCTGCCCTGAACCGGCCTCTCGCGATCCAGCTATCGCGACTTGTTCTCAGATACAACAAAAATCCCACCGAGGTGTCCACCACGTTGATGCTGTTCTATTTCTCAACGATCTTCGTTTTATATGAAGACTGGACCAGGGACCCCACTCGCAGGCCTAACGCAAAATGTTGTACCCCCTCCTCCCCCAAAGAAATGTAATGAACGACCCCGAGTTTTTCATCCCTCACAGATAGATAGCAATATGCTTTAGACTGAATAGGGCCCCATCAAGGGGGGGCCCTCCTGCGCCACAGGGGCCGAAGGGTCCTGGGTTACGCCCCAGCCCACTTGGTTCTGAACATGCCACTCAGAGGTTGCAGGCGAACATCTGCAGTAAGTGCACGTGTCTACTGAGCTACTTCCAGGGTCGGATTGGGATTGCAATTAGGACCGGGCAGTCCCAAAAAAGTGGCCCACATACGCGGGTCTTGCCCTTTCAAAAAACATCATTTGATTAGTCTCATTGGACACTTTTTTATTTAGAGAAATGTTTGGTAACCTAAGCATTTTAAAGCCTATAGAATTAGTAAGATTGGTGAAAACTAGAAGCACTGCATTTTGGCCAGGTGGGCGAGGTGAAATAAAATGTCCCAAGAGCCTCAATACCTGATCTGGCTAGGGTTGCCACCTGCCTGTTTTTTACCAACATGACCTGTATTTTAATATCCGGTGCAAAAATGAAGAAAAATGCAAAAGTCAAAAAAAAATCCTCTGATCAATATGTAAACAGTCAACAAAAGTTGAAAGCACTTTAAATATGTTCTAAAGCTGCTTTACTCAACCGTGACTAATAGTTAAACTAAAAAAAGACAGAAAACAAAGCCATGTTCATGTTAAAAATAAATATGGATATTTTTATATAAAGAGTGCTCTCTAATTATCATGCTCTGGCACTTGAAGAATCATATAACAAATAAATTGCCTTTCTATTTTCTAATTGCTTTTTGATAGTTTTACAAAAGGTGAACTCGGTTCTAGGGCATTGGAGAGATCAGTGGCGTCACTAGGGGGGTGCGGACCGCACCGGGTGACACCATCACATGGGGTGACACCTTTCCCAAATGAGACTATTTACTAAATAGTCTCATTTGGGAAAGGTGTCACCCCATGACACCATCACATGGGGTAAGTCGTGAGGGGGTGACACCATGAGTTACCGAGTTACCTCACTGGGTGACACCAACCCTAGTGACGCAGCTGGGAGAGATTTACATGAACAAAAGTTACACTACACAAGATCAAATGTATTTGTACTTTAGGCACTGGGAGATTAAGTGATTTGCCCAGAATCACAGGATGTTGAGCTGACGCTGGGACCTGCTCTCCGACTTCCAAAGTAGGCAGCTTTGGCCACAACGCCACATCCTCTCCAGTTTAATAAAAGCCTACTAAAGGTTATCTCACAGCGAGGCCTATGCAAATACACACACACACCAGGAAGGCTTTTCTTAGTTCACTCCCTCCCCAGCCCTCCATAGCCTCAGGGTGATAGCCTTGCAGGGGAGGTGTCAAGAAAAAAGACACAGCTACTGCTGCTCCATTGGGGGATGAGGTATAGATGACCCATATCCAAAAATCTTGTTCCCTCAGTGAGGCCACTGCATACTCCCACCCACCATTGCCTGAATGTGATGGACTGGCAGAGCAGGGGTGAGGGGCAAGACACTGCTTCGTGGCCCCACTGGGGGCCGAGGTAAGAATGACCCAACAAATAGAGCAACGCCTGGCCAGTCGCACCTGGCATGGCTCGAGGGGCGGGCAGGTCGCGCTGGGGGTAGGGGAGTGGGGGTGGAAGGGTCGCGCATATTTAAAAAAATAGAAAAATAAAAATAAAACCAACTTACCGTTGTGCCGGGATCCTGCGTCTTTGCTGCTGCTCTTCTCCGGACAGAAACACGACCAGGCCCCACTAACGAATCACAACGCTGCAATGCAGCATTGTGATTGGTTTTGAGCATCCTGGTTGGACGCTCAACCAGGGAATGGGAGCCTGGGCTGGTTCTCCATGCAGGCTGTAATGCAGCCTGCATGGAGAAAGGGGAAAGTGCGCATGACTGGTTTGGGCGGCCATAGAGGGCCGACCAAACAGTCATTGCACATTTAGGAGTGGGCAAACCACTCCTCCCCTGCCCTGCTCCGAGGGCAGAGCAGCCCCGCCCACCCGCAAAGCAGCAGAACACGTCACGAAGCATAAAAGGATAATAACTTGAAGTTATTATCCTTTTATGCATCTTTGCACTGCTTAAAAGCAGTGGGGGGCGACACTCTCCGCCATAGCGGAGGAGCCGCCACTGCACCTGGCCACCATTAAGGCAGATTGTCACACTTAACACCTTGGCCCCGCCCACAATCGCCTGCAGTGCGATGGCCTGGGAGGTCAGAAATAAAGCAGAGGCCCTTTAAAAATTGGCCCACATGTCACCTTTAGGCACAGGCCCATCGGCGAATGCCTGACTGCCCGCCTTCCCAATCCGACCCTTGCTACTTCCCTAGTTTTATAACGTCAGCAGCGGCAACCGCTCCATTAGGGCGGATGAGCGCCGCCCCATTAGGGCAGAGGAGCGCCGTCCCCCCTGCCACCACCAGCACATAAAACAGTAACAAAATGGGTTCTAAACCCGTTTTAATATCGTTTTATTTTAATCCCCTGGACCCGCTCCCGAGTCTTGGGGGCGGGTCCAGGCTATGACACTGCAGGTGGTGGGGTGGAGGGGAACTCCTTTCACTGCGTATGAGGTGTTTGGCCAGCCGTCTCAGGCCAGCCAAAACCCTCTTGCGCAGTGAAACTCTCTCCAGCCTCAGCGGCGTTGCTGGGGTTGGAGAGAGCAGGCACAGGCTCCCAGTCTGCCGGGGCGCGGAAATTGCCGACGATCAGGCCAATACTGAAGCTGCTCACACGCGAGAGCAGCTCCAGGATTGGCCAGAGGGCAGGCTGGGAGCCTGTGCCCAGCCCCAGAGCCATAAGTAGGAAGAGCTGATGGTGGGAGATGGTGGCGGCAGCAGCGTTACAGATTTTTTTTTTACCCAAACCCTTCCCTCACCTCCCTTCTCCAGCCCACACCCCCCACTTTGGCAGGGGATGGGCCGCTACTGCTGTTCAGGGCCCCGTGTCCAGTGCTTTTAAATACAGTTTCATAACCTGTGCAGGGCCCTACATCTGATGCTTTTCCCACAGCTTTATAACGTGCAGGGCTCCACATCTGGTGCTTTTACCCACAGCTTTATAATCTGTGCAGGGCTCTCCGTCCGATGCTTTTACCCACGGCTTTATAACCTGTGCAGGGCCCTCCGTCCGATGCTTTTACCCACAGCTTTATAACTTGTGCAGGGCCCTCCGTCCGATGCTTTTACCCACAGCTTTATAACATGTGCTGGGCTCCACGTCCGGTGCTTTTACCCACAGCTTTATAATCTGTGCAGGGCCCCGTGTCTGGTTCTTTTACCCACAGCTTTATAATCTGTGCAGGGCCCTGTGTCTGGTGCTTTTACCCACAGCTTTATAACGTGTGCAGGGCTCCTCGTCTGGTGCTTTTACCCACAGCTTTATAACCTGTGCAGGGCCCTCCGTCCGATGCTTTTACCCACAGCTTAATAACCTGTGCAGGACCCTCCGTCCGGTGCTTTTACCCACAGCTTTATAATCTGTGCAGGGCTCCACGTCCGGTGCTTTTACCCACAGCTTTATAATCTGTGCAGGGCCCTGCGTCCAGTGCTTTTACCCACAGCTTTATAATCTGTGCAGGGCTCCGCGTCCAGTGCTTTTACCCACAGCTTTATAACCTGTGCAGGGCTCCGCGTCCGGTGCTTTTACCCACAGTTTTATAACCTGTGCAGGGCCCTCCGTCCGATGCTTTTACCCACAGCTTTGTAACCTGTGCAGGGCTCCGCGTCCGGTGCTTTTACCCACAGCTTTGTAATCTGTGCAGGGCTCCGCGTCCAGTGCTTTTACCCACAGCTTTGTAATCTGTGCAGGGCTCGGTGTCCGGTGCTTTTACCCACAGCTTTGTAATCTTTGCAGGGCTCCACGTCCGGTGCTTTTACCCACAGCTTTGTAATCTGTGCAGGGCCCCGCGTCGTGCTTTTACCCACAGCTTTGTAATCTGTGCAGGGCTCCACGTCCGGTGCTTTTACCCACAGCTTTGTAATCTGTGCAGGGCTCCACGTCCGGTGCTTTTACCCACAATTTTGTAATCTGTGTAGGGCTCTGTGTCCGGTGCTTTTACCCACAGCTTTGTAATCTGTGCAGGGCTCTGTGTCCGGTGCTTTTACCCACAGCTTTGTAATCTGTGCAGGGCTCCACGTCCGGTGCTTTTACCCACAGCTTTGTCATCTGTGCAGGGCTCCGCGTCCGGTGCTTTTACCCACAGCTTTGTAATCTGTGCAGGGCTCTGTGTCCGGTGCTTTTACCCACAGCTTTGTAATCTGTGCAGGGCTCCGCGTCCAGTGCTTTTACCCACAGCTTTGTAATCTGTGCAAGGCCCCGCGTCCAGTGCTTTTACCCACAGCTTTATAACCTGTGCAGGGCTCCGCGTCCGGTGCTTTTACCCACAGCTTTGTAATCTGTGCAGGCAGTGCTTTAAATGGGCCGGTACTCACCGGTACTGAGTACCGGCACTTCTTAGATTTATCACTCTGAGTACCAGCACTTCTCTTCTGCCGAGGAGAGTACCGGTACTCATGAAAAGGTAGGCTTATTGGCTGTGAGTGCTGGTGAGCCGGAGTGGAAGGTGTCTCTGGCAGCCAAGGCGCCACTTCTGTATCCCCGATCTGAGCCCCAGCTGAGCTATTCAGCAGGGCTCATTTGAATAATTGCCGGGTGCTCACCATCACGCTGTGTTTGACAGAGGAGGGTCCGTTCAGGCCCTGTGCTGTCAATCACAGTCACACTATCCTGTGCATTTGTGCAAACACAGGAATCATGGCAGTCCCCTGGCAGTGGCATTCAGGCTACGGCCAGTCCGGCCCTGGTGGCAATTAAAAAAGCCATGGTAGGTGAAGAGTATAACATGCCTTTCATCATACCCAAGTCTTTTGTGTGCCTGCTTATGTTTGTGTGTTTGCCTGCATTCGTATGCCTGTTTTTTGTAAGAAAAAAGTGAGAGAAAGAGAGAGAGAATCAAAACACTCTCAGGAGGTACTTTAAAGAAAATGGGTGGCACTTTGTGTGTACATGTCTGTTTGGCGACAAAGATTAATAAATAGCATAGTAGGGAGGGTTGGTGGGTGGGTGAGTGAGTGGATGGAAGAGTGAACAAGGGTGGATGTATGGATGGATGGATGAATAGATGGATGGATGAGTGAAAGCATGGATGGCTGGGTGAAAAGGGGTGGATGATTGGATAAAAGGGCGGATGATGGGTGGATAAGTGAAAGATTGGATGGATGAATGAAAGGGAGGGAGAGTGGATGAAAGGGTGGATGATGGATGAGTGAAAGGAAGGATTGAGTGAAAGGGTGGATGGAATGAAAGGGTGGATGGAATAAAGGAGTGAAAGGGTTGATGGATAGATGATCGAAAGGATTAATGAATGAGCGAAAGGGTGGATAAAGAGATGGATGAGTGAAAGGATGAATGGATAGGTTTGGAGATGGATGGATGGATAGGTTTGGATATGAAGGGTGGACAGACGGAATGGTGAAAACTGAATGATGGATGAAAGACTGAATAGATGACAGAATGTAAAGGTTAAATGGCGGACATCAGCAGGTAAATGGTAGGATGAAAGAATGAATGGATAGATGTATGGAAGAGACAAGAGCTATCTTCTGGGGAGGGTCATGATGATTTGCTTCATTTACATTGTGCCATAAGAGCTTTGGTTCGAAGTGGGGGTATTTTCAGTGGGTGAATGAGTGGATGGATGAGTGAGCAAGGGTGGATGTATAGATGGATGGATGAGTGAAAGCATGGATTGCTGGGTGAAAGAGGGTGGATGATTGGATAAAAGGGTGGATGATGGGTGGATAAGTGAAAGAATGGATGGATGAATGAAAGGGAGGGAGGATGGATGGATGAGTGAAAGGAGGGATTGAGTGAAAGGGTGGATGGAATGAAAGGGTGGATGGAATAAAGGAGTGAAAGGGTTGATGGATAGATGAGCGAAAGGATTGATGAATGAGCGAAAGGGTGGATAAAGAGATGGATGAGTGAAAGGATGAATGGATAGGTTTTGAGTTGGATGGATGGATAGGTTTGTATATGAAGGGTGGACAGACGGAATGGTGAAAAACTGAATGATGGATGAAAGACTGAATAAACGACAGAATGTAAAGGTTAAATGGTGGACATCAGCAGGTAAATGGAAGGATGAAAGGATGAATGGATAGATCTATGGAAGAGACAAGAGATATCTTCTGGGGAGGGTCATGATGATTTGCTTCATTTGCTTTGTGCCATAAGAGCTTTGGTTCGAAGTGGGGGTATTTTCAGTTTCTTCCTACTCACGTGCTGAAAAATATATAGTATTGTGCCAAACAACAGCAATTAACAGTATGGCATTAAGAAGGTGCATCTATTGCAAAAAAAGGAAATGTTAACATATTATAGCATTTCTCTTTCATTTTGTGTAATGAGTTAACTTGCTTTGTTTATATAAACACATTTCTCATGTGTTTTGGTATGTGCTGCAACTAATATAGAAGTCGTTAAGTATCATCATGTGGGGCGTGGCCGAGCCGACGGCAAAGATGGCCGCCAGCGAGTGAAGCTCCAGAAACCAGCCGGCCTCATGAGCGATTTCCCCCGATAAATGCTCACATTTAGCCCGCAAAAGCAGCGGTAAAGGCGGTGGAGGCGATGCGGCATACGGCTGCCTGAAAGTCGGGCGCCGGCGACTCACAGAGGCGGAGATTCGTCGAGTTCAAGGCGGTGTGGGGCTGGCCGGCGCAGCTGCGCCTGGTGACCCGGAGCGCGACGTGGAGCGCCCGCCCGTCGCCGTTGGAGATCTTCGTGGACTGCGCATCGACGGACCGGGTGAGTCGGCCCGAGCCTGCCGCGCTCCCTTCCCCTCTCCGGCTGTCCCGGTCTGCTGCGGCTGCTGGGCTGGCCGTTCCGCCCCCGTTGCCAAGTTTCCATGAGCCCGTGAGGGGGATAGGGCCCCCCGGCCTCAACCACTAGGGGCTGGACGCGGGCCTGACGCTGCGGCGGCCGTGGCGGGAGTGGGGGCGCGCCCGATGCTAGAAGAAGGTCCCATTTGACTGTGGTGACCCACGGAGGTGCCTTGGAGAGTGACGCGACGGTGCCTGGCGCACACGCTGGCTAACCCACCCGCATTATCAGACTGCTGCAACTCGGCCTAAGGTGCACGGAGGTGGGCGGTTGCGCTACACGGCCCCGCCATAGTAGTCCAGGAACTGTAAGATTGCGCACCGCCTGCACTGTGATACCCCCCATCTGCCATCACAGTTTTCATATCCCAGGGGAATCGTGCCGCTATCTTACTTTGCCCCGACCAGCAGGCCTAAGCTATCGTCCAGTTGCTGAATTGACCCCGTCCGGCTCCCCTGAACTACACGGCGCCTGTTGCTGGTACAAGTGGACGGTGCTACCACTGGCTGCGAACACCTCGGTACAGCGGAATCCCCCCCCCATCCCTTCCACCGTCTGCATGCACGGAATGGGCCGCAGGGACCCCAGGCAGCGAACCTTGCCTTTCGAGAAAGCAAGTGAAAGCGCGACATCCCACGGCACCGACATGGCTG
Organism: Calotriton arnoldi; assembly: GCA_963921515.1. Classification (NCBI taxonomy): domain Eukaryota; kingdom Metazoa; phylum Chordata; class Amphibia; order Caudata; family Salamandridae; genus Calotriton; species Calotriton arnoldi. Next base: position 2,411,884 of record CAWUFW010000543.1, on the reverse strand, counting down.
AAAAGGGTCCTGCCACGGCACCTCCTGTAACCTCGGAGGCCTCCGTCGCCTCATTGCTGCTGGAAATGAAGGCGGGATTCAGGGCGCTGGACTCTCGCTTTGACTCCCTGGACCAGACGATCGCATCATTGGGCGCCAAGGTGCAGGGCCATGACAGACGCCTCGACGTTGTTGAGGCTCGTGTCTCTGACCTGGAAGACGGGACAGCACAATCTCTGAAGCGATTGGAGAGGGCGGAGCGTCTGCTTAAGGAAGTGGCCATAAAAAATGAGGATTTGGAGGCGCGTGGACGCCGCAACAACGTCCGCATAATGGGGGTTCCGGAGACAACGTCAGCAGGCCCAATGGCCCTCTTTGTTGAGAAGCTACTTACAGATCTGTTTGGGAGTGAGGCATTTACACCAGGCTTTGTTGTAGAGCGGGCCCATAGGTCACTGGGACCTAGACCGAACCCGGGCCTCCCCCCTAGACCCATCATCGCGCGCTTGCTGAACTTTAGGGACCGGGACACAGCGCTCCGACTGGCACGAGAACGTGGCACGGTTGAATGGCAGGGGTCTAAATTGGCACTCTATCCAGACTTCACTCCAATGGTTCAGGAGGCACGACGCAAGTTCCAGGGGGTCAAGGCCACGTTGCGAAATCTTGGACTCAAATATGGCATGCTGTACCCCGCGAGACTGAAGGTGGATGTGGGCGGCAGATCGAGAATATTTGACACCCCCACAGAGGCCCAGGAATTCTGCCGCATGCACAAGACACGGAATTCACAGAACACGGCAGGAAGTGCACTTGCCTCCCCACATCACAGTGGCTCTGTCACTAGCGTCGACCTGTTCTCGAACACTGGTGCCGAATAGGGGTGCCTTGAGATACCTGGTGCACTTCACATTGTTTAATTGGGAAATTGCGTTATTGGATATGTTGTTGTTATACAGACACGGCACTAGGCCGGCTTGATTCGGAGCTGCCACCCCCCTCTGGTATATCCGCACAGTTGATTTATTGCCTATTTGCGGCCCACTTATTGGACCACAATCAGTTGCCCGGCGATCACTATGATCCCCGAGCGCGTTATCTTGCGAAGGGTTGGCCACCTTAGGGTTGGTAGGTGGCTGGGTGGGGGGTGGGGGTTTTGGGTAAGTTCACACACCACGATTGTTCTAATTTATGCTATCTTTTCACATTGCTTGCTGAGTCAACATTGCACTACAGACATGACAGGAAGAGGGTTCTGCAGAATCTCGATGACACGATTAGGTAATATACAGGGGCCTTCAGCCCTTACCCTTATGACCTGGAATGTCCGGGGTCTTAATAACACTCGCAAACGGCGCCAGGTGATTCATTACCTCCTCCGCCACAAGGTCGATATAGTTTATTTACAGGAGACACACCTCCCCCCCACAGATTCGGCTCAATTTGGTGTTAGCTGGGGCTCACAGAGATACTTTGCCAATTATAGTAATTACGCTAGAGGCACGGCCATACTGATAAACAAGAGAATCCCCTTCACGCTTATTGATGTGACCCGAGATCCAGTGGGTAGATTTGTTGTAGTCACGGGAACCTTGTATGGCCACAAAGTTACTCTAGCTAATATATATGCTCCTAACGTGGACGACCCCGAGTTTTTTCATGACTTGACTGCCCGGATTGCGAAACATGATCCTCACGCGCTGCTCCTAGGGGGGAATCTAAATCTATTAATGGATCCCATGCTGGATAGCTCGTCCAACGCACCAGACACTAAACCGCGGGCGAGGCGAGCCTTGAAGGCTCTCAGCGCCCAGTTCTCACTGATTGACATTTGGCGACAGCACAACCCCAATCTCACCAACTACACTCATTACTCTGGCACACACGGTACTTGGTCGAGGATAGATTACTGGCTTCTCTCTCCCTGCGCTGTGGGTTGGTTTAGTTCCCTCTCCACGCTCCCCAGCACATATTCAGACCACTCCCCAGTGACTCTGCATTTATTGTTCCCACGCCCGGAGGGGTATGAAAGACAATGGCGGTTCCCTGGTAGGGCCCTCCTGGATGAGGTGTTCAAGACAGAGATGCGCGAGGCAATAGAGGACTATTTCGAGATCAACACTGGCTCTGTGGACACAGCGGCGGTACTGTGGGAGGGCTTCAAGGCAGTTATAAGGGGGGTATGCATCTCCAAACAAGCCGGAGTGCTACAGGATCTCCGTGCCACATTGGCCCGCATTGAACAAGATATTGCCCGGCTGGACTCGCGGCTTTCTTCCCTCCCGAATCCAAACGACCAGGCGGAGAGACTCGCCCTATTGACTGAATATAGAGACACGGCCGAAAGGGAGATACTATATATGGGGAAATATCAAACAGCGCGTAGGTACGGTGAGGGCGAGCGTCCTGGCAGAGTATTGGCACAAATGCTAAGACCACCCTACAGCAAATCCTACATAACTGAATTACACTCAGACTCCGGTGCCATATTGTCCAACACATCGGCCGTAAGAGATGAGTTCCTAGCCTACTACACCACATTATACTCCTCAAGGGCTGACCCGGATGGCACCGCCCAGACTGCTTATTTAGATGAGATCGCACTGGTGTTCCTGGAGAGGCACATGCTAGACTTTATGGCAGAGCCCATATCAGTCACTGATGTAGAGTTGGCCATAGATACCCTGCGAAGCTCCTCTGCCCCGGGACTTGACGGCTTCACCGGTGATTTTTATAAAGAATTTAAGGACATATTGGCCCCTCAATTAATTGAGGTCTACGCGGAGGCATTGGAGAGGCAGGTGCTCCCCCCCACGCTACGGGAAGCCGTAATCATACTCCTTCCGAAACCCGGCAAAGACCATAAACAATGCGGTTCATATCGACAGCTGTCTCTATTGAACTTAGACTAAAAAATTCTAGCTAAGGTGCTCGCCAACAAACTTTCACAACTAATGGAATATATCATCTCTCCGATGCAGTCTGGTTTTGTTCCCCGGCGGTCCACGTCCTTGAATCTCCGCACGTTGTTCGCTGTGCTGCACAGAATACAGCCCGAGGTCGCCGCGGTGTTATTGGATGCCGAAAAGGCGTTCGATTCTTTGGAATGGCCTTTCCTTGTAGAAGTGATGCAGCGCATGGGACTGCCTTGTGGTTTCATCTCCACGGTCTCCTTGTTATATAGTAAGCCATCGGCGCGGCTCCGTCTGAACGGCACCCTGTCCGAACCCTTTCGGCTATATCGCGGGACTAGACAGGGTTGTCCCCTGTCCCCGCTTTTGTTCATCCTAGCAATGGACCCTTTGGTCAGACATCTCCAGGAACGCCATTTGCACAGGGGGCTGCAATTCCACACTGGTCCATTACTCGCTTCTCTATATGCCGACGACACCATCCTTTACTGCCGGGAGCCGCACGTTAACCTGGCCCCTCTTATCCGAGAGATCATCCGTTTTGGCCGGTTTTCAGGACTAGGAATAAATTGGCACAAATCAATCATATTCCCGCTTACAACTGGCACTGCCCAATGGGAATGTGAATTTCCCTGGAATGGTGCCAGGAATCGGTGAAATATCTTGGTATACACATACATCTAGACACCACTCAAATCATTAGCTTGAATTACGGGCAGACTTTTCGAAATCTGGAGGAACAGGTCGAAAGATGGCTACGTTTGCCACTGTCTCTGGCTGGCCGGGTGGCCATATTGAAGATGGTGGTACTTCCCAAATTTTTATATCTCTTTAATAATATCCCGATTCCCCTCACGGATGGATTTTTCCGTACTTTGCAGACGCTCATGACTAGACTAGTGTGGGGCGGGAGGAGGCCGCGAGTTCGCTGGACTACAATGACGCTCCCATACGATAGGGGCGGGTTCAATGTGCCGGACTTCCATCTCTATTATTTGATAGCGCAATGTCACTACGCGTATGCTTGGTTCCACCCGGATGCACGCATACCCTTCCTGCGACCAGAGGCAGACCTGGTGCTCCCTGACAAATTATGCGAGGTGCTTCCCGGAGGCTTCCCACGTGCCAAGCACGACATACAGACGGTATCCACAACTGCCTGGGCGTGGGGTAAGCTGAAGAAGCGTACGGGCGCCACACACTTATACTCCTCCGCCCTGCCCCTACCTAATGCCAGATGGTTCCCAGTCACGGGTGAGAGACTAGTGCAGAACACGTTGACTACGCTGGATATTACAAAAGTGGGTGATTTTTTCCCAGGGGGCCATGTGTTTTCGATAGACGAGGAGGCCCGGTTCACCGATTGTAACTTCATGACGAGATTCCTACTATGTCGCATGAAGTCTTCGTTGCGCGCTACCCTCCCCACATATCCGACTGAGCCTGACTCTTTCCTCCCGCTTACACTGGTGCTAGAGTCCCCCAGCGGAACACACCTTATCTCTAAAATGTATAAAGCCTGAGCCGGGATGCTGCCGGCAAGCGACTCCAGCCTTAGACAGGCCTGGGAGGCGGACACGGGGTGCACCATAACGGATGAGCAGTGGGTCAAGTGCTGTGGGGCCACCAAGGACATCTCACTTAACAGTCGCCATAAGCTGTTACATTTTAAATTTCTCCGCCGCGCTTATTTTACCCCAGCTTTGGCACATAGGATAGACTCTGAACGGCCACACACCTGCTTGAAATGCAATGCACCACACGCTGATTTTATACATTTGGCGTGGACATGTCCCCGCTTGAAATCCTACTGGGAGGAGGTGCACGAGACCCTGGGGAAGATAGTCGGACTTCCACTGAGCCCACTGCCTGAGATAGCCCTGTTAGGGTACACTACACAGATTCCTAAAAAATCAGGAAACTAGCATCCTTGGGGCTGCTATTGGCTAAGAGAGAGGTGGCCATACACTGGGGCAGGAAGTCTGTTCCTAAACTGCAGGATTGGCTGGGGAGTTTGACACACTGCAACACCAATGCTGAATTGTACGCAGGGCTTGTGCCGGCGGGGTCGCGGCCGCGGGACATTTGGGGGCCGCTGAGGTCCTATTTCGAGACTGCCAAGCGAGCCTCTGCCACACAGGTGAATGCTGGGTTGGTGCCTGAGGGGGTGGGCTGAGGGGATGTTATTCTTATTTTTGTGCCACGACTTCCCTTCCAGATTCGGAAGGTTGGCTTCTATCGTGTTTTAATGTTACATGTGGGAGATACTCCTGGTTGGGTTCCTTATTTTTGAGACGGGTGACGGAGGGTGGGGGGAGGTGGGTTGGGTTGGGTTGCCCCGGAGCTGACCTGGACCATGAGATAGACCGCTATAATGTTCCATACACTGTATGTACCTGTCAGGCACGATTTGATTGATATGTACGACGACTGCTTGCAATGCAATGTGACTATTATTCTATAATTGAAAAATAAAGTATTAAAAAAATAAATAAAAAAAAGTATCATCATGTCTTGCCTTTAGCCACGCCCCTAACCCCGCATCCCTCACTACACATCTAGCTCATTTTAATGAGTACCTGCACTTATTTTTCCGCATTTAAAGCACTGTGTGCAGAGCTCCACGTCCGGTGCTTTTACCCACAGCTTTATAATCTGTGCAGGGCTCCGCGTCCGGTGCTTTTACCCACAGCTTTATAACCTGTGCCGGGCTCTGCGTCCAGTGCTTTTACCCATAGCTTTGTAATCTGTGCTGGGCTCCACGTCCGGTGCTTTTACCCACAGCTTTATAATCTGTGCTGGGCTCCACGTCCGGTGCTTTTACCCACAGCTTTGTAATCTGTGCAGGGCTCCGCGTCCAGTGCTTTTACCCACAGCTTTGTAACCTGTGCAGGGCTCTGTGTCTGGTGCTTTTACCCACAGCTTTATAATCTGTGCAGGGCTCTGCGACCAGTGCTTTTACCCACAGCTTTATAATCTGTGCAGGGCTCCGTGTCCGGTGCTTTTACCCACAGCTTTATAATCTGTGCAGGGCTCCGCGTCCGGTGCTTTTAACCACAGCTTTATAATCTGTGCAGGGCTCCGCATCCGGTGCTTTTACCCACAGCTTTATAACCTGTGCAGGGCTCCGCGTCCGGTGCTTTTACACAAAGCTTTATAACCTGTGCAGGTCTCCGCATCCGGTGCTTTTACCCCCTGCTGTATAACCTGTGCAGGGCTCCGCGTCCGGTACTTTTACACAAAGCTTTATAACCTGTGCCGGGCTCCGCGTCCGGTGCTTTTACACAAAGCTTTATAACCTGTGCAGGGCTCCGCATCCGGTGCTTTTACCCCTTGCTGTATAACCTGTGCAGGGCTCCGCGTCCGGTGATTTTACCCACAGCTTTATTCTCTGTGCAGGGCCCCGCGTCCAGTGCTTTTACCCACAGCTTTATAACCTGTGCAGGGCTCCGCGTCCGGTGCTTTTAACCACAGCTTTATAATCTGTGCAGGGCTCCGCATCCGGTGCTTTTACCCACAGCTTTATAACCTGTGCAGGGCTCCGTGTCTGGTGCGTTTACCCACAGCTTTATAATCTGTGCAGGGCCCTGTATTTTACGCACAGCTTTATTATCGGTGCAGGGCCTCCGTCTGTTGCTTTTACCCACAGCTTTATAACCTGTGAAGGACTCCGCATACGGTGCTTTTACCCACTGCTTTATAACCTGTGCAGGGCTCCGCGTCCGGTGCTTTTACACAAAGCTTTATAACCTGTGCAGGGCTCCGCGTCCGGTGCTTTTACACAAAGCTTTATAACCTGTGAAGGACTCCGCATCCGGTGCTTTTACACAAAGCTTTATAACCTGTTAAGGACTCCGCATCCGGTGCTTTTACACAAAGCTTTATAACCTGTGAAGGACTCCGCATCCGGTGCTTTTACACAAAGCTTTATAACCTGTGCATGGCTCCGCGTCCGGTGCTTTTACACAAAGCTTTATAACCTGTGAAGGACTCCGCATCCGGTGCTTTTTCCCCCTGCTGTATAACCTGTGCAGGGCTCCGCGTCCGTTGCTTTTACCTACAGCTTTATAACCTGTGAAGGACTCCGCATCCGGTGCTTTCACCCACTGCTTTATAACCTGTGCAGGGCTCCGCATCCGGTGCTTTTACACAAAGCTTTCAGGGCAGCAATCTCACCCACCCCCCCGGTCTTTAGTGCGGCCAACGAGGGAGTGGCAAGAAGCCAGGAAAACCACCAGCACCTCTACCCGCTCCTCAATGCGGGGACCGCCACGGGCGGTCTAAGGGCTACGCCACTGCACAACTTTATAACCTGTGCAGGGCTACAGCATCTGGTGCATTTACTCACAGTTTTAAAATCTGTGCAGGGTCCCTGTCCAGTGTTTTTACCCACCACTTCAGTGGCATAGCAAGGGGCGGTAGGAGGGCACGAGTTTGGGGGGCGGTGGCCTCCCCCAGCTCTTACCTGCCGTTTCGTGCAGCAATCTCTCACCCCCCCAGCTCTTTAGTGCGGCTGTCGAGGGGTGGCAAGAAGCCAGGAAAACCGCCCCCCCGCTCCTCAAACGCAGGGACCACCCCATGCGGTCTAAGAGCTAGCTACACCACTGCACATGCACAACTTTACAACCTGTTCAGGGCTCCACGTCCGGTGCTTTTACCCACAGCTTTATAATCTGTGATGGGCTCCACAACCAGTGCTTATACCCACAGCTTTATAATCTGTGCCGGGCTCCGTGTCCGGTGCTTTTAACCACAGCTTGATTACCTGTGCCGGGCTCCGCGTCTGGTGCTTTTACCCACAGCTTTATAATCTGTGCCGGGCTCCGCGTCCGGTGCTTTTACCCACAGCTTTATAACCTGTGCCGGGCTCCGCGTCCGGTGCTTTTACCCACAGTTTTATAATCTGTGCCGGGCTCCGCCTCCGGTGCTTTTACCCACAGCTTTATAACCTGTTCCGGGCTCCGCGTCCGGTGCTTTTACCCACAGCTTTATTCTCTGTGCAGGGCCCCGCGTCCAGTGCTTTTACCCACAGCCTTATAACCTGTGCAGGGCTCCGCGTCCGGTGCTTTTACCCACAGCTTTGTAACCTGTGCAGGAATCCGTGTCCGGTGCTTTTACGCACAGCTTTATAATCTGTGCTGGGCTCCACGTCTGGTGCTTTTACCCACAGCTTTATAATCTGGGCAGGGCCCCGCGTCCAGTGCTTTTACCCACAGCTTTATAATCAGTGCCGGGCTCCACGTCCAGTGCTTTTACCCACAGCTTTGTAATTTGTGCAGGGCTCCACATCCAGTGCTTTTACCCACAGCTTTGTAATCTGTGCAGGGCTCCGCGTCCAGTGCTTTTACCCACAGCTTTGTAACCTGTGCAGGGCTCTGTGTCCGGTGCTTTTACCCACAGCTTTATAATCTGTGCAGGGCCCTCCATCCGATGCTTTTACCCACAGCTTTATAACCTGTGCAGGGCTCCGCGTCCGGTGCTTTTACCCACAGCTTTATAACCTGTGCAGGGCTCCGCGTCCGGTGCTTTTAACCACAGCTTTATAATCTGTGCAGCGCCCTGTATTTTACGCACAGCTTTATTATCGGTGCAGGGCCTCCGTCCGTTGCTTTTACCCACAGCTTTATAACCTGTGAAGGACACTGCAAACGGTGCTTTTACCCAAAGCTTTATAACCTGTGCAGGGCTCCGCATCCGGTGCTTTTACCCCCTGCTGTATAACCTGTGCAGGGCTCCGCGTCCGTTGCTTTTACCTACAGCTTTATAACCTGTGAAGGACTCCGCATCCAGTGCTTTCACCCACTGCTTTATAACCTGTGCAGGGCTCCGCATTCGGTGCTTTAACACAAAGCTTTCAGGGCAGCAATCTCACCCTCCCCCCGGTCTTTAGTGTGGCCGATGAGGGAGTGGCAAGAAGCCAGGAAAACCACCAGCACCTCCACCCGCTCCTCAATGCGGGAACCGCTCCTCAATGCGGGGACCGCCCCGGGCGGTCTAAGGGCTACGCCACTGCACAACTTTATAACTTGTGCAGGGCTCTGCGTCCGGTACATTTACTCACAGCTTTAAAATCTGTGCAGCGTCCCTGTCCAGTGTTTTTACCCACCACTTCAGTGGCATAGCAAGGGGCGGTAGGGGGGCACGAGTTTGGGGGGCGGCGGCCTCCCCCAGCTCTTACCTGCCATTTCGTGCAGCAATCTCTCACCCCCCCAGCTCTTTAATGCGGCTGTCGAGGGGTGGCAAGAAGCCAGGAAAACCGCCCCCTCCCCCCCGCTCCTCAAACGCAGGGACCGCCCCGGGCGGTCTAAGAGCTAGCTACACCACTGCACATGCACAACTTTATAACCTGTTCAGGGCTCCACGTCCTGTGCTTTTACCCACAGCTTTATAATCTGTGCCGGGCTCCACAACCAGTGCTTATACCCACAGCTTTATAATCTGTGCCGGGCTCCGTCTCCGGTGCTTTTAACCACAGCTTGATTACCTGTGCAGGGCTTCGCGTCCGGTGCTTTTACCCACAGCTTTATAATCTGTGCCGGGCTCCGCGCCCTGTGCTTTTACCCACAGCTTTATAACCTGTGCCGGGCTCCGCGTCCGGTGCTTTTACCCACAGCTTTATAATCTGTGCCGGGCTCCGCCTCCGGTGCTTTTACCCACAGCTTTATAACCTGTGCCGGGCTCCGCGTCCGGTGCTTTTACCCACAGCTTTATAACCTGTGCCGGGCTCCACGTCCGGTGCTATTACCCATAGCTTTATAATCTGTGCCGGGCTCCGTGTCCGGTGCTTTTAACCACAGCTTGATTACCTGTGCAGGGCTTCGCATCCGGTGCTTTTACCCACAGCTTTATACTCTGTGCCGGGCTCCGCGTCCGGTGCTTTTACCCACAGCTTTATAACCTGTGCCGGGCTCCGCGTCCGGTGCTTTTACCCACAGCTTTATAATCTGTGCCGGGCTCCGCCTCCGGTGCTTTTACCCACAGCTTTATAACCTGTGCCGGGCTCCGCATCCGGTGCTATTACCCATAGCTTTATAACCTGTGCAGGGCTCCGCGTCCGGTGCTTTTACCCACAGCTTTATAACCTGTGCCGGGCTCCGCGTCCGGTGCTTTTACCCACAGCTTTATAACCTGTGCAGGGCTCCGCGTTCGGTGCTTTTACCCACAGCTTTATAATCTGTGCCGGGCTCCGTGTCCGGTGCTTTTACCCACAGCTGTATAATCAGTGCCGGGCTCCGCGTCCGGTGCTTTTACCCACAGCTTTGTAACCTGTGCCGGGCTCCGCGTCCGGTGCTTTTACCCACAGCTTTATAACCTGTGCCGGGCTCCGCGTCCGGTGCTTTTACCCACAGCTTTATAATCTGTGCCGGGCTCCACGTCCGGTGCTTTTACCCACAGCTTTATAATCTGTGCCGGGCTCAGCGTCCGGTGCTTTTACCCACAGCTTTATAACCTGTGCCGGGCTCCGCGTCCTGTGCTTTTACCCACAGCTTTATAATCTGTGCCGGGCTCCGCGTCCGGTGCTTTTACCCACAGCTTTATAACCTGTGCCGGGCTCCGCGTCCTGTGCTTTTACCCACAGCTTTATAACCTGTGACGGGCTTCGGGTCCGTGCTTTTACCCACAGTTTTATAACCTGTGCAGGGCTCCGCGTCCGGTGCTTTTACCCACAGCTTTAAAACCTGTGCCGGGCTCCGCGTCCGGTGCTTTTACCCACAGTTTTATAACCTGTGCAGGGCTCCGTGTCCGGTGCTTTTACCCACAGCTTTATATTCTGTGCAGGGCTGTGCCCAACGTCTGATGCTGTTAGAGGTATCTTTGCGTTCTAGGCCTGATCATACACTACGTACTGAATTGAGAACATAAAAAATAGAAACATAATAAAGGGTCCTGGAGAGCTACCAGCACTCCGTCATCCATCACACGCCAAGCGCTGCATCCCATAACACGATAACTGCACCTCGTTGGTCATCACGCACAATATGGAAACCCCTCCAACAGGGGTTCAAAGAAAAGGCACCATCCTTCCAAGCACACACCATACATGGAGCAGCGTGCTTGCTATCCATGTGGTTAAGCACTTCAGAACTTGTAGGATGTATAGCGCTTACAACCCCCCACATAGGGGTAGTAAGCGCTGTACACGCTACAAGTTCATGACTTTTTCCAGGTGTGAGAGCCATACCAGTCCCAGTGTGCCTTGGATTATCACCAGTGTGTCCCGAGCCCTTTCACACCCTCTGCATTCTAGACTATTTCTATTGTGTTTTGCACTAATCTGAACGTGTTCCTGGCGCTCATGAATCTCCATGTGCTCTGGACTATTTCCATTATGTTCTCAAGCATCCCAAATCCCTGTGTGTTCTGGTCTATTTGCAATGCCCTCCACCCCCCCACTGTTTTGGACTATTCCAAGTGCATTCCGGACTTTACCCTGTGTGTTCCCATCCTTCGTGCATCCACTTGTGTTTTGGGCTATTCCCATGTTTTAAAAACCTTTTTCAGTTACCCCTGTGTTCTGCATTTAAATTAGTGTGTGTTGAACAATTTCCAATATGCTCTCACTCCTCTTGTATCCATGCATGTCCAGTGTTTTCTAGCCTTCTGAGTCCCATGAATTCTGGATTATTTCTAGCATATTCAAGTGTGTTCTCGTCCTTCCTTCTTCCCTGTGGGTTCTGGGATACTCCTAGAGCATCAGGAGCCTTCCTCCGTCACTGTCTGTACTGCATTATTCCTATCCTCGCAGTGCCTGCATCCAGAGGCAGGAGCAATAAGAAAGGCAGGTCACAGAGCATAATTCAAGATGCACTTTTAGAAAAATGAAATCTGGCTTTTACTTCTTTTGCTCTGTTTTTCTAGCTGAACAGTGATAAGCAGGAAGGAGATGTTTATGGCCACATGCTTGTGTTCTCCATACTTAAGGGAATTATTAGCAAGATAGAATCTCTCTGCATGTTTCTACAAATTCTGAGCTACAACATTTTTTGGAAAACTGACTTGTACTGATTTTAATATCTCTTTGCAACGAATATCTGTAAGCCTGGGCGGTGAACTCCGCTCCGCTCGCGGAGTTTTCCGCACTCTGCGTTCTGAAAAACTCTGCTCCGCGTAGCGGAGTTTTTTTCCTCGCTCGCGTTCGTCAACTTCAAGTTGGCGAGCGCGCGCAAGGAAAATCCACCTCCCGGTGAGATTTTTCTTTGTTCGCGATCGTCAACATCAAGTTGGCGAGCGTGGAAAATAAACCTCCCGGCGAGATTTCTCAACGCGGGGGAGTCAGGTTTCTCATTGCGAGTGGTCGCGTATGCTCGCGACCGCTCGCGTTGAGAAACTGCCCGTTTGCGTTGAGAAAGCTGCTGCTCGAGTAAAAATCTACTTGAGCGGCAGAAAGAAAAGCAGCGCCAGCTTGCGCTGTGCATGGTGCCGTTCGCGATGATTGCACAGTGTGGACAAGCATCCGGCACTGAAAATCACTGCGAACGGCATTTTTCTATATCACTCCGCCGCTTGCGGAGCTCCACGTAGCGCGGCGGAGTTTTTTCCCCACTTCACGGAGTTTCGCGTAGCGCAACTCTGCGAACTCCGCCCAGGGTTAAATATCTGCCTACTTTTTGATGTGTTTAGTTTTGCACTAGAGATGCTACTTTTATTCTTCATGTTTAAAAACATCCTATCTCTTTCATATAAAAGAGCACCACACCAACGATATGAGTAGTTTATTGGAAGGGTTCTGTTATGACCATGCATTTAAATCAGGGCCACTGAAATTATATGGCAGGGAGGACCAAATTATGTGGCATAGTTGACTAAATTATGTAGCAAGAAAATGCAAACTATGTGGTTTAATGTGGCACATTTTCTGAAAATATTACTTATTTTGGCATTTTACACATACTAACACTGTATGTTATGGGCAAAGGTTTCAGCTCATTAGTACAAGTTGAACCCTAAAATAAAACGATAAGCAAAAGAAAGGTGACCAGTCAACCTTTGAAAAAGGCCTTCCTCTTCTTGGCAACTCATGTTGCAGCGTTTTAGTAACTTTTGATCCGTTTAAGCTAGAACACACTTTTTTTTTAATTAAAATCTGCAGATTATGGAGCAGATGTGCTACGTGGCAAATCCATAATTATGCAGAAAACGCCACAGCAGCAAAATCGCATCATTCCATTGGTCCTGATTATAGGAATAAAGAACCAATTCGATGTTATTTAGGAACTAGGACAAGGGCTGAGTTCCTCAGATTGTCACGGAACTCCTGGTGACTTTCAATATATTTTTTATGTACAACAGGGGGCACTTTATCCTATATAATGCACGATATTCCTTTTACCCATTGTTTGCACCTGGTTCCACCAAGGGCTAGCATTCCAGGCGGAGCCAGCTGACGCTAGTTTAGTTGACCTAGCACTGCGTGGAATCCTAGGGTGTTTGTGCTCTTACCCGCCCGTTAAGCTCCTTTTGCATACATTAGCCAGGGTCAGGGGCTGCGTGATGCAGAGGGATTTGGAGATGCCATTACGTCAACTTTCGGCACAAGAATAACTTGTGCAGATGAAACGTGATCGGCGCTGCGCTAGAAGGCCCCCGTGTAATACTGTGCCTTTCTCTACGCCGCCGGCAGAGGACCAGCTTTTAAAATAACCAGCAGAACAAATCCATCTCAAGGTGAAAGGCAGTAAACAAGAAGGGAATCCCCACCCTGCCCCCACAGGCTCTCCCTCCCCGAGCGGGGACTCTCTCGACCCTCCGCTGGGGCGTCCCCCACCTACAACAAACGACAGCACATAGCACAGGTGGATGTATGTTCGCATAGAGGCGGACTCGTCCCCGGGGGCGCGCGGGAGGCGATTTACGCTCCTCAACAGCTCTTTCCGTCTCACGCTTCCCGCTCACTGGCACTGCCAGACACAGCAAAACTACCCCTTTAAACGGACAACAGAGCAATCCCCATTAAGCAGCTAGGATCGGCCCAAGGACAGCAGAGCTATCCCCATTAAGCAGCTAGGATCGGCCCCTGGACACCGGAGCTATCCCTGTTAAGCAGCTAGGAGCCCATAGACAGCGGAGCTATCCCTGTTAAGCAGCTAGGATCGACCCATGGACAGCAGAGCTATCCCCATTAAGCAGCTAGGATCGGCCCCTGGACACCGGAGCTATCCCTGTTAAGTATCTAAGCTCAGCTCATGGACAGCAACGCTATCTCCTTCATACAGTTAGACTCGGCCCACAGACAGGCGAGCTATCCCTCTCAAATAGCTAGACACGCCCTATAAACAGCAGACCTACCCTCCTTAAACAGCAGACACGCTCCATAGACAACAGCTCTAAAAACACTGCAGGCCGTGTACAAAACCTGCAGTAGGTCTAATAACACTGCAGGCAGTGTACAAAACGTGCAGCTGGTCTAAGCGTGTACAAAACCTGCAGCTGGTCTAAGAGCACTGCAGCCTATGTACAAAACCTGAAACTGCTCTAAGAACACTGCAGGCCGTGTACAAAACCTGCAGCTGGTCTAAGAACACTGGAGGCTCGTACAAAACCTGCAGCTGGTCTAAGAGCACTGCCGCCAGCGTACAAAAACTGAAGCTGCTCTAAGAACACAGCAGGCCGTGTACAAAACCTGCAGTTGCTATAAGAACACTGCAGGCCATGTATAAAACCTGCAGCTTGTCTAAGAACACTGCAGCCGGCGTACAAAAACCGCAGCTGCTCTAAGAACACTGCAGCAGGCGTACAAAAACTGCAGCTGCTCTAAGAACACTGAAGGCCGTGTACAAAAACTTCAGCTTGTCTAAACACTGCAGGCCGTGTACAAAAACTGCAGCTGGTCTAAACACTGCAGCCGGCGTACAAAAACTGCGGCTGCTCTAAGAACACTGCAACCTGTGTACAAAAACTGCAGCTGCTCTAAGAATACTGCAGCCAGCGTACAAAAATTGCAGCTCCTCAAAGAACACTGCAGCCCGTGTATAAAAACTGCAGCTCCTCTAAGAACACTACAGGCTGTGTACAAAACCTGCAGCTGGTCTAATAACACTGCAGGGCGTGTACAAAACCTGCAGCTGGTCTAAGAGCACTGCAGCCTGTGTACAAAACCTTAAACTGCTCTAAGAACACCTCAGGCCGTGTACAAAAACTGCAGCTGGTCTAAGAACACTGAAGGCCGTGTACAAAAACACAGGCTTGTCTAAACACTGCAGGTCGTGTACAAAAACTGCAGCTGCTCTAACACTGCAGCTGGACTTAGAACACTGCAGCCCGTGTACAAAAACTGCAGCTGGTCTAAGAACACTGAAGGCCGTGTACAAAAACACAGGCTTGTCTAAACACTGCAGGTCGTGTACAAAAACTGCAGCTGCTCTAAGAACACTGCAGCTGGACTTAGAACACTGCAGCCCGTGTACAAAAAGTGCAGCTGGTCTAAACACTGCAGGCCGTGTACAAAAACTACAGCTGCTCTAAGAACACTGCAGCCCGTGTATAAAAACTGCAGTTGCTCTAAGAACACTGCAGCCGGCATACAACAACTGTAGCTCCTCCAAGAGCCATGCAGCTGGTGTAGAAAAAACTGCAGCCACTGTAAGAATATTGCAGCTGGTCCAACAAAACTGCAACTAGTGTAAGACACTGCTTCTGGTCTACGAAAACTGCAAGAACCCTCCAGGCAGCTGGTGTATAAAGACTGGAGCTTGTTTACAAAATCTGCAGCCACCAGGAATGTTACAGGTGGTCCACCACAACCTCAGCGACCCTAAAAACACTGCAGCTTGTCTGCGAAAACTGCAGCAAACCTATGAACACTGCACTCTGTGTAAACAAATTAGAGCTATCACTGCAGCGATACTACGAAAAGTGAGGCTTGCTTCAGTAAATTTCCACCCACCAGAGAACAAAAGAGGCAGCCAGCCTAAGAAAACTGCAATCGATATCAGCCCCTGGAGCACAGGCAAGCCTAGGCGTAGGGGGTCTCTCGTGGGGTGGTCCCTGGGCATCGAAAGCAGACTCGCTCACATCTGATTGTTTAGATGCATTGCATACAACCATGTGCCTTACTCTGGATCATAGGCGCTGGAAGTAGGGGGGCTACAGCACCCCCAAAGTAAACATGCGGGAGTTCAGAAGGTGAATGAGCAATAAAGATGCCTTTGAATTTTATGTTTATGTTATCACATTTGTTGTGCATTCAAAGAGAGAGGTTGAGTATCACGCTGTGTCTTCTGACAAATTGCTGCTAGTTCTTTTAACATTCAATCAATCAATCAAACATTTATAAAGTGCTGCAAATCACCCGCGAGGGTCTCGAGGCGCTGAAGATTGTTGAGAATGGTGTTTACTTTGCTTACTCTGACTGCAAAGTGAGAGGATTTTCTAAAGTGAACTATGTGACGATCGTGCTGGTGTGAAAATAAAGACTATAGGATTTTATTTTTTTCTAACACAACAAAATTTAAATATCTGTAAATGTACTGTACAAATATTTCAAAATATATCCGCAGTTAGGAAAGGCACAAACAATACATTTTTTAAACTTTTGTATTGAGACAAATATTTTAATAGCTTCCAATCAAGACACTTTGCTTGGTGATGAGCAAATGATAAATATTCACTGAAACCCGATTTCCACAGAATATAATTTGTTTGCTATGAGGTTTTTACCAGTAAAACTACATCTGAGAAAAATCAGTGGCCATTACAGTGGAAAATGAGCTGTCTGTAAACGACAGTGCACCACCACACCATGCTTTAGAAATATATTTGCCACGTTTTGTTTCAAAATGCATACTGTACCACATGGCCACATGGCGTGTCTCATTTGCCACACTTGCGCTTTGTGCAATCCCTATGATTTCCGTGACGTAACATTGATAGCCGCACCCCCACTCTGGAAATTGTTCCCGGATCACTGCTTGGGATACGATTCATAAGCAAAACACAGAACACATTCACGTAAATCAGAGGGTACACAGGGCAGCGGCAGGAGCTTGTGAGTAGTCAGGGGGAGGTTTAGCAGAAACCCTTCTTCACTAACATACCGGTAAAAGGGACTGGGGGCCACACGAGGGAGCTTGCTTGGCAAACATAGTATGGCAGCCTCGTGGCCCTCTTTTTTTTGCAATTTTATATAGCGCTAACTCGACCCGAAGGTATTGGAGCGCTTTTCATGAGCACCAGTTACATTACACAAGGCAACATTCATATTTTGGTCGGCACAGGGAGAATAAGTGATTTGCCCAGAATCACAGGATGTTGAGCCAACGCCGAGACTCGAACCTGGTTCCCCAGCTCCAAAGTCAGCAGCTCATCCCCTCTTAGCCCTTAGTCCTTGCGCCCTCCAACTCAGTCATCGCCCATTGCTACCCAAAACTTTTCCACCCACAGCACAGCATTTACCAACTGAAAGTCTGTATTTCGCTTACTAATCATGACTATTGTGAGGGGGTGAAAGTATGTTGGGGGCCAATCACGTCTCGATTAGGCTATGCACACCACCTGTGCTGTTTCCCCTCTAAGTGAGACACATCAACATTTTAAAAGTAGAAAGAGGGAGATTTTGATAAAAAAAATTGAGGTAATGTCTCTTCCCCCCTTATCATACATTGAAGCAAAGGCAATTTTAGTAAGGAGAAAGCTAAAATAAAGCAATTTTTTTGCTTCTAAAATCGGTATCTGTTGGCATGCCTGGTGCGAGGACAGGGTTGATGCTGCTGCAGAACCCCCAACCCGGAACAACAAAATCTGATCATAAATGAACCAGCCTCACCCAGGAAGACATGATGTGAATCACCGGCCGCGCCCCGTGCCTTCTCCCCCGTCCTTTCGGTTTCAGATCTGGACAGGGAATGACATGCAGACAGACAGACGTGCTTACGGAGCCAGACAGAGGCGCAATGCCACGGAAGGGACTCCAGGCCTAGAACTCATTATGAGCCATTCCTTGGCCCACAGACGACCCCATCATTCGGCACTTCACATTTCACCCTTTCTCCTGAATCAAACCTCATGTCTCCAGTGCACACCTGTGACAGGTCTAGGTGTCACTTCCTCAGGCAGTCATTAAGATTCCTTCAGATACTGGTGCTACCCCTCAACCGTACATCTTTCGGTCACCCGCCCCCACTCCTCCATTGGTGTCACCCATCTCGTTAAGACTTTACCTTGCATCTTTGGGCATCTTGCGGGTGGCTCTCTAGGGGTTGGCAGGTCCTTGCTCAGGTAGGCCTCACAGAGCCATGTACTTGGTACTTCTGTGCTTGGGCAGTCTTGTGTTGGGTGGTCTGCTCTGGTAGGCTTGTATCAAGTGGTCTGCTTGGCTGTCTTGTGTTGGGTGGTCTGCTCTGGTAGGCTTGTATCAAGTGGTCTGCTTGGCTGTCTTGTGTTGGGTAGTCTTCTCTGGTAGGCTTGTATCAAGTGGTCCGCTTGGCTGTCTTGTGTTGGGTGGTCTTCTCTGGTAGGCTTGTATCAACTTGTCCGCTTGGCTGTCTTATGTTGAGTGGTCTTCTCTGGTAGAAGTGTAACAAGTGGTCCACTTGGGCAGTCTTATGTTGTGTGGTGTTCTTGGGTAGTATTGGTTCAAGTGGTCCGCGTGGGCAGTTTTAGTGGTGCTCGCAGGCACTCCTAAATGGGATTACTGTGTATAATATCGGGTGGTCTTCTTGGTCAGCCTTGTATTGGGTGGTCTTCTCTTGTGGTCCTATGGCATGCTCCCCTCTCAGATCCTCCTGTATCCTGTATTCGTGTCGGGTGGTTCTGTTGGCTCGGAGGTGGTAGGCAATGTCTTTTTTGGGTGGTCCTATTTCGGATGCTCCTACTGGGCGGTCCTGTGTCGGGTACCTCTCGGCAATTTCTTACACATTCAACAGTCTTTTCGGGCAGCCCTGTATAAAGAGGTCCAGCAGGGCAGCTCTATATGGGGTGATCCTGTCAGACCTTCAGTCCTATAACGCCTGTCCTCCTCTGTAGCCCTGCATCGGGTGGTCCTCCCATACAGTCGTATATCTTCCCTTTAGACAGTTTTACTTCCGTCTCGGACAGTCGTCTTATGTGGTTTTATATTGATGTTCCCCTCAAACCTTACAGGTGCCGATCTTCGCGGAAAACGCCACAGCTGGGTTATTTCCTCACCCCTGGAATCTGGAGCCCGCAACTGAAGTAAGAATGTGCCCAAGAGAAACCCGAGAGTCCGCAGCCGCGCTGCTCACCGTCGTTTGCAATATTAATATGTATAGAGCGCTTAGGGCTTGAGCCGTGTCACTCCCTAACCAGGGACCTCTAGGGACAGCGTTCACTGCCAGCAGTCGCTCCCTCTGTGACTGCAGCTGTAGCGCTCTCTCTCTGTCTGTTGCTGCACATTAGCAGCTTCTCTCTCTGCTGAAGCACATGCACCAGTCTCCGTATTCCGGTCTCACTCTCTCTGGCTGTAGATGCAGCAGCGCCCCTCTCTGCTGCAGCAGTCTCTCTCGTAGGCTGCAGGTGCAGCAGCAGTCTCCGTTTGGGTGGGGGTGCAGCTGTCTCTTCCCCCGGCTGCTGGGGCAACTGTCTCTCTACGTCCCAGGCTACCGGTGCAGCGGCTCGGACCCCAGGAGCAGCTGTCTTCCGCAGTCTGCAGCTCAGCAGCCGTCTCTGATCCGGGATCCCGGGGACGGTCTCTCTCTGACGCTCACTTGCCGGCTGTGTGTGTGTTTCTCTGCTAGCGGTGTGATCGCCCTCCTCCGGGAACGCAAACCCCGCCTCGAGAGAGAGAGAGAGGGGAAACCCGGTCTCCACGTAACCAGGACAGCGCGAGGAGCAGAGGGCAGTGGAGACAGTGGTGGGGGAGGGGAGAGGCGAGCAGGGCTGCCCCTGCCGCCCTCTTTAACCTCCATATTACACTTCGCTTCCCCTTTCTTGGCACTGGCTTTGGGATCGGGCTCTGTCTGCTGATCCTAGATTTCATGCCATATATGCGATTCAGGCGGGAGACTCCCTATTTTCGAAGACAAAAATGGCTTTATTTTAGGTGTCTCTCGCCTAAACTTACCTCTGCTTCAATATACGCCAATGGGGACAATAAAACCCCCCCCCCCCCGATTTCTGTTTCAAAACCTCCCACTTCACAGTTTGTAAATGTTGGCATGCACGTTCGTGCTCCTGTAGTCTGCTCCTTGAGCCTGACTTGGGTTCACTGCTCCTGTTTCTGCTCCTTTATTTTTGTTTCTTATCCTGAATTGTGTTCACTGCTCCCGTATTCTTCTCTCTTATCCTGACTTGTGTTCAATGTTCCTGTTTCCGCTCCTGTATTCTTCTCTCTTATCCTGACTTGTGTTCAATGCTCCTGTTTCCGCTCCTGTATTCTTCTTTCTTATCCTGAATTGTGTTCAACGCTCCTGTTTCCGCTCCTGTATTCTTCTTTCTTATCCTGAATTGTGTTCAACGCTCCTGTATTCTTCTTTCTTATCCTGAATTGTGTTCAACGCTCCTGTTTCCGCTCCTGTATTCTCTCTTATCCTGAATTGTGTTCAATGCTCCCGTTTCTGTTCCTGTATTCTTGTCTCTTATCCTTATTTTGTGATCAACGCTCCTGTTTCCGCTCCTGTGTTCTTCTCTCTTATCCTACATTGTGTTCAATGCTACTGTTTCTGCTCCTGTATTCTTGTCACTTATCCTGAATTGTGTTCAATGCTCCCGTTTCCGCTCCTGCATTCTTATCTCTTATCCTGAATTGTGTTCAATGCTCCTGTTTCCGCTCCTGCATTCTTGTCTCTTATCCTGAATTGTGTTCAATACTCCCGTTTCCGCTCCCGTATTCTTGTCTCTTATCCTGAATTGTGTTCAATGCTCCTGTTTCTGCTCCTGTATTTTTGTTTCTTATCCTGAATTGTATTCAATGCATCTGTTTCTGTTCCTGTATTCTTGTCTCTTATCCTTATTTTGTGATCAACGCTCCTGTTTCCGCTCCTGTGTTCTTCTCTCTTATCCTGAATTGTATTCAATGCTCCTGTTTCTGCTCCTGCATTCTTGTCTCTTATCCTGAATTGTGTTCAATGCTCCTGTTTCCGCTCCTGCATTCTTGTCTCTTATCCTGAATTGTGTTCAATGCTCCCGTTTCTGCTCCTGCATTCTTGTCTCTTATCCTGAATTGTGTTCAATGCTCCTGTTTCTGCTCCTGTATTCTTGTCTCTTATCCTGAATTGTGTTCAATGCTCCCGTTTCCGCTCCCGTATTCTTGTCTCTTATCCTGAATTGTGTTCAATGCGCCTGTTTCTGCTCCCGTATTCTTTTCTCTTATCCTGAATTGTGTTCAATGCTCCCGTTTCTGCTCCCGTATTCTTTTCTCTTATCCTGAATTGTGTTCAATGCTCCCGTTTCCGCTCCTGCATTCTTGTCTCTTATCCTGAATTGTGTTCAATGCTCCAGTTTCCGCTCCTGCATTCTTGTCTCTTATCCTGAATTGTGTTCAATGCTCCCGTTTCCGCTCCTGTATTCTTCTCTCTTATCCTGACTTGTGTTCAATGCTCCAGTTTCCGCTCCCGTATTCTTCTCTCTTATCCTGACTTGTGTCCAATGCTCCCGTATCCGCTCCCGTATTCTTCTCTCTTATCCTGACTTGTGTTCAATGCTCCCATTTCCGCTCCTGTATTCTTCTCTCTTATCCTGACTTGTGTTCAATGCTCCTGTTTCCGCTCCTGTATTCTTCTTTCTTTTCCTGAATTGTGTTCAATCCTCCTGTTTCCGCTCCTGTATTCTTCTCTCTTATCCTGACTTGTGTTCAATGCTCCTGTTTCCGCTCCTGTATTCTTCTCTCTTATCCTGAATTGTGTTCAATGCTCCTGTTTCTACTCTTGTATGCTTCTATATTATCTTGAATTGTGTTCAATGCTCCTGTTTCTGCTCCTGTTTCTGCTCCTGTATTCTTGTCTCTTATCCTCAATTGTGGTCAATGCTCCTGTTTCTGCTCCTGTATGCTTCTATCTTATCTTGAATTGTGTTAAATGTTTCTGTCTCTGCTCCTGTATTCTTGTCTCTTATCCTGAATTGGGTTCAATGCTCCTGTTTCTGTTTCTGCTCCTGTATTCTTGTCTCTTATCCTGAATTGTGTTCAATGCTCCTGTTTCTGCTCTTGTATTCTTCTGTCTTATCCTGAACTGTATTCAATGCTTCTGTTTCCGCTCCTGTGTTCTTTACTCTTATCCTGCCTTGTGTTAAATGTTTCTGTCTCTGCTCCTGTATTCTTGTCTCTTATCCTGAATTGTGTTCACTGCTCCTGTATTCTTGTTTCTTATCCTGAATTGTGTTCAATGCTCCTGTTTCTGTTCCTGTAGTCTTGTCTCTTATCCTTATTTTGTGATCAACGCTCCTGTTTCCGCTCCTGTGTTCTTCTCTCTTATCCTAAATTGTGTTCAATGCTCCTGTTTGTGTTCCTGTATTCTTGTCTCTTATCCTTATTTTGTGATCAACGCTCCTGTTTCCGCTCCTGTGTTCTTCTCTCTTATCCTAAATTGTGTTCAATGCTCCTGTTTCTGCTCCTGTATTCTTGTCTCTTATCCTGAATTGTGTTCAATGCTCCCGTTTCCGCTCCTGCATTCTTGTCTCTTATCCTGAATTGTGTTCAATGCTCCCGTTTCCGCTCCCGTATTCTTCTCTCTTATCCTGACTTGTGTCCAATGCTCCCGTTTCCGCACCCGTATTCTTCTCTCTTATCCTGACTTGTGTTCAATGCTCCTGTTTCCGCTATTGTGTTCTACTCTCTTATCCTGACTTGTGTTCAATGCTCCTGTTTCCGCTCCTGTATTCTTCTCTCTTATCCTGACTTGTGTTCAATGCTCCCGTTTCCGCTCCTGTATTCTTCTCTCTTATCCTGAATTGTGTTCATGCTACTGTTTCTACTCTTGTATGCTTTTATATTATCTTGAAATGTGTTCAATGCTCCTGTTTCTGCTCCTGTATTCTTGTCTCTTATCCTGAATTGTGTTCAATGCTCCTGTTTCTGCTCCTGTATTCTTCTATGTTATCTTGAATTGTGTTAAATGTTTCTGTCTCTGCTCCTGTATTCTTGTCTCTTATCCTGAATTGTGTTCAATGCTCCTGTTTCTGCTCCTGTATTCTTGTCTCTTATCCTGAATTGTGTTCAATGCTCCTGTTTCTGCTCCTGTATTCTTCTGTCTTATCCTGAACTGTATTCAATGCTTCTGTTTCCGCTCCTGTGTTCTTTACTCTTATCCTGCCTTGTGTTAAATGTTTCTATCTCTGCTCCTGTATTCTTGTCTCTTATCCTGAATTGTGTTCACTGCTCCTGTATTCTTGTCTCTTATTCTGACTTGTGTTCAATGCTCCTGTTTCTGCTCCTGTATTCTTCTCTCTTATCCCAACTTGTGTTTAATGCTCCTGTTTCTGTTCCTGTATTCTTGTCTCTTATCCTTATTTTGTGATCAACGCTCCTGTTTCCTCTCCTGTGTTCTTCTCTCTTATCCTAAATTGTGTTCAATGCTCCTGTTTCTGTTCCTGTATTCTTGTCTCTTATCCTTATTTTGTGATCAACGCTCCTGTTTCCGCTCCTGTGTTCTTCTCTCTTATCCTAAATTGTGTTCAATGCTCCTGTTTCTGCTCCTGTATTCTTGTCTCTTATGCTGAATTGTGTTCAAAGCCCCCGTTTCCGCTCCTGCATTCTTGTCTCTTATCCTGAATTGTGTTCAACGCTCCCGTTTCCGCTCCTGCATTCTTGTCTCTTATCCTGAATTGTGTTCAATGCTCCCGTTTCCGCTCCTGCATTCTTCTTTCTTATCCTGAATTGTGTTCAACGCTCCTGTTTCCGCTCCTGTATTCTCTCTTATCCTGAATTGTGTTCAATGCTCCTGTTTCTGCTCCTGTATTTTTGTTTCTTATCCTGAATTGTGTTCAATGCTCCTGTTTCTGTTCCTGTATTCTTGTCTCTTATCCTTATTTTGTGATCAACGCTCCTGTTTCCGCTCCTGTGTTCTTCTCTCTTATCCTACATTGTGTTCAATGCTACTGTTTCTGCTCCTGTATTCTTGTCTCTTATCCTGAATTGTGTTCAATGCTCCCGTTTCCGTTCCTGCATTCTTATCTCTAATCCTGAATTGTGTTCAATGCTCCCGTTTCCGCTCCTGCATTCTTGTCTCTTATCCTGAATTGTGTTCAATGCTCCTGTTTCCGCTCCTGCATTCTTGTCTCTTATCCTGAATTGTGTTCAATACTCCCGTTTCCGCTCCCGTATTCTTGTCTCTTATCCTGAATTGTGTTCAATGCTCCTGTTTCTGCTCCTGTATTTTTGTTTCTTATCCTGAATTGTATTCAATGCATCTGTTTCTGTTCCTGTATTCTTGTCTCTTATCCTTATTTTGTGATCAACGCTCCTGTTTCCGCTCCTGTGTTCTTCTCTCTTATCCTGAATTGTATTCAATGCTCCTGTTTCTGCTCCTGCATTCTTGTCTCTTATCCTGAATTGTGTTCAATGCTCCTGTTTCCGCTCCTGCATTCTTGTCTCTTATCCTGAATTGTGTTCAATGCTCCCGTTTCTGCTCCTGCATTCTTGTCTCTTATCCTGAATTGTGTTCAATGCTCCTGTTTCTGCTCCTGTATTCTTGTCTCTTATCCTGAATTGTGTTCAATGCTCCCGTTTCCGCTCCTGCATTCTTGTCTCTTATCCTGAATTGTGTTCAATGCTCCCGTTTCCGCTCCCGTATTCTTGTCTCTTATCCTGAATTGTGTTCAATGCGCCTGTTTCTGCTCCCGTATTCTTTTCTCTTATCCTGAATTGTGTTCAATGCTCCCGTTTCTGCTCCCGTATTCTTTTCTCTTATCCTGAATTGTGTTCAATGCTCCCGTTTCCGCTCCTGCATTCTTGTCTCTTATCCTGAATTGTGTTCTATGCTCCAGTTTCCGCTCCTGCATTCTTGTCTCTTATCCTGAATTGTGTTCAATGCTCCCGTTTCCGCTCCTGTATTCTTCTCTCTTATCCTGACTTGTGTTCAATGCTCCAGTTTCCGCTCCCGTATTCTTCTCTCTTATCCTGACTTGTGTCCAATGCTCCCGTATCCGCTCCCGTATTCTTCTCTCTTATCCTGACTTGTGTTCAATGCTCCCATTTCCGCTCCTGTATTCTTCTCTCTTATCCTGACTTGTGTTCAATGCTCCTGTTTCCGCTCCTGTATTCTTCTTTCTTTTCCTGAATTGTGTTCAATCCTCCTGTTTCCGCTCCTGTATTCTTCTCTCTTATCCTGACTTGTGTTCAATGCTCCTGTTTCCGCTCCTGTATTCTTCTCTCTTATCCTGAATTGTGTTCAATGCTCCTGTTTCTACTCTTGTATGCTTCTATATTATCTTGAATTGTGTTCAATGCTCCTGTTTCTGCTCCTGTATTCTTGTCTCTTATCCTCAATTGTGGTCAATGCTCCTGTTTCTGCTCCTGTATGCTTCTATCTTATCTTGAATTGTGTTAAATGTTTCTGTCTCTGCTCCTGTATTCTTGTCTCTTATCCTGAATTGGGTTCAATGCTCCTGTTTCTGTTTCTGCTCCTGTATTCTTGTCTCTTATCCTGAATTGTGTTCAATGCTCCTGTTTCTGCTCTTGTATTCTTCTGTCTTATCCTGAACTGTATTCAATGCTTCTGTTTCCGCTCCTGTGTTCTCTACTCTTATCCTGCCTTGTGTTAAATGTTTCTGTCTCTGCTCCTGTATTCTTGTCTCTTATCCTGAATTGTGTTCACTGCTCCTGTATTCTTGTTTCTTATCCTGAATTGTGTTCAATGCTCCTGTTTCTGTTCCTGTATTCTTGTCTCTTATCCTTATTTTGTGATCAACGCTCCTGTTTCCGCTCCTGTGTTCTTCTCTCTTATCCTAAATTGTGTTCAATGCTCCTGTTTGTGTTCCTGTATTCTTGTCTCTTATCCTTATTTTGTGATCAACGCTCCTGTTTCCGCTCCTGTGTTCTTCTCTCTTATCCTAAATTGTGTTCAATGCTCCTGTATTCTTGTCTCTTATCCTGAATTGTGTTCAATGCTCCCGTTTCCGCTCCTGCATTCTTGTCTCTTATCCTGAATTGTGTTCAATGCTCCCGTTTCCGCTCCCGTATTCTTCTCTCTTATCCTGACTTGTGTCCAATGCTCCCGTTTCCGCACCCGTATTCTTCTCTCTTATCCTGACTTGTGTTCAATGCTCCTGTTTCCGCTATTGTGTTCTACTCTCTTATCCTGACTTGTGTTCAATGCTCCTGTTTCCGCTCCTCTATTCTTCTCTCTTATCCTGACTTGTGTTCAATGCTCCTGTTTCCGCTCCTGTATTCTTCTTTCTTATCCTGAATTGTGTTCAATGCTCCCGTTTCCGCTCCTGTATTCTTCTCTCTTATCCTGAATTGTGTTCATGCTACTGTTTCTACTCTTGTATGCTTCTATATTATCTTGAAATGTGTTCAATGCTCCTGTTTCTGCTCCTGTATTCTTGTCTCTTATCCTGAATTGTGTTCAATGCTCCTGTTTCTGCTCCTGTATTCTTCTATGTTATCTTGAATTGTGTTAAATGTTTCTGTCTCTGCTCCTGTATTCTTGTCTCTTATCCTGAATTGTGTTCAATGCTCCTGTTTCTGATCCTGTATTCTTGTCTCTTATCCTGAATTGTGTTCAATGCTCCTGTTTCTGCTCCTGTATTCTTCTGTCTTATCCTGAACTGTATTCAATGCTTCTGTTTCCGCTCCTGTGTTCTTTACTCTTATCCTGCCTTGTGTTAAATGTTTCTGTCTCTGCTCCTGTATTCTTGTCTCTTATCCTGAATTGTGTTCACTGCTCCTGTATTCTTGTCTCTTATTCTGACTTGTGTTCAATGCTCCTGTTTCTGCTCCTGTATTCTTCTCTCTTATCCCAACTTGTGTTTAATGCTCCTGTTTCTGTTCCTGTATTCTTGTCTCTTATCCTTATTTTGTGATCAACGCTCCTGTTTCCGCTCCTGTGTTCTTCTCTCTTATCCTAAATTGTGTTCAATGCTCCTGTTTCTGTTCCTGTATTCTTGTCTCTTATCCTTATTTTGTGATCAACGCTCCTGTTTCCGCTCCTGTGTTCTTCTCTCTTATCCTAAATTGTGTTCAATGCTCCTGTTTCTGCTCCTGTATTCTTGTCTCTTATCCTGAATTGTGTTCAATGCTCCTGTTTCCGCTCCTGCATTCTTGTCTCTTATCCTGAATTGTGTTCAATGCTCCCGTTTCCGCTCCTGCATTCTTGTCTCTTATCCTGAATTGTGTTCAATGCTCCCGTTTCCGCTCCTGCATTCTTGTCTCTTATCCTGAATTGTGTTCAATGCTCCCGTTTCCGCTCCCGTATTCTTGTCTCTTATCCTGAATTGTGTTCAATCCTCCCGTTTCCGATCCCGTATTCTTGTCTCTTATCCTGAATTGTGTTCAATGTGCCTGTTTCCGCTACCGTATTCTTGTCTCTTATCCTGAATTGTGTTCAATGCGCCTGTTTCTGCTCCCGTATTCTTTTCTCTTATCCTGAATTGTGTTCAATGCTCCCGTTTCCGCTCCTGCATTCTTGTCTCTTATCCTGAATTGTGTTCAATGCTCCCGTTTCCGCTCCCGTATTCTTCTCTCTTATCCTGACTTGTGTCCAATGATCCCGTTTCCGCTCCCGTATTCTTCTCTCTTATCCTGACTTGTGTTCAATGCTCCTGTTTCCGCTCTTGTATTCTACGCTCTTATCCTGACTTGTGTTCAATGCTCCTGTTTCTGCTCCTCTATTCTTCTCTCTTATCCTGACTTGTGTTCAATGCTCCTGTTTCCGCTCCTGTATTCTTCTTTCTTATCCTGGATTGTGTTCAATGCTCCTGTTTCCGCTCCTGTATTCTTCTCTCTTATCCTGACTTGTGTTCAATGCTCCTGTTTCCGCTCCTGTAGTCTTCTCTCTTATCCTGAATTGTGTTCATGCTCCTGTTTCTACTCTTGTATGCTTCTATATTATCTTGAATTGTGTTCAATGCTCCTGTTTCTGCTCCTGTATTCTTGTCTCTTATCCTCAATCGTGGTCAATGCTCCTGTTTCTGCTCCTGTATGCTTCTATCTTATCTTGAATTGTGTTAAATGTTTCTGTCTCTGCTCCTGTATTCTTGTCTCTTATCCTGAATTGTGTTCAATGCTCCTGTTTCTGGTTCTGCTCCTGTATTCTTGTCTCTTATCCTGAATTGTGTTCAATGCTCCTGTTTCTGCTCCTGTATTCTTCTGTCTTATCCTGAACTGTATTCAATGCTTCTGTTTCCGCTCCTGTGTTCTTTACTCTTATCCTGCCTTGTGTTAAATGTTTCTGTCTCTGCTCCTGTATTCTTGTCTCTTATCCTGAATTGTGTTCACTGCTCCTGTATTCTTGTTTCTTATCCTGAATTGTGTTCAATGCTCCTGTTTCTGTTCCTGTATTCTTGTCTCTTATCCTTATTTTGTGATCAGTGCTCCTGCTTCCGCTCCTGTGTTCTTCTCTCTTATCCTAAATTGTGTTCAATGCTCCTGTTTCTGTTCCTGTATTCTTGTCTCTTATCCTTATTTTGTGATCAACGCTCCTGTTTCCGCTCCTGTGTTCTTCTCTCTTGTCCTAAATTGTGTTCAATGCTCCTGTTTCTGCTCCCGTATTCTTTTCTCTTATCCTGAATTGTGTTCAATGCTCCCGTTTCCGCTCCTGCATTCTTGTCTCTTATCCTGAATTGTGTTCAATGCTCCCGTTTCCGCTCCCGTATTCTTCTCTCTTATCCTGACTTGTGTCCAATGCTCCCGTTTCTGCTCCCGTATTCTTCTCTCTTATCCTGACTTGTGTTCAATGCTCCTGTTTCCGCTCTTGTATTCTACGCTCTTATCCTGACTTGTGTTCAATGCTCCTGTTTCTGCTCCTCTATTCTTCTCTCTTATCCTGACTTGTGTTCAATGCTCCTGTTTCCGCTCCTGTATTCTTCTTTCTTATCCTGGATTGTGTTCAATGCTCCTGTTTCCGCTCCTGTATTCTTCTCTCTTATCCTGACTTGTGTTCAATAGTCCTGTTTCCGCTCCTGTAGTCTTCTCTCTTATCCTGAATTGTGTTCATGCTCCTGTTTCTACTCTTGTATGCTTCTATATTATCTTGAATTGTGTTCAATGCTCCTGTTTCTGCTCCTGTATTCTTGTCTCTTATCCTCAATTGTGGTCAATGCTCCTGTTTCTGCTCCTGTATGCTTCTATCTTATCTTGAATTGTGTTAAATATTTCTGTCTCTGCTCCTGTATTCTTGTCTCTTATCCTGAATTGTGTTCAACGCTCCTGTTTCTGCTCCTGTGTTCTTCTCTCTTATCCTGAATTGTATTCAATGCTCCTGTTTCTGCTCCTGCATTCCTGTCTCTTATCCTGAATTGTGTTCAATGCTCCTCTTTCCGCTCCTGCATTCTTGTCTCTTATCCTGAATTGTGTTCAATGCTCCCGTTTCCGCTCCTGCATTCTTGTCTCTTATCCTGAATTGTGTTCAATGCTTCCGTTTCCGCTCCAGCATATTTGTCTCTTATCCTGAATTGTGTTCAATGCTCCCGTTTTCGCTACTGCATTCTTGTCCCTTATCCTGAATTGTGTTCAATGCTCCCGTTTCTGCTCCCGTATTCTTGTCTCTTATCCTGAATTGATTTCAACGCTCCCGTTTCCGCTCCCGTATTCTTGACTCTTATCCTGAATTGTGTTCAATGTGCCTGTTTCCGCTCCCGTATTCTTGTCTCTTATCCTGAATTGTGTTCAATGCGCCTGTTTCTGCTCCCGTATTCTTTTCTCTTATCCTGAATTGGGTTCAATGCTCCCGTTTCCGCTCCTGCATTCTTGTCTCTTATCCTGAATTGTGTTCAAGGCTCCCTTTTTCTCTCCAGTATTCTTCTTTCTTATCCTGACTTGAGTCCAATGACCGCTCCCGTATTCTTCTCTCTTATCCTGACTTGTGCTCAATGCTCCTGTTTCCGCTCTTGTATTCTACTCTCTTATCCTGACTTGTGTTCAATGCTCCTGTTTCCGCTCCTGTATTCTACTCTCTTATCCTGACTTGTGTTCAATGCTCCTGTTTCTGCTCCTGTATTCTTCTTTCTTATCCTGAATTGTGTTCAATGCTCCTGTTTCCGCTCCTGTATTCTTCTCTCTTATCCTGACTTGTGTTCAATGCTCCTGTTTCCGCTCCTGTATTCTTCTCTCTTATCCTGAATTGTGTTCAATGCTCCTGTTTCTACTCTTGTATGCTTCTATATGATCTTGAATTGTGTTCAATGCTCCTGTTTCTGCTCCTGTATTCTTGTCTCTTATCCTCAATTGTGGTCAATGCTCCTGTTTCTGCTCCTGTATGCTTCTATCTTATCTTGAATTGTGTTAAATGTTTCTGTCTCTGCTCCTGTATTCTTGTCTCTTATCCTGAATTGTGTTCAATGCTCCTGTTTCTGTTTCTGCTCCTGTATTCTTCTGTCTTATCCTGAACTGTATTCAATGCTTCTGTTTCCGCTCCTGTGTTCTTTACTCTTATCCTGCCTTGTGTTTAATGTTTCTGTCTCTGCTCCCTTATTCTTGTCTCTTATCCTGAATTGTGTTCACTGCTCCTGTATTCTTGTCTCTTATTCTGACTTGTGTTCAATGCTCCTGTTTCTGCTCCTGTATTCTTCTCTCTTATCCCAACTTGTGTTTAATGCTCCTGTTTCTGTTCCTGTATTCTTCTCTCTTATCCTGAATTGTGTTCAATGCTCATGCTTCCGCTCCTGTGTTCTTTACCCTTATCCTGCCTTGTGTTAAATGTTTCTGTCTCTGCTCCTGTATTCTTGTCTCTTATCCTGAATTGTGTTCAATGCTCCCGTTTCCGCTCCCGTATTCTTGTATCTTATCCTGAATTGTGTTCAATGCTCCTGTTTCTGCTCCTGTATTTTTGTTTCTAATCCTGAATTGTGTTCAATGCTTCTGTTTCCGCTCCTGTGTTCTTTACTCTTATCCTGCCTTGTGTTAAATGTTTCTGTCTCTGCTCCTGTATTCTTGTCTCTTATCCTGAATTGTGTTCACTGCTCCTGTATTCTTGTTTCTTATCCTGAATTGTGTTCAATGCTCCTGTTTCTGTTCCTGTATTCCTGTCTCTTATCCTTATTTTGTGATCAACGCTCCTGTTTCCGCTCCTGTGTTCTTCTCTCTTATCCTAAATTGTGTTCAATGCTCCTGTTTCTGTTCCTGTATTCTTGTCTCTTATCCTTATTTTGTGATCAACGCTCCTGTTTCCGGTCCTGTGTTCTTCTCTCTTATCCTAAATTGTGTTCAATGCTCCTGATTCTGCTACTGTATTCTTGTCTCTTATCCTGAACTGTGTTCAATGCTCCCGTTTCCGCTCCTGCATTCTTGTCTCTTATCCTGAATTGTGTTCAATACTCCCGTTTCCGTTCCCGTATTCTTGTCTCTTATCCTGAATTGTGTTCAATGCTCCTGTTTCTGCTTCTGTATTTTTGTTTCTTATCCTGAATTGTGTTCAATGCTCCTGTTTCTGTTCCTGTATTCTTGTCTCTTATCCTTATTTTGTGATCAACGCTCCTGTTTCTGCTCCTGTGTTCTTCTCTCTTATCCTGAATTGTATTCAATGCTCCTGTTTCTGATCCTGCATTCTTGTCTCTTATCCTGAATTGTGTTCAATGCTTCCGTTTCCGCTCCTGCATATTTGTCTCTTATCCTGAATTGTGTTCAATGCTCCCGTTTCGCTCCTGCATTCTTGTCCCTTATCCTGAATTGTGTTCAATGCTCCCGTTTCTGCTCCCGTATTCTTGTCTCTTATCCTGAATTGTGTTCAATGCTCCCGTTTCCGCTCCCGTATTCTTGTCTCTTATCCTGAATTGTGTTCAATGCTCCCGTTTCCGCTCCCGTATTCTTGTCTCTTATCCTGAATTGTGTTCAATGTGCCTGTTTCCGCTCCCATATTCTTGTCTCTTATCCTGAATTGTGTTCAATGCGCCTGTTTCTGCTCCCGTATTCTATTCTCTTATCCTGACTTGTGCTCAATGCTCCTGTTTCCGCTCTTGTATTCTACTCTCTTATCCTGACTTGTGTTCAATGCTCCTGTTTCCGCTCCTGTATTCTTCTCTCTGATCCTGACTTGTGTTCAATGCTCCTGTTTCCGCTCCTGTATTCTTCTTTCTTATCCTGAATTGTGTTCAATGCTCCTGTTTCCGCTCCTGTATTGTTCTCTCTTATCCTGACTTGTGTTTAATGCTCCTGTATTCTTCTCTCTTATCCTGAATTGTGTTCAATGCTCCTGTTTCTACTCTTGTATGCTTCTATATGATCTTGAATTGTGTTCAATGCTCCTGTTTCTGCTCCTGTATTCTTGTCTCTTATCCTCAATTGTGGTCAATGCTCCTGTTTCTGCTCCTGTATGCTTCTATCTTATCTTGAATTGTGTTAAATGTTTCTGTCTCTGCTCCTGTATTCTTGTCTCTTATCCTGAATTGTGTTCAATGCTCCTGTTTCTGTTTCTGCTCCTGTATTCTTGTCTTTTATCCTGAATTGTGTTCAATGCTCCTGTTTCTGCTCCTGTATTCTTCTGTCTTATCCTAAACTGTATTCAATGCTTCTGTTTCCGCTCCTGTGTTCTTTACTCTTATCCTGCCTTGTGTTAAATTTTTCTGTCTCTGCTCCTATATTCTTGTCTCTTATCCTGAATTGTGTTCACTGCTCCTGTATTCTTGTCTCTTATTCTGACTTGTGTTCAATGCTCCTGTTTCTGCTCCTGTATTCTTCTCTCTTATCCCAACTTGTGTTTAATGCTCCTGTTTCTGTTCCTGTATTCTTCTCTCTTATCCTGAATTGTGTTCAATGCTCCTGCTTCCGCTCCTGTGTTCTTTACCCTTATCCTGCCTTGTGTTAAATGTTTCTGTCTCTGCTCCTGTATTCTTGTCTCTTATCCTGAATTGTGTTCAATGCTCCTGTTTCTGCTCCTGTATTCTTGTCTCTTCTCCTGAATTGTGTTCAATGCTCCTGTTTCTGCTCCTGTATTCTTCTGTCTTATCCTGAATTGTGTTCAATGCTCCTGTATTCTTGTCTCTTATTCTGACTTGTGTACAATGCTCCTGTTTCTGCTCCTGTATTCTTCTATCTTATCCCAACTTGTGTTTAATGCTCCTGTTTCTGTTCCTGTATTCTTCTCTCTTATCCTGAATTGTGTTCACTGCTCCTGTTTCTGCACCTGTATTCTTCTCTTTTATCTTGAATTGTGTTCACTGCTCCTGTTTCTGCTCCTGTATTCTTGTCTCTTATCCTGAATTGTGTTCAATGCTCAAGTTTCTGCTCCTGTATGCTTCTATCTTATCCTGAATTGTGTTCAATGCTCCTGTTTCCGCTCATGTATTTTTGTTTCTTATCCTGAATTGTGTTCAATCCTCCCGTTTCCGCTCCCGTACTCTTGTCTCTTATCCTGAATTGTGTTCAATGTGCCTGTTTCCGCTCCCGTATTCTTGTCTCTTATCCTGAATTGTGTTCAATGCTCCCGTTTCCGCTCCTGCATTCTTGTCTCTTATCCTGAATTGTGTTCAATGATCCGGTTTCCGCTCCCGTATTCTTCTCTCTTATCCTGACTTGTGTTCAATGCTCCTGTTTCCGCTCTTGTATTCTACTCTCTTATCCTGACTTGTGTTCAATGCTCCTGTTTCCGCTCCTCTATTCTTCTCTCTTATCCTGACTTGTGTTCAATGCTCCTGTTTCCGCTCCTGTATTCTTCTTTCTTATCCTGAATTGTGTTCAATTCTCCTGTTTCCGCTCCTGTATTCTTCTCTCTTATCCTGACTTGTGTTCAATGCTCCTGTTTCCGCTCCTGTATTCTTCTCTCTTATCCTGAATTGTGTTCATGCTCCTGTTTCTACTCTTGTATGCTTCTATATTATCTTGAATTGTGTTCAATGCTCCTGTTTCTGCTCCTGTATTCTTGTCTCTTATCCTGAATTGTGTTCAATGCTCCTGTATTCTTCTATCTTATCTTGAATTGTGTTAAATGTTTCTGTCTCTGCTCCTGTATTCTTGTCTCTTATCCTGAATTGTGTTCAATGCTCCTGTTTCTGTTTCTGCTCCTGTATTCTTGTCTCTTATCCTGAATTGTGTTCAATGCTCCTGTTTCTGCTCCTGTATTTTTGTTTCTTATCCTGAATTGTGTTCAATGCTCCTGTTTCTGTTCCTATATTCTTGTCTCTTATCCTTATTTTGTGATCAACGCTCCTGTTTCCGCTCCTGTGTTCTTCTCTCTTATCCTGAATTGTATTCAATGCTCCTGTTTCTGCTCCTGCATTCTTGTCTCTTATCCTGAAATGTGTTCAATGCTCCCGTTTCCGTTCCTGTATTCTTATCTCTAATCCTGAATTGTGTTCAATGCTCCCGTTTCCGCTCCTGCATTCTTGTCTCTTATCCTGAATTGTGTTCAATGCTCCTGTTTCCGCTCCTGCATTCTTGTCTCTTATCCTGAATTGTGTTCAATACTCCCGTTTCCGCTCCCGTATTCTTGTCTCTTATCCTGAATTGTGTTCAATGCTCCTGTTTCTGCTCCTGTATTTTTGTTTCTTATCCTGAATTGTATTCAATGCATCTGTTTCTGTTCCTGTATTCTTGTCTCTTATCCTTATTTTGTGATCAACGCTCTTGTTTCCGCTCCTGTGTTCTTCTCTCTTATCCTGAATTGTATTCAATGCTCCTGTTTCTGCTCCTGCATTCTTGTCTCTTATCCTGAATTGTGTTCAATGCTCCTGTTTCCGCTCCTGCATTCTTGTCTCTTATCCTGAATTGTGTTCAATGCTCCCGTTTCTGCTCCTGCATTCTTGTCTCTTATCCTGAATTGTGTTCAATGCTCCTGTTTCTGCTCCTGTATTCTTGTCTCTTATCCTGAATTGTGTTCAATGCTCCCGTTTCCGCTCCTGCATTCTTGTCTCTTATCCTGAATTGTGTTCAATGCTCCCGTTTCCGCTCCCGTATTCTCGTCTCTTATCCTGAATTGTGTTCAATGCGCCTGTTTCTGCTCCCGTATTCTTTTCTCTTATCCTGAATTGTGTTCAATGCTCCCGTTTCTGCTCCCGTATTCTTTTCTCTTATCCTGAATTGTGTTCAATGCTCCCGTTTCCGCTCCTGCATTCTTGTCTCTTATCCTGAATTGTGTTCTATGCTCCAGTTTCCGCTCCTGCATTCTTGTCTCTTATCCTGAATTGTGTTCAATGCTCCCGTTTCCGCTCCTGTATTCTTCTCTCTTATCCTGACTTGTGTTCAATGCTCCAGTTTCCGCTCCCGTATTCTTCTCTCTTATCCTGACTTGTGTCCAATGCTCCCGTATCCGCTCCCGTATTCTTCTCTCTTATCCTGACTTGTGTTCAATGCTCCCATTTCCGCTCCTGTATTCTTCTCTCTTATCCTGACTTGTGTTCAATGCTCCTGTTTCCGCTCCTGTATTCTTCTTTCTTTTCCTGAATTGTGTTCAATCCTCCTGTTTCCGCTCCTGTATTCTTCTCTCTTATCCTGACTTGTGTTCAATGCTCCTGTTTCCGCTCCTGTATTCTTCTCTCTTATCCTGAATTGTGTTCAATGCTCCTGTTTCTACTCTTGTATGCTTCTATATTATCTTGAATTGTGTTCAATGCTCCTGTTTCTGCTCCTGTATTCTTGTCTCTTATCCTCAATTGTGGTCAATGCTCCTGTTTCTGCTCCTGTATGCTTCTATCTTATCTTGAATTGTGTTAAATGTTTCTGTCTCTGCTCCTGTATTCTTGTCTCTTATCCTGAATTGGGTTCAATGCTCCTGTTTCTGTTTCTGCTCCTGTATTCTTGTCTCTTATCCTGAATTGTGTTCAATGCTCCTGTTTCTGCTCTTGTATTCTTCTGTCTTATCCTGAACTGTATTCAATGCTTCTGTTTCCGCTCCTGTGTTCTCTACTCTTATCCTGCCTTGTGTTAAATGTTTCTGTCTCTGCTCCTGTATTCTTGTCTCTTATCCTGAATTGTGTTCACTGCTCCTGTATTCTTGTTTCTTATCCTGAATTGTGTTCAATGCTCCTGTTTCTGTTCCTGTATTCTTGTCTCTTATCCTTATTTTGTGATCAACGCTCCTGTTTCCGCTCCTGTGTTCTTCTCTCTTATCCTAAATTGTGTTCAATGCTCCTGTTTGTGTTCCTGTATTCTTGTCTCTTATCCTTATTTTGTGATCAACGCTCCTGTTTCCGCTCCTGTGTTCTTCTCTCTTATCCTAAATTGTGTTCAATGCTCCTGTATTCTTGTCTCTTATCCTGAATTGTGTTCAATGCTCCCGTTTCCGCTCCTGCATTCTTGTCTCTTATCCTGAATTGTGTTCAATGCTCCCGTTTCCGCTCCCGTATTCTTCTCTCTTATCCTGACTTGTGTCCAATGCTCCCGTTTCCGCACCCGTATTCTTCTCTCTTATCCTGACTTGTGTTCAATGCTCCTGTTTCCGCTATTGTGTTCTACTCTCTTATCCTGACTTGTGTTCAATGCTCCTGTTTCCGCTCCTCTATTCTTCTCTCTTATCCTGACTTGTGTTCAATGCTCCTGTTTCCGCTCCTGTATTCTTCTTTCTTATCCTGAATTGTGTTCAATGCTCCCGTTTCCGCTCCTGTATTCTTCTCTCTTATCCTGAATTGTGTTCATGCTACTGTTTCTACTCTTGTATGCTTCTATATTATCTTGAAATGTGTTCAATGCTCCTGTTTCTGCTCCTGTATTCTTGTCTCTTATCCTGAATTGTGTTCAATGCTCCTGTTTCTGCTCCTGTATTCTTCTATGTTATCTTGAATTGTGTTAAATGTTTCTGTCTCTGCTCCTGTATTCTTGTCTCTTATCCTGAATTGTGTTCAATGCTCCTGTTTCTGATCCTGTATTCTTGTCTCTTATCCTGAATTGTGTTCAATGCTCCTGTTTCTGCTCCTGTATTCTTCTGTCTTATCCTGAACTGTATTCAATGCTTCTGTTTCCGCTCCTGTGTTCTTTACTCTTATCCTGCCTTGTGTTAAATGTTTCTGTCTCTGCTCCTGTATTCTTGTCTCTTATCCTGAATTGTGTTCACTGCTCCTGTATTCTTGTCTCTTATTCTGACTTGTGTTCAATGCTCCTGTTTCTGCTCCTGTATTCTTCTCTCTTATCCCAACTTGTGTTTAATGCTCCTGTTTCTGTTCCTGTATTCTTGTCTCTTATCCTTATTTTGTGATCAACGCTCCTGTTTCCGCTCCTGTGTTCTTCTCTCTTATCCTAAATTGTGTTCAATGCTCCTGTTTCTGTTCCTGTATTCTTGTCTCTTATCCTTATTTTGTGATCAACGCTCCTGTTTCCGCTCCTGTGTTCTTCTCTCTTATCCTAAATTGTGTTCAATGCTCCTGTTTCTGCTCCTGTATTCTTGTCTCTTATCCTGAATTGTGTTCAATGCTCCTGTTTCCGCTCCTGCATTCTTGTCTCTTATCCTGAATTGTGTTCAATGCTCCCGTTTCCGCTCCTGCATTCTTGTCTCTTATCCTGAATTGTGTTCAATGCTCCCGTTTCCGCTCCTGCATTCTTGTCTCTTATCCTGAATTGTGTTCAATGCTCCCGTTTCCGCTCCCGTATTCTTGTCTCTTATCCTGAATTGTGTTCAATCCTCCCGTTTCCGATCCCGTATTCTTGTCTCTTATCCTGAATTGTGTTCAATGTGCCTGTTTCCGCTACCGTATTCTTGTCTCTTATCCTGAATTGTGTTCAATGCGCCTGTTTCTGCTCCCGTATTCTTTTCTCTTATCCTGAATTGTGTTCAATGCTCCCGTTTCCGCTCCTGCATTCTTGTCTCTTATCCTGAATTGTGTTCAATGCTCCCGTTTCCGCTCCCGTATTCTTCTCTCTTATCCTGACTTGTGTCCAATGATCCCGTTTCCGCTCCCGTATTCTTCTCTCTTATCCTGACTTGTGTTCAATGCTCCTGTTTCCGCTCTTGTATTCTACGCTCTTATCCTGACTTGTGTTCAATGCTCCTGTTTCTGCTCCTCTATTCTTCTCTCTTATCCTGACTTGTGTTCAATGCTCCTGTTTCCGCTCCTGTATTCTTCTTTCTTATCCTGGATTGTGTTCAATGCTCCTGTTTCCGCTCCTGTATTCTTCTCTCTTATCCTGACTTGTGTTCAATGCTCCTGTTTCCGCTCCTGTAGTCTTCTCTCTTATCCTGAATTGTGTTCATGCTCCTGTTTCTACTCTTGTATGCTTCTATATTATCTTGAATTGTGTTCAATGCTCCTGTTTCTGCTCCTGTATTCTTGTCTCTTATCCTCAATCGTGGTCAATGCTCCTGTTTCTGCTCCTGTATGCTTCTATCTTATCTTGAATTGTGTTAAATGTTTCTGTCTCTGCTCCTGTATTCTTGTCTCTTATCCTGAATTGTGTTCAATGCTCCTGTTTCTGGTTCTGCTCCTGTATTCTTGTCTCTTATCCTGAATTGTGTTCAATGCTCCTGTTTCTGCTCCTGTATTCTTCTGTCTTATCCTGAACTGTATTCAATGCTTCTGTTTCCGCTCCTGTGTTCTTTACTCTTATCCTGCCTTGTGTTAAATGTTTCTGTCTCTGCTCCTGTATTCTTGTCTCTTATCCTGAATTGTGTTCACTGCTCCTGTATTCTTGTTTCTTATCCTGAATTGTGTTCAATGCTCCTGTTTCTGTTCCTGTATTCTTGTCTCTTATCCTTATTTTGTGATCAGTGCTCCTGCTTCCGCTCCTGTGTTCTTCTCTCTTATCCTAAATTGTGTTCAATGCTCCTGTTTCTGTTCCTGTATTCTTGTCTCTTATCCTTATTTTGTGATCAACGCTCCTGTTTCCGCTCCTGTGTTCTTCTCTCTTGTCCTAAATTGTGTTCAATGCTCCTGTTTCTGCTCCCGTATTCTTTTCTCTTATCCTGAATTGTGTTCAATGCTCCCGTTTCCGCCCCTGCATTCTTGTCTCTTATCCTGAATTGTGTTCAATGCTCCCGTTTCCGCTCCCGTATTCTTCTCTCTTATCCTGACTTGTGTCCAATGCTCCCGTTTCTGCTCCCGTATTCTTCTCTCTTATCCTGACTTGTGTTCAATGCTCCTGTTTCCGCTCTTGTATTCTACGCTCTTATCCTGACTTGTGTTCAATGCTCCTGTTTCTGCTCCTCTATTCTTCTCTCTTATCCTGACTTGTGTTCAATGCTCCTGTTTCCGCTCCTGTATTCTTCTTTCTTATCCTGGATTGTGTTCAATGCTCCTGTTTCCGCTCCTGTATTCTTCTCTCTTATCCTGACTTGTGTTCAATAGTCCTGTTTCCGCTCCTGTAGTCTTCTCTCTTATCCTGAATTGTGTTCATGCTCCTGTTTCTACTCTTGTATGCTTCTATATTATCTTGAATTGTGTTCAATGCTCCTGTTTCTGCTCCTGTATTCTTGTCTCTTATCCTCAATTGTGGTCAATGCTCCTGTTTCTGCTCCTGTATGCTTCTATCTTATCTTGAATTGTGTTAAATATTTCTGTCTCTGCTCCTGTATTCTTGTCTCTTATCCTGAATTGTGTTCAACGCTCCTGTTTCTGCTCCTGTGTTCTTCTCTCTTATCCTGAATTGTATTCAATGCTCCTGTTTCTGCTCCTGCATTCCTGTCTCTTATCCTGAATTGTGTTCAATGCTCCTGTTTCTGCTCCTGCATTCCTGTCTCTTATCCTGAATTGTGTTCAATGCTCCTCTTTCCGCTCCTGCATTCTTGTCTCTTATCCTGAATTGTGTTCAATGCTCCCGTTTCCGCTCCTGTATTCTTCTCTCTTATCCTGAATTGTGTTCATGCTACTGTTTCTACTCTTGTATGCTTCTATATTATCTTGAAATGTGTTCAATGCTCCTGTTTCTGCTCCTGTATTCTTGTCTCTTATCCTGAATTGTGTTCAATGCTCCTGTTTCTGCTCCTGTATTCTTCTATGTTATCTTGAATTGTGTTAAATGTTTCTGTCTCTGCTCCTGTATTCTTGTCTCTTATCCTGAATTGTGTTCAATGCTCCTGTTTCTGATCCTGTATTCTTGTCTCTTATCCTGAATTGTGTTCAATGCTCCTGTTTCTGCTCCTGTATTCTTCTGTCTTATCCTGAACTGTATTCAATGCTTCTGTTTCCGCTCCTGTGTTCTTTACTCTTATCCTGCCTTGTGTTAAATGTTTCTGTCTCTGCTCCTGTATTCTTGTCTCTTATCCTGAATTGTGTTCACTGCTCCTGTATTCTTGTCTCTTATTCTGACTTGTGTTCAATGCTCCTGTTTCTGCTCCTGTATTCTTCTCTCTTATCCCAACTTGTGTTTAATGCTCCTGTTTCTGTTCCTGTATTCTTGTCTCTTATCCTTATTTTGTGATCAACGCTCCTGTTTCCGCTCCTGTGTTCTTCTCTCTTATCCTAAATTGTGTTCAATGCTCCTGTTTCTGTTCCTGTATTCTTGTCTCTTATCCTTATTTTGTGATCAACGCTCCTGTTTCCGCTCCTGTGTTCTTCTCTCTTATCCTAAATTGTGTTCAATGCTCCTGTTTCTGCTCCTGTATTCTTGTCTCTTATCCTGAATTGTGTTCAATGCTCCTGTTTCCGCTCCTGCATTCTTGTCTCTTATCCTGAATTGTGTTCAATGCTCCCGTTTCCGCTCCTGCATTCTTGTCTCTTATCCTGAATTGTGTTCAATGCTCCCGTTTCCGCTCCTGCATTCTTGTCTCTTATCCTGAATTGTGTTCAATGCTCCCGTTTCCGCTCCCGTATTCTTGTCTCTTATCCTGAATTGTGTTCAATCCTCCCGTTTCCGATCCCGTATTCTTGTCTCTTATCCTGAATTGTGTTCAATGTGCCTGTTTCCGCTACCGTATTCTTGTCTCTTATCCTGAATTGTGTTCAATGCGCCTGTTTCTGCTCCCGTATTCTTTTCTCTTATCCTGAATTGTGTTCAATGCTCCCGTTTCCGCTCCTGCATTCTTGTCTCTTATCCTGAATTGTGTTCAATGCTCCCGTTTCCGCTCCCGTATTCTTCTCTCTTATCCTGACTTGTGTCCAATGATCCCGTTTCCGCTCCCGTATTCTTCTCTCTTATCCTGACTTGTGTTCAATGCTCCTGTTTCCGCTCTTGTATTCTACGCTCTTATCCTGACTTGTGTTCAATGCTCCTGTTTCTGCTCCTCTATTCTTCTCTCTTATCCTGACTTGTGTTCAATGCTCCTGTTTCCGCTCCTGTATTCTTCTTTCTTATCCTGGATTGTGTTCAATGCTCCTGTTTCCGCTCCTGTATTCCTCTCTCTTATCCTGACTTGTGTTCAATGCTCCTGTTTCCGCTCCTGTAGTCTTCTCTCTTATCCTGAATTGTGTTCATGCTCCTGTTTCTACTCTTGTATGCTTCTATATTATCTTGAATTGTGTTCAATGCTCCTGTTTCTGCTCCTGTATTCTTGTCTCTTATCCTCAATCGTGGTCAATGCTCCTGTTTCTGCTCCTGTATGCTTCTATCTTATCTTGAATTGTGTTAAATGTTTCTGTCTCTGCTCCTGTATTCTTGTCTCTTATCCTGAATTGTGTTCAATGCTCCTGTTTCTGGTTCTGCTCCTGTATTCTTGTCTCTTATCCTGAATTGTGTTCAATGCTCCTGTTTCTGCTCCTGTATTCTTCTGTCTTATCCTGAACTGTATTCAATGCTTCTGTTTCCGCTCCTGTGTTCTTTACTCTTATCCTGCCTTGTGTTAAATGTTTCTGTCTCTGCTCCTGTATTCTTGTCTCTTATCCTGAATTGTGTTCACTGCTCCTGTATTCTTGTTTCTTATCCTGAATTGTGTTCAATGCTCCTGTTTCTGTTCCTGTATTCTTGTCTCTTATCCTTATTTTGTGATCAGTGCTCCTGCTTCCGCTCCTGTGTTCTTCTCTCTTATCCTAAATTGTGTTCAATGCTCCTGTTTCTGTTCCTGTATTCTTGTCTCTTATCCTTATTTTGTGATCAACGCTCCTGTTTCCGCTCCTGTGTTCTTCTCTCTTGTCCTAAATTGTGTTCAATGCTCCTGTTTCTGCTCCCGTATTCTTTTCTCTTATCCTGAATTGTGTTCAATGCTCCCGTTTCCGCCCCTGCATTCTTGTCTCTTATCCTGAATTGTGTTCAATGCTCCCGTTTCCGCTCCCGTATTCTTCTCTCTTATCCTGACTTGTGTCCAATGCTCCCGTTTCTGCTCCCGTATTCTTCTCTCTTATCCTGACTTGTGTTCAATGCTCCTGTTTCCGCTCTTGTATTCTACGCTCTTATCCTGACTTGTGTTCAATGCTCCTGTTTCTGCTCCTCTATTCTTCTCTCTTATCCTGACTTGTGTTCAATAGTCCTGTTTCCGCTCCTGTAGTCTTCTCTCTTATCCTGAATTGTGTTCATGCTCCTGTTTCTACTCTTGTATGCTTCTATATTATCTTGAATTGTGTTCAATGCTCCTGTTTCTGCTCCTGTATTCTTGTCTCTTATCCTCAATTGTGGTCAATGCTCCTGTTTCTGCTCCTGTATGCTTCTATCTTATCTTGAATTGTGTTAAATATTTCTGTCTCTGCTCCTGTATTCTTGTCTCTTATCCTGAATTGTGTTCAACGCTCCTGTTTCTGCTCCTGTGTTCTTCTCTCTTATCCTGAATTGTATTCAATGCTCCTGTTTCTGCTCCTGCATTCCTGTCTCTTATCCTGAATTGTGTTCAATGCTCCTGTTTCTGCTCCTGCATTCCTGTCTCTTATCCTGAATTGTGTTCAATGCTCCTCTTTCCGCTCCTGCATTCTTGTCTCTTATCCTGAATTGTGTTCAATGCTTCCGTTTCCGCTCCAGCATATTTGTCTCTTATCCTGAATTGTGTTCAATGCTCCCGTTTTCGCTACTGCATTCTTGTCCCTTATCCTGAATTGTGTTCAATGCTCCCGTTTCTGCTCCCGTATTCTTGTCTCTTATCCTGAATTGATTTCAACGCTCCCGTTTCCGCTCCCGTATTCTTGACTCTTATCCTGAATTGTGTTCAATGTGCCTGTTTCCGCTCCCGTATTCTTGTCTCTTATCCTGAATTGTGTTCAATGCGCCTGTTTCTGCTCCCGTATTCTTTTCTCTTATCCTGAATTGGGTTCAATGCTCCCGTTTCCGCTCCTGCATTCTTGTCTCTTATCCTGAATTGTGTTCAATGCTCCTTTTTCTCTCCGGTATTCTTCTTTCTTATCCTGACTTGAGTCCAATGACCGCTCCCGTATTCTTCTCTCTTATCCTGACTTGTGCTCAATGCTCCTGTTTCCGCTCTTGTATTCTACTCTCTTATCCTGACTTGTGTTCAATGCTCCTGTTTCCGCTCCTGTATTCTACTCTCTTATCCTGACTTGTGTTCAATGCTCCTGTTTCTGCTCCTGTATTCTTCTTTCTTATCCTGAATTGTGTTCAATGCTCCTGTTTCCGCTCCTGTATTCTTCTCTCTTATCCTGACTTGTGTTCAATGCTCCTGTTTCCGCTCCTGTATTCTTCTCTCTTATCCTGAATTGTGTTCAATGCTCCTGTTTCTACTCTTGTATGCTTCTATATGATCTTGAATTGTGTTCAATGCTCCTGTTTCTGCTCCTGTATTCTTGTCTCTTATCCTCAATTGTGGTCAATGCTCCTGTTTCTGCTCCTGTATGCTTCTATCTTATCTTGAATTGTGTTAAATGTTTCTGTCTCTGCTCCTGTATTCTTGTCTCTTATCCTGAATTGTGTTCAATGCTCCTGTTTCTGTTTCTGCTCCTGTATTCTTCTGTCTTATCCTGAACTGTATTCAATGCTTCTGTTTCCGCTCCTGTGTTCTTTACTCTTATCCTGCCTTGTGTTTAATGTTTCTGTCTCTGCTCCCTTATTCTTGTCTCTTATCCTGAATTGTGTTCACTGCTCCTGTATTCTTGTCTCTTATTCTGACTTGTGTTCAATGCTCCTGTTTCTGCTCCTGTATTCTTCTCTCTTATCCCAACTTGTGTTTAATGCTCCTGTTTCTGTTCCTGTATTCTTCTCTCTTATCCTGAATTGTGTTCAATGCTCATGCTTCCGCTCCTGTGTTCTTTACCCTTATCCTGCCTTGTGTTAAATGTTTCTGTCTCTGCTCCTGTATTCTTGTCTCTTATCCTGAATTGTGTTCAATGCTCCCGTTTCCGCTCCCGTATTCTTGTCTCTTATCCTGAATTGTGTTCAATGCTCCTGTTTCTGCTCCTGTATTTTTGTTTCTAATCCTGAATTGTGTTCAATGCTTCTGTTTCCGCTCCTGTGTTCTTTACTCTTATCCTGCCTTGTGTTAAATGTTTCTGTCTCTGCTCCTGTATTCTTGTCTCTTATCCTGAATTGTGTTCACTGCTCCTGTATTCTTGTTTCTTATCCTGAATTGTGTTCAATGCTCCTGTTTCTGTTCCTGTATTCTTGTCTCTTATCCTTATTTTGTGATCAACGCTCCTGTTTCCGCTCCTGTGTTCTTCTCTCTTATCCTAAATTGTGTTCAATGCTCCTGTTTCTGTTCCTGTATTCTTGTCTCTTATCCTTATTTTGTGATCAACGCTCCTGTTTCCGGTCCTGTGTTCTTCTCTCTTATCCTAAATTGTGTTCAATGCTCCTGATTCTGCTACTGTATTCTTGTCTCTTATCCTGAACTGTGTTCAATGCTCCCGTTTCCGCTCCTGCATTCTTGTCTCTTATCCTGAATTGTGTTCAATACTCCCGTTTCCGTTCCCGTATTCTTGTCTCTTATCCTGAATTGTGTTCAATGCTCCTGTTTCTGCTTCTGTATTTTTGTTTCTTATCCTGAATTGTGTTCAATGCTCCTGTTTCTGTTCCTGTATTCTTGTCTCTTATCCTTATTTTGTGATCAACGCTCCTGTTTCTGCTCCTGTGTTCTTCTCTCTTATCCTGAATTGTATTCAATGCTCCTGTTTCTGATCCTGCATTCTTGTCTCTTATCCTGAATTGTGTTCAATGCTTCCGTTTCCGCTCCTGCATATTTGTCTCTTATCCTGAATTGTGTTCAATGCTCCCGTTTCGCTCCTGCATTCTTGTCC
The DNA here is from genome assembly GCA_963921515.1 of Calotriton arnoldi. Lineage (NCBI taxonomy): Eukaryota > Metazoa > Chordata > Amphibia > Caudata > Salamandridae > Calotriton > Calotriton arnoldi. The sequence continues at coordinate 2,366,984 of CAWUFW010000543.1, read as the reverse complement.
CTTATCCTGAATTGTGTTCAATGCTCCCGTTTCTGCTCCCGTATTCTTGTCTCTTATCCTGAATTGTGTTCAATGCTCCCGTTTCCGCTCCCGTATTCTTGTCTCTTATCCTGAATTGTGTTCAATGCTCCCGTTTCCGCTCCCGTATTCTTGTCTCTTATCCTGAATTGTGTTCAATGTGCCTGTTTCCGCTCCCATATTCTTGTCTCTTATCCTGAATTGTGTTCAATGCGCCTGTTTCTGCTCCCGTATTCTATTCTCTTATCCTGACTTGTGCTCAATGCTCCTGTTTCCGCTCTTGTATTCTACTCTCTTATCCTGACTTGTGTTCAATGCTCCTGTTTCCGCTCCTGTATTCTTCTCTCTGATCCTGACTTGTGTTCAATGCTCCTGTTTCCGCTCCTGTATTCTTCTTTCTTATCCTGAATTGTGTTCAATGCTCCTGTTTCCGCTCCTGTATTGTTCTCTCTTATCCTGAATTGTGTTCAATGCTCCTGTTTCTACTCTTGTATGCTTCTATATGATCTTGAATTGTGTTCAATGCTCCTGTTTCTGCTCCTGTATTCTTGTCTCTTATCCTCAATTGTGGTCAATGCTCCTGTTTCTGCTCCTGTATGCTTCTATCTTATCTTGAATTGTGTTAAATGTTTCTGTCTCTGCTCCTGTATTCTTGTCTCTTATCCTGAATTGTGTTCAATGCTCCTGTTTCTGTTTCTGCTCCTGTATTCTTGTCTTTTATCCTGAATTGTGTTCAATGCTCCTGTTTCTGCTCCTGTATTCTTCTGTCTTATCCTAAACTGTATTCAATGCTTCTGTTTCCGCTCCTGTGTTCTTTACTCTTATCCTGCCTTGTGTTAAATTTTTCTGTCTCTGCTCCTATATTCTTGTCTCTTATCCTGAATTGTGTTCACTGCTCCTGTTTCTGCTCCTGTATTTTTGTTTCTTATCCTGAATTGTGTTCAATGCTCCTGTTTCTGTTCCTATATTCTTGTCTCTTATCCTTATTTTGTGATCAACGCTCCTGTTTCCGCTCCTGTGTTCTTCTCTCTTATCCTGAATTGTATTCAATGCTCCTGTTTCTGCTCCTGCATTCTTGTCTCTTATCCTGAAATGTGTTCAATGCTCCCGTTTCCGTTCCTGCATTCTTATCTCTAATCCTGAATTGTGTTCAATGCTCCCGTTTCCGCTCCTGCATTCTTGTCTCTTATCCTGAATTGTGTTCAATGCTCCTGGTTCCGCTCCTGTGTTCTTTACCCTTATCCTGCCTTGTGTTAAATGTTTCTGTCTCTGCTCCTGTATTCTTGTCTCTTATCCTGAATTGTGTTCAATGCTCCTGTTTCTGCTACTGTATTCTTGTCTCTTCTCCTGAATTGTGTTCAATGCTCCTGTTTCTGCTCCTGTATTCTTCTGTCTTATCCTGAATTGTGTTCAATGCTCCTGTATTCTTGTCTCTTATTCTGACTTGTGTACAATGCTCCTGTTTCTGCTCCTGTATTCTTCTATCTTATCCCAACTTGTGTTTAATGCTCCTGTTTCTGTTCCTGTATTCTTCTCTCTTATCCTGAATTGTGTTCACTGCTCCTGTTTCTGCACCTGTATTCTTCTCTTTTATCTTGAATTGTGTTCACTGCTCCTGTTTCTGCTCCTGTATTCTTGTCTCTTATCCTGAATTGTGTTCAATGCTCAAGTTTCTGCTCCTGTATGCTTCTATCTTATCCTGAATTGTGTTCAATGCTCCTGTTTCCGCTCATGTATTTTTGTTTCTTATCCTGAATTGTGTTCAATCCTCCCGTTTCCGCTCCCGTACTCTTGTCTCTTATCCTGAATTGTGTTCAATGTGCCTGTTTCCGCTCCCGTATTCTTGTCTCTTATCCTGAATTGTGTTCAATGCTCCCGTTTCCGCTCCTGCATTCTTGTCTCTTATCCTGAATTGTGTTCAATGATCCGGTTTCCGCTCCCGTATTCTTCTCTCTTATCCTGACTTGTGTTCAATGCTCCTGTTTCCGCTCTTGTATTCTACTCTCTTATCCTGACTTGTGTTCAATGCTCCTGTTTCCGCTCCTCTATTCTTCTCTCTTATCCTGACTTGTGTTCAATGCTCCTGTTTCCGCTCCTGTATTCTTCTTTCTTATCCTGAATTGTGTTCAATTCTCCTGTTTCCGCTCCTGTATTCTTCTCTCTTATCCTGACTTGTGTTCAATGCTCCTGTTTCCGCTCCTGTATTCTTCTCTCTTATCCTGAATTGTGTTCATGCTCCTGTTTCTACTCTTGTATGCTTCTATATTATCTTGAATTGTGTTCAATGCTCCTGTTTCTGCTCCTGTATTCTTGTCTCTTATCCTGAATTGTGTTCAATGCTCCTGTATTCTTCTATCTTATCTTGAATTGTGTTAAATGTTTCTGTCTCTGCTCCTGTATTCTTGTCTCTTATCCTGAATTGTGTTCAATGCTCCTGTTTCTGTTTCTGCTCCTGTATTCTTGTCTCTTATCCTGAATTGTGTTCAATGCTCCTGTTTCTGCTCCTGTATTTTTGTTTCTTATCCTGAATTGTGTTCAATGCTCCTGTTTCTGTTCCTATATTCTTGTCTCTTATCCTTATTTTGTGATCAACGCTCCTGTTTCCGCTCCTGTGTTCTTCTCTCTTATCCTGAATTGTATTCAATGCTCCTGTTTCTGCTCCTGCATTCTTGTCTCTTATCCTGAAATGTGTTCAATGCTCCCGTTTCCGTTCCTGTATTCTTATCTCTAATCCTGAATTGTGTTCAATGCTCCCGTTTCCGCTCCTGCATTCTTGTCTCTTATCCTGAATTGTGTTCAATGCTCCTGTTTCCGCTCCTGCATTCTTGTCTCTTATCCTGAATTGTGTTCAATACTCCCGTTTCCGCTCCCGTATTCTTGTCTCTTATCCTGAATTGTGTTCAATGCTCCTGTTTCTGCTCCTGTATTTTTGTTTCTTATCCTGAATTGTATTCAATGCATCTGTTTCTGTTCCTGTATTCTTGTCTCTTATCCTTATTTTGTGATCAACGCTCTTGTTTCCGCTCCTGTGTTCTTCTCTCTTATCCTGAATTGTATTCAATGCTCCTGTTTCTGCTCCTGCATTCTTGTCTCTTATCCTGAATTGTGTTCAATGCTCCTGTTTCCGCTCCTGCATTCTTGTCTCTTATCCTGAATTGTGTTCAATGCTCCCGTTTCTGCTCCTGCATTCTTGTCTCTTATCCTGAATTGTGTTCAATGCTCCTGTTTCTGCTCCTGTATTCTTGTCTCTTATCCTGAATTGTGTTCAATGCTCCCGTTTCCGCTCCTGCATTCTTGTCTCTTATCCTGAATTGTGTTCAATGCTCCCGTTTCCGCTCCCGTATTCTCGTCTCTTATCCTGAATTGTGTTCAATGCGCCTGTTTCTGCTCCCGTATTCTTTTCTCTTATCCTGAATTGTGTTCAATGCTCCCGTTTCTGCTCCCGTATTCTTTTCTCTTATCCTGAATTGTGTTCAATGCTCCCGTTTCCGCTCCTGCATTCTTGTCTCTTATCCTGAATTGTGTTCTATGCTCCAGTTTCCGCTCCTGCATTCTTGTCTCTTATCCTGAATTGTGTTCAATGCTCCCGTTTCCGCTCCTGTATTCTTCTCTCTTATCCTGACTTGTGTTCAATGCTCCAGTTTCCGCTCCCGTATTCTTCTCTCTTATCCTGACTTGTGTCCAATGCTCCCGTATCCGCTCCCGTATTCTTCTCTCTTATCCTGACTTGTGTTCAATGCTCCCATTTCCGCTCCTGTATTCTTCTCTCTTATCCTGACTTGTGTTCAATGCTCCTGTTTCCGCTCCTGTATTCTTCTTTCTTTTCCTGAATTGTGTTCAATCCTCCTGTTTCCGCTCCTGTATTCTTCTCTCTTATCCTGACTTGTGTTCAATGCTCCTGTTTCCGCTCCTGTATTCTTCTCTCTTATCCTGAATTGTGTTCAATGCTCCTGTTTCTACTCTTGTATGCTTCTATATTATCTTGAATTGTGTTCAATGCTCCTGTTTCTGCTCCTGTATTCTTGTCTCTTATCCTCAATTGTGGTCAATGCTCCTGTTTCTGCTCCTGTATGCTTCTATCTTATCTTGAATTGTGTTAAATGTTTCTGTCTCTGCTCCTGTATTCTTGTCTCTTATCCTGAATTGGGTTCAATGCTCCTGTTTCTGTTTCTGCTCCTGTATTCTTGTCTCTTATCCTGAATTGTGTTCAATGCTCCTGTTTCTGCTCTTGTATTCTTCTGTCTTATCCTGAACTGTATTCAATGCTTCTGTTTCCGCTCCTGTGTTCTCTACTCTTATCCTGCCTTGTGTTAAATGTTTCTGTCTCTGCTCCTGTATTCTTGTCTCTTATCCTGAATTGTGTTCACTGCTCCTGTATTCTTGTTTCTTATCCTGAATTGTGTTCAATGCTCCTGTTTCTGTTCCTGTATTCTTGTCTCTTATCCTTATTTTGTGATCAACGCTCCTGTTTCCGCTCCTGTGTTCTTCTCTCTTATCCTAAATTGTGTTCAATGCTCCTGTTTGTGTTCCTGTATTCTTGTCTCTTATCCTTATTTTGTGATCAACGCTCCTGTTTCCGCTCCTGTGTTCTTCTCTCTTATCCTAAATTGTGTTCAATGCTCCTGTATTCTTGTCTCTTATCCTGAATTGTGTTCAATGCTCCCGTTTCCGCTCCTGCATTCTTGTCTCTTATCCTGAATTGTGTTCAATGCTCCCGTTTCCGCTCCCGTATTCTTCTCTCTTATCCTGACTTGTGTCCAATGCTCCCGTTTCCGCACCCGTATTCTTCTCTCTTATCCTGACTTGTGTTCAATGCTCCTGTTTCCGCTATTGTGTTCTACTCTCTTATCCTGACTTGTGTTCAATGCTCCTGTTTCCGCTCCTCTATTCTTCTCTCTTATCCTGACTTGTGTTCAATGCTCCTGTTTCCGCTCCTGTATTCTTCTTTCTTATCCTGAATTGTGTTCAATGCTCCCGTTTCCGCTCCTGTATTCTTCTCTCTTATCCTGAATTGTGTTCATGCTACTGTTTCTACTCTTGTATGCTTCTATATTATCTTGAAATGTGTTCAATGCTCCTGTTTCTGCTCCTGTATTCTTGTCTCTTATCCTGAATTGTGTTCAATGCTCCTGTTTCTGCTCCTGTATTCTTCTATGTTATCTTGAATTGTGTTAAATGTTTCTGTCTCTGCTCCTGTATTCTTGTCTCTTATCCTGAATTGTGTTCAATGCTCCTGTTTCTGATCCTGTATTCTTGTCTCTTATCCTGAATTGTGTTCAATGCTCCTGTTTCTGCTCCTGTATTCTTCTGTCTTATCCTGAACTGTATTCAATGCTTCTGTTTCCGCTCCTGTGTTCTTTACTCTTATCCTGCCTTGTGTTAAATGTTTCTGTCTCTGCTCCTGTATTCTTGTCTCTTATCCTGAATTGTGTTCACTGCTCCTGTATTCTTGTCTCTTATTCTGACTTGTGTTCAATGCTCCTGTTTCTGCTCCTGTATTCTTCTCTCTTATCCCAACTTGTGTTTAATGCTCCTGTTTCTGTTCCTGTATTCTTGTCTCTTATCCTTATTTTGTGATCAACGCTCCTGTTTCCGCTCCTGTGTTCTTCTCTCTTATCCTAAATTGTGTTCAATGCTCCTGTTTCTGTTCCTGTATTCTTGTCTCTTATCCTTATTTTGTGATCAACGCTCCTGTTTCCGCTCCTGTGTTCTTCTCTCTTATCCTAAATTGTGTTCAATGCTCCTGTTTCTGCTCCTGTATTCTTGTCTCTTATCCTGAATTGTGTTCAATGCTCCTGTTTCCGCTCCTGCATTCTTGTCTCTTATCCTGAATTGTGTTCAATGCTCCCGTTTCCGCTCCTGCATTCTTGTCTCTTATCCTGAATTGTGTTCAATGCTCCCGTTTCCGCTCCTGCATTCTTGTCTCTTATCCTGAATTGTGTTCAATGCTCCCGTTTCCGCTCCCGTATTCTTGTCTCTTATCCTGAATTGTGTTCAATCCTCCCGTTTCCGATCCCGTATTCTTGTCTCTTATCCTGAATTGTGTTCAATGTGCCTGTTTCCGCTACCGTATTCTTGTCTCTTATCCTGAATTGTGTTCAATGCGCCTGTTTCTGCTCCCGTATTCTTTTCTCTTATCCTGAATTGTGTTCAATGCTCCCGTTTCCGCTCCTGCATTCTTGTCTCTTATCCTGAATTGTGTTCAATGCTCCCGTTTCCGCTCCCGTATTCTTCTCTCTTATCCTGACTTGTGTCCAATGATCCCGTTTCCGCTCCCGTATTCTTCTCTCTTATCCTGACTTGTGTTCAATGCTCCTGTTTCCGCTCTTGTATTCTACGCTCTTATCCTGACTTGTGTTCAATGCTCCTGTTTCTGCTCCTCTATTCTTCTCTCTTATCCTGACTTGTGTTCAATGCTCCTGTTTCCGCTCCTGTATTCTTCTTTCTTATCCTGGATTGTGTTCAATGCTCCTGTTTCCGCTCCTGTATTCTTCTCTCTTATCCTGACTTGTGTTCAATGCTCCTGTTTCCGCTCCTGTAGTCTTCTCTCTTATCCTGAATTGTGTTCATGCTCCTGTTTCTACTCTTGTATGCTTCTATATTATCTTGAATTGTGTTCAATGCTCCTGTTTCTGCTCCTGTATTCTTGTCTCTTATCCTCAATCGTGGTCAATGCTCCTGTTTCTGCTCCTGTATGCTTCTATCTTATCTTGAATTGTGTTAAATGTTTCTGTCTCTGCTCCTGTATTCTTGTCTCTTATCCTGAATTGTGTTCAATGCTCCTGTTTCTGGTTCTGCTCCTGTATTCTTGTCTCTTATCCTGAATTGTGTTCAATGCTCCTGTTTCTGCTCCTGTATTCTTCTGTCTTATCCTGAACTGTATTCAATGCTTCTGTTTCCGCTCCTGTGTTCTTTACTCTTATCCTGCCTTGTGTTAAATGTTTCTGTCTCTGCTCCTGTATTCTTGTCTCTTATCCTGAATTGTGTTCACTGCTCCTGTATTCTTGTTTCTTATCCTGAATTGTGTTCAATGCTCCTGTTTCTGTTCCTGTATTCTTGTCTCTTATCCTTATTTTGTGATCAGTGCTCCTGCTTCCGCTCCTGTGTTCTTCTCTCTTATCCTAAATTGTGTTCAATGCTCCTGTTTCTGTTCCTGTATTCTTGTCTCTTATCCTTATTTTGTGATCAACGCTCCTGTTTCCGCTCCTGTGTTCTTCTCTCTTGTCCTAAATTGTGTTCAATGCTCCTGTTTCTGCTCCCGTATTCTTTTCTCTTATCCTGAATTGTGTTCAATGCTCCCGTTTCCGCTCCTGCATTCTTGTCTCTTATCCTGAATTGTGTTCAATGCTCCCGTTTCCGCTCCCGTATTCTTCTCTCTTATCCTGACTTGTGTCCAATGCTCCCGTTTCTGCTCCCGTATTCTTCTCTCTTATCCTGACTTGTGTTCAATGCTCCTGTTTCCGCTCTTGTATTCTACGCTCTTATCCTGACTTGTGTTCAATGCTCCTGTTTCTGCTCCTCTATTCTTCTCTCTTATCCTGACTTGTGTTCAATGCTCCTGTTTCCGCTCCTGTATTCTTCTTTCTTATCCTGGATTGTGTTCAATGCTCCTGTTTCCGCTCCTGTATTCTTCTCTCTTATCCTGACTTGTGTTCAATAGTCCTGTTTCCGCTCCTGTAGTCTTCTCTCTTATCCTGAATTGTGTTCATGCTCCTGTTTCTACTCTTGTATGCTTCTATATTATCTTGAATTGTGTTCAATGCTCCTGTTTCTGCTCCTGTATTCTTGTCTCTTATCCTCAATTGTGGTCAATGCTCCTGTTTCTGCTCCTGTATGCTTCTATCTTATCTTGAATTGTGTTAAATATTTCTGTCTCTGCTCCTGTATTCTTGTCTCTTATCCTGAATTGTGTTCAACGCTCCTGTTTCTGCTCCTGTGTTCTTCTCTCTTATCCTGAATTGTATTCAATGCTCCTGTTTCTGCTCCTGCATTCCTGTCTCTTATCCTGAATTGTGTTCAATGCTCCTGTTTCTGCTCCTGCATTCCTGTCTCTTATCCTGAATTGTGTTCAATGCTCCTCTTTCCGCTCCTGCATTCTTGTCTCTTATCCTGAATTGTGTTCAATGCTTCCGTTTCCGCCTCCAGCATATTTGTCTCTTATCCTGAATTGTGTTCAATGCTCCCGCTTTCGCTACTGCATTCTTGTCCCTTATCCTGAATTGTGTTCAATGCTCCCGTTTCTGCTCCCGTATTCTTGTCTCTTATCCTGAATTGATTTCAACGCTCCCGTTTCCGCTCCCGTATTCTTGACTCTTATCCTGAATTGTGTTCAATGTGCCTGTTTCCGCTCCCGTATTCTTGTCTCTTATCCTGAATTGTGTTCAATGCGCCTGTTTCTGCTCCCGTATTCTTTCTCTTATCCTGAATTGGGTTCAATGCTCCCGTTTCCGCTCCTGCATTCTTGTCTCTTATCCTGAATTGTGTTCAATGCTCCCTTTTCTCTCCGGTATTCTTCTTTCTTATCCTGACTTGAGTCCAATGACCGCTCCCGTATTCTTCTCTCTTATCCTGACTTGTGCTCAATGCTCCTGTTTCCGCTCTTGTATTCTACTCTCTTATCCTGACTTGTGTTCAATGCTCCTGTTTCCGCTCCTGTATTCTTCTCTCTGATCCTGACTTGTGTTCAATGCTCCTGTTTCCGCTCCTGTATTCTTCTTTCTTATCCGAATTGTGTTCAATGCTCCTGTTTCCGCTCCTGTATTGTTCTCTCTTATCCTGAATTGTGTTCAATGCTCCTGTTTCTACTCTTGTATGCTTCTATATGATCTTGAATTGTGTTCAATGCTCCTGTTTCTGCTCCTGTATTCTTGTCTCTTATCCTCAATTGTGGTCAATGCTCCTGTTTCTGCTCCTGTATGCTTCTATCTTATCTTGAATTGTGTTAAATGTTTCTGTCTCTGCTCCTGTATTCTTGTCTCTTATCCTGAATTGTGTTCAATGCTCCTGTTTCTGTTTCTGCTCCTGTATTCTTGTCTTTTATCCTGAATTGTGTTCAATGCTCCTGTTTCTGCTCCTGTATTCTTCTGTCTTATCCTAAACTGTATTCAATGCTTCTGTTTCCGCTCCTGTGTTCTTTACTCTTATCCTGCCTTGTGTTAAATTTTTCTGTCTCTGCTCCTATATTCTTGTCTCTTATCCTGAATTGTGTTCACTGCTCCTGTTTCTGCTCCTGTATTTTTGTTTCTTATCCTGAATTGTGTTCAATGCTCCTGTTTCTGTTCCTATATTCTTGTCTCTTATCCTTATTTTGTGATCAACGCTCCTGTTTCCGCTCCTGTGTTCTTCTCTCTTATCCTGAATTGTATTCAATGCTCCTGTTTCTGCTCCTGCATTCTTGTCTCTTATCCTGAAATGTGTTCAATGCTCCCGTTTCCGTTCCTGCATTCTTATCTCTAATCCTGAATTGTGTTCAATGCTCCCGTTTCCGCTCCTGCATTCTTGTCTCTTATCCTGAATTGTGTTCAATGCTCCTGTTTCCGCTCCTGCATTCTTGTCTCTTATCCTGAATTGTGTTCAATACTCCCGTTTCCGCTCCCGTATTCTTGTCTCTTATCCTGAATTGTGTTCACTGCTCCTGTTTCTGCTCCTGTATTTTTGTTTCTTATCCTGAATTGTGTTCAATGCTCCTGTTTCTGTTCCTATATTCTTGTCTCTTATCCTTATTTTGTGATCAACGCTCCTGTTTCCGCTCCTGTGTTCTTCTCTCTTATCCTGAATTGTATTCAATGCTCCTGTTTCTGCTCCTGCATTCTTGTCTCTTATCCTGAAATGTGTTCAATGCTCCCGTTTCCGTTCCTGCATTCTTATCTCTAATCCTGAATTGTGTTCAATGCTCCCGTTTCCGCTCCTGCATTCTTGTCTCTTATCCTGAATTGTGTTCAATGCTCCTGTTACCGCTCCTGCATTCTTGTCTCTTATCCTGAATTGTGTTCAATACTCCCGTTTCCGCTCCCGTATTCTTGTCTCTTATCCTGAATTGTGTTCAATGCTCCTGTTTCTGCTCCTGTATTTTTGTTTCTTATCCTGAATTGTATTCAATGCATCTGTTTCTGTTCCTGTATTCTTGTCTCTTATCCTTATTTTGTGATCAACGCTCCTGTTTCCGCTCCTGTGTTCTTCTCTCTTATCCTGAATTGTATTCAATGCTCCTGTTTCTGCTCCTGCATTCTTGTCTCTTATCCTGAATTGTGTTCAATGCTCCTGTTTCCGCTCCTGCATTCTTGTCTCTTATCCTGAATTGTGTTCAATGCTCCCGTTTCTGCTCCTGCATTCTTGTCTCTTATCCTGAATTGTGTTCAATGCTCCTGTTTCTGCTCCTGTATTCTTGTCTCTTATCCTGAATTGTGTTCAATGCTCCCGTTTCCGCTCCTGCATTCTTGTCTCTTATCCTGAATTGTGTTCAATGCTCCCGTTTCCGCTCCCGTATTCTTGTCTCTTATCCTGAATTGTGTTCAATGCGCCTGTTTCTGCTCCCGTATTCTTTTCTCTTATCCTGAATTGTGTTCAATGCTCCCGTTTCTGCTCCCGTATTCTTTTCTCTTATCCTGAATTGTGTTCAATGCTCCCGTTTCCGCTCCTGCATTCTTGTCTCTTATCCTGAATTGTGTTCTATGCTCCAGTTTCCGCTCCTGCATTCTTGTCTCTTATCCTGAATTGTGTTCAATGCTCCCGTTTCCGCTCCTGTATTCTTCTCTCTTATCCTGACTTGTGTTCAATGCTCCAGTTTCCGCTCCCGTATTCTTCTCTCTTATCCTGACTTGTGTCCAATGCTCCCGTATCCGCTCCCGTATTCTTCTCTCTTATCCTGACTTGTGTTCAATGCTCCCATTTCCGCTCCTGTATTCTTCTCTCTTATCCTGACTTGTGTTCAATGCTCCTGTTTCCGCTCCTGTATTCTTCTTTCTTTTCCTGAATTGTGTTCAATCCTCCTGTTTCCGCTCCTGTATTCTTCTCTCTTATCCTGACTTGTGTTCAATGCTCCTGTTTCCGCTCCTGTATTCTTCTCTCTTATCCTGAATTGTGTTCAATGCTCCTGTTTCTACTCTTGTATGCTTCTATATTATCTTGAATTGTGTTCAATGCTCCTGTTTCTGCTCCTGTATTCTTGTCTCTTATCCTCAATTGTGGTCAATGCTCCTGTTTCTGCTCCTGTATGCTTCTATCTTATCTTGAATTGTGTTAAATGTTTCTGTCTCTGCTCCTGTATTCTTGTCTCTTATCCTGAATTGGGTTCAATGCTCCTGTTTCTGTTTCTGCTCCTGTATTCTTGTCTCTTATCCTGAATTGTGTTCAATGCTCCTGTTTCTGCTCTTGTATTCTTCTGTCTTATCCTGAACTGTATTCAATGCTTCTGTTTCCGCTCCTGTGTTCTCTACTCTTATCCTGCCTTGTGTTAAATGTTTCTGTCTCTGCTCCTGTATTCTTGTCTCTTATCCTGAATTGTGTTCACTGCTCCTGTATTCTTGTTTCTTATCCTGAATTGTGTTCAATGCTCCTGTTTCTGTTCCTGTATTCTTGTCTCTTATCCTTATTTTGTGATCAACGCTCCTGTTTCCGCTCCTGTGTTCTTCTCTCTTATCCTAAATTGTGTTCAATGCTCCTGTTTGTGTTCCTGTATTCTTGTCTCTTATCCTTATTTTGTGATCAACGCTCCTGTTTCCGCTCCTGTGTTCTTCTCTCTTATCCTAAATTGTGTTCAATGCTCCTGTATTCTTGTCTCTTATCCTGAATTGTGTTCAATGCTCCCGTTTCCGCTCCTGCATTCTTGTCTCTTATCCTGAATTGTGTTCAATGCTCCCGTTTCCGCTCCCGTATTCTTCTCTCTTATCCTGACTTGTGTCCAATGCTCCCGTTTCCGCACCCGTATTCTTCTCTCTTATCCTGACTTGTGTTCAATGCTCCTGTTTCCGCTATTGTGTTCTACTCTCTTACCCTGACTTGTGTTCAATGCTCCTGTTTCCGCTCCTCTATTCTTCTCTCTTATCCTGACTTGTGTTCAATGCTCCTGTTTCCGCTCCTGTATTCTTCTTTCTTATCCTGAATTGTGTTCAATGCTCCCGTTTCCGCTCCTGTATTCTTCTCTCTTATCCTGAATTGTGTTCATGCTACTGTTTCTACTCTTGTATGCTTCTATATTATCTTGAAATGTGTTCAATGCTCCTGTTTCTGCTCCTGTATTCTTGTCTCTTATCCTGAATTGTGTTCAATGCTCCTGTTTCTGCTCCTGTATTCTTCTATGTTATCTTGAATTGTGTTAAATGTTTCTGTCTCTGCTCCTGTATTCTTGTCTCTTATCCTGAATTGTGTTCAATGCTCCTGTTTCTGATCCTGTATTCTTGTCTCTTATCCTGAATTGTGTTCAATGCTCCTGTTTCTGCTCCTGTATTCTTCTGTCTTATCCTGAACTGTATTCAATGCTTCTGTTTCCGCTCCTGTGTTCTTTACTCTTATCCTGCCTTGTGTTAAATGTTTCTGTCTCTGCTCCTGTATTCTTGTCTCTTATCCTGAATTGTGTTCACTGCTCCTGTATTCTTGTCTCTTATTCTGACTTGTGTTCAATGCTCCTGTTTCTGCTCCTGTATTCTTCTCTCTTATCCCAACTTGTGTTTAATGCTCCTGTTTCTGTTCCTGTATTCTTGTCTCTTATCCTTATTTTGTGATCAACGCTCCTGTTTCCGCTCCTGTGTTCTTCTCTCTTATCCTAAATTGTGTTCAATGCTCCTGTTTCTGTTCCTGTATTCTTGTCTCTTATCCTTATTTTGTGATCAACGCTCCTGTTTCCGCTCCTGTGTTCTTCTCTCTTATCCTAAATTGTGTTCAATGCTCCTGTTTCTGCTCCTGTATTCTTGTCTCTTATCCTGAATTGTGTTCAATGCTCCTGTTTCCGCTCCTGCATTCTTGTCTCTTATCCTGAATTGTGTTCAATGCTCCCGTTTCCGCTCCTGCATTCTTGTCTCTTATCCTGAATTGTGTTCAATGCTCCCGCTTCCGCTCCTGCATTCTTGTCTCTTATCCTGAATTGTGTTCAATGCTCCCGTTTCCGCTCCCGTATTCTTGTCTCTTATCCTGAATTGTGTTCAATCCTCCCGTTTCCGATCCCGTATTCTTGTCTCTTATCCTGAATTGTGTTCAATGTGCCTGTTTCCGCTACCGTATTCTTGTCTCTTATCCTGAATTGTGTTCAATGCGCCTGTTTCTGCTCCCGTATTCTTTTCTCTTATCCTGAATTGTGTTCAATGCTCCCGTTTCCGCTCCTGCATTCTTGTCTCTTATCCTGAATTGTGTTCAATGCTCCCGTTTCCGCTCCCGTATTCTTCTCTCTTATCCTGACTTGTGTCCAATGATCCCGTTTCCGCTCCCGTATTCTTCTCTCTTATCCTGACTTGTGTTCAATGCTCCTGTTTCCGCTCTTGTATTCTACGCTCTTATCCTGACTTGTGTTCAATGCTCCTGTTTCTGCTCCTCTATTCTTCTCTCTTATCCTGACTTGTGTTCAATGCTCCTGTTTCCGCTCCTGTATTCTTCTTTCTTATCCTGGATTGTGTTCAATGCTCCTGTTTCCGCTCCTGTATTCTTCTCTCTTATCCTGACTTGTGTTCAATGCTCCTGTTTCCGCTCCTGTAGTCTTCTCTCTTATCCTGAATTGTGTTCATGCTCCTGTTTCTACTCTTGTATGCTTCTATATTATCTTGAATTGTGTTCAATGCTCCTGTTTCTGCTCCTGTATTCTTGTCTCTTATCCTCAATCGTGGTCAATGCTCCTGTTTCTGCTCCTGTATGCTTCTATCTTATCTTGAATTGTGTTAAATGTTTCTGTCTCTGCTCCTGTATTCTTGTCTCTTATCCTGAATTGTGTTCAATGCTCCTGTTTCTGGTTCTGCTCCTGTATTCTTGTCTCTTATCCTGAATTGTGTTCAATGCTCCTGTTTCTGCTCCTGTATTCTTCTGTCTTATCCTGAACTGTATTCAATGCTTCTGTTTCCGCTCCTGTGTTCTTTACTCTTATCCTGCCTTGTGTTAAATGTTTCTGTCTCTGCTCCTGTATTCTTGTCTCTTATCCTGAATTGTGTTCACTGCTCCTGTATTCTTGTTTCTTATCCTGAATTGTGTTCAATGCTCCTGTTTCTGTTCCTGTATTCTTGTCTCTTATCCTTATTTTGTGATCAGTGCTCCTGCTTCCGCTCCTGTGTTCTTCTCTCTTATCCTAAATTGTGTTCAATGCTCCTGTTTCTGTTCCTGTATTCTTGTCTCTTATCCTTATTTTGTGATCAACGCTCCTGTTTCCGCTCCTGTGTTCTTCTCTCTTGTCCTAAATTGTGTTCAATGCTCCTGTTTCTGCTCCCGTATTCTTTTCTCTTATCCTGAATTGTGTTCAATGCTCCCGTTTCCGCCTCCTGCATTCTTGTCTCTTATCCTGAATTGTGTTCAATGCTCCCGTTTCCGCTCCCGTATTCTTCTCTCTTATCCTGACTTGTGTCCAATGCTCCCGTTTCTGCTCCCGTATTCTTCTCTCTTATCCTGACTTGTGTTCAATGCTCCTGTTTCCGCTCTTGTATTCTACGCTCTTATCCTGACTTGTGTTCAATGCTCCTGTTTCTGCTCCTCTATTCTTCTCTCTTATCCTGACTTGTGTTCAATGCTCCTGTTTCCGCTCCTGTATTCTTCTTTCTTATCCTGGATTGTGTTCAATGCTCCTGTTTCCGCTCCTGTATTCTTCTCTCTTATCCTGACTTGTGTTCAATAGTCCTGTTTCCGCTCCTGTAGTCTTCTCTCTTATCCTGAATTGTGTTCATGCTCCTGTTTCTACTCTTGTATGCTTCTATATTATCTTGAATTGTGTTCAATGCTCCTGTTTCTGCTCCTGTATTCTTGTCTCTTATCCTCAATTGTGGTCAATGCTCCTGTTTCTGCTCCTGTATGCTTCTATCTTATCTTGAATTGTGTTAAATATTTCTGTCTCTGCTCCTGTATTCTTGTCTCTTATCCTGAATTGTGTTCAACGCTCCTGTTTCTGCTCCTGTGTTCTTCTCTCTTATCCTGAATTGTATTCAATGCTCCTGTTTCTGCTCCTGCATTCCTGTCTCTTATCCTGAATTGTGTTCAATGCTCCTCTTTCCGCTCCTGCATTCTTGTCTCTTATCCTGAATTGTGTTCAATGCTCCCGTTTCCGCTCCTGCATTCTTGTCTCTTATCCTGAATTGTGTTCAATGCTTCCGTTTCCGCTCCAGCATATTTGTCTCTTATCCTGAATTGTGTTCAATGCTCCCGTTTTCGCTACTGCATTCTTGTCCCTTATCCTGAATTGTGTTCAATGCTCCCGCTTCTGCTCCCGTATTCTTGTCTCTTATCCTGAATTGATTTCAACGCTCCCGTTTCCGCTCCCGTATTCTTGACTCTTATCCTGAATTGTGTTCAATGTGCCTGTTTCCGCTCCCGTATTCTTGTCTCTTATCCTGAATTGTGTTCAATGCGCCTGTTTCTGCTCCCGTATTCTTTTCTCTTATCCTGAATTGGGTTCAATGCTCCCGTTTCCGCTCCTGCATTCTTGTCTCTTATCCTGAATTGTGTTCAATGCTCCCTTTTTCTCTCCGGTATTCTTCTTTCTTATCCTGACTTGAGTCCAATGACCGCTCCCGTATTCTTCTCTCTTATCCTGACTTGTGCTTAATGCTCCTGTTTCCGCTCTTGTATTCTACTCTCTTATCCTGACTTGTGTTCAATGCTCCTGTTTCCGCTCCTGTATTCTACTCTCTTATCCTGACTTGTGTTCAATGCTCCTGTTTCTGCTCCTGTATTCTTCTTTCTTATCCTGAATTGTGTTCAATGCTCCTGTTTCCGCTCCTGTATTCTTCTCTCTTATCCTGACTTGTGTTCAATGCTCCTGTTTCCGCTCCTGTATTCTTCTCTCTTATCCTGAATTGTGTTCAATGCTCCTGTTTCTACTCTTGTATGCTTCTATATGATCTTGAATTGTGTTCAATGCTCCTGTTTCTGCTCCTGTATTCTTGTCTCTTATCCTCAATTGTGGTCAATGCTCCTGTTTCTGCTCCTGTATGCTTCTATCTTATCTTGAATTGTGTTAAATGTTTCTGTCTCTGCTCCTGTATTCTTGTCTCTTATCCTGAATTGTGTTCAATGCTCCTGTTTCTGTTTCTGCTCCTGTATTCTTCTGTCTTATCCTGAACTGTATTCAATGCTTCTGTTTCCGCTCCTGTGTTCTTTACTCTTATCCTGCCTTGTGTTTAATGTTTCTGTCTCTGCTCCCTTATTCTTGTCTCTTATCCTGAATTGTGTTCACTGCTCCTGTATTCTTGTCTCTTATTCTGACTTGTGTTCAATGCTCCTGTTTCTGCTCCTGTATTCTTCTCTCTTATCCCAACTTGTGTTTAATGCTCCTGTTTCTGTTCCTGTATTCTTCTCTCTTATCCTGAATTGTGTTCAATGCTCATGCTTCCGCTCCTGTGTTCTTTACCCTTATCCTGCCTTGTGTTAAATGTTTCTGTCTCTGCTCCTGTATTCTTGTCTCTTATCCTGAATTGTGTTCAATGCTCCCGTTTCCGCTCCCGTATTCTTGTCTCTTATCCTGAATTGTGTTCAATGCTCCTGTTTCTGCTCCTGTATTTTTGTTTCTAATCCTGAATTGTGTTCAATGCTTCTGTTTCCGCTCCTGTGTTCTTTACTCTTATCCTGCCTTGTGTTAAATGTTTCTGTCTCTGCTCCTGTATTCTTGTCTCTTATCCTGAATTGTGTTCACTGCTCCTGTATTCTTGTTTCTTATCCTGAATTGTGTTCAATGCTCCTGTTTCTGTTCCTGTATTCTTGTCTCTTATCCTTATTTTGTGATCAACGCTCCTGTTTCCGCTCCTGTGTTCTTCTCTCTTATCCTAAATTGTGTTCAATGCTCCTGTTTCTGTTCCTGTATTCTTGTCTCTTATCCTTATTTTGTGATCAACGCTCCTGTTTCCGGTCCTGTGTTCTTCTCTCTTATCCTAAATTGTGTTCAATGCTCCTGATTCTGCTACTGTATTCTTGTCTCTTATCCTGAACTGTGTTCAATGCTCCCGCTTCCGCTCCTGCATTCTTGTCTCTTATCCTGAATTGTGTTCAATACTCCCGTTTCCGTTCCCGTATTCTTGTCTCTTATCCTGAATTGTGTTCAATGCTCCTGTTTCTGCTTCTGTATTTTTGTTTCTTATCCTGAATTGTGTTCAATGCTCCTGTTTCTGTTCCTGTATTCTTGTCTCTTATCCTTATTTTGTGATCAACGCTCCTGTTTCTGCTCCTGTGTTCTTCTCTCTTATCCTGAATTGTATTCAATGCTCCTGTTTCTGATCCTGCATTCTTGTCTCTTATCCTGAATTGTGTTCAATGCTTCCGTTTCCGCTCCTGCATATTTGTCTCTTATCCTGAATTGTGTTCAATGCTCCCGTTTCGCTCCTGCATTCTTGTCCCTTATCCTGAATTGTGTTCAATGCTCCCGTTTCTGCTCCCGTATTCTTGTCTCTTATCCTGAATTGTGTTCAATGCTCCCGTTTCCGCTCCCGTATTCTTGTCTCTTATCCTGAATTGTGTTCAATGCTCCCGTTTCCGCTCCCGTATTCTTGTCTCTTATCCTGAATTGTGTTCAATGTGCCTGTTTCCGCTCCCATATTCTTGTCTCTTATCCTGAATTGTGTTCAATGCGCCTGTTTCTGCTCCCGTATTCTATTCTCTTATCCTGACTTGTGCTCAATGCTCCTGTTTCCGCTCTTGTATTCTACTCTCTTATCCTGACTTGTGTTCAATGCTCCTGTTTCCGCTCCTGTATTCTTCTCTCTGATCCTGACTTGTGTTCAATGCTCCTGTTTCCGCTCCTGTATTCTTCTTTCTTATCCTGAATTGTGTTCAATGCTCCTGTTTCCGCTCCTGTATTGTTCTCTCTTATCCTGACTTGTGTTTAATGCTCCTGTATTCTTCTCTCTTATCCTGAATTGTGTTCAATGCTCCTGTTTCTACTCTTGTATGCTTCTATATGATCTTGAATTGTGTTCAATGCTCCTGTTTCTGCTCCTGTATTCTTGTCTCTTATCCTCAATTGTGGTCAATGCTCCTGTTTCTGCTCCTGTATGCTTCTATCTTATCTTGAATTGTGTTAAATGTTTCTGTCTCTGCTCCTGTATTCTTGTCTCTTATCCTGAATTGTGTTCAATGCTCCTGTTTCTGTTTCTGCTCCTGTATTCTTGTCTTTTATCCTGAATTGTGTTCAATGCTCCTGTTTCTGCTCCTGTATTCTTCTGTCTTATCCTAAACTGTATTCAATGCTTCTGTTTCCGCTCCTGTGTTCTTTACTCTTATCCTGCCTTGTGTTAAATTTTTCTGTCTCTGCTCCTATATTCTTGTCTCTTATCCTGAATTGTGTTCACTGCTCCTGTATTCTTGTCTCTTATTCTGACTTGTGTTCAATGCTCCTGTTTCTGCTCCTGTATTCTTCTCTCTTATCCCAACTTGTGTTTAATGCTCCTGTTTCTGTTCCTGTATTCTTCTCTCTTATCCTGAATTGTGTTCAATGCTCCTGCTTCCGCTCCTGTGTTCTTTACCCTTATCCTGCCTTGTGTTAAATGTTTCTGTCTCTGCTCCTGTATTCTTGTCTCTTATCCTGAATTGTGTTCAATGCTCCTGTTTCTGCTCCTGTATTCTTGTCTCTTCTCCTGAATTGTGTTCAATGCTCCTGTTTCTGCTCCTGTATTCTTCTGTCTTATCCTGAATTGTGTTCAATGCTCCTGTATTCTTGTCTCTTATTCTGACTTGTGTACAATGCTCCTGTTTCTGCTCCTGTATTCTTCTATCTTATCCCAACTTGTGCTTAATGCTCCTGTTTCTGTTCCTGTAATCTTCTCTCTTATCCTGAATTGTGTTCACTGCTCCTGTTTCTGCACCTGTATTCTTCTCTTTTATCTTGAATTGTGTTCACTGCTCCTGTTTCTGCTCCTGTATTCTTGTCTCTTATCCTGAATTGTGTTCAATGCTCAAGTTTCTGCTCCTGTATGCTTCTATCTTATCCTGAATTGTGTTCAATGCTCCTGTTTCCGCTCATGTATTTTTGTTTCTTATCCTGAATTGTGTTCAATCCTCCCGTTTCCGCTCCCGTACTCTTGTCTCTTATCCTGAATTGTGTTCAATGTGCCTGTTTCCGCTCCCGTATTCTTGTCTCTTATCCTGAATTGTGTTCAATGCTCCCGTTTCCGCTCCTGCATTCTTGTCTCTTATCCTGAATTGTGTTCAATGATCCGGTTTCCGCTCCCGTATTCTTCTCTCTTATCCTGACTTGTGTTCAATGCTCCTGTTTCCGCTCTTGTATTCTACTCTCTTATCCTGACTTGTGTTCAATGCTCCTGTTTCCGCTCCTCTATTCTTCTCTCTTATCCTGACTTGTGTTCAATGCTCCTGTTTCCGCTCCTGTATTCTTCTTTCTTATCCTGAATTGTGTTCAATTCTCCTGTTTCCGCTCCTGTATTCTTCTCTCTTATCCTGACTTGTGTTCAATGCTCCTGTTTCCGCTCCTGTATTCTTCTCTCTTATCCTGAATTGTGTTCATGCTCCTGTTTCTACTCTTGTATGCTTCTATATTATCTTGAATTGTGTTCAATGCTCCTGTTTCTGCTCCTGTATTCTTGTCTCTTATCCTGAATTGTGTTCAATGCTCCTGTATTCTTCTATCTTATCTTGAATTGTGTTAAATGTTTCTGTCTCTGCTCCTGTATTCTTGTCTCTTATCCTGAATTGTGTTCAATGCTCCTGTTTCTGTTTCTGCTCCTGTATTCTTGTCTCTTATCCTGAATTGTGTTCAATGCTCCTGTTTCTGCTCCTGTATTTTTGTTTCTTATCCTGAATTGTGTTCAATGCTCCTGTTTCTGTTCCTATATTCTTGTCTCTTATCCTTATTTTGTGATCAACGCTCCTGTTTCCGCTCCTGTGTTCTTCTCTCTTATCCTGAATTGTATTCAATGCTCCTGTTTCTGCTCCTGCATTCTTGTCTCTTATCCTGAAATGTGTTCAATGCTCCTGTTTCCGCTCCTGCATTCTTGTCTCTTATCCTGAATTGTGTTCAATGCTCCCGTTTCCGCTCCTGCATTCTTGTCTCTTATCCTGAATTGTGTTCAATGCTCCCGTTTCCGCTCCTCCATTCTTGTCTCTTATCCTGAATTGTGTTCAATGCTCCCGTTTCCGCTTCTGCATTCTTGTCTCTTATCCTGAATTGTGTTCAATGCTCCCGTTTCCGCTCCCATATTCTTGTCTCTTATCCTGAATTGTGTTCAATGTTCCCGTTTCCGCTCCCATATTCTTGTCTCTTATCCTGAATTGTGTTCAATGTGCCTGTTTCCGCTCCCGTATTCTTGTCTCTTATCCTGAATTGTGTTCAATGCGCCTGTTTCTGCTCCCGTATTCTTTTCTCTTATCCTGAATTGTGTTCAATGCTCCCGTTTCCACTCCTGCATTCTTGTCTCTTATCCTGAATTGTGTTCAATGCTCCCATTTTCGCTCCCGTATTCTTCTCTCTTATCCTGACTTGAGTCCAATGCTCCCGTTTCCGCTCCCGTATTCTTCTTTCTTATCCTGAATTGTGTTCAATGCTCCTGTTTCCGCTCCTGTATTGTTCTCTCTTATCCTGACTTGTGTTCAATGCTCCTGTTTCCGCTCCTGTATTCTTCTCTCTTATCCTGAATTGTGTTCATTGCTCCTGTTTCTACTCTTGTATTCTTCTGTCTTATCCTGAACTGTATTCAATGCTCCTGTTTCTGCTCCTGAATTCTTGTCTCTTATCCTCAATTGTGGTCAATGCTCCTGTTTCTGCTCCTTTATGCTTCTATCTTATCTTGAATTGTGTTAAATGTTTCTGTCTCTGCTCCTGTATTCTTGTCTCTTATCATGAATTGTGTTCAATGCTCCTGTTTCTGTTTCTGCTCCTCTATTCTTGTCTTTTATCCTGAATTGTGTTCAATGCTCCTGTTTCTGCTCCTGTATTCTTCTGTCTTATCCTGAACTGTATTCAATGCTTCTGTTTCCGCTCCTGTGTTCTTTACTCTTCTCCTGCCTTGTGTTAAATGTTTCTGTCTCTGCTCCTGTATTCTTGTCTCTTATCCTGAATTGTGTTCACTGCTCCTGTATTCTTGTCTCTTATTCTGACTTGTGTTCAATGCTCCTGTTTCTGCTCCTGTATTCTTCTCTCTTATCCCAACTTGTGTTTAATGCTCCTGTTTCTGTTGCCGTATTATTCTCTCTTATCCTGAATTGTGTTCAATGCTCCTGCTTCCGCTCCTGTGTTCTTTACCCTTATCCTGCCTTGTGTTAAATGTTTCTGTCTCTGCTCCTGTATTCTTGTCTCTTATCCTGAATTGTGTTCATTGCTCCTGTTTCTGCTCCTGTATTCTTGTCTCTTATCCTGAATTGTGTTCAATGCTCCTGTTTCTGCTCCTGTATTCTTCTGTCTTATCCTGAATTGTGTTCAATGCTCCTGTATTCTTGTCTCTTATTCTGACTTGTGTTCAATGCTCCTGTTTCTGCTCCTGTATTCTTCTATCTTATCCCAACTTGTGTTTAATGCTCCTGTTTCTGTTCCTGTATTCTTCTCTCTTATCCTGAATTGTGTTCACTGCTCCTGTTTCTGCACCTGTATTCTTCTCTTTTATCTTGAATTGTGTTCACTGCTCCTGTTTCTGCTCCTGTATTCTTGTCTCTTATCCTGAATTGTGTTCAATGCTCATGTTTCTGCTCCTGTATGCTTCTATCTTATCCTGAATTGTGTTCAATGCTCCTGTTTCCGCTCATGTATTTTTGTTACTTATCCTGAATTGTGTTAACTACTCCTGTTTCTGCTCCTGTATTCTTCTCTCTTATCCTGAATTGTGTTTAATGCTCCTGTTTCTGCTCCTGTATTCTTGTTTCTTATTCTGAAATGTGTTCACTGCTCTTGTTTCTGCTCCTGTATTCTTATCTCTTATCCTGATTTGTGTTCAATGCTCCTGTCTCTGCTCCTGTATTCTTCTATCTTATCCTGACTTGTGTTCATTGTTCCTTTTCTGCTCCTGTATTCTTCTGTCTTATCCTGACTTGTGTTCATTGTTCCTGTTTCTGCCCCTGTATTCTTCTCTCTTATCCTGAATTGTGTTAAATGCTCCTGTTTCCGCTCCTGTAATCTTCTCTCTTATCCTGAATTGTGTTCAATGCTCCTGTTTCCGCTACAGTATTCTTGTCTCTTATCCTGAGTTGTGTTCACTGCTCCTGTTTCTGCTCCTGTATTCTTCTCTCTTATCCTGAATTGTGTTCAATGCTCCTGTTTCCGCTCCTGTATTCTTGTCTCTTATCCTGAATTGTGTTCAATGCTCCTGTTTCCGCTCCTGTGTTCTTGTCTCATCCTGAATTGTGTTCAATTCTCCTGTTTCTGCTCCTGTATTCTTGTCTCTTATCCTGAATTGTGTTCAATGCTCCTGTTTCTGCTGTTGTATTTTTGTCTCTTATCCTGAATTGTGTTCACTGCAAATGTATTCATCTCCTGTATTCTTCTGTCTTATCCTGAATTGTGTTCAATGCTCGTGTTTCTGTTTCTGCTCCTGTATTCTTGTCTCTTATCCTGAATTGTGTTCAATGCTCCCGTTTCCACTCCTGCATTCTTGTCTCTTATCCTGAATTGTGTTCAATGCTCCCATTTTCGCTCCCGTATTCTTCTCTCTTATCCTGACTTGAGTCCAATGCTCCCGTTTCCGCTCCCGTATTCTTCTTTCTTATCCTGAATTGTGTTCAATGCTCCTGTTTCCGCTCCTGTATTGTTCTCTCTTATCCTGACTTGTGTTCAATGCTCCTGTTTCCGCTCCTGTATTCTTCTCTCTTATCCTGAATTGTGTTCATTGCTCCTGTTTCTACTCTTGTATTCTTCTGTCTTATCCTGAACTGTATTCAATGCTCCTGTTTCTGCTCCTGTATTCTTGTCTCTTATCCTCAATTGTGGTCAATGCTCCTGTTTCTGCTCCTTTATGCTTCTATCTTATCTTGAATTGTGTTAAATGTTTCTGTCTCTGCTCCTGTATTCTTGTCTCTTATCATGAATTGTGTTCAATGCTCCTGTTTCTGTTTCTGCTCCTCTATTCTTGTCTTTTATCCTGAATTGTGTTCAATGCTCCTGTTTCTGCTCCTGTATTCTTCTGTCTTATCCTGAACTGTATTCAATGCTTCTGTTTCCGCTCCTGTGTTCTTTACTCTTCTCCTGCCTTGTGTTAAATGTTTCTGTCTCTGCTCCTGTATTCTTGTCTCTTATCCTGAATTGTGTTCACTGCTCCTGTATTCTTGTCTCTTATTCTGACTTGTGTTCAATGCTCCTGTTTCTGCTCCTGTATTCTTCTCTCTTATCCCAACTTGTGTTTAATGCTCCTGTTTCTGTTGCCGTATTATTCTCTCTTATCCTGAATTGTGTTCAATGCTCCTGCTTCCGCTCCTGTGTTCTTTACCCTTATCCTGCCTTGTGTTAAATGTTTCTGTCTCTGCTCCTGTATTCTTGTCTCTTATCCTGAATTGTGTTCATTGCTCCTGTTTCTGCTCCTGTATTCTTGTCTCTTATCCTGAATTGTGTTCAATGCTCCTGTTTCTGCTCCTGTATTCTTCTGTCTTATCCTGAATTGTGTTCAATGCTCCTGTATTCTTGTCTCTTATTCTGACTTGTGTTCAATGCTCCTGTTTCTGCTCCTGTATTCTTCTATCTTATCCCAACTTGTGTTTAATGCTCCTGTTTCTGTTCCTGTATTCTTCTCTCTTATCCTGAATTGTGTTCACTGCTCCTGTTTCTGCACCTGTATTCTTCTCTTTTATCTTGAATTGTGTTCAATGCTCCTGTTTCTGCTCCTGTATTCTTGTCTATTATCCTGAATTGTGTTCAATGCTCATGTTTCTGCTCCTGTATGCTTCTATCTTATCCTGAATTGTGTTCAATGCTCCTGTTTCCGCTCATGTATTTTTTTACTTATCCTGAATTGTGTTAACTGCTCCTGTTTCTGCTCCTGTATTCTTCTCTCTTATCCTGAATTGTGTTTAATGCTCCTGTTTCTGCTCCTGTATTCTTGTTTCTTATTCTGAAATGTGTTCACTGCTCTTGTTTCTGCTCCTGTATTCTTATCTCTTATCCTGATTTGTGTTCAATGCTCCTGTCTCTGCTCCTGTATTCTTTTATCTTATCCTGACTTGTGTTCATTGTTCCTGTTTCTGCTCCTGTATTCTTCTGTCTTATCCTGACTTGTGTTCATTGTTCCTGTTTCTGCCCCTGTATTCTTCTCTCTTATCCTGAATTGTGTTAAATGCTCCTGTTTCCGCTCCTGTAATCTTCTCTCTTATCCTGAATTGTGTTCAATGCTCCTGTTTCCGCTACAGTATTCTTGTCTCTTATCCTGAGTTGTGTTCACTGCTCCTGTTTCTGCTCCTGTATTCTTGTCTCTTATCCTGAATTGTGTTCAATGCTCCTGTTTCTGCTGTTGTATTTTTGTCTCTTATCCTGAATTGTGTTCACTGCAAATGTATTCATCTCCTGTATTCTTCTGTCTTATCCTGAATTGTGTTCAATGCTCATGTTTCTGTTTCTGCTCCTGTATTCTTGTCTCTTATTCTGAATTGTATTCAATGCTCCTGTTTCTGCTCCTGTATTCTTCTGTCTTATCCTGAATTGTGTTCAATGCTCCTGCTTCCGCTCCTGTGTTCTTTACTCTTATCCTGCCTTGTGTCAAATGTTTCTGTCTCTGCTCCTGTATTCTTGTCTCTTATCCTGAATTGTGTTCACTGCTCCTGTATTCTTGTCTCTTATTCTGACTTGTGTTCAATGCTCCTGTTTCTGCTCCTGTATTCTTCTCTCTTATCCCAACTTGTGTTTAATGCTCATGTTTCTGTTCCTGTATTCTTCTCTCTTATCCTGAATTGTGTTCACTGCTCCTGTTTCTGCAGCTGTATTCTTCTCTCTTATCTTGAATTGTGTTCACTGCTCCTGTTTCTGCTCCTGTATTCTTGTCTCTTATCCTGAATTGTGTTCAATGCTCCTGTTTCTGCTCCTGTATTCTTGTCTCTTATTCTGAATTGTGTTCAATGCTCCTGTTTCTGCTCCTGTATTCTTCTGTCTTATCCTGAATTGTGTTCAATGCTCCTGCTTCCGCTCCTGTGTTCTTTACTCTTATCCTGCCTTGTGTCAAATGTTTCTGTCTCTGCTCCTGTATTCTTGTCTCTTATCCTGAATTGTGTTCACTGCTCCTGTATTCTTGTCTCTTATTCTGACTTGTGTTCAATGCTCCTGTTTCTGCTCCTGTATTCTTCTTTCTTATCCTGCCTTGTGTTCAATGTTCCTGTTTCTGCTCCTGTATTCTTGTCTCTTATCCTGAATTGTGTTCAATGCTCCTGTTTCCGCTCCTGTAATCTTCTCTCTTATTCTGAATTGTGTTCAATGCTCTTGTTTCTGCTCCTGTATTCTTGTCTCTTATCCTGAATTGTGTTAACTGCTCCTGTTTCTGCTCCTGTATTCTTGTCTCTTATCCTGAATTGTGTTCAATGCTCCCGTTTCCGCTCCTGCATTCTTGTCTCTTATCCTGAATTGTGTTCAATGCTCCCGTTTCCGCTCCTCCATTCTTGTCTCTTATCCTGAATTGTGTTCACTGCTCATGTATTCTGCTCCTGTATTCTTCTGTCTTATCCTGACTTGTGTTCAATGCTCCAGTTTCTGCTCCTGTATTCTTGTCTCTTATCCTCAATTGTGTTTAATGCTCCTGTTTCTGCTCCTGTATTCTTCTTTCTTATCCTGAATTATGTTCAATGCTCCTGTTTCCGCTCCTGTATTCTTCTTTCTTATCCTGAATTGTGTTCAATGCTCCTGTTTCCGCTCCTGTATTGTTCTCTCTTATCCTGACTTGTGTTTAATGCTCCTGTTTCCGCTCCTGTATTCTTCTCTCTTATCCTGAATTGTGTTCAATGCTCCTGTTTCTACTCTTGTATGCTTCTATATGATCTTGAATTGTGTTCAATGCTCCTGTTTCTGCTCCTGTATTCTTGTCTCTTATCCTCAATTGTGGTCAATGCTCCAGGTTTCCGCTCCTGCATTCTTGTCTCTTATCCTGAATTGTGTTCAATGCTCCCGTTTCCGCTCCTGCATTCTTGTCTCTTATCCTGAATTGTGTTCAATGCTCCCGTTTCCGCTCCCGTATTCTTGTCTCTTATCCTGAATTGTGTTCAATCCTCCCGTTTCCGCTCCCGTATTCTTGTCTCTTATCCTGAATTGTGTTCAATGTGCCTGTTTCCGCTACCGTATTCTTGTCTCTTATCCTGAATTGTGTTCAATGCGCCTGTTTCTGCTCCCGTATTCTTTTCTCTTATCCTGAATTGTGTTCAGTGTTCCCGTTTCCGCTCCCGTATTCTTCTCTCTTATCCTGACTTGTGTCCAATGCTCCCGTTTCCGCTCCCGTATTCTTCTCTCTTATCCTGACTTGTGTTCAATGCTCCTGTTTCCGCTCTTGTATTCTACTCTCTTATCCTGACTTGTGTTCAATGCTCCGGTTTCTGCTCCTCTATTCTTCTCTCTTATCCTGAGTGTTCAATGCTCCTGTTTCCGCTCCTGTATTCTTCTTTCTTATCCTGGATTGTGTTCAATGCTCCTGTTTCCGCTCCTGTAATCTTCTCTCTTATCCTGACTTGTGTTCAATGCTCCTGTTTCCGCTCCTGTATTCTTCTCTCTTATCCTGAATTGTGTTCATGCTCCTGTTTCTGCTCCTGTATTCTTGTCTCTTATCCTCAATTGTGGTCAATGCTCCTGTTTCTGGTCCTGTATGCTTCTATCTTATCTTGAATTGTGTTAAATGTTTCTGTCTCTGCTCCTGTATTCTTGTCTCTTATCCTGAATTGTGTTCAATGCTCCTGTTTCTGTTTCTGCTCCTGTATTCTTGTCTCTTATCCTGAATTGTGTTCAATGCTCCTGTTTCTGCTCCTGTATTCTTCTGTCTTATCCTGAACTGTATTCAATGCTTCTGTTTCCGCTCCTGTGTTCTTTACTCTTATCCTGCCTTGTGTTAAATGTTTCTGTCTCTGCTCCTGTATTCTTGTCCTTATCCTGAATTGTGTTCACTGCTCCTGTATTCTTGTTTCTTATCCTGAATTGTGTTCAATGCTCCTGTTTCTGTTCCTGTATTCTTTTCTCTTATCCTTATTTTGTGATCAACGCTCCTGTTTCCGCTCCTGTGTTCTTCTCTCTTATCCTAAATTGTGTTCAATGCTCCTGTTTCTGTTCCTGATTCTTGTCTCTTATCCTTATTTTGTGATCAACGCTCCTGTTTCCGCTCCTGTGTTCTTCTCTCTTATCCTAAATTGTGTTCAATGCTCCTGTTCCTGTACTCTTGTCTCTTATCCTTATTTTGTGATCAACGCTCCTGTTTCCGCTCCTGTGTTCTTCTCTCTTATCCTAAATTGTGTTCAATGCTCCTGTTTCTGCTCCTGTATTCTTGTCTCTTATCCTGAATTGTGTTCAATGCTCCCGTTTCCGCTCCTGCATTCTTGTCTCTTATCCTGAATTGTGTTCAGTACTCCCGTTTCCGTTCCTGTATTCTTGTCTCTTATCCTGAATTGTGTTCAATGCTCCTGTTTCTGCTTCTGTATTTTTGTTTCTTATCCTGAATTGTGTTCAATGCTCCTGTTTCTGTTCCTGTATTCTTGTCTCTTATCCTTATTTTGTGATCAACGCTCCTGTTTCTGCTCCTGTGTTCTTCTCTCTTATCCTGAATTGTATTCAATGCTCCTGTTTCTGATCCTGCATTCTTGTCTCTTATCCTGAATTGTGTTCAATGCTTCCGTTTCCGCTCCTGCATATTTGTCTCTTATCCTGAATTGTGTTCAATGCTCCCGTTTTCGCTCCTGCATTCTTGTCCCTTATCCTGAATTGTGGTCAATGCTCCCGTTTCCGCTCCCGTATTCTTGTCTCTTATCCTGAATTGTGTTCAATGCTCCCGTTTCCGCTCCCGTATTCTTGTCTCTTATCCTGTATTGTGTTCAATGTGCCTGTTTCCGCTCCCGTATTCTTGTCT
The DNA here is from genome assembly GCA_963921515.1 of Calotriton arnoldi. NCBI lineage: Eukaryota > Metazoa > Chordata > Amphibia > Caudata > Salamandridae > Calotriton > Calotriton arnoldi. The sequence continues at coordinate 2,338,842 of CAWUFW010000543.1, read as the reverse complement.
CTTATCCTGAATTGTGTTCAATGCGCCTGTTTCTGCTCCCGTATTCTTTTCTCTTATCCTGACTTGTGCTCAATGCTCCTGTTTCCGCTCTTGTATTCTACTCTCTTATCCTGACTTGTGTTCAATGCTCTTGTTTCCGCTCCTGTATTCTTCTCTCTTATCCTGACTTGTGTTCAATGCTCCTGTTTCCGCTCCTGTAATCTTCTTTCTTATCCTGAATTGTGTTCAATGCTCCTGTTTCCGCTCCTGTATTGTTCTCTCTTATCCTGACTTGTGTTTAATGCTCCTGTTTCCGCTCCTGTATTCTTCTCTCTTATCCTGAATTGTGTTCAATGCTCCTGTTTCTACTCTTGTATGCTTCTATATGATCTTGAATTGTGTTCAATGCTCCTGTTTCTGCTCCTGTATTCTTGTCTCTTATCCTCAATTGTGGTCAATGCTCCTGTTTCTGCTCCTGTATGCTTCTATCTTATCTTGAATTGTGTTAAATGTTTCTGTCTCTGCTCCTGTATTCTTGTCTCTTATCCTGAATTGTGTTCAATGCTCCTGTTTCTGTTTCTGCTCCTGTATTCTTGTCTTTTATCCTGAATTGTGTTCAATGCTCCTGTTTCTGCTCCTGTATTCTTCTGTCTTATCCTAAACTGTATTCAATGCTTCTGTTTCCGCTCCTGTGTTCTTTACTCTTATCCTGCCTTGTGTTAAATGTTTCTGTCTCTGCTCCTGTATTCTTGTCTCTTATCCTGAATTGTGTTCACTGCTCCTGTATTCTTGTCTCTTATTCTGACTTGTGTTCAATGCTCCTGTTTCTGCTCCTGTATTCTTCTCTCTTATCCCAACTTGTGTTTAATGCTCCTGTTTCTGTTCCTGTATCTTCTCTCTTATCCTGAATTGTGTTCAATGCTCCTGGTTCCGCTCCTGTGTTCTTTACCCTTATCCTGCCTTGTGTTAAATGTTTCTGTCTCTGCTCCTGTATTCTTGTCTCTTATCCTGAATTGTGTTCAATGCTCCTGTTTCTGTTTCTGCTCCTGTATTCTTGTGTCTTATCCTGAATTGTGTTCAATGCTCCTGTTTCTGCTCCTGTATTCTTCTGTCTTATCCTGAATTGTGTTCAATGCTCCTGTATTCTTGTCTCTTATTCTGACTTGTGTACAATGCTCCTGTTTCTGCTCCTGTATTCTTCTATCTTATCCCAACTTGTGTTTAATGCTCCTGTTTCTGTTCCTGTATTCTTCTCTCTTATCCTGAATTGTGTTCACTGCTCCTGTTTCTGCACCTGTATTCTTCTCTTTTATCTTGAATTGTGTTCACTGCTCCTGTTTCTGCTCCTGTATTCTTGTCTCTTACCCTGAATTGTGTTCAATGCTCATGTTTCTGCTCCTGTATGCTTCTATCTTATCCTGAATTGTGTTCAATGCTCCTGTTTCCGCTCATGTATTTTTGTTTCTTATCCTGAATTGTGTTCAATCCTCCCGTTTCCGCTCCCGTACTCTTGTCTCTTATCCTGAATTGTGTTCAATGTGCCTGTTTCCGCTCCCGTATTCTTGTCTCTTATCCTGAATTGTGTTCAATGCTCCCGATTCCGCTCCTGCATTCTTGTCTCTTATCCTGAATTGTGTTCAATGCTCCGGTTTCCGCTCCCGTATTCTTCTCTCTTATCCTGACTTGTGTTCAATGCTCCTGTTTCCGCTCTTGTATTCTACTCTCTTATCCTGACTTGTGTTCAATGCTCCTGTTTCCGCTCCTCTATTCTTCTCTCTTATCCTGACTTGTGTTCAATGCTCCTGTTTCCGCACCTGTATTCTTCTTTCTTATCCTGAATTGTGTTCAATTCTCCTGTTTCCGCTCCTGTATTCTTCTCTCTCATCCTGACTTGTGTTCAATGCTCCTGTTTCCACTCCTGTATTCTTCTCTCTTATCCTGAATTGTGTTCATGCTCCTGTTTCTGCTCCTGTATTCTTCTATCTTATCTTGAATTGTGTTAAATGTTTCTGTCTCTGCTCCTGTATTCTTGTCTCTTATCCTGAATTGTGTTCAATGCTCCTGTTTCTGTTTCTGCTCCTGTATTCTTGTCTCTTATCCTGAATTGTGTTCAATGCTCCTGTTTCTGCTCCTGTATTCCTTTTGTCTTATCCTGAACTGTATTCAATGCTTCTGTTTCCGCTCCTGTGTTCTTTACTCTTATCCTGCCTTGTGTTAAATGTTTCTGTCTCTGCTCCTGTATTCTTGTCTCTTATCCTGAATTGTGTTCACTGCTCCTGTATTCTTGTTTCTTATCCTGAATTGTGTTCAATGCTCCTGTTTCTGTTCCTGTATTCTTGTCTCTTATCCTTATTTTGTGATGAACGCTCCTGTTTCCACTCCTGTGTTCTTCTCTCTTATCCTAAATTGTGTTCAATGCTCCTGTTTCTGTTCCTGTATTCTTGTCTCTTATCCTTATTTTGTGATCAACGCTCCTGTTTCCGCTCCTGTGTTCTTCTCTCTTATCCTAAATTGTGTTCAATGCTCCTGTTTCTGCTCCTGTATTCTTGTCTCTTATCCTGAATTGTGTTCAATGCTCCCGTTTCCGCTCCTGCATTCTTGTCTCTTACCTGAATTGTGTTCAATACTCCCGTTTCCGCTCCCGTATTCTTGTCTCTTATCCTGAATTGTGTTCAATGCTCCTGTTTCTGCTCCTGTATTTTTGTTTCTTATCCTGAATTGTGTTCAATGCTCCTGTTTCTGTTCCTATATTCTTGTCTCTTATCCTTATTTTGTGATCAACGCTCCTGTTTCCGCTCCTGTGTTCTTCTCTCTTATCCTGAATTGTATTCAATGCTCCTGTTTCTGCTCCTGCATTCTTGTCTCTTATCCTGAAATGTGTTCAATGCTCCTGTTTCCGCTCCTGCATTCTTGTCTCTTATCCTGAATTGTGTTCAATGCTCCCGTTTCCGCTCCTGCATTCTTGTCTCTTATCCTGAATTGTGTTCAATGCTCCCGTTTCCGCTCCTGCATTCTTGTCTCTTATCCTGAATTGTGTTCAATGCTCCCGTTTCCGCTTCTGCATTCTTGTCTCTTATCCTGAATTGTGTTCAATGCTCCCGTTTCCGCTCCCGTATTCTTGTCTCTTATCCTGAATTGTGTTCAATGCTCCCGTTTCCGCTCCCGTATTCTTGTCTCTTATCCTGAATTGTGTTCAATGTGCCTGTTTCTGCTCCCGTATTCTTTTCTCTTATCCTGAATTGTGTTCAATGCTCCCGTTTCCGCTCCTGCATTCTTGTCTCTTATCCTGAATTGTGTTCAATGCTCCCATTTTCACTCCCGTATTCTTCTCTCTTATCCTGACTTGAGTCCAATGCTCCCGTTTCCGCTCCCGTATTCTTCTCTCTTATCCTGACTTGTGCTCAATGCTCCTGTTTCCGCTCTTGTATTCTACTCTCTTATCCTGACTTGTGTTCAATGCTCCTGTTTCCGCTCCTGTATTCTTCTTTCTTATCCTGAATTGTGTTCAATGCTCCTGTTTCCGCTCCTGTATTGTTCTCTCTTATCCTGACTTGTGTTCAATGCTCCTGTTTCCGCTCCTGTATTCTTCTCTCTTATCCTGAATTGTGTTCATTGCTCCTGTTTCTACTCTTGTATTCTTCTGTCTTATCCTGAACTGTATTCAATGCTCCTGTTTCTGCTCCTGTATTCTTGTCTCTTATCCTCAATTGTGGTCAATGCTCCTGTTTCTGCTCCTTTATGCTTCTATCTTATCTTGAATTGTGTTAAATGTTTCTGTCTCTGCTCCTGTATTCTTGTCTCTTATCATGAATTGTGTTCAATGCTCCTGTTTCTGTTTCTGCTCCTCTATTCTTGTCTTTTATCCTAAATTGTGTTCAATGCTCCTGTTTCTGCTCCTGAATTCTTCTGTCTTATCCTGAACTGTATTCAATGCTCCTGTTTCTGCTCCTTTATGCTTCTATCTTATCCTGCCTTGTGTTAAATGTTTCTGTCTCTGCTCCTGTATTCTTGTCTCTTATCCTGAATTGTGTTCACTGCTCCTGTATTCTTGTCTCTTATTCTGACTTGTGTTCAATGCTCCTGTTTCTGTTCCTGTATTCTTCTCTCTTATCCCAACTTGTGTTTAATGCTCCTGTTTCTGTTGCCGTATTATTCTCTCTTATCCTGAATTGTGTTCAATGCTCCTGCTTCCGCTCCTGTGTTCTTTACCCGTATCCTGCCTTGTGTTAAATGTTTCTGTCTCTGCTCCTGTATTCTTGTCTCTTATCCTGAATTGTGTTAATTGCTCCTGTTTCTGTTTCTGCTCCTGTATTCTTGTCTCTTATCCTGAATTGTGTTCAATGCTTCTGTTTCTGCTCCTGTATTCTTCTGTCTTATCCTGAATTCTGTTCAATGCTCCTGTATTCTTTTCTCTTATTCTGACTTGTGTTCAATGCTCCTGTTTCTGCTCCTGTATTCTTCTATCTTATCCCAACTTGTGTTTAATGCTCCTGTTTCTGTTCCTGTATTCTTCTCTCTTATCCTGAATTGTGTTCACTGCTCCTGTTTCTGCACCTGTATTCTTCTCTTTTATCTTGAATTGTGTTCACTGCTTCTGTTTCTGCTCCTGTATTCTTGTCTCTTATCCTGAATTGTGTTCAATGCTCATGTTTCTGCTCCTGTATGCTTCTATCTTATCCTGAATTGTGTTCAATGCTCCTGTTTCCGCCTCATGTATTTTTGTTACTTATCCTGAATTGTGTTAACTGCTCCTGTTTCTGCTCCTGTATTCTTCTCTCTTATCCTGAATTGTGTTTAATGCTCCTGTTTCTGCTCCTGTATTCTTGTTTCTTATTCTGAATTGTGTTCACTGCTCTTGTTTCTGCTCCTGTATTCTTATCTCTTATCCTGATTTGTGTTCAATGCTCCTGTCTCTGCTCCTGTATTCTTCTATCTTATCCTGACTTGTGTTCATTGTTCCTGTTTCTGCTCCTGTATTCTTCTGTCTTATCCTGACTTGTGTTCATTGTTCCTGTTTCTGCCCCTGTATTCTTCTCTCTTATCCTGAATTGTGTTAAATGCTCCTGTTTCCGCTCCTGTAATCTTCTCTCTTATCCTGAATTGTGTTCAATGCTCCTGTTTCCGCTACAGTATTCTTGTCTCTTATCCTGAGTTGTGTTCACTGCTCCTGTTTCTGCTCCTGTATTCTTCTCTCTTATCCTGAATTGTGTTCAATGCTCCTGTTTCCGCCTCCTGTATTCTTGTCTCTTATCCTGAATTGTGTTCAATGCTCCTGATCCGCTCCTGTGTTCTTGTCTCATCCTGAATTGTGTTCAATTCTCCTGTTTCTGCTCCTGTATTCTTGTCTCTTATCCTGAATTGTGTTCAATGCTCCTGTTTCTGCTGTTGTATTTTTGTCTCTTATCCTGAATTGTGTTCACTGCACATGTATTCATCTCCTGTATTCTTCTGTCTTATCCTGAATTGTGTTCAATGCTCGTGTTTCTGTTTCTGCTCCTGTATTCTTGTCTCTTATTCTGAATTGTATTCAATGCTCCTGTTTCTGCTCCTGTATTCTTCTTTCTTATCCTGAATTGTGTTCAATTCTCCTGTTTCCGCTCCTGTATTCTTCTCTCTTATCCTGACTTGTGTTCAATGCTCCTGTTTCCGCTCCTGTATTCTTCTCTCTTATCCTGAATTGTGTTCATGCTCCTGTTTCTGCTCCTGTATTCTTCTATCTTATCTTGAATTGTGTTAAATGTTTCTGTCTCTGCTCCTGTATTCTTGTCTCTTATCCTGAATTGTGTTCAATGCTCCTGTTTCTGTTTCTGCTCCTGTATTCTTGTCTCTTATCCTGAATTGTGTTCAATGCTCCTGTTTCTGCTCCTGTATTCCTTTTGTCTTATCCTGAACTGTATTCAATGCTTCTGTTTCCGCTCCTGTGTTCTTTACTCTTATCCTGCCTTGTGTTAAATGTATCTGTCTCTGCTCCTGTATTCTTGTCTCTTATCCTGAATTGTGTTCACTGCTCCTGTATTCTTGTTTCTTATCCTGAATTGTGTTCAATGCTCCTGTTTCTGTTCCTGTATTCTTGTCTCTTATCCTTATTTTGTGATGAACGCTCCTGTTTCCACTCCTGTGTTCTTCTCTCTTATCCTAAATTGTGTTCAATGCTCCTGTTTCTGTTCCTGTATTCTTGTCTCTTATCCTTATTTTGTGATCAACGCTCCTGTTTCCGCTCCTGTGTTCTTCTCTCTTATCCTAAATTGTGTTCAATGCTCCTGTTTCTGCTCCTGTATTCTTGTCTCTTATCCTGAATTGTGTTCAATGCTCCCGTTTCCGCTCCTGCATTCTTGTCTCTTACCTGAATTGTGTTCAATACTCCCGTTTCCGCTCCCGTATTCTTGTCTCTTATCCTGAATTGTGTTCAATGCTCCTGTTTCTGCTCCTGTATTTTTGTTTCTTATCCTGAATTGTGTTCAATGCTCCTGTTTCTGTTCCTATATTCTTGTCTCTTATCCTTATTTTGTGATCAACGCTCCTGTTTCCGCTCCTGTGTTCTTCTCTCTTATCCTGAATTGTATTCAATGCTCCTGTTTCTGCTCCTGCATTCTTGTCTCTTATCCTGAAATGTGTTCAATGCTCCTGTTTCCGCTCCTGCATTCTTGTCTCTTATCCTGAATTGTGTTCAATGCTCCCGTTTCCGCTCCTGCATTCTTGTCTCTTATCCTGAATTGTGTTCAATGCTCCCGTTTCCGCTCCTGCATACTTGTCTCTTATCCTGAATTGTGTTCAATGCTCCCGTTTCCGCTTCTGCATTCTTGTCTCTTATCCTGAATTGTGTTCAATGCTCCCGTTTCCGCTCCCGTATTCTTGTCTCTTATCCTGAATTGTGTTCAATGCTCCCGTTTCCGCTCCCGTATTCTTGTCTCTTATCCTGAATTGTGTTCAATGTGCCTGTTTCCGCTCCCGTATTCTTGTCTCTTATCCTGAATTGTGTTCAATGCGCCTGTTTCTGCTCCCGTATTGTTTTCTCTTATCCTGAATTGTGTTCAATGCTCCCGTTTCCGCTCCTGCATTCTTGTCTCTTATCCTGAATTGTGTTCAATGCTCCCATTTTCACTCCCGTATTCTTCTCTCTTATCCTGACTTGAGTCCAATGCTTCCGTTTCCGCTCCCGTATTCTTCTCTTATCCTGACTTGTGCTCAATGCTCCTGTTTCCGCTCTTGTATTCTACTCTCTTATCCTGACTTGTGTTCAATGCTCCTGTTTCCGCTCCTGTATTCTTCTTTCTTATCCTGAATTGTGTTCAATGCTCCTGTTTCCGCTCCTGTATTGTTCTCTCTTATCCTGACTTGTGTTCAATGCTCCTGTTTCCGCTCCTGTATTCTTCTCCCTTATCCTGAATTGTGTTCATTGCTCCTGTTTCTACTCTTGTATTCTTCTGTCTTATCCTGAACTGTATTCAATGCTCGTGTTTCTGCTCCTGTATTCTTGTCTCTTATCCTCAATTGTGGTCAATGCTCCTGTTTCTGCTCCTTTATGCTTCTATCTTATCTTGAATTGTGTTAAATGTTTCTGTCTCTGCTCCTGTATTCTTGTCTCTTATCATGAATTGTGTTCAATGCTCCTGTTTCTGTTTCTGCTCCTCTATTCTTGTCTTTTATCCTAAATTGTGTTCAATGCTCCTGTTTCTGCTCCTGAATTCTTCTGTCTTATCCTGAACTGTATTCAATGCTCCTGTTTCTGCTCCTTTATGCTTCTATCTTATCCTGCCTTGTGTTAAATGTTTCTGTCTCTGCTCCTGTATTCTTGTCTCTTATCCTGAATTGTGTTCACTGCTCCTGTATTCTTGTCTCTTATTCTGACTTGTGTTCAATGCTCCTGTTTCTGTTCCTGTATTCTTCTCTCTTATCCCAACTTGTGTTTAATGCTCCTGTTTCTGTTGCCGTATTATTCTCTCTTATCCTGAATTGTGTTCAATGCTCCTGCTTCCGCTCCTGTGTTCTTTACCCTTATCCTGCCTTGTGTTAAATGTTTCTGTCTCTGCTCCTGTATTCTTGTCTCTTATCCTGAATTGTGTTCATTGCTCCTGTTTCTGTTTCTGCTCCTGTATTCTTGTCTCTTATCCTGAATTGTGTTCAATGCTTCTGTTTCTGCTCCTGTATTCTTCTGTCTTATCCTGAATTCTGTTCAATGCTCCTGTATTCTTTTCTCTTATTCTGACTTGTGTTCAATGCTCCTGTTTCTGCTCCTGTATTCTTCTATCTTATCCCAACTTGTGTTTAATGCTCCTGTTTCTGTTCCTGTATTCTTCTCTCTTATCCTGAATTGTGTTCACTGCTCCTGTTTCTGCACCTGTATTCTTCTCTTTTATCTTGAATTGTGTTCACTGCTTCTGTTTCTGCTCCTGTATTCTTGTCTCTTATCCTGAATTGTGTTCAATGCTCATGTTTCTGCTCCTGTATGCTTCTATCTTATCCTGAATTGTGTTCAATGCTCCTGTTTCCGCTCATGTATTTTTGTTACTTATCCTGAATTGTGTTAACTGCTCCTGTTTCTGCTCCTGTATTCTTCTCTCTTATCCTGAATTGTGTTTAATGCTCCTGTTTCTGCTCCTGTATTCTTGTTTCTTATTCTGAATTGTGTTCACTGCTCTTGTTTCTGCTCCTGTATTCTTATCTCTTATCCTGATTTGTGTTCAATGCTCCTGTCTCTGCTCCTGTATTCTTCTATCTTATCCTGACTTGTGTTCATTGTTCCTGTTTCTGCTCCTGTATTCTTCTCTCTTATCCTGACTTGTGTTCATTGTTCCTGTTTCTGCCCCTGTATTCTTCTCTCTTATCCTGAATTGTGTTAAATGCTCCTGTTTCCGCTCCTGTAATCTTCTCTCTTATCCTGAATTGTGTTCAATGCTCCTGTTTCCGCTACAGTATTCTTGTCTCTTATCCTGAGTTGTGTTCACTGCTCCTGTTTCTGCTCCTGTATTCTTCTCTCTTATCCTGAATTGTGTTCAATGCTCCTGTTTCCGCTCCTGTATTCTTGTCTCTTATCCTGAATTGTGTTCAATGCTCCTGATCCGCTCCTGTGTTCTTGTCTCATCCTGAATTGTGTTCAATTCTCCTGTTTCTGCTCCTGTATTCTTGTCTCTTATCCTGAATTGTGTTCAATGCTCCTGTTTCTGCTGTTGTATTTTTGTCTCTTATCCTGAATTGTGTTCACTGCACATGTATTCATCTCCTGTATTCTTCTGTCTTATCCTAAATTGTGTTCAATGCTCGTGTTTCTGTTTCTGCTCCTGTATTCTTGTCTCTTATTCTGAATTGTATTCAATGCTCCTGTTTCTGCTCCTGTATTCTTCTGTCTTATCCTGAATTGTGTTCAATGCTCCTGCTTCCGCTCCTGTGTTCTTTACTCTTATCCTGCCTTGTGTCAAATGTTTCTGTCTCTGCTTCTGTATTCTTGTCTCTTATCCTGAATTGTGTTCACTGCTCCTGTATTCTTGTCTCTTATTCTGACTTGTGTTCAATGCTCCTGTTTCTGCTCCTGTATTCTTCTCTCTTATCCCAACTTGTGTTTAATGCTCATGTTTCTGTTCCTGTATTCTTCTCTCTTATCCTGAATTGTGTTCACTGCTTCTGTTTCTGCAGCTGTATTCTTCTCTCTTATCTTGAATTGTGTTCACTGCTCCTGTTTCTGCTCCTGTATTCTTGTCTCTTATCCTGAATTGTGTTCAATGCTCCTGTTTCTGCTCCTGTATTCTTGTCTCTTATCCTGAATTGTGTTCAATGCTCCTGTTTCTGCTCCTGTATTCTTCTGTCTTATCCTGAATTGTGTTCAATGCTCCTGCTTCCGCTCCTGTGTTCTTTACTCTTATCCTGCCTTGTGTCAAATGTTTCTGTCTCTGCTCCTGTATTCTTGTCTCTTATCCTGAATTGTGTTCACTGCTCCTGTATTCTTGTCTCTTATTCTGACTTGTGTTCAATGCTCCTGTTTCTGCTCCTGTATTCTTCTCTCTTATCCCAACTTGTGTTTAATGCTCCTGTTTCTGTTCCTGTATTCTTCTCTCTTATCCTGAATTGTGTTCACTGCTCCTGTTTCTGCAGCTGTATTCTTCTCTCTTATCTTGAATTGTGTTCACTGCTCCTGTTTCTGCTCCTGTATTCTTCTCTCTTATCCTGATTTGTGTTCAATGCTCCTGTCTCTGCTCCTGTATTCTTCTATCTTATCCTGACTTTTGTTCATTGTTCCTGTTTCTGCTCCTGTATTCTTCTGTCTTATCCTGACTTGTGTTCATTGTTCCTGTTTCTGCCCCTGTATTCTTCTCTCTTATCCTGAATTGTGTTCACTGCTCCTGTTTCCGCTCATGTCTTTTTGTTTCTTATCCTGAATTGTGTTCAATGCTCCTGTTTCTGCTCCTGCATTCTTCTTTCTTATCCTGAATTGTGTTCAATGCTCCTGTTTCTCCTCCTGTATTCTTGTCTCTTATCCTGAATTGTGTTCAATGCTCCAGTCTCTGCTTCTGTATTCTTGTTTCTTATCCTGAATTGTGTTCAATGCTCCTGTTTCTGCTCCTGTACTCTTCTATCTTACCTTGAATTGTGTTCAATGCTCCTGTCTCCGCTCCTGTATTCTTGTCTCTTATCCTGAAGTGTGTTCAATGCTCCTGTTTCTGCTTCTGTATTCTTCTTTCTTATCCTGCCTTGTGTTCAATGTTCCTGTTTCTGCTCCTGTATTCTTGTCTCTTATCCTGAATTGTGTTCAATGCTCCTGTTTCCGCTCCTGTAATCTTCTCTCTTATTCTGAATTGTGTTCAATGCTCCTGTTTCTGCTCCTGTATTCTTGTCTCTTATCCTGAATTGTGTTAACTGCTCCTGTTTCTGCTCCTGTATTCTTGTCTCTTATCCTGAATTGTGTTCAATGCTCCTGTTTCTGCTCCTGTATTCTTGTCTGTTATCCTGAATTGTGTTCAATGCTCCTGTTTCTGCTCTTGTATTCTTGTCTCTTATCCTGAATTGTGTTCACTGCTCATGTATTCTGCTCCTGTATTCTTCTGTCTTATCCTGACTTGTGTTTAATGCTCCTGTTTCTGCTCCTGTATTCTTCTTTCTTATCCTGAATTATGTTCAATGCTCCTGTTTCCACTCCTGAATTCTTCTTTCTTATCCTGAATTGTGTTCAATGCTCCTGTTTCCGCTCCTGTATTGTTCTCTCTTATCCTGACTTGTGTTTAATGCTCCTGTTTCCGCTCCTGTATTCTTCTCTCTTATCCTGAATTGTGTTCAATGCTCCTGTTTCTACTCTTGTATGCTTCTATATGATCTTGAATTGTGTTCAATGCTCCTGTTTCTGCTCCTGTATTCTTGTCTCTTATCCTCAATTGTGGTCAATGCTCCAGGTTTCCGCTCCTGCATTCTTGTCTCTTATCCTGAATTGTGTTCAATGCTCCCGTTTCCGCTCCTGCATTCTTGTCTCTTATCCTGAATTGTGTTCAATGCTCCCGTTTCCGCTCCTGCATTCTTGTCTCTTATCCTGAATTGTGTTCAATGCTCCCGTTTCCGCTCCCGTATTCTTGTCTCTTATCCTGAATTGTGTTCAATCCTCCCGTTTCCGCTCCCGTATTCTTGTCTCTTATCCTGAATTGTGTTCAATGTGCCTGTTTCCGCTACCGTATTCTTGTCTCTTATCCTGAATTGTGTTCAATGCGCCTGTTTCTGCTCCCGTATTCTTGTCTCTTATCCTGAATTGTGTTCAGTGTTCCCGTTTCCGCTCCCGTATTCTTCTCTCTTATCCTGACTTGTGTCCAATGCTCCCGTTTCCGCTCCCGTATTCTTCTCTCTTATCCTGACTTGTGTTCAATGCTCCTGTTTCCGCTCTTGTATTCTACTCTCTTATCCTGACTTGTGTTCAATGCTCTTGTTTCTACTCCTCTATTCTTCTCTCTTATCCTGACTTGTGTTCAATGCTCCTGTTTCCGCTCCTGTATTCTTCTTTCTTATCCTGGATTGTGTTCAATGCTCCTGTTTCCGCTCCTGTAATCTTCTCTCTTATCCTGACTTGTGTTCAATGCTCCTGTTTCCGCTCCTGTATTCTTCTCTCTTATCCTGAATTGTGTTCATGCTCCTGTTTCTGCTCTTGTATTCTTGTCTCTTATCCTCAATTGTGGTCAATGCTCCTGTTTCTGCTCCTGTATGCTTCTATCTTATCTTGAATTGTGTTAAATGTTTCTGTCTCTGCTCCTGTATTCTTGTCTCTTATCCTGAATTGTGTTCAATGCTCCTGTTTCTGTTTCTGCTCCTGTATTCTTGTCTCTTATCCTGAATTGTGTTCAATGCTCCTGTTTCTGCTCCTGTATTCTTCTGTCTTATCCTGAACTGTATTCAATGCTTCTGTTTCCGCTCCTGTGTTCTTTACTCTTATCCTGCCTTGTGTTAAATGTTTCTGTCTCTGCTCCTGTATTCTTGTCCTTATCCTGAATTGTGTTCACTGCTCCTGTATTCTTGTTTCTTATCCTGAATTGTGTTCAATGCTCCTGTTTCTGTTCCTGTATTCTTGTCTCTTATCCTTATTTTGTGATCAACGCTCCTGTTTCCGCTCCTGTGTTCTTCTCTCTTATCCTAAATTGTGTTCAATGCTCCTGTTTCTGTTCCTGATTCTTGTCTCTTATCCTTATTTTGTGATCAACGCTCCTGTTTCCGCTCCTGTGTTCTTCTCTCTTATCCTAAATTGTGTTCAATGCTCCTGTTTCTGTTCCTGTATTCTTGTCTCTTATCCTTATTTTGTGATCAACGCTCCTGTTTCCGCTCCTGTGTTCTTCTCTCTTATCCTAAATTGTGTTCAATGCTCCTGTTTCTGCTCCTGTATTCTTGTCTCTTATCCTGAATTGTGTTCAATGCTCCCGCTTCCGCTCCTGCATTCTTGTCTCTTATCCTGAATTGTGTTCAATACTCCTTTTCCGTTCCCGTATTCTTGTCTCTTATCCTGAATTGTGTTCAATGCTCCTGTTTCTGCTTCTGTATTTTTGTTTCTTATCCTGAATTGTGTTCAATGCTACTGTTTCTGTTCCTGTATTCTTGTCTCTTATCCTTATTTTGTGATCAACGCTCCTGTTTCTGCTCCTGTGTTCTTCTCTCTTATCCTGAATTGTATTCAATGCTCCTGTTTCTGATCCTGCATTCTTGTCTCTTATCCTGAATTGTGTTCAATGCTCCCATTTTCACTCCCGTATTCTTCTCTCTTATCCTGACTTGAGTCCAATGCTCCCGTTTCCGCTCCCGTATTCTTCTCTCTTATCCTGACTTGTGCTCAATGCTCCTGTTTCCGCTCTTGTATTCTACTCTCTTATCCTGACTTGTGTTCAATGCTCCTGTTTCCGCTCCTGTATTCTTCTTTCTTATCCTGAATTGTGTTCAATGCTCCTGTTTCCGCTCCTGTATTGTTCTCTCTTATCCTGACTTGTGTTCAATGCTCCTGTTTCCGCTCCTGTATTCTTCTCCCTTATCCTGAATTGTGTTCATTGCTCCTGTTTCTACTCTTGTATTCTTCTGTCTTATCCTGAACTGTATTCAATGCTCCTGTTTCTGCTCCTGTATTCTTGTCTCTTATCCTCAATTGTGGTCAATGCTCCTGTTTCTGCTCCTTTATGCTTCTATCTTATCTTGAATTGTGTTAAATGTTTCTGTCTCTGCTCCTGAATTCTTGTCTCTTATCATGAATTGTGTTCAATGCTCCTGTTTCTGTTTCTGCTCCTCTATTCTTGTCTTTTATCCTAAATTGTGTTCAATGCTCCTGTTTCTGCTCCTGAATTCTTCTGTCTTATCCTGAACTGTATTCAATGCTCCTGTTTCTGCTCCTGTATTCTTGTCTCTTATCCTCAATTGTGGTCAATGCTCCTGTTTCTGCTCCTTTATGCTTCTATCTTATCCTGCCTTGTGTTAAATGTTTCTGTCTCTGCTCCTGTATTCTTGTCACGTATCCTGAATTGTGTTCACTGCTCCTGTATTCTTGTCTCTTATTCTGACTTGTGTTCAATGCTCCTGTTTCTGTTCCTGTATTCTTCTCTCTTATCCCAACTTGTGTTTAATGCTCCTGTTTCTGTTGCCGTATTATTCTCTCTTATCCTGAATTGTGTTCAATGCTCCTGCTTCCGCTCCTGTGTTCTTTACCCTTAACCTGCCTTGGTTTAATGTTTCTGTCTCTGCTCCTGTATTCTTGTCTCTTATCCTGAATTGTGTTCATTGCTCCTGTTTCTGTTTCTGCTCCTGTATTCTTGTCTCTTATCCTGAATTGTGTTCAATGCTTCTGTTTCTGCTCCTGTATTCTTCTGTCTTATCCTGAATTCTGTTCAATGCTCCTGTATTCTTTTCTCTTATTCTGACTTGTGTTCAATGCTCCTGTTTCTGCTCCTGTATTCTTCTATCTTATCCCAACTTGTGTTTAATGCTCCTGTTTCTGTTCCTGTATTCTTCTCTCTTATCCTGAATTGTGTTCACTGCTCCTGTTTCTGCACCTGTATTCTTCTCTTTTATCTTGAATTGTGTTCACTGCTTCTGTTTCTGTTCCTGTATTCTTGTCTCTTATCCTGAATTGTGTTCAATGCTCATGTTTCTGCTCCTGTATGCTTCTATCTTATCCTGAATTGTGTTCAATGCTCCTGTTTCCGCTCATGTATTTTTGTTACTTATCCTGAATTGTGTTAACTGCTCCTGTTTCTGCTCCTGTATTCTTCTCTCTTATCCTGAATTGTGTTTAATGCTCCTGTTTCTGCTCCTGTATTCTTGTTTCTTATTCTGAATTGTGTTCACTGCTCTTGTTTCTGCTCCTGTATTCTTATCTCTTATCCTGATTTGTGTTCAATGCTCCTGTCTCTGCTCCTGTATTCTTCTATCTTATCCTGACTTGTGTTCATTGTTCCTGTTTCTGCTCCTGTATTCTTCTGTCTTATCCTGACTTGTGTTCATTGTTCCTGTTTCTGCCCCTGTATTCTTCTCTCTTATCCTGAATTGTGTTAAATGCTCCTGTTTCTGCTCCTGTATTCTTCTGTCTTATCCTGACTTGTGTTCATTGTTCCTGTTTCTGCTCCTGTATTCTTCTGTCTTATCCTGACTTGTGTTCATTGTTCCTGTTTCTGCCCCTGTATTCTTCTCTCTTATCCTGAGTTGTGTTCACTGCTCCTGTTTCTGCTCCTGTATTCTTCTCTCTTATCCTGAATTGTGTTCAATGCTCCTGTTTCCGCTCCTGTATTCTTGTCTCTTATCCTGAATTGTGTTCAATGCTCCTGATCCGCTCCTGTGTTCTTGTCTCATCCTGAATTGTGTTCAATTCTCCTGTTTCTGCTCCTGTATTCTTGTCTCTTATCCTGAATTGTGTTCAATACTCCTGTTTCTGCTGTTGTATTTTTGTCTCTTATCCTGAATTGTGTTCACTGCACATGTATTCATCTCCTGTATTCTTCTGTCTTATCCTGAATTGTGTTCAATGCTCGTGTTTCTGTTTCTGCTCCTGTATTCTTGTCTCTTATTCTGAATTGTATTCAATGCTCCTGTTTCTGCTCCTGTATTCTTCTGTCTTATCCTGAATTGTGTTCAATGCTCCTGCTTCCGCTCCTGTGTTCTTTACTCTTATCCTGCCTTGTGTCAAATGTTTCTGTCTCTGCTTCTGTATTCTTGTCTCTTATCCTGAATTGTGTTCACTGCTCCTGTATTCTTGTCTCTTATTCTGACTTGTGTTCAATGCTCCTGGTTCTGCTCCTGTATTCTTCTCTCTTATCCCAACTTGTGTTTAATGCTCATGTTTCTGTTCCTGTATTCTTCTCTCTTATCCTGAATTGTGTTCACTGCTTCTGTTTCTGCAGCTGTATTCTTCTCTCTTATCTTGAATTGTGTTCACTGCTCCTGTTTCTGCTCCTGTATTCTTGTCTCTTATCCTGAATTGTGTTCAATGCTCCTGTTTCTGCTCCTGTATTCTTGTCTCTTATCCTGAATTGTGTTCAATGCTCCTGTTTCTGCTCCTGTATTCTTCTGTCTTATCCTGAATTGTGTTCAATGCTCCTGCTTCCGCTCCTGTGTTCTTTACTCTTATCCTGCCTTGTGTCAAATGTTTCTGTCTCTGCTCCTGTATTCTTGTCTCTTATCCTGAATTGTGTTCACTGCTCCTGTATTCTTGTCTCTTATTCTGACTTGTGTTCAATGCTCCTGTTTCTGCTCCTGTATTCTTCTCTCTTATCCCAACTTGTGTTTAATGCTCCTGTTTCTGTTCCTGTATTCTTCTCTCTTATCCTGAATTGTGTTCACTGCTCCTGTTTCTGCAGCTGTATTCTTCTCTCTTATCTTGAATTGTGTTCACTGCTCCTGTTTCTGCTCCTGTATTCTTCTCTCTTATCCTGATTTGTGTTCAATGCTCCTGTCTCTGCTCCTGTATTCTTCTATCTTATCCTGACTTTTGTTCATTGTTCCTGTTTCTGCTCCTGTCTTATCCTGACTTGTGTTCATTGTTCCTGTTTCTGCCCCTGTATTCTTCTCTCTTATCCTGAATTGTGTTCACTGCTCCTGTTTCCGCTCATGTCTTTTTGTTTCTTATCCTGAATTGTGTTCAATGCTCCTGTTTCTGCTCCTGCATTCTTCTTTCTTATCCTGAATTGTGTTCAATGCTCCTGTTTCTCCTCCTGTATTCTTGTCTCTTATCCTGAATTGTGTTCAGTGCTCCAGTCTCTGCTTCTGTATTCTTGTTTCTTATCCTGAATTGTGTTCAATGCTCCTGTTTCTGCTCCTGTACTCTTCTATCTTACCTTGAATTGTGTTCAATGCTCCTGTCTCCGCTCCTGTATTCTTGTCTCTTATCCTGAAGTGTGTTCAATGCTCCTGTTTCTGCTTCTGTATTCTTCTTTCTTATCCTGCCTTGTGTTCAATGTTCCTGTTTCTGCTCCTGTATTCTTGTCTCTTATCCTGAATTGTGTTCAATGCTCCTGTTTCCGCTCCTGTAATCTTCTCTCTTATTCTGAATTGTGTTCAATGCTCCTGTTTCTGCTCCTGTATTCTTGTCTCTTATCCTGAATTGTGTTAACTGCTCCTGTTTCTGCTCCTGTATTCTTGTCTCTTATCCTGAATTGTGTTCAATGCTCCTGTTTCTGCTCCTGTATTCTTGTCTGTTATCCTGAATTGTGTTCAATGCTCCTGTTTCTGCTCTTGTATTCTTGTCTCTTATCCTGAATTGTGTTCACTGCTCATGTATTCTGCTCCTGTATTCTTCTGTCTTATCCTGACTTGTGTTTAATGCTCCTGTTTCTGCTCCTGTATTCTTCTTTCTTATCCTGAATTATGTTCAATGCTCCTGTTTCCGCTCCTGAATTCTTCTTTCTTATCCTGAATTGTGTTCAATGCTCCTGTTTCCGCTCCTGTATTGTTCTCTCTTATCCTGACTTGTGTTTAATGCTCCTGTTTCCGCTCCTGTATTCTTCTCTCTTATCCTGAATTGTGTTCAATACTCCTGTTTCTACTCTTGTATGCTTCTATATGATCTTGAATTGTGTTCAATGCTCCTGTTTCTGCTCCTGTATTCTTGTCTCTTATCCTCAATTGTGGTCAATGCTCCAGGTTTCCGCTCCTGCATTCTTGTCTCTTATCCTGAATTGTGTTCAATGCTCCCGTTTCCGCTCCTGCATTCTTGTCTCTTATCCTGAATTGTGTTCAATGCTCCCGTTTCCGCTCCTGCATTCTTGTCTCTTATCCTGAATTGTGTTCAATGCTCCCGTTTCCGCTCCCGTATTCTTGTCTCTTATCCTGAATTGTGTTCAATCCTCCCGTTTCCGCTCCCGTATTCTTGTCTCTTATCCTGAATTGTGTTCAATGTGCCTGTTTCCGCTACCGTATTCTTGTCTCTTATCCTGAATTGTGTTCAATGCGCCTGTTTCTGCTCCCGTATTCTTGTCTCTTATCCTGAATTGTGTTCAGTGTTCCCGTTTCCGCTCCCGTATTCTTCTCTCTTATCCTGACTTGTGTCCAATGCTCCCGTTTCCGCTCCCGTATTCTTCTCTCTTATCCTGACATGTGTTCAATGCTCCTGTTTCCGCTCTTGTATTCTACTCTCTTATCCTGACTTGTGTTCAATGCTCTTGTTTCTACTCCTCTATTCTTCTCTCTTATCCTGACTTGTGTTCAATGCTCCTGTTTCCGCTCCTGTATTCTTCTTTCTTATCCTGGATTGTGTTCAATGCTCCTGTTTCCGCTCCTGTAATCTTCTCTCTTATCCTGACTTGTGTTCAATGCTCCTGTTTCCGCTCCTGTATTCTTCTCTCTTATCCTGAATTGTGTTCATGCTCCTGTTTCTGCTCTTGTATTCTTGTCTCTTATCCTCAATTGTGGTCAATACTCCTGTTTCTGCTCCTGTATGCTTCTATCTTATCTTGAATTGGGTTAAATGTTTCTGTCTCTGCTCCTGTATTCTTGTCTCTTATCCTGAATTGTGTTCAATGCTCCTGTTTCTGTTTCTGCTCCTGTATTCTTGTCTCTTATCCTGAATTGTGTTCAATGCTCCTGTTTCTGCTCCTGTATTCTTCTGTCTTATCCTGAACTGTATTCAGTGCTTCTGTTTCCGCTCCTGTGTTCTTTACTCTTATCCTGCCTTGTGTTAAATGTTTCTGTCTCTGCTCCTGTATTCTTGTCCTTATCCTGAATTGTGTTCACTGCTCCTGTATTCTTGTTTCTTATCCTGAATTGTGTTCAATGCTCCTGTTTCTGTTCCTGTATTCTTGTCTCTTATCCTTATTTTGTGATCAACGCTCCTGTTTCCGCTCCTGTGTTCTTCTCTCTTATCCTAAATTGTGTTCAATGCTCCTGTTTCTGTTCCTGATTCTTGTCTCTTATCCTTATTTTGTGATCAACGCTCCTGTTTCCGCTCCTGTGTTCTTCTCTCTTATCCTAAATTGTGTTCAATGCTCCTGTTTCTGTTCCTGTATTCTTGTCTCTTATCCTTATTTTGTGATCAACGCTCCTGTTTCCGCTCCTGTGTTCTTCTCTCTTATCCTAAATTGTGTTCAATGCTCCTGTTTCTGCTCCTGTATTCTTGTCTCTTATCCTGAATTGTGTTCAATGCTCCCGTTTCCGCTCCTGCATTCTTGTCTCTTATCCTGAATTGTGTTCAATACTCCTTTTCCGTTCCCGTATTCTTGTCTCTTATCCTGAATTGTGTTCAATGCTCCTTTTTCTGCTTCTGTATTTTTGTTTCTTATCCTGAATTGTGTTCAATGCTACTGTTTCTGTTCCTGTATTCTTGTCTCTTATCCTTATTTTGTGATCAACGCTCCTGTTTCTGCTCCTGTGTTCTTCTCTCTTATCCTGAATTGTATTCAATGCTCCTGTTTCTGATCCTGCATTCTTGTCTCTTATCCTGAATTGTGTTCAATGCTTCCGTTTCCGCTCCTGCATATTTGTCTCTTATCCTGAATTGTGTTCAATGCTCCCGTTTTCGCTCCTGCATTCTTGTCCCTTATCCTGAATTGTGTTCAATGCTCCCGTTTCTGCTCCCGTATTCTTGTCTCTTATCCTGAATTGTGTTCAATGCTCCCGTTTCCGCTCCCGTATTCTTGTCTCTTATACTGAATTGTGTTCAATGCTCCCGTTTCCGCTCCCGTATTCTTGTCTCTTATCCTGAATTGTGTTCAATGCGCCTGTTTCTGCTCCCGTATTCTTTTCTCTTATCCTGACTTGTGCTCAATGCTCCTGTTTCCGCTCTTGTATTCTACTCTCTTATCCTGACTTGTGTTCAATGCTCCTGTTTCCGCTCCTGTATTCTTCTCTCTTATCCTGACTTGTGTTCAATGCTCCTGTTTCCGCTCCTGTATTCTTCTTTCTTATCCTGAATTGTGTTCAATGCTCCTGTTTCCGCTCCTGTATTGTTCTCTCTTATCCTGACTTGTGTTTAATGCTCCTGTTTCCGCTCCTGTATTCTTCTCTCTTATCCTGAATTGTGTTCAATGCTCCTGTTTCTACTCTTGTATGCTTCTATATGATCTTGAATTGTGTTCAATGCTCCTGTTTCTGCTCCTGTATTCTTGTCTCTTATCCTCAATTGTGGTCAATGCTCCTGTTTCTGCTCCTGTATGCTTCTATCTTATCTTGAATTGTGTTAAATGTTTCTGTCTCTGCTCCTGTATTCTTGTCTCTTATCCTGGATTGTGTTCAATGCTCCTGTTTCTGTTTCTGCTCCTGTATTCTTGTCTTTTATCCTGAATTGTGTTCAATGCTCCTGTTTCTGCTCCTGTATTCTTCTGTCTTATCCTAAACTGTATTCAATGCTTCTGTTTCCGCTCCTGTGTTCTTTACTCTTATCCTGCCTTGTGTTAAATGTTTCTGTCTCTGCTCCTGTATTCTTGTCTCTTATCCTGAATTGTGTTCACTGCTCCTGTATTCTTGTCTCTTATTCTGACTTGTGTTCAATGCTCCTGTTTCTGCTCCTGTATTCTTCTCTCTTATCCCAACTTGTGTTTAATGCTCCTGTTTCTGTTCCTGTATTCTTCTCTCTTATACTGAATTGTGTTCAATGCTCCTGCTTCCGCTCCTGTGTTCTTTACCCTTATCCTGCCTTGTGTTAAATGTTTCTGTCTCTGCTCCTGTATTCTTGTCTCTTATCCTGAATTGTGTTCAATGCTCCTGTTTCTGTTTCTGCTCCTGTATTCTTGTCTCTTATCCTGAATTGTGTTCAATGCTCCTGTTTCTGCTCCTGTATTCTTCTGTCTTATCCTGAATTGTGTTCAATGCTCCTGTATTCTTGTCTCTTATTCTGACTTGTGTACAATGCTCCTGTTTCTGCTCCTGTATTCTTCTATCTTATCCCAACTTGTGTTTAATGCTCCTGTTTCTGTTCCTGTATTCTTCTCTCTTATCCTGAATTGTGTTCACTGCTCCTGTTTCTGCACCTGTATTCTTCTCTTTTATCTTGAATTGTGTTCACTGCTCCTGTTTCTGCTCCTGAATTCTTGTCTCTTATCCTGAATTGTGTTCAATGCTCATGTTTCTGCTCCTGTATGCTTCTATCTTATCCTGAATTGTGTTCAATGCTCCTGTTTCCGCTCATGTATTTTTGTTTCTTATCCTGAATTGTGTTCAATGTGCCTGTTTCAGCTCCCGTATTCTTGTCTCTTATCCTGAATTGTGTTCAATGCTCCCGTTTCCGCTCCTGCATTCTTGTCTCTTATCCTGAATTGTGTTCAATGCTCCGGTTTCCGCTCCCGTATTCTTCTCTCTTATCCTGACTTGTGTTAAATGCTCCTGTTTCCGCTCTTGTATTCTACTCTCTTATCCTGACTTGTGTTCAATGCTCCTGTTTCCGCTCCTCTATTCTTCTCTCTTATCCTGACTTGTGTTCAATGCTCCTGTTTCCGCTCCTGTATTCTTCTTTCTTATCCTGAATTGTGTTCCATTCTCCTGTTTCCGCTCCTGTATTCTTCTCTCTTATCCTGACTTGTGTTCAATGCTCCTGTTTCCGCTCCTGTATTCTTCTCTCTTATCCTGAATTGTGTTCATGCTCCTGTTTCTACTCTTGTATGCTTCTATATTATCTTGAATTGTGTTCAATGCTCCTGTTTCTGCTCCTGTATTCTTGTCTCTTATCCTGAATTGTGTTCAATGCTCCTGTTTCTGCTGCTGTATTCTTCTATCTTATCTTGAATTGTGTTAAATGTTTCTGTCTCTGCTCCTGTATTCTTGTCTCTTATCCTGAATTGTGTTCAATGCTCCTGTTTCTGTTTCTGCTCCTGTATTCTTGTCTCTTATCCTGAATTGTGTTCAATGCGCCTGTTTCTGCTCCCGTATTCTTTTCTCTTATCCTGAATTGTGTTCAATGCTCCCGTTTCCGCTCCTGCATTCTTGTCTCTTATCCTGAATTGTGTTCAATGCTCCCATTTTCGCTCCCGTATTCTTCTCTCTTATCCTGACTTGAGTCCAATGCTCCCGTTTCCGCTCCCGTATTCTTCTCTCTTATCCTGACTTGTGCTCAATGCTCCTGTTTCCGCTCTTGTATTCTACTCTCTTATCCTGACTTGTGTTCAATGCTCCTGTTTCCGCTCCTGTATTCTTCTTTCTTATCCTGAATTGTGTTCAATGCTCCTGTTTCCGCTCCTGTATTGTTCTCTCTTATCCTGACTTGTGTTCAATGCTCCTGTTTCCGCTCCTGTATTCTTCTCTCTTATCCTGAATTGTGTTCATTGCTCCTGTTTCTACTCTTGTATTCTTCTGTCTTATCCTGAACTGTATTCAATGCTCCTGTTTCTGCTCCTGTATTCTTGTCTCTTATCCTCAATTGTGGTCAATGCTCCTGTTTCTGCTCCTTTATGCTTCTATCTTATCTTGAATTGTGTTAAATGTTTCTGTCTCTGCTCCTGTATTCTTGTCTCTTATCCTGAATTGTGTTCAATGCTCCTGCTTCCGCTCCTGTGTTCTTTACCCTTATCCTGCCTTGTGTTAAATGTTTCTGTCTCTGCTCCTGTATTCTTGTCTCTTATCCTGAATTGTGTTCATTGCGCCTGTTTCTGTTTCTGCTCCTGTATTCTTGTCTCTTATCCTGAATTGTGTTCAATGCTCCTGTTTCTGCTCCTGTATTCTTCTGTCTTATCCTGAATTGTGTTCAATGCTCCTGTATTCTTGTCTCTTATTCTGACTTGTGTTCAATGCTCCTGTTTCTGCTCCTGTATTCTTCTATCTTATCCCAACTTGTGTTTAATGCTCCTGTTTCTGTTCCTGTATTCTTCTCTCTTATCCTGAATTGTGTTCACTGCTCCTGTTTCTGCTCCTGTATTCTTCTCTCTTATCCTGAATTGTGTTTAATGCTCCTGTTTCTGCTCCTGTATTCTTGTTTCTTATTCTGAATTGTGTTCACTGCTCTTGTTTCTGCTCCTGTATTCTTATCTCTTATCCTGATTTGTGTTCAATGCTCCTGTCTCTGCTCCTGTATTCTTCTATCTTATCCTGACTTGTGTTCATTGTTCCTGTTTCTGCTCCTGTATTCTTCTGTCTTATCCTGACTTGTGTTCATTGTTCCTGTTTCTACCCCTGTATTCTTCTCTCTTATCCTGAATTGTGTTAAATGCTCCTGTTTCCGCTCCTGTAATCTTCTCTCTTATCCTGAATTGTGTTCAATGCTCCTGTTTCCGCTACAATATTCTTGTCTCTTATCCTGAGTTGTGTTCACTGCTCCTGTTTCTGCTCCTGTATTCTTCTCTCTTATCCTGAATTGTGTTCAATGCTCCTGTTTCCGCTCCTGTATTCTTGTCTCTTATCCTGAATTGTGTTCACTGCTCCTGTATTCTTGTCTCTTATTCTGACTTGTGTTCAATGCTCCTGTTTCTGCTCCTGTATTCTTCTCTCTTATCCCAACTTGTGTTTAATGCTCATGTTTCTGTTCCTGTATTCTTCTCTCTCATCCTGAATTGTGTTCACTGCTCCTGTTTCTGCAGGTGTATTCTTCTCTCTTATCTTGAATTGTGTTCACTGCTCCTGTTTCTGCTCCTGTATTCTTGTCTCTTATCCTGAATTGTGTTCAATGCTCCTGTTTCTGCTCCTGTATTCTTGTCTCTTATCCTGAATTGTGTTCAATGCTCCTGTTTCTGCTCCTGTATTCTTCTGTCTTATCCTGAATTGTGTTCAATGCTCCTGTTTCTGCTCCTGTATTCTTCTGTCTTATCCTGAACTGTATTCAGTGCTTCTGTTTCCGCTCCTGTGTTCTTTACTCTTATCCTGCCTTGTGTTAAATGTTTCTGTCTCTGCTCCTGTATTCTTGTCCTTATCCTGAATTGTGTTCACTGCTCCTGTATTCTTGTTTCTTATCCTGAATTGTGTTCAATGCTCCTGTTTCTGTTCCTGTATTCTTGTCTCTTATCCTTATTTTGTGATCAACGCTCCTGTTTCCGCTCCTGTGTTCTTCTCTCTTATCCTAAATTGTGTTCAATGCTCCTGTTTCTGTTCCTGATTCTTGTCTCTTATCCTTATTTTGTGATCAACGCTCCTGTTTCCGCTCCTGTGTTCTTCTCTCTTATCCTAAATTGTGTTCAATGCTCCTGTTTCTGTTCCTGTATTCTTGTCTCTTATCCTTATTTTGTGATCAACGCTCCTGTTTCCGCTCCTGTGTTCTTCTCTCTTATCCTAAATTGTGTTCAATGCTCCTGTTTCTGCTCCTGTATTCTTGTCTCTTATCCTGAATTGTGTTCAATGCTCCCGTTTCCGCTCCTGCATTCTTGTCTCTTATCCTGAATTGTGTTCAATACTCCCTTTTCCGTTCCCGTATTCTTGTCTCTTATCCTGAATTGTGTTCAATGCTCCTGTTTCTGCTTCTGTATTTTTGTTTCTTATCCTGAATTGTGTTCAATGCTACTGTTTCTGTTCCTGTATTCTTGTCTCTTATCCTTATTTTGTGATCAACGCTCCTGTTTCTGCTCCTGTGTTCTTCTCTCTTATCCTGAATTGTATTCAATGCTCCTGTTTCTGATCCTGCATTCTTGTCTCTTATCCTGAATTGTGTTCAATGCTTCCGTTTCCGCTCCTGCATATTTGTCTCTTATCCTGAATTGTGTTCAATGCTCCCGTTTTCGCTCCTGCATTCTTGTCCCTTATCCTGAATTGTGTTCAATGCTCCCGTTTCTGCTCCCGTATTCTTGTCTCTTATCCTGAATTGTGTTCAATGCTCCCGTTTCCGCTCCCGTATTCTTGTCTCTTATACTGAATTGTGTTCAATGCTCCCGTTTCCGCTCCCGTATTCTTGTCTCTTATCCTGAATTGTGTTCAATGCGCCTGTTTCTGCTCCCGTATTCTTTTCTCTTATCCTGACTTGTGCTCAATGCTCCTGTTTCCGCTCTTGTATTCTACTCTCTTATCCTGACTTGTGTTCAATGCTCCTGTTTCCGCTCCTGTATTCTTCTCTCTTATCCTGACTTGTGTTCAATGCTCCTGTTTCCGCTCCTGTATTCTTCTTTCTTATCCTGAATTGTGTTCAATGCTCCTGTTTCCGCTCCTGTATTGTTCTCTCTTATCCTGACTTGTGTTTAATGCTCCTGTTTCCGCTCCTGTATTCTTCTCTCTTATCCTGAATTGTGTTCAATGCTCCTGTTTCTACTCTTGTATGCTTCTATATGATCTTGAATTGTGTTCAATGCTCCTGTTTCTGCTCCTGTATTCTTGTCTCTTATCCTCAATTGTGGTCAATGCTCCTGTTTCTGCTCCTGTATGCTTCTATCTTATCTTGAATTGTGTTAAATGTTTCTGTCTCTGCTCCTGTATTCTTGTCTCTTATCCTGGATTGTGTTCAATGCTCCTGTTTCTGTTTCTGCTCCTGTATTCTTGTCTTTTATCCTGAATTGTGTTCAATGCTCCTGTTTCTGCTCCTGTATTCTTCTGTCTTATCCTAAACTGTATTCAATGCTTCTGTTTCCGCTCCTGTGTTCTTTACTCTTATCCTGCCTTGTGTTAAATGTTTCTGTCTCTGCTCCTGTATTCTTGTCTCTTATCCTGAATTGTGTTCACTGCTCCTGTATTCTTGTCTCTTATTCTGACTTGTGTTCAATGCTCCTGTTTCTGCTCCTGTATTCTTCTCTCTTATCCCAACTTGTGTTTAATGCTCCTGTTTCTGTTCCTGTATTCTTCTCTCTTATACTGAATTGTGTTCAATGCTCCTGCTTCCGCTCCTGTGTTCTTTACCCTTATCCTGCCTTGTGTTAAATGTTTCTGTCTCTGCTCCTGTATTCTTGTCTCTTATCCTGAATTGTGTTCAATGCTCCTGTTTCTGTTTCTGCTCCTGTATTCTTGTCTCTTATCCTGAATTGTGTTCAATGCTCCTGTTTCTGCTCCTGTATTCTTCTGTCTTATCCTGAATTGTGTTCAATGCTCCTGTATTCTTGTCTCTTATTCTGACTTGTGTACAATGCTCCTGTTTCTGCTCCTGTATTCTTCTATCTTATCCCAACTTGTGTTTAATGCTCCTGTTTCTGTTCCTGTATTCTTCTCTCTTATCCTGAATTGTGTTCACTGCTCCTGTTTCTGCACCTGTATTCTTCTCTTTTATCTTGAATTGTGTTCACTGCTCCTGTTTCTGCTCCTGAATTCTTGTCTCTTATCCTGAATTGTGTTCAATGCTCATGTTTCTGCTCCTGTATGCTTCTATCTTATCCTGAATTGTGTTCAATGCTCCTGTTTCCGCTCATGTATTTTTGTTTCTTATCCTGAATTGTGTTCAATGTGCCTGTTTCAGCTCCCGTATTCTTGTCTCTTATCCTGAATTGTGTTCAATGCTCCCGTTTCCGCTCCTGCATTCTTGTCTCTTATCCTGAATTGTGTTCAATGCTCCGGTTTCCGCTCCCGTATTCTTCTCTCTTATCCTGACTTGTGTTAAATGCTCCTGTTTCCGCTCTTGTATTCTACTCTCTTATCCTGACTTGTGTTCAATGCTCCTGTTTCCGCTCCTCTATTCTTCTCTCTTATCCTGACTTGTGTTCAATGCTCCTGTTTCCGCTCCTGTATTCTTCTTTCTTATCCTGAATTGTGTTCCATTCTCCTGTTTCCGCTCCTGTATTCTTCTCTCTTATCCTGACTTGTGTTCAATGCTCCTGTTTCCGCTCCTGTATTCTTCTCTCTTATCCTGAATTGTGTTCATGCTCCTGTTTCTACTCTTGTATGCTTCTATATTATCTTGAATTGTGTTCAATGCTCCTGTTTCTGCTCCTGTATTCTTGTCTCTTATCCTGAATTGTGTTCAATGCTCCTGTTTCTGCTGCTGTATTCTTCTATCTTATCTTGAATTGTGTTAAATGTTTCTGTCTCTGCTCCTGTATTCTTGTCTCTTATCCTGAATTGTGTTCAATGCTCCTGTTTCTGTTTCTGCTCCTGTATTCTTGTCTCTTATCCTGAATTGTGTTCAATGCGCCTGTTTCTGCTCCCGTATTCTTTTCTCTTATCCTGAATTGTGTTCAATGCTCCCGTTTCCGCTCCTGCATTCTTGTCTCTTATCCTGAATTGTGTTCAATGCTCCCATTTTCGCTCCCGTATTCTTCTCTCTTATCCTGACTTGAGTCCAATGCTCCCGTTTCCGCTCCCGTATTCTTCTCTCTTATCCTGACTTGTGCTCAATGCTCCTGTTTCCGCTCTTGTATTCTACTCTCTTATCCTGACTTGTGTTCAATGCTCCTGTTTCCGCTCCTGTATTCTTCTTTCTTATCCTGAATTGTGTTCAATGCTCCTGTTTCCGCTCCTGTATTGTTCTCTCTTATCCTGACTTGTGTTCAATGCTCCTGTTTCCGCTCCTGTATTCTTCTCTCTTATCCTGAATTGTGTTCATTGCTCCTGTTTCTACTCTTGTATTCTTCTGTCTTATCCTGAACTGTATTCAATGCTCCTGTTTCTGCTCCTGTATTCTTGTCTCTTATCCTCAATTGTGGTCAATGCTCCTGTTTCTGCTCCTTTATGCTTCTATCTTATCTTGAATTGTGTTAAATGTTTCTGTCTCTGCTCCTGTATTCTTGTCTCTTATCCTGAATTGTGTTCAATGCTCCTGCTTCCGCTCCTGTGTTCTTTACCCTTATCCTGCCTTGTGTTAAATGTTTCTGTCTCTGCTCCTGTATTCTTGTCTCTTATCCTGAATTGTGTTCATTGCGCCTGTTTCTGTTTCTGCTCCTGTATTCTTGTCTCTTATCCTGAATTGTGTTCAATGCTCCTGTTTCTGCTCCTGTATTCTTCTGTCTTATCCTGAATTGTGTTCAATGCTCCTGTATTCTTGTCTCTTATTCTGACTTGTGTTCAATGCTCCTGTTTCTGCTCCTGTATTCTTCTATCTTATCCCAACTTGTGTTTAATGCTCCTGTTTCTGTTCCTGTATTCTTCTCTCTTATCCTGAATTGTGTTCACTGCTCCTGTTTCTGCTCCTGTATTCTTCTCTCTTATCCTGAATTGTGTTTAATGCTCCTGTTTCTGCTCCTGTATTCTTGTTTCTTATTCTGAATTGTGTTCACTGCTCTTGTTTCTGCTCCTGTATTCTTATCTCTTATCCTGATTTGTGTTCAATGCTCCTGTCTCTGCTCCTGTATTCTTCTATCTTATCCTGACTTGTGTTCATTGTTCCTGTTTCTGCTCCTGTATTCTTCTGTCTTATCCTGACTTGTGTTCATTGTTCCTGTTTCTACCCCTGTATTCTTCTCTCTTATCCTGAATTGTGTTAAATGCTCCTGTTTCCGCTCCTGTAATCTTCTCTCTTATCCTGAATTGTGTTCAATGCTCCTGTTTCCGCTACAATATTCTTGTCTCTTATCCTGAGTTGTGTTCACTGCTCCTGTTTCTGCTCCTGTATTCTTCTCTCTTATCCTGAATTGTGTTCAATGCTCCTGTTTCCGCTCCTGTATTCTTGTCTCTTATCCTGAATTGTGTTCACTGCTCCTGTATTCTTGTCTCTTATTCTGACTTGTGTTCAATGCTCCTGTTTCTGCTCCTGTATTCTTCTCTCTTATCCCAACTTGTGTTTAATGCTCATGTTTCTGTTCCTGTATTCTTCTCTCTCATCCTGAATTGTGTTCACTGCTCCTGTTTCTGCAGGTGTATTCTTCTCTCTTATCTTGAATTGTGTTCACTGCTCCTGTTTCTGCTCCTGTATTCTTGTCTCTTATCCTGAATTGTGTTCAATGCTCCTGTTTCTGCTCCTGTATTCTTGTCTCTTATCCTGAATTGTGTTCAATGCTCCTGTTTCTGCTCCTGTATTCTTCTGTCTTATCCTGAATTGTGTTCAATGCTCCTGCTTCCGCTCCTGTGTTCTTTACTCTTATCCTGCCTTGTGTCAAATGTTTCTGTCTCTGCTCCTGTATTCTTGTCTCTTATCCTGAATTGTGTTCACTGCTCCTGTATTCTTGTCTCTTATTCTGACTTGTGTTCAATGCTCCTGTTTCTGCTCCTGTATTCTTCTCTCTTATCCCAACTTGTGTTTAATGCTCCTGTTTCTGTTCCTGTATTCTTCTCTCTTATCCTGAATTGTGTTCACTGCTCCTGTTTCTGCAGCTGTATTCTTCTCTCTTATCTTGAATTGTGTTCACTGCTCCTGTTTCTGCTTCTGTATTCTTGTTTCTTATCCTGAATTGTGTTCAATGCTCCTGTTTCTGCTCCTGTACTCTTCTATCTTACCTTGAATTGTGTTCAATGCTCCTGTCTCCGCTCCAGTATTCTTGTCTCTTATCCTGAATTGTGTTCACTGCTCCTGTATTCTTCTCTCTTATCCTGAAGTGTGTTCAATGCTCCTGTTTCCGCTACTGTATTCTTCTATCTTATCCTGAATTGTGTTCAATGCTCCTGTCTCTGCTCCTGTATTCTTGTCTCTTATCCTCAATTGTGTTCAATGTTCCTGTTTCTGCCTTCTTTCTTATCCTGAATTGTGTTCAAATCTCCTGTTTCTGCTTCTGTATTCTTCTTTCTTATCCTGCCTTGTGTTCAATGTTCCTGTTTCTGCTCCTGTATTCTTGTCTCTTATCCTGAATTGTGTTCAATGCTCCTGTTTCTGCTCCTGTATTCTTGTCTGTTATCCTGAATTGTGTTCAATGCTCCTGTTTCTGCTCTTGTATTCTTGTCTCTTATCCTGAATTGTGTTCACTGCTCATGTATTCTGCTCCTGTATTCTTCTGTCTTATCCCAACTTGTGTTTAATGCTCCTGTTTCTGTTCCTGTATTCTTCTCTCTTATCCTGAATTGTGTTCACTGCTCCTGTTTCTGCACCTGTATTCTTCTCTTTTATCTTGAATTGTGTTCACTGCTCCTGTTTCTGCTCCTGAATTCTTGTCTCTTATCCTGAATTGTGTTCAATGCTCATGTTTCTGCTCCTGTATGCTTCTATCTTATCCTGAATTGTGTTCAATGCTCCTGTTTCCGCTCATGTATTTTTGTTTCTTATCCTGAATTGTGTTCAATGTGCCTGTTTCAGCTCCCGTATTCTTGTCTCTTATCCTGAATTGTGTTCAATGCTCCCGTTTCCGCTCCTGCATTCTTGTCTCTTATCCTGAATTGTGTTCAATGCTCCGGTTTCCGCTCCCGTATTCTTCTCTCTTATCCTGACTTGTGTTAAATGCTCCTGTTTCCGCTCTTGTATTCTACTCTCTTATCCTGACTTGTGTTCAATGCTCCTGTTTCCGCTCCTCTATTCTTCTCTCTTATCCTGACTTGTGTTCAATGCTCCTGTTTCCGCTCCTGTATTCTTCTTTCTTATCCTGAATTGTGTTCCATTCTCCTGTTTCCGCTCCTGTATTCTTCTCTCTTATCCTGACTTGTGTTCAATGCTCCTGTTTCCGCTCCTGTATTCTTCTCTCTTATCCTGAATTGTGTTCATGCTCCTGTTTCTACTCTTGTATGCTTCTATATTATCTTGAATTGTGTTCAATGCTCCTGTTTCTGCTCCTGTATTCTTGTCTCTTATCCTGAATTGTGTTCAATGCTCCTGTTTCTGCTGCTGTATTCTTCTATCTTATCTTGAATTGTGTTAAATGTTTCTGTCTCTGCTCCTGTATTCTTGTCTCTTATCCTGAATTGTGTTCAATGCTCCTGTTTCTGTTTCTGCTCCTGTATTCTTGTCTCTTATCCTGAATTGTGTTCAATGCGCCTGTTTCTGCTCCCGTATTCTTTTCTCTTATCCTGAATTGTGTTCAATGCTCCCGTTTCCGCTCCTGCATTCTTGTCTCTTATCCTGAATTGTGTTCAATGCTCCCATTTTCGCTCCCGTATTCTTCTCTCTTATCCTGACTTGAGTCCAATGCTCCCGTTTCCGCTCCCGTATTCTTCTCTCTTATCCTGACTTGTGCTCAATGCTCCTGTTTCCGCTCTTGTATTCTACTCTCTTATCCTGACTTGTGTTCAATGCTCCTGTTTCCGCTCCTGTATTCTTCTTTCTTATCCTGAATTGTGTTCAATGCTCCTGTTTCCGCTCCTGTATTGTTCTCTCTTATCCTGACTTGTGTTCAATGCTCCTGTTTCCGCTCCTGTATTCTTCTCTCTTATCCTGAATTGTGTTCATTGCTCCTGTTTCTACTCTTGTATTCTTCTGTCTTATCCTGAACTGTATTCAATGCTCCTGTTTCTGCTCCTGTATTCTTGTCTCTTATCCTCAATTGTGGTCAATGCTCCTGTTTCTGCTCCTTTATGCTTCTATCTTATCTTGAATTGTGTTAAATGTTTCTGTCTCTGCTCCTGTATTCTTGTCTCTTATCCTGAATTGTGTTCAATGCTCCTGCTTCCGCTCCTGTGTTCTTTACCCTTATCCTGCCTTGTGTTAAATGTTTCTGTCTCTGCTCCTGTATTCTTGTCTCTTATCCTGAATTGTGTTCATTGCGCCTGTTTCTGTTTCTGCTCCTGTATTCTTGTCTCTTATCCTGAATTGTGTTCAATGCTCCTGTTTCTGCTCCTGTATTCTTCTGTCTTATCCTGAATTGTGTTCAATGCTCCTGTATTCTTGTCTCTTATTCTGACTTGTGTTCAATGCTCCTGTTTCTGCTCCTGTATTCTTCTATCTTATCCCAACTTGTGTTTAATGCTCCTGTTTCTGTTCCTGTATTCTTCTCTCTTATCCTGAATTGTGTTCACTGCTCCTGTTTCTGCTCCTGTATTCTTCTCTCTTATCCTGAATTGTGTTTAATGCTCCTGTTTCTGCTCCTGTATTCTTGTTTCTTATTCTGAATTGTGTTCACTGCTCTTGTTTCTGCTCCTGTATTCTTATCTCTTATCCTGATTTGTGTTCAATGCTCCTGTCTCTGCTCCTGTATTCTTCTATCTTATCCTGACTTGTGTTCATTGTTCCTGTTTCTGCTCCTGTATTCTTCTGTCTTATCCTGACTTGTGTTCATTGTTCCTGTTTCTACCCCTGTATTCTTCTCTCTTATCCTGAATTGTGTTAAATGCTCCTGTTTCCGCTCCTGTAATCTTCTCTCTTATCCTGAATTGTGTTCAATGCTCCTGTTTCCGCTACAATATTCTTGTCTCTTATCCTGAGTTGTGTTCACTGCTCCTGTTTCTGCTCCTGTATTCTTCTCTCTTATCCTGAATTGTGTTCAATGCTCCTGTTTCCGCTCCTGTATTCTTGTCTCTTATCCTGAATTGTGTTCACTGCTCCTGTATTCTTGTCTCTTATTCTGACTTGTGTTCAATGCTCCTGTTTCTGCTCCTGTATTCTTCTCTCTTATCCCAACTTGTGTTTAATGCTCATGTTTCTGTTCCTGTATTCTTCTCTCTCATCCTGAATTGTGTTCACTGCTCCTGTTTCTGCAGGTGTATTCTTCTCTCTTATCTTGAATTGTGTTCACTGCTCCTGTTTCTGCTCCTGTATTCTTGTCTCTTATCCTGAATTGTGTTCAATGCTCCTGTTTCTGCTCCTGTATTCTTGTCTCTTATCCTGAATTGTGTTCAATGCTCCTGTTTCTGCTCCTGTATTCTTCTGTCTTATCCTGAATTGTGTTCAATGCTCCTGCTTCCGCTCCTGTGTTCTTTACTCTTATCCTGCCTTGTGTCAAATGTTTCTGTCTCTGCTCCTGTATTCTTGTCTCTTATCCTGAATTGTGTTCACTGCTCCTGTATTCTTGTCTCTTATTCTGACTTGTGTTCAATGCTCCTGTTTCTGCTCCTGTATTCTTCTCTCTTATCCCAACTTGTGTTTAATGCTCCTGTTTCTGTTCCTGTATTCTTCTCTCTTATCCTGAATTGTGTTCACTGCTCCTGTTTCTGCAGCTGTATTCTTCTCTCTTATCTTGAATTGTGTTCACTGCTCCTGTTTCTGCTTCTGTATTCTTGCTTCTTATCCTGAATTGTGTTCAATGCTCCTGTTTCTGCTCCTGTACTCTTCTATCTTACCTTGAATTGTGTTCAATGCTCCTGTCTCCGCTCCAGTATTCTTGTCTCTTATCCTGAATTGTGTTCACTGCTCCTGTATTCTTCTCTCTTATCCTGAAGTGTGTTCAATGCTCCTGTTTCCGCTACTGTATTCTTCTATCTTATCCTGAATTGTGTTCAATGCTCCTGTCTCTGCTCCTGTATTCTTGTCTCTTATCCTCAATTGTGTTCAATGTTCCTGTTTCTGCCTTCTTTCTTATCCTGAATTGTGTTCAAATCTCCTGTTTCTGCTTCTGTATTCTTCTTTCTTATCCTGCCTTGTGTTCAATGTTCCTGTTTCTGCTCCTGTATTCTTGTCTCTTATCCTGAATTGTGTTCAATGCTCCTGTTTCTGCTCCTGTATTCTTGTCTGTTATCCTGAATTGTGTTCAATGCTCCTGTTTCTGCTCTTGTATTCTTGTCTCTTATCCTGAATTGTGTTCACTGCTCATGTATTCTGCTCCTGTATTCTTCTGTCTTATCCTGACTTGTGTTCAATGCTCCAGTTTCTGCTCCTGTATTCTTGTCTCTTATCCTCAATTGTGTTTAATGCTCCTGTTTCTGCTCCTGTATTCTTCTCTCTTATCCTGAATTGTGTTCACTGCTCCTGTTTCTGCACCTGTATTCTCTTTTATCTTGAATTGTGTTCACTGCTCCTGTTTCTGCTCCTGTATTCTTGTCTCTTATCCTGAATTGTGTTCAATGCTCATGTTTCTGCTCCTGTATGCTTCTATCTTATCCTGAATTGTGTTCAATGCTCCTGTTTCCGCTCATGTATTTTTGTTTCTTATCCTGAATTGTGTTCAATGTGCCTGTTTCCGCTCCCGTATTCTTGTCTCTTATCCTGAATTGTGTTCAATGCTCCCGTTTCCGCTCCTGCATTCTTGTCTCTTATCCTGAATTGTGTTCAATGCTCCGGTTTCCGCTCCCGTATTCTTCTCTCTTATCCTGACTTGTGTTCAATGCTCCTGTTTCCGCTCTTGTATTCTACTCTCTTATCCTGACTTGTGTTCAATGCTCCTGTTTCCGCTCCTCTATTCTTCTCTCTTATCCTGACTTGTGTTCAATGCTCCTGTTTCCGCTCCTGTATTCTTCTTTCTTATCCTGAATTGTGTTCCATTCTCCTGTTTCCGCTCCTGTATTCTTCTCTCTTATCCTGACTTGTGTTCAATGCTCCTGTTTCCGCTCCTGTATTCTTCTCTCTTATCCTGAATTGTGTTCATGCTCCTGCTTCTACTCTTGTATGCTTCTATATTATCTTGAATTGTGTTCAATGCTCCTGTTTCTGCTCCTGTATTCTTGTCTCTTATCCTGAATTGTGTTCAATGCTCCTGTTTCTGCTGCTGTATTCTTCTATCTTATCTTGAATTGTGTTAAATGTTTCTGTCTCTGCTCCTGTATTCTTGTCTCTTATCCTGAATTGTGTTCAATGCTCCTGTTTCTGTTTCTGCTCCTGTATTCTTGTCTCTTATCCTGAATTGTGTTCAATGCGCCTGTTTCTGCTCCCGTATTCTTTTCTCTTATCCTGAAATGTGTTCAATGCTCCCGTTTCCGCTCCTGCATTCTTGTCTCTTATCCTGAATTGTGTTCAATGCTCCCATTTTCGCTCCCGTATTCTTCTCTCTTATCCTGACTTGAGTCCAATGCTCCCGTTTCCGCTCCCGTATTCTTCTCTCTTATCCTGACTTGTGCTCAATGTTCCTGTTTCCGCTCTTGTATTCTACTCTCTTATCCTGACTTGTGTTCAATGCTCCTGTTTCCGCTCCTGTATTCTTCTTTCTTATCCTGAATTGTGTTCAATGCTCCTGTTTCCGCTCCTGTATTGTTCTCTCTTATCCTGACTTGTGTTCAATGCTCCTGTTTCCGCTCCTGTATTCTTCTCTCTTATCCTGAATTGTGTTCATTGCTCCTGTTTCTACTCTTGTATTCTTCTGTCTTATCCTGAACTGTATTCAATGCTCCTGTTTCTGCTCCTGTATTCTTGTCTCTTATCCTCAATTGTGGTCAATGCTCCTGTTTCTGCTCCTTTATGCTTCTATCTTATCTTGAATTGTGTTAAATGTTTCTGTCTCTGCTCCTGTATTCTTGTCTCTTATCCTGAATTGTGTTCAATGCTCCTGCTTCCGCTCCTGTGTTCTTTACCCTTATCCTGCCTTGTGTTAAATGTTTCTGTCTCTGCTCCTGTATTCTTGTCTCTTATCCTGAATTGTGTTCATTGCTCCTGTTTCTGTTTCTGCTCCTGTATTCTTGTCTCTTATCCTGAATTGTGTTCAATGCTCCTGTTTCTGCTCCTGTATTCTTCTGACTTATCCTGAATTGTGTTCAATGCTCCTGTATTCTTGTCTCTTATTCTGACTTGTGTTCAATGCTCCTGTTTCTGCTCCTGTATTCTTCTATCTTATCCCAACTTGTGTTTAATGCTCCTGTTTCTGTTCCTGTATTCTTCTCTCTTATCCTGAATTGTGTTCACTGCTCCTGTTTCTGCACCTGTATTCTTCTCTTTTATCTTGAATTGTGTTCACTGCTCCTGTTTCTGCTCCTGTATTCTTGTCTCTTATCCTGAATTGTGTTCAATGCTCATGTTTCTGCTCCTGTATGCTTCTATCTTATCCTGAATTGTGTTCAATGCTCCTGTTTCCGCTCATGTATTTTTGTTACTTATCCTGAATTGTGTTAACTGCTCCTGTTTCTGCTCCTGTATTCTTCTCTCTTATCCTGAATTGTGTTTAATGCTCCTGTTTCTGCTCCTGTATTCTTGTTTCTTATTCTGAATTGTGTTCACTGCTCTTGTTTCTGCTCCTGTATTCTTATCTCTTATCCTGATTTGTGTTCAATGCTCCTGTCTCTGCTCCTGTATTCTTCTATCTTATCCTGACTTGTGTTCATTGTTCCTGTTTCTGCTCCTGTATTCTTCTGTCTTATCCTGACTTGTGTTCATTGTTCCTGTTTCTACCCCTGTATTCTTCTCTCTTATCCTGAATTGTGTTAAATGCTCCTGTTTCCGCTCCTGTAATCTTCTCTCTTATCCTGAATTGTGTTCAATGCTCCTGTTTCCACTACAATATTCTTGTCTCTTATCCTGAGTTGTGTTCA
Organism: Calotriton arnoldi; assembly: GCA_963921515.1. Classification (NCBI taxonomy): domain Eukaryota; kingdom Metazoa; phylum Chordata; class Amphibia; order Caudata; family Salamandridae; genus Calotriton; species Calotriton arnoldi. Next base: position 2,302,935 of record CAWUFW010000543.1, on the reverse strand, counting down.
CTGCTCCTGTTTCTGCTCCTGTATTCTTCTCTCTTATCCTGAATTGTGTTCAATGCTCCTGTTTCCGCTCCTGTATTCTTGTCTCTTATCCTGAATTGTGTTCACTGCTCCTGTATTCTTGTCTCTTATTCTGACTTGTGTTCAATGCTCCTGTTTCTGCTCCTGTATTCTTCTCTCTTATCCCAACTTGTGTTTAATGCTCATGTTTCTGTTCCTGTATTCTTCTCTCTTATCCTGAATTGTGTTCACTGCTCCTGTTTCTGCAGGTGTATTCTTCTCTCTTATCTTGAATTGTGTTCACTGCTCCTGTTTCTGCTCCTGTATTCTTGTCTCTTATCCTGAATTGTGTTCAATGCTCCTGTTTCTGCTCCTGTATACTTGTCTCTTATCCTGAATTGTGTTCAATGCTCCTGTTTCTGCTCCTGTATTCTTCTGTCTTATCCTGAATTGTGTTCAATGCTCCTGCTTCCGCTCCTGTGTTCTTTACTCTTATCCTGCCTTGTGTCAAATGTTTCTGTCTCTGCTCCTGTATTCTTGTCTCTTATCCTGAATTGTGTTCACTGCTCCTGTATTCTTGTCTCTTATTCTGACTTGTGTTCAATGCTCCTGTTTCTGCTCCTGTATTCTTCTCTCTTATCCCAACTTGTGTTTAATGCTCCTGTTTCTGTTCCTGTATTCTTCTCTCTTATCCTGAATTGTGTTCACTGCTCCTGTTTCTGCAGCTGTATTCTTCTCTCTTATCTTGAATTCTGTTCACTGCTCCTGTTTCTGCTTCTGTATTCTTGTTTCTTATCCTGAATTGTGTTCAATGCTCCTGTTTCTGCTCCTGTACTCTTCTATCTTACCTTGAATTGTGTTCAATGCTCCTGTCTCCGCTCCAGTATTCTTGTCTCTTATCCTGAATTGTGTTCACTGCTCCTGTATTCTTCTCTCTTATCCTGAAGTGTGTTCAATGCTCCTGTTTCCGCTACTGTATTCTTCTATCTTATCCTGAATTGTGTTCAATGCTCCTGTCTCTGCTCCTGTATTCTTGTCTCTTATCCTCAATTGTGTTCAATGTTCCTGTTTCTGCCTTCTTTCTTATCCTGAATTGTGTTCAATGTTCCTGTTTCTGCTCCTGTATTCTTGTCTCTTATCCTGAATTGTGTTCAATGCTCCTGTTTCTGCTCCTGTATTCTTGTCTGTTATCCTGAATTGTGTTCAATGCTCCTGTTTCTGCTCTTGTATTCTTGTCTCTTATCCTGAATTGTGTTCACTGCTCATGTATTCTGCTCCTGTATTCTTCTGTCTTATCCTGACTTGTGTTCAATGCTCCAGTTTCTGCACCTGTATTCTTGTCTCTTATCCTCAATTGTGTTTAATGCTCCTGTTTCTGCTCCTGTATTCTTCTTTCTTATCCTGAATTATGTTCAATGCTCCTGTTTCCGCTCCTGTATTCTTGTCTCTTATACTGACTTGTGGTCAATGCTCCTGTTTCTGCTCCTGTATTCTTGTCTCGTATCCTGACTTGTGTTCAATGCTCCTTTTCCGTTCCTGTATTCTTCTCTCTTATCCTGAATTGTGTTCAATGCTCCTGTTTCTGCTCCTGTGTTCTTTACTCTTATCCTGCCTTGTGTTAAATGTTTCTGTCTCTGCTCCTGTATTCTTGTCTCTTATCCTGAATTGTGTTCACTGCTCCTGTATTCTTGTCTCTTATTCTGACTTGTGTTCAATGCTCCTGTTTCTGCTCCTGTATTCTTCTCTCTTATCCCAACTTGTGTTTAATGCTCCTGTTTCTGTTGCCGTATTATTCTCTCTTATCCTGAATTGTGTTCAATGCTCCTGCTTCCGCTCCTGTGTTCTTTACCCTTATCCTGCCTTGTGTTAAATGTTTCTGTCTCTGCTCCTGTATTCTTGTCTCTTATCCTGAATTGTGTTCATTGCTCCTGTTTCTGTTTCTGCTCCTGTATTCTTGTCTCTTATCCTGAATTGTGTTCAATGCTCCTGTTTCTGCTCCTGTATTCTTCTGTCTTATCCTGAATTGTGTTCAATGCTCCTGTATTCTTGTCTCTTATTCTGACTTGTGTTCAATGCTCCTGTTTCTGCTCCTGTATTCTTCTATCTTATCCCAACTTGTGTTCAATGCTCCTGTTTCTGTTCCTGTATTCTTCCCTCTTATCCTGAATTGTGTTCACTGCTCCTGTTTCTGCACCTGTATTCTTCTCTTTTATCTTGAATTGTGTTCACTGCTCCTGTTTCTGCTCCTGTATTCTTGTCTCTTATCCTGAATTGTGTTCAATGCTCATGTTTCTGCTCCTGTATGCTTCTATCTTATCCTGAATTGTGTTCAATGCTCCTGTTTCCGCTCATGTATTTTTGTTACTTATCCTGAATTGTGTTAACTGCTCCTGTTTCTGCTCCTGTATTCTTCTCTCTTATCCTGAATTGTGTTTAATGCTCCTGTTTCTGCTCCTGTATTCTTATCTCTTATCCTGATTTGTGTTCAATGCTCCTGTCTCTGCTCCTGTATTCTTCTATCTTATCCTGACTTGTGTTCATTGTTCCTGTTTCTGCTCCTGTATTCTTCTATCTTATCCTGACTTGTGTTCATTGTTCCTGTTTCTGCCCCTGTATTCTTCTCTCTTATCCTGAATTGTGTTAAATGCTCCTGTTTCCGCTCCTGTAATCTTCTCTCTTATCCTGAATTGTGTTCAATGCTCCTGTTTCCGCTACAGTATTCTTGTCTCTTATCCTGAGTTGTGTTCACTGCTCCTGTTTCTGCTCCTGTATTCTTCTCTCTTATCCTGAATTGTGTTCAATGCTCCTGTTTCCGCTCCTGTATTCTTGTCTCTTATCCTGAATTGTGTTCAATGCTCCTGTTTCCGCTCCTGTATTCTTGTCTCATCCTGAATTGTGTTCAATTCTCCTGTTTCTGCTCCTGTATTCTTCTCTCTTACCCTGATTTGTGTTCAATGCTCCTGTCTCTGCTCCTGTATTCTTCTATCTTATCCTGACTTTTGTTCATTGTTCCTGTTTCTGCTCCTGTATTCTTCTGTCTTATCCTGACTTGTGTTCATTGTTCCTGTTTCTGCCCCTGTATTCTTCTCTCTTATCCTGAATTGTGTTCACTGCTCCTGTTTCCGCTCATGTCTTTTTGTTTCTTATCCTGAATTGTGTTCAATGCTCCTGTTTCTGCTCCTGCATTCTTCTTTCTTATCCTGAATTGTGTTCAATGCTCCTGTTTCTCCTCCTGTATTCTTGTCTCTTATCCTGAATTGTGTTCAATGCTCCTGTCTCTGCTTCTGTATTCTTGTTTCTTATCCTGAATTGTGTTCAATGCTCCTGTTTCTGCTCCTGTACTCTTCTATCTTACCTTGAATTGTGTTCAATGCTCCTGTCTCCGCTCCTGTATTCTTGTCTCTTATCCTGAATTGTGTTCACTGCTCCTGTATTCTTCTCTCTTATCCTGAAGTGTGTTCAATGCTCCTGTTTCCGCTACTGTATTCTTCTATCTTATCCTGAATTGTGTTCACTGCACATGTATTCATCTCCTGTATTCTTCTGTCTTATCCTGAATTGTGTTCAATGCTCGTGTTTCTGTTTCTGCTCCTGTATTCTTGTCTCTTATTCTGAATTGTATTCAATGCTCCTGTTTCTGCTCCTGTATTCTTCTGTCTTATCCTGAATTGTGTTCAATGCTCCTGCTTCCGCTCCTGTGTTCTTTACTCTTATCCTGCCTTGTGTCAAATGTTTCTGTCTCTGCTCCTGTATTCTTGTCTCTTATCCTGAATTGTGTTCACTGCTCCTGTATTCTTGTCTCTTATTCTGACTTGTGTTCAATGCTCCTGTTTCTGCTCCTGTATTCTTCTCTCTTATCCCAACTTGTGTTTAATGCTCATGTTTCTGTTCCTGTATTCTTATCTCTTATCCTGAATTGTGTTCACTGCTCCTGTTTCTGCAGGTGTATTCTTCTCTCTTATCTTGAATTGTGTTCACTGCTCCTGTTTCTGCTCCTGTATTCTTGTCTCTTATCCTGAATTGTGTTCAATGCTCCTGTTTCTGCTCCTGTATTCTTGTCTCTTATCCTGAATTGTGTTCAATGCTCCTGTTTCTGCTCCTGTATTCTTCTGTCTTATCCTGAATTGTGTTCAATGCTCCTGCTTCCGCTCCTGTGTTCTTTACCCTTATCCTGCCTTGTGTTAAATGTTTCTGTCTCTGCTCCTGTATTCTTGTCTCTTATCCTGAATTGTGTTCAATGCTCCTGTTTCTGTTTCTGCTCCTGTATTCTTGTCTCTTATCCTGAATTGTGTTCAATGCTCCTGTTTCTGCTCCTGTATTCTTCTGTCTTATCCTGAATTGTGTTCAATGCTCCTGTATTCTTGTCTCTTATTCTGACTTGTGTTCAATGCTCCTGTTTCTGCTCCTGTATTCTTCTATCTTATCCCAACTTGTATTTAATGCTCCTGTTTCTGTTCCTGTATTCTTCTCTCTTATCCTGAATTGTGTTCACTGCTCCTGTTTCTGCACCTGTATTCTTCTCTTTTATCTTGAATTGTGTTCACTGCTCCTGTTTCTGCTCCTGTATTCTTGTTTCTTATCCTGAATTGTGTTCAATGCTCATGTTTCTGCTCCTGTATTCTTGTCTCTTATCCTGAATTGTGTTCACTGCTCCTGCTCATGTATTCTTGTCTCTTATCCTGAATTGTGTTCAATGCTCCTGTCTCTGCTCCTGTATTCTTCTATCTTATCCTGACTTGTGTTCATTGTTCCTGTTTCTGCTCCTGTATTCTTCTGTCTTATCCTGACTTGTGTTCATTGTTCCTGTTTCTGCCCCTGTATTCTTCTCTCTTATCCTGAATTGTGTTAAATGCTCCTGTTTCCGCTCCTGTAATCTTCTCTCTTATCCTGAATTGTGTTCAATGCTCCTGTTTCCGCTACAGTATTCTTGTCTCTTATCCTGAGGTGTGTTCACTGCTCCTGTTTCTGCTCCTGTATTCTTCTCTCTTATCCTGAATTGTGTTCAATGCTCCTGTTTCCGCTCCTGTATTCTTGTCTCTTATCCTGAATTGTGTTCAATGCTCCTGTTTCCGCTCCTGTATTCTTGTCTCATCCTGAATTGTGTTCAATTCTCCTGTTTCTGCTCCTGTATTCTTGTCTCTTATCCTGAATTGTGTTCAATGCTCCTGTTTCTGCTGTTGTATTTTTGTCTCTTATCCTGAATTGTGTTCACTGCACATGTATTCATCTCCTGTATTCTTCTGTCTTATCCTGAATTGTGTTCAATGCTCGTGTTTCTGTTTCTGCTCCTGTATTCTTGTCTCTTATCCTGAATTGTATTCAATGCTCCTGTTTCTGCTCCTGTATTCTTCTGTCTTATCCTGAATTGTGTTCAATGCTCCTGCTTCCGCTCCTGTGTTCTTTACTCTTATCCTGCCTTGTGTCAAATGTTTCTGTCTCTGCTCCTGTATTCTTGTCTCTTATCCTCAATTGTGCTCAATGTTCCTGTTTCTGCTCCTGTATTCTTCTTTCTTATCCTGAATTGTGTTCAAAGATCCTGTTTCTGCTCCTGTATTCTTGTCTCTTATCCTGCCTTGTGTTCAATGCTCCTGTTTCCGCTCCTGTATTCTTGTCTCTTATCCTGAATTGTGTTAAATGCTCCTGTTTCCGCTCCTGTAATCTTCTCTCTTATCCTGAATTGTGTTCAATGCTCCTGTTTCCGCTACAGTATTCTTGTCTCTTATCCTGAGTTGTGTTCACTGCTCCTGTTTCTGCTCCTGTAGTCTTCTCTCTTATCCTGAATTGTGTTCAATGCTCCTGTTTCCGCTCCTGTATTCTTGTCTCTTATCCTGAATTGTGTTCAATGCTCCTGTTTCCGCTCCTGTATTCTTGTCTCTTATCCTGAATTGTGTTCAATGCTCCTGTTTCCGCTCCTGTATTCTTGTCTCTTATCCTGAATTGTGTTCAATGCTCCTGTTTCTGCTGTCGTATTTTTGACTCTTATCCTGAATTGTGTTCAATGCTCCTGTTTCTGCTCCTGTATTCTTCTGTCTTATCCTGAATTGTGTTCAATGCTCCTGTATTCTTGTCTCTTATTCTGACTTGTGTTCAATGCTCCTGTTTCTGCTCCTGTATTCTTCTATCTTATCCCAACTTGTATTTAATGCTCCTGTTTCTGTTCCTGTATTCTTCTCTCTTATCCTGAATTGTGTTCACTGCTCCTGTTTCTGCACCTGTATTCTTCTCTTTTATCTTGAATTGTGTTCACTGCTCCTGTTTCTGCTCCTGTATTCTTGTCTCTTATCCTGAATTGTGTTCAATGCTCATGTTTCTGCTCCTGTATTCTTGTCTCTTATCCTGAATTGTGTTCACTGCTCCTGCTCATGTATTCTTGTCTCTTATCCTGAATTGTGTTCAATGCTCCTGTCTCTGCTCCTGTATTCTTCTATCTTATCCTGACTTGTGTTCATTGTTCCTGTTTCTGCTCCTGTATTCTTCTGTCTTATCCTGACTTGTGTTCATTGTTCCTGTTTCTGCCCCTGTATTCTTCTCTCTTATCCTGAATTGTGTTAAATGCTCCTGTTTCCGCTCCTGTAATCTTCTCTCTTATCCTGAATTGTGTTCAATGCTCCTGTTTCCGCTACAGTATTCTTGTCTCTTATCCTGAGGTGTGTTCACTGCTCCTGTTTCTGCTCCTGTATTCTTCTCTCTTATCCTGAATTGTGTTCAATGCTCCTGTTTCCGCTCCTGTATTCTTGTCTCTTATCCTGAATTGTGTTCAATGCTCCTGTTTCCGCTCCTGTATTCTTGTCTCATCCTGAATTGTGTTCAATTCTCCTGTTTCTGCTCCTGTATTCTTGTCTCTTATCCTGAATTGTGTTCAATGCTCCTGTTTCTGCTGTTGTATTTTTGTCTCTTATCCTGAATTGTGTTCACTGCACATGTATTCATCTCCTGTATTCTTCTGTCTTATCCTGAATTGTGTTCAATGCTCGTGTTTCTGTTTCTGCTCCTGTATTCTTGTCTCTTATCCTGAATTGTATTCAATGCTCCTGTTTCTGCTCCTGTATTCTTCTGTCTTATCCTGAATTGTGTTCAATGCTCCTGCTTCCGCTCCTGTGTTCTTTACTCTTATCCTGCCTTGTGTCAAATGTTTCTGTCTCTGCTCCTGTATTCTTGTCTCTTATCCTCAATTGTGCTCAATGTTCCTGTTTCTGCTCCTGTATTCTTCTTTCTTATCCTGAATTGTGTTCAAAGATCCTGTTTCTGCTCCTGTATTCTTGTCTCTTATCCTGCCTTGTGTTCAATGCTCCTGTTTCCGCTCCTGTATTCTTGTCTCTTATCCTGAATTGTGTTAAATGCTCCTGTTTCCGCTCCTGTAATCTTCTCTCTTATCCTGAATTGTGTTCAATGCTCCTGTTTCCGCTACAGTATTCTTGTCTCTTATCCTGAGTTGTGTTCACTGCTCCTGTTTCTGCTCCTGTATTCTTCTCTCTTATCCTGAATTGTGTTCAATGCTCCTGTTTCCTCTCCTGTATTCTTGTCTCTTATCCTGAATTGTGTTCAATGCTCCTGTTTCCGCTCCTGTATTCTTGTCTCTTATCCTGAATTGTGTGTAATGCTCCTGTTTCTGCTCCTGTATTCTTGTCTCTTATCCTGAATTGTATTCAATGCTCCTGTTTCTGCTCCTGTATTCTTCTGTCTTATCCTGAATTGTGTTCAATGCTCCTGCTTCTGCTCCTGGGCTCTTTACTCTTATCCTGCCTTGTGTTAAATGTTTCTGTCTCTGCTCCTGTATTCTTGTCTCTTATCCTGAATTGTGTTCACTGCTCCTGTATTCTTGTCTCTTATTCTGACTTGTGTTCAATGCTCCTGTTTCTGCCCCTGTATTCTTCTCTCTTATCCCAACTTGTGTTTAATGCTCCTGTTTCTGTTCCTGTATTCTTCTCTCTTATCCTGAATTGTGTTAACTGCTCCTGTTTCTGCAGCTGTATTCTTCTCTCTTATCTTGAATTGTGTTCACTGCTCCTGTTTCTGCTCCTGTATTCTTGTCTCTTATCCAGAATTGTGTTCAATGCTCCTGTTTCTGCTCCTGTATGCTTCTATCTTATCAATCATGTCACTTATAATCAATCATGTCACTTATAAAGCGCACTACATACCCGCGAGGGTCTCAAGGCGCTGGGGGAAGAGGGGGGTGGTGCTGCTACTGATCGAAGAGCCAGGTCTTGAGGAGTCTTCTGAATTATCCTGAATTGTGTTCAATGCTCCTGTTTCCGCTCATGTATTTTTGTTTCTTATCCTGAATTGTGTTAACTGCTCCTGTTTCTGCTCCTGTATTCTTCTCTCTTATCCTAAATTGTGTTTAATGCTCCTGTTTCTGCTCCTGTATTCTTGTTTCTTAATCTGAATTGTGTTCACTGCTCCTGTTTCTGCTCCTGTATTCTTATCTCTTATCCTGATTTGTGTTCAATGCTCCTGTCTCTGCTCCTGTATTCTTCTATCTTATCCTGACTTGTGTTCATTGTTCCTGGTTCTGCTCCTGTATTCGTCTGTCTTATCCTGACTTGTGTTCATTGTTCCTGTTTCTGTCCCTGTATTCTTCTCTCTTATCCTGAATTGTGTTCACTGCTCCTGTTTCCGCTCATGTATTTTTGTTTTTCATCCTGAATTGTGCTCAATGTTCCTGTTTCTGCTACTGCATTCTTCTTTCTTATCCTGAATTGTGTTCAATGCTCCTGTTTCTGCTCCCGTATTCTTTTCTCTTATCCTGAATTGTTTTCAATGCTCCCGTTTCCGCTCCCGTATTCTTCTCTATTATCCTGACTTGTGCTCAATGCTCCTGTTTCCGCTCTTGTATTCTACTCTCTCAGCCTGACTTGTGTTCAATGCTCCTGTTTCCGCTCCTGTATTCTTCTCTCTTATCCTGACTTGTGTTCAATGCTCCTGTTTCCGCTCCTGTATTCTTCTTTCTTATCCTGAATTGTGTTCAATGCTCCTGTTTCCGCTCCTGTATTGTTCTCTCTTATCCTGACTTGTGTTCAATGCTCCTGTTTCCGCTCCTGTATTCTTCTCTCTTATCCTGAATTGTGTTCAATGCTCCTGTTTCTACTCTTGTATGCTTCTATATGATCTTGAAAATGTGTTCAATGCTCCTGTTTCTGCTCCTGTATTCTTGTCTCTTATCTTCAATTGTGGTCAATGCTCCTGTTTCTGCTCCTGTATGCTTCGATCTTATCTTGAATTGTGTTAAATGTTTCTGTCTCTGCTCCTGTATTCTTGTCTCTTATCCTGAATTGTGTTCAATGCTCCTGTTTCTGCTCCTGTATTCTTGTCTTTTATCCTGAATTGTGTTCAATGTGCCTGTTTCCGCTCCCGTATTCTTGTCTCTTAGCCTGACTTGTGTTCAATGCTCCTGTTTCCGCTCCTGTATTCTTCTCTCTTATCCTGACTTGTGTTCAATGCTCCTGTTTCTGCTCCTGTATTCTTCTTTCTTATCCTGAATTGTGTTCAATGCTCCTGTTTCCGCTCCTGTATTGTTCTCTCTTATCCTGACTTGTGCTCAATGCTCCTGTTTCCGCTCTTGTATTCTACTCTCTTAGCCTGACTTGTGTTCAATGCTCCTGTTTCCGCTCCTGTATTCTTCTCTCTTATCCTGACTTGTGTTCAATGCTCCTGTTTCCGCTCCTGTATTCTTCTTTCTTATCCTGAATTGTGTTCAATGCTCCTGTTTCCGCTCCTGTATTGTTCTCTCTTATCCTGACTTGTGTTCAATGCTCCTGTTTCCGCTCCTGTATTCTTCTCTCTTATCCTGAATTGTGTTCAATGCTCCTGTTTCTACTATTGTATGCTTCTATATGATCTTGAAAATGTGTTCAATGCTCCTGTTTCTGCTCCTGTATTCTTGTCTCTTAGCCTCAATTGTGGTCAATGCTCCTGTTTCTGCTCCTGTATGCTTCGATCTTATCTTGAATTGTGTTAAATGTTTCTGTCTCTGCTCCTGTATTCTTGTCTCTTATCCTGAATTGTGTTCAATGCTCCTGTTTCTGTTTCTGCTCCTGTATTCTTGTCTTTTATCCTGAATTGTGTTCAATGTGCCTGTTTCCGCTCCCGTATTCTTGTCTCTTATCCTGAATTGTGTTCAATGCTCCCGTTTCTGCTCCTGCATTCTTGTCTCTTATCCTGAATTGTGTTCAATGCTCCCGTTTCCGCTCCCGTATTCTTCTCTCTTATCCTGACTTGTGTCCAATGCTCCCGTTTCCGCACCCGTATTCTTCTCTCTTATCCTGACTTGTGTTCAATGCTCCTGTTTCCGCTCTTGTGTTCTACTCCCTTATCCTGACTTGTGTTCAATGCTCCTGTTTCCGCTCCTCTATTCTTCTCTCTTATCCTGACTTGTGTTCAATGCTCCTGTTTCCGCTCCTGTATTCTTCTTTCTTATCCTGAATTGTGTTCAATGCTCCTGTTTCCGCTCTTGTATTCTACTCTCTTAGCCTGACTTGTGTTCAATGCTCCTCTTTCCGCTCCTGTATTCTTCTCTCTTATCCTGACTTGTGTTCAATGCTCCTGTTTCCGCTCCTGTATTCTTCTTTCTTATCCTGAATTGTGTTCAATGCTCCTGTTTCCGCTCCTGTATTGTTCTCTCTTATCCTGACTTGTGTTCAATGCTCCTGTTTCCGCTCCTGTATTCTTCTCTCTTATCCTGAATTGTGTTCAATGCTCCTGTTTCTACTCTTGTATGCTTCTATATGATCTTGAAAATGTGTTCAATGCTCCTGTTTCTGCTCCTGTATTCTTGTCTCTTATCCTCAATTGTGGTCAATGCTCCTGTTTCTGCTCCTGTATGCTTCGATCTTATCTTGAATTGTGTTAAATGTTTCTGTCTCTGCTCCTGTATTCTTGTCTCTTATCCTGAATTGTGTTCAATGCTCCTGTTTCCGTTTCTGCTCCTGTATTCTTGTCTTTTATCCTGAATTGTGTTCAATGTGCCTGTTTCCGCCCCCGTATTCTTGTCTCTTATCCTGAATTGTGTTCAATGCTCCCGTTTCCGCTCCCGCATTCTTGTCTCTTATCCTGAATTGTGTTCAATGCTCCCGTTTCCGCTCCCGTATTCTTCTCTCTTATCCTGACTTGTGTCCAATGCTCCCGTTTCCGCACCCGTATTCTTCTCTCTTATCCTGACTTGTGTTCAATGCTCCTGTTTCCGCTCCTCTATTCTTCTCTCTTATCCTGACTTGTGTTCAATGCTCCTGTTTCCGCTCCTGTATTCTTCTTTCTTATCCTGAATTGTGTTCAATGCTCCTGTTTCCGCTCCTGTATTCTTCTCTCTTATCCTGACTTGTGTTCAATGCTCCCGTTTCCGCACCTGTATTCTTCTCTCTTATCCTGAATTGTGTTCATGCTCCTGTTTCTACTCTTGTATGCTTCTATATTATCTTGAAATGTGTTCAATGCTCCTGTTTCTGCTCCTGTATTCTTGTCTCTTATCCTGAATTGTGTTCAATGCTCCTGTTTCTGCTCCTGTATTCTTCTATGTTATCTTGAATTGTGTTAAATGTTTCTGTCTCTGCTCCTGTATTCTTGTCTCTTATCCTGAATTGTGTTCAATGCTCCTGTTTCTGTTTCTGCTCCTGTATTCTTGTCTCTTATCCTGAATTGTGTTCAATGCTCCTGTTTCTGCTCCTGTATTCTTCTGTCTTATCCTGAACTGTATTCAATGCTTCTGTTTCCGCTCCTGTGTTCTTTACTCTTATCCTGCCTTGTGTTAAATGTTTCTGTCTCTGCTCCTGTATTCTTGTCTCTTATCCTGAATTGTGTTCACTACTCCTGTATTTTTGTTTCTTATCCTGAATTGTGTTCAATGCTCCTGTTTCTGTTCCTGTATTGTTGTCTCATCCTTATTTTGTGATCAACGCTCCTGTTTCCGCTCCTGTGTTCTTCTCTCTTCTCCTAAATTGTGTTCAATGCTCCTGTTTCTGTTCCTGTATTCTTGTCTCTTATCCTTATTTTGTGATCAGCGCTCTTGTTTCTGCTCCTGTGTTCTTCTCTCTTATCCTAAATTGTGTTCAATGCTCCTGTTTCTGCTCCTGTATTCTTGTCTCTTATCCTGAATTGTGTTCAATGCTCCCATTTCCGCTCCTGCATTCTTGTCTCTTATCCTGAATTGTGTTCAATAATCCCGTTTCCGCTCCCGTATTCTTGTCTCTTATCCTGAATTGTGTTCAATGCTCCTGTTTCTGCTCCTGTATTTTTGTTTCTTATCCTGAATTGTGTTCAATGCTCCTGTTTCTGTATTCTTGTCTCTTATCCTTATTTCGTGATCAACGCTCCTGTTTCCGCTCCTGTGTTCTTCTCTCTTACCCTGAATTGTATTCAATGCTCCTGTGTCTGCTCCTGCATTCTTGTTTCTTATCCTGAAATGTGTTCAATGCTCCTGTTTCCGCTCCTGCATTCTTGTCTCTTATCCTGAATTGTGTTCAATGCTCCCATTTCCGCTCCTGCATTCTTGTCTCTTATCCTGAATTGTGTTCAATGCTTCCGTTTCCGCTCCTGCATTCTTGTCTCTTATCCTGAATTGTGTTCAATGCTCCCGTTTCCGTTCCTGCATTCTTGTCTCTTATCCTGAATTGTGTTCAATGCTCCCGTTTCCGCTCCCTTATTCTTGTCTCTTATCCTGAATTGTGTTCAATGCTCCCGTTTCCACTCCCGTATTCTTGTCTCTTATCCTGAATTGTGTTCAATGTGCCTGTTTCCGCTCCCGTATTCTTGTCTCTTATCCTGAATTGTGTTCAATGCGCCTGTTTCTGCTCCCATATTCTTTTCTCTTATCCTGAATTGTGTTCAATGCTCCCGTTTCCGCTCCTGCATTCTTGTCTCTTATCCTGAATTGTGTTCAATGCTCCCATTTTCGCTCCCGTATTCTTCTCTCTTATCCTGACTTGAGTCCAATGCTCCCGTTTCCGCTCCCGTATTCTTCTCTCTTATCCTGACTTGTGCTCAATGCTCCTGTTTCCGCTCTTGTATTCTACTCTCTTATCCTGACTTGTGTTCAATGCTCCTGTTTCCGCTCCTGTATTCTTCTTTCTTATCCTGAATTGTGTTCAATGCTCCTGTTTCCGCTCCTGTATTGTTCTCTCTTATCCTGACTTGTGTTCAATGCTCCTGTTTCCGCTCCTGTATTCTTCTCTCTTATCCTGAATTGTGTTCAATGCTCCTGTTTCTACTCTTGTATGCTTCTATATTATCTTGAATTGTGTTCAATGCTCCTGTTTCTGCTCCTGTATTCTTGTCTCTTATCCTCAATTGTGGTCAATGCTCCTGTTTCTGCTCCTGTATGCTTCTATCTTATCTTGAATTGTGTTAAATGTTTCTGTCTCTGCTCCTGTATTCTTGTCTCTTATCCTGAATTGTGTTCAATGCTCCTGTTTCTGTTTCTGCTCCTGTATTCTTGTCTTTTATACTGAATTGTGTTCAATGCTCCTGTTTCTGCTCCTGTATTCTTCTGTCTTATCCTGAACTGTATTCAATGCTTCTGTTTCCGCTCCTGTATTCTTTACTCTTATCCTGCCTTGTGTTAAATGTTTCTGTCTCTGCTCCTGTATTCTTGACTCTTATCCTGAATTGTGTTCAATGCTCCTGTTTCTGCTCCTGTATTCTTCTCTCTTATCCCAACTTGTGTTTAATGCTCCTGTTTCTGTTGCCGTATTATTCTCTCTTATCCTGAATTGTGTTCAATGCTCCTGCTTCCGCTCCTGTGTTCTTTACCCTTATCCTGCCTTGTGTTAAATGTTTCTGTCTCTGCTCCTGTATTCTTGTCTCTTATCCTGAATTGTGTTCAATGCTCCTGTTTCTGTTTCTGCTCCTGTATTCTTGTCTCTTATCCTGAATTGTGTTCAATGCTCCTGTTTCTGCTCCTGTATTCTTCTGTCTTATCCTGAATTGTGTTCAATGCTCCTGTATTCTTGTCTCTTATTCTGACTTGTGTTCAATGCTCCTGTTTCTGCTCCTGTATTCTTCTATCTTATCCCAACTTGTATTTAATGCTCCTGTTTCTGTTCCTGTATTCTTCTCTCTTATCCTGAATTGTGTTCACTGCTCCTGTTTCTGCACCTGTATTCTTCTCTTTTATCTTGAATTGTGTTCACTGCTCCTGTTTCTGCTCCTGTATTCTTGTCTCTTATCCTGAATTGTGTTCAATGCTCATGTTTCTGCTCCTGTATTCTTGTCTCTTATCCTGAATTGTGTTCACTGCTCCTGCTCATGTATTCTTGTCTCTTATCCTGAATTGTGTTCAATGCTCCTGTCTCTGCTCCTGTATTCTTCTATCTTATCCTGACTTGTGTTCATTGTTCCTGTTTCTGCTCCTGTATTCTTCTGTCTTATCCTGACTTGTGTTCATTGTTCCTGTTTCTGCCCCTGTATTCTTCTCTCTTATCCTGAATTGTGTTAAATGCTCCTGTTTCCGCTCCTGTAATCTTCTCTCTTATCCTGAATTGTGTTCAATGCTCCTGTTTCCGCTACAGTATTCTTGTCTCTTATCCTGAGGTGTGTTCACTGCTCCTGTTTCTGCTCCTGTATTCTTCTCTCTTATCCTGAATTGTGTTCAATGCTCCTGTTTCCGCTCCTGTATTCTTGTCTCTTATCCTGAATTGTGTTCAATGCTCCTGTTTCCGCTCCTGTATTCTTGTCTCATCCTGAATTGTGTTCAATTCTCCTGTTTCTGCTCCTGTATTCTTGTCTCTTATCCTGAATTGTGTTCAATGCTCCTGTTTCTGCTGTTGTATTTTTGTCTCTTATCCTGAATTGTGTTCACTGCACATGTATTCATCTCCTGTATTCTTCTGTCTTATCCTGAATTGTGTTCAATGCTCGTGTTTCTGTTTCTGCTCCTGTATTCTTGTCTCTTATCCTGAATTGTATTCAATGCTCCTGTTTCTGCTCCTGTATTCTTCTGTCTTATCCTGAATTGTGTTCAATGCTCCTGCTTCCGCTCCTGTGTTCTTTACTCTTATCCTGCCTTGTGTCAAATGTTTCTGTCTCTGCTCCTGTATTCTTGTCTCTTATCCTGAATTGTGTTCACTGCTCCTGTATTCTTGTCTCTTATTCTGACTTGTGTTCAATGCTCCTGTTTCTGCTCCTGTATTCTTCTCTCTTATCCCAACTTGTGTTTAATGCTCCTGTTTCTGTTCCTGTATTCTTCTCTCTTATCCTGAATTGTGTTCACTGCTCCTGTTTCTGCAGCTGTATTCTTCTCCCTTATCTTGAATTGTGTTCACTGCTCCTGTTTCTGCTCCTGTATTCTTGTCTCTTATCCTGAATTGTGTTCAATGCTCCTGTTTCTGCTCCTGTATTCTTGTCTCTTATCCTGAATTGTGTTCAATGCTCCTGTTTCTGCTCCTGTATGCTTCTATCTTATCCTGAATTGTGTTCAATGCTCCTGTTTCCGCTCATGTATTTTTGTTTCTTATACTGAATTGTGTTAACTGCTCCTGTTTCTGCTCCTGTATTCTTCTCTCTTATCCTGATTTGTGTTCAATGCTCCTGTCTCTGCTCCTGTATTCTTCTATCTTATCCTGACTTGTGTTCATTGTTCCCGTTTCTGCTCCTGTATTCTTCTGTCTTATCCTGACTTGTGTTCATTGTTCCTGTTTCTGCCCCTGTATTCTTCTCTCTTATCCTGAATTGTGTTCACTGCTCCTGTTTCCGCTCATGTCTTTTTGTTTCTTATCCTGAATTGTGTTCAATGCTCCCGTTTCCGCTCCCGTATTCTTCTCTCTTATCCTGACTTGTGCTCAATGCTCCTGTTTCCGCTCTTGTATTCTACTCTCTTATCCTGACTTGTGTTCAATGCTCCTGTTTCCGCTCCTGTATTCTTCTTTCTTATCCTGAATTGTGTTCAATGC
Organism: Calotriton arnoldi; assembly: GCA_963921515.1. Lineage (NCBI taxonomy): Eukaryota > Metazoa > Chordata > Amphibia > Caudata > Salamandridae > Calotriton > Calotriton arnoldi. The sequence continues at coordinate 2,287,057 of CAWUFW010000543.1, read as the reverse complement.
TCCTGTTTCCGCTCCTGTATTGTTCTCTCTTATCCTGACTTGTGTTCAATGCTCCTGTTTCCGCTCCTGTATTCTTCTCTCTTATCCTGAATTGTGTTCAATGCTCCTGTTTCTACTCTTGTATGCTTCTATATTATCTTGAATTGTGTTCAATGCTCCTGTTTCTGCTCCTGTATTCTTGTCTCTTATCCTCAATTGTGGTCAATGCTCCTGTTTCTGCTCCTGTATGCTTCTATCTTATCTTGAATTGTGTTAAATGTTTCTGTCTCTGCTCCTGTATTCTTGTCTCTTATCCTGAATTGATTTCAATGCTCCTGTTTCTGTTTCTGCTCCTGTATTCTTGTCTTTTATCCTGAATTGTGTTCAATGCTCCTGTTTCTGCTCCTGTATTCTTCTGTCTTATCCTGAACTGTATTCAATGCTTCTGTTTCCGCTCCTGTATTCTTTACTCTTATCCTGCCTTGTGTTAAATGTTTCTGTCTCTGCTCCTGTATTCTTGACTCTTATCCTGAATTGTGTTCAATGCTCCTGTTTCTGTTCCTGTATTCTTCTCTCTTATCCCAACTTGTGTTTAATGCTCCTGTTTCTGTTGCCGTATTATTCTCTCTTATCCTGAATTGTGTTCAATGCTCCTGCTTCCGCTCCTGTGTTCTTTACCCTTATCCTGCCTTGTGTTAAATGTTTCTGTCTCTGCTCCTGTATTCTTGTCTCTTATCCTGAATTTTGTTCAATGCTCCTGTTTCTGTTTCTGCTCCTGTATTCTTGTCTCTTATCCTGAATTGTGTTCAATGCTCCTGTTTCTGCTCCTGTATTCTTCTGTCTTATCCTGAATTGTGTTCAATGCTCCTGTATTCTTGTCTCTTATTCTGACTTGTGTTCAATGCTCCTGTTTCTGCTCCTGTATTCTTCTATCTTATCCCAACTTGTATTTAATGCTCCTGTTTCTGTTCCTGTATTCTTCTCTCTTATCCTGAATTGTGTTCACTGCTCCTGTTTCTGCACCTGTATTCTTCTCTTTTATCTTGAATTGTGTTCACTGCTCCTGTTTCTGCTCCTGTATTCTTGTCTCTTATCCTGAATTGTGTTCAATGCTCATGTTTCTGCTCCTGTATTCTTGTCTCTTATCCTGAATTGTGTTCACTGCTCCTGCTCATGTATTCTTGTCTCTTATCCTGAATTGTGTTCAATGCTCCTGTCTCTGCTCCTGTATTCTTCTATCTTATCCTGACTTGTGTTCATTGTTCCTGTTTCTGCTCCTGTATTCTTCTGTCTTATCCTGACTTGTGTTCATTGTTCCTGTTTCTGCCCCTGTATTCTTCTCTCTTATCCTGAATTGTGTTAAATGCTCCTGTTTCCGCTCCTGTAATCTTCTCTCTTATCCTGAATTGTGTTCAATGCTCCTGTTTCCGCTACAGTATTCTTGTCTCTTATCCTGAGGTGTGTTCACTGCTCCTGTTTCTGCTCCTGTATTCTTCTCTCTTATCCTGAATTGTGTTCAATGCTCCTGTTTCCGCTCCTGTATTCTTGTCTCTTATCCTGAATTGTGTTCAATGCTCCTGTTTCCGCTCCTGTATTCTTGTCTCATCCTGAATTGTGTTCAATTCTCCTGTTTCTGCTCCTGTATTCTTGTCTCTTATCCTGAATTGTGTTCAATGCTCCTGTTTCTGCTGTTGTATTTTTGTCTCTTATCCTGAATTGTGTTCACTGCACATGTATTCATCTCCTGTATTCTTCTGTCTTATCCTGAATTGTGTTCAATGCTCGTGTTTCTGTTTCTGCTCCTGTATTCTTGTCTCTTATCCTGAATTGTATTCAATGCTCCTGTTTCTGCTCCTGTATTCTTCTGTCTTATCCTGAATTGTGTTCAATGCTCCTGCTTCCGCTCCTGTGTTCTTTACTCTTATCCTGCCTTGTGTCAAATGTTTCTGTCTCTGCTCCTGTATTCTTGTCTCTTATCCTGAATTGTGTTCACTGCTCCTGTATTCTTGCCTCTTATTCTGACTTGTGTTCAATGCTCCTGTTTCTGCTCCTGTATTCTTCTCTCTTATCCCAACTTGTGTTTAATGCTCCTGTTTCTGTTCCTGTATTCTTCTCTCTTATCCTGAATTGTGTTCACTGCTCCTGTTTCTGCAGCTGTATTCTTCTCTCTTATCTTGAATTGTGTTCACTGCTCCTGTTTCTGCTCCTGTATTCTTGTCTCTTATCCTGAATTGTGTTCAATGCTCCTGTTTCTGCTCCTGTATTCTTGTCTCTTATCCTGAATTGTGTTCAATGCTCCTGTTTCTGCTCCTGTATGCTTCTATCTTATCCTGAATTGTGTTCAATGCTCCTGTTTCCGCTCATGTATTTTTGTTTCTTATCCTGAATTGTGTTAACTGCTCCTGTTTCTGCTCCTGTATTCTTCTCTCTTATCCTGATTTGTGTTCAATGCTCCTGTCTCTGCTCCTGTATTCTTCTATCTTATCCTGACTTGTGTTCATTGTTCCTGTTTCTGCTCCTGTATTCTTCTGTCTTATCCTGACTTGTGTTCATTGTTCCTGTTTCTGCCCCTGTATTCTTCTCTCTTATCCTGAATTGTGTTCACTGCTCCTGTTTCCGCTCATGTCTTTTTGTTTCTTATCCTGAATTGTGTTCAATGCTCCTGTTTCTGCTCCTGCATTCTTCTTTCTTATCCTGAATTGTGTTCAATGCTCCTGTTTCTCCTCCTGTATTCTTGTCTCTTATACTGAATTGTGTTCAATGCTCCTGTCTCTGCTTCTGTATTCTTGTTTCTTATCCTGACTTGTGTTCAATGCTCCTTTTCCGTTCCTGTATTCTTCTCTCTTATCCTGAATTGTGTTCAATGCTCCTGTTTCTGATCCTGTATTCTTCTCTCTTATCCTGAATTGTGTTCAATGCTCCTGTTTCTACTCTTGTATGCTTCTTTCTTATCTTGAATTGTGTTCATTGTTCCTGTTTCTGCTCCGGTATTCTTCTCTCTCATCCTGATCTGTATTCAATGCTCCTGTTTCCGCTCCTGTATTCTTGTCTCTTATCCTGCCTTGTGTTCAATGTTCCTGTCTCTGCTCCTGTATTCTTGTCTCTTATCCTGAATTGTGTTCACTGCTCCTGTTTCTGCTCCTGTATGCTTCTATCTTATCTTGAATTGTGTTCACTGCTCCTAATTCTGTTCCTGTATTCTTGGCTCATATCCTTATTTTGTGATCAACGCTCCTGTATTCTGTTCCTATTTTCTTCTCTCTAATTCTGTCTTGTGTTCACTGCTCCTGTTTCTGCTCCTGTATTCTTGTCTCTTATCCTGACTTGTGTTCAATGCTCCTGTTTCTGCTCCTGTATTCTTCTCTCTTATCCTGAATTGTGTTCACTGCTCCTGTTTCTGCTCCTGTATTCTTCTCTCTTATCCTGAATTGTGTTCACTGCTCCGGTTTCTGCTCCTGTATGCTTCTATCTTATCCTGAATTGTGTTCAATGCTCCTGTTTCCGCTCATGTATTTTTGTTTCTTATCCTGAATTGTGTTAACTGCTCCTGTTTCTGCTCCTGTATTCTTCTCTCTTATCCTGATTTGTGTTCAATGCTCCTGTCTCTGCTCCTGTATTCTTCTATCTTATCCTGACTTGTGTTCATTGTTCCTGTTTCTGCTCCTGTATTCTTCTGTCTTATCCTGACTTGTGTTCATTGTTCCTGTTTCTGCCCCTGTATTCTTCTCTCTTATCCTGAATTGTGTTCACTGCTCCTGTTTCCGCTCATGTCTTTTTGTTTCTTATCCTGAATTGTGTTCAATGCTCCTGTTTCTGCTCCTGCATTCTTCTTTCTTATCCTGAATTGTGTTCAATGCTCCTGTTTCTCCTCCTGTATTCTTGTCTCTTATCCTGAATTGTGTTCATTGCTCCTGTCTCTGCTTCTGTATTCTTGTTTCTTATCCTGACTTGTGTTCAATGCTCCTTTTCCGTTCCTGTATTCTTCTCTCTTATCCTGAATTGTGTTCAATGCTCCTGTTTCTGCTCCTGTATTCTTCTCTCTTATCCTGAATTGTGTTCAATGCTCCTGTTTCTACTCTTGTATGCTTCTTTCTTATCTTGAATTGTGTTCATTGTTCTTGTTTCTGCTCCGGTATTCTTCTCTCTAATCCTGAACTGTATTCAATGCTCCTGTTTCCGCTCCTGTATTCTTGTCTCTTTTCCTGCCTTGTGTTCAATGTTCCTGTCTCTGTTCCTGTATTCTTGTCTCTTATCCTGAATTGTGTTCACTGCTCCTGTTTCTGCTCCTGTATGCTTCTATCTTATCTTGAATTGTGTTCACTGCTCCTAATTCTGTTCCTGTATTCTTGGCTCATATCCTTATTTTGTGATCAACGCTCCTGTATTCTGTTCCTATTTTCTTCTCTCTAATTCTGTCTTGTGTTCACTGCTCCTGTTTCTGCTCCTGTATTCTTGTCTCTTATCCTGACTTGTGTTCAATGCTCCTGTTTCTCCTCCTGTATTCTTGTCTCTTATCCTGAATTGTGTTCATTGCTCCTGTCTCTGCTTCTGTATTCTTGTTTCTTATCCTGACTTGTGTTCAATGCTCCTTTTCCGTTCCTGTATTCTTCTCTCTTATCCTGAATTGTGTTCAATGCTCCTGTTTCTGCTCCTGTATTCTTCTCTCTTATCCTGAATTTTGTTCAATGCTCCTGTTTCTACTCTTGTATGCTTCTTTCTTATCTTGAATTGTGTTCATTGTTCTTGTTTCTGCTCCGGTATTCTTCTCTCTAATCCTGAACTGTATTCAATGCTCCTGTTTCCGCTCCTGTATTCTTGTCTCTTTTCCTGCCTTGTGTTCAATGTTCCTGTCTCTGTTCCTGTATTCTTGTCTCTTATCCTGAATTGTGTTCACTGCTCCTGTTTCTGCTCCTGTATGCTTCTATCTTATCTTGAATTGTGTTCACTGCTCCTAATTCTGTTCCTGTATTCTTGGCTCATATCCTTATTTTGTGATCAACGCTCCTGTATTTTCTTCTCTCTAATTCTGTCTTGTGTTCACTGCTCCTGTTTCTGCTCCTGTATTCTTGTCTCTTATCCTGACTTGTGTTCAATGCTCCTGTTTCTGCTCCTGTATTCTTCTCTCTTATCCTGAATTGTGTTCACTGCTCCTGTTTCTGCTCCTGTATTCTTCTCTCTTATCCTGAATTGTGTTCACTGCTCCGGTTTCTGCTCCTGTATTCTTCTCTGTTATCCTGAGTTGTGTTCAATGCGCCTGTTTCTGCTCATGTATTTTTGTTTCTTATCCTGAATTGTGTTAACTGCTCCTGATTCTGCTGCTGTATTCTTCTCTCTTATCCCGACTTGTGTTTAATGCTCCTGTCTCTGCTCCTGTACTCTTCTATCTTATCCTGACTTGTGTTCATTGTTCCTGTTTCTGCATTCTTTTCTCTTATCCTGAATTGTGTTCACTGCTCCTGTTTCCGCTCATGTATTTTTGTTTCTTATCCTGAATTGTGTTCAGTGCTCCTGTTTCTGCTCCTGTATTCTTCTATCTTACCTTGAATTGTGCTCAATGCTCCTGTCTTCGCTCCTGTATTCTTGTCTCTTATCCTGAATTTTGTTCACTGCTCCTGTATTCTACTCTCTTATCCTGAATTGTGTTCAATGCTCCTGTTTCCGCTCCTGTATTTTTCTGTCTTATCCTGAATTGTGTTCAATGCTCCCGTCTCCGCTCCTGTATTCTTGTCTCTTATCCTCAATTGTGCTCAATGTTCCTGTTTCTGCTCCTGTATTCTTGTCTCTTATCCTGCCTTGTGTTCAATGCTCCTGTTTCCGCTCCTGTATTCTTGTCTCTTATCCTGAATTGTGTTAAATGCTCCTGTTTCCGCTCCTGTAATCTTCTCTCTTATCCTGAATTGTGTTCAATGCTCCTGTTTCCGCTACAGTATTCTTGTCTCTTATCCTGAGTTGTGTTCACTGCTCCTGTTTCTGCTCCTGTATTCTTCTCTCTTATCCTGAATTGTGTTCAATGCTCCTGCTTCCGCTCCTGTATTCTTGTCTCTTATCCTGAATTGTGTTCAATGCTCCAGTTTCCGCTCCTGTATTCTTGTCTCTTATCCTGAATTGTGTTCAATGCTCCTGTTTCTGCTCCTGTATTCTTGTCTCTTATCCTGAATTGTGTTCAATGCTCCTGTTTCTGCTGTCGTATTTTTGTCTCTTATCCTGAATTGTGTTCACTGCACATGTATTCATCTCCTGTATTCTTCTGTCTTATCCTGAATTGTGTTCATTGCTCGTGTCTCCGCTCCTGTATTCTTGTCTCTTATCCTGAATTGTGTGTAATGCTCCTGTTTCTGCTCCTGTATTCTTGTCTCTTATCCTGAATTGTATTCAATGCTCCTGTTTCTGCTCCTGTATTCTTCTGTCTTATCCTGAATTGTGTTCAATGCTCCTGCTTCTGCTCCTGTGCTCTTTACTCTTATCCTGCTTTGTGTTAAATGTTTCTGTCTCTGCTCCTGTATTCTTATCTCTTATCCTGAATTGTGTTCACTGCTCCTGTATTCTTGTCTCTTATTCTGACTTGTGTTCAATGCTCCTGTTTCTGCCCCTGTATTCTTCTCTCTTATCCCAACTTGTGTTTAATGCTCCTGTTTCTGTTCCTGTATTCTTCTCTCTTATCCTGAATTGTGTTAATTGCTCCTGTTTCTGCAGCTGTATTCTTCTCTCTTATCTTGAATTGTGTTCACTGCTCCTGTTTCTGCTCCTGTATTCTTGTCTCTTATCCTGAATTGTGTTCAATGCTCCTGTTTCTGCTCCTGTATGCTTCTATCTTATCCTGAATTGTGTTCAATGCTCCTGTTTCCGCTCATGTACTTTTGTTTCTTATCCTGAATTGTGTTAACTGCTCCTGTTTCTGCTCCTGTATTCTTCTCTCTTATCCTAAATTGTGTTTAATGCTCCTGTTTCTGCTCCTGTTTTCTTGTTTCTTATTCTGAATTGTGTTCACTGCTCCTGTTTCTGCTCCTGTATTCTTATCTCTAATCCTGATTTGTGTTCAATGCTCCTGTCTCTGCTCCTGTATTCTTCTATCTTATCCTGACTTGTGTTCATTGTTCCTGTTTCTGCTCCTGTATTCGTCTGTCTTATCCTGACTTGTGTTCATTGTTCCTGTCCCTGTATTCTTCTCTCTTATCCTGAATTGTGTTCACTGCTCCTGTTTCTGCTCCTGTATTCTTGTCTCTTATCCTGAATTGTGTTCAATGCTCCTGTTTCTGCTCCTGTATTCTTGTCTCTTATCCTGAATTGTGTTCAATGCTCCTGTTTCTGCTCCTGTATGCTTCTATCTTATCCTGAATTGTGTTCAATGCTCCTGTTTCCGCTCATGTATTTTTGTTTCTTATCCTGAATTGTGTTAACTGCTCCTGTTTCTGCTCCTGTATTCTTCTCTCTTATCCTGATTTGTGTTCAATGCTCCTGTCTCTGCTCCTGTATTCTTCTATCTTATCCTGACTTGTGTTCATTGTTCCTGTTTCTGCTCCTGTATTCTTCTGTCTTATCCTGACTTGTGTTCATTGTTCCTGTTTCTGCCCCTGTATTCTTCTCTCTTATCCTGAATTGTGTTCACTGCTCCTGTTTCCGCTCATGTCTTTTTGTTTCTTATCCTGAATTGTGTTCAATGCTCCTGTTTCTGCTCCTGCATTCTTCTTTCTTATCCTGAATTGTGTTCAATGCTCCTGTTTCTCCTCTTGTATTCTTGTCTCTTATCCTGAATTGTGTTCAATGCTCCTGTCTCTGCTTCTGTATTCTTGTTTCTTATCCTGACTTGTGTTCAATGCTCCTTTTCCATTCCTGTATTCTTCTCTCTTATCCTGAATTGTGTTCAATGCTCCTGTTTCTGCTCCTGTATTCTTCTCTCTTATCCTGAATTGTGTTCAATGCTCCTGTTTCTACTCTTGTATGCTTCTTTCTTATCTTGAATTGTGTTCATTGTTCCTGTTTCTGCTCCGGTATTCTTCTCTCTCATCCTGAACTGTATTCAATGCTCCTGTTTCCGCTCCTGTATTCTTGTCTCTTATCCTGCCTTGTGTTCAATGTTCCTGTCTCTGCTCCTGTATTCTTGTCTCTTATCCTGAATTGTGTTCACTGCTCCTGTTTCTGCTCCTGTATGCTTCTATCTTATCTTGAATTGTGTTCACTGCTCCTAATTCTGTTCCTGTATTCTTGGCTCATATCCTTATTTTGTGATCAACGCTCCTGTATTCTGTTCCTATTTTCTTCTCTCTAATTCTGTCTTGTGTTCACTGCTCCTGTTTCTGCTCCTGTATTCTTGTCTCTTATCCTGACTTGTGTTCAATGCTCCTGTTTCTGCTCCTGTATTCTTCTCTCTTATCCTGAATTGTGTTCACTGCTCCTGTTTCTGCTCCTGTATTCTTCTCTCTTATCCTGAATTGTGTTCACTGCTCCGGTTTCTGCTCCTGTATTCTTCTATCTTATCCTGAATTGTGTTCAATGCTCCTGTTTCTGCTCATGTATTTTTGTTTCTTATCCTGAATTGTGTTAACTGCTCCTGTTTCTGCTCCTGTATTCTTCTCTCTTATCCTGATTTGTGTTCAATGCTCCTGTCTCTGCTCCTGTATTCTTCTATCTTATCCTGACTTGTGTTCATTGTTCCTGTTTCTGCTCCTGTATTCTTCTGTCTTATCCTGACTTGTGTTCATTGTTCCTGTTTCTGCCCCTGTATTCTTCTCTCTTATCCTGAATTGTGTTCACTGCTCCTGTTTCCGCTCATGTATTTTTGTTTCTTATCCTGAATTGTGTTCAATGCTCCTGTTTCTGCTCCTGCATTCTTCTTTCTTATCCTGAATTGTGTTCAATGCTCCTGTTTCTCCTCCTGTATTCTTGTCTCTTATCCTGAATTGTGTTCAATGCTCCTGTCTCTGCTTCTGTATTCTTGTTTCTTATCCTGACTTGTGTTCAATGCTCCTTTTCCGTTCCTGTATTCTTCTCTCTTATCCTGAATTGTGTTCAATGCTCCTGTTTCTGCTCCTGTACTCTTCTCTCTTATCCTGAATTGTGTTCAATGCTCCTGTTTCTACTCTTGTATGCTTCTTTCTTATCTTGAATTGTGTTCATTGTTCCTGTTTCTGCTCCGGTATTCTTCTCTCTAATCCTGAACTGTATTCAATGCTCCTGTTTCCGCTCCTGTATTCTTGTCTCTTATCCTGCCTTGTGTTCAATGTTCCTGTCTCTGCTCCTGTATTCTTGTCTCTTATCCTGAATTGTGTTCACTGCTCCTGTTTCTGCTCCTGTATGCTTCTATCTTATCTTGAATTGTGTTCACTGCTCCTAATTCTGTTCCTGTATTCTTGGCTCATATCCTTATTTTGTGATCAACGCTCCTGTATTCTGTTCCTATTTTCTTCTCTCTAATTCTGTCTTGTGTTCACTGCTCCTGTTTCTGCTCCTGTATTCTTGTCTCTTATCCTGACTTGTGTTCAATGCTCCTGTTTCTGCTCCTGTATTCTTCTCTCTTATCCTGAATTGTGTTCACTGCTCCGGTTTCTGCTCCTGTATTCTTCTCTGTTATCCTGAGTTGTGTTCAATGCGTCTGTTTCTGCTCATGTATTTTTGTTTCTTATCCTGAATTGTGTTAACTGCTCCTGATTCTGCTCCTGTATTCTTCTCTCTTATCCCGACTTGTGTTTAATGCTCCTGTCTCTGCTCCTGTACTCTTCTATCTTATCCTGACTTGTGTTCATTGTTCCTGTTTCTGCATTCTTTTCTCTTATCCTGAATTGTGTTCACTGCTCCTGTTTCCGCTCATGTATTTTTGTTTCTTATCCTGAATTGTGTTCAGTGCTCCTGTTTCTGCTCCTGTATTCTTCTATCGTACCTTGAATTGTGCTCAATGCTCCTGTCTTCGCTCCTGTATTCTTGTCTCTTATCCTGAATTTTGTTCACTGCTCCTGTATTCTACTCTCTTACCCTGAATTGTGTTCAATGCTCCTGTTTCCGCTCCTGTATTATTCTGTCTTATCCTGAATTGTGTTCAATGCTCCCGTCTCCGCTCCTGTATTCTTGTCTCTTATCCTCAATTGTGCTCAATGTTCCTGTTTCTGCTCCTGTATTCTTCTTTCTTATCCTGAATTGTGTTCAAAGATCCTGTTTCTGCTCCTGTATTCTTGTCTCTTATCCTGCCTTGTGTTCAATGCTCCTGTTTCCGCTCCTGTATTCTTGTCTCTTATCCTGAATTGTGTTAAATGCTCCTGTTTCCGCTCCTGTAATCTTCTCTCTTATCCTGAATTGTGTTCAATGCTCCTGTTTCCGCTACAGTATTCTTGTCTCTTATCCTGAGTTGTGTTCACTGCTCCTGTTTCTGCTCCTGTATTCTTCTCTCTTATCCTGAATTGTGTTCAATGCTCCTGCTTCCGCTCCTGTATTCTTGTCTCTTATCCTGAATTGTGTTCAATGCTCCAGTTTCCGCTCCTGTATTCTTGTCTCTTATCCTGAATTGTGTTCAATGCTCCTGTTTCTGCTCCTGTATTCTTGTCTCTTATCCTGAATTGTGTTCAATGCTCGTGTTTCTGCTGTCGTATTTTTGTCTCTTATCCTGAATTGTGTTCACTGCACATGTATTCATCTCCTGTATTCTTCTGTCTTATCCTGAATTGTGTTCATTGCTCGTGTCTCCGCTCCTGTATTCTTGTCTCTTATCCTGAATTGTGTGTAATGCTCCTGTTTCTGCTCCTGTATTCTTGTCTCTTATCCTGAATTGTATTCAATGCTCCTGTTTCTGCTCCTGTATTCTTCTGTCTTATCCTGAATTGTGTTCAATGCTCCTGCTTCTGCTCCTGTGCTCTTTACTCTTATCCTGCCTTGTGTTAAATGTTTCTGTCTCTGCTCCTGTATTCTTGTCTCTTATCCTGAATTGTGTTCACTGCTCCTGTATTCTTGTCTCTGATTCTGACTTGTGTTCAATGCTCCTGTTTCTGCCCCTGTATTCTTCTCTCTTATCCCAACTTGTGTTTAATGCTCCTGTTTCTGTTCCTGTATTCTTCTCTCTTATCCTGAATTGTGTTAACTGCTCCTGTTTCTGCAGCTGTATTCTTCTCTCTTATCTTGAATTGTGTTCACTGCTCCTGTTTCTGCTCCTGTATTCTTGTCTCTTATCCTGAATTGTGTTCAATGCTCCTGTTTCTGCTCCTGTATGCTTCTATCTTATCCTGAATTGTGTTCAATGCTCCTGTTTCCGCTCATGTACTTTTGTTTCTTATCCTAAATTGTGTTAACTGCTCCTGTTTCTGCTCCTGTATTCTTCTCTCTTATCCTAAATTGTGTTTAATGCTCCTGTTTCTGCTCCTGTATTCTTGTTTCTTATTCTGAATTGTGTTCACTGCTCCTGTTTCTGCTCCTGTATTCTTATCTCTTATCCTGATTTGTGTTCAATGCTCCTGTCTCTGCTCCTGTATTCTTCTATCTTATCCTGACTTGTGTTCATTGTTCCTGTTTCTGCTCCTGTATTCGTCTGTCTTATCCTGACTTGTGTTCATTGTTCCTGTTTCTGTCCCTGTATTCTTCTCTCTTATCCTGAATTGTGTTCACTGCTCCTGTTTCCGCTCATGTATTTTTGTTTTTATCCTGAATTGTGTTCAATGTTCCTGTTTCTGCTACTGCATTCTTCTTTCTTATCCTGAATTGTGTTCAATGCTCCTGTTTCTGCTCCCGTATTCTTTTCTCTTATCCTGAATTGTGTTCAATGCTCCCGTTTCGCTCCTGCATTCTTGTCTCTTATACTGAATTGTGTTCAATGCTCCTTTTTCGCTCCTGTATTCTTCCTCTTATCCTGACTTGAGTCCAATGCTCCCGTTTCCGCTCCCGTATTCTTCTCTCTTATCCTGACTTGTGCTCAATGCTCCTGTTTCCGCTCTTGTATTCTACTCTCTTAGCCTGACTTGTGTTCAATGCTCCTGTTTCCACTCCTGTATTCTTCTCTCTTATCCTGACTTGTGTTCAATGCTCCTGTTTCCGCTCCTGTATTCTTCTTTCTTATCCTGAATTGTGTTCAATGCTCCTGTTTCCGCTCCTGTATTGTTCTCTCTTATCCTGACTTGTGTTCAATGCTCCTGTTTCCGCTCCTGTATTCTTCTCTCTTATCCTGACTTGTGTTCAATGCTCCTGTTTCCGCTCCTGTATTCTTCTTTCTTATCCTGAATTGTGTTCAATGCTCCTGTTTCCGCTCCTGTATTGTTCTCTCTTATCCTGAATTGTGTTCAATGCTCCTGTTTCTACTCTTGTATGCATCTATATGATCTTGAAAATGTGTTCAATGCTCCTGTTTCTGCTCCTGTATTCTTGTCTCTTATCCTCAATTGTGGTCAATGCTCCTGTTTCTGCTCCTGTATGCTTCGATCTTATCTTGAATTGTGTTAAATGTTTCTGTCTCTGCTCCTGTATTCTTGTCTCTTATCCTGAATTGTGTTCAATGCTCCTGTTTCTGTTTCTGCTCCTGTATTCTTGTCTTTTATCCTGAATTGTGTTCAATGTGCCTGTTTCCGCTCCCGTATTCTTGTCTCTTATCCTGAATTGTGTTCAATGCTCCCGTTTCCGCTCCTGCATTCTTGTCTCTTATCCTGAATTGTGTTCAATGCTCCCGTTTCCGCTCCCGTATTCTTCTCTCTTATCCTGACTTGTGTCCAATGCTACCGTTTCCGCACCCGTATTCTTCTCTCTTATCCTGACTTGTGTTCAATGCTCCTGTTTCCGCTATTGTGTTCTACTCTCTTATCCTGACTTGTGTTCAATGCTCCTGTTTCCGCTCCTCTATTCTTCTCTCTTATCCTGACTTGTGTTCAATGCTCCTGTTTCCGCTCCTGTATTCATCTTTCTTATCCTGAATTGTGTTCAATGCTCCTGTTTATGCTCCTGTATTCTTCTCTCTTATCCTGACTTGTGTTCAATGCTCCTGTTTCCGCTCCTGTATTCTTCTCTCTTATCCTGAATTGTGTTCATGCTACTATTTCTACTCTTGTATGCTTCTATATTATCTTGAAATGTTTTCAATGCTCCTGTTTCTGCTCCTGTATTCTTGTCTCTTATCCTGAATTGTGTTCAATGCTCCTGTTTCTGCTCCTGTATTCTTCTATGTTATCTTGAATTGTGTTAAATGTTTCTGTCTCTGCTCCTGTATTCTTGTCTCTTATCCTGAATTGTGTTCAATGCTCCTGTTTCTGCTCCTGTATTCTTGTCTCTTATCCTGAATTGTGTTCAATGCTCCTGTTTCTGCTCCTGTATTCTTCTGTCTTATCCTGAACTGTATTCAATGCTTCTGTTTCCGCTCCTGTGTTCTTTACTCTTATCGTGCCTTGTGTTAAATGTTTCTGTCTCTGCTCCTGTATTCTTGTCTCTTATCCTGAATTGTGTTCACTACTCCTGTATTCTTGTTTCTTATCCTGAATTGTGTTCAATGCTCCTGTTTCTGTTCCTGTATTCTTGTCTCTTATCCTTATTTTGTGATCAACGCTCCTGTTTCTGCTCCTGTGTTCTTCTCTCTTATCCTAAATTGTGTTCAATGCTCCTGTTTCTGCTCCTGTATTCTTGTCTCTTATCCTGAATTGTGTTCAATGCTCCCGTTTCCGCTCCTGCATTCTTGTCTCTTATCCTGAATTGTGTTCAATACTCCCGTTTCCGCTCCCGTATTCTTGTCTCTTATCCTGAATTGTGTTCAATGCTCCTGTTTCTGCTCCTGCATTTTTGTTTCTTATCCTGAATTGTGTTCAATGCTCCTGTTTCTGTTCCTGTATTCTTGTCTCTTATCCTTATTTTGTGATCAACGCTCCTGTTTCCGCTCCTGTGTTCTTCTCTCTTATCCTGAATTGTATTCAATGCTCCTGTTTCTGTTCCTGTATTCTTGTCTCTTATCCTTATTTTGTGATCAACGCTCCTGTTTCCGCTCCTGTGTTCTTCTCTCTTATCCTGAATTGTGTTCAATGCTCCTGTTTCTGCTCCTGCATTCTTGTCTCTTATCCTGAATTGTGTTCAATGCTCCCGTTTCCGCTCCTGCATTCTTGTCTCTTATCCTGAATTGTGTTCAATGCTCCCGTTTCCGCTCCTGCATTCTTGTCTCTTATCCTGAATTGTGTTCAATGCTCCCGTTTCCGCTCCTGCATTCTTGTCTCTTATCCTGAATTGTGTTCAATGCTCCCGTTTCCGCTCCCGTATTCTTGTCTCTTATCCTGAATTGTGTTCAATGCTCCCGTTTCCGCTCCCGTATTCTTGTCTCTTATCCTGAATTGTGTTCAATGTGCCTGTTTCCGCATTCTTGTCTCTTATCCTGAATTGTGTTCAATGCGCCTGTTTCTGCTCCCATATTCTTTTCTCTTATCCTGAATTGTGTTCAATGCTCCAGTTTCCGCTCCTGCATTCTTGTCTCTTATCCTGAATTGTGTTCAATGCTCCCATTTTCGCTCCCGTATTCTTCTCTCTTATCCTGACTTGAGTCCAATGCTCCCGTTTCCGCTCCCGTATTCTTCTCTCTTATCCTGACTTGTGCTCAATGCTCCTGTTTCCGCTCTTGTATTCTACTCTCTTATCCTGACTTGTGTTCAATGCTCCTGTTTCCGCTTCTGTATTCTTCTTTCTTATCCTGAATTGTGTTCAATGCTCCTGTTTCCGCTCCTGTATTGTTCTCTCTTATCCTGACTTGTGTTCAATGCTCCTGTTTCCGCTCCTGTATTCTTCTCTCTTATCCTGAATTGTGTTCAATGCTCCTGTTTCTACTCTTGTATGCTTCTATATTATCTTGAATTGTGTTCAAAGCTCCTGTTTCTGCTCCTGTATTCTTGTCTCTTATCCTCAATTGTGGACAATGCTCCTGTTTCTGCTCCTGTATGCTTCTATCTTATCTTGAATTGTGTTAAATGTTTCTGTCTCTGCTCCTGTATTCTTGTCTCTTATCCTGAATTGTGTTCAATGCTCCTGTTTCTGTTTCTGCTCCTGTATTCTTGTCTTTTATCCTGAATTGTGTTCAATGCTCCTGTTTCTGCTCCTGTATTCTTCTGTCTTATCCTGAACTGTATTCAATGCTTCTGTTTCCGCTCCTGTATTCTTTACTCTTATCCTGCCTTGTGTTAAATGTTTCTGTCTCTGCTCCTGTATTCTTGACTATTATCCTGAATTGTGTTCACCTCTCCTGTATTCTTGTCTCTTATTCTGACTTGTGTTCAATGCTCCTGTTTCTGCTCCTGTATTCTTCTCTCTTATCCCAACTTGTGTTTAATGCTCCTGTTTCTGTTGCCGTATTATTCTCTCTTATCCTGAATTGTGTTCAATGCTCCTGCTTCCGCTCCTGTGTTCTTTACCCTTATCCTGCCTTGTGTTAAATGTTTCTGTCTCTGCTCCTGTATTCTTGTCTCTTATCCTGAATTGTGTTCAATGCTCCTGTTTCTGTTTCTGCTCCTGTATTCTTGTCTCTTATCCTGAATTGTGTTCAATGCTCCTGTTTCTGCTCCTGTATTCTTCTGTCTTATCCTGAATTGTGTTCAATGCTCCTGTATTCTTGTCTCTTATTCTGACTTGTGTTCAATGCTCCTGTTTCTGCTCCTGTATTCTTCTATCTTATCCCAACTTGTGTTTAATGCTCCTGTTCCTGTATTCTTCTCTCTTATCCTGAATTGTGTTCACTGCTCCTGTTTCTGCACCTGTATTCTTCTCTTTTATCTTGAATTGTGTTCACTGCTCCTGTTTCTGCTCCTGTATTCTTGTCTCTTATCCTGAATTGTGTTCAATGCTCATGTTTCTGCTCCTGTATTCTTGTCTCTTATCCTGAATTGT
This sequence comes from Calotriton arnoldi, assembly GCA_963921515.1. Taxonomy (NCBI): domain Eukaryota; kingdom Metazoa; phylum Chordata; class Amphibia; order Caudata; family Salamandridae; genus Calotriton; species Calotriton arnoldi. The sequence continues at coordinate 2,271,268 of CAWUFW010000543.1, read as the reverse complement.
GTTCACTGCTCCTGTTTCTGCTCTTGTATTCTTGTCTCATCCTGAATTGTGTTCAATTCTCCTGTTTCTGCTCCTGTATTCTTGTCTCTTATCCTGAATTGTGTTCAATGCTCCTGTTTCTGCTGTTGTATTTTTGTCTCTTATCCTGAATTGTGTTCACTGCACATGTATTCATCTCCTGTATTCTTCTGTCTTATCCTGAATTGTGTTCAATGCTCGTGTTTCTGTTTCTGCTCCTGTATTCTTGTCTCTTATCCTGAATTGTATTCAATGCTCCTGTTTCTGCTCCTGTATTCTTCTGTCTTATCCTGAATTGTGTTCAATGCTCCTGCTTCCGCTCCTGTGTTCTTTACTCTTATCCTGCCTTGTGTCAAATGTTTCTGTCTCTGCTCCTGTATTCTTGTCTCTTATCCTGAATTGTGTTCACTGCTCCTGTATTCTTGTCTCTTATTCTGACTTGTGTTCAATGCTCCTGTTTCTGCTCTTGTATTCTTCTCTCTTATCCCAACTTGTGTTTAATGCTCCTGTTTCTGTTCCTGTATTCTTCTCTCTTATCCTGAATTGTGTTCACTGCTCCTGTTTCTGCAGCTGTATTCTTCTCTCTTATCTTGAATTGTGTTCACTGCTCCTGTTTCTGCTCCTGTATTCTTGTCTCTTATCCTGAATTGTGTTCAGTGCTCCTGTTTCTGCTCCTGTATTCTTGTCTCTTATCCTGAATTGTGTTCAATGCTCCTGTTTCTGCTCCTGTATGCTTCTATCTTATCCTGAATTGTGTTCAATGCTCCTGTTTCCGCTCATGTATTTTTGTTTCTTATCCTGAATTGTGTTAACTGCTCCTGTTTCTGCTCCTGTATTCTTCTCTCTTATCCTGATTTGTGTTCAATGCTCCAGTCTCTGCTCCTGTATTCTTCTATCTTATCCTGACTTGTGTTCATTGTTCCTGTTTCTGCTCCTGTATTCTTCTGTCTTATCCTGACTTGTGTTCATTGTTCCTGTTTCTGCCCCTGTATTCTTCTCTCTTATCCTGAATTGTGTTCACTGCTCCTGTTTCCGCTCATGTCTTTTTGTTTCTTATCCTGAATTGTGTTCAATGCTCCTGTTTCTGCTCCTGCATTCTTCTTTCTTATCCTGAATTGTGTTCAATGCTCCTGTTTCTCCTCCTGTATTCTTGTCTCTTATCCTGAATTGTGTTCAATGCTCCTGTCTCTGCTTCTGTATTCTTGTTTCTTATCCTGACTTGTGTTCAATGCTCCTTTTCCATTCCTGTATTCTTCTCTCTTATCCTGAATTGTGTTCAATGCTCCTGTTTCTGCTCCTGTATTCTTCTCTCTTATCCTGAATTGTGTTCAATGCTCCTGTTTCTACTCTTGTATGCTTCTTTCTTATCTTGAATTGTGTTCATTGTTCCTGTTTCTGCTCCGGTATTCTTCTCTCTCATCCTGAACTGTATTCAATGCTCCTGTTTCCGCTCCTGTATTCTTGTCTCTTATCCTGCCTTGTGTTCAATGTTCCTGTCTCTGCTCCTGTATTCTTGTCTCTTATCCTGAATTGTGTTCACTGCTCCTGTTTCTGCTCCTGTATGCTTCTATCTTATCTTGAATTGTGTTCACTGCTCCTAATTCTGTTCCTGTATTCTTGGCTCATATCCTTATTTTGTGATCAACGCTCCTGTATTCTGTTCCTATTTTCTTCTCTCTAATTCTGTCTTGTGTTCACTGCTCCTGTTTCTGCTCCTGTATTCTTGTCTCTTATCCTGACTTGTGTTCAATGCTCCTGTTTCTGCTCCTGTATTCTTCTCTCTTATCCTGAATTGTGTTCACTGCTCCTGTTTCTGCTCCTGTATTCTTCTCTCTTATCCTGAATTGTGTTCACTGCTCTGGTTTCTGCTCCTGTATGCTTCTATCTTATCCTGAATTGTGTTCAATGCTCCTGTTTCCGCTCATGTATTTTTGTTTCTTATCCTGAATTGTGTTAACTGCTCCTGTTTCTGCTCCTGTATTCTTCTCTCTTATCCTGATTTGTGTTCAATGCTCCTGTCTCTGCTCCTGTATTCTTCTATCTTATCCTGACTTGTGTTCATTGTTCCTGTTTCTGCTCCTGTATTCTTCTGTCTTATCCTGACTTGTGTTCATTGTTCCTGTTTCTGCCCCTGTATTCTTCTCTCTTATCCTGAATTGTGTTCACTGCTCCTGTTTCCGCTCATGTCTTTTTGTTTCTTATCCTGAATTGTGTTCAATGCTCCTGTTTCTGCTCCTGCATTCTTCTTTCTTATCCTGAATTGTGTTCAATGCTCCTGTTTCTCCTCCTGTATTCTTGTCTCTTATCCTGAATTGTGTTCAATGCTCCTGTCTCTGCTTCTGTATTCTTGTTTCTTATCCTGACTTGTGTTCAATGCTCCTTTTCCGTTCCTGTATTCTTCTCTCTTATCCTGAATTGTGTTCAATGCTCCTGTTTCTGCTCCTGTATTCTTCTCTCTTATCCTGAATTGTGTTCAATGCTCCTGTTTCTACTCTTGTATGCTTCTTTCTTATCTTGAATTGTGTTCATTGTTCCTGTTTCTGCTCCGGTATTCTTCTCTCTAATCCTGAACTGTATTCAATGCTCCTGTTTCCGCTCCTGTATTCTTGTCTCTTATCCTGCCTTGTGTTCAATGTTCCTGTCTCTGCTCCTGTATTCTTGTCTCTTATCCTGAATTGTGTTCACTGCTCCTGTTTCTGCTCCTGTATGCTTCTATCTTATCTTGAATTGTGTTCACTGCTCCTAATTCTGTTCCTGTATTCTTGGCTCATATCCTTATTTTGTGTTCACCTCTCCTGTATTCTTGTCTCTTATTCTGACTTGTGTTCAATGCTCCTGTTTCTGCTCGTGTATTCTTCTCTCTTATCCCAACTTGTGTTTAATGCTCCTGTTTCTGTTGCCGTATTATTCTCTCTTATCCTGAATTGTGTTCAATGCTCCTGCTTCCGCTCCTGTGTTCTTTACCCTTATCCTGCCTTGTGTTAAATGTTTCTGTCTCTGCTCCTGTATTCTTGTCTCTTATCCTGAATTGTGTTCAATGCTCCTGTTTCTGTTTCTGCTCCTGTATTCTTGTCTCTTATCCTGAATTGTGTTCAATGCTCCTGTTTCTGCTCCTGTATTCTTCTGTCTTATCCTGAATTGTGTTCAATGCTCCTGTATTCTTGTCTCTTATTCTGACTTGTGTTCAATGCTCCTGTTTCTGCTCCTGTATTCTTCTATCTTATCCCAACTTGTGTTTAATGCTCCTGTTCCTGTATTCTTCTCTCTTATCCTGAATTGTGTTCACTGCTCCTGTTTCTGCACCTGTATTCTTCTCTTTTATCTTGAATTGTGTTCACTGCTCCTGTTTCTGCTCCTGTATTCTTGTCTCTTATCCTGAATTGTGTTCAATGCTCATGTTTCTGCTCCTGTATTCTTGTCTCTTATCCTGAATTGTGTTCACTGCTCCTGTTTCTGCTCATGTATTCTTGTCTCTTATCCTGAATTGTGTTCAATGCTCCTGTCTCTGCTCCTGTATTCTTCTATCTTATCCTGACTTGTGTTCATTGTTCCTGTTTCTGCTCCTGTATTCTTCTGTCTTATCCTGACTTGTGTTCATTGTTCCTGTTTCTGCCCCTGTATTCTTCTCTCTTATCCTGAATTGTGTTAAATGCTCCTGTTTCCGCTCCTGTAATCTTCTCTCTTATCCTGAATTGTGTTCAATGCTCCTGTTTCCGCTACAGTATTCTTGTCTCTTATCCTGAGTTGTGTTCACTGCTCCTGTTTCTGCTCCTGTATTCTTCTCTCTTATCCTGAATTGTGTTCAATGCTCCTGTTTCCGCTCCTGTATTCTTGTCTCTTATCCTGAATTGTGTTCAATGCTCCTGTTTCCGCTCCTGTATTCTTGTCTCATCTTGAATTGTGTTCAATTCTCCTGTTTCTGCTCCTGTATTCTTGTCTCTTATCCTGAATTGTGTTCAATGCTCCTGTTTCTGCTGTTGTATTTTTGTCTCTTATCCTGAATTGTGTTCACTGCACATGTATTCATCTCCTGTATTCTTCTGTCTTATCCTGAATTGTGTTCAATGCTCGTGTTTCTGTTTCTGCTCCTGTATTCTTGTCTCTTATCCTGAATTGTATTCAATGCTCCTGTTTCTGCTCCTGTATTCTTCTGTCTTATCCTGAATTGTGTTCAATGCTCCTGCTTCCGCTCCTGTGTTCTTTACTCTTATCCTGCCTTGTGTCAAATGTTTCTGTCTCTGCTCCTGTATTCTTGTCTCTTATCCTGAATTGTGTTCACTGCTCCTGTATTCTTGTCTCTTATTCTGACTTGTGTTCAATGCTCCTGTTTCTGCTCTTGTATTCTTCTCTCTTATCCCAACTTGTGTTTAATGCTCCTGTTTCTGTTCCTGTATTCTTCTCTCTTATCCTGAATTGTGTTCACTGCTCCTGTTTCTGCAGCTGTATTCTTCTCTCTTATCTTGAATTGTGTTCACTGCTCCTGTTTCTGCTCCTGTATTCTTGTCGCTTATCCTGAATTGTGTTCAGTGCTCCTGTTTCTGCTCCTGTATTCTTGTCTCTTATCCTGAATTGTGTTCAATGCTCCTGTTTCTGCTCCTGTATGCTTCTATCTTATCCTGAATTGTGTTCAATGCTCCTGTTTCCGCTCATGTATTTTTGTTTCTTATCCTGAATTGTGTTAACTGCTCCTGTTTCTGCTCCTGTATTCTTCTCTCTTATCCTGATTTGTGTTCAATGCTCCTGTCTCTGCTCCTGTATTCTTCTATCTTATCCTGACTTGTGTTCATTGTTCCTGTTTCTGCTCCTGTATTCTTCTGTCTTATCCTGACTTGTGTTCATTGTTCCTGTTTCTGCCCCTGTATTCTTCTCTCTTATCCTGAATTGTGTTCACTGCTCCTGTTTCCGCTCATGTCTTTTTGTTTCTTATCCTGAATTGTGTTCAATGCTCCTGTTTCTGCTCCTGCATTCTTCTTTCTTATCCTGAATTGTGTTCAATGCTCCTGTTTCTCCTCCTGTATTCTTGTCTCTTATCCTGAATTGTGTTCAATGCTCCTGTCTCTGCTTCTGTATTCTTGTTTCTTATCCTGACTTGTGTTCAATGCTCCTTTTCCATTCCTGTATTCTTCTCTCTTATCCTGAATTGTGTTCAATGCTCCTGTTTCTGCTCCTGTATTCTTCTCTCTTATCCTGAATTGTGTTCAATGCTCCTGTTTCTACTCTTGTATGCTTCTTTCTTATCTTGAATTGTGTTCATTGTTCCTGTTTCTGCTCCGGTATTCTTCTCTCTCTCCTGAACTGTATTCAATGCTCCTGTTTCCGCTCCTGTATTCTTGTCTCTTATCCTGCCTTGTGTTCAATGTTCCTGTCTCTGCTCCTGTATTCTTGTCTCTTATCCTGAATTGTGTTCACTGCTCCTGTTTCTGCTCCTGTATGCTTCTATCTTATCTTGAATTGTGTTCATTGCTCCTAATTCTGTTCCTGTATTCTTGGCTCATATCCTTATTTTGTGATCAACGCTCCTGTATTCTGTTTCTATTTTCTTCTCTCTAATTCTGTCTTGTGTTCACTGCTCCTGTTTCTGCTCCTGTATTCTTGTCTCTTATCCTGACTTGTGTTGAATGCTCCTGTTTCTGCTCCTGTATTCTTCTCTCTTATCCTGAATTGTGTTCACTGCTCCTGTTTCTGCTCCTGTATTCTTCTCTCTTATCCTGAATTGTGTTCACTGCTCCGGTTTCTGCTCCTGTATGCTTCTATCTTATCCTGAATTGTGTTCAATGCTCCTGTTTCCGCTCATGTATTTTTGTTTCTTATCCTGAATTGTGTTAACTGCTCCTGTTTCTGCTCCTGTATTCTTCTCTCTTATCCTGATTTGTGTTCAATGCTCCTGCCTCTGCTCCTGTATTCTTCTATCTTATCCTGACTTGTGTTCATTGTTCCTGTTTCTGCTCCTGTATTCTTCTGTCTTATCCTGACTTGTGTTCATTGTTCCTGTTTCTGCCCCTGTATTCTTCTCTCTTATCCTGAATTGTGTTCACTGCTCCTGTTTCCGCTCATGTCTTTTTGTTTCTTATCCTGAATTGTGTTCAATGCTCCTGTTTCTGCTCCTGCATTCTTCTTTCTTATCCTGAATTGTGTTCAATGCTCCTGTTTCTCCTCCTGTATTCTTGTCTCTTATCCTGAATTGTGTTCAATGCTCCTGTCTCTGCTTCTGTATTCTTGTTTCTTATCCTGACTTGTGTTCAATGCTCCTTTTCCGTTCCTGTATTCTTCTCTCTTATCCTGAATTGTGTTCAATGCTCCTGTTTCTGCTCCTGTATTCTTCTCTCTTATCCTGAATTGTGTTCAATGCTCCTGTTTCTACTCTTGTATGCTTCTTTCTTATCTTGAATTGTGTTCATTGTTCCTGTTTCTGCTCCGGTATTCTTCTCTCTAATCCTGAACTGTATTCAATGCTCCTGTTTCCGCTCCTGTATTCTTGTCTCTTATCCTGCCTTGTGTTCAATGTTCCTGTCTCTGCTCCTGTATTCTTGTCTCTTATCCTGAATTGTGTTCACTGCTCCTGTTTCTGCTCCTGTATGCTTCTATCTTATCTTGAATTGTGTTCACTGCTCCTAATTCTGTTCCTGTATTCTTGGCTCATATCCTTATTTTGTGATCAACGCTCCTGTATTCTGTTCCTATTTTCTTCTCTCTAATTCTGTCTTGTGTTCACTGCTCCTGTTTCTGCTCCTGTATTCTTGTCTCTTATCCTGACTTGTGTTCAATGCTCCTGTTTCTTCTCCTGTATTCTTCTCTCTTATCCTGAATTGTGTTCACTGCTCCTGTTTCTGCTCCTGTATTCTTCTCTCTTATCCTGAATTGTGTTCACTGCTCCGGTTTCTGCTCCTGTATTCTTCTCTGTTATCCTGAGTTGTGTTCAATGCGCCTGTTTCTGCTCATGTATTTTTGTTTCTTATCCTGAATTGTGTTAACTGCTCCTGATTCTGCTCCTGTATTCTTCTCTCTTATCCCGACTTGTGTTTAATGCTCCTGTCTCTGCTCCTGTACTCTTCTATCTTATCCTGACTTGTGTTCATTGTTCCTGTTTCTGCATTCTTTTCTCTTATCCTGAATTGTGTTCACTGCTCCTGTTTCCGCTCATGTATTTTTGTTTCTTATCCTGAACTGTGTTCAGTGCTCCTGTTTCTGCTCCTGTATTCTTCTATCTTACCTTGAATTGTGCTCAATGCTCCTGTCTTCGCTCCTGTATTCTTGTCTCTTATCCTGAATTTTGTTCACTGCTCCTGTATTCTACTCTCTTATCCTGAATTGTGTTCAATGCTCCTGTTTCCGCTCCTGTATTTTTCTGTATTATCCTGAATTGTGTTCAATGCTCCCGTCTCCGCTCCTGTATTCTTGTCTCTTATCCTCAATTGTGCTCAATGTTCCTGTTTCTGCTCCTGTATTCTTCTTTCTTATCCTGAATTGTGTTCAAAGATCCTGTTTCTGCTCCTGTATTCTTGTCTCTTATCCTGCCTTGTGTTCAATGCTCCTGTTTCCGCTCCTGTATTCTTGTCTCTTATCCTGAATTGTGTTAAATGCTCCTGTTTCCGCTCCTGTAATCTTCTCTCTTATCCTGAATTGTGTTCAATGCTCCTGTTTCCGCTAGAATATTCTTGTCTCTTATCCTGAGTTGTGTTCACTGCTCCTGTTTCTGCTCCTGTATTCTTCTCTCTTATCCTGAATTGTGTTCAATGCTCCTGCTTCCGCTCCTGTATTCTTGTCTCTTATCCTGAATTGTGTTCAATGCTCCAGTTTCCGCTCCTGTATTCTTGTCTCTTATCCTGAATTGTGTTCAATGCTCCTGTTTCTGCTCCTGTATTCTTGCCTCTTATCCTGAATTGTGTTCAATGCTCGTGTTTCTGCTGTCGTATTTTTGTCTCTTATCCTGAATTGTGTTCACTGCACATGTATTCATCTCCTGTATTCTTCTGTCTTATCCTGAATTGTGTTCATTGCTCGTGTCTCCGCTCCTGTATTCTTGTCTCTTATCCTGAATTGTGTGTAATGCTCCTGTTTCTGCTCCTGTATTCTTGTCTCTTATCCTGAATTGTATTCAATGCTCCTGTTTCTGCTCCTGTATTCTTCTGTCTTATCCTGAATTGTGTTCAATGCTCCTGCTTCTGCTCCTGTGCTCTTTACTCTTATCCTGCCTTGTGTTAAATGTTTCTGTCTCTGCTCCTGTATTCTTGTCTCTTATCCTGAATTGTGTTCACTGCTCCTGTATTCTTGTCTCTGATTCTGACTTGTGTTCAATGCTCCTGTTTCTGCCCCTGTATTCTTCTCTCTTATCCCAACTTGTGTTTAATGCTCCTGTTTCTGTTCCTGTATTCTTCTCTCTTATCCTGAATTGTGTTAACTGCTCCTGTTTCTGCAGCTGTATTCTTCTCTCTTATCTTGAATTGTGTTCACTGCTCCTGTTTCTGCTCCTGTATTCTTGTCTCTTATCCTGAATTGTGTTCAATGCTCCTGTTTCTGCTCCTGTATGCTTCTATCTTATCCTGAATTGTGTTCAATGCTCCTGTTTCCGCTCATGTACTTTTGTTTCTTATCCTGAATTGTGTTAACTGCTCCTGTTTCTGCTCCTGTATTCTTCTCTCTTATCCTAAATTGTGTTTAATGCTCCTGTTTCTGCTCCTGTATTCTTGTTTCTTATTCTGAATTGTGTTCACTGCTCCTGTTTCTGCTCCTGTATTCTTATCTCTTATCCTGATTTGTGTTCAATGCTCCTGTCTCTGCTCCTGTATTCTTCTATCTTATCCTGACTTGTGTTCATTGTTCCTGTTTCTGCTCCTGTATTCGTCTGTCTTATCCTGACTTGTGTTCATTGTTCCTGTTTCTGTCCCTGTATTCTTCTCTCTTATCCTGAATTGTGTTCACTGCTCCTGTTTCCGCTCATGTATTTTTGTTTTTATCCTGAATTGTGTTCAATGTTCCTGTTTCTGCTACTGCATTCTTCTTTCTTATCCTGAATTGTGTTCAATGCTCCTGTTTCTGCTCCCGTATTCTTTTCTCTTATCCTGAATTGTGTTCAATGCTCCCGTTTTCGCTCCTGCATTCTTGTCTCTTATACTGAATTGTGTTCAATGCTCCCTTTTTCGCTCCCGTATTCTTCTCTCTTATCCTGACTTGAGTCCAATGCTCCCGTTTCCGCTCCCGTATTCTTCTCTCTTATCCTGACTTGTGCTCAATGCTCCTGTTTCCGCTCTTGTATTCTACTCTCTTAGCCTGACTTGTGTTCAATGCTCCTGTTTCCACTCCTGTATTCTTCTCTCTTATCCTGACTTGTGTTCAATGCTCCTGTTTCCGCTCCTGTATTCTTCTTTCTTATCCTGAATTGTGTTCAATGCTCCTGTTTCCGCTCCTGTATTGTTCTCTCTTATCCTGACTTGTGTTCAATGCTCCTGTTTCCGCTCCTGTATTCTTCTCTCTTATCCTGACTTGTGTTCAATGCTCCTGTTTCCGCTCCTGTATTCTTCTTTCTAATCCTGAATTGTGTTCAATGCTCCTGTTTCCGCTCCTGTATTGTTCTCTCTTATCCTGAATTGTGTTCAATGCTCCTGTTTCTACTCTTGTATGCATCTATATGATCTTGAAAATGTGTTCAATGCTCCTGTTTCTGCTCCTGTATTCTTGTCTCTTATCCTCAATTGTGGTCAATGCTCCTGTTTCTGCTCCTGTATGCTTCGATCTTATCTTGAATTGTGTTAAATGTTTCTGTCTCTGCTCCTGTATTCTTGTCTCTTATCCTGAATTGTGTTCAATGCTCCTGTTTCTGTTTCTGCTCCTGTATTCTTGTCTTTTATCCTGAATTGTGTTCAATGTGCCTGTTTCCGCTCCCGTATTCTTGTCTCTTATCCTGAATTGTGTTCAATGCTCCCGTTTCCGCTCCTGCATTCTTGTCTCTTATCCTGAATTGTGTTCAATGCTCCCGTTTCCGCTCCCGTATTCTTCTCTCTTATCCTGACTTGTGTCCAATGCTCCCGTTTCCGCACCCGTATTCTTCTCTCTTATCCTGACTTGTGTTCAATGCTCCTGTTTCCGCTATTGTGTTCTACTCTCTTATCCTGACTTGTGTTCAATGCTCCTGTTTCCGCTCCTCTATTCTTCTCTCTTATCCTGACTTGTGTTCAATGCTCCTGTTTCCGCTCCTGTATTCTTCTTTCTTATCCTGAATTGTGTTCAATGCTCCTGTTTACGCTCCTGTATTCTTCTCTCTTATCCTGACTTGTGTTCAATGCTCCCGTTTCCGCTCCTGTATTCTTCTCTCTTATCCTGAATTGTGTTCATGCTACTGTTTCTACTCTTGTATGCTTCTATATTATCTTGAAATGTTTTCAATGCTCCTGTTTCTGCTCCTGTATTCTTGTCTCTTATCCTGAATTGTGTTCAATGCTCCTGTTTCTGCTCCTGTATTCTTCTATGTTATCTTGAATTGTGTTAAATGTTTCTGTCTCTGCTCCTGTATTCTTGTCTCTTATCCTGAATTGTGTTCAATGCTCCTGTTTCTGCTCCTGTATTCTTGTCTCTTATCCTGAATTGTGTTCAATGCTCCTGTTTCTGCTCCTGTATTCTTCTGTCTTATCCTGAACTGTATTCAATGCTTCTGTTTCCGCTCCTGTGTTCTTTACTCTTATCCTGCCTTGTGTTAAATGTTTCTGTCTCTGCTCCTGTATTCTTGTCTCTTATCCTGAATTGTGTTCACTACTCCTGTATTCTTGTTTCTTATCCTGAATTGTGTTCAATGCTCCTGTTTCTGTTCCTGTATTCTTGTCTCTTATCCTTATTTTGTGATCAACGCTCCTGTTTCTGCTCCTGTGTTCTTCTCTCTTATCCTAAATTGTGTTCAATGCTCCTGTTTCTGTTCCTGTATTCTTGTCTCTTATCCTTATTTTGTGATCAACGCTCCTGTTTCTGCTCCTGTGTTCTTCTCTCTTATCCTAAATTGTGTTCAATGCTCCTGTTTCTGCTCCTGTATTCTTGTCTCTTATCCTGAATTGTGTTCAATGCTCCCGTTTCCGCTCCTGCATTCTTGTCTCTTATCCTGAATTGTGTTCAATACTCCCGTTTCCGCTCCCGTATTCTTGTCTCTTATCCTGAATTGTGTTCAATGCTCCTGTTTCTGCTCCTGCATTTTTGTTTCTTATCCTGAATTGTGTTCAATGCTCCTGTTTCTGTTCCTGTATTCTTGTCTCTTATCCTTATTTTGTGATCAACGCTCCTGTTTCCGCTCCTGTGTTCTTCTCTCTTATCCTGAATTGTATTCAATGCTCCTGTTTCTGCTCCTGCATTCTTGTCTCTTATCCTGAATTGTGTTCAATGCTCCCGTTTCCGCTCCTGCATTCTTGTCTCTTATCCTGAATTGTGTTCAATGCTCCTGTTTCCGCTCCTGCATTCTTGTCTCTTATCCTGAATTGTGTTCAATGCTCCCGTTTCCGCTCCTGCATTCTTGTCTCTTATCCTGAATTGTGTTCAATGCTCCCATTTCCGCTCCCGTATTCTTGTCTCTTATCCTGAATTGTGTTCATTGCTCCCGTTTCCGCTCCCGTATTCTTGTCTCTTATCCTGAATTGTGTTCAATGCGCCTGTTTCTGCTCCCATATTCTTTTCTCTTATCCTGAATTGTGTTCAATGCTCCCGTTTCCGCTCCTGCATTCTTGTCTCTTATCCTGAATTGTGTTCAATGCTCCCATTTTCGCTCCCGTATTCTTCTCTCTTATCCTGACTTGAGTCCAATGCTACCGTTTCCGCTCCCGTATTCTTCTCTCTTATCCTGACTTGTGCTCAATGCTCCTGTTTCCGCTCTTGTATTCTACTCTCTTATCCTGACTTGTGTTCAATGCTCCTGTTTCCGCTCCTGTATTCTTCTTTCTTATCCTGAATTGTGTTCAATGCTCCTGTTTCCGCTCCTGTATTGTTCTCTCTTATCCTGACTTGTGTTCAATGCTCCTGTTTCCGCTCCTGTATCCTTCTCTCTTATCCTGAATTGTGTTCAATGCTCCTGTTTCTACTCTTGTATGCTTCTATATTATCTTGAATTGTGTTCAATGCTCCTGTTTCTGCTCCTGTATTCTTGTCTCTTATCCTCAATTGTGGACAATGCTCCTGTTTCTGCTCCTGTATGCTTCTATCTTATCTTGAATTGTGTTAAATGTTTCTGTCTCTGCTCCTGTATTCTTGTCTCTTATCCTGAATTGTGTTCAATGCTCCTGTTTCTGTTTCTGCTCCTGTATTCTTGTCTTTTATCCTGAATTGTGTTCAATGCTCCTGTTTCTGCTCCTGTATTCTTCTGTCTTATCCTGAACTGTATTCAATGCTTCTGTTTCCGCTCCTGTATTCTTTACTCTTATCCTGCCTTGTGTTAAATGTTTCTGTCTCTGCTCCTGTATTCTTGACTATTATCCTGAATTGTGTTCACCTCTCCTGTATTCTTGTCTCTTATTCTGACTTGTGTTCAATGCTCCTGTTTCTGCTCCTGTATTCTTCTCTCTTATCCCAACTTGTGTTTAATGCTCCTGTTTCTGTTGCCGTATTATTCTCTCTTATCCTGAATTGTGTTCAATGCTCCTGCTTCCGCTCCTGTGTTCTTTACCCTTATCCTGCCTTGTGTTAAATGTTTCTGTCTCTGCTCCTGTATTCTTGTCTCTTATCCTGAATTGTGTTCAATGCTCCTGTTTCTGTTTCTGCTCCTGTATTCTTCTCTCTTATCCTGAATTGTGTTCAATGCTCCTGTTTCTGCTCCTGTATTCTTCTGTCTTATCCTGAATTGTGTTCAATGCTCCTGTATTCTTGTCTCTTATTCTGACTTGTGTTCAATGCTCCTGTTTCTGCTCCTGTATTCTTCTATCTTATCCCAACTTATGTTTAATGCTCCTGTTCCTGAATTCTTCTCTCTTATTCTGAATTGTGTTCACTGCTCCTGTTTCTGCACCTGTATTCTTCTCTTTTATCTTGAATTGTGTTCACTGCTCCTGTTTCTGCTCCTGTATTCTTGTCTCTTATCCTGAATTGTGTTCAATGCTCCTGTTTCTGCTCCTGTATGCTTCTATCTTATCCTGAATTGTGTTCAATGCTCCTGTTTCCGCTCATGTATTTTTGTTTCTTATCCTGAATTGTGTTAACTGCTCCTGTTTCTGCTCTTGTATTCTTCTCTCTTATCCTGATTTGTGTTCAATGCTCCTGTCTCTGCTCCTGTATTCTTCTATCTTATCCTGACTTGTGTTCATTGTTCCTGTTTCTGCTCCTGTATTCTTCTGTCTTATCCTGACTTGTGTTCATTGTTCCTGTTTCTGCCCCTGTATTCTTCTCTCTTATCCTGAATTGTGTTCACTGCTCCTGTTTCCGCTCATGTCTTTTTGTTTCTTATCCTGAATTGTGTTCAATGCTCCTGTTTCTGCTCCTGCATTCTTCTTTCTTATCCTGAATTGTGTTCAATGCTCCTGTTTCTCCTCCTGTATTCTTGTCTCTTATCCTGAATTGTGTTCAATGCTCCTGTCTCTGCTTCTGTATTCTTGTTTCTTATCCTGAATTGTGTTCAATGCTCCTGTTTCTGCTCCTGTACTCTTCTATCTTACCTTGAATTGTGTTCAATGCTCCTGTCTCCGCTCCTGTATTCTTGTCTCTTATCCTGAATTGTGTTCACTGCTCCTGTATTCTTCTCTCTTATCCTGAAGTGTGTTCAATGCTCCTGTTTCCGCTACTGTATTCTTCTATCTTATCCTGAATTGTGTTCAATGCTCCTGTCTCTGCTCCTGTTTTCTTGTCTCTTACCCTCAATTGTGTTCAATGTTCCTGTTTCTGCTCCTGTATTCTTCTTTCTTATCCTGAATTGCGTTCAAATCTCCTGTTTCTGCTTCTGTATTCTTCTTTCTTATCCTGAATTGTGTTCACATCTCCTGTTTCTGCTTCTGTATTCTTCCTTCTTATCCTGAATTGTGTTCAATGCTCCTGTTTACGCTTGTGTATTCTTGTCTCTTATCCTGCCTTGTGTTCAATGTTCCTGTTTCTGCTCCTGTATTCTTGTCTCTTATCCTGAATTGTGTTCAATGCTCCTGTTTCCGCTCCTGTAATCTTCTCTCTTATTCTGATTTGTGTTCAATGCTCCTGTTTCTGCTCCTGTATTCTTGTCTCTTATCCTGAATTGTGTTCACTGCTCCTGTTTCTGCTCCTGTATTCTTGTCTCTTATCCTGAATTGTGTTCAATGCTCCTGTTTCTGCTCCCGTATTCTTGTCTGTTATCCTGAATTGTGTTCAATGCTCCTGTTTCTGCTCTTGTATTCTTGTCTCTTATCCTGAATTGTGTTCACTGCTCATGTATTTTGCTCCTGTATTCTTCTGTCTTATCCTGATTTGTGTTCAATGCTCCAGTTTCTGCTCCTGTATTCTTGTCTCTTATCCTCAATTGTGTTTAATGCTCCTGTTTCTGCTCCTGTATTCTTCTTTCTTATCCTAAATTGTGTTCACTGCTCCTGTTTCTGCTCCTGTATTCTTGTCTCTTATCCTGAATTGTGTTCAATGCTCCTGTTTTTGCTCCCGTATTCTTGTCTGTTATCCTGAATTGTGTTCAATGCTCCTGTTTCTGCTCTTGTATTCTTGTCTCTTATCCTGAATTGTGTTCACTGCTCATTTATTCTGCTCCTGTATTCTTCTGTCTTATCCTGACTTGTGTTCAATGCTCCAGTTTCTGCTCCTGTATTCTTGTCTCTTATACTCAATTGTGTTTAATGCTCCTGTTTCTGCTCCTGTATGCTTCTATCTTATCCTGAATTGTGTTCAATGCTCCTGTTTCCGCTCATGTATTTTTGTTTCTTATCCTGAATTGTGTTAACTGCTCCTGTTTCTGCTCTTGTATTCTTCTCTCTTATCCTGATTTGTGTTCAATGCTCCTGTCTCTGCTCCTGTATTCTTCTATCTTATCCTGACTTGTGTTCATTGTTCCTGTTTCTGCTCCTGTATTCTTCTGTCTTATCCTGACTTGTGTTCATTGTTCCTGTTTCTGCCCCTGTATTCTTCTCTCTTATCCTGAATTGTGTTCACTGCTCCTGTTTCCGCTCATGTCTTTTTATTTCTTATCCTGAATTGTGTTCAATGCTCCTGTTTCTGCTCCTGCATTCTTCTTTCTTATCCTGAATTGTGTTCAATGCTCCTGTCTCTGCTTCTGTATTCTTGTTTCTTATCCTGAATTGTGTTCAATGCTCCTGTTTCTGCTCCTGTACTCTTCTATCTTACCTTGAATTGTGTTCAATGCTCCTGTCTCCGCTCCTGTATTCTTGTCTCTTATCCTGAATTGTGTTCACTGCTCCTGTATTCTTCTCTCTTATCCTGAAGTGTGTTCAATGCTCCTGTTTCCGCTACTGTATTCTTCTATCTTATCCTGAATTGTGTTCAATGCTCCTGTCTCTGCTCCTGTATTCTTCTCTCTTATCCTGAAGTGTGTTCAATGCTCCTGTTTCCGCTACTGTATTCTTCTATCTTATCCTGAATTGTGTTCAATGCTCCTGTCTCTGCTCCTGTATTCTTGTCTCTTACCCTCAATTGTGTTCAATATTCCTGTTTCTGCTTCTGTATTCTTCTTTCTTATCCTGAATTGTGTTCAAATCTCCTGTTTCTGCTTCTGTATTCTTCTTTCTTATCCTGAATTGTGTTCACATCTCCTGTTTCTGCTTCTGTATTCTTCCTTCTCAGCCTGAATTGTGTTCAATGCTCCTGTTTACGCTTGTGTATTCTTGTCTCTTATCCTGCCTTGTGTTCAATGTTCCTGTTTCTGCTCCTGTATTCTTGTCTCTTATCCTGAATTGTGTTCAATGCTCCTGTTTCCGCTCCTGTAATCTTCTCTCTTATTCTGATTTGTGTTCAATGCTCCTGTTTCTGCTCCTGTATTCTTGTCTCTTATCCTGAATTGTGTTCACTGCTCCTGTTTCTGCTCCTGTATTCTTGTCTCTTATCCTGAATTGTGTTCAATGCTCCTGTTTCTGCTCCCGTATTCTTGTCTGTTATCCTGAATTGTGTTCAATGCTCCTGTTTCTGCTCTTGTATTCTTGTCTCTTATCCTGAATTGTGTTCACTGCTCATGTATTTTGCTCCTGTATTCTTCTGTCTTATCCTGATTTGTGTTCAATGCTCCAGTTTCTGCTCCTGTATTCTTGTCTCTTATCCTCAATTCTGTTTAATGCTCCTGTTTCTGCTCCTGTATTCTTCTTTCTTATCCTGAATTGTGTTCATTGTTCCTGTTTCTGCCCCTGTATTCTTCTCTCTTATCCTGAATTGTGTTCACTGCTCCTGTTTCCGCTCATGTCTTTTTATTTCTTATCCTGAATTGTGTTCAATGCTCCTGTTTCTGCTCCCGTATGCTCCTGTTTCTGCTCCTGTATTCTTGTCTCTTATACTCAATTGTGTTTAATGCTCCTGTTTCTGCTCCTGTATTCTTCTTTCTTATCCTGAATTATGTTCAATACTCCTGTTTCCGCTCCTGTATTCTTGTCTCTTATACTGACTTGTGGTCAATGCTCCTGTTTCCGCTCCTGTATTCTTGTGTCTTATCCTGACTTGTGTTCAATGCTCCTTTTCCGTTCCTGTATTCTTCTTTCTTATCCTGAATTGTGTTCAATGCTCCTGTTTCTGCTCCTGTATTCTTCTCTCTTATCCTGAATTGTGTTCAATGCTCCTGTTTCTACTCTTGTATGCTTCTTTCTTATCTTGAATTGTGTTCATTGTTCCTGTTTCTGCTCCGGTATTCTTCTCTCTCATCCTGAACTGTATTCAATGCTCCTGTTTCCGCTCCTGTATTCTTGTCTCTTATCCTGCCTTGTGTTCAATGTTCCTGTCTCTGCTCCTGTATTCTTGTCTCTTATCCTGAATTGTGTTCACTGCTCCTGTCTCTGCTCCTGTAAGCTTCTTTCTTATCCTGAATTGTGTTCAAATCTCCTGTTTCTGCTTCTGTATTCTTCTTTCTTATCCTGAATTGTGTTCACATCTCCTGTTTCTGCTTCTGTATTCTTCCTTCTTATCCTGAATTGTGTTCAATGCTCCTGTTTACGCTTGTGTATTCTTGTCTCTTATCCTGCCTTGTGTTCAATGTTCCTGTTTCTGCTCCTGTATTCTTGTCTCTTATCCTGAATTGTGTTCAATGCTCCTGTTTCCGCTCCTGTAATCTTCTCTCTTATTCTGATTTGTGTTCAATGCTCCTGTTTCTGCTCCTGTATTCTTGTCTCTTATCCTGAATTGTGTTCACTGCTCCTGTTTCTGCTCCTGTATTCTTGTCTCTTATCCTGAATTGTGTTCAATGCTCCTGTTTCTGCTCCCGTATTCTTGTCTGTTATCCTGAATTGTGTTCAATGCTCCTGTTTCTGCTCTTGTATTCTTGTCTCTTATCCTGAATTGTGTTCACTGCTCATGTATTTTGCTCCTGTATTCTTCTGTCTTATCCTGATTTGTGTTCAATGCTCCAGTTTCTGCTCCTGTATTCTTGTCTCTTATCCTCAATTGTGTTTAATGCTCCTGTTTCTGCTCCTGTATTCTTCTTTCTTATCCTGAATTGTGTTCACTGCTCCTGTTTCTGCTCCTGTATTCTTGTCTCTTATCCTGAATTGTGTTCAATGCTCCTGTTTTTGCTCCCGTATTCTTGTCTGTTATCCTGAATTGTGTTAACTGCTCCTGTTTCTGCAGCTGTATTCTTCTCTCTTATCTTGAATTGTGTTCACTGCTCCTGTTTCTGCTCCTGTATTCTTGTCTCTTATCCTGAATTGTGTTCAATGCTCCTGTTTCTGCTCCTGTATTCTTGTCTCTTATCCTGAATTGTGTTCAATGCTCCTGTTTCTGCACCTGTATTCTTGTCTCTTATCCTGAATTGTGTTCAATGCTCCTGTTTCTGCTCCTGTATGCTTCTATCTTTCCTGAATTGTGTTCAATGCTCCTGTTTCCGCTCCTGTATTCTTCTGTCTTATCCTGAATTGTGTTCAATGCTCCTGTCTCTGCTCCTGTATTCTTCTATCTTATCCTGACTTGTGTTCATTGTTCCTGTTTCTGCTCCTGTATTCTTCTGTCTTATCCTGACTTGTGTTCATTGTTCCTGTTTCTGCCCCTGTATTCTTCTCTCTTATCCTGAATTGTGTTCACTGCTCCTGTTTCCGCTCATGTCTTTTTGTTTCTTATCCTGAATTGTGTTCAATGCTCCTGTTTCTGCTCCTGCATTCTTCTTTCTTATCCTGAATTGTGTTCAATGCTCCTGTTTCTCCTCCTGTATTCTTGTCTCTTATCCTGAATTGTGTTCAATGCTCCTGTCTCTGCTTCTGTATTCTTGTTTCTTATCCTGAATTGTGTTCAATGCTCCTGTTTCTGCTCCTGTACTCTTCTATCTTACCTTGAATTGTGTTCAATGCTCCTGTCTCCGCTCCTGTATTCTTGTCTCTTATCCTGAATTGTGTTCACTGCTCCTGTATTCTTCTCTCTTATCCTGAAGTGTGTTCAATGCTCCTGTTTCCGCTACTGTATTCTTGTCTCTTACCCTCAATTGTGTTCAATGTTCCTGTTTCTGCTCCTGTATTCTTCTTTCTTATCCTGAATTGTGTTCAAATCTCCTGTTTCTGCTTCTGTATTCTTCTTTCTTATCCTGAATTGTGTTCACATCTCCTGTTTCTGCTTCTGTATTCTTCCTTCTTAGCCTGAATTGTGTTCAATGCTCCTGTTTACGCTTGTGTATTCTTGTCTCTTATCCTGCCTTGTGTTCAATGTTCCTGTTTCTGCTCCTGTATTCTTGTCTCTTATCCTGAATTGTGTTCAATGCTCCTGTTTCCGCTCCTGTAATCTTCTCTCTTATTCTGATTTGTGTTCAATGCTCCTGTTTCTGCTCCTGTATTCTTGTCTCTTATCCTGAATTGTGTTCACTGCTCCTGTTTCTGCTCCTGTATTCTTGTCTCTTATCCTGAATTGTGTTCAATGCTCCTGTTTCTGCTCCCGTATTCTTGTCTGTTATCCTGAATTGTGTTCAATGCTCCTGTTTCTGCTCTTGTATTCTTGTCTCTTATCCTGAATTGTGTTCACTGCTCATGTATTTTGCTCCTGTATTCTTCTGTCTTATCCTGATTTGTGTTCAATGCTCCAGTTTCTGCTCCTGTATTCTTGTCTCTTATCCTCAATTCTGTTTAATGCTCCTGTTTCTGCTCCTGTATTCTTCTTTCTTATCCTGAATTGTGTTCACTGCTCCTGTTTCTGCTCCTGTATTCTTGTCTCTTATCCTGAATTGTGTTCAATGCTCCTGTTTCTGCTCCCGTATTCTTGTCTGTTATCCTGAATTGTGTTCAATGCTCCTGTTTCTGCTCTTGTATTCTTGTCTCTTATCCTGAATTGTGTTCACTGCTCATTTATTCTGCTCCTGTATTCTTCTGTCTTATCCTGACTTGTGTTCAATGCTCCAGTTTCTGCTCCTGTATTCTTGTCTCTTATACTCAATTGTGTTTAATGCTCCTGTTTCTGCTCCTGTATTCTTCTTTCTTATCCTGAATTATGTTCAATACTCCTGTTTCCGCTCCTGTATTCTTGTCTCTTATACTGACTTGTGGTCAATGCTCCTGTTTCCGCTCCTGTATTCTTGTGTCTTATCCTGACTTGTGTTCAATGCTCCTTTTCCGTTCCTGTATTCTTCTTTCTTATCCTGAATTGTGTTCAATGCTCCTGTTTCTGCTCCTGTATTCTTCTCTCTTATCCTGAATTGTGTTCAATGCTCCTGTTTCTACTCTTGTATGCTTCTTTCTTATCTTGAATTGTGTTCATTGTTCCTGTTTCTGCTCCGGTATTCTTCTCTCTCATCCTGAACTGTATTCAATGCTCCTGTTTCCGCTCCTGTATTCTTGTCTCTTATCCTGCCTTGTGTTCAATGTTCCTGTCTCTGCTCCTGTATTCTTGTCTCTTATCCTGAATTGTGTTCACTGCTCCTGTTTCTGCTCCTGTAAGCTTCTATCTTATCTTGAATTGTGTTCACTGCTCCTGTTTCTGTTCCTGTATTCTTGTCTCATACCCTTATTTTGTGATCAACGCTCCTGTATTCTGTTCCTATTTTCTTCTCTCTAATTCTGTCTTATGTCCACTGCTCCTGTTTCTGCTCCTGTATTCTTGTCTCTTATCCTGACTTGTGTTCAATGCTCCTGTTTCTGCTCCTGTATTTTTCTCTCTTATCCTGAATTGTGTTCACTGCTCCTGTTTCTGCTCCTGTATTCTTCTCTCTTATCCTGAATTGTGTTCACTGCTCCGGTTTCTGCTCCTGTATTCTTCTCTGTTATCCTGAATTGTGTTCAATGCGCCTGTTTCTGCTCATGTATTTTTGTTTCTTATCCTGAATTGTGTTAACTAGTCCTGATTCTGCTGCTGTATTCTTCTCTCTTATCCCGACTTGTGTTTAATGCTCCTGTCTCTGCTCCTATACTCTTCTATCTTATCCTGACTTGTGTTCATTGTTCCTGTTTCTGCTCCTGGATTCTTCTGTCTTATCCTGACTTGTGTTCATGTTCCTGTTTCTGCATTCTTTTCTCTTATCCTGAATTGTGTTCACTGCTCCTGTTTCCGCTCATATATTTTTGTTTTTTATCCTGAATTGTGTTCAGTGCTCCTGTTTCTGCTCCTGTATTCTTCTATCTTACCTTGAATTGTGTTCAATGCTCCTGTCTTCGCTCCTGTATTCTTGTCTCTTATCCTGAATTTTGTTCACTGCTCCTGTATTCTTCTCTCTTATCCTGAATTGTGTTCAATGCTCCTGTTTCCGCTCCTGTATTTTTCTGTCTTATCCTGAATTGTGTTCAATGCTCCCGTCTCCGCTCCTGTATTCTTGTCTCTTATCCTCAATTGTGCTCAATGTTCCTGTTTCTGCTCCTGTATTCTTCTTTCTTATCCTGAATTGTGTTCAAAGATCCTGTTTCTGCTCCTGTATTCTTGTCTCTTATCCTGCCTTGTGTTCAATGCTCCTGTTTCCGCTCCTGTATTCTTGTCTCTTATCCTGAATTGTGTTAAATGCTCCTGTTTCCGCTCCTGTAATCTTCTCTCTTATCCTGAATTGTGTTCAATGCTCCTGTTTCCGCTACGGTATTCTTGTCTCTTATCCTGAGTTGTGTTCACTGCTCCTGTTTCTGCTCCTGTATTCTTCTCTCTTATCCTGAATTGTGTTCAATGCTCCTGTTTCCGCTCCTGTATTCTTGTCTCTTATCCTGAATTGTGTTCAATGCTCCTGTTTCTGCTCCTGTATTCTTGTCTCTTATCCTGAATTGTGTTCAATGCTCCTGTTTCTGCTGTTGTATTTTTTGTCTCTTATCCTGAATTGTGTTCACTGCACATGTATTCATCTCCTGTATTCTTCTGTCTTATCCTGAATTGTGTTCAATGCTCGTGTCTCCGCTCCTGTATTCTTTTCTCTTATCCTGAATTGTGTGTAATGCTCCTGTTTCTGCTCCTGTAATCTTCTCTCTTATCCTGAATTGTGTTCAATGCTCCCGTTTCCGCTCCTGCATTCTTGTCTCTTATCCTGAATTGTGTTCAATGCTCCCATTTTCGTTCCCGTATTCTTCTCTCTTATCCTGACTTGAGTCCAATGCTCCCGTTTCCGCTCCCGTATTCTTCTCTCTTATCCTGACTTGTGCTCAATGCTCCTGTTTCCGCTCTTGTATTCTACTCTCTTATCCTGACTTGTGTTCAATGCTCCTGTTTCCGCTCCTGTATTCTTCTTTCTTATCCTGAATTGTGTTCAATGCTCCTGTTTCCGCTCCTGTATTGTTCTCTCTTATCCTGACTTGTGTTCAATGCTCCTGTTTCCGCTCCTGTATTCTTCTCTCTTATCCTGAATTGTGTTCAATGCTCCTGTTTCTACTCTTGTATGCTTCTATATTATCTTGAATTGTGTTCAATGCTCCTGTTTCTGCTCCTGTATTCTTGTCTCTTATCCTCAATTGTGGTCAATGCTCCTGTTTCTGCTCCTGTATGCTTCTATCTTATCTTGAATTATGTTAAATGTTTCTGTCTCTGCTCCTGTATTCTTGTCTCTTATCCTGAATTGTGTTCAATGCTCCTGTTTCAGTTTCTGCTCCTGTATTCTTGTCTTTTATCCTGAATTGTGTTCAATGCTCCTGTTTCTGCTCCTGTATTCTTCTGTCTTATCCTGAACTGTATTCAATGCTTCGGTTTCCGCTCCTGTATTCTTTACTCTTATCCTGCCTTGTGTTAAATGTTTCTGTCTCTGCTCCTGTATTCTTGACTCTTATCCTGAATTGTGTTCAATGCTCCTGTTTCTGCTCCTGTATTCTTCTCTCTTATCCCAACTTGTGTTTAATGGTCCTGTTTCTGTTGCCGTATTATTTTCTCTTATCCTGAATTGTGTTCAATGCTCCTGCTTCCGCTCCTGTGTTCTTTACCCTTATCCTGCCTTGTGTTAAATGTTTCTGTCTCTGCTCCTGTATTCTTGTCTCTTATCCTGAATTGTGTTCAATGCTCCTGTTTCTGTTTCTGCTCCTGTATTCTTGTCTCTTATCCTGAATTGTGTTCGATGCTCCTGTTTCTGCTCCTGTATTCTTCTGTCTTATCCTGAATTGTGTTCAATGCTCCTGTATTCTTGTCTCTTATTCTGACTTGTGTTCAATGCTCCTGTTTCTGCTCCTGTATTCTTCTATCTTATCCCAACTTGTATTTAATGCTCCTGTTTCTGTTCCTGTATTCTTCTCTCTTATCCTGAATTGTGTTCACTGCTCCTGTTTCTGCACCTGTATTCTTCTCTTTTATCTTGAATTGTGTTCACTGCTCCTGTTTCTGCTCCTGTATTCTTGTCTCTTATCCTGAATTGTGTTCAATGCTCATGTTTCTGCTCCTGTATTCTTGTCTCTTATCCTGAATTGTGTTCACTGCTCCTGTTTCTGCTCATGTATTCTTGTCTCTTATCCTGACTTGTGTTCATTGTTCCTGTTTCTGCTCCTGTATTCTTCTGTCTTATCCTGACTTGTGTTCATTGTTCCTGTTTCTGCCCCTGTATTCTTCTCTCTTATCCTGAATTGTGTTAAATGCTCCTGTTTCCGCTCCTGTAATCTTCTCTCTTATCCTGAATTGTGTTCAATGCTCCTGTTTCCGCTACAGTATTCTTGTCTCTTATCCTGAGTTGTGTTCACTGCTCCTGTTTCTGCTCCTGTATTCTTCTCTCTTATCCTGAATTGTGTTCAATGCTCCTGTTTCCGCTCCTGTATTCTTGTCTCTTATCCTGAATTGTGTTCAATGCTCCTGTTTCCGCTCCTGTATTCTTGTCTCATCCTGAATTGTGTTCAATTCTCCTGTTTCTGCTCCTGTATTTTTGTCTCTTATCCTGAATTGTGTTCAATGCTCCTGTTTCTGCTGTTGTATTTTTGTCTCTTATCCTGAATTGTGTTCACTGCACATGTATTCATCTCCTGTATTCTTCTGTCTTATCCTGAATTGTGTTCAATGCTCGTGTTTCTGTTTCTGCTCCTGTATTCTTGTCTCTTATCCTGAATTGTATTCAATGCTCCTGTTTCTGCTCCTGTATTCTTCTGTCTTATCCTGAATTGTGTTCAATGCTCCTGCTTCCGCTCCTGTGTTCTTTACTCTTATCCTGCCTTGTGTCAAATGTTTCTGTCTCTGCTCCTGTATTCTTGTCTCTTATCCTGAATTGTGTTCACTGCTCCTGTATTCTTGTCTCTTATTCTGACTTGTGTTCAATGCTCCTGTTTCTGCTCCTGTATTCTTCTCTCTTATCCCAACTTGTGTTTAATGCTCCTGTTTCTGTTCCTGTATTCTTCTCTCTTATCCTGAATTGTGTTCACTGCTCCTGTTTCTGCAGCTGTAATCTTCTCTCTTATCTTGAATTGTGTTCACTGCTCCTGTTTCTGCTCCTGTATTCTTGTCTCTTATCCTGAATTGTGTTCAATGCTCCTGTTTCTGCTCTTGTATTCTTGTCTCTTATCCTGAATTGTGTTCAATGCTCCTGTTTCTGCTCCTGTATGCTTCTATCTTATCCTGAATTGTGTTCAATGCTCCTGTTTCCGCTCATGTATTTTTGTTTCTTATCCTGAATTGTGTTAACTGCTCCTGTTTCTGCTCCTGTATTCTTCTCTCTTATCCTGATTTGTGTTCAATGCTCCTGTCTCTGCTCCTGTATTCTTCTATCTTATCCTGACTTGTGTTCATTGTTCTTGTTTCTGCTCCTGTATTCTTCTGTCTTATCCTGACTTGTGTTCATTGTTCCTGTTTCTGCCCCTGTATTCTTCTCTCTTATCCTGAATTGTGTTCACTGCTCCTGTTTCCGCTCATGTCTTTTTGTTTCTTATCCTGAATTGTGTTCAATGCTCCTGTTTCTGCTCCTGCATTCTTCTTTCTTATCCTGAATTGTGTTCAATGCTCCTGTTTCTCCTCCTGTATTCTTGTCTCTTATCCTGAATTGTGTTCAATGCTCCTGTCTCTGCTTCTGTATTCTTGTTTCTTATCCTGACTTGTGTTCAATGCTCCTTTTCCGTTCCTGTATTCTTCTCTCTTATCCTGAATTGTGTTCAATGCTCCTGTTTCCGCTCCTGTATTCTTCTTTCTTATCCTGAATTGTGTTCAATGCTCCTGTTTCTGCTCCTGTATTCTTGTCTCTTATCCTGAATTGTGTTCACTGCTCCTGTTTCTGCTCATGTATTCTTGTCTCTTATCCTGAATTGTGTTCAATGCTCCTGTCTCTGCTCCTGTATTCTTCTATCTTATCCTGACTTGTGTTCATTGTTCCTGTTTCTGCTCCTGTATTCTTCTGTCTTATCCTGACTTGTGTTCATTGTTCCTGTTTCTGCCCCTGTATTCTTCTCTCTTATCCTGAATTGTGTTAAATGCTCCTGTTTCCGCTCCTGTAATCTTCTCTCTTATCCTGAATTGTGTTCAATGCTCCTGTTTCCGCTACAGTATTCTTGTCTCTTATCCTGAGTTGTGTTCACTGCTCCTGTTTCTGCTCCTGTATTCTTCTCTCTTATCCTGAATTGTGTTCAATGCTCCTGTTTCCGCTCCTGTATTCTTGTCTCTTATCCTGAATTGTGTTCAATGCTCCTGTTTCCGCTCCTGTATTCTTGTCTCATCCTGAATTGTGTTCAATTCTCCTGTTTCTGCTCCTGTATTCTTGTCTCTTATCCTGAATTGTGTTCAATGCTCCTGTTTCTGCTGTTGTATTTTTGTCTCTTATCCTGAATTGTGTTCACTGCACATGTATTCATCTCCTGTATTCTTCTGTCTTATCCTGAATTGTGTTCAATGCTCGTGTTTCTGTTTCTGCTCCTGTATTCTTGTCTCTTATCCTGAATTGTATTCAATGCTCCTGTTTCTGCTCCTGTATTCTTCTGTCTTATCCTGAATTGTGTTCAATGCTCCTGCTTCCGCTCCTGTGTTCTTTACTCTTATCCTGCCTTGTGTCAAATGTTTCTGTCTCTGCTCCTGTATTCTTGTCTCTTATCCTGAATTGTGTTCACTGCTCCTGTATTCTTGTCTCTTATTCTGACTTGTGTTCAATGCTCCTGTATTCTTCTCTCTTATCCCAACTTGTGTTTAATGCTCCTGTTTCTGTTCCTGTATTCTTCTCTCTTATCCTGAATTGTGTTCACTGCTCCTGTTTCTGCAGCTGTATTCTTCTCTCTTATCTTGAATTGTGTTCACTGCTCCTGTTTCTGCTCCTGTATTCTTGTCTCTTATCCTGAATTGTGTTCAATGCTCCTGTTTCTGCTCCTGTATTCTTGTCTCTTATCCTGAATTGTGTTCAATGCTCCTGTTTCTGCTCCTGTATGCTTCTATCTTATCCTGAATTGTGTTCAATGCTCCTGTTTCTGCTCATGTATTTTTGTTTCTTATCCTGAATTGTGTTAACTGCTCCTGTTTCTGCTCCTGTATTCTTCTCTCTTATCCTGATTTGTGTTCAATGCTCCTGTCTCTGCTCCTGTATTCTTCTATCTTATCCTGACTTGTGTTCATTGTTCTTGTTTCTGCTCCTGTATTCTTCTGTCTTATCCTGACTTGTGTTCATTGTTCCTGTTTCTGCCCCTGTATTCTTCTCTCTTGTCCTGAATTGTGTTCACTGCTCCTGTTTCCGCTCATGTCTTTTTGTTTCTTATCCTGAATTGTGTTCAATGCTCCTGTTTCTGCTCCTGCATTCTTCTTTCTTATCCTGAATTGTGTTCAATGCTCCTGTTTCTCCTCCTGTATTCTTGTCTCTTATCCTGAATTGTGTTCAATGCTCCTGTCTCTGCTTCTGTATTCTTGTTTCTTATCCTGACTTGTGTTCAATGCTCCTTTTCCGTTCCTGTATTCTTCTCTCTTATCCTGAATTGTGTTCAATGCTCCTGTTTCTGCTCCTGTATTCTTCTCTCTTATCCTGAATTGTGTTCAATGCTCCTGTTTCTACTCTTGTATGCTTCTTTCTTATCTTGAATTGTGTTCATTGTTCCTGTTTCTGCTCCGGTATTCTTCTCTCTCATCCTGAACTGTATTCAATGCTCCTGTTTCCGCTCCTGTATTCTTGTCTCTTATCCTGCCTTGTGTTCAATGTTCCTGTCTCTGCTCCTGTATTCTTGTCTCTTATCCTGAATTGTGTTCACTGCTCCTGTTTCTGCTCCTGTATGCTTCTATCTTATCTTGAATTGTGTTCACTGCTCCTACTTCTGTTCCTGTATTCTTGGCTCATATCCTTATTTTGTGATCAACGCTCCTGTATTCTGTTCCTATTTTCTTCTCTCTAATTCTGTCTTGTGTTCACTGCTCCTGTTTCTGCTCCTGTATTCTTGTCTCTTATCCTGACTTGTGTTCAATGCTCCTGTTTCTGCTCCTGTATTCTTCTCTCTTATCCTGAATTGTGTTCACTGCTCCTGTTTCTGCTCCTGTATTCTTCTCTCTTATCCTGAATTGTGTTCACTGCTCCGGTTTCTGCTCCTGTATTCTTCTCTGTTATCCTGAATTGTGTTCAATGCGCCTGTTTCTGCTCATGTATTTTTGTTTCTTATCCTGAATTGTGTTAACTGCTCCTGATTCTGCTGCTGTATTCTTCTCTCTTATCCCGACTTGTGTTTAATGCTCCTGTCTCTGCTCCTGTACTCTTCTATCTTATCCTGACTTGTGTTCATTGTTCCTGTTTCTGCATTCTTTTCTCTTATCCTGAATTGTGTTCACTGCTCCTGTTTCCGATCATGTATTTTTGTTTCTTATCCTCAATTGTGTTCAAAGATCCTGTTTCTGCTCCTGTATTATTGTCTCTTATCCTGCCTTGTGTTCAATGCTCCTGTTTCCGCTCCTGTATTCTTGTCTCTTATCCTGAATTGTGTTAAATGCTCCTGTTTCCGCTCCTGTAATCTTCTCTCTTATCCTGAATTGTGTTCAATGCTCCTGTTTCCGCTACGGTATTCTTGTCTCTTATCCTGAGTTGTGTTCACTGCTCCTGTTTCTGCTCCTGTCTTCTTCTCTCTTATCCTGAATTGTGTTCAATGCTCCTGTTTCCGCTCCTGTATTCTTGTCTCTTATCCTGAATTGTGTTCAATGCTCCTGTTTCTGCTCCTGTATTCTTGTCTCTTATCCTGAATTGTGTTCAATGCTCCTGTTTCTGCTATTGTATTTTTGTCTCTTATCCTGAATTGTGTTCACTGCACATGTATTCATCTCCTGTATTCTTCTGTCTTATCCTGAATTGTGTTCAATGCTCGTGTCTCCGCTCCTGTATTCTTTTCTCTTATCCTGAATTGTGTGTAATGCTCCTGTTTCTGCTCCTGTAATCTTCTCTCTTATCCTGAATTGTGTTCAATGCTCCCGTTTCCGCTCCTGCATTCTTGTCTCTTATCCTGAATTGTGTTCAATGCTCCCATTTTCGCTCCCGTATTCTTCTCTCTTATCCTGACTTGAGTCCAATGCTCCCGTTTCCGCTCCCGTATTCTTCTCTCTTATCCTGACTTGTGCTCAATGCTCCTGTTTCCGCTCTTGTATTCTACTCTCTTATCCTGACTTGTGTTCAATGCTCCTGTTTCCGCTCCTGTATTCTTCTTTCTTATCCTGAATTGTGTTCAATGCTCCTGTTTCCGCTCCTGTATTGTTCTCTCTTATCCTGACTTGTGTTCAATGCTCCTGTTTCCGCTCCTGTATTCTTCTCTCTTATCCTGAATTGTGTTCAATGCTCCTGTTTCTACTCTTGTATGCTTCTATATTATCTTGAATTGTGTTCAATGCTCCTGTTTCTGCTCCTGTATTCTTGTCTCTTATCCTCAATTGTGGTCAATGCTCCTGTTTCTGCTCCTGTATGCTTCTATCATCTCTTGAATTGTGTTAAATGTTTCTGTCTCTGCTCCTGTATTCTTGTCTCTTATCCTGAATTGTGTTCAATGCTCCTGTTTCTGTTTCTGCTCCTGTATTCTTGTCTTTTATCCGGAATTGTGTTCAATGCTCCTGTTTCTGCTCCTGTATTCTTCTGTCTTATCCTGAACTGTATTCAATTCTTCGGTTTCCGCTCCTGTATTCTTTACTCTTATCCTGCCTTGTGTTAAATGTTTCTGTCTCTGCTCCTGTATTCTTGACTCTTATCCTGAATTGTGTTCAATGCTCCTGTTTCTGCTCCTGTATTCTTCTCTCTTATCCCAACTTGTGTTTAATGGTCCTGTTTCTGTTGCCGTATTATTCTCTCTTATCCTGAATTGTGTTCAATGCTCCTGCTTCCGCTCCTATGTTCTTTACCCTTATCCTGCCTTGTGTTAAATGTTTCTGTCTCTGCTCCTGTATTCTTGTCTCTTATCCTGAATTGTGTTCAATGCTCCTGTTTCTGTTTCTGCTCCTGTATTCTTGTCTCTTATCCTGAATTGCGTTCAATGCTCCTGTTTCTGCTCCTGTATTCTTCTGTCTTATCCTGAATTTTGTTCAATGCTCCTGTATTCTTGTCTCTTATTCTGACTTGTGTTCAATGCTCCTGTTTCTGCTCCTGTATTCTTCTATCTTATCCCAACTTGTATTTAATGCTCCTGTTTCTGTTCCTGTATTCTTCTCTCTTATCCTGAATTGTGTTCACTGCTCCTGTTTCTGCACCTGTATTCTTCTCTTTTATCTTGAATTGTGTTCACTGCTCCTGTTTCTGCTCCTGTATTCTTGTCTCTTATCCTGAATTGTGTTCAATGCTCATGTTTCTGCTCCTGTATTCTTGTCTCTTATCCTGAATTGTGTTCACTGCTCCTGTTTCTGCTCATGTATTCTTGTCTCTTATCCTGAATTGTGTTCAATGCTCCTGTCTCTGCTCCTGTATTCTTCTATCTTATCCTGACTTGTGTTCATTGTTCCTGTTTCTGCTCCTGTATTCTTCTGTCTTATCCTGACTTGTGTTCATTGTTCCTGTTTCTGCCCCTGTATTCTTCTCTCTTATCCTGAATTGTGTTAAATGCTCCTGTTTCCGCTCCTGTAATCTTCTCTCTTATCCTGAATTGTGTTCAATGCTCCTGTTTCCGCTACAGTATTCTTGTCTCTTATCCTGAGTTGTGTTCACTGCTCCTGTTTCTGCTCCTGTATTCTTCTCTCTTATCCTGAATTGTGTTCAATGCTCCTGTTTCCGCTCCTGTATTCTTGTCTCTTATCCTGAATTGTGTTCAATGCTCCTGTTTCCGCTCCTGTATTCTTGTCTCATCCTGAATTGTGTTCAATTCTCCTGTTTCTGCTCCTGTATTTTTGTCTCTTATCCTGAATTGTGTTCAATGCTCCTGTTTCTGCTGTTGTATTTTTGTCTCTTATCCTGAATTGTGTTCACTGCACATGTATTCATCTCCTGTATTCTTCTGTCTTATCCTGAATTGTGTTCAATGCTCGTGTTTCTGTTTCTGCTCCTGTATTCTTGTCTCTTATCCTGAATTGTATTCAATGCTCCTGTTTCTGCTCCTGTATTCTTCTGTCTTATCCTGAATTGTGTTCAATGCTCCTGCTTCCGCTCCTGTGTTCTTTACTCTTATCCTGCCTTGTGTCAAATGTTTCTGTCTCTGCTCCTGTATTCTTGTCTCTTATCCTGAATTGTGTTCACTGCTCCTGTATTCTTGTCTCTTATTCTGACTTGTGTTCAATGCTCCTGTTTCTGCTCCTGTATTCTTCTCTATTATCCCAACTTGTGTTTAATGCTCCTGTTTCTGTTCCTGTATTCTTCTCTCTTATCCTGAATTGTGTTCACTGCTCCTGTTTCTGCAGCTGTATTCTTCTCTCTTATCTTGAATTGTGTTCACTGCTCCTGTTTCTGCTCCTGTATTCTTGTCTCTTATCCTGAATTGTGTTCAATGCTCCTGTTTCTGCTCCTGTATTCTTGTCTCTTATCCTGAATTGTGTTCAATGCTCCTGTTTCTGCTCCTGTATGCTTCTATCTTATCCTGAATTGTGTTCAATGCTCCTGTTTCCGCTCATGTATTTTTGTTTCTTATCCTGAATTGTGTTAACTGCTCCTGTTTCTGCTCCTGTATTCTTCTCTCTTATCCTGATTTGTGTTCAATGCTCCTGTCTCTGCTCCTTTATTCTTCTATCTTATCCTGACTTGTGTTCATTGTTCTTGTTTCTGCTCCTGTATTCTTCTGTCTTATCCTGACTTGTGTTCATTGTTCCTGTTTCTGCCCCTGTATTCTTCTCTCTTATCCTGAATTGTGTTCACTGCTCCTGTTTCCGCTCATGTCTTTTTGTTTCTTATCCTGAATTGTGTTCAATGCTCCTGTTTCTGCTCCTGCATTCTTCTTTCTTATCCTGAATTGTGTTCAATGCTCCTGTTTCTCCTCCTGTATTCTTGTCTCTTATCCTGAATTGTGTTCAATGCTCCTGTCTCTGCTTCTGTATTCTTGTTTCTTATCCTGACTTGTGTTCAATGCTCCTTTTCCGTTCCTGTATTCTTCTCTCTTATCCTGAATTGTGTTCAATGCTCCTGTTTCCGCTCCTGTATTCTTCTTTCTTATCCTGAATTGTGTTCAATGCTCCTGTTTCTGCTCCTGTATTCTTGTCTCTTATCCTGAATTGTGTTCACTGCTCCTGTTTCTGCTCATGTATTCTTGTCTCTTATCCTGAATTGTGTTCAATGCTCCTGTCTCTGCTCCTGTATTCTTCTATCTTATCCTGACTTGTGTTCATTGTTCCTGTTTCTGCTCCTGTATTCTTCTGTCTTATCCTGACTTGTGTTCATTGTTCCTGTTTCTGCCCCTGTATTCTTCTCTCATCCTGAATTGTGTTAAATGCTCCTGTTTCCGCTCCTGTAATCTTCTCTCTTATCCTGAATTGTGTTCAATGCTCCTGTTTCCGCTACAGTATTCTTGTCTCTTATCCTGAGTTGTGTTCACTGCTCCTGTTTCTGCTCCTGTATTCTTCTCTCTTATCCTGAATTGTGTTCAATGCTCCTGTTTCCGCTCCTGTATTCTTGTCTCTTATCCTGAATTGTGTTCAATGCTCCTATTTCCGCTCCTGTATTCTTGTCTCATCCTGAATTGTGTTCAATTCTCCTGTTTCTTCTCCTGTATTCTTGTCTCTTATCCTGAATTGTGTTCAATGCTCCTGTTTCTGCTGTTGTATTTTTGTCTCTTATCCTGAATTGTATTCAATGCTCCTGTTTCTGCTCCTGTATTCTTCTGTCTTATCCTGAATTGTGTTCAATGCTCGTGTTTCTGTTTCTGCTCCTGTATTCTTGTCTCTTATCCTGAATTGTATTCAATGCTCCTGTTTCTGCTCCTGTATTCTTCTGTCTTATCCTGAATTGTGTTCAATGCTCCTGCTTCCGCTCCTGTGTTCTTTACTCTTATCCTGCCTTGTGTCAAATGTTTCTGTCTCTGCTCCTGTATTCTTGTCTCTTATCCTGAATTGTGTTCACTGCTCCTGTATTCTTGTCTCTTATTCTGACTTGTGTTCAATGCTCCCGTTTCTGCTCCTGTATTCTTCTCTCTTATCCCAACTTGTGTTTAATGCTCCTGTTTCTGTTCCTGTATTCTTCTCTCTTATCCTGAATTGTGTTCACTGCTCCTGTTTCTGCAGCTGTATTCTTCTCTCTTATCTTGAATTGTGTTCACTGCTCCTGTTTCTGCTCCTGTATTCTTGTCTCTTATCCTGAATTTTGTTCAATGCTCCTGTTTCTGCTCCTGTATTCTTGTCTCTTATCCTGAATTGTGTTCAATGCTCCTGTTTCTGCTCCTGTATGCTTCTATCTTATCCTGAATTGTGTTCAATGCTCCTGTTTCCGCTCATGTATTTTTGTTTCTTATCCTGAATTGTGTTAACTGCTCCTGTTTCTGCTCCTGTATTCTTCTCTCTTATCCTGATTTGTGTTCAATGCTCCTGTCTCTGCTCCTGTATTCTTCTATCTTATCCTGACTTGTGTTCATTGTTCTTGTTTCTGCTCCTGTATTCTTCTGTCTTATCCTGACTTGTGTTCATTGTTCCTGTTTCTGCCCCTGTATTCTTCTCTCTTATCCTGAATTGTGTTCACTGCTCCTGTTTCCGCTCATGTCTTTTGTTTCTTATCCTGAATTGTGTTCAATGCTCCTGTTTCTGCTCCTGCATTCTTCTTTCTTATCCTGAATTGTGTTCAATGCTCCTGTTTCTCCTCCTGTATTCTTGTCTCTTATCCTGAATTGTGTTCAATGCTCCTGTCTCTGCTTCTGTATTCTTGTTTCTTATCCTGACTTGTGTTCAATGCTCCTTTTCCATTCCTGTATTCTTCTCTCTTATCCTGAATTGTGTTCAATGCTCCTGTTTCTGCTCCTGTATTCTTCTCTCTTATCCTGAATTGTGTTCAATGCTCCTGTTTCTACTCTTGTATGCTTCTTTCTTATCTTGAATTGTGTTCATTGTTCCTGTTTCTGCTCCGGTATTCTTCTCTCTCATCCTGAACTGTATTCAATGCTCCTGTTTCCGCTCCTGTATTCTTGTCTCTTATCCTGCCTTGTGTTCAATGTTCCTGTCTCTGCTCCTGTATTCTTGTCTCTTATCCTGAATTGTGTTCACTGCTCCTGTTTCTGCTCCTGTATGCTTCTATCTTATCTTGAATTGTGTTCACTGCTCCTACTTCTGTTCCTGTATTCTTGGCTCATATCCTTATTTTGTGATCAACGCTCCTGTATTCTGTTCCTATTTTCTTCTCTCTAATTCTGTCTTGTGTTCACTGCTCCTGTTTCTGCTCCTGTATTCTTGTCTCTTATCCTGACTTGTGTTCAATGCTCCTGTTTCTGCTCCTGTATTCTTCTCTCTTATCCTGAATTGTGTTCACTGCTCCTGTTTCTGCTCCTGTATTCTTCTCTCTTATCCTGAATTGTGTTCACTGCTCCGGTTTCTGCTCCTGTATTCTTCTCTGTTATCCTGAATTGTGTTCAATGCGCCTGTTTCTGCTCATGTATTTTTGTTTCTTATCCTGAATTGTGTTAACTGCTCCTGATTCTGCTGCTGTATTCTTCTCTCTTATCCCGACTTGTGTTTAATGCTCCTGTCTCTGCTCCTGTACTCTTCTATCTTATCCTGACTTGTGTTCATTGTTCCTGTTTCTGCATTCTTTTCTCTTATCCTGAATTGTGTTCACTGCTCCTGTTTCCGATCATGTATTTTTGTTTCTTATCCTGAATTGTGTTCAGTGCTCCTGTTTCTGCTCCTGTATTCTTCTATCTTACCTAGAATTGTGCTCAATGCTCCTGTCTTCGCTCCTGTATTCTTGTCTCTTATCCTGAATTTTGTTCACTGTTCCTGTATTCTACTCTCTTATCCTGAATTGTGTTCAATGCTCCTGTTTCCGCTCCTGTATTTTTCTGTCTTATCCTGAATTGTGTTCAATGCTCCCGTCTCCGCTCCTGTATTCTTGTCTCTTATCCTCAATTGTGCTCAATGTTCCTGTTTCTGCTCCTGTATTCTTCTTTCTTATCCTGAATTGTGTTCAAAGATCCTGTTTCTGCTCCTGTATTCTTGTCTCTTATCCTGCCTTGTGTTCAATGCTCCTGTTTCCGCTCCTGTATTCTTGTCTCTTATCCTGAATTGTGTTAAATGCTCCTGTTTCCGCTCCTGTAATCTTCTCTCTTATCCTGAATTGTGTTCAATGCTCCTGTTTCCGCTACAGTATTCTTGTCTCTTATCCTGAGTTGTGTTCACTGCTCCTGTTTCTGCTCCTGTATTCTTCTCTCTTATCCTGAATTGTGTTCAATGCTCCTGCTTCCGCTCCTGTATTCTTGTCTCTTATCCTGAATTGTGTTCAATGCTCCAGTTTCCGCTCCTGTATTCTTGTCTCTTATCCTGAATTGTGTTCAATGCTCCTGTTTCTGCTCCTGTATTCTTGTCTCTTATCCTAAATTGTGTTCAATGCTCCTGTTTCTGCTGTCGTATTTTTGTCTCTTATCCTGAATTGTGTTCACTGCACATGTATTCATCTCCTGTATTCTTCTGTCTTATCCTGAATTGTGTTCATTGCTCGTGTCTCCGCTCCTGTATTCTTGTCTCTTATCCTGAATTGTGTGTAATGCTCCTGTTTCTACTCCTGTATTCTTGTCTCTTATCCTGAATTGTATTCAATGCTCCTGTTTCTGCTCCTGTATTCTTCTGTCTTATCCTGAATTGTGTTCAATGCTCCTGCTTCTGCTCCTGTGCTCTTTACTCTTATCCTGCCTTGTGTTAAATGTTTCTGTCTCTGCTCCTGTATTCTTGTCTCTTATCCTGAATTGTGTTCACTGCTCCTGTATTCTTGTCTCTTATTCTGACTTGTGTTCAATGCTCCTGTTTCTGCCCCTGTATTCTTCTCTCTTATCCCAACTTGTGTTTAATGCTCCTGTTTCTGTTCCTGTATTCTTCTCTCTTATCCTGAATTGTGTTAACTGCTTCTGTTTCTGCAGCTGTATTCTTCTCTCTTATCTTGAATTGTGTTCACTGCTCCTGTTTCTGCTCCTGTATTCTTGTCTCTTATCCTGAATTGTGTTCAATGCTCCTGTTTCTGCTCCTGTATGCTTCTATCTTATCCTGAATTGTGTTCAATGCTCCTGTTTCCGCTCATGTACTTTTGTTTCTTATCCTGAATTGTGTTAACTGCTCCTGTTTCTGCTCCTGTATTCTTCTCTCTTATCCTAAATTGTGTTTAATGCTCCTGTTTCTGCTCCTGTATTCTTGTTTCTTATTCTGAATTGTGTTCACTGCTCCTGTTTCTGCTCCTGTATTCTTATCTCTTATCCTGATTTGTGTTCAATGCTCCTGTCTCTGCTCCTGTATTCTTCTATCTTATCCTGACTTGTGTTCATTGTTCCTGTTTCTGCTCCTGTATTTGTCTGTCTTATCCTGACTTGTGTTCATTGTTCCGTGTGTCTGTCCCTGTATTCTTCTCTCTTATCCTGAATTGTGTTCACTGCTCCTGTTTCCGCTCATGTATTTTTGTTTTTTATCCTGAATTGTGTTCAATGTTCCTGTTTCTGCTCCTGTATTCTTGTCTCTTATTCTGACTTGTGTTCAATGCTCCTGTTTCTGCCCCTGCATTCTTCTCTCTTATCCCAACTTGTGTTTAATGCTCCTGTTTCTGTTCCTGTATTCTTCTCTCTTATCCTGAATTGTGTTAACTGCTCCTGTTTCTGCAGCTGTATTCTTCTCTCTTATCTTGAATTGTGTTCACTGCTCCTGTTTCTGCTCCTGTATTCTTGTCTCTTATCCTGAATTGTGTTCAATGCTCCTGTTTCTGCTCCTGTATGCTTCTATCTTATCCTGAATTGTGTTCAATGCTCCTGTTTCCGCTCATGTACTTTTCTTTCTTATCCTGAATTGTGTTAACTGCTCCTGTTTCTGCTCCTGTATTCTTCTCTCTTATCCTAAATTGTGTTTAATGATCCTGTTTCTGCTCCTGTATTCTTGTTTCTTATTCTGAATTGTGTTCACTGCTCCTGTTTCTGCTCCTCTATTCTTATCTCTTATCCTGATTTGTGTTCATTGTTCCTGTTTCTGCCCCTGTATTCTTCTCTCTTATCCTGAATTGTGTTCACTGCTCCTGTTTCCGCTCATGTCTTTTTGTTTCTTATCCTGAATTGTGTTCAATGCTCCTGTTTCTGCTCCTGCATTCTTCTTTCTTATCCTGAATTGTGTTCAATGCTCCTGTTTCTCCTCCTGTATTCTTGTCTCTTATCCTGAATTGTGTTCAATGCTCCTGTCTCTGCTTCTGTATTCTTGTTTCTTATCCTGACTTGTGTTCAATGCTCCTTTTCCGTTCCTGTATTCTTCTCTCTTATCCTGAATTGTGTTCAATGCTCCTGTTTCCGCTCCTGTATTCTTCTTTCTTATCCTGAATTGTGTTCAATGCTCCTGTTTCTGCTCCTGTATTCTTGTCTCTTATCCTGAATTGTGTTCACTGCTCCTGTTTCTGCTCATGTATTCTTGTCTCTTATCCTGAATTGTGTTCAATGCTCCTGTCTCTGCTCCTGTATTCTTCTATCTTATCCTGACTTGTGTTCATTGTTCCTGTTTCTGCTCCTGTATTCTTCTGTCTTATCCTGACTTGTGTTCATTGTTCCTGTTTCTGCCCCTGTATTCTTCTCTCTTATCCTGAATTGTGTTAAATGCTCCTGTTTCCGCTCCTGTAATCTTCTCTCTTATCCTGAATTGTGTTCAATGCTCCTGTTTCCGCTACAGTATTCTTGTCTCTTATCCTGAGTTGTGTTCACTGCTCCTGTTTCTGCTCCTGTATTCTTCTCTCTTATCCTGAATTGTGTTCAATGCTCCTATTTCCGCTCCTGTATTCTTGTCTCATCCTGAATTGTGTTCAATTCTCCTGTTTCTGCTCCTGTATTCTTGTCTCTTATCCTGAATTGTGTTCAATGCTCCTGTTTCTGCTGTTGTATTTTTGTCTCTTATCCTGAATTGTATTCAATGCTCCTGTTTCTGCTCCTGTATTCTTCTGTCTTATCCTGAATTGTGTTCAATGCTCGTGTTTCTGTTTCTGCTCCTGTATTCTTGTCTCTTATCCTGAATTGTATTCAATGCTCCTGTTTCTGCTCCTGTATTCTTCTGTCTTATCCTGAATTGTGTTCAATGCTCCTGCTTCCGCTCCTGTGTTCTTTACTCTTATCCTGCCTTGTGTCAAATGTTTCTGTCTCTGCTCCTGTATTCTTGTCTCTTATCCTGAATTGTGTTCACTGCTCCTGTATTCTTGTCTCTTATTCTGACTTGTGTTCAATGCTCCTGTTTCTGCTCCTGTATTCTTCTCTCTTATCCCAACTTGTGTTTAATGCTCCTGTTTCTGTTCCTGTATTCTTCTCTCTTATCCTGAATTGTGTTCACTGCTCCTGTTTCTGCAGCTGTATTCTTCTCTCTTATCTTGAATTGTGTTCACTGCTCCTGTTTCTGCTCCTGTATTCTTGTCTCTTATCCTGAATTGTGTTCAGTGCTCCTGTTTCTGCTCCTGTATTCTTGTCTCTTATCCTGAATTGTGTTCAATGCTCCTGTTTCTGCTCCTGTATGCTTCTATCTTATCCTGAATTGTGTTCAATGCTCCTGTTTCCGCTCATGTATTTTTGTTTCTTATCCTGAATTGTGTTAACTGCTCCTGTTTCTGCTCCTGTATTCTTCTCTCTTATCCTGATTTGTGTTCAATGCTCCTGTCTCTGCTCCTGTATTCTTCTATCTTATCCTGACTTGTGTTCATTGTTCCTGTTTCTGCTCCTGTATTCTTCTGTCTTATCCTGACTTGTGTTCATTGTTCATGTTTCTGCCCCTGTATTCTTCTCTCTTATCCTGAATTGTGTTCACTGCTCCTGTTTCCGCTCATGTCTTTTTGTTTCTTATCCTGAATTGTGTTCAATGCTCCTGTTTCTGCTCCTGCATTCTTCTTTCTTATCCTAAATTGTGTTCAATGCTCCTGTTTCTCCTCCTGTATTCTTGTCTCTTATCCTGAATTGTGTTCAATGCTCCTGTCTCTGCTTCTGTATTCTTGTTTCTTATCCTGAATTGTTTTCAATGCTCCTGTTTCTGCTCCTGTACTCTTCTATCTTACCTTGAATTGTGTTCAATGCTCCTGTCTCCGCTCCTGTATTCTTGTCTCTTATCCTGAATTGTGTTCAATGCTCCTGTTTCCGCTCCTGTATTCTTGTCTCATCTTGAATTGTGTTCAATTCTCCTGTTTCTGCTCCTGTATTCTTGTCTCTTATCCTGAATTGTGTTCAATGCTCCTGTTTCTGCTGTTGTATTTTTGTCTCTTATCCTGAATTGTGTTCACTGCACATGTATTCATCTCCTGTATTCTTCTGTCTTATCCTGAATTGTGTTCAATGCTCGTGTTTCTGTTTCTGCTCCTGTATTCTTGTCTCTTATCCTGAATTGTATTCAATGCTCCTGTTTCTGCTCCTGTATTCTTCTGTCTTATCCTGAATTGTGTTCAATGCTCCTGCTTCCGCTCCTGTGTTCTTTACTGTTATCCTGCCTTGTGTCAAATGTTTCTGTCTCTGCTCCTGTATTCTTGTCTCTTATCCTGAATTGTGTTCACTGCTCCTGTATTCTTGTCTCTTATTCTGACTTGTGTTCAATGCTCCTGTTTCTGCTCCTGTATTCTTCTCTCTTATCCCAACTTGTGATTAATGCTCCTGTTTCTGTTCCTGTATTCTTCTCTCTTTTCCTGAATTGTGTTCACTGCTCCTGTTTCTGCAGCTGTATTCTTCTCTCTTATCTTGAATTGTGTTCACTGCTCCTGTTTCTGCTCCTGTATTCTTGTCTCTTATCCTGAATTGTGTTCAATGCTCCTGTTTCTGCTCCTGTATTCTTGTCTCTTATCCTGAATTGTGTTCAATGCTCCTGTTTCTGCACCTGTATTCTTGTCTCTTATCCTGAATTGTGTTCAATGCTCCTGTTTCTGCTCCTGTATGCTTCTATCTTTCCTGAATTGTGTTCAATGCTCCTGTTTCCGCTCCTGTATTCTTCTGTCTTATCCTGAATTGTGTTCAATGCTCCTGTCTCTGCTCCTGTATTCTTCTATCTTATCCTGACTTGTGTTCATTGTTCCTGTTTCTGCTCCTGTATTCTTCTGTCTTATCCTGACTTGTGTTCATTGTTCCTGTTTCTGCCCCTGTATTCTTCTCTCTTATCCTGAATTGTGTTCACTGCTCCTGTTTCCGCTCATGTCTTTTTGTTTCTTATCCTGAATTGTGTTCAATGCTCCTGTTTCTGCTCCTGCATTCTTCTTTCTTATCCTGAATTGTGTTCAATGCTCCTGTTTCTCCTCCTGTATTCTTGTCTCTTATCCTGAATTGTGTTCAATGCTCCTGTCTCTGCTTCTGTATTCTTGTTTCTTATCCTGAATTGTGTTCAATGCTCCTGTTTCTGCTCCTGTACTCTTCTATCTTACCTTGAATTGTGTTCAATGCTCCTGTCTCCGCTCCTGTATTCTTGTCTCTTATCCTGAATTGTGTTCACTGCTCCTGTATTCTTCTCTCTTAACCTGAAGTGTGTTCAATGCTCCTGTTTCCGCTACTGTATTCTTCTATCTTATCCTGAATTGTGTTCAATGCTCCTGTCTCTGCTCCTGTATTCTTGTCTCTTACCCTCAATTGTGTTCAATGTTCCTGTTTCTGCTCCTGTATTCTTCTTTCTTATCCTGAATTGTGTTCAAATCTCCTGTTTCTGCTTCTGTATTCTTCTTTCTTATCCTGAATTGTGTTCACATCTCCTGTTTCTGCTTCTGTATTCTTCCTTCTTATCCTGAGTTGTGTTCAATGCTCCTGTTTACGCTTGTGTATTCTTGTCTCTTATCCTGCCTTGTGTTCAATGTTCCTGTTTCTGCTCCTGTATTCTTGTCTCTTATCCTGAATTGTGTTCAATGCTCCTGTTTCCGCTCCTGTAATCTTCTCTCTTATTCTGATTTGTGTTCAATGCTCCGGTTTCTGCTCCTGTATTACTGTCTCATATCGTGAATTGTGTTCACTGCTCCTGTTTCTGCTCCTGTATTCTTGTCTCTTATCCTGAATTGTGTTCAATGGTCCTGTTTCTGCTCCCGTATTCTTGTCTGTTATCCTGAATTGTGTTCAATGCTCCTGTTTCTGCTCTTGTATTCTTGTCTCTTATCCTGCCTTGTGTTCAATGTTCCTGTCTCTGCTCCTGTATTCTTGTCTCTTATCCTGAATTATGTTCACTGCTCCTGTTTCTGCTCCTGTATGCTTCTATCTTATCTTGAATTGTGTTCACTGCTCCTGTTTCTGTTCCTGTATTCTTGTCTCATACCCTTATTTTGTGATCAACGCTCCTGTATTCTGTTCCTATTTTCTTCTCTCTAATTCTGTCTTGTGTTCACTGCTCCTGTTTCTGCTCCTGTATTCTTCTCTTATCCTGAATTGTGTTCACTACTCCT
Source organism: Calotriton arnoldi (assembly GCA_963921515.1). Taxonomy (NCBI): domain Eukaryota; kingdom Metazoa; phylum Chordata; class Amphibia; order Caudata; family Salamandridae; genus Calotriton; species Calotriton arnoldi. The sequence goes on along the minus strand of CAWUFW010000543.1, from coordinate 2,230,914 downwards.
GTTTCTGCTCCTGTATTCTTCTCTGATATCCTGAATTGTGTTCAATGCTCCTGTTTCTGCTCTTGTATTCCTGTCTCTTATCCTGAATTGTGTTCACTGCTCATGTATTCTGCTCCTGTATTCTTCTGTCTTATCCTGACTTGTGTTCAATGCTCCAGTTTCTGCTCCTGTATTCTTGTCTCTTATCCTCAATTGTGTTTAATGCTCCTGTTTCTGCTCCTGTATTCTTCTTTCTTATCCTCAATTATGTCCAATGCTCCTGTTTCCGCTCCTGTATTCTTGTCTCTTATCCTGACTTGTGGTCAATGCTCCTGTTTCCGCTCCTGTATTCTTGTCTCTTATCCTGACCTGTGTTCAATGCTCCTTTTCCGTTCCTGTATTCTTCTCTCTTATCCTGAATTGTGTTCAATGCTCCTGTTTCTGCTCCTGTATTCTTCTCTCTTATCCTGAATTGTGTTCAATGCTCCTGTTTCTACTCTTGTATGCTTCTTTCTTATCTTGAATTGTGTTCATCGTTCCTGTTTCTGCTCCGGTATTCTTCTCTCTCATCCTGAACTGTATTCAATGCTCCTGTTTCCGCTCCTGTATTCTTGTCTCTTATCCTGCCTTGTGTTCTATGTTCCTGTCTCTGCTCCTGTATTCTTTTCTCTTATCCTGAATTGTGTTCACTGCTCCTGTTTCTGCTCCTGTATGCTTCTATCTTATCTTGAATTGTGTTCACTGCTCCTGTTTCTATTCCTGTATTCTTGGCTCATATCCTTATTTTGTGATCAACGCTCCTGTATTCTGTTCCTATTTTCTTCTCTCTAATTCTGTCTTATGTCCACTGCTCCTGTTTCTGCTCCTGTATTCTTGTCTCTTATCGTGACTTGTGTTCAATGCTCCTGTTTCTGCTCCTGTATTTTTCTCTCTTATCCTGAATTGTGTTCACTGCTCCTGTTTCTGCTCCTGTATTCTTCTCTCTTATCCTGAATTGTGTTCACTGCTCCGGTTTCTTCTCCTGTATTCTTCTCTGTTATCCTGAATTGTGTTCAATGCGCCTGTTTCTGCTCATGTATTTTTGTTTCTTATCCTGAATTGTGTTAACTGCTCCTGATTCTGCTGCTGTATTCTTCTCTCTTATCCCGACTTGTGTTTAATGCTCCTGTCTCTGCTCCTATACTCTTCTATCTTATCCTGACTTGTGTTCATTGTTCCTGTTTCTGCTCCTGGATTCTTCTGTCTTATCCTGGCTTGTGTTCATGTTCCTGTTTCTGCATTCTTTTCTCTTATCCTGAATTGTGTTCACTGCTCCTGTTTCCGCTCATGTATTTTTGTTTTTTATCCTGAATTGTGTTCAGTGCTCCTGTTTCTGCTCCTGTATTCTTCTATCTTACCTTGAATTGTGTTCAATGCTCCTGTCTTCGCTCCTGTATTCTTGTCTCTTATCCTGAATTTTGTTCACTGCTCCTGTATTCTTCTCTCTTATCCTGAATTGTGTTCAATGCTCCTGTTTCCGCTCCTGTATTTTTCTGTCTTATCCTGAATTGTGTTCAATGCTCCCGTCTCCGCTCCTGTATTCTTGTCTCTTATCCTCAATTGTGCTCAATGTTCCTGTTTCTGCTCCTGTATTCTTCTTTCTTATCCTGAATTGTGTTCAAAGATCCTGTTTCTGCTCCTGTATTCTTGTCTCTTATCCTGCCTTGTGTTCAATGCTCCTGTTTCCGCTCCTGTATTCTTGTCTCTTATCCTGATTGTGTTAAATGCTCCTGTTTCCGCTCCTGTAATCTTCTCTCTTATCCTGAATTGTGTTCAATGCTCCTGTTTCCGCTACAGTATTCTTGTCTCTTATCCTGAGTTGTGTTCACTGCTCCTGTTTCTGCTCCTGCATTCTTCTCTCTTATCCTGAATTGTGTTCAATGCTCCTGTTTCCGCTCCTGTATTCTTGTCTCTTATCCTGAATTGTGTTCAATGCTCATGTTTCTGCTCCTGTATTCTTGTCTCTTATCCTGAATTGTGTTCAATGCTCCTGTTTCTGCTGTTGTATTTTTGTCTCTTATCCTGAATTGTGTTCACTGCACATGTATTCATCTTCTGTATTCTTCTGTCTTATCCTGAATTGTGTTCAATGCTCGTGTCTCCGCTCCTGTATTCTTGTCTCTTATCCTGAATTGTGTGTAATGCTCCTGTTTCTGTTCCTGTATTCTTGTCTCTTATCCTGAATTGTATTCTATGCTCCTGTTTCTGCTCCTGTATTCTTCTGTCTTATCCTGAATTGTGTTCAATGCTCCTGCTTCTTCTCCTGTGTTCTTTACTCTTATCCTGCCTTGTGTTAAATGTTTCTGTCTCTGCTCCTGTATTCTTGTCTCTTATCCTGAATTGTGTTCACTGCTCCTGTATTCTTGTCTCTTATTCTGACTTGTGTTCAATGCTCCTGTTTCTGCTCCTGTATTCTTCTCTCTTATCCCAACTTGTGTTTAATGCTCCTGTTTCTGTTCCTGTATTCTTCTCTCTTATCCTGAATTGTGTTAACTGCTCCTGTTTCTGCAGCTGTATTCTTCTCTCTTATCTTGAATTGTGTTCACTGCTCCTGTTTCTGCTCCTGTATTCTTGTCTCTTATCCTGAATTGTGTTCAATGCTCCTGTTTCTGCTCCTGTATGCTTCTATCTTATCCAGAATTGTGTTCAATGCTCCTGTTTCCGCTCATGTATTTTTGTTTCTTATCCTGAATTGTGTTAACTGCTCCTGTTTCTGCTCCTGTATTCTTCTCTCTTATCCTAAATTGTGTTTAATGCTCCTGTTTCTGCTCCTGTATTCTTGTTTCTTATTCTGAATTGTGTTCACTGCTCCTGTTTCTGCTCCTGTATTCTTATCTCTTATCCTGATTTGTGTTCAATGCTCCTGTCTCTGCTCCTGTATTCTTCTATCTTATCCTGACTTGTGTTCATTGTTCCTGTTTCTGCTCCTGTATTCGTCTGTCTTATCCTGACTTGTGTTCATTGTTCCTGTTTCTGTCCCTGTATTCTTCTCTCTTATCCTGAATTGTGTTCACTGCTCCTGTTTCCGCTCATATATTTTTGTTTCTTATCCTGAATTGTGTTCAATGCTCCTGTTTCTGCTACTGCATTCTTCTTTCTTATCCTGAATTGTGTTCAATGCTCCTGTTTCTCCTCCTGTATTCTTGTCTCTTATCCTGAATTGTGTTCAATGCTCCTGTCTCTGCTTCTGTATTCTTGTTTCTTATCCTGAATTGTGTTCAATGCTCCTGTTTCTGCTCCTGTACTCTTCTATCTTACCTTGAATTGTGTTCAATGCTCCTGTCACCGCTCCTGTATTCTTGTCTCTTATCCTGAATTGTGTTCACTGCTCCTGTATTCTTCTCTCTTATCCTGAAGTGTGTTCAATGCCCCTGTTTCCGCTACTGTATTCTTCTGTCTTATCCTGAATTGTGTTCAATGCTCCTGTCTCCGCTCCTGTATTCTTGTCTCTTATCCTCAATTGTGTTCAATGTTCCTGTTTCTGCTCCTGTATTCTTCTTTCTTATCCTGAATTGTGTTCAAATCTCCTGTTTCTGCTTCTGTATTCTTCTTTCTTATCCTGAATTGTGTTCAATGCTCCTGTTTACGCTCCTGTATTCTTGTCTCTTATCCTGCCTTGTGTTCAATGTTCCTGTTTCCGCTCCTGTAATCTTCTCTCTTATTCTGAATTGTGTTCAATGCTCCTGTTTCTGCTCCTGTATTCTTGGCTCTTATCCTGAATTGTGTTCACTGCTCCTGTTTCTGCTCCTGTATTCTTGTCTCTTATCCTGAATTGTGTTCAATGCTCCTGTTTCTGCTCCTGTATTCTTGTCTGTTATCCTGAACTGTGTTCAATGCTCCTGTTTCTGCTCTTGTATTCTTGTCTCTTATCTTGAATTGTGTTCACTGCTCATGTATTCTGCTCCTGTATTCTTCTGTCTTATCCTGACTTGTGTTCAATGCTCCAGTTTCTGCTCCTGTATCCTTGTCTTTTATCCTCATTTGTGTTTAATGCTCCTGTTTCCGTTCCTGTATTCTTCTTTCTTATCCTGAATTATGTTCAATGCTCCTGTTTCCGCTCCTGTATTCTTGTCTCTTATCCTGACTTGTGGGTCAATGCTCCTTTTTCCGCTCCTGTATTCTTGTCTCTTATCCAGACTTGCGTACAATGCTCCTTTTCCGTTCCTGTATTTCTTCTCTCTTATCCTGAATTGTGTTCAATGCTCCTGTTTCTACCCTTGTATGCTTCTTTCTTATCTTGAATTGTGTTCATTGTTCATGTTACTGCTCCTGTATTCTTCTCTCTCATCCTGAAGTGTATTCAATGCTCCTGTTTCCGCTCCTGTATTCTTGTCTCTTATCCTGCCTTGTGTTCAATGTTCCTGTCTCTGCTCCTGTATTCTTGTCTCTTATCCTGAATTGTGTTCACTGCTCCTGTTTCTGCTCCTGTATGCTTCTATCTTATCTTGAATTGTGTTCACTGCTCCTGTTTCTGTTCCTGTATTCTTGTCTCATATCCTTATTTTGTGATCAACGCTCCTGTATTCTGTTCCTATTTTCTTCTCTCTAATTCTGTCTTGTGTTCACTGCTCCTGTTTTCTTGTCTCTTATCCTGACTTGTGTTCAATACTCCTGTTTCTGCTCCTGTATTCTTCTCTCTTATCCTGAATTGTGTTCAATGCTCCTGTCTCTGCTCCTGTATTCTTCTATCTTATCCTGACTTGTGTTCATTGTTCCTGTTTCTGCTCCTGTATTCGTCTGTCTTATCCTGACTTGTGTTCATTGTTCCTGTTTCTGTCCCTGTATTCTTCTCTCTTATCCTGAATTGTGTTCACTGCTCCTGTTTCCGCTCATGTATTTTTGTTTCTTATCCTGAATTGTGTTCAATGCTCCTGTTTCTGCTACTGCATTCTTCTTTCTTATCCTGAATTGTGTTCAATGCTCCTGTTTCTCCTCCTGTATTCTTGTCTCTTATCCTGAATTGTGTTCAATGCTCCTGTCTCTGCTTCTGTATTCTTGTTTCTTATCCTGAATTGTGTTCAATGCTCCTGTTTCTGCTCATGTACTCTTCTATCTTACCTTGAATTGTGTTCAATGCTCCTGTCTCCGCTCCTGTATTCTTGTCTCTTATCCTGAATTGTGTTCACTGCTCCTGTATTCTTCTCTCTTATCCTGAAGTGTGTTCAATGCTCCTGTTTCCGCTACTATATTCTTCTGTCTTATCCTGAATTGTGTTCACTGCTCCTGTTTCCGCTCATGTATTTTTGTTTCTTATCCTGAATTGTGTTCAATGCTCCTGTTTCTGCTACTGCATTCTTCTTTCTTATCCTGAATTGTGTTCAATGCTCCTGTTTCTCCTCCTGTATTCTTGTCTCTTATCCTGAATTGTGTTCAATGCTCCTGTCTCTGCTTCTGTATTCTTGTTTCTTATCCTGAATTGTGTTCAATGCTCCTGTTTCTGCTCCTGTACTCTTCTATCTTACCTTGAATTGTGTTCAATGCTCCTGTCTCCGCTCCTGTATTCTTGTCTCTTATCCTGAATTGTGTTCACTGCTCCTGTATTCTTCTCTCTTATCCTGAAGTGTGTTCAATGCTCCTGTTTCCGCTACTATATTCTTCTGTCTTATCCTCAATTGTGTTCAATGTGCCTGTTTCTGCTCCTGTATTCTTCTTTCTTATCCTGAATTGTGTTCAAATCTCCTGTCTCTGCTTCTGTATTCTTCTTTCTTATCCTGAATTGTGTTCAATGCTCCTGTTTACGCTCCTGTATTCTTGTCTCATATCCTGCCTTGTGTTCAATGTTCCTGTTTCTGCTCCTGTATTCTTGTCTCTTGTCCTGAATTGTGTTCACTGCTCCTGTTTCTGCTCCTGTATTCTTGTCTCTTATCCTGAATTGTGTCCAATGCTCCTGTTTCTGCTCCTGTATTCTTGTCTGTTATCCTGAATTGTGTTCAATGCTCCTGTTTCTGCTCTTGTATTCTTGTCTCTTATTTTGAATTGTGTTCACTGCTCATGTATTCTGCTCCTGTATTCTTCTGTCTTATCCTGACTTGTGTTCAATGCCCCAGTTTCTGCTCCTGTATCCTTGTCTCTTATCCTCAATTGTGTTTAATGCTCCTGTTTCCGCTCCTGTATTCTTCTTTCTTATCCTGAATTATGTTCAATGCTCCTGTTTCCGCTCCTGTATTCTTGTCTGTTATCCTGATTTGTGGGTCAATGCTCCTTTTTCCGCTCCTGTATTCTTGTCTCTTATCCTGACTTGCGTTCAATGCTCCTTTTCCGTTCCTGTATTCTTCTCTCTTATCCTGAATTGTGTTCAATGCTCCTGTTTCTACCCTTGTATGCTTCTTTCTTATCTTGAATTGTGTTCATTGTTCCTGTTACTGCTCCTGTATTCTTCTCTCTCATCCTGAACTGTATTCAATGCTCCTGTTTCCGCTCCTGTATTCTTGTCTCTTATCCTGCCTTGTGTTCAATGTTCCTGTCTCTGCTCCTGTATTCTTGTCTCTTATCCTGAATTGTGTTCACTGCTCCTGTTTCTGCTCCTGTATGCTTCTATCTTATCTTGAATTGTGTTCACTGCTCCTGTTTCTGTTCCTGTATTCTTGTCTCATATCCTTATTTTGTGATCAACGCTCCTGTATTCTGTTCCTATTTTCTTCTCTCTAATTCTGTCTTGTGTTCACTGCTCCTGTTTCTGCTCCTGTTTTCTTGTCTCTTATCCTGACTTGTGTTCAATACTCTTGTTTCTGCTCCTGTATTCTTCTCTCTTATCCTGAATTGTGTTCACTGCTCCTGTTTCTGCTCCTGTATTCTTCTCTCTTATCCTGAATTGTGTTCACTGCTCCGGTTTCTGCTCCTGTATTCTTCTGTTATCCTGAATTGTGTTCAATGCGCCTGTTTCTGCTCCTGTATGCTTCTATATTATCCTGAATTGTGTTCAATGCTCCTGTTTCTGCTCATGTATTTTTGTTTCTTATCCTGAATTGTGTTAACTGCTCCTGGTTCTGCTCCTGTATTCTTCTCTCTTATCCCGACTTGTGTTTAATGCCCCTGTCTCTGCTCCTGTACTCTTCTATCCTATCCTGACTTGTTTTCATTGTTCCTGTTTCTGCTCCTGGATTCTTCTGTCTTATCCTGACTTGTGTTCATTCTTCCTGTTTCTGCATTCTTTTCTCTTATCCTGAATTGTGTTCACTGCTCCTGTTTCCGCTCATGTATTTTTGTTTCTTATCCTGAATTGTGTTCAGTGCTCCTGTTTCTGCTCCTGTATTCTTCTATCTTACCTTGAAGTGTGTTCAATGCTCCTGTCTTCGCTCCTGTATTCTTGTCTCTTATCCTGAATTTTGTTCACTGCTCCTGTATTCTTCTCTCTTATCCTGAAGTGTGTTCAATGCTCCTGTTTCCGCTACTATATTCTTCTGTCTTATCCTGAATTGTGTTCACTGCTCCTGTTTCCGCTCATGTATTTTTGTTTCTTATCCTGAATTGTGTTCAATGCTCCTGTTTCTGCTACTGCATTCTTCTTTCTTATCCTGAATTGTGTTCAATGCTCCTGTTTCTCCTCCTGTATTCTTGTCTCTTATCCTGAATTGTGTTCAATGCTCCTGTCTCTGCTTCTGTATTCTTGTTTCTTATCCTGAATTGTGTTCAATGCTCCTGTTTCTGCTCCTGTACTCTTCTATCTTACCTTGAATTGTGTTCAATGCTCCTGTCTCCGCTCCTGTATTCTTGTCTCTTATCCTGAATTGTGTTCACTGCTCCTGTATTCTTCTCTCTTATCCTGAAGTGTGTTCAATGCTCCTGTTTCCGCTACTATATTCTTCTGTCTTATCCTCAATTGTGTTCAATGTGCCTGTTTCTGCTCCTGTATTCTTCTTTCTTATCCTGAATTGTGTTCAAATCTCCTGTCTCTGCTTCTGTATTCTTCTTTCTTATCCTGAATTGTGTTCAATGCTCCTGTTTACGCTCCTGTATTCTTGTCTCATATCCTGCCTTGTGTTCAATGTTCCTGTTTCTTCTCCTGTATTCTTGTCTCTTGTCCTGAATTGTGTTCACTGCTCCTGTTTCTGCTCCTGTATTCTTGTCTCTTATCCTGAATTGTGTCCAATGCTCCTGTTTCTGCTCCTGTATTCTTGTCTGTTATCCTGAATTGTGTTCAATGCTCCTGTTTCTGCTCTTGTATTCTTGTCTCTTATTTTGAATTGTGTTCACTGCTCATGTATTCTGCTCCTGTATTCTTCTGTCTTATCCTGACTTGTGTTCAATGCCCCAGTTTCTGCTCCTGTATCCTTGTCTCTTATCCTCAATTGTGTTTAATGCTCCTGTTTCCGCTCCTGTATTCTTCTTTCTTATCCTGAATTATGTTCAATGCTCCTGTTTCCGCTCCTGTATTCTTGTCTCTTATCCTGACTTGTGGGTCAATGCTCCTTTTTCCGCTCCTGTATTCTTGTCTCTTATCCTGACTTGCGTTCAATGCTCCTTTTCCGTTCCTGTATTCTTCTCTCTTATCCTGAATTGTGTTCAATGCTCCTGTTTCTACCCTTGTATGCTTCTTTCTTATCTTGAATTGTGTTCATTGTTCCTGTTACTGCTCCTGTATTCTTCTCTCTCATCCTGAACTGTATTCAATGCTCCTGTTTCCGCTCCTGTATTCTTGTCTCTTATCCTGCCTTGTGTTCAATGTTCCTGTCTCTGCTCCTGTATTCTTGTCTCTTATCCTGAATTGTGTTCACTGCTCCTGTTTCTGCTCCTGTATGCTTCTATCTTATCTTGAATTGTGTTCACTGCTCCTGTTTCTGTTCCTGTATTCTTGTCTCATATCCTTATTTTGTGATCAACGCTCCTGTATTCTGTTCCTATTTTCTTCTCTCTAATTCTGTCTTGTGTTCAATACTCTTGTTTCTGCTCCTGTATTCTTCTCTCTTATCCTGAATTGTGTTCACTGCTCCTGTTTCTGCTCCTGTATTCTTCTCTCTTATCCTGAATTGTGTTCACTGCTCCGGTTTCTGCTCCTGTATTCTTCTGTTATCCTGAATTGTGTTCAATGCGCCTGTTTCTGCTCCTGTATGCTTCTATATTATCCTGAATTGTGTTCAATGCTCCTGTTTCTGCTCATGTATTTTTGTTTCTTATCCTGAATTGTGTTAACTGCTCCTGGTTCTGCTCCTGTATTCTTCTCTCTTATCCCGACTTGTGTTTAATGCCCCTGTCTCTGCTCCTGTACTCTTCTATCTTATCCTGACTTGTTTTCATTGTTCCTGTTTCTGCTCCTGGATTCTTCTGTCTTATCCTGACTTGTGTTCATTCTTCCTGTTTCTGCATTCTTTTCTCTTATCCTGAATTGTGTTCACTGCTCCTGTTTCCACTCATGTATTTTTGTTTCTTATCCTGAATTGTGTTCAGTGCTCCTGTTTCTGCTCCTGTATTCTTCTATCTTACCTTGAAGTGTGTTCAATGCTCCTGTCTTCGCTCCTGTATTCTTGTCTCTTATCCTGAATTTTGTTCACTGCTCCTGTATTCTTCTCTCTTATCCTGAATTGTGTTCAATGCTCCTGTTTCCGCACCTGTATTCTTCTGTCTTATCCTGAATTGTGTTCAATGCTCCCATCTCCGCTCCTATATTCTTGTCTCTTATCCTCAATTGTGCTCAATGTTCCTGTTTCTGCTCCTGTATTCTTCTTTCTGATCCTGAATTGTGTTCAAAGAGCCTGTTTCTGCTCTTCTATTCTTGTCTCTTATCCTGCCTTGTGTTCAATGCTCCTGTTTCTGCTCCTGTATTCTTGTCTCTTATCCTGAATTGTGTTAAATGCTCCTGTTTCCGCTCCTGTAATCTTCTCTCTTATCCTGAATTGTGTTCAATGCTCCTGTTTCCGCTACAGTATTCTTGTCTCTTATCCTGAGTTGTGTTCACTGCTCCTGATTCTGCTCCTGTATTCTTCTCTCTTATCCTGAATTGTGTTCAATGCTCCTGTTTCCGCTCCTGTATTCTTGTCTCTTATCCTGAATTGTGTTCAATGCTCCTGTTTCCGCTCCTGTATTCTTGTCTCTTATCCTGAATTGTGTTCAATGCTCCTGTTTCTGCTCCTGTATTCTTGTCTCTTATCCTGAATTGTGTTCAATGCTCCTGTTTCTGCTGTTGTATTTTTGTCTCTTATCCTGAATTGTGTTCACTGCACATGTATTCATCTCCTGTATACTTCTGTCTTATCCTGAATTGTGTTCAATGCTTGTGTCTCCGCTCCTGTATTCTTGTCTCTTATCCTGAATTGTGTGTAATGCTCCTGTTTCAGGTTCTGCATTCTTGTCTCTCATCCTGTATTGTATTCAATGCTCCTGTTTCTGCTCCTGTATTCTTCTGCCTTATCCTGAATTGTGTTCAATGCTCCTGTGTTCTTTACTCTTATCCTGCCTTGTGTTAAATTTTTCTGTCTCTGCTCCTGTATTCTTGTCTCTTATCCTGAATTGTGTTCACTGCTCCTGTATTCTTGTCTCTTATTCTGACTTGTGTTCAATGCTCCTGTTTCTGCTCCTGTATTCTTCTCTCTTATCCCAACTTGTGTTTAATGCTCCTGTTTCTGTTCCTGTATTCTTCTCTCTTATCCTGAATTGTGTTAACTGCTCCTGTTTCTGCAGCTGTATTCTTCTCTCTTATCTTGAATTGTGTTCACTGCTCCTGTTTCTGCTCCTGTATGCTTCTATCTTATCCTGAATTGTGTTCAATGCTCCTGTTTCCGCTCATGTATTTTTGTTTCTTATCCTGAATTGTGTTAACTGCTCCTGTTTCTGCTCCTGTATTCTTCTCTCTTATCCTGAATTGTGTTTAATGCTCCTGTATGCTTCTATCTTATCCTGAATTGTGTTCAATGCTCCTGTTTCCGCTCATGTATTTTTGTTTCTTATCCTGAATTGTGTTAACTGCTCCTGTTTCTGCTCCTGTATTCTTCTCTCTTATCCTGAATTGTGTTTAATGCTCCTGTTTCTGCTCCTGTATTCTTGTTTCTTATTCTGAATTGTGTTCACTGCTCCTGTTTCTGCTCCTGTATTCTTATCTCTTATCCTGATTTGTGTTCAATGCTCCTGTCTCTGCTCCTGTATTCTTCTATCTTATCCTGACTTGTGTTCATTGTTCCTGTTTCTGCTCCTGTATTCGTCTGTCTTATCCTGACTTGTATTCATTGTTCCTGTTTCTGTCCCTGTATTCTTCTCTCTTATCCTGAATTGTGTTCACTGCTCCTGTTTCCGCTCATGTATTTTTGTTTCTTATCCTGAATTGTGTTCAATGCTCCTGTTTCTCCTCCTGTATTCTTGTCTCTTATCCTGAATTGTGTTCAATGCTCCTGTCTCTGCTTCTGTATTCTTGTTTCTTATCCTGAATTGTGTTCAATGCTCCTGTTTCTGCTCCTGTACTCATCTATCTTACCTTGAATTGTGTTCAATGCTCCTGTCTCCGCTCCTATATTCTTGTCTCTTATCCTGAATTGTGTTCACTGCTCCTGTATTCTTCTCTCTTATCCTGAAGTGTGTTCAATGCTCCTGTTTCCGCTACTGTATTCTTCTGTCTTATCCTGAATTGTGTTCAATGCTCCTGTCTCCGCTCCTGTAGTCTTGTCTCTTATCCTCAATTGTGTTCAATGTTCCTGTTTCTGCTCCTGTATTCTTCTTTCTTATCCTGAATTGTGTTCAAATCTCCTGTTTCTGCTTCTGTATTCTTCTTTCTTATCCTGAATTGTGTTCAATGCTCCTGTTTACGCTCCTGTATTCTTGTCTCTTATCCTGCCTTGTGTTCAATGTTCCTGTTTATGCTCCTGTATTCATGTCTCATCCTGAATTGTGTTCAATGCTCCTGTTTCCACTCCTGTAATCTTCTCTCTTATTCTGAATTGTGTTCAATGCTCCTGTTTCTGCTCCTGTATTCTTGTCTCTTATCCTGAATTGTGTTCACTGCTCCTGTTTCTGCTCCTGTCTTCTTGTCTCTTATCCTGAATTGTGTTCAATGCTCCTGTTTCTACTCCTGTATTCTTGTCTGTTATCCTGAATTGTGTTCAATGCTCCTGTTTCTGCTCTTGTATTCTTGTCTCTTATCCTGAATTGTGTTCACTGCTCATGTATTCTGCTCCTGTATTCTTCTGTCTTATCCTGGCTTGTGTTCAATGCTCCAGTTTCTGCTCCTGTAACCTTGTCTCTTATCCTCAATTGTGTTCAATGCTCCTGTTTCCGCTCCTGTATTCTTGTCTCTTATCCTGACTTGTGGTCAATGCTCCTTTTTCCACTCCTGTATTCTTGTCTCTTATCCTGACTTGTGTTGAATGCTCCTTTTCCTTTCCTGTATTCTTCTCTCTTATCCTGAATTGTGTTCAATGCTCCTGTTTCTACCCTTGTATGCTTCTTTCTTATCTTGAATTGTGTTCATTGTTCCTGTTTCTGCTCCTGTATTCTTCTCTCTCATCCTGAACTGTATTCAATACTCCTGTTTCCGCTCCTGTATTCTTGTCTCTTATCATGCCTTGTGTTCAATGTTCCTGTCTCTGCTCCTGTATTCTTGTCTCTTATCCTGAATTGTGTTCACTGCTCCTGTTTATTCTCCTGTATTCTTCTCTCTTATCCTGAATTGTGTCCACTGCTCCTGTTTCTGGTCCTGAATTCTTCTCTCTTATCCTGAATTGTGTCCACTGCTCCTGTTTCTGCTCCTGTATTCTTCTCTCTTATCCTGAATTGTTTTCAATGCTCCTGTTTCTGTATTCTTCTCTGTTATCCTGAATTGTGTTCAATGTTCCTGTCTCCGCTCCTGTATTCTTCTCTCTAACCTGAATTGTGTTCAATGCTCCTGTTCCTGCTCCTGTATTCTTGTCTCTTATCCTGAATTGTGTTCACTGCTCCTGTTTCTGTTCCTGTATACTTGTCTCCTATCCTGAATTCTGTTCAATGCTCCTGTTTCTGTTCCTGTATTCTTGTCTCTTATCCCGAATTGTGTTCGATGCTCCTGTTTCCGCTCTTGTATTCTTGTCTCTTATCCTGAATTGTGTTCACTGCACATGTATTCTGCTCCTGTATTCTTCTGTATTATCCTGAATTGTATTCAATGCTTCTGTTTCTGCTCCTGTATTCTTCTCTCTTATCCCGAATTGTGTTCAATGCTCCTGTTTCCGCTCTTGTATTCTTGTCTCTTATCCTGAATTGTGTTCACTGCACATGTATTCTGCTCCTGTATTCTTGTCTCTTATCCTGAATTGTGTTCAATGCTCCTGTCTCCGCTCCTGTATTCTTCCCTCTTATCCTGAATTGTGTTCAATACTCCAGTTTCTGCTCCTGTATTCTTCTCACTTATCCTGAATTGTGTCCAATGCTCCTGTTTCTGCTCCTGTATTCTTGTCCCTTATCCTGAATTGTGTTCAATGCAGCTGTTTCTGCTCCTGTATTCTTCTGTCTTATCCTGAATTGTGTCCAATGCTCCTGCTTCCGCTCCTGTATTCTTGTCTCTTATCCTGAATTGTGTTCAATGTTCCTGTTTCCGCTCCTGTATTCTTCTCTCTTATCCTGAATTGTGTTCAATGCTCCTGTCTCTGCTCCTTTATTCTTGTCTCTTATCCTGAATTGTGTTCAATGCTCCTGTTTCTGCTCCTGTATTCTTCTCTCTTATCCCTAAGTTGGCAGGGTATGCCCAGACATGGGTCCCTTGCTCACTATGCCACTGGATTCAAGCTAGCCTGGATGATGAGGGCTATTAGCCCAAAACCGGTCCTAGGATGCTTGTTTCCGGTCCAGGGAAGACATGGCTTGGCAGTTTGGGCTGGACTGTTCCCATGGGGCACAGGGCCAAGACTGATTTGCATATAGCTGTGTCTGAACTTGGGTGGCGAAGTGAGCTAAAGAACGATGATGGATTCAACCTAGATCTGTGACTGGGGGTGAGTGTCTGAAAAGTGTCAGCGCTCCGTCCATCATCTCCTAGTGTTTGCTTTGTTCGCCCTAAGTTAGCAGGGTATGCCCAGACATGGGTCCCTTGCTCACTTTGCCACTGGATTCAAGCTAGCCTGGCTGATGAGGGCTGTTAGGCCGAAACCGGTCCCAGGATGCTTGTTTCCGGTCCAGGAAAGACATGGCTTGGCAGTTTGGGCTGGACTGTTCCCATGAGGCACAGGGTCAAGACTGATTTGCATATAGCTGTGTCTGAACTGGGGTGGCGAAGTGAGCTAAAGAACGATGATGGTTTCAACCTAGATCTGTGACTGGGGGTGAGTGTCTGAAAAGTGTCAGCGCTCCGTCCATCATCTCCTTGTGTTCAATGCTCCTGTTTCTGCTCCCATTTTCTTGTCTCTTATCCTGAATTGTGTTCAATGCTCCTGTTTCTGCTCCCGTATTCTTGTCTCTTACCCTGAATTGTGTTCCATGCTCCTGTTTCTGCTCCTGTATTCTTGTCTCTTATCCTGAATTGTGTTCACTGCTCATGCATTCTGCTCCAGTATTCTTCTCTCTTATCCTGAATTGTGTTCACTGCTCCTGTTTCTGTTCCCATATTCTTCTCTCTTGCTAGGTGTTATCGCCCTATATCCGTATTAGATTCTTTGTTGAAGACGATTTTGGCTAGGCTGGAAGCCTGGGTCCAGGAAAAGAATATACTAACGGACTCACAATTTGGCTTTAGGAAGGAAATAGGCACTGTGGACCAGGGAATACGTTTACAGCTTATAACTAGCAAGTACGCTAGGGCCAGGGAGGGCCATGTCTTCTTATGTTTCGCTGATTTGTCCAGCACGTTTGACTTGGTGAATCATGCCAAGTATGGCAGGTGTTTTTAGATATGGGCGCCCCAACTAACATCGTAAGCCATCTTTCCCAGCTATATGCTTCTCTAACCTCTTGTGTGCGTTATGGGAAAAACGGGGAAAGTAAAAGCAACTTTCGGGTGACCCAGGGGATTAGGCAGGGGGCGTACTCGCACCTATGTTATTTTCACTCTACATAAATGGTGTGGACGGTTTCCAGCAAACTATAAATGCTGATGCCCCTAAGATAGGCTCCCGTATTACCCCAATTTCACTTTATGCTGACGATGCAGTGCTACTATCTAGGACAGCAATTGGCTTTCAGCGATTAATAACAAATTGTATTAGTTTTATGGAGAGTAGAGATTCAAAATAGAACCTAGCTGAAACCAATACCATGGTATGTGGGAAGAGTATAACAAAAGGCATTAATTGCCACACGAAGAGTCAAAACCTTGAGGAGGTGAAAAGTTTTAGTTATCTGGAAATTGTGCTTTCTCAGAAAGGTGATTGGTTACCTCACTTGAAATCGGCCAAGTTAAAATTCATAAGGGCCAGGTCTGGAGTAGCTAGTTTTGCTAAAAAAACAAAGTGGGAAACAAACCCCTGAGAGAGATTGCTAAATTATATAAATCCAAATGTCTCCCAGTGGCCCTTTATGGTTCACCTATGTGGGGCAGGGAAACAAGCAAATCTTTACAGTTACAAGAAAACTTATAGTTACGTAGGCTTTTAGCAGTGCCCAAATCAACTCCAGCATATATTGTACATAAAGAACTGGGTTTAGACTATGTGGAGGACACTATTGACCTAAATTCACTAACACAATGGTATAATATTTGGTCTAAACAGGGCGTTAAGTTTATTAGGGAAATCATCAACGATTGTTTAGGTTTGGACCACTATAGAAAAATACCTTGGCTTCCTTATATAACATCACTGTTAGCAGAGCTGGGGATATATTGTAACCCTTTAGAGCCCCTCAGTATTTTACAATTTAGCAAAAGAGAAGTTAAAATTATCATGATGGGGAAAAAGTGCGATTCATAGAGAATTACAAGAAAAAAAGAAATCTACAGTTTCTAGATAGTGTAGGGGCACAGTCCAAGAGGGGATTCAGGGTTACCTGATGGAGGTGAAGAATACTCATGACAGATTTCTGCTAACGAGACTCCGCCGTGAGATGATTAATCACTTAATGGTTATCCCCAAAACACAAGCATGGCTTTCTAATTTGCCTAGATGCCCATGTGATGGGAAGGCAAGGCAGACAACCACACACTTTTTATTGTTTTGTAGATTTTATAGCGCTAATAGGCCAATGATATTGCATCCTCTGACAAATTTACTCATATGTTGTGTTTTACTTGATTATATGAAGAATGCCCTTCGTAGACGACGTTCTATAACTTATTTGGATGATTTGCGTTTCGAAGTAACATAAGACAGTTTCTGAGAACTTTTAGTCATGTTTTCTTTTTTATTGTCTTTTGAAACTGCGTGCTAAGATCTATGGATACCTTTGGAAAAATTTACAAAGGGAGAAGAGCATGGCTTCTAAAAATCTTATGTATAATATAGAGATCTGGCCCATTATGAATTATTTTGCCAAGCAATTTTAATTTATGATAAGTATATGTACATGCATATAACTGTGTTATTATGCAGACAATATTTATTTTTATCTTTTACATAGTCAAATGATTTTATATGTGGTTCATGTTTTTTATTGTTGTTCTTTTATGGAGTTGTTTAAAAATCCGAATAAAGAATTAATTGATTGATCATTCTCTCTTATCTTGAACTGTGTTCCCTGCTCCTGTTTCTGCTTCTGTATTCTGCTCTCATCTTGAATTGTATCCATGGCTCCTGTATTCTTCTGTCTTATCCTGAATTGTGTTAAATGCTTCTGTATTCTACTCCTGTATTCTTCTGTCTTATCCAGAATTGTGTTCATTGCTCCTGTATTCTACTCCTGTATTCTTCTCTCTTATCCTGAATTGTGTTTACCTCTCCTGTATTCTTCTCCCTTATCTTGAAATGTTAATTGCTTCTGTATTCTGCTCCTGTATTCTTCTCTCTTATCCTGAATTGTGTTCACCTCTCCTGTATTCCTCTCTCTGATCCTGAATTGTGTTAAATGTTCTTGTTTCTGCTCATGTATTCTTCTCTAGTCTCTTACCCTGAATTGTGTTCACTGCTCCTGTTTCTGCTCCTGTATTCTTCTCTCTTATCCTGAATTGTGTTCACTGCTCCTGTTTATTCTCCTGTTTTCCTCTCTCTTATCCTGAATTGTGTCCACTGCTCTTGTTTCTGTTCCTGTATTCTTCTCTCTTATCCTGAATTGTGTCCACTGCTCCTGTTTCTGCTCCTGTATTCTTCTGTCTTATCCAGAATTGTGTTCATTGCTCCTGTATTCTACTCCTGTATTCTTCTCTCTTATCCTGAATTGTGTTTACCTCTCCTGTATTCTTCTCCCTTATCTTGAAATGTGTTAATTGCTCCTGTATTCTTCTCCCATATTCTTCTCTCTTATCCTGAATTGTGTTAAATGTTCCTGTTTCTGCTCATGTATTCTTCTCTCTTATCCTGAATTATGTTCACTGCTCCTGTTTCTGCTCCTTTATTCTTCTCTCTTATCCTGAATTGTGTTCACTGCTCCTGTTTCTGCTCCTGTGTTCTTCTCTCTTATCCTGAATTGTGTTCACTGCTCCTGTTTCTTCTCCTGTTTTCTTCTCTCTTATCATGAATTGTGTCCACTGCTCCTGTTTCTGTTCCTGTATTCTTGTCTCTTATCCTAAATTGTGTCCACTGCTCCTGTTTCTGCTCCTGTATTCTTCTCTCTTATCCTGAATTATGTTCAATGCTCCTGTTTCTGTATTCTTCTCTCTTATCCTGAATTGTGTTCAATGTTCCTGTCTCCGCTCCTGTATTCTTCTCTCTAACCTGAATTGTGTTCAATGCTCCTGTTTCCGTTCCTGTATTCTTGTCTCTTATCCTGAATTCTGTTCAATGCTCCTGTTTCTGTTCCTGTATTCTTCTGTCTTATCCTGAATTGTGTTCAATGCTTCTGTTTCTGCTCCTGTATTCTTCTCTCTTATCCCGAATTGTGTTCAATGCTCCTGTTTCCGCTCTTGTATTCTTGTCTCTTATACTGAATTGTGTTCACTGCACATGTATTCTGCTCCTGTATTCTTGTCTCTTATCCTGAATTGTGTTCAATGCTCCTGTCTCCGCTCCTGTATTCTTCTCTCTTATCCTGAATTGTGTTCAATGCTCCTGTTTCTGCTCCTGTATTCTTCTCTCTTATCCTGAATTGTGTCCAATGCTCCTGTTTCTGCTCCTGTATTCTTGTCCCTTATCCTGAATTGTGTTCAATGCACCTGTTTCTGCTCCTGTATTCTTCTGTCTTATCCTGAATTGTGTCCAATGCTCCTGCTTCCGCTCATGTATTCTTGTCTCTTATCCTGAATTGTGTTCAAAGTTCATGTTTCCGCTCCTGTATTCTTCTCTTATCCTGAATTGTGTTCAATGCTCCTGTTTCCGCTCCTGTATTCTTGACTCTTATCCTGAATTATGTTCAATGCTCCTGTTTCCACTCCTGTATTCTTCTGTCTTATCCTGAATTGTGTTCAATGCTCCTGTTTCCGCACCTGTAATCTTGTCTCTTATCCTGAATTGTGTTCAATGTTCCTGTTTCTGCTCCTGTATTCTTCTCTCTTATCCTGAATTGTGTTCAATGCTCCTGTTTCCGCTCCTGTATTTTTGTCTCTTATCCTGCCTTGTGTTCAATGTTCCTGTCTCTGCTCCTGTATTCTTGTCTCTTATCCTGAATTGTGTTCAATGCTCCTGTTTCCGCTCCTGTATTCTTCTGTCTTATCCTGAATTGTGTTCAATGCTCCTGTTTCCGCTCCTGTATTCTTGTCTCTTATCCTGAATTGTGTTCAGTGCTCCTGTTTCTGTTCCTGTATTCTTGTCTCTTATCCTGAATTGTGTTCAATGCTCCTGTTTCTGCTGCTGTATTCTTGTCTCTTGTCCTGAATTGTGTTCACTGCTCATGTATTCTGCTCCTGTATTCTTGTCTTTTATCCTGAATTGTGTTCAATGCTCCTGTTTCTGTTCCTGTATGCTTGTCGCTTACAAAGGGTCAAGACTGATTTGCATATAGCTGTGTCTGAACTGGGGTGGCGAAGTGAGCTAAAGAACGATGATGGATTCAACCCAGATCTGTGACTGGGTGTGAGTGTCTGAAAAGTTGCAGCGGTCCGTCCATCATCTCCTTGTGTTTGCTTTGTTCGCCCTAAGTTGGCAGGGTATGCCCAGACATGGGTCCCGTGCTCACTTTGCCACTGGATTCAAGCTAGCCTGGATGATGAGGGCTATTAGTCCAAAACCGGTCCTAGGATGCTTGTTTCCGGTCCAGGAAAGACATGGCTTGGCAGTTTGGGCTGGACTGTTCCCATGAGGCACAGGGTCAAGACTGATTTGCATATAGGTGTGTCTGAACTTGGGTGGCGAAGTGAGCTAAAGAACGATGATGGATTCAACCCAGATCTGTGACTGGGGGTGAGTGTCTGAAAAGTTTCAGCGCTCCGTCCATCATCTCCTTGTGTTTGCTTTGTTCGCCCTAAGTTAGCAGGGTATGCCCAGACGTGGGTCCCTTGCTCACTTTATCACTGGATTCAAGTTAGCCTGGCTGATGAGGGCTGTTAGCCCGAAACCGGTCCCAGGATGCTTGTTTCCGGTTCAAGGAAGACATGGCTTGGCAGTTTTGGGCTGGACTGTTCCCATGAGGCACAGAGTCAAGACTGATTTGCATACAGCTGTGTCTGAACTGGGGTGGTAAAGGGAGCTAAAGAACAATGATGGATTCTACCCAGATCTGTGACTAGGGGTGTGTCTGAAAAGTTTCAGCGCTCTGTCCATCATCTCCTTGTGCTTGCTTTGTTCGCCCTAAGTTGGCAGGGTATGCCCAGATGTGGGTCCCTTGCTCACTTTGCCACTGGTTTCAAGCTAGCCTGGGTGATGAGGGCTGTTAGCCCGGAACCGGTCCCAGAGTGCTTGTTTCCGGTCCAGGGAAGACATGGCTTGGCAGTGTGGGCTGGACTGTTCCCATGACACACAGGGTCAAGACTGATTTGCATATAGCTGTATCTGAACTGGGGTGGTGAAGTGAGCTAAAGAACGAGGATGGATTCAACCCAGATCTGTGACTGGGGGTGAGTGTCTGAAAAGTTGCAGCGCTCCGTCCATCATCTCCTTGTGTTTGCTTTGTTCGCCCTAAGTTGGCAGGGTATGCCCAGACATGGGTCCCTTGCTCACTTTTCCACTGGATTCAAGCTAGCCTGGATGATGAGGGCTATTAGCTCAAAACCGGTCCTAGGATGCTTGTTTCCGGTCCAGGGAAGACATGGCTTGGCAGTTTGGGCTGGACTGTTCCCATGAGGCACAGGGTCAAGACTGATTTGCATATAGCTGTGTTTGAACTGGGGTGGCGAAGTGAGCTAAAGAACGATGATGGATTCAACCCAGATGTGTGACTGGGGGTGAGTGTCTGAAAAGTTTCAGCGCTCCGTTCATCATCTCCTTGTGTTTGCTTTGTTCGCTCTAAGTTAGCAGGGTATACCCAGACGTGGGTCCCTTGCTCACTTTATCACTGGATTCAAGTTAGCCTGCCTGATGAGGGCTGTTAGCCCGAAACCAGTCCCAGGATGCTTGTTTCCGGTCCAAGGAAGACATGGCTTGGCAGTTTTGGGCTGGACTGTTCCCATGAGGCACAGGGTCAAGACTGATTTGCATACAGCTGTGTCTGAGTTGGGGTGGCAAAGGGAGCTAAAGAACAATGATGGATTCAACCCAGATCTGTGACTGGGGGTGAGTGTCTGAAAAGTTTCAGCGCTCCATCCATCATCTCCTTGTGTTTAATGCTCCTGTTTCTGCTCCCATATTCTCTCTCTTGCTGGGTGTTATCGCCCTATATCCCTATTAGATTCTTCGGTGAAGACAATGCGCAGGGTGATTTTGGCTAGGCCGGAAGCCTGGGTCCAGGAAAAGAATATACTAACGGACTCACAATATGGCTTTAGGAAGGAAATAGGCACTTTGGACCAGGGAATACGTTTATAGCTTATAACTAGCAAGTGCGCTAGGGCCAGGGAGGGCCATGTCTTCTTATGTTTCGCTGATTTGTCCAGCACGTTTGACTTGGTGAATCATGCCAAGTATGGCAGGTGCTTTTAGATATGGGCGCCCCAACTAACATCGTAAGCCATCTTTCCCAGCTATATGCTTCTCTAACCTCTTGTGTGCGTTATGGGAAAAACGGGGAAAGTAAAAGCAACTTTCGGTAACCCAGGGGATTAGGCAGGGGGCGTACTCGCACCTCTGTTATTTTTACTCCACATAAATGGTGTGGACGGTTTCCTGCAAACTATAAATGCTGATGCCTCTAAGATAGGCTCCCGTATTACCCCAATTTTACTTTATGCTGACGGTGCAGTGCTACTATCTAGGACAGCAATTGGCTTTCAGCGATTAATAACAAATTGTATTAGTTTTATGGAGAGTAGAGATTCAAAATAGAATCTAGCTGAAACCAATACCATGGTATGTGGGAAGAGTATAACAAAAGGCTGTAATTGCCACACGTAGAGTCAAAACCTTGAGGAGGTGAAAACTTTTAGTTATCTGGAAATTGTGTTTCTCAGAAAGGTGATTGGTTACCTCACTTGAAATCGGCCAAGTTAAAATTCATAAGGGCCAGGTCTGGATTAGCTAGTTTTGCTAAAAAAGTGGGAAACAAACCCCTGAGAGAGATTACTAAATTATATAAATCCAAATGTCTCCCAGTGGCCCTTTATGGTTCACCTATGTGGGGCAGGGAAACAAGCAAATCTTTACAGTTACAAGAAAACGTATACTTACGTAGGCTTTTAGCAGTGGCCAAATCAACTCCAGCATATATTGTACATAAAGAACTGGGTTTAGACTTTGTGGAGGACACTATTGACCTAAATTAACTAACACAATGGTATAATATTTGGTCTTAACAGGGTGTTAAGTTTATTAGGGAAATCATCAAAGATTGTTTAGGTTTGGACCACTATAGAAAAATACCTTGGCTTCCTTATATAACATCACTGTTAGCAGAGCTGGGAATATATTGTTACCCTTTATAGCCCCTCAGTATTTTACAATTTAGCAAAAAAGTAGTTAAAATTATCATGATGGGGAAGAAGGGCGATCCATAGAGAATTACCAGAAAAAAAGAAATCTACAGTTTCTAGATAGTGTAGGGGCACAGTCCAAGAGGGGATTCAGGGTTACCTGATGGAGGTGAAGAATACTCATGACAGATTTCTGCTAACGAGACTCCGCCGTGAGATGATTAATCACTTAATGGTTTTCCCCAAAACACAAGCATGGCTTTCTAATTTGCCTAGATGCCCATGTGATGGAAAGGCAAGGCAGACAACCACACACTTTTTATTGTTTTGTAGATTTTATAGCGCTAATAGGCCAATGATATTGCATCCTCTTTCTTTATCCCTAGGTTTAATTTATCACGAGGAGGCCCTTATCTTTTTAAACAATCTGACAAATTTACTCATATGTTGTGTTTTACTTGATTATATGAAGAATGCCCTTCGTAGACAACGTTCTATAACTTATTTGGATGATTTGCGTTTCGAAGTAACATAAGACAGTTTCTGAGAACTTTAACTCATTTTTTCTTTTTTATTGTCATTTGAAACTGCGTGCTAAGATCTATGGATACCTTTGGAAAAATTTACAAAGGGAGAAGAGCATGGCTTCTAAAAATCTTATGTATAATATAGAGATCTGGCCCATTATGAATTATTTTGCCAAGCAATTTTAATTTATGATAAGTATATGTACATGCATATAACTGTGTTTTTATGCAGATAATATTTATTTTTATCTTTTACATAGTCGAATGATTTTATATGTGGTTCATGTTTTTTATTGTTGTTCTTTTATGGAGTTGTTTAAAAATCCGAATAAAGAATTAATTGATTGATCATCCTCTCTTATCTTGAACTGTGTTCCCTGCTCCTGTTTCTGCTTCTGTATTCTGCTCTCATCTTGAATTGTATCCATGGCTCCTGTATTCTTCTGTCTTATCCTGAATTGTGTTAAATGCTTCTGTATTCTACTCCTGTATTCTTATGTCTTATCCAGAATTGTGTTCATTGCTCCTGTATTCTACTCCTGTATTCTTCTCTCTTATCCTGAATTGTGTTCACCTCTCCTGTATTCCTCTCTCTGATCCTGAATTGTGTTCATTGCTCCTGTATTCTTCTCCCATATTCTTCTCTCTTATCCTGAATTGTGTTAAATGTTCCTGTTTCTGCTCATGTATTCTTCTCTCTTATCCTGAATTGTGTTCACTGCTCCTGTTTCTGCTCCTGTATTCTTCTCTCTTATCCTGAATTGTGTTCACTGCTCCTGTTTCCGCTCCTGTATTCTTCTCTCTTATCCTGAATTGTGTTCACTGCTCCTGTTTCTTCTCCTGTTTTCTTCTCTCTTATCCTGAATTGTGTCCACTGCTACTGTTTCTGTTACTGTATTCTTCTCTCTTATCCTGAATTGTGTCCACTGCTCCTGTTTCTGCTCCTGTATTCTTCTCTCTTATCCTGAATTGTGTTCAATGCTCCTGTTTCTGTATTCTTCTCTCTTATCCTGAATTGTGTTCAATGTTCCTGTCTCCGCTCCTGTATTCTTCTCTCTAACCTGAATTGTGTTCAATGCTCCTGTTACCGCTCCTGTATTCTTGTCTCTTATCCTGAATTGTGTTCACTGCTCCTGTTTCCGTTCCTGTATTCTTGTCTCTTATCCTGAATTCTATTCAATGCTCCTGTTTCTGTTCTTGTATTCTTGTCTCTTATCCCGAATTGTGTTCAATGCTCCTGTTTCCGCTCCTGTATTCTTGTCTCTTATCCTGAATTGTGTTCACTGCACATGTATTCTGCTCCTGTATTCTTCTGTCTTATCCCGAATTGTGTTCAATGCTTCTGTTTCTGCTCCTGTATTCTTCTCTCTTATCCCGAATTGTGTTCAATGCTCCTGTTTCCGCTCTTGTATTCTTGTCTCTTATCCTGAATTGTGTTCACTGCACATGTATTCTGCTCCTGTATTCTTGTCTCTTATCCTGAATTGTGTTCAATGCTCCTGTCTCCGCTTCTGTATTCTTCTCTCTTATCCTGAATTGTGTTCAATGCTCCTGTTTCTGCTCCTGTATTCTTCTCTCTTATCCTGAATTGTGTCCAATGCTCCTGTTTCTGCTCCTGTATTCTTGTCCCTTATCCTGAATTGTGTTCAATGCACCTGTTTCTGCTCCTGTATTCTTCTGTCTTATCCTGAATTGTGTCCAATGCTCCTGCTTCCGCTCCTGTATTCTTGTCTCTTATCCTGAATAGTGTTCAATGTTCCTGTTTCCGCTCCTGTATTCTTCTCTCTTATCCTGAATTGTGTTCAATGCTCCTGTTTCTGCTCCTGTATTCTTGACTCTTATCCTGCCTTGTGTTCAATGTTCCGGTCTCTGATCCTGTATTCTTGTCTCTTATCCTGAATTGTGTTCAATGCTCCTGTTTCCGCTCCTGTATTCTTCTGTCTTATCCTGAATTGTGTTCAATGCTCCTGTTTCCGCTCCTGTATTCTTGTCTCTTATCCTGAATTGTGTTCAATGTTCCTGTTTCCGCTCCTGTATTCTTCCCTCTTATCCTGAATTGTGTTCAATGCTCCTTTTTCCGCTCCTGTATTCTTGTCTCTTATCCTGCCTTGTGTTCAATGTTCCTGTCTCTGCTCCTGTATTCTTGTCTCTTATCTTGAATTGTGTTCAATGCTCCTGTTTCCGCTCCTGTATTCTTCTGTCTTACCCTGAATTGTGTTCAATGCTCCTGTTTCCGCTCCTGTATTCTTGTCTCTTATCCCGAATTGTGTTCAATGCTCCTGTTTCTGCTCCTGTATTCTTGTCTCTTATCCTGAATTGTGTTCAATGCTCCTGTTTCTGCTGCTGTATTCTTGTCTCTTGTCCTGAATTGTGTTCACTGCTCCTGTTTCTGTTCCTGTATACTTGTCTCCTATCCTGAATTCTGTTCAATGCTCCTGTTTCTGTTCCTGTATTCTTGTCTCTTATCCCGAATTGTGTTCGATGCTCCTGTTTCCGCTCTTGTATTCTTGTCTCTTATCCTGAATTGTGTTCACTGCACATGTATTCTACTCCTGTATTCTTCTGTCTTATCCTGAATTGTGTTCAATGCTTCTGTTTCTGCTCCTGTATTCTTCTCTCGTATCCCGAATTGTGTTCAATGCTCCTGTTTCCGCTCTTGTATTCGTGTCTCTTATCCTGAATTGTGTTCACTGCACATGTATTCTGCTCCTGTATTCTTGTCTCTTATCCTGAATTGTGTTCAATGCTCCTGTCTCCGCTCCTGTATTCTTCTCTCTTATCCTGAATTGTGTTCAATACTCCTGTTTCTGCTCCTGTATTCTTCTCTCTTATCCTGAATTGTGTCCAATGCTCCTGTTTCTGCTCCTGTATTCTTGTCCCTTATCCTGAATTGTGTTCAATGCAGCTGTTTCTGCTCCTGTATTCTTCCGTCTTATCCTGAATTGTGTCCAATGCTCCTGCTTCCGCTCCTGTATTCTTGTCTCTTATCCTGAATTGTGTTCAATGTTCCTGTTTCCGCTCCTGTATTCTTCTCTCTTATCCTGAATTGTGTTCAATGCTCCTGTTTCCGCTCCTGTATTCTTGACTCTTATCCTGCCTTGTGTTCAATGTTCCTGTCTCTGCTCCTGTATTCTTGTCTCTTATCCTGAATTGTGTTCAATGCTCCTGTTTCCGCTCCTGTATTCTTCTGTCTTATCCTGAATTGTGTTCAATGCTCCTGTTTCTGCTCCTGTATTCTTGTCTCTTATCCTGAATTGTGTTCAATGCTCCTGTTTCTGCTGATGTATTCTTGTCTCTTGTCCTGAATTGTGTTCACTGCTCATGTATTCTGCTCTTGTATTCTTGTCTTTTATCCTGAATTGTGTTCAATGCTCCTGTTTCTGTTCCTGTATGCTTGTCGCTTACAAAGGGTCAAGACTGATTTGCATATAGCTGTGTCTGAACTGGGGTGGCGAAGTGAGCTAAAGAACGATGATGGATTCAACCCAGATCTGTGACTGGGTGTGATTGTCTGAAACGTTTCAGCGCTCCGTCTATCATCTCCTTGTGTTTGCTTTGTTCGCCCTAAGTTGGCAGGGTATGCCGAGACGTAGGTCCCGTGCTCACTTTGCCACTGGATTCAAGCTAGCCTGGCTGTTGAGGGCTGTTAGCCCGAAACCGGTCCCAGGATGCTTGTATCCGGTCCAGGGAAGACATGGGTTGGCAGTTTGGGCTGGACTGTTCCCATGAGGCACAAGATCAAGACTGATTTGCATATAGCTGTGTCTGAACTGGGGTGGCGAAGTGAGCTAAAGAACGATGATGGATTCAACCCAGATCTGTGACTGGGGGTGAGTGTCTGAAAAGTTGCAGCACTCAGTCCATCATCTCCTTGTCTTTGCTTTGTTCGCCCTAAGTTGGCAGGGTATGCCCAGACATGGGTCCCTTGCTCACTATGCCACTGGATTCAAGCTAGCCTGGATGATGAGGGCTATTAGCCCAAAACCGGTCCTAGGATGCTTGTTTCCGGTCCACGGAAGACATGGCTTGGCAGTTTGGGCTGGACTGTTCCCATGAGGCACAGGGCCAAGACTGATTTGCATATAGCTGTGTCTGAACTTGGGTGGCGAAGTGAGCTAAAGAACGATGATGGATTCAACCCAGATCTGTGACTGGGGGTGAGTGTCTGAAAAGTGTCAGCGCTCCGTCCATCATCTCCTTGTGTTCAATGCTCCTGTTTCTGCTCCCATATTCTTGTCTCTTATCCTGAATTGTGTTCAATGCTCCTGTTTCTGCTCCCGTATTCTTGTCTCTTATCCTGAATTGTGTTCCATGCTTCTGTTTCTGCTCCTGTATTCTTGTCTCTTATCCTGAATTGTGTTCAGTGCTCCTGTTTTTGCTCTTGTATTCTTGTCTCTTATCCTGAATTGTGTTCACTGCTCATGTATTCTGCTCCAGTATTCTTCTCTCTTATCCTGAATTGTGTTCACTGCTCCTGTTTCTGTTCCCATATTCTTCTCTCTTGCTAGGTGTTATCGCCCTATATCCGTATTAGATTCTTTGTTGAAGACGATTTTGGCTAGGCTGGAAGCCTGGGTCCAGGAAAAGAATATACTAACGGACTCACAATTTGGCTTTAGGAAGGAAATAGGCACTGTGGACCAGGGAATATGTTTACAGCTTATAACTAGCAAGTACGCTAGGGCCAGGGAGGGCCATGTCTTCTTATGTTTCGCTGATTTGTCCAGCACGTTTGACTTGGTGAATCATGCCAAGTATGGCAGGTGTTTTTAGATATGGGCGCCCCAACTAACATCGTAAGCCATCTTTCCCAGCTATATGCTTCTCTAACCTCTTGTGTGCGTTATGGGAAAAACAGGGAAAGTAAAAGCAACTTTCGGGTGACCCAGGGGATTAGGCAGGGGGCGTACTCGCACCTATGTTATTTTCACTCTACATAAATGGTGTGGACGGTTTCCAGCAAACTATAAATGCTGATGCCCCTAAGATAGGCTCCCGTATTACCCCAATTTCACTTTATGCTGACGATGCAGTGCTACTATCTAGGACAGCAATTGGCTTTCAGCGATTAATAACAAATTGTATTAGTTTTATGGAGAGTAGAGATTCAAAATAAAACCTAGCTGAAACCAATACCATGGTATGTGGGAAGAGTATAACAAAAGGCTTTAATTGCCACACGAAGAGTCAAAACCTTGAGGAGGTGAACATTTTTAGTTATCTGGAAATTGTGCTTTCTCAGAAAGGTGATTGGTTACCTCACTTGAAATCGGCCAAGTTAAAATTCATAAGGGCCAGGTCTGGAGTAGCTAGTTTTGCTAAAAAAAACAAAGTGGGAAACAAACCCCTGAGAGAGATTGCTAAATTATATAAATCCAATTGTCTCCCAGTGGCCCTTTATAATTCACCTATGTGGGGCAGGGAAACAAGCAAATCTTTACAGTTACAAGAAAACTTATACTTACGTAGGCTTTTAGCAGTGCCCAAATCAACTCCAGCATATATTGTACATAAAGAACTGGGTTTAGACTATGTGGAGGACACTATTGACCTAAATTCACTAACACAATGGTATAATATTTGGTCTAAACAGGGCGTTAAGTTTATTAGGAAATCATCAACGATTGTTTAGGTTTGGACCACATAGAAAAATACCTTGGCTTCCTTATATAACATCACTGTTAGCAGAGCTGGGGATATATTGTAACCCTTTAGAGCCCCTCAGTATTTTACAATTTAGCAAAAGATAAGTTAAAATTATCATGATGGGGAAAAAGGGCGATCCATAGAGAATTACAAGAAAAAAAGAAATCTACAGTTTCTAGATAGTGTAGGGGCACAGTCCAAGAGGGGATTCAGGGTTACCTGATGGAGGTGAAGAATACTCATGACAGATTTCTGCTAACGAGACTCCGCCTTGAGATGATTAATCACTTAATGGTTTTCCCCAAAACACAAGCATGGCTTTCTAATTTGCCTAGATGCCCATGTGATGGGAAGGCAAGGCAGACAACCACACACTTTTTATTGTTTTGTAGATTTTATAGCGCTAATAGGCCAATGATATTGCATCCTCTGACAAATTTACTCATATGTTGTGTTTTACTTGATTATATGAAGAATGCCCTTCGTAGACGACGTTCTATAACTTATTTGGATGATTTGCGTTCAAGTAACATAAGACAGTTTCTGAGAACTTTTAGTCATGTTTTCTTTTTTATTGTCTTTTGAAACTGCGTGCTAAGATCTATGGATACCTTTGGAAAAATTTACAAAGGGAGAAGAGCATGGCTTCTAAAAATCTTATGTATAATATAGAGATCTGGCCCGTTATGAATTATTTTGCCAAGCAATTTTAATTTATGTTAAGTATATGTACATGCAAATAACTGTGTTATTATGCAGATAATATTTATTTTTATCTTTTACATAGTCAAATGATTTTATATGTGGTTCATGTTTTTTATTGTTGTTCTTTTATGGAGTTGTTTAAAAATCCGAATAAAGAATTAATTGATTGATCATCCTCTCTTATCTTGAACTGTGTTCCCTGCTCCTGTTTCTGCTTCTGTATTCTGCTCTCATCTTGAATTGTATCCATGGCTCCTGTATTCTTCTGTCTTATCCTGAATTGTGTTAAATGCTTCTGTATTCTACTCCTGTATTCTTCTGTCTTATCCAGAATTGTGTTCATTGCTCCTGTATTCTACTCCTGTATTCTTCTCTCTTATCCTGAATTGTGTTTACCTCTCCTGTATTCTTCTCCCTTATCTTGAAATGTGTTAATTGCTTCTGTATTCTGCTCCTGTATTCTTCTCTCTTATCCTGAATTGTGTTCACCTCTCCTGTATTCCTCTCTCTGATCCTGAATTGTGTTCATTGCTCCTGTATTCTTCTCCCATATTCTTCTCTCTTATCCTGAATTGTGTTAAATGTTCCTGTTTCTGCTCATGTATTCTTCTCTCTTACCCTGAATTGTGTTCACTGCTCCTGTTTCTGCTCCTGTATTCTTCTCTCTTATCCTGAATTGTGTTCACTGCTCCTGTTTATTCTCCTGTTTTCTTCTCACTTATCCTGAATTGTGTCCACTGCTCTTGTTTCTGTTCCTGTATTCTTCTCTCTTATCCTGGATTGTGTCCACTGCTCCTGTTTCTGCTCCTGTATTCTTCTGTCTTATCCAGAATTGTGTTCATTGCTCCTGAATTCGACTCCTGTATTCTTCTCTCTTATCCTGAATTGTGTTTACCTCTCCTGTATTCTTCTCCCTTATCTTGAAATGTGTTAATTGCTTCTGTATTCTGCTCCTGTATTCTTCTCTCTTATCCTGAATTGTGTTCACCTCTCCTGTATTCCTCTCTCTGATCCTGAATTGTGTTCATTGCTCCTGTATTCTTCTCCCATATTCTTCTCTCTTATCCTGAATTGTGTTAAATGTTCCTGTTTCTGCTCATGTATTCTTCTCTCTTATCCTGAATTGTGTTCACTGCTCCTGTTTCTGCTCCTGTATTCTTCTCTCTTATCCTGAATTGTGTTCACTGCTCCTGTTTCTGCTCCTGTATTCTTCTCTCTTATCCTGAATTGTGTTCACTGCTCCTGTTTCTTCTCCTGTTTTCTTCTCTCTTATCCTGAATTGTGTCCACTGCTCCTGTTTCTGTTCCTGTATTCTTCTCTCTTATCCTAAATTGTGTCCACTGCTCCTGTTTCTACTCCTGTATTCTTCTCTCTTATCCTGAATTGTGTTCAATGCTCCTGTTTCTGTATTCTTCTCTCTTATCCTGAATTGTGTTCAATGTTCCTGTCTCCGCTCCTGTATTCTTCTCTCTAACCTGAATTGTGTTCAATGCTCCTGTTCCCGCTCCTGTATTCTTGCCTCTTATCCTGAATTGTGTTCACTGCTCCTGTTTCCGTTCCTGTATTCTTGTCTCTTATCCTGAATTCTGTTCAATGCTCCTGTTTCTGTTCCTGTATTCTTGTCTCTTATCCCGAATTGTGTTCAATGCTCCTGTTTCCGCTCTTGTATTCTTGTCTCTTATCCTGAATTGTGTTCACTGCACATGTATTCTGCTCCTGTATTCTTCTGTCTTATCCTGAATTGTGTTCAATGCTTCTGCTCCTGTATTCTTCTCTCTTATCCCGAATTGTGTTCAATGCTCCTGTTTCCGCTTTTGTATTCTTGTCTCTTATACTGAATTGTGTTCACTGCACATGTATTCTGCTCCTGTATTCTTGTCTCTTATCCTGAATTGTGTTCAATGCTCCTGTCTCCGCTCCTGTATTCTTCTCTCTTATCCTGAATTGTGTTCAATGCTCCTGTTTCTGCTCCTGTATTCTTCTCTCTTATCCTGAATTGTGTCCAATGCTCCTGTTTCTGCTCCTGTATTCTTGTCCCTTATCCTGAATTGTGTTCAATGCACCTGTTTCTGCTCCTGTATTCTTCTGTCTTATCCTGAATTGTGTCCAATGCTCCTGCTTCCGCTCATGTATTCTTGTCTCTTATCCTGAATTGTGTTCAATGTTCCTGTTTCCGCTCCTGTATTCTTCTCTCTTATCCTGAATTGTGTTCAATGCTCCTGTTTCCGCTCCTGTATTCTTGACTCTTATCCTGAATTATGTTCAATGCTCCTGTTTCCGCTCCTGTATTCTTCTGTCTTATCCTGAATTGTGTTCACTGCTCCTGTTTCTTCTCCTGTTTTCTTCTCTCTTATCCTGAATTGTGTCCACTGCTCCTGTTTCTGTTCCTGTATTCTTCTCTCTTATCCTAAATTGTGTCCACTGCTCCTGTTTCTACTCCTGTATTCTTCTCTCTTATCCTGAATTGTGTTCAATGCTCCTGTTTCTGTATTCTTCTCTCTTATCCTGAATTGTGTTCAATGTTCCTGTCTCCGCTCCTGTATTCTTCTCTCTAACCTGAATTGTGTTCAATGCTCCTGTTCCCGCTCCTGTATTCTTGCCTCTTATCCTGAATTGTGTTCACTGCTCCTGTTTCCGTTCCTGTATTCTTGTCTCTTATCCTGAATTCTGTTCAATGCTCCTGTTTCTGTTCCTGTATTCTTGTCTCTTATCCCGAATTGTGTTCAATGCTCCTGTTTCCGCTCTTGTATTCTTGTCTCTTATCCTGAATTGTGTTCACTGCACATGTATTCTGCTCCTGTATTCTTCTGTCTTATCCTGAATTGTGTTCAATGCTTCTGCTCCTGTATTCTTCTCTCTTATCCCGAATTGTGTTCAATGCTCCTGTTTCCGCTTTTGTATTCTTGTCTCTTATACTGAATTGTGTTCACTGCACATGTATTCTGCTCCTGTATTCTTGTCTCTTATCCTGAATTGTGTTCAATGCTCCTGTTTCCGCTCCTGTAATCTTGTCTCTTATCCTGAATTGTGTTCAATGTTCCTGTTTCCGCTCCTGTATTCTTCTCTCTTATCCTGAATTGTGTTCAATGCTCCTGTTTCCGCTCCTGTATTCTTGTCTCTTATCCTGAAGTGTGTTCAGTGCTCCTGTTTCTGCTCCTGTATTCTTGTCTCTTATCCTGAATTGTGTTCAATGGTCCTGTTTCTGCTGCTGTATTCTTGTCTCTTGTCCTGAATTGTGTTCACTGCTCATGTATTCTGCTCCTGTATTCTTGTCTTTTATCCTGAATTGTGTTCAATGCTCCTGTTTCTGTTGCTGTTTGCTTGTCGCTTACAAAGGGTCAAGACTGATTTGCATATAGCTGTGTCTGAACTGGGGTGGCGAAGTGAGCTAAAGAACGATGATGGATTCAACCCAGATCTGTGACTGGGTGTGAGTGTCTGAAACGTTTCAGCGCTCCGTCTATCATCTCCTTGTGTTTGCTTTGTTCGCCCTAAGTTGGCAGGGTATGCCGAGACATAGGTCCCTTGCTCACTATGCCACTGGATTCAAGCTAGCCTGGATGATGAGGGCTATTAGCCCAAAACCGGTCCCAGGATGCTTGTATCCGGTCCAGGGAAGACATGGCTTGGCAGTTTGGGCTGGACTGTTCCCATGAGGCACAAGGTCAAGACTGATTTGCATATAGCTGTGTCTGAACTGGGGTGGCGAAGTGAGCTAAAGAACGATGATGGATTCAACCCAGATCTGTGATTGGGGGTGAGTGTCTGAAAAGTTGCAGCGCTCCGTCCATCATCTCCTTGTGTTTGCTTTGTTCGCCCTAAGTTGGCAGGGTATGCCCAGACATGGGTCCCGTGCTCACTTTGCCACTGGATTCAAGCTAGCCTGGATGATGAGGGCTATTAGCCCAAAACCGGTCCTAGGATGCTTGTTTCCGGTCCAGGGAAGACATGGCTTGGCAGTTTGGGCTGGACTGTTCCCATGAGGCACAGGGTCAAGACTGATTTGCATATAGCTGTGTCTGAACTTGGGTGGCGAAGTGACCTAAAGAACGATGATGGATTCAACCCAGATCTGTGACTGGGGGTGAGTGTCTGAAAAGTTTCAGCGCTCCGTCCATCATCTCCTTGTGTTTGCTTTGTTCGCCCTAAGTTAGCAGGGTATGCCCAGACGTGGGTCCCTTGCTCACTTTATCACTGGATTCAAGTTAGCCTGGCTGATGAGGGCTGTTAGCCCGAAACCGGTCCCAGGATGCTTGTTTCCAGTTCAAGGAAGACATGGCTTGGCAGTTTTGGGCTGGACTATTCCGATGAGGCACAGAGTCAAGACGGATTTGCATACAGCTGTGTCTGAACTGGGGTGGCAAAGGGAGCTAAAGAACAATGATGGATTCAACCCAGATCTGTGACTGGGGGTGTGTCTGAAAAGTTTCAGCGCTCCGTCCATCATCTCCTTGTGCTTGCTTTGTTCGCCCTAAGTTGGCAGGGTATGCCCAGATGTGGGTCCCTTGCTCACTTTGCCACTGGATTCAAGCTAGCCTGGGTGATGAGGGCTGTTAGCCCGGAACCGGTCCCAGGATGCTTGTTTCCGGTCCAGGGAAGACATGGCTTGGCAGTGTGGGCTGGACTGTTCCCATGAGGCACAGGGTCAAGACTGATTTGCATATAGCTGTATCTGAACTGGGGTGGCGAAGTGAGCTAAAGAACGAGGATGGATTCAACCCAGATCTGTGACTGGGGGTGAGTGTCTGAAAAGTTGCAGCGCTCCGTTCATCATCTCCTTGTGTTTGCTTTGTTCGCTCTAAGTTAGCAGGGTCTGCCCAGACGAGGGTCCCTTGCTCACTTTATCACTGGATTCAAGTTAGCCTGGCTGATGAGGGCTGTTAGCCCGAAACCAGTCCCAGGATGCTTGTTTCCGGTCCAAGGAAGACATGGCTTGGCAGTTTTGGGCTGGACTGTTCCCATGAGGCACAGGGTCAAGACTGATTTGCATACAGCTGTGTCTGAACTGGGGTGGCGAAGTGAGCTAAAGAACGATGATGGATTCAACCCAGATCTGTGACTGGGGGTGAGTGTCTGAAAAGTTTCAGCGCTCCATCCATCATCTCCTTGTGTTCAATGCTCCTGTTTCTGCTCCCATATTCTCTCTCTTGCTAGGTGTTATCGCCCTATATCCCTATTAGATTCTTAGGTGAAGACAATGCGCAGGGTGATTTTGGCTAGGCCGGAAGCCTGGGTCCAGGAAAAGAATATACTAACGGACTCACAATAGGCTTGAGGAAGGAAATAGGCACTGTGGACCAGGGAATACGTTTATAGCTTATAACTAGCAAGTGCGCTAGGGCCAGGGAGGGCCATGTCTTCTTATGTTTCGCTGATTTGTCCAGCACGTTTGACTTCGTGAGTCATGCCAAGTTTGGCAGGTGCTTTTAGATATGGGCGCCCCAACTAACATCGTAAGCCATCTTTCCCAGCTATATGCTTCTCTAACCGCTTGTGTGCGTTATGGGAAAAACGGGGAAAGAAAAGCAACTTTCGGTGACCCAGGTGATTAGGCAGGGGGCGTACTCGCACCTCTGTTATTTTTACTCCACATAAATGGTGTGGACGGTTTCCTGCAAACTATAAATGCTGATGCCTCTAAGATAGGCTCCCGTATTACCCCAATTTTACTTTATGCTGACGATGCAGTGCTACTATCTAGGACAGCAATTGGCTTTCAGCGATTAATAACAAATTGTATTCGTTTTATGGAGAGTAGAGATTCAAAATAGAATCTAGCTGAAACCAATACCATGGTTTGTGGGAAGAGTATAACAAAAGGCTGTAATTGCCACACGAAGAGTCAATACCTTGAGGAGGTGAAAACTTTTAGTTATCTGGAAATTGTGTTTCTCAGAAAGGTGATAGGTTACCTCACTTGAAATCGGCCAAGTTAAAATTCATAAGGGCCAGGTCTGGAGTAGCTAGTTTTGCTAAAAAGTGGGAAACAAACCCCTGAGAGAGATTACTAAATTATATAAATCCAAATGTCTCCCAGTGGCCCTTTATGGTTCACCTATGTGGGGCAGGGAAACAAGCAAATCTTTACAGTTACAAGAAAACTTATACTTACGTAGGCTTTTAGCAGTGGCCAAATCAACTCCAGCATATATTGTACATAAAGAACTGGGTTTAGACTATATGGAGGACACTATTGACCTAAATTCACTGACACAATGGTATAATTTTTGGTCTAAACAGGGTGTTAAGTTTATTAGGGAAATCATCAAAGATTGTTTAGGTTTGGACCACTATTGTATTGTATTGTATTGTAATTGCATTTGTATAGCGCTTACTACCCCTGACGAGGCGTCGAAGCGCTTTTTCGGCGAGTAGCACGCTACTCCGGGACCCATAGAGGATTAGTGTTGAATTAGTATAGTGAAACATGCAAGTAAATTTTAAGTGGTGGATATGTTAGTCAGTTATTTGGATTCGGAAGGATAGCAGAAGGATAGAAGAGGAAAGAAGGTTTGTATTTATATAGCGCTTCTAACCCCTGATGGGGTGTTGAATCGCTTTTTTGCCGAGTAGCACGCTACTCCGGAAACCCATAAAGGATTAGTGGTGAATTAGTATGGTGAAATATGAAAGTAATTTGAGTGGTGGATATTAGTCAGTTATTTGGAGTGAGAAGGATAGCGTAGGGATAGAAGGGAAAGAAAGGTTTGCATTCATATAGCGCCTGTTACCCCTGATGGGGTGTTGAAGCGCTTTTCTGGCGAGTAGCAGGCTACTCCGGAACCCATAAAGGATTAGTGTTGAAAATTAGTATAGTGAAATATGAAGTAATTTGAGTGGTGGATATGTTAGTCAGTTATTTGGATTGAGAAGGGTTAGGGAGGGGTAAAAAGGAAAAAAAGTTTGCATTTATATAGCGCTTGTAACCCTGATGAGGTGTTGAAACGCTTTGTTGGCGAGTAGCACGCTACTCTGGAACCCATAAAGGATTAGTGGTGAATTAGTGTAGTGGAATATGGAATTAGAGAAGTGAACATGCTAGTCTGTTATTTTGATTGAAAAGGATAGTGGAGGGATAGACGAGTGAAGGATTTCTTTTTTAGGTCATAGCAGTAGGAGGAGGCTTTTGGATGAGTAAAAGGGTTTTTGGAGGGGAAGAGTCAGAGGGAAGAGTTTAGAAAGGTTTGTTTTGGGGGATCGGTACAGTAAAGGAGGTGTCAGAAGATGCAAGGAGGGGTAGAGTAGGAGAGAGTCAAGAAAGGGCTATTTTGGGAAACATAGTAGTGGTATGGCGTTTGGGATAAATGAAAGAGTGGGTGTAGAGGATATAATGATAGATGTATAGGGTGAGATAGGGTAGTGAATTGGAAAGAGTAGTAGAAAGAAGTTTGAGATGAGTCAGAAAGTTGGGCTAGAAGATATATTGAGGTAAGTATAGGCTGAGAAATAGGGTAGTGCATTGGAAATGCTAAATTAGAAGAAAGTGATAAATATATAGATCCATAAGTACATTGAAAGTATATAGATGCATAAAGGAGGTAAGTATATGCAGATTAAAGATATTGATAGAGGTAGCGGATGAGAAATAGGGTAGTGCATTGGATATGCTTTTTCAGGAGAAAAGTAACAGACACACAGATCCAAGTACATGGAGGTACATAGATGCCCAATGGAAGCAAGTACATGTAGACCAAAGAAGATTTTTTTTTTTCTATTGTTTTTATAACAACATAATTATTGTACATGTTTATACAAAGCAATACACGAAGATAGGCACATATCTATAGGGTAAATCAATGCTTATGTACAGAGGGACAGATACATAGGGTGGGTATTAATGAATGGGAAAATGAGCAGCATTCCTGGCCCTGGTCCCGACCAGTTTCGAACAGGCTCAAACAGGCACTCACCCTTGTCCTCTCCACCCTTAACAGGCTCAAACAGGCACTCACCCTTGTACTCTCCACCCTTAACAGGCTCAAACAGGCACTCACCCTTGTCCTCTCCACCCTTAGCTGAGACGCCCGGGCTGAGACGCCCTAAGCCTTGGCCGTTTATAGCCCTAGTAGTCAGGTGACCCCTTCAGCCAATGGGAACCCTAGCCCTAACAATATCCAATCACAGCACTAGCCCTAAAATCTAGAACCAATAGGAGATGAGGACCTTACAGCCAATCTTAGCCCTAGTCCAAGCACCCAATCAGTTTAAAAAACCCTTGATCTCTACGTCCAATAGAGGCCCTAGCCCTACCAGTAGTCTCAACCCTAGTCCAAGCAACCAATGGCACAGGAAGCCCTAGTCCCTACTTCCAATAGAAAGCCTAACCCTACTCTCAGTCCCACACCTAGTCCAGCAACCAATAACACCAGAAGCCCTAATCGCTACTTCCAATTAAAGGCCTAACCCTAGCCCTAGTCCCACCCTAGTCCCAACAACAAATAACACAGGAAGCCCTAGTCCCTACTTCCAATAGAAATACTAACCCTAGCCCTAGTCCCAACCCTACATTGATTGAATCACAGACCCAGAAACCAATCAGAACCCTCAAATACCCAACCAATGAGGACACTAACCCTAATCCAATAGAAACATCAGATACAACCACCAATCAGTGTACACATGTACCAAACAATATCAGACTATATAAGGTCCCAGCTGCCTCAGACAAGGTTTACTGGCCAGGGAGATGGAAGCTGCTTCTCTATTCAGAAATCTCCTAGGAGACAGACCGGCTCAATCCACACTTTGGACTTCTGCAGGTAAGGCCCCAACAAACTTGTCCTCTAACAACACTATTTGTATACAACTTTACTCCCTCTCCTGGCCAAAAACGAAGTCCACAGTCCCTATTAAACACAGTTTAAACAGCTTACAGCACATTACTGCTGTCTCAGGAGGGAAGGGGGCTGGTTTCACTGACTTGTTAACACAAGATGGTCGCTGGGGTGCACTGCTTAACATACAGATCTTAGCACAGAGCAAAGGAGACATTTGGAGGGAAAAACTGATAGTCACAGGGAATGAGAGGGAAAAACTACAGAGTTTGGACTGCAAATCCCACAATTCAACAGGTTAAATGGAAGCAGTCACAGGCAGGAAAAAACACAAGTTTAAACACAAAAACATGGGATAAATTATGCAATCACTGGCAGGTTAAAACTACAATTTTAAACTGTAACAACCACAGGCAAAGACAGTTAAAGAAATTTAAAAAGAAAAAATAAGATGATGCAATCACAGGTAGGGAAAATCGTTTTTAAACTTTTTAGGAAAGAGACAGCACTAGTCTGCCTCCTTACCACTTCCTGGACTCTGCTCACTGCCATCTGGTGCACAGGTAGGCTTCAACTCACAAGATGGAGGAAACATACCTTGGCTTCCTTATATAACATCACTGTTAGCAGAGCTGGGGATATATTGTAACCCTTTATAGCCCCTCAGTATTTTACAATTTAGCAAAAAAATAGTTAAAATTATCATGATGGGGAAGAAGGGCGATCCATAGAGAATTACCAGAAAAAAAGAAATCTACAGTTTCTAGATAGTGTAGGGGCACAGTCCAAGAGGGGATTCAGGGTTACCTGATGGAGGTGAAGAATACTCATGACAGATTTCTGCTAACGAGACTCCGCCGTGAGATGATTAATCACTTAATGGTTTTCCCCAAAACACAAGCATGGTTTTCTAATTTGCCTAGATGCCCATGTGATGGAAAGGCAAGGCAGACAACCAGACACTTTTTATTGTTTTGTAGATTTTATAGCGCTAATAGGCCAATGATATTGCATCCTCTTTCTTTATCCCTAGGTTTAATTTATCACGAGGAGGCCCTTATCTTTTTAAACAATCTGACAAATTTACTCATATGTTGTGTTTTACTTGATTATATGAAGAATGCCCTTCGAAGACGACGTTCTATAACTTATTTGGATGATTTGCGTTTCGAAGTAACATAAGACAGTTTCTGAGAACTTTTACTCATGTTTTCTTTTTTATTGTCATTTGAAACTGCGTGCTAAGATCTATGGATACCTTTGGAAAAATTTACAAAGGGAGAAGAGCATGGCTTCTAAAAATCTTATTTATAATATAGAGATCTGGCCCATTATGAATTATTTTGCCAAGCAATTGTAATTTATGATGAGTATATGTACATGTATTTAACTGTGTTTTTATGCAGATAATATTTATTTTTATCTTTTACATAGTCGAAGGATTTTATATGTGGTTCATGTTTTTTATTGTTGTTATTTTATGGAGTTGTTTAAAAATCAGAATAAAGAATTAATTGATTGATCATTCTCTCTTATCTTGAACTGTGTTCCCTGATCCTGTTTCTGCTCCTGTATTCTGCTCTCATCTTGAATTGTATCCATGGCTCCTGTATTCTTCTGTCTTATCCTGAATTGTGTTAAATGCTCCTGTATTCTGCTCCTGTATTCTTCTGTCTTATCCAGAATTGTGTTCATTGCTCCTGTATTCTACTCCTGTATTCTTCTCTCTTATCCTGAATTGTGTTTACCTCTCCTTTATTCTTCTCCCTTATCTTGAATTTTGTTAATTGCTTCTGTATTCTGTATTCTTCTCTCTTATCCTGAATTGTGTTCACCTCTCCTGTATTCTTCTCTCTGATCCTGAATTGTGTTCATTGCTCCTGTATTCTTCTCCCATATTCTTCTCTCATCCTTATTTTGTGATCAATGCTCCTGTATTCTGTTCCTATATTCTTCTCTCTTATTCTCAATTGTGTTCACTGCTCCTGTTTCTGCTCCTGCATTCTTGTCTCTTATCCTGAATTGTGTTCAATGCTCCTGTTTCTGCTCCTGCATTCTTGTCTCTTTTCCTGAATTGTGTTCAGTGCTCCTGCTTCTGCTCCTGTATTCTTGTCTCTTTTCCTGAATTGTGTTCAATGCTCCTGCTTCTGCTCCTGTATTCTTCTCTCTTATCCTGAATTGTGTTCAATGCTCCTGCTTCTGCTCCTGTATTCTTCTCTCTTATCCTGAATTGTGTTCACTGCTCCTGTTTCTGTTCCTGTATTCTTCTCTCTTATCCTGAATTGTGTTCAATGCTCCTGTTTCTGCCCCTGTTTTCTTCTCTCTTATCCTGAATTGTGTTCACTGCTCCTGTTTCTGCTCCTGTATTCTTCTCTCTTATCCTGAATTGTGTTCAATGCTCCTGTTTAAGCTCCTGTATTCTTCTATCTTATCCCGAATTGTGTTCACTGCTCCTGTATTCTGCTCTGTTAGCCGGTATTACGTCCCTGGCTTTTGTGAAGAGTGCGTCCATAGGTTGCTCCTATATTCTGTATTCAGCCAGTCCTCTTATCCTGTATTAATTTTTCTTATAGGATATTCAGATTACTGTCCTAGTATTTTGTTCATTGTATGTCTCCCCCCTTGATTCTGTATTCCCCTCCTGTAGCCTACATTGCTACTGTATATTCCCCCCTCATGTTTTCCCCGTGTATTCCCTCCATGCTCCTCTGTGTGGCCCATACGTTTGTCTGATGCTTCATGTTCTTGTATGTTGCTCATTACCACTGTACTTTTGAATCCCCGATTCTGTATGTCGTCCTTGCTTCTGTACTCTGCCCACTTCTCCCTTGTTCTACCCCTGTACTGTACTCCTGTATGCTGTACAGTGTACTGCAATGTAGTTGCATTTACATAGCGGGTCATAGCCCTGACGAAGCACATTTGCGTGTGGGCAGCAGGCTACTCTGTAGGAGTGCATGGGTGGAAGAGTGTGTATGTCATGTGACCTGTGTGAGTAGTGTTTGATATCCTTTGTGAGACTGGAGTTGTGCTACTTGGCATGTGCGAGTAGTGAAAGGATTGAGAGACAGGCGACTTACACTTATAAATCGCTACTGAATGGAGAGAACTGAGTGAACACAGTTCGGCCAGAGTGTTTTAGTGTATGACATGTATGGCAGGTTGGTCATATGGTGTGGCAGCTAATGTTTATCTGTGTTCATGCCAGGAGTGGAGCAAGGAGTGTGGGGGATATCTATGCATGTGATTGTGACCACCATCACTTGGCTGATGTGTTCCCATTTTGGGTGGACATGTTCCTGAGTGCTGTGTTGCCAATCCAAGTGTGATTTGCTACAGCTGGGTATGTTCTTCAATGGTCTGTTGCCAATCTCAGGGTGATTGGCTCCAGTTGGGTATTTTCTTGAATGGTCTGCTGCCAATCCCAGGGTAATTCACTCCAGTTGGGTATGTTCTTGAGTATTCTGTTTCCAATCCCAGAGTGATTCGTTCCAGTTGGGTATGTTCTTGAGTGGTCTGTTGCCAATCCTATGGTGATTTGTTCCAGTTGGGTATGTTCTTGAGTGGTCTGATGCCAATCCCAGGGGGATGTGCTCCAGATGGGTATGTTCTTGAGTGGTTTGTTGCCAATCCTATGGTGATTGTTCCAGTTAGGTATGTTCTTGAGTGGTCTGTTGCCAATCCCAGGGTGATTCGCTCCAGTTGGGGATGTTCTTGAGTGGTTTGTTACCAATCCCAGGGTGATTCACTCCAGTTGGGTATGTTCTTGAGTTGTCTGTTGCCAATCCCAGGGCGATTTGTTCCAGTTCTGTATGTTCTCGAGTGGTCTGTTGCCAATCCCAGGTTGATTTGCTCCAGTTGGGTATGTTATTGAGTGCTGTGCTGCCAATTCTAGGATGATTTGTTCCAGTTTCATGTGGGTACGTTCTTGAGTGCTGTGTCACCAACACCAAGGTGATTTGCTCCAGTTTTGGGTGGGTATGTTCCTAAATTCTGTGTCATCCATCCACTTCATGTGATGGCAGATGACTCTGTCTGGTCGGTGTGGCGTCAGCATGGGAAGAGCCAGGTCATCACTCACAACCTAGATTCCAAGTAGTCTTAGACGTTTCTTGTCTTAGTCGAGAGTGTGTTCCAGGCTTGAACTGGCTATCTATAGGGCATTCAGGCAGAAGAGCTGGTCTGACATGTCAGTGTGTGGGCAGTTTTTTTGGCTGTTTGTGGGCTTGTTTTATGGTTTGGTGGGTCAGTGTTTACAAACATTGCCTGCAACTAGTACAAGTGCATGTAGTCTCCCATACCTTACAAAGCACCAATACAAAATGTTTTTACAAGTTAAAAATTGTCCAGATTTGCAAATATGGGCCACTTTTTTAGCTATCTGATTTATTAATGAGCACCTCTTTTATTTTGGTGCCCGGGTTTTTATTCTGTCCCAGTCTGACAATTGTGTGTTACTGAGTTTTGCTGTTAGTACAGAGAAGGCGATTCCACTGATGTGTTTGTCTTGTCTTCCCTAAGCAGTCAGTTTGGCTGCAAGTTTACAGTGAAGAGTAGGTTCCTCATATATGAATATTTTTGTAGCTTTCGGGGGTGGCTCCTCCACCAGGGCGGAGGAGCGTCGCCCCACTGCTTTCTCGCAGTGCGAGAAGCAGAAACATAAAATGGTAATAACTTCCCGTTATTACCATTTTATGTGTAGTTGCGGGCGGGCTGGTGGAGTGGTGTGCCCACTCCTGAGGGCCCAATGGCTGTTTGGTCGGCCTTCTGGGGCCGCCCAAACCAGTCATGCGCACTCTGCCCTTTAGCCTGCATGGAGAACATGTCCTCCCCATAAGCCCCTGGCTGGGCGGCGTCCCCACCAATCACAACGCTGCCGCGTTGTGATTGGCTTAGGGGAGGGGAGAAAGGCTGCCTGCTTCCTGTTCCTGCCAGAGGCGGGAGAGCAGAAGCAGGAGCCAAGAATACACGGGACCCGGCCGGCGTAAAGGTAAGTTTAAAAAAAATTATTTATTATTAAATTAAAACTCCCCCCTCCCAGCGCGACCACCATCCTCTCCCCCACCCCCTCCCCCGCCTCCCCACTCGCGAGCCATGCCGGCCACGACTGGTAGCTCTGTGTGTTGCTTCTTGCTCCCTTCTCCTGTATACTGATCCCTGCTGAAGTATTCAAATGTCTGGTCCTGTATTTGTGAGGGGCATGACCTCCTTTGACCCCGGGTGTGCTGGCATTTACAAGAGACAAGGGGAGAGAAGCAGTTCTGCTCTGGAGCAGTGGGATGGAGCTAGTTTTCAGAGAACAGCATCTTTGTGATCTACAGCACAAGGAGGCCCATTTAGAAAGGTAAAGCAAAGGATCAGAGTCCTTTCCAGGTATATAGTTACCACAATCATTTGCAATGCAATATGTATTGCATTTATGAGAGTTTGAGCTATTGGCATTGTAAATGATAATGCCTTTTATTTATGTTCTGTTTTTAAATCAGATAAATAAAAGGCATTGTCAGTTACAATGCCAATAGCTTAAACTCTCGCAAATGCAAGACCTATTGCATTGCAAATGCGTTCAGCGCCCGTGCTATAACATTTTTAAAAAAGCATTAAGAGAGAGCGTGTCCAAACTGCAACGGCAGGCAGGAAGACGCTTTTTGAGAAAATAGTGCTTGAAGCTGTAATTAAAGCCTACCGAGTAACAACACACATAACAGGGGGTGTCGCCATGGGAGGTTACAAAATGAGACAAGGCGGTACTAAGGATGGACTGCTAAGCCTACTGACCAATAAACAGCCGCAGTTTACAGTGGACAATGACACAAGCCAATGAAAAATATGGGCAGAGAGTGGATGGAGCTTCAAGACTCTACCTGAATACAGCAATCTTCGCAGAGCAGTGCATGCGCTGCCCAGGCTCGACCTAAAAAGCATGTTACAATGAATACATGTCTGCGCTTAAATTCTGATGCTGTTCAACTCCTAACTAATGAGAACCCTGACATCTAGTGGCGAGATCAGAAACAGTTTCCTAAATCTGTTCATCAAACCCTTAGGCAGCTGCTTACATGCATGTGGACGTACAAGGTCAGGCCCCTTCTATGTGGGCAATTGAGCATGCCCATCATTCCTGCTTTTCCATAAATCCATTTGAACTGGAACTTTGCCACTCTCTGGCTGAAGGTTTCCAAACTGAGGGTACTTCCTCCTGGCTTGATAGAACATCTGCCACCATACCTAATGTGGTCAGCAAAAAAGAGCTTGAAGAAGCACTACTGAGAAAGGGGTTTTGGGCTTGCCAAACGTTGATTTCCTTGAGAACAGAGTTTGATTGGGCAGAAGTTGTCCAGCTTTCGCTGAAAAAGAGTGCTTGTACTGCAATTTTTGCATCTCCGAAAAGCTTATGCTCAACACAGCAGCATTGAGGTGGTTATGGTGACTGAAAAAAATTGGATTATTGTTTGGGTTGGTTGACTACCTACCTCAAGGAATAATCACAACTCTTGTCACGGTGAACCCTCTAAATCACTAAATTAACCTGAGCTCAAGCCCCAGATAGCTACGGCACAGAGCAGACAGACTTAAGGCAATGTGTAATATATTTATGCAGTACCAAAACAGTATTAAACTCAAAATGCGAAACAATAGAAAATTAAAACAGCAAATAGCGTAAAATTTAATAAACCAAATGACACAAAAATAACAAAAATCCAAATGAGGGGAACCAGAGATATGATTTTTTAAAGTTTTAGAGCCAGAAAGCAATGTGCCAACAATAGTCAATGGTCACGTTACACCGTGACCTAGGAGCAATTTGAGGCTCGCCACGATGGAGTGTGGGTCCGATACACCAACCACAATCGTCCTGGTCAAAGAATTTGCCTTCTGACTTAGTTCTTTAGTCCCAATCCACCACAGGAGTACACTTCTAAAGCTTCCAGGACCTCAAAGGAGGAACTTAAGCGACTCACATTGTGCCAGGCAGAGGCCAACAGCATGATCCAGTCCAGTTTAGGTCCAGTTACCACTTATCAACTGGGTACTTCCAGGAAAATGCCTCTTGTAGCTTGTTGTATCCCTGTAGCTTGAGCAGGAGGTTAGCCTTATGACACTTGGAGTTCACATCTTTGTCGTGGAGAGAGACAGATCAAGTCCTTCAGGGCTTCTCTCAGGTCACTGATAGCAAGTCCAGTTCTCTTCTGTTCTTCCTCAAGTCCAGCAGTGTTCTGAAATGGGTGCCTGGAAGTGCCACATTTATGGCTGGCATGAGCTAGTGGAAAGTAATGGCTCCAGGGCAAGCCCTAACCCATGGGGTAAAAGTTCTCAGTACCTACTTTTGGCATTTTGGCATTTTGAAGATGGGGAAAGTCTTCAGCTACACTCAACTTTGCTCTA
This sequence comes from Calotriton arnoldi, assembly GCA_963921515.1. Taxonomy (NCBI): domain Eukaryota; kingdom Metazoa; phylum Chordata; class Amphibia; order Caudata; family Salamandridae; genus Calotriton; species Calotriton arnoldi. The sequence goes on along the minus strand of CAWUFW010000543.1, from coordinate 2,185,948 downwards.
TAATCCTAGTGCCTTCCCACATCTAACATAACACGAACACCCAGTTTGAGGCAGCCACTGTGGCCCCAATAAACCCAGAGACAGAAGTCTGGTAGGACAAAAGCAAGGTTTCAAGTAACCAGACAGTGGGTACACAAGAATTGTCTTGGCAGACTGTTTTCTTCCTTTCAAGTTTGCCCCAAGTGTTATATGTAAACCCCAGCAGGTCTGTCAGGCTGGATTTGACACTCCAGCAGTATTTGACACTGTAATGTCAAAAAAGATGCCCATAGCCCCCACCCTGCATATTCTGTGAGGTTCAGATGAGTCATCTCTGCCCATTCAGGTCAAACTGTCAATCATAGTGACCTATTCTGTGGCTCTTGGGAGAAATTGCAATTCTCATTCACACCTATTCAAATGGTAGTCACTGGCTGTGAGAAGTTGTAGAGCAAATGGAATTTAGCTTCTAAGAACTTCAGGCAGGGAAAAGGTAATGTTCTAAAAGTAACTTTTCGTTATTATTTAATAAAATTAATATTTATTAAAAATCTGACTTCAACATTGAATTGAAGTTTTAATAACTATTGAAAATAGATGTTTAATTATTTTCCTAGCTAGTCCCATTCCCGAGATACAGTATTAGGATGTTAATCTGTACTGCTGTTTTTTTCCATAGGGAAGCTAGGCGGCAGTCACTGTAAGTGCATATTAACTTTAAATTTCTATGTGTCTTACTTTTAAATGCCATGCGACCTGCCTTGTGGGCTATACAACATACATAAGGGTGACATTATTACTTAAAAGTAAGGTTTTGACCTGTCAAAAGTGTTTATTTTGACAGGTTGAATTGCAATTTTTACACTGCTATAGTCAGACTACACAGAGTAGCCCTGAAACCATGTGTGCACTACCACTATATTTGATAGCACAATAGGTGCAGCAGTCCATTAGTGGTATTTAACTTCCAGGCCCTGGGTACACCTTGTACCATATACTAGGAACTTATATCTAAGTCAAATATACCATTTAGGAGTATGCCAATTCGCCCATATTTAAAGGGGGAGCACATCCACTTTACTTCTGGGTAGCAGAGGTAAAGTGCACACAGTTTCCAAACCAGCAACAATATGGTAGGGTACAACGAAAGACAAATAAGCTGGGGTGATCATGCAGAAAAGGTGGATTTCTTATAGTGACAAGTGACACGCAATGGTCCTCCCCCTCCTAAAGAAAGTGAACCTGGACCCTTCTAACACCTCTAACTTTCTCTGCTCCCCATTCTCTCAAAGATTCTGGAGAAACACGTCAATGGCTAAATGTCTTCCTTTGTGAAAACCCAGAATTTTCATTATCCCTCCTGGTCTGGGTTTAGAGCAGGTTTCCCTACTGAATCCACCCTTTTGAGGGTTACGGATGTGTTAAGGCACCATATGGATGAGGGAGAAACTGTGGCACTCATCCTGTTAGACCTTAGCGCTGCCTTTGATATGGTGTCTCACCATATCCTTCTGGGGGAACTGCAGACACTGGGCCTTGATAGAATGGCCCTGGAATGGCTTTGCTCCTTTCTTAAGGACCGAACCTTCCAGGTTTCCTCTTCCTCTGCCAGGTCAAACTCCCACACCTTTCCCTGCGGAGTCCCACAGGGCTTGGTGCTGAGCCCTCTGCTATTTAACATATATATTCGTCCGCTCGCAGAAGTGGTCGAAAATGCTGGGCTGTTTCTTTTTTCCTACGCCGAGGATACCCAGATCATTTTCTCTCTTTCACAGACGCAGGGACACGGGCCCTCTGATCTCAGTTTGGGCTTGAGCAAGATCTCTCTCTGGATGCAGAATAATTTGCTCAAGCTCAGCGGTGACAAAACTAATGTCAGGATTCTAAGCAAAAGGTCCGATCTTTGGGGACCGCAGCACTGGCCCGCCCAATTAGGAGCTCTTTCCACTTCTCTAGCCGTGTTAAGAATCTGGGGTTCATTGTGGATGAGTCACTGTCCATGAAACAACAAGTGGCTAAGGTTACGTCCACCTGTTTTACAGTTCTTCAATGCTTAAAATAGATTTTGTGGCTGATTCCTTCCTCAGCACAGAGGACGGTGATCCAGGCCTTTATGGTTTCTAGACTGGATTATGGCAACGTCCTGTACTTGGGAGCCGACAAATCCACTATTCATAGACTGCAACTTGTGCAGAATGCAGTCGCCAGGCTTCTCTATCGCCTACCCAAGTTTTCCTCGGTGTCCAGCCTTCTTCACGATCTACACTGGCTGACTGTGTCGAACCGTATCAAGTTCAAAGCACTTTGCTAAATGTTTAAGGTCAAATGTGGATCTGCTCCTAAATACCTCCTGGATTTAGTCCACCTATACCATCCCTCCCGTCCCTTGAGATGCTCTCTGCAGACTCGGTTCGTTGTACCAAAAACCCGACTGGCTCATATGAAAGGCCGTTCTTTTTCCTACTTAGGGCCGCTATGGAATTTCCTGCCAGCTCTCTTGAGAGATTCGGCATCCCTTCTTGCTTTCTGTAAAGGTCTAAAAACCTGGCTTTTCTAACTCGTTATGCAGATCACTTCTTCCTTTTCCCTACTCCCGCCCTGGGCCGGGAAACGCCTCGTGGTAGCTGTGCGCATTATAAGTCTCTTAATAATAATAATAATTGATCAAGACTGTGATGCAGGTGATATTAAGCTTTACAAATACACATATCATAACATAATCTGTTTATTATGGAAAATAGGATAAAGGCAGTAAGTGTGAAACGTTTTTTGCGAAAAGCACATGTTAAGGCCAATAGCTGTTAAAGATGGATTGTCATTACACTTTGTCAAAGCTTATAGAAAGGTATTTTGTTACAAGAAATCTCACAGATTAGGTAAGGGTTTGTTTTTGTTTTTACCAGTAACACACGCTTAAGATAATAGATTGGCCCTTTGAGAAACATTTTATGATGTTTTGTCAACAGTTATTTTGTACATATTTGTAACTTTATGACAACGGAGAGAGGGCCTTTGGCTATGCCCAAATGTTGATTTGAGTATAAATTTTGATTGGACAAAGGTTTGATGCTTCTACTGAAAAAGAGTGCTGGTATTGCACAATTTGCCTTGTAGGAAAGCTTATGCTCAATATAGCAGCACAGAGTTGGGTAGGGTGACAAGTAATTGATCAACACTATAGGCATTATCTATTCATTATGAAGAGTTATGACAAAGGAAGTCGGCCTGATGTATTTATTGTGAAAAGCATATGTTAAAGCAGATTGACCTTTAACCCCTTTAATGCGGTGTACAAATCATTCAAGTCCACCACATTACCTCTTTAGTGTGGTGAATGTGAAGGTTTTGTCCATCACATTTAAGGAAAAAAATATTCTGGAACAAGCACCAGTTTCACTTTGATTGGTACTCAGAGGCATGTCTCAACTCATTGTGGCTGCAACAGTCTTTCTTCCCTTAGAAGGGCAGATTGGAGGAGGTTACCCCCAATCTGACTCTTGGGGGAGAGGGAGGGAAGGGGACAGGCAGGTCATCCACTAGACCACCAAGGTTGTTTAGTAAAAAAAGAGGTAGAGGCTGCAGGCCCAGGCAGCGGGCCGTGCTCCCACCCTATAATGAGGCCTCTAAATTTTCTGCTCCTCCGGAAGTGCAGATTTAGGGGCACCAAGGGGTAGGGGGACCAGAAGAGAACCCACTAGAGCACCAAGGTTTTGTAGCTAAAAAAAGAAAGTGGTGGAGGCCTGCCCGGGTATAGGGTTCATATCGGGTCCAGCAGTCTTTCTGCCCCCTTGAGAGCCAGATTGGGGGTGGGGGTTACCGCCAATCTACCTACCTGGGGGGGGACAGAAAGCCCACCTGAGAAAAGAGAAAACAGGAAATCTAATTAAAAATAAGAGAATTGGTGTGGGAGGCCTACCCCATAAAGGCCCCAGCAGTGTTTCTGCTCCCCCCATGGGACAGAGGGGTAGAGGCAGAAATATCCACTAAACACCAATGAAAATCAAATTAACAAATCAGAAGGGGTTGCGGAGCCCGGGCATTGGGCTGTGTCCCCATCTCAAAACAGGACTAGCAGTCTTTCTGCCCCACTGGGGGAAAATTGGGGTGGTGCCCAGATTTGCCTCCTGAGGGGGCAGAAAGCCTACTAAACCTGGGCATTTTATTTTTTTTAAATGGGGTGGAGGGCGGGTCAACCTAAAATCAGGCCTCACCCCAAACCTATAGCCCCAGCAGTCTGTCTGCTCCCCAGGTGCCCAAAGCATCCCCATCTCTATCACAAGCTAAAGGATATTTGGATTCCTTTGGGTGTAGTTTTGACATATGGGCCATCAGAGAGGCGGTAAGTCCAGGTTCCTCTCACTTGCCATGGTGAATGGCGATACGCTGCCAGTGGTGAACCTTTTCTGTGTGCACAAAGGAAGCTTTCACCCACCTGTACTATCTGCAACTTGCACTCTCTGGCACACTATGTTGTCTGCTTGCACCGTACTCTTCGATGCCCTTTGCACCATAAGCCGCTCTTCTCCATAATGCAAGTCTTGTCTTTTGTCAAATGAGAAAGTGTTCAGTAAGCTTCATTAATATGCAACACAGGTACAGCTGTGGATGTACATAAAGAACAGTTAGAGGACAGATAGAAGCCACACAGTCACAGAAAAGGGATAACACGTCCAGTAGCACTGCAGGAGTCCCCCAAATATCAGAAGTGAGTCATCACTGCTGTCCATGTGTTCCTACGGCTGTGTACCACTCAGGTGGGCAAACACCTTTTCACTGTCTACTGCAACACACTTTTTCCACTTTCCACATAGACTTGTCTATTCATACTTCACTACAAATAGCATGCGTTTAATGAAAACAGTACAATGTCCACATAACAACGTTAATATATTTTAACTATATTTTTTCTTATATTTTATTCATGTGTTGTATCTGCTGCTTTTCCTGCATGTTTAATTGAAAATAGCAATAAAACATTTAACACATGCTGTCTTATTATTGCAGTGTCACCATTCACACTCCATATATATGGTCTCTTTCTCCATTACGATAGGCAAGTCTCTATATACAAAGTAAATTTCCACCCATTGTAGCTTTGCCAATGCTTGTCCTTTGCACTGTTTTGTTTATTTTTTATTTTCTATTTTCCTCTCTTCATCTTTCCGGCTTGTGCAGATTGTGCTGCATCATTCTGGCTTCAAGCCAGAAGCAGTTTGCTGAAGCTGACAATCACAAACACCGCGTGTTCTTTCTGAGGAGCACCTCCCTTGTCCACACATGGTCCACGGATGTCATGGATGCTACCATGCAAGACCTCTGTCCTGTATCAGAAGCCGTGGGATGCTATGGCAGGAAGTCGGTTAATTAGGCTTGGAAATAGAAGACCTAAAAAGTCAGTTCAGGTGCTCAGCAATTGAGGGGCATATACTCAAGAACATGTGATAACTACTGCAAAAGTTGCTTAACGCAACTCTACACATCGCAGTCTATTGCGGGAAAATAACGCATTCCCAACCCGGCGGCACCATGCGATAGTAGCAGGACAATGCGCCAAATGACCGCCCAAAATTCAACGCGATGCCGAAAAAATGCGAAACACGAACGCGAAAAAACCTGCGATGCCCCAAATCGCGATACAAAAATCAGCGACAACCAGCAACAGGCCTGCAAGTCCCACGCGTCATGCGTGAAAATGCACTATAAAAGCAACCAAAAAAACACATCAAAACCAAATCAAACTGCGTAGCAACATGGATGCACCCGGACCAAGTGCAGAGGACAACCCGAACCCCACAAGCCACACGGAGGACCAGCCAGGAACCCCGTTTCTGGGGAAGGGCAAGGAGAAGAGGAAGACGGGGTTCAATCCGCAGGAAGACCTGATCATCGTCACGGAGGTGATAGAACACTACCAACAACTGTTCGTCACCTCCACTGCATCATTGGCAACACAAACGGAAATATGGCAGTCCATCGTCACCAACGTGAATGCAGTCGGAGTGTCGAGGAGGTCAATGGAGGAGGTCAAGAGGCGCTGGCATGAAGTGCACAGCCAAACCAAACAGAAACTCGCTGCCAACAGGAAGGCAGCAAAGGCGACTGGAGGTGGGAGTCCTGCACCACAGGAGGAGCTGGATGAGCTGGAGGAAATAGTGGCCACAGTCATCAGTGGGGAGACGGTGCAAGGAGTTGGGGGTCTGGATACAGCTCGATATGACCTGACCCAACAGCAACAGGGTGAGTAACGACCAGGGACTGGGTGGACGGGGGGAGATGGGCACAATGGCACACATGCACAATCATGTGCAGCACACTGCACACCCACAATGAGTGTGGAACATGTCCCTGATACCCTTGACACACTGCAGCACACATAGAAACACCAAGTAGGCCCCCGTCCACAATGTGCACAAATGGGCCCCCCTCCATATCACCAATGCCACAACCTACCCATGCACATGTGCTAAATCCAGAAAAGCAGCGGCTCTGTGAGCCACACTGACAATGCAAGTGACACTGCATGACAGATAGCATGGCTGAAGTCACAATACATGACATGGTGCACGAGACGACATTGAGGTGGCTGAGTGTGGACCACATCCGTAAAGGAGCAGGTCACACTCTGACACATCCACGTGCACCTACAACCCATGACGTCAAAAACACATCTGCAGACAAACAATGCACAAGAGTACAAAATTTGTCCAGGAGCACAAAAGGCCCAAGTCGCAAACATCCCAGCACCCGAAAAGCACACAAGTCAAAGGCACACCGACTCAAAGGGATAAGGGTCCGCCAAAGCAGAGCTGCAGGGGCGAATCGCCAACAATGCAGCACACACACATAGCAATCACATGTACATCAACATTGACGACAATGTGGTACAAAGTGCAACCCCTACACCACAGGACAGAGGACACAACTGGTGCCGCTCATGCGTAGAAACTGGCCAATCACATCTGGCACTGCATGACACTGTGAGATGACAATGTACGAGTACAACCACACATCCGTCATGTAGTCGAAATGTCCACTGTCTCCCATCAAATAGCCAGCTTCACCAAAACAGTCACAATGTACATTGTCATGCAGTCTGAATGTAAACATCTGCAATGTGTCAACATACATGGAACACACTGTTAACCTGCATCTCCCCTTTTCATTGCAGAGGGACAATCAACGCCCCCTGCAGAGCAGACCACACATCTCTTCAGTGATGATGAAGAGGACACCCTGCACATTTGCCCAGACACACTCCAACGGCTCGTGGACAGCCTCCACACCCCACCTCCAGGAGCAGGGCAGCCCAGCTGCATCGCGGTGACCCCACACCCTGCACAGACCACACAGCAGGAAGCACACACCACCACCGCTGTCTCCCAGGACCCCCACGACCAACACATGGAATTCCAACGCCGTGTGTTAGGGTGCCAGGAGAAGATGGCTGATCAGCTGCGGGTGGGCTTCGACCTCATGGCAGCCAAACTCGATGCCATACGTGGGTGCCTGAGTCCCATCAGGGAGCACCTACAGTCCCTAACGGACACCCACTGTCCACACCATGCACACCAACAATCCTTGGCTGACATCGCTGGGGCCATTACTCGGCTACAAGAACTGTCTAGTCAGACAGGCTCCAGCGATGACAGCACAGAGTTGGCACAGATGCAGATGACAATGGAGACCATGGCGCCGATGCAGGCTGGAAGTATGGCTGCCACGGCTGAACACCAGCGAGATGTAGCTGGGATCTTCCATGCCCTGCAGATCCTCATCTTGCCATTGCTGCCACTGAGCCTGTACCAGATGACTGCTGCAGGAACCTTGACACACACATCTCCGCCCCCTGACGTGTCTGTGGCACACAGTGATGCAGCCCTATCACCTTCGCTCCCTGATGTGTCAGTGGCACACAGTGATGGAGCCCTATCACCTTCGCACCCTGATGTGTCAGTGGCACACAGTGATGCAGCCCTATCACCTTTGCACCCTGATGTGTCAGTGGCACACAGTGATGCAGCCCTATCACCTTCGCACCCTGATGTGTCAGTGGCACACAGTGACGCAGCCATAACCCCACCACACACACCTGACACACCGGACACAGAAGACGTTTCAGAGGAGTAAGATGTGGAGGGTAATGACTGTGTGAGGAAGGAGGTAGTAGCATCCGTCCCCGCCATATGGCCTGTCCCTGCCTGGTTCTGCTCTCTGCATCATGCCCTGGAACAACACCTCCCACTGTCCCCCGAAACACTCTGCGACATTCACCTGGACCCCGACATGGACTGCCATATCTGCTCTGGTACCAATGAGACAGCAATCCGGCTGCGGACTGAACTCTTCCTCTTCAGATTAACTTTGCATTCCCCCAAGGACTCTGGTTGGCCCACCACTGGGCAACCATGTTATGTGGGCTTGAAATGGCCATGTACTGCTCCAGCTCCGACACTCCCCAGAATGTGAATAAAACATTCCAAATCACACAGATGTGTCATGTCTATGTTCACTCACGTATAAATGTTTTGATGGATGTAGGGACATTGATTGCACTAATAGGTACACCCTAGTAAATGTCATCAATGCGCATGTTTGCCCCTGACCCACATGGCCAATTAGATGACTGTGAAGGTGTGAACTAGCTGTGGCCTCATTGCACATGAACAACAATCTCGTTACCCCCAACGTAGCCCCACGTCCATGTATTAAATAGGGCTGTGTGTAGAAATGTCAAATTCGGTAGCAGTCCTGAAGTGGTCTCCCCATCACATGTGACAACAGAACGTCTCTTCGCATACCTACTCACACACATCTGTGTGGACACAGTCTGTTTTGATGGATAACCTTGATCTACATGGCAAGAAGTCGGACACCATACTCACATTGCTGGAGACACGTAAGAGCACAGGTCTGCCAGCAACTATCCCAACCACAATGTCTGGCTCACAGAGGTGGAGCTGTCAATAGGGACTCACCCCCAATTCACAAGCGTCAGTCAATCCCTCCCTGTGTACAGACAATGCACATGTAGGCACACGATTTGTCATTATAATCAACACAAATAACAGTTGTACACTAGTGAAGTTGCGTAGGCTTTATTGGCATGTGCGTGTCAGTACGGGCAGGGCAAGGGCCACAACATGCAGACCAATGTTTAAGACACTTACAGGCAGCTTAGGAACATGTCGAGGTGCAAGTAATGTGGTGGCAAAAGTGAACACAAATCATTACGGATGTCAACGGTCTCAGCCCACCTTGCCTTGCTGGACGAGTCATGTGATGTTTGGCGTCTGCTCATTGGCCTGTGTCAGGGGACACGACTCACAGCCCATGGGATCTGCATAGTGCCGTAGCACCGGACTGCGCTGACTGTGTGCTCTGCTGACAGTGAGCAGGTGAAAGGATCCTACAAGGTCACATGTCGTACTACATTGTCATGTGTGTACTCTCCCCCCAGCAGTTTCTCCGATTTTGGAACGTTGCCAAACGACGCTGTGCAGCTCCGCCCATGGGACTGCATCACCTTGCACAGGTGTGTGTACACATGCGTAGGTCCACGCACATGCATTCTGAGTCCAGGCGAAGGCAGACATGTCCACTGTTGTGTTGGGATATGTGACCATTCCTCCAAGATGCTACAAGGTGTGGGGACCTGTGCTGTGGGTGACAATCAGTTGTGGCTGCAGGAACGTAGTTACTCGTCCATGAGTGCAAGCGCTGCTTCATGGGCAATCTGTTCCAAGAGTACATCGTTGTTGAGGTCAAGGAACACGAGGGCGGGCCAAACCATTACCTGGTCGGGGCAGCTGTGCTCCGTCCACGCCGTTTCACCAGCTCGCAACACAGCCCAATAGGGAGCGCCTCAATGTGGTCACTGCACACGAGGAGTTGTGCAATCTCCCATGCCCAACTGCCTGCACATACGCCAAATATCAAGGCATCCCATGCACGGGTATCACGGTTACACTCCTGTTCGTGGGCCAACAGGGGCGCACACACGTGTCATAATCCAGTTCAGCTACCGTTGTGTTGGATAGGCAGACATCCATGGGCCACTCGAATGTGCATGATCGACAGTGGAACCAGGGCTGGACGCAGGTGACGTATGCAAGACGGAAACTCAGACGGTAACTGATGCGCAACACTGCCCGTGGCAGTGATCCCAACAGATGCAGCATTCGTGCACGGTACAGTTCCACGTGACAGGGGTTGTGCATGTGCCCGGGATTGCCAGCCATTGCCTTTTTTGGTCTCGTAGCACCGGCACTCTTCTGACAGACGGCAGTTATGTGGATGATATGCCACTGCTCGGAGCAATGAGTCGTATTTGTGTGCAACGTTTGGGCGTATGGGTTGTTTTTTACTTATGTGTCAGGAGCATCCCATGCAGGTGTACCTCAAGCAGGGGCAAGTGTGTGTGGGTAGTGGACACGTTGGTCTTTCATTCGCGCAGTTCGTGGTGTGGGAGTCGTCAAGATCTGGTATGGTATCTCTCGCAGGGAGTGCCAGCCGCATTCAAGACTAAGGTCGGGGGTTCAGATGTCCTTCAGCCTTGTGTATTGGGACAAAGGAGCTTTCATTCCTAATGTTAGTCTGACTACTGCTTGCATTTTTGAAATGTGATGTGGCCTTCGCGTTGCAATTGATGTCAGGCCTTTGACTTAGTGTGCACCAATAGCGATACACACACAACAGCTGGCATGTATGAGCCAAGAGCCCGATTGGCCTTGCGCTCCTTGTACAATCTCTCTCTTTCTCTCTCTCTCTCCCTCTCCCTCTCTTTCTCTCACTCTATCTATCTCTATCTCTCTCTCTCTCTCTCTTTCGCTCGCTCTCTCTGTCCTTTGATGAGCGCATGACACACCTTCTTATCTGGAATTTTGTTTGGCAGGCTGTGACTTACAGATTGTCCTGAGAGGACCCGCCATGACTCTTCAAACTAGTTGTTTTGTGTTTATTCTGAATGAAACAAATTATTTGCAAATTCTGAGATGAATGTATGATTCTCATTTTTCTGACAACACATGTATGTTAGGTGTTGTAATTGTGCGACATCAGGCACATTGTTTTGTTTATGATTTCGTAACGTTGATGTGACATATCTTTGTCCGGGGGTGGGGGGGTGCCCGGAGTGGGGCCCGGGTGGGGGGGTCCTGGGGGTTGTGTAGGTGGGTGTTGTTGCCCTCTTGGGGCTCCGGGATGCATGGTCAGTGGCTCCATGGCATCTGTTGTTCTTCATGTGTGGCTCTGGGCTGGGCTCCCTTTGATGGTGCAGGTTGTCGTCTGACTTTGCACCAGGTCAGAGCAGGTGTTAGATTCATGCTGCTAACGCGCCTTATCGCATGTTTTGTGATCTTATCGCCGATCTGGCTGGTTGTTGAGAATAGTGAGGTGTGGTGTTGTCGCGGCTTTTTGCTCGGGAACGCCTACTCTGCATCTCATTAGCGATAGTTGGCAGGGTCATCTTTGGCGATGTTTTTTGAGGCTGCTATTGCAGGTAAACTGGTGTTATCGGCTGTTAGCACCAGCTTGTGAATGGGGCGATAATTTTATGTCGACTTTGGCTGAGATAAAGTGCTGTTAACTCGGCGATAGTTCCTTGAGAATATGCCCCTGAGTGTGTTACTAAGTCCTCAGAAACCAGGACAGAAATTCAATCAATGGCTCTTTCACAGTACTTTATTTGTGTCAGTGTTTGTTGGCGCTTTGCACTGGGACTTATTTCTAAACACCGACACGTGTTTATGAGAGTCCACCACACGTTGGCTCTGAGGGAGAGGTGTGGCGCAGCGGCCAGGGTGGCTGACTCCGATGCGTGAGGCTCACGGTTTGATTGCCGGTGGCAGCTCAGCACCATGTGACTCTGGGCAATAGCTCACTTAATCTCCCCGACGGCCCCCAGCGCCTTGAGACCCTTAGGGGTGAGTAGTTTGCGCTTTACAAATACCGGATTTATTTAGTGTCTGTATTTTAGCAGAACACGCCAGTGCAGCAGTTAACTATTTAATATACTTAAAGAAATTAATAGGCCATCCCTACAGATTGAGATCACCTGAGTCCAAATTGTCACACTTGTTTATATACGATCCTTAGTAGGTAATGCTGGCATTGGCATTAGGCAGCAGTGGCAGGGGCTGTGTGTGGTGCTAGCTGCAGTGGACTCCTGTGAAATACTGGCACTTAAAGTTTTTTCAATTTAGGCACTGTGCCTCCTCCAGAGTTGAGGTTACCAACTGATTAGAGGCACAACAGTTGCAAGTACTTCCGGCACGGATGTAAGCACTGGGTTCAATGACTATTTTCCTCTTGGCACCAGATTGCGTGATGCAGCTGGAGGCTGCTATTGTGCTGCAGGGAAGGAGCAGTTTCCACCTAGGATTAGAAGCTCCTTCAAGTACCAAACTTTCTTCTGCTGTAGAGACTCCATTGCAACGTCATCTCGAGTCACCACGGCCCCGTGTTGTACTGTGGTGTAGGGCAAGATCCTGCCTGGCAGCGTCTCACCAGGCCAAATTTATTTATGCTTGGGTAACTCTGACAATTTGCACAGGGGAGTAAAGTCCATCTCTTTCTGGGCGAAGGCCAGGGGGCAGCGATCTCAATCCTTGAAGTCCCCTGGAAGTGACCTCTTCCCAGACTCTTGTTGATGTAAGTTGAGGGCTACCTTCTACATGGCCTTGGCATGAGAAGGAGGCAGTGGGAAAGAACCTCCAAGTCTCTGGTACCATGTACTAGATAACAGATACCCATGGCACAAGGAGAAGCATAATTGGGATAGGTTTCCAACTGCAGCTCCAGACAGGCTCATAATTCTGCCGTCTGACCAGTCCCAATGGTCGATGGTCATATCTTGAAGGCAAGGGCAAAGCTATCAGAGGGCAGGAGGACAGGAGCTGATGGCTTAGTAGGATAATTTTAGTGGACTAATCTGGTGGCTTAGTGGAGGGGCCTGTGTTTGACCGCATGGTCACAGGTTCAAATCCTGAGGTCAATAAAACGAGTACCATTGAGTTGGGAAACAATAAACATCTTTTATTCAGCTCCAAGATGCTCACGGGTGAACGTGCGCTTTACAAATACATGTTATGTTCTTTATCTCCCGTGCTGTAGGTCCTGTAACTCCCTTGCTATAGGTCCTGTGACTCCCTTGCTATGATGCAGCCTAAACCCATTACATTGGACATTGGGGGTGCATAGCTTCTTTACCAACTTCCTTCAAAACCTGCAAGATGAGCAGTGGGTGCCAGACTAAGGCCTGTAAGTCAGCCTTTTGGGGTATAAGGACAATTGTTAAAAAACTTTTAATAGGAATATCGAAAACAAGCTGAAACTCGCTTACAAAATCATTTATAAAAATAACGATCTGAAACATAAATGTTTTCAATAGTCTATATTTAAAAAAGCAACACAGCAGGGCATAATGTACAATGCACATGGGGTAGTGTCCTGCTGGCAGTTGCGGATTTGTTAGCTTCTTCATCGGAGGTTCTTACACCCCAAGCCTATTTAAAAAATGTTTCAAGAAAAAGGTGCCTACGGAGATCTAAATCTTCGGGTAAGTCGAAGAAGCAGTAAAAAAAATTAAAGTGGGACTCTGCACCCTCTCACCACTCGCATTCGCCTGAGCAGACGCGGGGCAGCGCCATGGCACTAGATCTCACTCCCAGAGTCTCCTGACTACAGAGCCGATCCTACAATTGGTTCTGGCACAACTTGAAGTTTCAGGGCCATCAACCACTCCAAAACAGATTGACGAGTTCCAGGCTGTCATGCTCCAGCTCTTCGGATCCTTGCTGACTCCTTCTGGTGCGCCTTTGGGCTCCAAGGAGCCGAGAGGTCTTCCATATGAAGTACTGCCAGTAGTTTCTCTCTGGCACCTTTCTTCCAACAGTTCTTCCAACAGGCATTCAGTAAGTGCTAGCTGTCACCTGGGTCGCTATTCCCACACCTTTTCAGATTCGGTGGCTCAAGGCCTCGTTGGTGTCCTTGAAGATCTCTGACCTGTACTTGCCCAGGCCATTCAATATGGTTGTGATGCAACCAAGTTCATAATTAGTTGTGGCTTGGACACCTCCGATTCCATTGGGCAAGCCATTTTCACCTGTGTTGCCATTCGCTGTCATGCGTGGCTGCGATCAACTGGGTTCTCAGGCAATGTCCAGTCCTCTGTTATGGACATGCCCTTCAACGGGACTCACCTGTTTGGGGACATGGCTGATTCTGCTTTAGCGGGAGCAATTTAAGGAAAGCAGAGTTACTGTATGCTCTCTGGGCTTATCTGCCCCACCTCGCTAACTGCACCACCCTTACCACTCCTTTCAGGGATTTGGTAGAGCTATCCCATACCACCAGCCTGTCCAACCTTAGCAAGGAACCCAGCAGTTTTGCGGTCAAGGCAGGGGTGCCCCCCTTCAGCCCCCTGTCCCATATCCTAAGTGCTACCTAGTCCACTGCCCCCTCCAGCTTTGCCTACCGAACCCCTTTAGCATCCCCTTAGGAGTGCACAACCACCCGGTGAGAGGAAGGACCCAAAGAGTTTTCTAGGGTTGGCAAGCCATAACATCAGACAGGTAGATCCTGCAAATTGTTCGCAGGCGATATGCCTTACCCTTCCTCTCTTCTCTGCTACACCTTCCACCGTCCACCCAGCGACTGGCGAAGGACCATCTATTCATTATACGCAAGAAGTGCAAGTCCTTTTGGCTGAAGAGCCTATCAAGAGGGTGCCAGTGTCAGAAGTAGTATGTGGTTGTTATTCCCGCTACTTTCTGGTGCCCAAGAAGGACGGAGGCCTATTTTAGACTTGCGCTCTCTCAACGTCTTACTCCAGAAGGAGAAAATCAAAACATCAAAATGCTCCCCTTGGCTCAGATCTTGTCTGCCTTCGACCCTGGAGACGGAATGGTGGCATTGGGCCTACAGGTAACTTATTTCCATATACTTGTCCTGCTGGCCCATCAGCACTTCTGTGGTTCGTGGTGGGACAGGAGCATTTCCAGTTTGCTGTGCTTCCCTTTGGTCTCACCACCACCCATCCTCTTGTTTACAGAAGTGGTGGTGGTGGGGGCCCACACTCTGGAGATCAGGGGTGCCAGTCTTACCATACCTTGATGACTGGTTATTAAAGGCGGGCTGGCCCCAGGCAATCATCAACCACCTTCAGACTACGGTGAACCTGTCATCTTTGGGGTTCACTATCAATGTGCTAAAGTCTCTCCCAACTCCTTCTCAGATGCTCCCTTTCATTCGACCCCTCTATCTACCCCACCCAGAGCTGAGAGTGGGGACCAATGCATCGCTTTTGGTTTGGCGCAGCTATCTGGGAGAGGTGGAGATCAGAGGCCTCTGGTCTCCGGTGAAGTCCCTGCTCCATATCACCGTTCTGGAGCTGAGAGCCATCCGCTTAGCGTTGAAAGCCTTCCTTTCATTCATCAAGGGGAGGCTGGTTCAGGTGCTCAAAGACCACATCACCACCATGTTGTACTCCAACAAAAATGGCAGGATAAAATCATGGACTCTGTGCCAGGAGGGCCTGCACCTCTGGAAATGGCTGGAACACCAAGTAATCTTACTGATGGTGAACCCCCTGGCTGGCTCTCTGAATGCCAGGGCAGACGAGTTCAGCCGTCAATGCCTAGTGGTTCACAAGTGGCAATTACATCTGCAGGTAGTGAAAGGCCTCTTCAGTAAATAGGGAGAACCTTGGCTTAGTCTCTGCACCGCTGATGAGAACATGCAATGTCAGCAATTCTGCAACTAGGAGTTTCCAAGGCATCTCTCACTATGAGACACATTCTGCCTCAAGTGGATCATGGCACTCCTGTATACCTTGTCGCCTTTAACACTCTTTTCCCAAGTTCTCAAGATCAGGACAGCCCAGGCCCAAACCATCCAACTGGCCATTTGTTTCCTCCCTCTCCCTTTGTCATGCCACAGTGGGATCTAAACTTGGTACTTACGTTTCTGATGAGCACTCCATCCGGGCTGCTTCAAAACTGCCCTTTATGGCTTATTACCTTCAAGACAGTGTTCCTCGTCACCATTACACCGGCGCGGCGGGTGAGGGAGATTCAAGCTCTCTGTGTCAACTTGCTATACACTACCTTCTTCCCAGCCAAACTGGTTTTGTGGACGCGAGCATCTTTATTACCAAAAGTTGTGACACCATTCCATGTCAGTCAAACCATCCACATGCAGGTTGTAGACAGTACAGAGCACAATGTAGGTGTTGAGAAACAAACATCTGTTATTATATATCTGACATCACCCCCACTTTCTTCAAAGAGCAGATATTTTATTATGTTAAGCATATATTTGTTAGAATATACCAAAATCCTCCACTAAGATTTTAGCTGATTCCTAATTATGTTAACACTTAGCACTTCAAGTTAGTAGTTATTTATTGGACACTATATCTGCTTTAATAGATTTACTGGTCTTTGGGTAAAGAACCAATCTTATCTCTGTGTTACAAAGGTTAACACACAAAAGCATAATAGTAAATTTGTATGATTCTGTACATTTCTAGGATAAAGTGCCTTTTCTATGAATTGGTCCACACCCGAGTAAAGATCTGAATTTGGTCTTTTAGCCAGTAAATGTGCACTTCACTAGAAGTCATAAGCATCAGACCTCTGAGCCATTCTGCATTCTGTTTGTTTTGATTGAATTTAGGAATAGCAACATGGAAGGTACCTTTATCGAAGTTCCTCTCCCCACTGGAGCTCTACAGGAGAAAATCTAGCTGCTGAGGAAATGTAAATATACCTTTACTAGTTCTGGGTCTTTGCTTGCTGGCATGTAACTGGATGCTTCATATTTAAGTGGCACAGTTCTAGGTTGACTAAAACACACTGTTATCACCCATTCTAAATGATAGAACCCTAGTGCCGGCCAATTCTCAACCTTCCTAATTCAAGCAAAATGATGCAAAGAGAAACTACGAGACAGTTCCAACAGTAGATGGAGCAGAATCAGATCTTGAAGACCACCAGTCTGGATTTAGAGCACCATGAGCCACAGAATCACCTCTGGAAAACATCAGGGAAGATCTCTGCATTACCATTGGTGAAAGTCAGCAGATGCCCTGGTGCTGCTCGACCGCTCTGTAGCTCACGGCACGGTGGACAATACCATCCTAGATTAATGAGTGGTATGATGGATTGGGGATGGCTCCTGCTTGGATTCAATCACTCCTTCAACATCTCTGTCAACCAGTTTGAATAGGGTCGTCTCTCATCTTCAAGTGCAGTGCAGAGTACCCCAAAATTCCTTACTGTTTCCACTATTCTTCAGCGTCTATCTGCGTCCACCTGTCGGGATTTTCGAGAGCTGGTGTGGTTTCTCAGGATTTGATGTGGTCCATTCTCTCTCCCCAATGTAGCAATCTCCTGGCCTGTGAAAATGCCAGATTAAGGGTTACACTACCAAGGGAAAAAGTAGAAAAGGGGAGATATACAGGCGGTGGTTGTTGTTGCATGGTGTGACCGTTCTATAGTTACGGAGTATAGAATACGGAATTCTCTGGGGAAACCTTCTAGTTTCTGTAATTGGCGACACAACTTATGTTTACTTGGGCATTGCTAAACATACACACAACATATAGCCTGTAAGATGCCCCTTGACTGTGGATTACCGTTAGAGGGATGTGGGTGCACTGCAATTAGCACTCAGGCTACCAGGAGACAGCTGGAGAGCCGAACTGCATGGAGTGGTGAGAGTCCAGTAATGACTTCAGCCACCAGTGATCAGAGATCTGCATCAACAGAAGGAAAGGAAGGAGAAGAGACAGAGCCCTGCCTGTCCGGGCACAGCTCCCGAGCGAAGGAGGAATAAGCAGGTATGTTTGTTATTGCTCGGTTAATTAAAACCATTGCAAACAATTAAAAAACATTTAAAACAACACCCCAGAAATGCAATATTGGGTAAAAGAGCAGGATGGCACAGCTGTAAAAAAGAATCGTCATAATGATGTGCCATTAAAGTACACGGATAGGCAGCGATGGCCGGCTGCACCGTATACATACATGGGTCCAGGCTAGGAGATTTGGTTAAACTCTGGTGGATAGATCAACCCTCGACCAGGGAACAGATCAGATGTCAAAGCTGTTTGTTTGTGTCGCCTGCCTCCTGGCGTAAGTACGTTCATTGGCCAGAATGTCTAAATTCGCGGGGTCGCTCGGGTAAAGGGGTGAGCCGAACACAAGCAGGTAAAGTGCGTACATAAATGGGTCCACAGTGCTTGCCTGAAGGGCCCGACTGGCCGTAGCGGGCACCGGGCATTTTCCCAGTGGGCCGGAAGGGTTGGACCGGTTCTGGACCGGTGGGGGCCGTTTTTGTTCCTCGGGCCCGGTTCTGCAGCTGCAATATCAGCCCCCTGTAACAAAAGCAGCAGCAGTGTTTCCCCCTCACCCCCACCCCTCCCTCAAAGGGCTGGTCTGACTTGATTGCCAGGGCCGGTTTGCGTTCTCAGTCCGGCCCTGCTTGCCTGCCCCCTGGCAAAGTTGAGTTCCTGGGCCAGAATGTGCAGATCACAGAGGTAGTCTGGTTGGAAGATGTGGAAAGTCACAAGATAAAAGATATCAGTGATTATAAGCATGTAAAATGCATACGTAGAACGGATCGTCAGTGCTTGCCTGCCCCTGACATAAGTGAATTCATTGGCCAGAATGTGCATAATCACAGAGGCAATCGGATACGAAACTGTGCAAGGTCACACAATAAAAAATAGCTGCGAGTTTAAGCATGTAAGAACGAGTTCTCAGTGCTCGCAAGCCCTGGTGATTAGTCAAAATACGCAATTTTCTTTACATCTTTTCAGGTACTTGATTGAATAGTGCAAGGCCACTGTGGTAGACAAATAGTAAAATGTACATGGCCAGTAAGAACGGGAAATAGTCCATATGAGGCAAGCCAGTGAAGCCTGTAAAGTGCATGGATAGAGGGAGACATGACGAAATCATGAGAAACAGGCAGGCCCCTGCAGGCTGGCAAGTGCCGCCATCTTCGTTTCCACCCTTTTGAGAAATTTCAACAGACTGCAGTTCAGCTGCGGATCATCTGGGGCAAAGCAAGTCAACACAGCCTGCCTTCGAGTGCGAATGCCTCTTTGATTGAAGGATGCTTTTAAGAGCAGTCTGCGATCATCCATTAGCTCTTTTCAACTACAAATTAAGTGTGGTAGATCTTCTGTGCCACCACCGCACAAGAGGCAGCTGTTCGAGCCTGTATGTCATTGCCAGGGAGGTAAGTGCAACAATGATGGAAGTAGCCCAAGACAATATTTCAGAAACTTCTCTTTAAGATTATTACTGTACCTGGTATGCAAGTATAGTTGGGAGGTAGCAGATCTGTAGTTGTTCAAGACTAGCCATGCATGAGTTCTTCTGGAAAGAAGAACAGGGCTAAAACATAAAAGTGCTGAAATAACAAAGAGCCCAAGCATCAAATACTGTCTCTGTTGCTCTTTTAACTGATGCTGCTGCTTCTGCCCGAAAGTGATAATCCGGTTGAAGGGGTGCTCGCAACAGCCCCCCAAAGACAGATTGTGACAGCCGTTTCGTGTCGGGCAAACCAAATCGGAACGGCTGTCCGAATCGGTCATCGTAATCGCTCATTCGGAAACCGTGTCAATAGAGCTGTACGAATCGGCTCTGATAGACCCGGGCTGTCCGAATGCCTTTCGGAATTGATTTGGACTGCTCGAACGGTTTCTGGGCATTGTAATCGGTCGTTGGGAAATGTGTACGATTTGTTTGGAAACAAGGGTTCCGAATCGGATTCTGCAAAACAGAATCCCATTCGGAGCCTTTCCGAACGACATCGGAATCGGCCCCTACGTTGGAAATGGGTAAAAACATGCATTATTAATACATTATCACACATTTTGACCTGGCACAGTGATATTTGTCCCAGAAATAATTGAACCCTACAGTATTGGTAATTTCCCATGTGGTATCACCAAATCATTTTACTGGCACCATCAGAATGAAATCCTTACTCTTTCGTGAAGTATACCTTACGCAGAACAATTTTGTTTATAATAAATAAGGATGCATGCAACATAAATTACCCCAAAAGTCATTAATTTCATGGCAAAAGCTCTAAACTTTTCCATGTATTTTTGTAAATGCTGCAGAAAAGAATTAGCAACTTTTCGCACCCCTAGTAAATACTGCTGGTGTCAGGCTATCTTTCTTCTGTTCAACTGGACCGCTTCCACGACGCCTCTCACTCCATCACAAATTGCAAACTTTGGGACTGATTCACATAGGCATCTAAGAGTAGATAAAAGAGTTCTCCTGTAGTAGTACGTGCCTTTGTGAACTGGCCCCAAAACATCTCAAATTAAAATAAGATAAGAATATTCAGGGGATATTCATATGTAGTTATTGCAAATAGAATGGCCTGTGCCCTATTTGCACTTTTACTTATAGGGAGTTGGACGTTTCGGATGAGACTCTCAAAAGCATGTACGTATGTAAAGGAGTACTCCTGTAGTACCACTTCCCCGACTCATACACGCTTTTATGTATGAGTGGGACCCTTTGAGTACTGTTCATCCTGAACTTTAAGTTTGTCTCTGAGGGTTTATCTTGTGAGGCATCCTGAACCTATTATTGCACCACAGGTAACATAATCATCGCAGTGCTTTCTTTACTATCTAAACACAAAGCATTTGTATACCATCTGTACCCAAGGGTATCAAGGAGCTTCACTATTAGAAAATAGTATGACAGTCCTCCAGCTCAAATGGCAGTCAAGCATCAGAGTCCAAAAAAAACCCAAACATTGGCAAACCCGATAAGCCTGGCTTTATACGCATGCATCATCAGCACATTAGTGTGAGACACACAGGAGAGAGCCAGCAGGAACAGGTACAGAGGGCTATATTGTGAAGTTGTGTCTCATGCAGTTTAATGCAAGCACTCGAGTGGAGGTGGAAGGATACACTCCACAGCCACTAGCATTATGTGAGAGATGAATTCTCCACTGGGCTTAGGCAAGATATAATCATTGGCGGATGGGAATTCGAGTAGGGGCGCTAGCGCTCCACACGCACACAAATATACTCACACTCACTCATCTACATGCACACTCACTCACACCCATGCATTCACAAGCGTGCACACATACACCCACCATTCGCGAACACATACAGAGACACACACCCATTCACTGCACACAAGCACGAATACACATACACACACACAGGAATGCACGCACCAAACATTAAAAAAAACATTTAACTGGCTGCAGCAGTGATCTCAGGTGGCGGTAGGGAAGCCTTGGTGGTTCTTAGAGGATTGGGATTGATGCTTCTCTCATTAGCTGCCTTGTTATGGGTCACCCAATGAGAGGAGGCAGCAGTCCCTCACTCAACACAGAGTGGGATGAGGTCAATGAGACTGCTGACCCCACCGCACTCTGTTACAAGTGTCACTGATGGACATTCGGCCCTCGGCACGTCAGGGCTTAAAACTGAAGCCCCCAGGTCCGAGTCTATGTGACGTGCCCCTTTATCATGAGTCGGAGAAACCTCCAATTGATCTGCCGGGCTGAGGAGGCCATGTCCACAGGGTGTGAAATCTTCAGCCCTGCAAAGATCAGCTCAAGCAGCCAGGCGCCTGCCTATTTAGCTCAGGTACAGGGTCTGACTGCGTGACCCGAACATGAAGAGCGTCTGTCAGACTGACAATTTGCTCAGCCTGACAGACACTCTTCTTGTTTGCAAAAAAGTTGGAAGGGCGGGGCCCTCTGCCCTTAAGGACAGGCCGCTCCTGGACTTAATTGACAAAATCTCAAGCCAGTGGCTAAAAGAGGCTAGTCAAATAAAGCCAAAGTCATGCATGGCTAGTAATAAACCACTACTAAAAGAACCAGCTAGAAGAATATTTCGGAGAATGGTTCAAGGCGTACTCAAAATTAGGCTTATGCAGCTTTGCATCAGGATTAGATTTATGCAGCTTTGAATCAGGCTGCTTCCCACGTTAGACTTTTTGCGGAAGTGGACGGAAAACCCTTAAAACAAAATTGCCGACTCTGCACACAATATCTAGAAATGCTAGCTCATTTCCTATGCACGTGCACATGTTTAATCTCTGCACAACTAAATATTTGTATTCGGTTTGGTATTTGGACTTGTTGGAATGCCATCATTTACTGCCTGTGTGGAGAGCATCCCCAGCAGTCACCAGGTGACTGGCAGACAGGCTGTTAGCGGGTAAATGAAGCGCTATACTTTCCATCGTTTTACCTTCCCCATCGTTATCCTGCCTTTCAGGCACTGAATTGCTTGCTAAGCCCTCTACGGAAAAAAACCTTTTTCTTTTCTTTCTGTGGGGCATACAAAGAGTGTGACATTTACAGTGCGGCCCGGGAATGATCATATGCATTTTACCCTCACACAGTCCTTATCTCAATAGACTTCACTGTTTGCGATGTTATCTTGTTTTCCTAACGCACTTTGTTTAAATAATATTAAGGAGCTTCATATGCAGCTTATTTTATATTTGTCTGCTCTTAAATCCATTAAGTGGCACTATTTTGCACCGAAAATTAATCTGTTTTTTTGTAATCATTTTATGGTATTGGAAGAAATGGTTTTTATTAACTGAAATAAACATGAATGATGTGTGAGGGAAGCCAAAGGTTGAACGAGGCGGACCCAAGGCCCACTCTGTTTCTATTGCAATCTTACAATGTACAGCTGCACTGCCAAAACCAATACCTAAAAAGCCACCAACCTCACCTTTGTGTGCACCTTCGTATCCCAGCTACTACACTTTGACCTCAAATGGCCAGACCACAACGCTCACACACACACACACACACACCCCACCCCCGTTCACGGCAGCTCATGTGCTGCTGCTGCACTCAGCCTTCTAGGCGCTTGAAGCCGGCATTCTTATGCACACTATCCAGCTCCTGGTGCAATATAGGCATTGTAGGTAACATTCCTTCACTTACAAGTCCTCGGACCCGAGTACTCCCCCCTCCCCTCCGTCCCCAACTTATCTCGCAGCTCACTAAAAGTTAATAAAACGGCACACATATATCCCAGTACAAGGATATGGCCTTGGCTCTTCCTAACAACGCCTTGTCCACACTGCTCACTGTTTTCTTCTTGGTGTCCTCGTCTGCCTCTGTCAACCACCACGAAAAGCGTTTTGAAGCACTCAAGAGGCAGCATCAGCGCCACACAAATAATTATTAAAATAACAACAAATCTGTATCTTCTGCCAAGGATTGAAGGTGACAAGGCTGGGAACAGGAGGTCAGAGAGATGGAGTGCATTGCACCTCTCTAGGGCCTTATGAAAGGCTGGGGTGTCTTGGGGACTCGGTCAATCACTGTTGTGGGGCATATTATCAAGGGCCGGCGATAAATATCGCAAAGCGCGCTTAGCGCTTGCATATTTATCGCCGGCTATCTCTGTAATTTATCGCCCGGTTAGCGCGTTATTAACAACGCGCATCGCCGAGGCGATAAAAATTTCAGAGATAGCGTGGATATCGCCGTTTTCCATGGTGGAAAACGGCGATATCCTAGATGATAGGGCCTGTGGTCTTAGCCACAGAATCCACCCCCCATGTTAAGTATGCCTTAGTCAGGAATTTAACAGACGTTAAATTCCTGCGTTAAGGCATACTTAACCCGATTAAAATAATCGCTTCCCCGCATTGTAAATATCGCGAAGCTGCCTTCGCAATATTTACCCATGTTGTTTCCACAGACACGCCTACTTTGCATCTCATTATCGATGCGAAGTCAGGCGTGCTGGAAACGGGAGCAAAATCAGCAAAACACGCGATAGCGTGTCTTTGCTGATAAGGCGATATAATTATCGCCCCTTTTCGGCCGAAAACGGCCGCAAAAGCGGCGATAATTGTTTATCGCCGCCTTGTTAATATGCCCCCCAATTTCTTTATCTAGGCGCTAGACCGAGTCCCTGAATACAAAAAGAAAAACAGACGTATCCTTAAAGGGACTGTGGCATTTCTCATGGTGACGTTGTGCAGGTCTCACCTTACTCACTCCGCGCTTGACTGCTTTGTGGCGCCTTTGAAACTCTTCATCTGAGCGAGCGCCTACCTCACTCGAGGCGCACAGGCCCAGGTTTACTAAGGCTGAGCTAAGGCCCTCGCGCAACAGCGAATGGCGCAAATGGTAGCGCCCATAAACTGTCATGCATGATTAAAAGTTTTCATGTGGTGAAAGCGGACATAAGCACAGTGAACATGATTCTTGCCATGTCTACTCTATAAATTAATGGGGCATATTAGCAATGCCTGGCGATAATTATCGCAAAGCGCAATTAGCGCTTGGATAATTATCGCCGGGCATCACCGGTTTCTATCGCGGAGTTAGCGTGCAATCAGCAATGCTAATCTCCAAAGCGATAGAAACCTTGGAGAACAGTGTGAATATCGTCTGGAAACAGGCGATATTCACACTGTTCCCCAGTTCTGCTTGCTGATAGTGCGAGGGGACTTAGCCATGTAATCCACCTCTCATTGGATTACATGGCTAAGTCAGGGTGGGACCAGGTGTTAGCAAACTAGCGTTAAACGTGTTTAGCGCTGGTTCGCTAATCACCGCCCTGCCTCGCTGATAGGCGTTAGCGACCTCAGCGACTGTTTCCAGTCGCTGTTAGGTGGGGAACGCCTACTTTGCATGCCATTAGCGATAAATATCGCTGGCATGCAAATCAGCACCCAACCCGGTCGCTATCGCCTACAAGCTGTCGCTAACAGCAGTTAGCGACAGCTTGTCAATAAGGCGATAATATTATCGCCGCTTTAGCGGGAAAAAGTCCCGCTAAAGTGGCGATAATCGCCTTGCTAATATGCCCCAATGTCCTTAATTTTATCGGCAAAAACTGTTTTCAGTTTCTCAACATGATTGTAAAAACTCTTGAGGTAACCCATAACAGGATGTAATCCCCGTTTACATTTCGCATATTTTACTTCATCTGGCGTTCCATTAGAGTATTTGCTTTTTTCAAGATGGTGCACGTCAGCCTAGTGTATACTTTGAACTGAGTCGTCTCCGGGTGAGTGAGTGCAGGTTGTGGGTGGGTGCTTTGACATGGAAGCTGAAGGCAGTGCATCGTCCTCACAGGGCCTGTCACTGGTTCCTGAAGATGTGCAGACTGTATGCACATCCAATCTTTGGCCTCTCTACGGGGCGCACAGAGCGATGGTCGTATCTGTGCCAATGTAACTATTGAAAAGTGTGTTAAGTAGTTACACAGCTGTGGAAATAGTGGCAGTGGCAGAGGAAACAAAAACACAATTCAGAAGAAAGAGGCATGAAGGATAAATACAGGGACTGATTGAGACATTCTGGAGGCCAGTACCCTTTCCGCAGACTTTACTAATGAATAACAGTATCATGTTTCAGAACTGAAACATTTTCAATTCTAATTATTCGTAACAAAATCACTAGTGTTATCATTTTCTTATACAGCTAGCAAGCATTGATAAAGGCAGTTGGTCTAGCTTGTTATAGGTATGTGTTGCTTGTAGTGTGGCACGTCTGACTGCGGTAAAAGAAACTCACAAAGGCACTTTAATATTGGTCAGGTGGGATGCTGAGTGAAGCACAGGATTTTAGTTTACATGTTTTAAGTCGCATCCTTAATCATACAGGGCACGCCTCTTTGAAGGGATTCATAGTGTTGCCTCGTTGGCCATGGCCCTTTAAAAGACCCCATATCTTTTTCATCCCATTTAAATCCCTGGCCTTAATATACTTACATCAAGTCTATCTCTAAGTGACACAGAGACAATGGGGCATATTTACAAAAAAATGTCGGAGCGCGAAGCTGCGCCAAATTCGGCAGTGCAACGCCCCAACATTTTGAAAACGCAGGGATGCGCCATATTCACAAGAATACGGCGCACCCCTGTGTTTCCCCTAGCACTGGTGCAAAAAAAGCTGCCTAGCGCCAGCACAGGCACCCTGCCGCCATTTGCAAGAGTGCCTGCGCTGCAGGGATGATTGGTTACAAGCAGAAAGGGGCACCTTCCTCCACATAAACAATCGATAATGGCGATTTGCACCTTCTGCAGCACACAACGTAAGAACAAAAAAATGAAGAGAAATTAATTATTTCTCCTCGTATCGTCATTCTAACACCTGGTATTCCATGGCATTAGTTTTTGGCGCTGCCTCAGCCTTGTAAATCTGGAGCAGCATCAAAAAGCAATGGGTGTTGCGGTGGAATGCCTACAGCAACACCCATTGCCCGCCGCTTTGCAGCAGAGGACTGCAGCGGAAAGGGGCATATTTACAAGGTGGCGTTAAGCCACACTAAGTGGCGTAGCGTCACTTTGTAAATATGAAAAATGGTGCTACGCCACCAGAGCATCAAAAAAGTTATGCTCCTGTGGCGATAGGGGCTTGTAAATATGCCCAAAAGAGGGAGGTTCTCCACACTGCTGTATGTGTATACTCCATTTGGGGTGTGTAAGTGGAGATCTGAGATAGTAACGTGCTGAGTTCAGGGATAGTGTGAGGGGAGCTCAGGGGTAGTGTGTGTGTGTGGGATACAAAGATATAGTGGAAATGAGTTCAAATGCACCGTGCATGGAGTTGATGGGCAGTGTGACAAGAGGTCAGGTGTAGTGTCTGAGTGGAGCTCAAAGAGTCTGTGAGTGAAGCTTGAGCGAGTGTAAGTGGAAATGGGGTGGTGTGTGAGTGGAATAAAAAATATAGAGTGAATGGAGTTCAGGTGTGCTGTGCAAGGAGTTCAGGGGCCATGTGAATGGAACTGATAGGTAGTGTGAGTGGAGCTCTGGAGTAGTGCCTGAGTGGAACTAGGGGACTGTGTAAATGAAGATTAGTGTGAGTAAAGTTGGGGTTGTGTGTGAGTGGAATACACATATATAGTGTAAATAGATTTCAGATGTACTGTGCTTGGAGCTCAGTGTGTAAGTGAAGCTTAAGTATTGTGTGAGCCAGTCTGAATGGTAGGGGACTTAGTGGTAGTATGAATTTAGTTTAGCTGTGTTTGGAGCTAAGGAGTAGTCCTTCAATTAATTACTGGTATTTGCACTACACCGAGTACGTTTTCACCATAGTTAATTACTGTATGAGGCATGGAGTATGGGGAAAACGTACGAGGAGTTAATGAAGTTCAAATGTAGTGCAGAGGCACAACTAGACCCGAACTTCGGGGGGCATTAAGACTCCCAGCCAGGACTGGCTTGAGCACTGGTGGCGGCCGTTACAACAGTCTTTTTTGGTGCTCCCCTCCCACACAACATCCTTCTCCATGAATTTCCTCGCTGCCACACTCCAACAGTGCACCGCATCTCTCCATAGCCTTTCTCTGACGTACATTTAATTTTTTATAGTGCTACTCATAGTTCACTCACACTCAGTTCAGTGATCGCATGGTAGTAGGCACATTAACCCTCCACGCCACTTTATGATAAGTCAAAACTGCCACTAGACAAAAAACACAACGCCTCCCACCAAAGTCAACGTCAGGTGCGGCTGCACCGTTCGTACTGCCCTAAAGACAATCTTGCTCCCAGCAATGGGGCAGGACAAGCATTTCCAGAAATGGGGGTCAGAGCTAACCTCAGAGCCATTATATGAGGAAAAAGATCTATGTAAGTTGGGGGCGATACTTCCCCCAAATTCCAGCAATCAAAACAAGTTAACAGATTTCTTGTAGATGATTTAAGGGAGAGTAGACTTCTCCTCTGAGAATTTTTTGAAACTTTTGGGATCAAATTTGCTAAATCGCCGCAGACCCTTATAGGGCATTCATGAAATATTCCAGTACTTTCATGGTGCACCAGGGAAACCTGACCTTTCCTACGAGTAGATCTCATTTTTTTAAAATGTCTTTAGTCAGGAATTACTTCCACTATACCAAGGTCATCATTTTTTCATGGGTGATCCCCTTATGCCAATGAGTACATTCAATATGACAGTGCGAGAAATTTCATGTCATGGGTACCTCTAAAAATTCCCTCCAGTATAAACGGGTGAGCATTTTGCCATCAACACCCCATATATAATGAGCACAGGAAATCTTATGACAAGAGTTACCTGAAATATCAGTTCCAACATTTTGCTATTTATCCACCCTATATGCTAAGAATTACATGCATCTTGTCAGGGCCTTCAGCCAGGTGTGGTGACTTGTGTTCTGTGTCCCTGCCACTGGGTATGACTGGGCTAGCGGCTTTCTCGGTTAGACAGTTCAAGTCCCCACAGCCAATGATGGTGTCTTAATAGAAACATGTCAAGGCCTGCAGTTTGCCATAAGTAACATATCCCATCCATATGCTATTAGTGCCTGTGTCCATAAAGCAAGAGTAACCTCCAGTATGCCAGACCAGCAGCACACTTGCACACATAACACACATACACTCACACACAAACATTCTCTCACACACACATTTTCACTATATTTCTTGCACTCTTTTGTACCTTTGTACTCTGTCACACTCACACACAGACTCACTGCCACTCACACTTCCATTAGTCAATCTGCTTTTATTGTTAGAAAAGATTGCCCTGCTGCTTCTGCTCTACCTGCTTGGCCTTTTAGTGAAGCTTAATAAAAACATATTCCCTATTCGCTATTCAAAAATATTAATATATTGCCTTGTCAATGTTTGTTAAAAGTATGATGGGAATGTAAAGTACACTTCCGTAAAATAGCTGTACGAGGCTTATATTTGGTTTCACATGTAGATCAAGCAGCTACTGTACAATAACAAATCCACGTTCTAATGTAATATCACAGCATCCAACTGATCTTATGAAATGCTTGACTTCTTCAGCAACCATGGATTCTTTTCAGTAACACTTTGCATTTTGGGGTTTTTGAGACCCAACTTACAATGTCAAAAAAAACGACATGTCCCGCAATGAAGAACTGTGCTGAATAGAAAGCCAGGAATGGCTGAAGGTGTCACGTGATCCTCAATTCAGCAGAGTGAGCCGTGAGAGTGACAGGTGAGTGAAGTGACACATGAGTTCAGGGTGAGTAGTGTGCTCGTGTAAGGGTGAAAAGCGTGATTGGATGGTGAGTGGTGCGAGTGTAGTGTGATCACTGTGAGTGCAGGGTGAGTGGTGTCATGTGACTGCAGAGTAAGTGGAGGGAGAATGGTGTAAATTCATGACGAGGGGCATGAGTGCAGTGTGGTCACTGTGAGTGCACGGTGAGTGGTGTGCTCGTGTTAGTGCAGAGTAAGAGGAGGATGAACGATGTGAGTGAAGGGTAACAGCGTGAGTGCAGTGTGATCGTTGTGAGTGTTATGGGAGTTGTGAAAGTTACAAGTGAGTGTCATGTGCCTGCAGGGTGAGCGGTGTGCTTGTGTGCGTGCAGGGGAGGAGGACGGTGAATGGAATGAGTGCATGGTGAGCAGTGGGAGTGTAGTGTGATCATGAAAGTGATGGATGAGCGGTGAGAATTAGGAGTGAGTTGTCTGAATGCCAGATGTATTCCAAGACACTTGGAGTTACTCAGCATGTTATTGATGGCTGGCGCAGGGGTTCAGATATAAGTTAAAGTATTGCTATTTGGCATCAATCAGGGATGGAGGGTGGAGGAAATAAATGATTTGCTGATCCTGCAACAAATTTTCAGTCTTGTGATTAGGGTTGCCAGCTGACTGGATTTCTACCTGCACTGGTATTTTGATGTCCCAGCCAATGCAAAAATAAGCAAAATCATCTAAAGCTGGTATTTTTAGCAGTTATCTGTGCATACTTCAAATAGCATATATAAATAGAAAGCACTTTTAAATGTGTTCTATCGCTGCATTAATGATTCATGACTAATAATTAAAAGAAACAAAGACAGAAAAGTCATGTTACAAATGAATGCATACCATTTTATTTACAGCCCTATTTAGTGTCAAGGCGCGGTCTTTGCAGACTCTTTAAACAACAACAAATGGCCAGTATTTTTATTTTGGAAAGGTGGCATCCCTACTCCTGAGATGCCTTTTCACTTAATGCATGCTCCCACTGTGGCAGTAAAAGTAAAATACAAATGTAAGGAATAGGCAGAGTGGAGACCCGGGGGTACAGGAACCAGTGAAAAAATAAACAAAACCTCCTTAGCTAGTTCACAAAAGTCATATAAATTGTCCTTTAAAGACCTGTGCAAAACTCTGGTGTGGCTGAGATAAGACTCCAGACACTGCCCAGCAGATGCCACAGCAGCTCAAGCTGCAGCAGCCCGGGCTGAGACACACGAGGGGCCGGTGTTGGGGTGGGGGCGGGTGGCTTGCTAAAGCCCTTTTAGTCCTATGGGTGTTGCGCGCCTGATGTAGTGTGCACGAGGAGCTGTGGGGTTGTGTTTAAGTGGAGCTGAGAGGGTTGTATCTAAGTGAAGCTCAGCGACACTGTACGCAGAGCTCAAGGTAGTGTGTGCGTGGAGGCCAGTGGTAGTGTGAATGCAGTTTAGAAGTAGTGTGCTCGGAGCTCAGGGTAGTGTGTACATGGAGCTTGGGTTTGTGTGTACATGGAGCTGAGGGATTGTGTGTGCGTGGAGCTGAGGGGTTGTGTGTGCACTGAGAACAGTGTGTAAGTGAAGTTCCGGGTAGTGTGTACGTGGAGCTGAGGGGTTGTGTGTGAGTGGAGCTCAGCGATGCTGTGAATGGAGTTCATATGTGCTTGGTACTCGGGGTGCTGTCTACGTGGAGCTGAAGGGTTGTGCGCATGTGGAGCTGAGGTGTTGTGTGTGAGTGAGCTCCGCGCAGTGTTGGAGTGGAGCTGAGGGGTTGTGTGTAAGTGAACTCTGAGCAGTGTGGAAGTGGAGCTGAGGGGTTGTGTGTACGTGGAGCTGAGGGGTTGTGTGTAAGTGCACTCTGAGCAGTGTGGAAGTGGAGCTGAGGGGTTGTGTGTACATGGAACTGAGGGGTTGTGTGTGCGCAGAGCTGAGGGGTTGTTTGTACGTGGAGCTGAGGGGTTGTGTGTAAGTGTGCTCTGAGCAGTGTGGAAGTGGAGATGGGGGTTGTGTGTCAGTTGAGCTGAGGAGTTGTGTGTAAGTGCGCTCCGAGCAGTGTGGAAGTGGAGCTGAGGGGTTATGTGTACGTGGGTCTGAGGGGTTGTGTGTACGCAGAGCTGAGGGGTTGTGTTTACGTGGAGCTGAGGGGTTGTGTGTAAGTGCGCTCCGAGCAGTGTGGAGGTAGAGATGAGGGGTTGTGTGTACGTGGAGCTGGGGCGTTGTGTGTACGTGGAGCTGGGGGGTTGTGTGTACGTGAAGCTGAGGGGTTGTGTGTAAGTGCGCTGAGAGCAGTGTGTAAGTGGACCTTGCGGATGAAGCCACAGACAGTCATTTGCTGGTAAACGCTGCCCTGTTAGCTGAGCGGCGGGGTATAAAATATTCATGTGCTGCTGAGAGCTCAGCGGGCTGTGAGGTCAGCGCACGAGCCTCTGAAAGGTTTAATGGCTGCTGTGAGTTAATGGGAGAGGCACATGAGCTAATGAGAGACGTGTGAGGCTAATGAGAGAGACATGGGAGCTAATAGGGGAGACATGGAGCTAATGGGGGAGACATGGGAGCTAATGAGATGCGTGTGAGCTAATGAGAGAGACATGGGAGCTAATGAGAGACGTGTGAGCTAATGAGAGAGACATGGGAGCTAATGAGAGACGTGCGAGCTAATGAGAGAGACATGGGAGCTAATAGGAGAGACATGGAGCTAATGGGGGAGACATGGGAGCTAATGAGATGTGTGTGAGCTAATGAGAGAGACATGGGAGCTAATGAGAGACGTGTGAGCTAATGAGAGAGCCATGGGAGCTAATGAGAGACATGTGAGCTAATGAGAGAGACATGGGAGCTAATGGGGGCGGCATGGAGCTAATGAGAGAGACATGGGAGCTAATGGGAGAGACATGTATCTAATGTGAGAGACATGTAGCTAATGAGAGAGGCGTGTGAGATAATAAGAGAGATATGAAGCTAATGAGGGAGGCACGCGAGCTAATGAGAGAGACATGAGTCTCTAAAAACTGAGGCGTCATCTTGGACGTTGACCTCGCCTTGGATTTCCAGGTCACTCGTACTGTGTCGTCATGCTTCTGGATTATTAGAACCTTATGGACGATCTTTCCAATCATTCCTTCCCAGGCGGCTTTGGCATTAATTACATCTAAGATTGATTATTGCGACGCACTTTATCTGGACATCAACAAGATATCTCTTGCTAAATTACAAGTGGTGCAAAATGCAGCGGCCAGGCTTACACTAGGGATTCCTAAATATTTGTCAGTCTCTAAAGGATTGCACAATCCTCATTGGTTCCCTGTACAGAAGCAGGTCACCTTCAAGGCTATGTGTATTGTTCACAAAGCACCTTATAGTGTGAGTCCGGGAGGAATAAAATCCATGTTTCAGCTATATTCACCTAGACTCCTTCGATCAGCGAGCCACAACCTAGTGGTTACCCCTAGTGTGCGCAGGAAGAGATGGGGAGGCAAAGGCTTTTTGTGTGCTTCAGCCACGTTGTGGAACACGTTCCCCCTTCATCTGACCTTACAAAGCCTTACAAGCCATTCAGGAAGGCCTTGAAAACCTGGCTCTTTTCTGTGTGAC
Organism: Calotriton arnoldi; assembly: GCA_963921515.1. NCBI lineage: Eukaryota > Metazoa > Chordata > Amphibia > Caudata > Salamandridae > Calotriton > Calotriton arnoldi. The sequence goes on along the minus strand of CAWUFW010000543.1, from coordinate 2,153,391 downwards.
TGACGATTCTCCCCTTTTGATCAGGAGATGGGCAGGTATCACTCTTGGGATTGGCAGCCAGCGCCTTGACGCCTTCGGGGATTTGTTGCGCTATACAAATTTATAGCATATCATATCATGGGTGCAAATGAGAGACGCGTGAGCTAATGGCAGGGACACGAGAGCTAATAAGTAGGCTTTGGAGTAATTTTAATTACGCAGGAGTAATTGTAGGAGAGTAGGATCTGCCTCTTATGTTGCCCCCACTTTTTTTCTGATGTTAGCACTGGTTTCTGGCTATAGTCTGGCTGGGTCCCTGCCAATCAGGGCCCCAGCCTCTCTGTTCTCTCTAAACGACATGGAGTGCACTCTAGGTGCACTAGTGATTGGATACTGTGGTGCCTTATGAGTCCCTAGTATATGGTACCTTAGGTGCCAAGGGCATAGGTACTTCACAGGCCTCCCAGGGGCTGCAGCATGTGTTATGCCACCCCTGGGAAGCAGTCTAAATCTGACACCACAGGCCTGCTACTGCAGCCTGGGTGAGGTGGTGCTAGCACCCCTCACTGAGATATAGGTTTCCTATATCTCTCCTGCACACACATATAAACCTATCAGTCACCCCTATGGCAGGCCCTATCAATCCTGAGGGCAGGGTGCTTGGCTTCTATGTGAGGGGGTGCCTCTGCATGAGCAGGGCCCCTCTGCAGTTCTCAGAGTCCATTCTCTGGTGCTGTTTGTGGATGCGGTTAAACCATATACTCTTAAGTGCATTATATCCTCGCGGTAAATGCTAACTTTGGAATGGCTGCATCAAAACATGTCGTGTTTGGTGTCAAACATCTTGGAATACTACCCCCCGCCAATCTTGGCGGCGGGGGTAGCATTCCACCCTTCTAGAGGGATAAGACATGTACCTGCTGTGGAAACGCGGTAGAATCCTAAAGAGCCCTGGCATCACAAAATGGATGCCACCAGTCACAGACACTGGGCTGCCCTCCTGCTGATGACCGAAACTCACAGTGGAGGAAGCCCAACAATAGGCATCCTGTCACAGGGAGGTGTAACCACCTTCCAGACAGGGTTTAGTGTATTGGGGCTGGGTGGGTGCACTCTTAGAGTGCTTTGAAGTCCTGCACTGGGGGAGCAGAAGGCTCCTCTGTGCATATGCCAGTTCAAACCAGCTCAGGGGCTACCTGCCCCTGCTCTGGCGCGAAACTGGACAAAGGGAAGTGGGTGTAGCCACCCCTCCCTTGACCCTCCCATAGGTGGGGTCATAGAGCTAGTCCATCCCCTCTTTTTAGTATAAGAGGGGGAACCTTGCCATTGCAAAGCAGATAACCCCTGGACGACGCTCTACAGAAGAATCCTGGCCCTTCGACGTTCCACTACCTTTGGAAGACAGAAGAATCTCCCTTGGAGTCAAGGAGTGACTCCCCTGCTTGGCAGGCACCAAAAACGACAACGACGGTCGCAAACTACGCCGCTCCCGCCGGAGTCCGAAGTCCCTGCAGCCCAAGAAGTGGATTTCCTGACCTCTCCCAGGCCATCGTGAGTCCCCAGCGAAGCTGAGGCAAGTGGACCCCACGAGTAACGAGGAACCGCGACCCCTGGGTACCGTGCACTATTGTCGAGTGCAACCCCTTCACAACGTTCTACGAACTTGTGCTTTGGACCACGTGTGGTCCCGACCTCCAGCAGGAATCCCTCCGAAGATCAGAGGCCTACACCGTCCCGAGTGACCGTGGGCCCCTGTTGAGTGATTCCGCCCGAGGTGTCTTCGCAATCCCTTGCCCGCCGGCTTGTGGGTCCCCAGAAGACTTCTTAAAGAAACCAAAGGGCTCCCCTGGTTGCTCCAGGCCTGCCCTGACTTACCCTCGCTGGGTGAGTCCCTCAGACCTTGCTGGTCTGCGCCATCGACTTTTCTTCATCTCCCCGAGACTTGCTGCTGCCAAGGCTTGTTGGCTCCAATCGAGTTGCCGACACCGCAGTCAGCTGCAGACGTCGAGGGACCCACCGAATCCAGCTCCTGGTCGTCGTCGACACCTCCTGGACCACGTGGCTGAAGAGTCAAGGCACCCGCAACCGACCTGAAGCGACCGACGACGGTGGGCATCCATCTTCCTTGCCCCGGGTCACTGCCAAGTGACTTTGAACACTGTCCCCTCTGCTTTCAGGTCATCCTTCTCCAGAATCCAGGCTTGGATTCCACCGGACACTTCTTCAGCTCCCGCAAGCAGCAAGTCTTCTTTGTTCGCCATTGAAAACGACGCCGCGACCCGACACCAAAGGACACCTGTGCACCCGGCTTCCCTGGGTGAGGTAACTCCAGCACTACGGTGCTCCTGTGGGTGTGGGCCCTAGAACTACTTACCCTGTAAGTGACTTGCTTGTAGGTTCTCCCGAAGTATCCTAAAACTCTTTATTTCCAACCGCGACTTGCCCCATTGAAGTTAACGGCGATTCGCGCCTGTGTATCCACACTGCACGCGTCCCCCGTGGGTCCTTTACTTACCTGCCTTGGGTGGTTTCGTGAGGCCCCAGCACTTCTGAAGGCCCTAGGCCTTGTCTCCTTGCAAGTCGTTGTTTCTAAGTCTCTTACTTAGTATATGGTCTGGTACGCCCCTAGGGCCCCAGCCATATTTTGTGCTTAACTTATTGTGAAACGTTGATTTGTGCATATGTTTGTCTTCTAATCTCATAAAGAGATTAGTAGAGAGTTATTTAGAAATAAATACATATATATTTGATATATATACCTGTGTGGTGTCTTTTCATTTGGTGATTCAAGAGATTATATGGTAAAACAAGCTGCTTTACATTCCTCCGAGACTTAGCCTGAAGGCTGCTCTCCACAGCTACCACTAGGATAGCTTTCTTTAAAAGGTTGTCTTAAACCTATCTACCATAAGAGTCGATTTGCCCTGGTGCAAGGTGTCCACTTTAATTAGTGAACAGCATATACCAGGCCAACTTCTCACATTGGTGGGCAGCGTGTGGGATTCCAGCTTGCCATTGTTTTACCAGAAAATCTCTATTTGAATTACTAACTGAAAACCATTATAGGTACTCAAGGTACATATAAAGTCAAGCTTAGTATCAATAAGTTCTACTGAACTTAGAGCTGTGTGCCAAGGGATAGCACACCCTTTCCACAGCTCAAGCTAGGATCAGTAGGCCACAAACTAGTGTAGGTAGTACAACACTGCACAACACTAGAATGTCCTTAAGGGGTGGACCCAGTGGATCCACTCAGCCTCAGTATAAGGACATGGCTTTCTCTGACTTGAGAGCCATGTGTGTTGACAGACACCTGAGGATAGGACAGAGTCCCTCAACCCTGCACCTGATAGATCTGCTGACAGCAGATGACCTGAGATTGGCTCTAGGAGCTAAAGGGTTTGAATCAGTGGGTGGGTCAGTCATAGTATCTGGGTCAGATGATGAAAATCAGAATGACCAAGACTCTGTGATTGAAGGGCCAGGCTCCAAGGAGCCTGAAAAGGACAGAGGAATTCTCCCTAAGAGAACTGACAGAGAGGAGGAGAGGCACAGATCCCCTTCCAGGGAATCTGACCACTCTTATCACTCTGGCAGAGAATTTGTCCAGCAGAGGAGCTCATACTTTTCCTTAAGAGAGACCTCCTCTGAGAGAAGGTGCAAACTGCTCCAGTATGAGGAAGCCAGAGTGGCCCTCAGAACCAAGCAGTTGGCACTGGATAGGGAAGCCCTGGAGATCCAGAGAGCTTCTAGAAAAGAGGGGTTAGAACCCCCTGGTGGCAGCAACAGTGTCCCTAGAGGCAGAGAATATATTCCTGACCATAGGAACCTGAGCAAGGTTGTTCCTCCCTACCAGAGTGGGGATGATATCCACAAGTGGATAACTGCTATGGAGAGGGCCTGTAGAGTACAGCAGGTCCCCCAAAAGCAGTGGGCAGCAATCTTGTGGCTCTCCTTTTCAGATAAAGGAAGAGACAAGCTCCTCACTGTTAGAGAGGAGGATGCTGATGATTATGAGGTCCTGAAGAGTGCACTGATAGATGGGTTTGGCTTAACCACTGAGCAGTACAGGTTAAAGTTCAGAGATACCCAGAAGGCACAGACTCAGGACTGGACTGACTTTGTTGATTGTGCAACCAAGGCTCTAGAGGGTTGGCTGGTTGGCAGTAGGGTTACTGATTTCAAGGGATTGTATAATCTGATGATGAGAGAACAGATCCTAAATAATTGCCAGAACCAGTTGTTGCATCAGTACCTGGTGGACTCTGATCTGACCTCTCCCCAAGAATTGGGAAAGAAGGCAGACAAATGGGTCAGAACCAGGGTGAGGCAGAAAACCCAGAACCAAGGGGGTGACACTAAGAAGCAAGATCCTAAAGGCTCTGAGAAAGGTGGGGATAAGTCAAAAGACCAGAAGTCTTCACAAGGGCCCCAAAAATCTGCATCTGGTGGGGAGTCACAGTCCAACAAGGGAAAAGGCCAAAGAAGCCCTGGTGCAAATTCTGTAAACAGAAAGGGCACTGGACTTCTGATTGTACCAAGTCCAAAGACCAAACCACCACCACTCCTGCCCCTAAGGCAACTGTGCCCCCTAGCTCAGCTACTGGTGGAGGTGGTACTCAGAATAAGGGTGTAGTAGGGTTGACCCTGGGTTCTGAAGTGGATTCTGACCTAGTCAGAGTGACCACTCAGGCAATGCTGATTTGTGAGGGAAACATTGATATGTCCTTCCTAGTAAGCCCCAGTAATCTGGGCAAGTACAAACAGCAGCCTTTGATAAATGGCAAACAGGCTTTGGCATTTAGGGACACAGGTGCTAGTGTCACCATGGTGGCAGAGGACCTAGTGGACCCTGGACAGATCATCCTGGGTGAAATGTACCAGGTGACCAATGCAAGCAATGTCCAGACCAACCATAGTCTGGCAGTTGTGAATTTCTCCTGGGGAGGGGTAACTGGCCTCAAGAAGGTTGTAGTTAGTGCAGACCTCCCTGTAGAATGTCTATTGGGCAATGATCTAGAGACTTCAGCCTGGTCTGAAGTAGAGTTATGGACTCATGCTGAGATGTTGGGCATCCCTGCAGAGGTATTTGCTGTGACCAGGTCACAAGCAAGAATGCATGACACTGAACCAGCTCTGGATCCTGGAACAATGGACCAGATGCTTCCCAAGAGGAGGAGCAGTAGGGTAAAGGCAGTGCCTTCCCCTCTGTCTCAGATCAAGGATTCACTTCCAGAGGGAGGTGAAGCAGAACCTGAAGAAGGAACTGCCCCAGAGGAACTTGAACCTGACCAGGTTGAGTTCTTGGGGGCAGGGGCCCTTCCAGGGAGGATCTGAGCGAGGAGCAACAGTGCTGCCCCTCTCTTGAACCCCTCAGACAGCAGGCTGCTGCTGAGGCTGCTGGGAGTGCTAGTGGGTCCCATAAAGTTTATTGGGATGAGGGACTCCTATATTCTGAGGGTAGAGACCCAGCCCCTGGAGCCACCAGGAGGTTGGTAATACCTCAGAAGTTTAGGGGGTTCCTCTTGACCTTAGCACATGATATCCCTTTGGCAGGACACTTGGGCCAAAACAAGACCTGGGACAGGCTTGTTCCACATTTTCATTGGCCACATATGTCAGAGGACACAAAGGAGTTTTGTCGCTCCTGTGTCACTTGCCAAGCCAGTGGTAAGGCAGGTGGCACAACAAAGGCCCCCTGATACCACTACCTGTGGTGGGGGTACCCTTTGAAAGGGTAGGGATTGACATAGTTGGTCCCCTTGACCCTCAGACTGCATCTGGGCACAGATTTATCCTGGTGGTAGTGGATCATGCCACCAGGTACCCAGAGGCAATTCCTCTGAGGACCACCACAGCACCTGTGGTGGCAAGAGCCCTCATTGGAGTTTTCTCCAGAGTGGGTTTCCCAAAGGAGGTCATTTCTGACAGAGGTACCAACTTCATGTCAGGATATCTGAAAGCAATGTGGAAGGAGTGTGGTGTAACTTATAAGTTCACCACCCCCTATCACCCACAATGCAATGGTTTAGTTGAACGCTTCAACAAGACCTTGAAAGGAATGATTAAGGGACTCCCAGAGAAGCTTAGGCGGAAATGGGACCTTCTTCTTCCTTGCCTGTTGTTTGCCTACAGAGAGGTTCCACAGAAGGGGGTTGGTTACAGCCCATTTGAGCTTCTGTTTGGGCATCCTGTGAGAGGTCCACTATGTTTGGTAAAGAGGGCTGGGAGTTACCTCTCAAGCCCCCAAACAAGATGTGATGGACTATGTACTTGGTCTCCGCTCCCGGATGGCAGAGTACATGAAAAAGGCAACCAAAAACCTGGAGGCCAGCCAAGAATTGCAAAAAGCTTGGCATGACCAAAGGCTGTGCTGACTGTATACCAGCCAGGACAGAAAGTGTGGGTGTTGGAGCCTGTGGCCCCAGCAGCCCTCCAGGACAAGTGGAGTGGCCCCCATACAATAGTTGAACAGAAGGGAGAAGTCACCTATCTGGTGAATCTTGGAACTCCCAGGAGCCCCCTAAGGGTGCTTCATGTCAACAGATTAAAGCCATATGTTGACAGGGCTGACATGGGCTTGCTCATGGCAACTGATGAGGACCAGGAGGAGGAGAGTGACCCTCTCCCTGACCTGCTCTCTCAGAACCCTGATGATGGGTCAGTAGATGGTGTTGCTTTGGCAAGCAGCCTCACTGACCATCAGCAAACTGAGTGCAGACAAGTTCTGCAACAGTTTAGACATATGTTTAGCCTGACCCCTAGTCAGACTACCTGGTGCACCCATGAGGTGGACACTGGGGACAGTCTGCCTGTCAAGAATAAAATCTACAGGCAACCTGACCATGTCAGGGACTGTATCAGGACTGAAGTCCAGAAAATGTTGGAGTTAGGCGTGATTGAGCCTTCAGATAGCCCTTGGGCTAGCCCAGTAGTCCTGGTACCCAAGCCTCATACCCAGGGTGGTAAGAAAGAAATGAGGTTTTGTGTAGACTACAGAGGCCTCAATGCAGTCACTAGGACTGATGCCTATCCCATACCAAGGGCAGATGAGCTGATTGATACTTTGGCCTCAGCCAAGTATCTAAGCACATTTGACCTAACAGCTGGCTACTGGCAAATCAGATTAGCTGATGATGCAAAAGCCAAAACAGCATTTTCGACCCCTGGTGGGCACTACCACTTTGTGGTGATGCCCTTTGGATTGAAAAATGCACCTGCCACTTTTCAGAGGTTGGTGAATAAAGTTCTGGCAGGGATGGAAACTTATTGCTCAGCTTATCTAGATGATATTGCTGTCTTTAGTTCCTCCTGGCAGGATCACCTGGTCCACCTCAGAAATGTTTTGGAGGCCCTGCAGAAAGCAGGCCTCACTATCAAGGCCACCAAGTGCCAGATAGGGCAGAGTCAGGTTGTGTACCTGGGCCACCTTGTAGGTGGAGGCCAGGTTCAGCCTTTACAGAGCAAAATCCAAACCATAATGGAATGGGTTGCTCCAACCACCCAGACACAGGTGAGAGCCTTCTTAGGCCTGACTGGGTACTATAGGAGGTTTGTCAAGGGATATGGATCTATAGTGACCCCCTTGAATGATCTTACCTCTAAGAAAATGCCAAAAAGGTTCAGTGGACAGCTAGCTGTCAAAAGGCATTTGAAGACCTAAAGCAGGCCATGTGCACTGCCCCATCTTACAGAGTCCAGACTACACCAAAAAGTTCATTGTCCAAACAGATGCTTCTGAGCTGGGTGTGGGAGCTGTACTGTCTCAACTGAATGATGAAGGTCAAGACCAGCCAGTAGCTTTTATTAGCAGAAGGCTGACCCCTAGAGAGAAACGTTGGTCAGCTATAGAGAGGGAGGCCTTTGCTGTGGTATGGGCCCTGAAGAAGCTGAGGCCATACTTGTTTGGTACTCACTTCATAGTTCAGACTGACCACAAGCCCCTCCTATGGCTAAAGCAGATGAAAGGTGAAAACCCAAAACTTTTGAGGTGGTCCATTTCCCTACAGGGGATGGACTATACAGTGGAACATAGGCCTGGGACCCAACATGCCAATGCAGATGGACTCTCAAGGTATTTCCACTTTGAACACGAAGACTCAACTGGTCAAGGTTAGTTTAGTGTCCCTACGTTTGGGGGGGTTGTGTAGGAGAGTAGGATCTGCCTCTTATGTTGCCCCCACTTTTTTTCTGATGTTAGCACTGGTTTCTGGCTATAGTCTGGCTGGGTCCCTGCCAATCAGGGCCCCAGCCTCTCTGTTCTCTCTAAACGACATGGAGTGCACTCTAGGTGCACTAGTGATTGGATACTGTGGTGCCTTATGAGTCCCTAGTATATGGTACCTTAGGTGCCAAGGGCATAGGTACTTCACAGGCCTCCCAGGGGCTGCAGCATGTGTTATGCCACCCCTGGGAAGCAGTCTAAATCTGACACCACAGGCCTGCTACTGCAGCCTGGGTGAGGTGGTGCTAGCACCCCTCACTGAGATATAGGTTTCCTATATCTCTCCTGCACACACATATAAACCTATCAGTCACCCCTATGGCAGGCCCTATCAATCCTGAGGGCAGGGTGCTTGGCTTCTATGTGAGGGGGTGCCTCTGCATGAGCAGGGCCCCTCTGCAGTTCTCAGAGTCCATTCTCTGGTGCTGTTTGTGGATGCGGTTAAACCATATACTCTTAAGTGCATTATATCCTCGCGGTAAATGCTAACTTTGGAATGGCTGCATCAAAACATGTCGTGTTTGGTGTCAAACATCTTGGAATACTACCCCCCCGCCAATCTTGGCGGCGGGGGTAGCATTCCACCCTTCTAGAGGGATAAGACATGTGCCTGCTGTGGAAACGCGGTAGAATCCTAAAGAGCCCTGGCATCACAAAATGGATGCCACCAGTCACAGACACTAGGCTGCCCTCCTGCTGATGACCGAAACTCACAGTGGAGGAAGCCCAACAATAGGCATCCTGTCACAGGGAGGTGTAACCACCTTCCAGACAGGGTTTAGTGTATTGGGGCTGGGTGGGTGCACTCTTAGAGTGCTTTGAAGTCCTGCACTGGGGGAGCAGAAGGCTCCTCTGTGCATATGCCAGTTCAAACCAGCTCAGGGGCTACCTGCCCCTGCTCTGGCGCGAAACTGGACAAAGGGAAGTGGGTGTAGCCACCCCTCCCTTGACCCTCCCATAGGTGGGGTCATAGAGCTAGTCCATCCCCTCTTTTTAGTATAAGAGGGGGAACCTTGCCATTGCAAAGCAGATAACCCCTGGACGATGCTCTACAGAAGAATCCTGGCCCTTCGACGTTCCACTACCTTTGGAAGACAGAAGAATCTCCCTTGGAGTCAAGGAGTGACTCCCCTGCTTGGCAGGCACCAAAAACGACAACGACGGTCGCAAACTACGCCGCTCCCGCCGGAGTCCGAAGTCCCTGCAGCCCAAGAAGTGGATTTCCTGACCTCTCCCAGGCCATCGTGAGTCCCCAGCGAAGCTGAGGCAAGTGGACCCCACGAGTAACGAGGAACCGCGACCCCTGGGTACCGTGCACTATTGTCGAGTGCAACCCCTTCACAACGTTCTACGAACTTGTGCTTTGGACCACGTGTGGTCCCGACCTCCAGCAGGAATCCCTCCGAAGATCTGAGGCCTACACCGTCCCGAGTGACCGTGGGCCCCTGTTGAGTGATTCCGCCCGAGGTGTCTTCGCGATCCCTTGCCCGCGGGCTTGTGGGTCCCCAGAAGACTTCTTAAAGAAACCAAAGGGCTCCCCTGGTTGCTCCAGGCCTGCCCTGACTTACCCTCGCTGGGTGAGTCCCTCAGACCTTGCTGGTCTGCGCCATCGACTTTTCTTCATCTCCCCGAGACTTGCTGCTGCCAAGGCTTGTTGGCTCCAATCGAGTTGCCGACACCGCAGTCAGCTGCAGACGTCGAGGGACCCACCGAATCCAGCTCCTGGTCATCGTCGACACCTCCTGGACCACGTGGCTGAAGAGTCAAGGCACCCGCAACCGACCTGAAGCGACCGACGACGGTGGGCATCCATCTTCCTTGCCCCGGGTCACTGCCAAGTGACTTTGAACACTGTCCCCTCTGCTTTCAGGTCATCCTTCTCCAGAATCCAGGCTTGGATTCCACCGGACACTTCTTCAGCTCCAGCAAGCAGCAAGTCTTCTTTGTTCGCCATTGAAAACGACGCCGCGACCCGACACCAAAGGACACTTGTGCACCCGGCTTCCCTGGGTGAGGTAACTCCAGCACTACGGTGCTCCTGTGGGTGTGGGCCCTAGAACTACTTACCCTGTAAGTGACTTGCTTGTAGGTTCTCCCGAAGTATCCTAAAACTCTTTATTTCCAACCGCGACTTGCCCCATTGAAGTTAACGGCGATTCGCGCCTGTGTATCCACACTGCACGCGTCCCCCGTGGGTCCTTTACTTACCTGCCTTGGGTGGTTTCGTGAGGCCCCAGCACTTCTGAAGGCCCTAGGCCTTGTCTCCTTGCAAGTCGTTGTTTCTAAGTCTCTTACTTAGTATATGGTCTGGTACGCCCCTAGGGCCCCAGCCATATTTTGTGCTTAACTTATTGTGAAACGTTGATTTGTGCATATGTTTGTCTTCTAATCTCATAAAGAGATTAGTAGAGAGTTATTTAGAAATAAATACATATATATTTGATATATATACCTGTGTGGTGTCTTTTCAATTGGTGATTCAAGAGATTATATGGTAAAACAAGCTGCTTTACATTCCTCCGAGACTTAGCCTGAAGGCTGCTCTCCACAGCTACCACTAGGATAGCTTTCTTTAAAAGGTTGTCTTAAACCTATCTACCATAAGAGTCGATTTGCCCTGGTGCAAGGTGTCCACTTTAATTAGTGAACAGCATATACCAGGCCAACTTCTCACAGTAATGAAGGAAGTGACCCGAAAAGGGCCACTCGGGTCACTCACGACCACCTTCTCTGCATTCCTACAAATGAAGAGTCGGTCAGACAGTAGAGAATACAAACCAGATTATTTATTGATATTACACTGCAGCGGAGCCCAGTCTGACCAGCCTCCTGAGATGGCTGTTTTGGGACTGCCCCCCCGTAAGCATACAATTACATTATGTACGTTGTGGAGTCCACAAAGGCCCGCCTACTATGGAAAAACACTAGCAGGTGTCGTAATACAATGGGTACAGAACATACATTTCGATTCTGCAGCCGGGCACAGGCTATCTACTGCCCAAGGTCGTCTGGCCTATCCTCCCCACCAGACAGGTGGGAGAAGGACTCTATCTAACGAAAAAGGCATGCACTAACAAGGAGACTTGCAATTACAGAAAGAAAAGCTCAACCTTGGGAAACGAAACTTACCAAAGACCGTTTTCTCGAAAATAACCAAGCAGCAGTTTCGATTATAATTAGGGCTCCCGGTTTTATGGTATTTATTTCTTTCCCATTTCTGTCTGTATTTATCCATATTTATTTTTTGCTAATTTTATCTGTATTTATCCATATTTATTTTGGGTTTTGTGGAAAAATTAAGCTGAAATTAGTACATTTCCACATTTATTTAACCGATAAATATGCACTCATGTTTGAATGTCTGCCAGGTTTCAGTGCTGTGAACACCCGCAGAAGATCTATCAGAGCGCTTACATGAAAATATGCAAATTTCAGTCTCAATCTTGTGCATTTCTATTGCTGTTAAAGCCTCTTTACTAAAATTCCTTTCTTTTTTAACTCCCTTATCTCCCAATCCACACATCTATTGGCCTGGCAGTCATGGCAGACAGTAATTAGAATTACTCAAAAAGCAACCCAATTTCTGTTTTTATCCACATTTAAAATAAATACAGACAAGAAAATGAATGTTTTCTGTCTGTATTTATCTGTAAAAATCAGTAAAAACGGAAAACAGGGAGCCTTAATTATAATACAAAATGGCGTCCGGATTACAAGATGGTTTCGCGAATGCTAAAATATACAGACAGGAGGGCCCTTCAGTATTAACAAACCCTCCTGTTAGCATGTGCTAACCATTTACAATCGGAAACCAAAACAATGCATAAATGAATAATAAAGCACATAGCTATTTTATACACATGTCATGTCGTCAACAGTAGGAGTGTGCTCTATGAGAAGGGAAGATGTTTCGAAGATACCGTCGTCTATGGCCATTATTTCATCCATTTCTTTCTGTAACATTATTGCAGCATTGGTATCATGAATCGATATCTTCCCCTTTGGAGTCAATAAAGGGATACAATATCCAGAGGCGCCACCCGGAACTCGGGCACGCCGCAAATATGGCAGTTGTGCCGGTCCCCGGGACTTCTCTCCTGCGAGGGGCGGGGTTAGCGCCCAATGACGCGGACGCTCCCGCCCCTCGCGGGCAACGATTGGTCCCCAGTGGCATGCCCCGGAAGTGAATCGGGTACTTCCGGGGCAACGTAGGCAGAACGGGTCCCGAATGCGGCCGGGACCTGTTCGATCCGGATTTCGGGCCAATTACTCCTTTAAAAGGAGCGCGGAGCGGCGTTACGGTCTCTTCCTCGCCGCTCCGTTTTTTGGGAACATCCCCTCATTTGCTTTTCTCCTTCACAGCATCGGAGGGGAAGGCAATCACGGAGCAATCAGCAGCAGTTTTTGGACTCTCTTTCCCTCACCACTGTGACGAGCACAGAACTCCGGCCGGGAGCCACGCAGGTTCGAGTGAATACTCACCTGCCCCACTGGATTGGACTAGTGGGAGTGGCTCTGGCTGTGGAGGTGTTCGAGGCAATCGTTTGCAAAAGGGAGGTAAGGGGGTTTGTTGGGCAGCGCCCGGGCCTGATTCGTGGTGGTGACCCCCAGGGGGTGCATTTGAGCTAGGTTTGCCAGCTAAGGGGAGATAGTTGGGCGCATTGGGTATATCACTCATTAAGCAGGGTTTTTGTGCCTACATTCCCATCAGGCAGGCATTTTGGGCTCTCTGTTGGCCATCCACCGTTTAAGGCATTGGGGCTAGCAGTTGGGTACTGTGTTTCTTGTTGCGCTAGGGGCTAGCAGTTGGTTACTGTGTATTTTGTTGCACTAGGGGATGGCACCCAAAGCAAAGAGGGGTCAGGTCCCAACCAGGATGGAGGAATGGATAGAGGCAATGACGCGCACGTTGACTGAGCTAGGGCAGACCGTGTCGGAGTTGCGGAGAAGGGTAGATGGGCAAGAGGAAGATGAGGTTAGACCTAGGCGTTCGGGAGTGGCCCCCAGGGCAGCATTCCCCCCGGTATCCAGGAGGTCGAAAACCAAGCGTGGGAATGGGGGGGCAGCGCCACCAGGGTTGCCGGCCCTGGGCCTCCCTGGCCCCCCAGTCCCCGTAGGGGGATCCAGACCAGAGGAGGGGAATGGGACAACCCCAGTGGGAGTGATCCCGCCAGGTAGTACGGAGGGTCCCAGTCAGCCAGGTGTACCATGGGGTCCCGGTTTGGAAGGGGCACCGGCTCAGCCATTAGTACCCCCCTGTCAGCCGCTGGGCGGTAGTGTGCCTAATCAACCAGATTTAGTGGCCAACTTGGCGGCGGTGCTCCCATAGTTAGCGAAAGCAGGGACAGTGATTCCTTCAGCGGGCGGTGGTGTCCTGCTAGCCGAGGGGGATGCAGTAGAAAGGGCTAGGAACTTGGTAGCCCAAGTGGAGGGGGCCAAGCAGGGGGTGCCACACTCTGTTCAGCCAGACCCACCGGCGTCAGTTACGGGGGTTAACAGCGGGGTGGGGCAAAACAGCACAGAGAGCGTTAAGAATTGCCCTGAACCTCCCAAGGCTGGCACATCTGCAGGGATCCAACACGCCAAGACGCAAGCTGCCGCGACTTCAGGTACAGTGCAAGTGTTACCGAGTTTGGGCTTGGGGGAGATGCGCACATCTCAGGAGCGTCTTGGGAGGCACATTTCACAGGAAGTGAAGGAACAAATCTGGAAGGGGGAATATGTTAATATGTTTTCTTTGCTAATTGATAAAATTGAGGCAAAAAAGATGAGGGAATGGGCTCATCCAAGGGATTGGGGCAATTGGCCCACTAGAAAAAAGATTGATGAAACCTTGGTTAACTGGATAAAGGCATTTTCTAACTATCATGCTATAATGATAGAGAAGTTCCCAGGGCTGGGCGCTGAATTTGTGTGCTATCAGAATAGGATCACATGTGCACATGATGAGTACGGGGAAGTGTGTTGGAAAGAATATGACAAAGAATTTAGAAGGGCGAAGGCCTATGACCCAGCCCTAACCTGGGATCAAATGGATGTCATTTTGTGGTTAAGGCACATGAAAAGCTCAAGCCAGGACACACCAAGAGGGCAGTCCTTTCAGTCAGGTACACCCCATAGTGGGGGAGGGGGTGGCAAGAAGGGGGCGTGCTGGGATTTCAACAAATGGACCTGCACTAGGCCCAATGGGTCATGGAAGTTCAAGCATGCCTGTTCTTTCTGTGGCATATCCTCCCACCCAGAATCCAAGTGTTTTAAGAAATCAAAGGACAAGGGAGGTAAAAAACAGGAATGAGGGTTTGTTACTTAGTAAGGCACACTGACCCATAAACACAATGGCTTTGATACCCTGGTTAAATAAATACTGCTGCCCAAACACAGCCCAGATTTTGTTGGAAGGTTTCAGGGATGGCTTCAGGATTCCTGCTCCTGGCTATTTTGGGGTCTCTTACTGCCGCAATCAGCAGTCAGTGAGGGATAACATGTCGGTGGCAATAGCTAAGGTTTGGAAGGAATTGAGTTTGGGCAGGATAGCTGGTCCTTTTGATACAATCCCGGTTGAAGACTTTGTCTGCTCACCGCTGGGGGTGGTGCCCAAAAAAGATCCGGGTGAGTTCCGCTTGATTCATAACTTGTCTGCTCCCCGGGGTCAATCATTGAATGATGCTATTGATGGGGCTCTGTGCACTGTGAGATACGCATCACTGGATCAGGCGATTGCAATGTTGCAGTCGCTTGGCCCAGGCACGTTATTGGCAAAATCAGACATTGAATCTGCTTTCCGTTTGTTACCGGTCCATCCACAAGACTTTCATCTGTTGGGATTCCAATTGGAGGGGAGGTTCTCATGGACAAGTGCATGCCAATGGGGTGCTCGGTCTCTTGCCCATATTTTGAGAAGTTCAGCTCCTTCCTGGAGTGGGTTTTCAGGCAGGTGACTGGGCACTGCTGGGTGTTGCACTATTTGGATGACTTTCTGTTGTTAGGGGCGCCAGGGTCACAGGAGTGCGGCAGGGCCTTAAAAGCATTTTGCACACTCATGCGTGAATTTGGGGTCCCCCTGGCGCCAGGTAAGACAGTAGGGCCGGCCACACAAATTGAATTTCTGGGCATAGAACTGGATTAAGTGGAGGGTGTTTTGCGCCTCCCACGGGATAAAGTTAGAGGTTTCACACTGGCATTGGAAGATTGCCTGTGCAAAGAAAAGGTCACTTTACATCAATTACAGAAAGCAGTATGAATGCTTAATTTTGCTTTGCGTATCATCCCAATGGCCCGCCCATTTTCACGTTCCATTGCTCAAGCAATGTCTGGTTTGAAAGAGAAGCATCACCACACTCGGTTGTCCAGCAAGGTTAGGCAGGTTATGCGGATTTGGATGGCATTCCTGCGTGATTTCAAAGGCACGGTAGTGTGGTCCAGCCCTGCTAGGTCCAGCACGGACCTCGGCCTCATGACAGACGCTGCTGGGAGAGAGGGTTTCGGTGCCATTCTGGGTCCACAATGGGCAGCCCAATGTTGGCCCACTTGGTGGGTTGACACCGGTGTGACAAGTAACATTTCATTTCTGGAACTATTCCCCATTTTGGTGGCCCTAACTATTTGGCCGCAAGACTTTCATGATCAATCAGTGGTCTTCTGGTCCGATAACAAGGCGGTGGTTGAATGCATTAACCAGCAATCTGCTAACTGCAAGATGATGCTTCGTTTGTTGAAAGAGATAGTGCTGCAGTGAATGAGATTAAATGTGATATTTAGGGCCAAGCATGTCCCGGAAGTACTAAATCACGCTGCTGACGCATTGTCTCATTTCAAGATGCAGGTTTTCAGATCCTATCACCCAGAAGCAGCGGACTGTCCCACGCCTTTTCCAGAGCATCTGTGGCAACTTGGTGCCCCAACTTATCGGACCTCGTGGCAGCTAGCCTAGCACACAGGACTAGGCGGGCCTATGAGGGGGCCTTTTCCACCTACTGCAATTTTTTAGGAGAGGGCTGGGAGGGGGCATGGCATGAACCAACGTCAGTCATATCATTCGTGAAGGAGTTAAGGGTTGAGGGGCGTTCGGTGGCGTGCGCAAGGCGCCACATGGCGGCGATAGCCTTTTTTGCAAAAATACAGGGGCATAGGGATCCCACGGGCTCGTTTATAGTACAGAGGACACTGAGGGGTTGGCAATGCCTGCAAGGCTCCCAACCAGACATCAGGCACCCGATTAGCATAGCGGTACTGTCAGCCCTCCTGGAGGCAGTAGGGAAGGTATGTAGTTCCATTGGGGAGGTCCAGCTGTTCAGGTCTGCCTTTTCCCTCGCCTTCCATTGCGCTTTCAGGGTAGGGGAATTGGTGGTGCGTAACAAGCAAGATTGGCAGGGGGGATGCAATTTTCCCACGTTCACCTCCTGGGGGGGTCTGTATCCTTATCAATTCCCAGGTCCAAGATGGATCAGAACGGAAAAGGGGAACATGTTGTGCTGCACAGGGCCACGGGGAGCGCATGCTGTCCAGTGGGCAACCTAGAGGCTTATCTGGCCGACAGGCCACGAAGCGCAGGGGGGCCTTTGCTTATACACCAGGATGGGACCCCCCCCTCACAAAATTTCAATTCGGCAGAGTATTGACATTGGCCTTGCAGGCTGAAGGTCTGGATACATCTAAATTTGGTACCCATTCTTTCAGGATTGGGGCAGCCACTGAAGCCACGGCTCGGGGACTTCAGGGACATGAGGTTCCGAGAATAGGGCGTTGGTCTTCTGATTGTTACAAGCGCTATGTGCGTTTACACTTGCTTTAAGGATTGACGGATAACTTTTGGTTTTGTTTCAATCTCTCGCAGTTTCCACGTCTTGTGCCGCAGGAGGGGAGCTAGCCGTCGTCCGCCAGTTATCAGAACATCACCCATCCCAGGTCTCCGCCTGGGGGCCAGGCAAGAAAGAAGTTTGGATCATAGGCCATTCATATGTCAGCAGGTTGAAACAACATTTTTTCACAGGGAATTTCGCGGACAGGGCCCGCCAGGCGGGTTTCAAAGTGACACTGCATGGAAGACAAGGGGGTCTGCGATTGTCCCAATTTCGTAATGTTTTTTGTGCTTTGTTAGCTAGGGCTCAAATGGCGCCCGCCGTGGTAATAATGAATTTGGGAGGGAATGACCTGGTACACCTGGGCAGGAAAGGCGTAGTGGAAGCACTGATCACGGAAATGGGTTGGTTGGCCAAGCAATGCCCTCAGGCAGTCTTGGTTTGGTCTCACATGATCCCCAGGTTCCAATGGCGGGGGGAGGCTGTCTGGGCTTTGAATCACTCCGTGAAGAGAATTAATAACAGAATCGATAGGCTTTTTCGCTCGCCCAGACTACAGACGATTGCGAATGGGTGCATCCGGGGGGAGCGTTTCTTTCTCCAGGACGGGGTCCACCTCTCTAAGCTGGGCAATGAGTATATCATAGAAAACGTGCTAGCCTGGATGTTAGGGGCAAGGGGCACAGCATGACCTTGTGTCAGCAGGCGGAAGGGGGGCCAGATAGTCGGTCAACTATATTGGCCTGTGGCAGTAAGGTCATGATTGGTCGGTCAAGTTTTTTCATCTCTTAACAGGCATCCCTTTTATTAAGGGGTACGCCTGGGGGGGACACTGGTCTCTCATCACACTCCAGGGGGCGTTTACGGCAGGTAGGCTGAAGGCTGCAGGGGGTAGGGAGTTCCGCTTCCGGCAGGCCCTTGGGCCAATCCCCGCACAGGCACATGAGCGCCAAGTTTGCCATAACAGCAGTCCCTGGGAGGTAGTATTCGAGGGCGTAGGGGGGCCCGAGGGAAGGAATCTCATGGGCAACTGGGCCTCCTGCGCAAGGTCACTCCAGTAAGAAGGGGGGACCTGACAAGTAATTGGGACCAGTCATGACCTTGCATGTAGGCTCATCCGGGATACGCAGAAAAATAAAATTGTACATATTCCAGTTTTAGGTTAGGTATGGCTATGTATTAGAGAAGTGTTAAGGTTAGCCATAAAGATGTGTAAATACATTGTATATTGAAAATTTACCAAGTACTAAATATGTGTGGATTTTTCTGCGTATTATAAATGTTTTAAAAATGTATTAATTTTGTTTAATAAAATACGTCCGAGGTTAGTCCGACCCCTAATCCAATAATTTGTGTTGGATGTTGATTTACTCGCTGTTGCCTCGGGGGAGAGAGGGATACTGAAATACCCCGGGTTACTGGAAGGGAGGTTGGGTCAACAGGAGGGTAGGGGACTCGGCAATACCTGGCCATATGTGCAGCACATTGGAAGACATTGAATAAGGACACAGCAAAGTATTAATATAGCAACGAGATATATTGCTTTTTCTGTTAGCCAACCCCATGTTCCAAAAAGGGACCAACTCCAATTACCTGGTTCCATGCCTTTGACATTCTCAATAATGTCCAAGATATGTTTGGTGATATTCTTTCCCATATTGGTTATTCCCACTATGCACTGATCGCCAATAACTGCGCATGCACCACCACTTTTTGCTAAAATAAAATCAACTGCATATCTAGTTTGTTCAGAATAGATCCTCATACTCTCTAATTGAATGGTGATGTCATGTGATGCTGCTACTGTGGTATTGGACAATATCTGCAATTTACAGCCAAAATATTCCCAGGCCTTTTCAGTCCTACTCATAGCCATTCCCCCCAACGTGAAGATAGCAGACAGGATATAACCAAAAGTAATACCATTACCATAACTGTTGATCTCAATATCCGTTACTCCTTCGTAAAATTCCTTTGTGAGTGTTCTCTTCACCCATTTTACCTGTCTGTGGGCATATTTACAAGGGACCCCCAGGGGCAGCACCATCCCAAGAGCTACATCGTTGGTGCCATTATGAACATTTGAGTACGTTCCATTAGTTAAAAAGAAGAACCCGGGATGGGCATATATCGTTCTGTCATAGTTCACAGCTGAATAGCGAGAATTACCTGTAATGGTGCTAGAACCTCTCGAACCTTTCAAAGGGAATGTCTCTTTGGATATGATCACCCCTGAGCAATTGATATAAAATATGGTATCAGTACTATTTATGATGGGGCAACAGGCAGGGTAATTGCCAGCTTTTCGAGGAACTGTCACTTCT
This sequence comes from Calotriton arnoldi, assembly GCA_963921515.1. Taxonomy (NCBI): domain Eukaryota; kingdom Metazoa; phylum Chordata; class Amphibia; order Caudata; family Salamandridae; genus Calotriton; species Calotriton arnoldi. Next base: position 2,134,066 of record CAWUFW010000543.1, on the reverse strand, counting down.
TTATAATGCCAACCCACCAACGTAATATTTTGCTCTTCCAAGTAGAAGTTATCACAATACGTATTATTGTCACAACCGGGATAACTTGTTCCTGTGGGCTTACGATGATACAAGCATGACCCAGGGTAGCGAAACCCAAACTCCCCTTTTACCTCAACAAAATTTTTCGGCTTAGAATACGTGTAATTTATCAAAGACAAAGGATAAGCAGTCCATAGGCTAGTCACAGATTCAGTAGGATAACAAGCGACACCATTACCAAAAGATCTCTTATGAGTATCTAGAAAAACATTATTAGAAAACATTCTCTTCCGTCTTGGTGTGAAAAAGATATCATTGTCAGGAGTAGGCGAGTTACATGCATACTCTAACGCCCAAAGAACCCCACAAAAGATAATCATCAGCAGAATAGCAAAAAGAAGGAATATTACTCTCCGCTGTTTGACCCATGATGATCGTGGCAAAACAACAAGACCCAATGGCTGTTCTTTATCAATCATTGGCATGCCAAAAGGATGCATGATAGCAGAACGAAAAGGTACTATTAATATAACCTCAATGAAACCAAATAAACAATCTTCTTTCCAGCGTCCGTTTTTCTTCTCCTTTGAGTCTCGCTGGCAGGCTCCTATTGTTCATCCACGGTGGTGCTATTGAGCACTTCTCGTTGGAGCTGCGTGATTGCAGCCCTTCGTGAGGAAAATCCACTTCTCTCAGGATAGGGTTCCCTCCCTCCTAGGAAGACACCCCAACCTTATCCTGTCCAGTGTCTCGGACAATACACCAATCTCCCTGTCCCTGCTCTATCGTCCCTATGCTTCATCCATGAAGTCCATCCCTACTAATCTGACTTTTCCTTTGGTGCACTGTCCCTCTGTCGAGGACGCAAATTGTACTTAACAACTCCAGGAACAGAGGGATCAAGAAACAAAGGCTCACTTTCAGCGGGATTGACTGATTCAGACTCAGACACGGACGGGCCAGCTGACTGGAGCTCTTGGCTAGCCTTAATCTCAGGTGGCACTGCTTCATTCAAGAGTGCATCACTCTCCTCCTCAGAAGGTGCCCATGTTATTCTGGCATGGGAGAAAGGAATGAAACGGGGAACCTTCTCCGTCTCAGAATCACCAATGCCGTCGAGCCTCCATTGATCATAGGGCAGAGGGAGGGGCACCCTCTTGCAGTGCATTGAATGAATCCAATTTTTCCGACCGTCCACCTTCACCGCTGTACGGGTAGCAAGGAGGATCTGGTAAGGCCCCTTCCACCGGGGCTCCAGACTGCTTTTGCGCTGAAAGTGGTGAACCAACACGTAATCCCTAGGCCGAAGGTCGTGGCCTGGTCCCTCTGTAGCGGATGGCAAGGCCTCTTGAATCTGCTGATGAATAGAACGCAAATGATTAGTCAACTCACATAAATAATGTTTCAACAAAGGGTTATCTATCTCGGTAAAGTGGCAGGGTCTTGGAACGCCCCAGACATTAGCGGGCCTACCAAAAACAACCTCATAGGGGGACAACCCTATTCTAGTATGGGCTGTAACTCTTGTCGACAGCAAAGCCAAGGGTAAAGCATCCGGCCACTTCAATCCTGTACTCTCCTGAATTTTGGCTATCTTTAGTTTGAGAGTACCATTGTACTTCTCAACTAAACCTGCTGACTGAGGGTGATTCGCAGCATGAAACTTTTGCTTAATGTGCAGGCCATTGCACACCAACTGGATGACTTTCGAATTAAAGTGGCTGCCGTTATCACTCCAAATCAAACGGGGCAAACCAAAGCGAGGGAAGAACTCCTTCAAAAGGGCCTTCGCCGTCGCCACAGCTGTATTCTCCTTAGTAGGATAAGCCTCAACCCATATACTGAATGCACAGACCACCACTAACACATACTTCAGATTATTCACCCGTTCCATCTCAATGAAGTCCATTTGCAGGACCTCAAAAGGGAAAGAAGGGGGTGCAAAATTACTGGGAGGTGTGGGAGTGCCCTTTCCTGGATCGTACATCATGCACACCATGCAATGTTTTACTAAATGGGCAGCCATCTTTGGGATATTATCATTCTGCCATACAGGGTCTAGCAACTTACAGATACCCCTAGCACTAATGTGAGCTGGTCCATGAGCCATAGTAACTACAGGAAGAACATATGCATCTGGCAGCATCCATCTCTGCTGTCCCGACTTGTCTATCCAGTACCCATCATCATCCATTTGCAGTGTACTTTCCTGCCACATTGCTAATTCCTCAACCGTCACCTCGCTCTGTATTTCCTTCACGTTATCTAGTGTGTCCTCAAACATCGTAACTTCTGGCACCCATCTAGCAGGACCTGCTACAAACATCTTTTTCATCTTAGATCAGGCCGTCTCCTTAGCTGTTTGATCTGCAAAAGCATTTCCCCTCCCCACATCATCAGTAATTGCTTTGTGAGCGCTACACTCACTATTGCCAGTTTCTTGGGAAGGGTCAAAGCCGACAAAAGTCTGTTTATCAAAGGGCCATGCTGAATTTTCGAACCATGGGAAGTGAGAAATCCTCTCTCGGCCCAGAGCCGCCCAAAATTATGAGCGACTCCGAAGGCATACTGGCTATTAGTATAAACATTAACCACCAATCCCTGACTCAACTCGCAGGCTCGAATTAGAGCTACCAGCTCTGTAGCTTGGGCCGACTGATAGGGAACTCGTGATGTCTCAACTATCGTGTGCAGTGTTGTGATTACATAAGCAGCAGTTGTGGTGCCATCTGGTAATTTAAAACAAGAACCATCAACATATAGTTCCCCTTGGGGGTCAGATAAGGGAACATCAGTCAAGTCGACCCGTCCTTTTGTCTCCTCTCCCGTCAGAAACATGCAATCATGTATGTCTATTTCCTCACTCTCCGAAGGGAGGGGTTGTAACGTGGCAGGGTTCAGAGTGGCACATCTTTTAATCATAATGTGTGGTGCAAAAAGGGTTAGCTCATAGCCAGTCAGACGTGCACTGGTAAGGTGCTGTGTCTTTGTTCTGTTAAAAAGCGTATCCACAGCATGAGGTACCATAACTGTGAGATCAGTATCAAGAACAAGCCCTGCCGATTGTCGAATAGAGACGGCCACAGCCGCGGTCGCTCTTAAACAGCTCGGGAGGGCTTTCGCGACGGGGTCAAGCGCAGCAGAAAAGTACGCACACGGCCTCTGCTTACCTCCAAAGGCCTGTGTTAAGACAGAAAGCGCACAACCGGCCGACTCGTGTACATATAACACAAACGGCTTGTTGTAATCAGGTGTGCCAAGCACAGGAGCCGAACAAAGCGCTACCTTCAATTGCTCAAAAGCTTGTTGACATTCAGGCGTCCAAGACAAAGGTTCATGCAAATCTTTAGTTGTTAGATATAGCAATGGCTTTGTTAATAAAGCAAAATTCGGTATCCAATGACGACAATAGAAAGTGATACCAATGAAGGCTCGTACCTCCCTTTGGGTCTTTGGAACAGGCATGTTAATTATGGCATTAATATGCTCAGGAGTTAGTTTCTGACCCTCCTTCGACAGTAAGTGACCTAAATAGGTGACCTCCTGTCGACAATATTAAAATTTGCAAAGGGACACTTTGTGTCCAGATTGAGCCAAATGCAGCAACAATTTTACTGTAGCTTCTTTACATCCTTCCTCAGTATCGGACGCAATCAAAAGATCATCCACATACTGTAACAATACATTACCTGGGGGAAGGGTGAGGGAGTCCAATTGACCTTTCAAAGCCTGGCTATATATACTAGGACTCTCAGTGTACCCCTGAGGAACTCAACAAAATCTAAAACTACGACAAGGAAAACCCGAACAGGTGCCTGCTATTTGGATGAACAGGGATGCTAAAGAAGGCATTCTTTAAATCAATAACAAAAAAGAATTTAGCAGAAGAAGGAATCATAGTCAAAAGAGCAGTAATGTCAGGGACCACGGGGAACTGAGGGACCACAATTTTATTAACTTCGCGCAGATCAATCACAAAACAATAAACATCAGCAACATCATCAGAGGAATCCGGAGGTGGCCTTTTGAGAACCGGAAGGATGGGACTATTACACACATTCGCCGCTGTCTCCTCTACAACTCCTGACTGAATCAAATCTTGTATTATGCACAACAACGCCTGTTCTCCTGCGTGCAAAATTTTATACTGAGGGATACGAGGCAATATTGCATTTTCTTTAACCTGAATAAAAATTGGAGGTATTTGCAAAAATTCTACATCTGTGTCACTTGTGGCCCACAACGTAGATGGGACATCCTTAAACTCAACTGGGAGGGGGGCATCTTTAGACAAACATTGCGTAGTACTAACCACACTCGGACCCATTGTCATATGGGCACCATCCGGGGAACGGTAAATAGTAGCATGTAACTTCTTCAACAGATCTAATCCCAACAAGTTCTCTCCACAATGTGATGCTAGTAAAAACGGCGAATCAACGGTGAAGGGACCTATAGTCAAAGCAAGGGGTTTGGAGATGAGGCTTACTACCGGCACACCAAAAAAAACAACCGAAACATTGTTATGGCCAGACAGGGCTGCCCCAGGGACCAGCGACCTCGAAACAGAACTATTTATTGCTCCTGTATCCACCAGAAATTTCTTTTCCAAGCCCTGCAAATCCACACTAATATAAGGTCCATGCTGATCTCCAGGTATCGGAACTGGTCCTTTACCCTGTCCCTGGCTGTCCTAGCTGTAAGACATCCCCGTCACCTCATCCAAATCATAATCATCATGATAATACTGTCGTCCCCGAACGTCATCAAAGTAATTCTGATCGGAATGGCCCAGTGATGTCCCAGTAGCCTGATCTCCACCCTGACTGCATGCTCCCCATCCTAGCCCTCTCTCCCCCCGTCCTTTAGGAGCTGCATCCTTTTGCAGCAAAACTGGGCACTCGCTGCGCCAGTGCCCTTCCTCCTTGCAATACGCACATTGATTTGGGCCCACAGGCACAGCATTTCGGCTCGTACGAGGAAGCTACCTGGCCGGTCCAATACCTCGACCCCGTCCCTGCCCCCTGGATGCCTGCTGCATCAGTACCTTCGTCGTCAGCTCCTTCGTCTTCTTTTCTACCTTCTCTTTCTCCTCGTTCTCTCTATGCTCATAATACTGAGCCATACTCAATATCACCGAAGGGGTAGAAGTAGTCCACGTGCTCTCAGCAGCCTGCAACCGGGTTGCAGTCTCTGGGAGCAAATTCGTGACAAACCTGTTGACAAACAATCGGATACCCCCTTCCAAAGACAAATCCTGGCCACTAAAATCCAAGAACACACCTTCGAACCGGGTAAATAAATCAGACACACTTTCATCTTTTTTCTGACGACATGCTGCCAGCTTATCCCAGTCCACCTTCCGAGGTGGAATAAGAGAGTGCATATAGGTAATAATGCGGTCTGGCAATGCCAAGATCTCAGCCTTGGGCTTTTCACCAAGCTTCCCCTCCTTATCCCACATCCTAATCTTGTCGCAAGTACCACCCAATTCTAGGGCATGGTTCTGAGTATGCACCTGTCGCCAGATATCTACTGGCACCAATAAGCCAAAAAACATTTCAATATCTGCCAACGTCATTACCGTCAATGCAGCAGCCTCTGTCAATTCTTTATTGTAAGCAGTAGGATTTTTTCTGGGGTCGGGTAACTGAGCCTTAATTGCGAGGACTTCACTCCTCTTCCATGGAGTATAAACCCATTGTTCTTAAAAACGGGCCTCTACTCGTTGCCTCGTCACCTGATCGTGCTGATCACGTAGCTCCGGTATCTCAGGGTGGAAAATGGGGTGAACTTCCCTCATTGGGAACTGAGATATCGTCTGAGATTTCTGATGCAATCTACCTCGATATCCAATCAATGTAGTAACACTAGCGAAAACCTCATTAGGGGCCGTGGCATACACTTGGTCCCTAATATCATAAACAACCTGGGGTGCAACACCTTTAAAACACTGTTCCCATAGTCCAATCAAAGTAGCCGACATGTGTTTAATGGCATGCTGCTGGACAAACGGCTCATAGTCCTTTAACACACTCCATACATCTTCAACACCATAAATAGGATTACGGGCCCACTGGGCAGCCTGATTGGCCACCATATTTTTCTCCATATCTCCCACATCAGATTGAATCAACACCCGTCCCAATCGCTCCTTTGCAACTGCCCCTTCCCCGTCATCCTGGCCACACACCGGTGTCTCGGCACCTAACAAGGGGGCAGAAGAGGGAAGAGGGGACAACACAGTAATCGAAGTGGGGGGCATCAAGGTCAACATCGGCTGAGTAGTAAGTGTCTGTGAAAGAGAAAGTGACGCCGTAACAACAGGAGTGGAAGGAAGCCTAGCAGTCACGGCGACTGTGGGGGACGGAGCCAAAGAAGAAGCTGGTGATGCCGGAACCAAAGCACTTTGATAAATACCAGAAACAGCAGGAACAGGGGGGGCAGAGGCAGATGGCAAGGGCTGTGGGAGGACAGGATATATTCTATGCGGGGCATAAGGGGGAGCGGTCTGTCTTCCAATAATTCTTCCACAAAAGTGTCTGCCTCCTCCCTAGCAACATAAGACTTATCACATTGCAATCGAAACCTCCTATCGGCACATTCTATAACCTTCTCCACTTTCTCTTTATCATGCGCCACTGCTTTCTGAGTCAGTGTCTGCGTTCTCTCCCTCTGTGCCTCCCTTTCCGCCCTCAGCCGTCTCTGCTTAGCTTCCTTTCGCCATACCTGAAGATAATCAAACATCGACTGCCTGCTACGTTTAGCGAACAATTTTTCCTCCAAATAATTTAATTTCTGCTCATCAAAGGTGGGTGCCCGTTGACGGCCACTGCAATTCAGCATTGTCCCTAGTATATTTGTGCCATAATGTACTAAATATAATAGGGCCAAGACCGTATTTGACATACATATCATAATTTGGAGTACCCTCCGCAGGTGCGGGCTGTCTTTCCTTCAATCGAGCATCAGCAGATCAACAACGACACCTCACACAACACAACTTACTCCAACAAGGCATTCTGTTCACACAAAGAAACACAATTACACTAAAAATGCACTCGTACCTTTACCAAAAGTCGCTTCCGCGGATTGCATCAATCACAAATTAACAAAATGGTACAATTTTTCAAACGATATTCAAAATCGAATGCAAGCGCTTGTCTACAACTGATTCCTAGACCAACCAAAGTATCCACCAAACAAACGTCATGACAACAAAGAACCAAACAAGCTCACCTGGTGCACACAGGTCAAACAAATTTATTCTCCACTGCCGACTCTTTGGACCAAACGGTCAGATCCAAGGGTTTCGCCATTCAGGACCCCAGTCGGGATGACCACTGGGCAGGGCACCGCCCGATCAGACAGGCAGGGCAGCTGCAAGTACAAAACTCTATCATGCAGGGGTCCCCCGAACCGCCTATTCGACCCAACGCGGCCCCGTCCTCCTCACCCGTCCGCGGGCGAGGATGAGGTCACCCGATGGAGTCCCTGTTCGGGCGCCAACTGAAGGAAGTGACCCGAAAAGGGCCACTCGGGTCACTCACGACCACCTTCTCTGCCTTCCTACAAATGAAGAGTCGGTCAGACAGTAGAGAATACAAACCAGATTATTTATTGATATTACACTGCAGCGGAGCCCAGTCTGACCAGCCTCCTGAGATGGCTGTCGAGGGACTGCCCCCGTAAGCATACAATTACATTATGTACGTTGTGGAGTCCACAAAGGCCTGCCTACTATGGAAAAACACTAGCAGGTGTCATAATACAATGGGTACAGAACATAAGTTTCGATTCTGCAGCCAGGCACAGGCTATCTACTGCCCAAGGTCGTCTGGCCTATCCTCCCCACCAGACAGGTGGGAGAAGGACTCTATCTAACGAGAAAGGCATGCACTAACGAGGACACTTGCAATTACAGAAAGAAAAGCTCAACCTTGGGAAACGAAACTTACCAAAGACCGTTTTCTCGAAAATAAGCAAGCAGCAGTTTGGATTATAATACAAAATGGCGTCCGGATTACAAGATGGTTTCGCGAATGCTAAAATATACAGACAGGAGGGCCCTTCTGTTATAACAGTAATTAGAGTAATTTAGGTTATTACGTGTTACTCTTTGATACAGAATTACTGATAATAATGTGATTATGGCTGCTCATTTAATTATGAGTAATTCGGGGCAGAAATAATCACAGAAACAATTAATTTAGCGAGTGCGAGTGGCTGCTCGTGTTGCTGTTCGTGTTCTTTTGCATTTACCGATATTCTCTTAGGGCAAAATGCATCCGCAAGGGTACATTTTACGCTAAGAGAAGAGCGTTAGACGCTGGGACTGACTTGGGGGGAGGGACTCCTACTGCAAGAGCACATTTAGTGAGCACGAGTGGCTGCTTACGCCGCTATTCGTGTTCGGTTGCATTTAGCCCTATTTCTTAGTGGAAAACGCATCCTCGGGTCCATTTTTGGACGAGAGGGGGAATTTAAGGCAATAAGAAAATAGTGCTGAATTACTCTTCTCAATTATGCAGAATCTCATGGAATTTTGCAGTAATTCAGCATGATTACGCTATAGCTAATTACATGTGTTACGCCCACCTCTACTAATGAGACATATATGACGTGAGCTAATGGGGAAACGTCCGCTAAGTTTCCACACGGAGACAATGGCTTCACTTTGCAGGGATTTTACATGGTGGCCTGTCTATCTGGTTGCAGATGACAGCTGTTAGGGGTTCAGGTCTCAAACAGCAGATATATCTCTCGGGCGACTGCAACTCTGCTGCTCAGGCAACATGGTTCTTGTAGGCTGAGGTCTCAGACACCAGAGTTATCACTCAGGTGACACTATTTGTAATCGTTGAGTGACTAGATTATAGGCCTGTCTTGTCCACAACACAGTGCACACAAACATTGTCTCAGACAATAGATCTATACCTAAGGTTGCACAGTTAGAGGTTAGGGGCCTAGAGAGCAGAGCTTTCCTTAGATTACATCCCTTGCATCCTCAGCCCAGATACAGCAGACCTGATCTTGAGGCTACAGATTTTACAGGCTCGTACATCAGACAGCAGAGCTATCCCTGGGGGTTACAGTACATACAGGCTCAAACTGGAGAGAGCACAACTACCCCTGGGGTTACAGTTTTTACAGGCTCAAGTCTTATTGCGTCTCTAATTTCCATCAATCTCATCCTCTGCACACCATCTTTCTCCTTATTCTGTCCTCTTCCCCGGACACTCACCTTCCCTTCGAGGTCTTAGTCTCAGTGCTCATCCTCCCCTCTCTCTCCCCTTCTTGCACTTTTAACCTCCCTACTCTTTCCCTTCCCTGTACTCTCATCATCCCTACTCTATCACCTTCCTGCACTCTCTTCCTCCATTCTCTATTCCCTTCGTACACTCTCATCCTATTTATTCTTCCCCTGCCTGCACTCTCATTCTCCCTACTCTTTCCTTGCACTCTCATCCTCCTTATTATTTCCCTACACTGCCAACTCATCTTACCCACTGTATCCCCTTTGTACACTCTCATCCTCCCTTCTCTATCACTTTCCTACTCTCTCATCCTCCTTTCTCCTACCCTTCCCTGCACTCTCATCCTCCCTACTGTTTCCCTACCCTGTACTCTCATTCTCCGTCCTCTATCCCCTTTGTGCACTCTCATCCTCCTTACCCTTTTCCTTCCCTGCACTCTCATCCTCCCTACTCCTTCCCTTTGTGCACTCTCATCCTCCCTATCCTTTCCATTCCCTGCAATCTCATCCTCCCTACTCTTTCCCTTCCCTGCACTCTCATCCTACCTACTCTTTCACGTTCCTGCACTCTCATCCTCCCTACCCTTTCCCCTTCCGGCACTCTCATCCTCCCTATGCTTTCCCTTCCCCGTACTCTCATCCTCCCTACGCTTTCCCTTCCCCGTACTCTCATCCTCCATACACTTTCCCTTCCCCGTACTCTAATCCTCTCTACGCTTTCCATTCCCTGCGCTCTCATTCTCCCTACTCTTTCTCTTACATGCACTCTCATCATCCCTACTCTATCACCTCCCTGCACTCTCTTCTTCCATTCTCTATTCCCCATCGTACACTCTCATCCTATTTATTCTTCCCCTGCCTGCACTCTCATTCTCCCTACTCTTTCCTTGCACTCTCATCCTCCTTATTATTTCCCTACACTGCCAACTCATCTTACCCACTGTAGCCCCTTTGTGCACTCTCATCCTCCCTTCTCTATCACTTATCTACTCTCTCATCCTTTCTCCTACCCTTCCCTGCACTCTCATCCTTCCTACTGTTTCCCTACCCTGTACTCTCATCCTCCGTCCGAGATCCCCTTCGTGCACTCTCATCCTCCTTACCCTTTTCCTTCCCTGCACTCTCATCCTCCCTACTCCTTCCCTTTGTGCACTCTCATCCTCCCTATCCTTTCCATTCCCTGCACTCTCATCCTCCCTACTCTTTCCCTTCCCTGCACTCTCATCCTACCTACTCTTTCGCGTTCCTGCACTCTCATCCTCCCTACCCTTTCCCCTTCCGGCACTCTCATCCTCCCTATGCTTTCCCTTCTTCGTACTCTCATCCTCCCTACGCTTTCCCATCCCTGCGCTCTCATCCTCCCTATTCTATCCCTTCCCTGCACTCTTATCCTCCCTACTCTTTCCGTTCCTTTTACTCTCATTCTACCTACTCTTTCTCTTCCCTGCGCTCTCATCCTCCCTACACTTTCCCTTCCCTGCGCTCTCATCCTCCCTATTCTATCCCTTCCCTGCACTCTTATCCTCCCTACCCTATCCCCTTCTTGCAATCTCATCCACCCTACTCTTTTGCATCCCTGCACTCTTGTCCGCTCTACTCTTTCCCTCCCTGTGCTCTCATCCTCCCTACTGTTTCCCTTCCCTGCGCTCTCATCCTCCCTACTCTTTCCGTTCCCTTTACTCTCATTCTACCTACTCTTTCTCTTCCTGCGCTCTCATCCTCCCTACACTTTCCCTTCCCTGCACTCTCCTTCTCCCTACTCTTTCTCCTCCCTGCACTCTCATCCCTCCCTACTCTTTCCCTTACCCTTCCCTGCACCCTCATCTTCCCTACTCTTTCCCTTCCTTGCACTCTCATCCTCCCTACTCTTTCCCTTCCTGCACTCTCATCCTCCCTACTCTTTCTCTTCCCTGCACTCTCATTCTCCCTACTCTTTCTCTTCCCTGCGCTCTCATCCTCCCTACTCTTTCCCTTCCCTCCACTCTCATCCTCCCTACTCTTTTGCATCCCTGCACTCTCGTCCTCCCTACTCTTTCCCTCCCTGCACCCTCAACCTCCCTACTTTTTCCCTTCCTGCGCTCTCACCCTCCCTACTCTTTCTCTTTCCTGAACTCTCATTCTCCCTACTCTTTCCATTCCCTGCACTCTCATTCTTCCTACTCTTTCTCTTCCCTGCACTGTCATTCTCCCTACACTTTCTCCTCCCTGCACTCTCATCCTCCCTACTCTTTCCCTTTCCCTTCCCTGCACCCTCATCCTCCCTACTCTTTCCCTTCCCTGCACTCTCATCCTCCCTATGTTTACCCTTCCTTGCACTCTCATACTCCCTACTCTATCTCTTCCCTGCACTCTCATCCTCCCTACTCTATCCCTTCCCTGCACTCTTATCCTCCCTTCTCTTTCCTGTCCCTGCGCTTTCATCCTCTCTACTCTTTCCCTTTCCTGCACCCTCACCCTCCCTACCCTTTCCCTTCCCTGCACTCTCATCCTCTCTACTCTTTCCCTTCCTTTCACCCTCACCCCGTACTCTTTCCATCCCCTTCTCTATCCACTACCTGTACTCTTATTCCCCATCTCTTTCCCTTCCTGCAGTCTCATCCTCCCTGTTTTCCCATCCCTGCGCTCATACTCCCTACTCTATCTCTTCTCTGCACTCTCATCCTCCCTACTCTTTGCCCGTACTGCACTCTCATCCTCCCTACTCTTTCCATTCCCTGCGCTCTCATCCTCCCTACTATTTCTTCTTCCTTGCGCTCTCATCCTCTCTACTCTTTCCCTTCCCTGCACTCTCAACCTCCCTACTTTTTCCCTTCCCTGCGCTCTCACCCTCCCAACTCTTTCTCTTTCCTGCACTCTCATTCTCCCTACTCTTTCCATTCCCTGCACTCTCATTCTTCCTACTCTTTCTCTTCCCTGCACTGTCATTCTCCCTACTCTTTCTCCTCCCTGCACTCTCATCCTCCCTACTCTTTCCCTTCCCTGCACCCTCATCCTCCCTACTCTTTCCCTTCCCTGCACTCTCATCCTCCCTATGTTTACCCTTCCTTGCGCTCTCATACTCTCTACTCTTTCCCTTTCCTGCACCCTCATCCTCCCTACCCTTTCCCTTCCCTGCACTCTCATCCTCTCTACTCTTTCCCTTCCTTTCACCCTCACCCCTACTCTTTCCATCCCCTTCTCTATCCACTACCTGTACTCTTATTCCCCATCTCTTTCCCTTCCTGCAGTCTCATCCTCCCTATGTTTTCCCATCCCTGCGCTCATACTCCCTACTCTATCTCTTCTCTGCACTCTCATCCTCCCTACTCTTTGCCCGTACTGCACTCTCATCCTCCCTACTCTTTCCATTCCCTGCGCTCTCATCCTCCCTACTATTTCTTCTTCCTGCAATCTCATCCTCCCTTTTCTTTCCCGTCCCTGTACCCTCACCCTCCCTACTCTTTCCACTCCCTGCACTTTGATCCCCCTGCTCTTTCCCTTCCCTGCACTCTCATCCGCCCTACTCTATCTCTTCTCTGTACTCTCATCCTCCCTACTCTTTCCATTCCCTGCGCTCTCATTCTCCCTACTCTTTCTCTTACATGCACTCTCATCCTCCCTACTCTGTTTCTTCCCTGCACCCTCATCCTCCCTACCCTTTCCCTTACCTGCACTCTCATCCTCCCTACTCTATCTCTTCCCTGTACTCTCATCCTCCCTACTCTCTCCCTTCCCTTCACTCTCATCCTCCCTACTCTTTGCCCGTCCTGCACTCTCATCCTCCCTACTCTTTCTATTCCCTGCGCTCTCATCCTCCCTACTCTTTCCCTTCCCTGCAATCTCACCCTACCTACTCTTTCCCTCCCCTGCACTCTCATCCTCCCTACTCTTTCCACTTCCTGCACTCTCAACCTACCTACTTTTTCCCTTCCCTGCACTCTCATCCTCCCTACTCTTTCCCCTTCCTGCTCTCTCATCCTCCCTACTCTATCTCTTCCCTGCACTCTCATTCTCTCTACTCTATTTCTTCCCTGCACTCTCATCCTCCCTACTCTTTCCCTTACCCGCGCTCTCATCCTCCCTACTCTATCTCTTCCCTGCACTCTCATTCTCCCTACTATTTCCCTTCTCTGCACTCTCATCCGCCCTAATCTCTCCCTTCCCTGCACTCTCTTCCTCCGTACTTATTCTCGTCCCTGCGCTCTCATCCTCCCTACTCTATCCTTCCCTGTGCTTCATCCTACTTATTCTATTCCTACCCTGCGCTCTCATCCTCCCTACTCTTTCCCTTCCTTGCGCTCTCATCCTCCCTACTCTTTCCCTTCCCTGCACTCTCATCCTCCCTACTCTTTCCCCTTCTTGCACTCTCATCCTCCCTACTCTTTCCCCTTCTTGCACTCTCATCCTCCCTACTCTATCTCTTCCCTGCACTCTCATTCTCACTACTCTATATCTTCCCTGCACTCTCATCCTCCCTACTCTTTACCTTCCATGCACTCTCATCCTCCCTACTCTTTCCCTTACCCGCGCTCTCATCCCTCCCTACTCTATCTCTTCCCTGCACTCTCATTCTCCCTACTCTTTCCGGTCCCTGCACTCTCATCCTCCCCACTCTTTCCTTTCCCTGCACTCTCATCCTCCCTACTCTATCTCTTCCCTGCACTCTCATTCTCCCTACTCTTTCCTGTCCCTGCGCTCTCATCCTCTCTATTCTTTCCCTTCCCTCCACTGTCATCCTCCCTATTCTTTCCCTTCCCTCCACTCTCATCCTCCCCTCTCTTTCCCTTTCCTGCACTCTCATCCTCCCTACTCTATCTCTTCCCTGCACTCTATTTCTCCCTACTCTTTCCCTTCCCTGCACTCTCATCCACCCTACTCTTTCCCTTTGTGCACTCTCATCCTCTCTACTCTTTCCCTTTGCTGCACTCTCATCCTCCCTACTATTTCCTCTTCCAGCACTCTCATCCTTCCTACTCATTCCATTCCCTGCACTCTCATCCTCCCTACTCTGTCCCTTCCTTTCACCCTCATCCTCCCTACTCTTTCCGTTCCCTGCTCTCTCATCTTCCCTACTCTTTCCCTTCCCTGCACTCTCATCCTACCTACTCTTTCGCGTTCCTGCACTCTCATCCTCCCTACCCTTTCCCCTTCCGGCACTCTCATCCTCCCTATGCTTTCCCTTCTTCGTACTCTCATCCTCCCTACGCTTTCCCATCCCTGCGCTCTCATCCTCCCTATTCTATCCCTTCCCTGCACTCTTATCCTCCCTACTCTTTCCTTTCCTTTTACTCTCATTCTACCTACTCTTTCTCTTCCCTGCGCTCTCATCCTTCCTACACTTTCCCTTCCCTGCGCTCTCATCCTCCCTATTCTATCCCTTCCCTGCACTCTTATCCTCCCTACCCTATCCCCTTCTTGCAATCTCATCCACCCTACTCTTTTGCATCCCTGCACTCTTGTCCGCTCTACTCTTTCCCTCCCTGTGCTCTCATCCTCCCTACTGTTTCCCTTCCCTGCGCTCTCATCCTCCCTACTCTTTCCGTTCCCTTTACTCTCATTCTACCTACTCTTTCTCTTCCCTGCGCTCTCATCCTCCCTACACTTTCCCTTCCCTGCACTCTCCTTCTCCCTACTCTTTCTCCTCCCTGCACTCTCATCCTCCCTACTCTTTCCCTTACCCTTCCCTGCACCCTCATCTTCCCTACTCTTTCCCTTCCTTGCACTCTCATCCTCCCTACTCTTTCCCTTCCTGCACTCTCATCCTCCCTACTCTTTCTCTTCCCTGCACTCTCATTCTCCCTACTCTTTCTCTTCCCTGCGCTCTCATCCTCCCTACTCTTTCCCTTCCCTCCACTCTCATCCTCCCTACTCTTTTGCATCCCTGCACTCTCGTCCTCCCTACTCTTTCCCTCCCTGCACTCTCAACCTCCCTACTTTTTCCCTTCCCTGCGCTCTCACCCTCCCTACTCTTTCTCTTTCCTGAACTCTCATTCTCCCTACTCTTTCCATTCCCTGCACTCTCATTCTTCCTACTCTTTCTCTTCCCTGCACTGTCATTCTCCCTACTCTTTCTCCTCCCTGCACTCTCATCCTCCCTACTCTTTCCCTTTCCCTTTCCTGCACCCTCATCCTCCCTACTCTTTCCCTTCCCTGCACTCTCATCCTCCCTATGTTTACCCTTCCTTGCGCTCTCATACTCCCTACTCTATCTCTTCCCTGCACTCTCATCCTCCCTACTCTATCCCTTCCCTGCACTCTTATCCTCCCTTCTCTTTCCTGTCCCTGCGCTTTCATCCTCTCTACTCTTTCCCTTTCCTGCACCCTCACCCTCCCTACCCTTTCCCTTCCCTGCACTCTCATCCTCTCTACTCTTTCCCTTCCTTTCACCCTCACCCCCTACTCTTTCCATCCCCTTCTCTATCCACTACCTGTACTCTTATTCCCCATCTCTTTCCCTTCCTGCAGTCTCATCCTCCCTATGTTTTCCCATCCCTGCGCTCATACTCCCTACTCTATCTCTTCTCTGCACTCTCATCCTCCCTACTCTTTGCCCGTACTGCACTCTCATCCTCCCTACTCTTTCCATTCCCTGCGCTCTCATCCTCCCTACTATTTCTTCTTCCTGCACTCTCATCCTCCCTTTTCTTTCCCGTCCCTGCACTCTCATCCTCTCTACTCTTTCCCTTCCCTGCACTCTCAACCTCCCTACTTTTTCCCTTCCCTGCGCTCTCACCCTCCCAACTCTTTCTCTTTCCTGCACTCTCATTCTCCCTACTCTTTCCATTCCCTGCACTCTCATTCTTCCTACTCTTTCTCTTCCCTGCACTGTCATTCTCCCTACTCTTTCTCCTCCCTGCACTCTCATCCTCCCTACTCTTTCCCTTTCCCTTCCCTGCACCCTCATCCTCCCTACTCTTTCCCTTCCCTGCACTCTCATCCTCCCTATGTTTACCCTTCCTTGCGCTCTCATACTCTCTACTCTTTCCCTTTCCTGCACCCTCATCCTCCCTACCCTTTCCCTTCCCTGCACTCTCATCCTCTCTACTCTTTCCCTTCCTTTCACCCTCACCCCTACTCTTTCCATCCCCTTCTCTATCCACTACCTGTACTCTTATTCCCCATCTCTTTCCCTTCCTGCAGTCTCATCCTCCCTATGTTTTCCCATCCCTGCGCTCATACTCCCTACTCTATCTCTTCTCTGCACTCTCATCCTCCCTACTCTTTGCCCGTACTGCACTCTCATCCTCCCTACTCTTTCCATTCCCTGCGCTCTCATCCTCCCTACTATTTCTTCTTCCTGCAATCTCATCCTCCCTTTTCTTTCCCGTCCCTGTACCCTCACCCTCCCTACTCTTTCTACTCCCTGCACTTTGATCCCCCTGCTCTTTCCCTTCCCTGCACTCTCATCCGCCCTACTCTTTCCATTCCCTGCGCTCTCATTCTCCCTACTCTTTCTCTTACATGCACTCTCATCCTCCCTACTCTGTTTCTTCCCTGCACCCTCATCCTCCCTACCCTTTCCCTTCCCTGCACTCTCATCCTCCCTACTCTATCTCTTCCCTGTACTCTCATCCTCCCTACTCTTTCCCTTCCCTTCACTCTCATCCTCCCTACTCTTTGCCCGTCCTGCACTCTCATCCTCCCTACTCTTTCTATTCCCTGCGCTCTCATCCTCCCTACTCTTTCCCTTCCCTGCAATCTCACCCTACCTACTCTTTCCCTCCCCTGCACTCTCATCCTCCCTACTCTTTCCACTTCCTGCACTCTCAACCTACCTACTTTTTCCCTTCCCTGCACTCTCATCCTCCCTACTCTTTCCCCTTCCTGCTCTCTCATCCTCCCTACTCTATCTCTTCCCTGCACTCTCATTCTCTCTACTCTATTTCTTCCCTGCACTCTCATCCTCCCTACTCTTTCCCTTACCCGCGCTCTCATCCTCCCTACTCTATCTCTTCCCTGCACTCTCATTCTCCCTACTATTTCCCTTCTCTGCACTCTCATCCGCCCTAATCTCTCCCTTCCCTGCACTCTCTTCCTCCGTACTTATTCTCGTCCCTGCGCTCTCATCCTCCCTACTCTATCCCTCCCTGTGCTTCATCCTACTTATTCTATTCCTACCCTGCGCTCTCATCCTCCCTACTCTTTCCCTTCCTTGCGCTCTCATCCTCCCTACTCTTTCCCTTCCCTGCACTCTCATCCTCCCTACTCTTTCCCCTTCTTGCACTCTCATCCTCCCTACTCTTTCCCCTTCTTGCACTCTCATCCTCCCTACTCTATCTCTTCCCTGCACTCTCATTCTCTCTACTCTATTTCTTCCCTGCACTCTCATCCTCCCTACTCTTTTCCTTCCATGCACTCTCATCCTCCCTACTCTTTCCCTTACCCGCGCTCTCATCCTCCCTACTCTATCTCTTCCCTGCACTCTCATTCTCCCTACTCTTTCCAGTCCCTGCACTCTCATCCTCCCCACTCTTTCCTTTCCCTGCACTCTCATCCTCCCTACTCTATCTCTTCCCTGCACTCTCATTCTCCCTACTCTTTCCTGTCCCTGCGCTCTCATCCTCTCTATTCTTTCCCTTCCCTCCACTGTCATCCTCCCTATTCTTTCCCTTCCCTCCACTCTCATCCTCCCTCTCTTTCCCTTTCCTGCACTCTCATCCTCCCTACTCTATCTCTTCCCTGCACTCTATTTCTCCCTACTCTTTCCCTTCCCTGCACTCTCATCCACCCTACTCTTTCCCTTTGTGCACTCTCATCCTCTCTACTCTTTCCCTTTGCTGCACTCTCATCCTCCCTACTATTTCCTCTTCCAGCACTCTCATCCTTCCTACTCATTCCATTCCCTGCACTCTCATCCTCCCTACTCTGTCCCTTCCTTTCACCCTCATCCTCCCTACTCTTTCCATTCCCTGCTCTCTCATCCTCCCTACTCTTTCCCTTCCCTGCACTTTCATCCTCCCTACTCTTCTCCTTCCAGCACTCTCATCCTTCCTACTCATTCCATTCCCTGCACTCTCATCCTCCCTACTCTGTCCCTTCCTTTCACCCTCATCCTCCCTACTCTTTCCGTTCCCTGCTCTCTCATCCTCCCTACTCTTTCCCTTCCCTGCACTTTCATCCTCCCTACTCTTCTCCTTCCTGCGCTCTCATCCTCCCTACTCTTTCCTTTCCCCGCAATCTCATCCGCCCTACTCTTTCCATTCCCTGCACTCTCATCCTCCCTTCTCTATCCACTACCTGCACTCTCGTCCCCCATCTCTTTCCCTTCCTGCAGTCTCTTCCTCCCTATGTTTTCCCTTCCCTACGCTCTCATCCTCCCTACTCCTTTCCTTCCTGTACTCTCATCATCCCTACTCTCTCTCTCTCCCCTGCACTCTCATTCTCCCTACTCTTTCCCTTCCCTGCACTCTCATCCTCCTGGCTCTTATGCATCCCTGCACTCTCATCCTCTCCACTCTTTCCCCACGCTGGGCTCTCATCCTCCTTACTCTTTCCCTTACTGCACTCTCATACTCCCTACTTTTTCCCTTACCTGCAGTCTCATCCTACCTACTCTATCCCCTGCACTCTCATCCTCTCTACTCTATCTCTCCCTGCACTGCCATCCTCCATACTCTTTCCTTTCCCTACACTCTCATCCTTCCTTCTCTTTTCCTGTGCTCTCATCCTCCCTACTTTTTCCCTTCCCTGCACTCTCATCCTCCTTTCTCTTTTCCTTCCATGCACTCTCATCCTCCCCACTTTTTGCCTTCCCTGCACTCTCATCCGCCCTACTCTTTCCCTTCCTTGCACTCTCATCCTCCCCTATTTCCCACCCTAGACCTCTATCAATATATTCTCTACCTATCATTCATCCCAAGCCCCATACCACTACTATGATCCCCAAAATAACCCTTTCTAGACTCTTCCCTACTCCACCCCTCCTTGCACCATCTCATACCTCTTTTACTATTCAGATCTCCCAAACAAGCCTTTCTAAACGTTTCCCTCTGACTCTCCCCCCTCCACCTTGCTTTTTACTCATCCCAAGCCTCCTCCTACTGCTCTGAGCTCCAAAACAAACCAGACAAAAAATATTAAATCCTTCCCTCTTCTATCCCTCCACTATCCTTTTCAATCGAAATAACAGACTAACATGTCCACCACTCAATTTAATTTCATATTTCACTATACCAATTCACCACTAATCCTTTATGGCTTCCAGAGTAGCGTGCTACTCGCCGAAAAAGCGCTTCAACACTTCATCAGAGGTAGCAAGCACTATATAAATGCAAACCTTTTTCCCTCTATCCTTCTCAATCCAGATAACTGACTACCATATCCACCACTCAAATTACTTTCATATTTTCACTATACTAATTCACCACTAATCCTTTATGGGGTATGGGATAGTGTGCTACTCGCCGAAAAAGCGCTTCAACACCTTATCAGGGGTAGCAAGCGCTATATAAATTCAAACCTTTTTCCCTCTTCTATCCCTCCACTATTCTTCTCAACTCCAAATAACTGGCTAACAGATCCACCACTCATTACTTTCATATTTCACTATACTAATTCACCACTAATCCTTTATGGGTTCAGGAGTAGCGTGCTACTCATCGAAAAAGCGCTTCGACGTCTCGTCAGGGGTAGTAAGCGCTATATAAATGCAATTACAAAACAATACAATTCACTGAATTATGGTCCCGGCAGCAACCCTTGCTCTGCTCCTGGATGGGCGGGACGGCAGCATGGGAACAGCCGAGGAGAGGCCGGCGGGCCAGCACATTTGCTCCCTATAACACTTACCTTACAGCGGGCGACAATCTCCCACGCCTGCATACTTATCCATGGGGGAGTCAGCTGGGAGTATGCTGTCAGTGTCTCCATGTTCTCCCGGGTCCATATTCGCAGGATTCTATGGGAAGGAATTCTGGGTATTTGGGAAACCCAATCCATGATGGCGGCTCCTCAAGCCTTAAGCTCTCTTTCCCAAATCATCATGGTAACTTGCAACTTCCTGGGAGGTACTTCATACTTCAGCAGTATATAAGGCCACTTTTTCGCTTGATCCTTGCTTCGCAACACTTATTCTTTCCTGTGGGTGTGTTTCCTCGCACCTATTCCTTCTAGTATTCCTGCAAGGTGGTTTTCTCTCCTTTTTTCTGTATCTCCAGTTCATCCCTGCCTGGTTGTGTTTTTCTTTGATTCCATACTACTTGTGGTTTCTGCCACTAGGAGGTTTTTTGCTCTATCTTTTTTCCTCCTCCGGGACTCCTTTTGGAAGGCACCACCTGCTTAAGCGCTTCTAAGTCTCGGTAGCATTGTGGCTACTGGAAGGGGTTGTCCCAGCCTTAGGCAGACCAAGACTGTATAACCCTGGCCTTCACGAGCAACTCCCAGTTAGAGGTTGCCTTCTGAACGACCAACACCTGACAAATCTGACACACTGTTGTTTGTTTTCTATTGTAAATACTGGACTATAAAAAACAGATTACAAAGGAAAACTATCAGTGGACAAGCAAGCTGCTTTCTCCATACATGGAGCTAACAACTAAAGGTAAGTCCTTATCTGAATGAATGTGGAAAACTGCTTATTTGCAACAAACTGCAAAATGTAATGTACACACTGAGATTTCTGTAGTGTTGTGTATCTAGCTGGGGATCCACAGTGTTGTGCATGTACCTAGGGACCCATAGTGTTGTGTATGTACCTGGGGACCCATAGTGTTGGGTATGTACCTGGGGATCCATAGTGTTGTGTATGTACCTCTGTGTCCATAGTGTTGTGTATGCAATTGCGGATTCATAGTGTTGTGTATTTTCCCAGGGATCCGTAGTGTTGTATATGTACCCAGAGGCCCCTAGTGTTGCGTATGTCCCACTGGACTTTTCCATGGCATTCTCTCTTACAGATTTCAGTTTGATAACGCTGGAACAGTCTGAACAGGCTATTATTCCTTGTAAATCAGGATCTCTGTTAGATACTTATTATCCTTCTGTCTTACTAAAGGTTATTGAGATCATTAACCCGATCTTGAATTCCATACTCAAGTTCTGTACCTGATAAATGGAAGCTACCTCTTGTTAAACTGTTACTCAAGAAAGTTAATGCGGATCTGACGATCATGTCTAACTTTAGACTGGTCTCTTTGCTCTCGGCTCCAGCAAAAAGCTTGGATCAAATAATTGATCACCAACTTGTGGAGTTCTTACAAATGCACAACATCCTCCACTTTTTTCACGCTGACTTTAGATCTGACCATTCCGCAGAATCTGGAAGTTTCAGAATCTTTAAAGGTTATTCTAGGGAGTGGACACAAACACAGTGTTGATTCTTCTGGATATGTTGGCAGCTTCTGGCACGATTTGTCACAATATCCCTCTTCAACAGTTGGCTGATATAGATATTTGTGGCTGTGTCTGGAGAGGGTTTCAATACTTTTTAGAAAATAGGAAGCAGGTGGTCATGTTGGGGCCTTTTAGATCAAAGGAAATATCACTCAAATATGGTATCCCTCAGGGCCCGTCATTAGCCCGACTCTATTCAATGTATATATTTCTCCCTAATAGTTCTTATTAAATCTTTTGGAATCTCCATTATGTTATATGGTGATGATGATTCTTGCTCTTGATAACAACTCTTCTAGTACCGAACTAAATTTTAAAACTTGCTTCTCTGAAGCAATTAGGTGAATGAAGATAAGTTTTCTAAAGTGTTATGCTGAGGAAACGGAAAATCTCCGTTTTGGATTCAACAACCACGTTTCTGCCATGGATTGATGGCCGGAAAGCTTGACAGCCCCCCTCCTCCTACCAATGTAGCAAGGAATTTGGGTGTTAAGTTTGATAATGATCTATCCTTTCTTCAACAAATCAATTCGGTCTCAGGTCTGTTTTCCTGTAATCAAGCTCCTTAGAAAGTTCTTTGAAGTTTTCCCCCGCCCAGCAAGATGATTGTTCATGCCTTAATCACAGAATGACTTGACTACTGTAACAGTCTTTATTTGGTTCTTTCTGAATAGTTAATAAAGACGTTGCAGGTGGTTCAAAAAGTGGCAGTCAGATTGGCCCTTTCACTTCCTCACACTAGTTCTACTACCGAGGGTTTACAGCACCTTCATTGACTTCCGGTCAAAAATTGATTTTATTTAAATCTTTAAATATTGTTCACAAGGGGTTTCATCAAACCTGCCTCAAGTTTCTTTTTAATCATTTTGTGCCTTACTCTCTTTGCAGAGAGTTAAGATCTGCTCATAACAAATTACAAATGATCCAAAAGTTAAGATTACAAACTAGGAGCGCGCCGTGTGATCTGCTGCAACTGAGATGTGGGTGGCAGACACAGACAGGTGAAATAAATGCAGTAATAAACGAAAAAGATAAAGCCATTAAACATCACTGGTGTGGGCAGTGATGTAAAAACAGTATGCCTCGAGATCACTTCCTATGAAGGCTAATGCCTCGCTAAAGTCTTTTTCTACAGCAGAAAACCCAAACTGCCCAATGAGGTCTGTACTTGTCACTTAGGGATCAGCTGATATACATAGACGCTTAAGGGTTGGATGCCCCTACCTTTCTGCCGTGAGGGAAACGGCCAGCCTGTACCACCATACGCCGTGAGGGAAACGGCCAGCTCGCATCATCACACGCAGTGAGGGAAACGGCAGAACCACAACCCCCAGCAGCCCTGTGCCCGCGACGCTGCACTCGCGCCTGGAGGCGCGATAAAAAGACCCGCCACCTCCCGCAGCGCAGGACGCGCGCGGGAGAAGCCTGGGCCAAGGGCGGGCCCGTCTGCACCCGTCAGAGTCCGGAACAGGCTGGGCTGGGCCACCACCCTTGGATTTTCCTGGGGAACTCTGTAGTCTACTGGATCTCAACCCAGCCTAAACAGTTTGTAAGGTCAGTGATTCCAGTTCCAGGAATTTTTCATTTGGCTATTAGTCTAACCTGACCGCAAACATGGGTAGGCGGATTGGTGTGGGGAAACCTAACGCAGCACAACAACAACTGTCCTCTTTACACCAACCAACTTCTAAAGGCAGAATGCTACAGAGAGCTATTGGTGTAGTTGCTACTGAGATTGAACTAACTGAAAGACGATTGTCACTTACCCCTGATCTTGCCCAACCCACTATCTTGCATGATGATTCAGGATCCTTATTGTCCATCGCCCAGGAAATTCCAACCTCCCCCCTAAGGACCCGTGTGGCGGGTAATGTGGATGTGCTCCATCGAGAAGGTGCTCGCCCAAAAATCAAGAAGACCAAAAACGCTGCTCCATTGGGCCCAAAGCGCAAGAAACAAATTATGGTCCCTGCGACTCCTGGTGACTTGAGGGAGGATGGTCTGGAAACACCACTACAGACAGGCCTGGAGCAGCCAGCCTGGGTTACGGATGTGGTGGTGGACTTACAGGTCCAAGTAAGGACTATTGTGAAGGACGAGCTAAATAATTTGTGGGAAAGGGTAGATAAGCTTACCAAACTAGTCGAACTATGGGTGGATAAGACTGAGGCAGCCCTGAGGGTAAAGGAACTGGCCAACCCTGTAAACATAAATCGGGCCCCCCTAGGTACTAATCCTGATCCCCTAGTGACTGTTAGTACACCCACCTCCAACATAGCAATCCATCCCTACCAGGAGGGTGGGGGTAACCGACTGAATAATGCTGAGGGGCTAGGAAAAGGATTTAGTTCACATCATCAGGAGCACAAACAGGGGTCACAGGCAGGAAGAAATAATGTTCAAACTATAGCTAGACCTCAAGCAAGTAACACTCTTAGTGAGAGGCCAGGGATCAAAAACGTCTCACACGAGGGTAGACAAGACCAAGGGCTAACTCTACCTTGTATAAATCTTCCCCCGGACTCAACCCCTTATGTAGTTATACTAGCGGGTGTTCCTGAGCTGAAAAAAGGGAGCAGAGAGTCATATCTTGATTTAAGAAATAAATGCTCACACTGGCTAGCCAATCACAAACAACTCTCACATAGAGACACAAACGAAATTATCATGATTCGCAGGGAGGGCTGGGTGGGTTGGAGACCAAAAGACATTACTGGTGACTGCGTTGTGATAAACTTCAAAAATACAACGCTTGTGGAATCCCTTCTAGATCGTTTTTACCAGAGGGACAGGGGGGTATCCGTTCTTTACCCTTAGGCTACTTTTATCCCGCTGGCCCTATTCCACCGGCAAGAAGAAGACATGGTCACTGAAGGGGGGAATGGCTGCAGGAAAACCATTTCTCCCCATTAGGTCAGGGCCAACCATCCCCCTTATTTTTCAACATTCCGGTAGAAAATAGATTCAATTCCCTGGAGTCAGTAGATTGACTCTCGAGCGAAGAGCCCCCCCAAGAAATACCCATTCACCATAGAGAGGTGGTGATACAGCGAAGGATAAGTGTACAGAGGAGAAGACTCTCGAAGCAGAATCCGGGGTTGGATTTGGAAAGTGAGGCAGGAAAGTATAGGCTAACTAGGAGTACACATAAAATAGCTATCATTAGTCCACCGACCCTTGATTCCATACATCAAGATATACAGACCTCCAGGTTAGTTCAGAGGGATGTAGCAAATACCTCACATACTCCAAAAGGCTCCCACGAATTAGTTAACAAAATAAGAACAGCACAGTGTACGGAGTACTGCCAATTTCCTTTGGGCAGTCAAGAGAATGAAGTTATAAACCCCCCCTGCTTAACAAACCAAGTGGGCCCTGCCAGTCTGCAAATCCTTTCTTGGAACATAGCCGGACTACCCTCTAAACTGGATAGTCCGGAATGGGGTCGCTTCATAGAGCAGCATGAAATCTGAATGTTCCAAGAAACATGGGCCAAAGATGAATTACATAGAATGGGCTACGCATCGTTCAGCATTCCAGCTACTCATGGGGGAAGGGCAGACCTTCTGGAGGCCTGTGTACCTGGGTCGGAGTACATCTGGGCTGTGAGGCAAAACAGCTAGAGAGTTCTTCCTGTGACATCCTCTGTGTACTCCTCACCTTTCATACGGGAATAGACATAGTACTAATAAATGTATATTCCCGACCAGTACCTAGAGGGAAAGAGTCTAGCACACTCGAACAACTAACTACTTGTCTCACAACCATCCCTGCAAATCTCGGGGTAATCATTGGCGGAGACTTTAATTGCCAATTTGAACCCTTGAATGGCTTGGCCTCGGGCACTCTCTGCGAGGAGGATTGTTATTGGTCCATCCCAGAGCCCAATATTCCTCCAATAAGGGCATGGACCCCGCTAGCATTACAGATAAGCACCCTTACATTAAACTTCTCATTGAGAGCTTGTAATGGACGCACTACATCTGACTCGCCTGGGAATCATACTTATAACAGACAGGGGCATACTTCTATTATTGACTACATTATGGTAGATGTAAAATTATGGCACAGAGTGATAGATTTTAAAATCAGCCCTCGCTATGATAGCGATCATAATGCCCTCATTCTAGTAATTACAACGCCTCATGCTAAGAATTCATCTGATGATTTGCCAGCTCCAGATACTTGCCTGATCCAGTCTAATGGAGGGAGGAGAGTTCGCTGGGGCGAATTTTCCCAGTCAGAAGAAAAACTGGCCATGCTCTATCAACAAATCCTTCCATATTTTATGGTTGTAAATCAAGCCGCAGAGACAAAGGGCACTCCTAATTATAATTCAGCAATTTTCAAAAATCACCAAGAGTTGTTTACTTCTATGGCTGCCTTCTTTTACCAAAACAAAAAGTCTAGGGCGACTAATAAATCCCAACACCCATGGTTTAACTCATATTGCCGTGTGGCTAAAATTGGCCTTGTCACCGCCATCAAAAGCAACGCCAGGCCAGCGATTAAAGAAGCGAGGGTAAAATATACGAACGCCATTTCCAAGGCCAAAAAAAGTTGGGAATCGCAAAAATGGGATGAGCTCAGAAGTGCTTTAAAAAATCACGACCTGAGGACCTTTTGGAATGTCATCAATTCAGGGTCTCAGGAGGGTAAAACAGCTATAGAACCCAATATTAGTGAAGAAGCATGGAAGGCCCACTTTCAATCACTTTACACAAGGGTCGATGACGGGGAAGGGTTAGTGAACAGACGTCTACTGTCCCCTGGCCCGATATCTGTAGATACCCCCCCAATCTCATTGAGAGAAGTCACCGACGCCCTGGGCATGATTAAACCAGCCAAAGCCGCAGGGCTGGATAAGATCCCTGGTGATCTTTTTCGCTCTGAGCCGACTGTATGGGCCCCTTACCTGTCTTCCCTGTTTAATGCTATTCTCCAAGGCATCGATCCCCACCACCTGGGCAGGGGCCGAAATAATACCAATCTATAAAAAGGGCTCCCCGCTTTCACCTGTCAACTATCGTCCGATTAGTTTGATAGATGTAAGCCAAAAAATATTTGCACGTGTCTTACTGGGGCGTCTCCAGAATTGGATGGAGGAACATAACATTCTTACCCCCCTCCAAGCCGGGTTTCGAGCAAGGACATCAACAACTGACCAGATCCTAAGGCTACAGATGATACATTGGAAAACTGTTTGTATAGAGGGTTGCAGCCTCTATCTTATATTTGTAGACCTCAAATCTGCCTTCGACTTGGTACCAAGGGACAAACTCTGGGTAACTTTACTAGACATGGGAGTCCCAGAGTATCTTTGCCACCAGTTAAAAGGCTTACATGAGGGCAATTTTGCTCGAATTAGATTTGGTAAAAATGGCGAACTTTCATCCCCCCTGCCTGTCGAGAGAGGGGTCCGGCAAGGCTGTGTCCTGGCCCCAACTCTCTTTTGCCTTTTTATTAATGGCTTAATAAAATCACTGAATGCTGGCGAAAACATCGATGCTCCCAGGCTGGCGAAACGCAAAATACCTGCCCTCATGTTTGCAGATGATACGCTTCTGCTTGCTAAATCCCCTATGGGAATTCAGAGGACCCTTAACAACTTTAGCGCCTTCTGCAAACAACGGGGACTAGAAATTAACCTACAAAAACAAAGTACATGGCTTTTAATGTAGGTAATACCACTCGCCCAAACCCTTGTCTGGATGGAAGTCCCCTAGAGAGGGTAACCATCTTTGAGTACCTGGGAATCACATTGACAGAGAGAATGGATTGGGGTGCCCAGATCAGTAAAACAGGCTTAAAACTATCCCAGACTACGGGGGTATTTTAAAACTATATAGGACTTGGTCTGAAAAACTGGTGAGTCCAGTGGTGGAAATTTACAAGGCACAGGCCAGGACTGCTGCACTTTATGGAGCAGAATTATGGGGGCACTGTTCATCTGGCCAGTTAGCCCGCACTGAGAATGTATTCGCAAGACAACTGATGGGACTGCCTTCTAGTACACCACTAACACCTCTGCGTCTGGATCTAGGGATTAGACCCATTGAGGAAGAAGCTGCTCTTAGACCTATATTATACTGGCGTCGCCTGTGGTGCACCCCTGAATTAGCCCCCTATAGAGAAGAACTGACTGATGTCATGGGGCTGCGAGGTGCAGGGAAGTTGCCATGGCTGTTGTATGTCAAGAAAACATGTGAGGACTTGGGCAGGGGTAGTCTGTGGCACAATGCAGAAGAAATCTCCCAAATGACTTCCAGAAAAGCACTGGTAGAGAGTTATAGAGACTACAAACTCACCCAGCTTGAGAGGAGACCCTCAGTGGGGCGACTGACTGCTGAGTTCCTGGAAGTAAAAAACACATATATCTTAGAACCAGTGTTGGACGACATTCAGCCGCTTTTGGCTAAGAAGCTTTATTTGCAATTTAGGTATGGAGTCCTTCTGCTGCGTTCATTTACAAAAAAATGGGAGGGCAACACAAACGCAGAGTGCCCTGCGTGTAACAACACAGATGAGACCGAACTCCATGTGGTATTTTTTTGCCAGGGGTACAGGAAGGCAAGGTCGCGATGGCTACTTCAACTCTGTAGGAATTTGGGGTCTAGACATTGTCGCAACGTGTATAGGATACTAAAATCTGACACGCGCATGCCCATTGTCTTTTCTATTTCACGCTTTTTATTCACCATGTGGTGCACACGCATGAAGCCATCTTAAATAAGTCTGCAAATAGGAATGATAATTGCCTATGACATATGTCCTAATTGATGATTTTCCCACATACTGTATTTATTGGGTTGTTGTAGAGATGATTGAATTATTTTTAATGACCAATACTCGCTGGCACTGAATGTATATAGATCATTGCTCCCCAATGCTTTTGGTTTTACCTAACCATCATGTTGATAACTGGGGGCAATTATGCTGGCTGAGTAAATGCATTGCTATTCTGTTTTTTATCATCATCTCTATGTGTATCGCTATTTTAAATTGTAACACATAATGGAACAAAAATATTGCTTGGAAATAGCCTTCAAATGTATATTGCACAAGCACTTTATGTCCTGTTTTTCAAAATGGCTGAACCCTGGAAATGCTGCTTCAGAGCATGGAATGTAGATCTTTTTATTCCCTTTTTAACTATTTGTATCTTATTGTATTTTAAATTGTTATTTTAAATTGTGCTTTTATGGCCAAACGTGCCGAAATAAAGTTTTTATGAATGAATGAATATCTGTTCTTTGGGCAAAGGCTTGGAACGACCTTCTGCTCGCTTTGAAACTTGCTCCTAACATTGATGCCTTCAGAAAGCTCCCCAAAACCTGGCTTTTCTTCCAACCTTAAAGGGTTTCCATTTTTCTCTCTTTTTTTCTGCATGTCAGTTGAGGTTGGACAAGTTTTCCTTGTTTTTTTTATTTTAGCACAGAGATGCCCTTTGGGGTGATTGTTTGTGATTTACAAGTGTCATTTCATTCATTCATTGTCATTCATTGTGTATGTACCTCAGGGGCCAAAGTGTTCAGTTTGTTCCTGGGGATCCATGTACTGGGGGTCTGTAGTATTGTGTATGTACCTGAAGGTCCATAGTGTTGTGTATGCACCTGAGGATCAGTAGTGTTGTGTATGTACCTGGGGTCCATACTGTTGTGTGTATATACATTGTGCTCCGTAGTGTTGTGTATGTTCCTGGGGACCCATGTACCTGGGGGTCAGTAGTGTTGTGTATGTATCTGGGGGTCAGTACTGTTGTGTATGTTCCTGGGGATCCATGTACCTGGGGGTCAGTAGTGTTCTGTATGTACTTCATTACCCGTAGTGTTGTGTATGTACCTGAGAGTCCAGAGTGTTGTGTAAGTACCTGGGGACCCGTAGTGTTGTGTTTGTAACCGGGGGCCTGTAGTGTTGTGCATGTACCTGGGGAGTTGGAATGTTGCGTATGTACCCGGGGGTCCGTAGTGTGAATGTACCAGCAGATTCGAACTGTTGTGCATGTACCGGGGGATCCCTAGTGTTGTGTATGTACCGTGATGTCCATTGTTTCGCAGATGTAATGGGAGAACCATTGTGTTGGGTATGTATCAGGGGATCCATAGTGTTGTGTATCTACCTGGGTACCTGTAGTGTTGTGTGTGTACTTGGGAGTCCATAGTGTTGTGTATGTACCGTGGGGTCTGTAGTTTTGTGCATGTACCTGGAGACCCAGAGTGTTTTGTATATACCTTGGACTCCGTAGTGTTGTGTATGCTCCTGGCAATCCATGCACCTAGGGATCTATAGTGTTGAGTATGTTACTGGGGTCCATAGTGTTGTGTATGTAACTGGGAACCTGCAGTGCTGTGTATCTACCTGGAGGCCCCTAGTGTTGAGTATTAAACCCGGAGGTCTCTAGTGTTGCGTATGTACCCCGGGGATCCGCAGTGTTGTATATGTACCTGGTGATCTGTAGTTTTGTGTATGTACCTGGGGATCAGTAGTGTTGAGTATGTACCTGGGGGTCTCTAGTGTTGTGTATGTTTCTGGTGGTCCGAAGTGTTGTATATGCACCTGGGAGTCCTTAGTCTTGTGTATGTACATGGGGGTCTGTAGTGTTGCGAATGTCCCCTAGGATTCGTAGTGTTGCGTATGTACCCGGGGGTCCCTAGTGTTGTATATGTACTTGGGGGTCCGTAGTGTTTTGTAGGTACCCACATATTCGTAGTGTTGTGTATCTACCTGGAGGTCCCTAGTAATACGTATGTACCCTTATGTCCACAGTGTCCCATATGTACCCGGGGATTGCTAGTGGTGCATATGTACCTGGGGACCTGTAGTGCTGTGTATGTATCTGGAGGTCCGTAGTGTTGTATATGTACTTGGGGTCCGTAGTATTGTGTATGTGCCTGGGGAGCCATAGTGTTGTGTATGTACCTGCGGATAGGTAGTGTTGCATATGTACCTGGGGGTCCATAGTTTTATGTATGTACCTGGGGGTCCATAGTGTTGTGTATGTACCTGGGGATCCGTAGTGTTGTGTATGTACCTGGGGCTCCGTAGTTTTGTGTATGTACTTCGATATTGTATTGTATTTGTATTGTATTGTATTTGGCATTTGTTAAGCGCGTGTATCACCCGTAGGTCTCACAGCGCCAGCAGATACTCAGAGAACCAAGAGAGATGTCTTGACAGAGCTAAAAAAGCCAGGTTTTAAGAGTTTTTGCGGAACCTCTTATCATCGGGTTCCAATCGGAGAAGTAGAGGCAGGGTGTTCCAAGTTTCAGGGGCAGTTTTGGAGAAAGATCTGCCCCCGTTCCTTAATGTACGCACTTTTGGTACTGTTAGGAGTTGTTTACTGGTGGAGCGCAGGGTTCTGGTTGGTTGGTATTTTATCAATTTTTTAGCTAGATATTTTGACCTTTTGCCATTAAGGGTTTTATGGACCAGACAACATAGTTTGAGTTGATCCTCTTTTTATGGGGAGCCAGTGGAGGATCTTCAGACTGGGCGCAGAGGGGTGCGGGGAGGGAGGTTTAGGACTAGTCTGGCCGCAGTGTTCTGTAGGACCTGAAGTTTTGACAGCTGCTCTTCATTAATGGAGGCCAGCAGTGCATTTCCGTAGTCTAGACGGCTAATGATTAGTCCCTGTACTAGGGGCATGCGAGACGATAGGGGAATCCACTTGAAGATTTTCCTGAGATTACGCATTAGACCGTAGCTGGTACGTACCACATTGTTAATGTGGTCCGCCATGGAGAGTTTATTGTCTATTATTATACCCAGATTTCGGGCTGCTGACTTGGGTGGGGGGCACGATCCCAGAAAAGGCGGCCACCAGTCATCTGTCCACAATTTCTGTGCGTCACCGAAGAGCATTATTTCAGTTTTGCTTGCGTTGAGTAATACATGATTGCTTGACATCCAGTTGTTTATGGCCATCATGCACTGTTTGAATCTAAGTTTGGTGTCAGTAGGATCTGGTCCAAAGGTGATTAGTAGCTGCGTGTCATCAGCGTATGACACTGTTTCGAACCCATGTGCTCGGATTATTTTTGCCAATGGGGACACATATAAGTTAAAGAGTGTGGGGCTTAATATGGATCCCTGGGGGACTCCCTTGTCAATTACCTGGCTCTTGGATGAAATATCTCCTATTTGGACCTTGGAGGACCGATCTGTCAGGTAGCTCTTGATCCAGTTTAATGCTGGGCCCTCGACACCAAACTCCAATAGGCGCTCCAAGAGGATGTCATGTGAGATGGTGTCGAAAGCAGCCGACAAATCAAGTAAGATCAGGGTGGCAGATTGTCTTGCGTCAAGAGAAAGCCTGATGTTGTCAACCATCTCGAGTAGGGCCGTTTCGGTGCTATGAAAGGCCCGGAACCCTGATTGAGATGGGTCCAGCAGATTGTTGCTTTCCAGATGTTTATATAGTTGCCTGTTGACCAGTGATTCCATGATTTTGCCAAATAGGGGCAGAAGGGAGATTGGTCGGTAGTTAGCAAGCTGTTTTGGGTCGGCTGTTGGTTTTTTTAGGATTGGTCTGATTATGGCCTCCTTCCAGTGTGAGGGTATGGTGGATTGCGATAGTGAGAGATTGAAAATTTTTGTCAGATTGGGGAGAAGAGCCGGTGCGATTTTGGATAGGATCTGGGAGGAGGCTGGGTCGGCTGGTGATCCGGATTTAATTTTATTTAGGGTGAGGGCTACTTCTTCCTCTGTGACAGTGTGAAATTCTCTGAGGGAGGTTGTGTGCACGGGAGGAGATTTATTGCCAGCCTGTTTAGATGGTCTATCGGCTGGTTGGGGAAACAGTTTATAAATGTCGTTTATCTTGTTTACAAAAAAGGATGAAAGGGAATCAACCCACTCCTGGGAAGCAATAAGCGATTGCTGGCATGAAGAGGGATTGGTGAATTCCTTTACTATTTTGTACAGCTCTTTATGGGAATTGGAAGCCTGATTTATTCTATTTCCCAGGTAAACTTTTTTGGTTGTGGCTATATGGTCCATATAGAGCCGATGCATTGTTTTGTAGTGCTGTCTGTCTATTGGGTTTTTTGTGTGTCACCATTTGCGTTCAGCTTTTCTGACGGTGAGTTTATCAATTTTTAGGTCTGGGGTGAACCAGGGGGAGAGTTTATTCGGGCACCTAGTTGTCTTTTTAGGGGCGATTGCGTCTAGGGTCGTGCTGATGGCAAGTTCCAGATCTTTAGCTGATATGAATGAATTACCATATTTGTAAAGCGCATGGCTTCTCAGAGAGTGTCCCGGCGGTATCCGTAGTGTTGTGTATGTACCCGGAGGTCCTTTGCATTGTGTATATACTCGGAAGTCCCTAGTGTTGCGTATGTACCCTGGGGTCCCTAGTATTAAGTATATACCCTGGGGTCCATAGTGTTACTCATGTACCCGGGGATCCGTGGTGTTGCACATGTACCCGGGGTCCGTGGTGTTGTTTATGTACCTGGGGGTTCGTTGTGTGGTGTATGTACCTGGGGGTCTGTAATGTTGTTTAAGGAACTCGGGGGGGCCCTAGTTTTGTGTATATTCCTGGGGATTATAGTGTTCTGTATGTACCTGGGGTCCATATTGTTGCGTATGTTCCTGGGGGTCCGTAGTGTTGTGTATGTGTCTGGGGGTCCGGATCCGTAGTATTGTATATGTATCTATGGAGCCGTAGTGTTGTTTATGTACCCGGAGGCCCCTAGTGTTGCGTATATACCCAGAGGTCTATAGTGTTGCGCAGTACCTGGGGGCCCGTAGTGTTGTGTATGTACCTGGGGCTCCGTAGTGTTGTGTATGTACTTCGGTATCCAAAGTGTTGTGTATGTACTTCAGTATCCGTAGTGTTGTGTGTGTACTTCAGTATCCGTAGTGTTGTGTATGTACCCTGGGCTCCGTAGAATTGTGTATTTACCCGGGGCTCCGTAGTGTTGGGTATTCACCAGTGGCTCCATAGTGTTGTGTATGTACCCGGGGCTCCGTAGTGTTGTGTATGTACCTGGAGTTCCGTAGTGTTATGTATGTACCCGGGGTTCCGTAGTGCTGTGCATGTAGCCGGTGCTCCTTAATGTTGTGTATGTACCCAGGGGTCTGTAGTGTTGTGTATGTACCTGGGAGTCCGTAGTGTCGTAAATGTACCCGGGGGTCCGTAGTGTTGTGTATGTACCCCGGTGTCCGTAGTGTTGTGTATGTACCCGGGGCTCCGTAGTGTTGTGTATGTTCCCGGGGGTCCGTAGTGTTCAGTATGTACCCAGGGGCTCCGTAGGGTTGTGTATGTACCCGGGGCTCAGTGGTGTTGTGTACGTACCTTGGGGTCTGTAGTATTGTGTATGTACCCGGGGGCTCCGTAGTGTTGTGTATGTCTTCGGGTCTGTAGTGTTGTGTATGTCCTCAGAGGTTCGTAGTGTTGTGTATGTACCCGGGGCTCCGTAGTGTTGTGTTGTACCCGGGGCTCTGTAGTGTTGCATATGTACCCAGGGTTCCATAGTGTTGTGTACGTACCCGGGGCTCTGTAGTGTTGCGTATGTACCCGGGGTTCCGTAGTGTTGTGTATGTACCCGGGGCTCCGTAGTGTTGTGTTGTACTCTGGGCTCTGTAGTGTTGTGTATGTCCTCGGAGGTTTGTAGTGTTGTGTATGTACCCGGGGCTCCGTAGTTTTGTGTATGTACCCAGGGCTCCAGAGTGTTGTGTTGTACCCGGGGCTCTGTAGTGTTGTGAATGTTCCTGGGGCTCCGTAGTTTTGTGCATGTGCCCGGGGCTCCGTAGTGTTGTGTGTACCCAGGGCTCTGTAGTGTTGCGTACATACCCGGGGTTCCGTAGTGTTGTGTACATACCCGGGGCTCTGTAGTGTTGCGTACGTACCCGGGGTTCCGTAGTGTTGTGTACGTATCCGGGGCTCTGTAGTGTTGTGTATGTCTAACCAGGAGCCTTTGGCTCGATGTTCATAACAAACAGGGCTGGCAGAGAATGTACACCATAGAAAGGGGCTATACAGTGGTAGAAACACCAGAGTATCACAGGGGCTCCTAGTTTTTTGATGTTCTTTGACATTTCAGTGTGCGTGTATCCTTTTTTTTCTGCTCATTTTGTCC
Source organism: Calotriton arnoldi (assembly GCA_963921515.1). NCBI lineage: Eukaryota > Metazoa > Chordata > Amphibia > Caudata > Salamandridae > Calotriton > Calotriton arnoldi. The sequence continues at coordinate 2,099,398 of CAWUFW010000543.1, read as the reverse complement.
CCATTTATCCATATTTATTTTGGCGTTTGCAAAGAACGAGGCTGTCACCAGTATATTTCCGCATATGCTTATACAATAAAGGTACACCAATGAATTACATTCTGATTGGTTTTAATGATTACGTAAGATTAGCAAACTTGCTTCCTTTTAATCTCCCTAACCTTTCAATTTTGAGTTGTTGGACAAATAGTCATGACTGACAGCTTTGGGAGTCAATAAAAAGACGTCTTTTTTCTTTTCATCTACATTTAAAAATAAATATAGACATTTATCGGTAGAAATCAGTAAAAACGGTAAACTGGGAGCCTTAGTTTTAATACACAGTGCCAGCAATAGTTCTGTTGTTTCCCGCCTGTCTTCTAAGAGCCTTTCATCTGCGTCCTCCTTATGAAAACTCTGGGAGCCTCTCCAGGGATAAAAACACTTTCAAAAGCCACAGGAGCAGCAATGTATGACAGGAGTGGGGAGGCTACACAAAGTGTTTGATATACTACAGAAGGTTCTGGAAGCAACAGCGCCAGCCTTTTAACAACTTAAAACAAGGGGCGAGCTTACCACTAACCTTCCTCAGGCAGAACTGCTATACAAGTGCTGGCTCTACCCCAGCCCTATAGGCCTTCAGTCTGTCAGTATTCTCCAGATTTCCCTGTATGCCAGCCTCATGTGTTCAGCTTCCATATCCTATGTAAGGACTGCATGCAATGGCATAGCCTTTCATCCATTCCCCTTTCCCTTTTTAGGTTTCGCCTACACAGTGCTTGCGCTGTGCTTGAGAAAACTATTGTTTTTAATATAAACTTAAAAGGGACTTACATCCCGCCTCCTCTCTTTCCTCTTTCATTGGTTCCTGTGCGTGACACTTACATTTCCTCCATTTCTAGTGGCTGTAGCATATTTTCCTGCATTTACCAATGCTTGTCCCTCGTCTGCTTTTCTCATCAGTTTCCCACCACGAAAATACTGTTTACATCCGCTTTGGTGGAACTATATTTTCATAAATTTTTGCCTTTTACTATTGCAGCATATTCATATATATAACAATTTATCACCCAGAGAGATTAAGTGATTTGCATAGAATCACAGGATGTTGCACACCACTGCTGAGACTCGAACGGGGATCCTCAGCTCTCAAGTCAGCAGCTCAGCTGTTGCGCCACATCCTCTGCACTCCTGTGTTATCTGTCAGGGAGCTCTTTCCTTCATCCGGACGATAATTGATGAAAACAGCTCTTTATTCATTACATAGGCGAAACCCATGCATTACCAATGCTTGTTGCAATATGCTTTTCCTTCCCACCAGGTACTCGTCCCTGTCTCAGCTCTCACTGGTGATGACAGTTCGACAGGGTCTCAGGAGGGTGGTAACCTGACCCTTGACCTTTCAACTTTCGGCTATTTCGACTCCTTGCTGCAGTAAGCAATATCGGCAGCCATCTCTTGCATGTAATATCTGCCTCCTTGTCTTTAATAAAATGTAGGGGGCATATTAGCAAGAAGAGGCGATAATCATCGCTAACCCTGCTTAGCATGATTTTTTATCGCCGGCTATCGCTGGAATATATCGCCACGCTAACGCTGTATTAGCAACGATTAGCGCTATGGCGATGAATATTCCAGCGATAGCGAGGAAATGGGCCAACATCGCTGAAAAACCAGCGATGTTGCATGGAGAAGGAGAACACCTTGCTGATGCGACCCTGTGGTCGTATCAGCATAATCCACCCCCCATGTTAGGTATGGCTAACACCTGCTAATTGCAGGTGTTAAATAAATGGCGATGACCCCGGTTAGCGCGACTTTTCACGTCGCTAACTGGGGCCATGGCCACCTTGCTAATAGGCGATAGGCCTGTTAGCGAGTGTTTCCCAGGTTTGTTCGTCGGGAACGCCCACTTTGCATGTCATTAGCGATAAATATCGCTGACATGCAAAGCGGTAAAAGCGGGCGCTAATGCCGCAAACTGTCGCTAACTGCTGTTAGAGACAGTTTGCTGATAGGGCGATATAAATATCGCCGCTTTAGCGGCAAAAAGTGCCGCTAAAGCGGCGATAGTGCCCTTGCTAATATGCCCCCAGATTTCCCTGTGCTGGCAGGATTACTCACATTATGCAGGGCTGATGAGGCTCAATGGCTGGGTTCAGATTCCGTGCTTTTCGCTTTAGGTGAGATTAACTCGGAGTTCACCCTGCAAAGGAGACCTGCTGCTTTCCATGCATTTTTCATGCCGGAGGCATGGCCATCTAATGAGCGCTTGGCCTTACTTTGCTCTTTCCTCAATCACTGGGGCCATGCAGGCTGATTGTCACCAGCTCTTCTGCCTCTGGGCTCACACAGGTCCTGCACTCACATCTTACAATAAAATAAAGAAATACTTGTATCCGACCATCTCACTACCACGATAAAACGTTCATTCTTAGGTAGTTGTAGTGTGAATTTAGCTGTCTTTTCGCCGAGTTGGTTTCTTTAAATACTTTTAAAAAAGGCACTTGTTGGAATGACTCGCAAATACTGAAAAGTAACTAAAGATGTACCTAAAACATGGGGGCATATTAGCAAGGGCACTATCGCCACTTTAGCGGCACTTTTTGCCGCTAAAGCGGCGATATTCATATCGCCCTATCAGCAAACTGTCTCTAACAGCAGTTAGCGACAGTTTGCGGGCATTAGCGCCCGTTTTTACCGCTTTGCATGTCAGCGATATTTATCGCTAATGACATGCAAAGTGGGCGTTCCGACGAACAAACCTGGGAAACACCCGCTAACAGGCCTATCGCCTATTAGCAAGGTGGCCATGGCCCCAGTTAGCGACGTGAAAAGTCGCGCTAACCAGGGTCATCGCCATTTATTTAACACCTGCAATTAGCAGGTGTTAGCCATACCTAACATGGGGGAGTGGATTATGCTGATACGACCACAGGGTCGTATCAGCAAGGTGTTCTCCTTCTCCATGCAACATCGCTGGTTTTTCAGCGATGTTGGCCCATTTCCCCGCTATCGCTGGAATATTCATCGCCATAGCGCTAATCGTTGCTAATACAGCGTTAGCGTGGCGATATATTCCAGCGATAAAAAAAATCACGCTAAGCAGGGTTAGCGATGATTATCGTCTCTGCTTGCTAATATGCCCCATGATTGTTAACCTTAGAAAATTTAAGTCAATGTGTACATACTATAGAAAATGTAGGGGCATATTAGCTAGACCCACGTTAAAATTATCGCCGTTTTAGTGGCAGTTTCCTGCCGCTAAAACTGCGATAATGGGCTTGCTAATATGCGTTATAGAATTCCAATAGAAGCCCAGGTTAGATGTGCGGGACATCTAACCTGGGCTTCTATTGGAATTCTATAACGCATATTAGCAAGCCCATTATCGCCGTTTTAGCGGCAGGAAACTGCCGCTAAACGGCGATAGTCTTAACGTGGGTCTTGCTAATATCCCCCGTAATTCTCTTGTTTTCGACGTTTTTCTTTCTCTCTCCTCTGTCCCTCTGGATTATGCTATTTTAATTAAAACATTATGACAAAAAGATTGACACATTATGGTCACTATTTGTCTTTGATTTGTTTTCAAATGTTGGAAACTTTCAAAGTTCATAGAAAAAGATGATTTTTTTTATTTCCTGCTGGGCTTTGTGTTAAAATATGATAAAAGGAAAATGACTGCGGAGGTGCAGTATGAGAAATGCTTTACAATGTTACACAGAGAAAAAAACATAAAAGTCAGAGGCAGAGCCTCCTGAGAAGAAGGAAAGACAGCAGACAACTCCAGTAAGGCAGCTCACGCGCTCCTGAGTCATGGTTGCAAATTTTAAAAAAACGAAAAAACACTAAATCATGAGAATTTGTCTTTACGGTATTTATCATGAATAAACATTTAGCCCTATTTCTCTTACATTTGATTATTTGTGGTTATCTGTGATATTTTCTTGTTTTTATCTAACAATTTAGTAACATTTATTATCTCACAGGAATATGGTAACAGGAAAGTTCTGTACTTACAAATACCAGTCAAATCCGAAAAGTGCTGTACTTACAAACACCATATGTACAAACCAATAGTCCTGATATAGAAAAAAATATATAAAAAAATCAATAAAAAAGTCCTAAGGTGAATACAAACAAACATTGCATAGTCTCATTTCTAGTGAGTAGCGCCACGTCTACTATTTAACAAGGGAGAGTGTATGGCTTAACAGTTAGGGCGGCCGACATGGAAGCTGGGGAACCAGATTGGAGTCCAGGCGTCACATCAAACATCCTGTGATTCTGGGCAAATCACTTAATCGCCCTGTGCCTAACAAAAAAAAATGAATGTGTCCATCTGTAATGCAACTAGTGATCATGTAAAGCTCTCTGATACCTTCGGGTCAAGTTTGCGCTATATAAAAAAAAAACTGCAAAATACTGCAGCCATCAAAGCAAAGATTCCTAGTATCTCTCTCACAATCTGCTTGTTGGCTAAAATTAAGGCAACTGCAGTGTATATCCTTTGTCTTGATGATAACTCAGAGGAGATTACAATGGGCCCAGTTCACAAAATATTCAGACAAAAATTTAAAATTTGCTTCCATTGGGTTACCCATATATTTGGCTGGTTAATCGTTCAAGATTAAAGAAGAACACAAAAACTCCTGATTGTTCATTGTGATTTCTAATACATGCTTGTACATTGAATGTCCTTTTTGTGTTAACATATGACACAGAGTAAATACTCGACAACAATATGTACACGTGTGCACAGGCCTTTAGTAACTTTGTGAGACCTCTGGTCTGAAACTCAGGGGGTTTAGGGTCTACTCCCTCCTGTTGGCACCGTCCCACGATAACGACAGCCAGATTTACGTACACTCGCTGTAGGTGCCAAATTCCTACCACATACTTCCAAAACCCTGTCCTTTGTTCTTACCCATATATTTGGAAGAAATTCCAGACTTTTGGAATTCCGGCACTACTCCAGGATAAGTGTGTAGTCAGAATCTTCCTTACTATATCACTCACTTCCAGTGTATGTCTCTAATCATTACTGCTCCTTTTAAAGTACACATTGTGGTAGTCTATCGCCCTTCCAGCAACATTGCTTTGACAAGGTAGACGGGAAACAGTTGGAACAACGCGGGCAGAGTCACGCGTGTTCTGTCTACGCAAGTGCTACCATGCTTGCCTTAACCACGCATATGAGTGGTTATGACTGTGCGCGATATAGCTGCTGGCTGCAGCTCGGTGGAAGCAGGAAGACGGAAGGAAGAGAGGATGCGGTGAGGTATGTGGGGCTGGGGCCAGGTTTGGTGGGGAGGTAGTTTGTATGGGTTGAATAGTAGTTTTCAGGGTTGGGGGGTCAGGTCGTTTTCAGGGCTGGGGGTCAGGTCAATTTCAGGGCTGGGCGAGGTCAAGTCGTTTTCAGGGCTGGGGTAGTCGGGGTTGTTTTCAGGGCTGGGCGGTCAGGGGTCATTTTCAGGGCTGGGTGGTCGGGCCTTTTTCAGGGCTGGGGAGTCGGGGTCGTTTTTAGCACTCGGGTCGGGTTGGTTTCAGGGCTGGAGGAGTGGGGTTCGTTTTCAGGGCTGGGGGTCAGGGGTCATTTTCAGGGCTGCGAGTCGTTTTCAAGGCTAGGGGGTCGGGAGCCGTTTTCAGGGCTGGGGTTGGGGTCCTTTTCAGGGCTTGGGGGTTCAGGGATCGTTCTCAGGGCTCGGGGGTCGAGGTAGTTTTCAGGGCTGGGGAGGGGGTGGAGGGTAGTAATTCAGGGCTGGGATGTCCGGGTAGTTTTCAGGGCTGGGGGATGGCCGGGGTAGTTTATTAAATTAGGGGTTAGGGTATTAGGCCTAAGGGCAGTGGAAGGGGTTGGGGTTGTTTTAGGGACAGCGCGGGGGTCGGGTAGTATATGTTAAGGGACAGGGTTATAGCCTCGAGGAATGGGTAGTCGGGTCGTTTTTAGGGCTTAGGGGAGGGTGGAGTCGTTTTTTAGTGCTAAGGGGGAGGGGTGCGGGTCGGGGTAGTTTTTTATAATAGGGGTTAGGGTTTTAGGTCTAAGAGCAGTTGAAGTTGGGGTAGTTTTAGGGGCAGCGCGGGATGGCAAGTGGTCAGGGTAGTGTATGTTAAGAGTTAGGGACAGCGTGGGTGTTGGGAGGGGGTCAGGGTTTTTGGACCTCAGGTCAGGGGCATGTAGGGGGTTTGAAGTTTAGGGCAGCGGGAGGGGGGTCGTGACCTTAGCCATGCATACCACTTTACCATTCATGCCTTTACCACGAAATTGTGTGGTAAAGACATGCAAGGAAAGGTAATGCATGGTTAAGATGCTTTCGTAGTTTGGGCTGCGTGGTAGAGGCATGCGTGGTTTAGCCATGCGTGCCTCTATCATACAACCAAGTTAGACATCTCCCTGCACTCTCTTTGACCCAATCCTACATTCATAATACTAGGCAAATGTAACCCCACCCTAAAACACAACCAACATCACCCAGCCTTTACTAACTTCTCTCCAACTACTCCCCCATTAACACTCCTAACTTTCCTGTAGATTATGATGATTAACATTGACTAAGAACTGATAGTGATTTTTCTAGGTGTGGACGGCCTCGATCACCTGACAGGGCTGGAGCTAACACAGCAAATGAAGACAGATCTGTTAGTGATGAAGTAGAATCATTTAGACGCAGATGCTGTCTCTAAGAGTACGGAGTCGTGCTAGGAAACCATAATTGACAGCACGTTTGAGGAAGTCAATAGGAAAATGGTGGAGGTTTTGGGAGGGTGAAACATAAAGCCAAAGGCCCTCATTATGACCAGCCCACATAATTGTGATGTGTGTGGAAACTGTTTTTACCACACATTTCAACAAGCATTTGCAATGCAATAGGTCTCACATTTATGCGAGTTTAAGCTATTGGCATTGTAAATGACAATGCCTTTTTGTTTTATGTTTTAAAAACAGAAAACAAAAATAAAAGGCATTGTCATTTGCAATGTCAATAGCTCAAACTTGCGTAAATGCGAGATCTATTGCATTGCAAATGCTTGTTTAGGTAATAGTGCCTGCCTTTCACCACAACAGAACCAAGCCTCGCGTGACGTGCCTGGCTCTAGCCCCGCCTGTGCCCCTCACGCAGAAGAAAACAGCAAATTAATTAAATAACCAAGCGTGGCCGCTAAAGTGAGCGGACCGCGCTGCAAATTAATTAAATAAACAAGCGCAGTCGCAAAAGTGAAAGCGACCCGCGGTGCAAATTAATTAAATAAACAAGCGCGGCCACCAAAGTGAAAGCGGACCGCGCTGCAAATAAAAACAAGCATTGGCATAGCCAATAGGTCTCGCCTTTGGGGCCTTATAAGTGTTTAGCCAGAGCTATTGACTTTGCCAATGTCTTCAAGCTGTGCTGTAGAGAAGTGTGGCTGCTGTGCAGCATGCTGAAAAGTTATAATAAAAAGTGTCAGAAGCATTTTTGTTACTTTATATATGACCAAGAAGGCATTATGTAAAACTGAACGACCATATTAAAAAGTATTTACAATAAAAAATTTCCTCAGTTTTCTTTTGTTCTTGCAATGCTGGCAACTTGTTTCTGCCTATTGCAATGGTTGTTTGTTAAAGCTTTTTTTTTTGAGGGGGCATAAACAATCGGAGGGTGAAGGTTGGGAACTAGTACCTGTATTATAACACTAGCAGCGGCCAGACGCTAGGGGAGAATCAACAGATGCCATATTCCGAGAGCAGGCTGAGGTGGTGCTGAGTGATGCTGAGGTGGTAGTGGTGGTGGTGGTGACTGTTGCGGAGACGATGCTGAGGTGATGCTGAATGATACTCAGGTCTTGCTGAGTGATACTGCTGTGGTGCTGAGTGATGCTGTGGTGGTGCTGAGTGATGCTGTGGTGGTGCTGAGTGATATTGTCTTGGCGCTGAGTGATGCTGTGGTGGCCCTGAGTGATGAAGTGGTGGCCCTGAGTGATGCTGTGGTGGCCCTGAGTGATGCTGTGGTGGCCCTGAGTGATGCTGTGGTGGTGCTGAACGATGCTGTGGTGGTGCTGAGCGATGCTGTGGTGGTGCTGAGCGATGCTGTGGTAGTGCTGAGCGATGCTGTGGTGGCGCTGAGTGATGCTGTGGCGGCGCTGAGTAATGCTGTGGCGGCGCTGAGTGATGCTGTGGCGGCGCTGGGTGATGTTGTGGCGGTGCTGAGTGATGCTGTGGCGGCGCTGAGTGATGCTGTGGTGGCGCTGAGTGATGCTGTGGTAGCGCTGAGTGATGCTGTGGTGACGCTGAGTGATGCTGTGGTGGTGCTGAGTGATATTGTTGTGGCACTGAGTGATGCTGTGGTGGTTCTGAGTGATGCTGTGGTGGTGCTGAGTGATGCTGTGGTGGCGCTGAGTGATGCTGTGGTGGCGCTGAGTGATGCTGTGGTGGCGCTGAGTGATGCTGTGGTGGCGCTGAGAGATGCTGTGGTGGCGCTGAGCGATGCTGTTGCGGCGCTGAGCGAGGCAGTGGCGGTGCTGAGCGATGCAGTGGCGGCGCTGAGCGATGCTGTGGCGGCGCTGAGCAATGCTGTTGCGGCGCTGAGCGATGCTGTGGCGGCGCTGAGCGATGCTGTGGTGGCCCTGAGTGATGCTGTGGTGGCCCTGAGTGATGCTGTGGTGGCACTGAGTGATGCTGTGGTGGCGCTGAGTGATGCTGTGGTGACGCTGAGCGATGCTGTGGTAGCGCTGAGCGATGCTGTGGTGGTGCTGAGCGATGCTGTGGTGGTGCTGAGCGATGCTGTGGTGGTGCTGAGTCATCCTGTGGTGGTGCTGAGTCATCCTGTGGTGGTGCTGAGTCATCCTGTGGTGGTGCTGAGTGATGCAGTGTTGGCCCTGAGTGATGATGTGGTGTCGCTGAGTGAAGCTATGGTGGTGCTGAGTGATGCTGTGGTGGCGCGGAGTGATGTTGTGGTGCTGCTGAGTAATGCTGTGGTGGCGCTGAGTGATGCTGTGGTGGCGCTAAGTGATGCTGTGGTTGTGCTGAGTAATGCTGTGGTTGCACTGAGTGATGCTGTGGTTGCACTGAGTGATGCTGTGAGGCGTTGAGTGATGCTGTGATGGCGTTGAGAGATGTTGTGTTGGTGCTGAGTGATGCTGTGCTGGCTCTGATTGATGCTGTGCTGGCTCTGATTGATGCTGTGCTGGCTCTGATTGATGCTGTGGTTGCGCTGAGTGATGCTGTGGTGATGCCGAGTGATGCTGTGGTGTTGCCGAGTGAGAGATAGAGTGAAGATATAATGCCCAATTAGAGAGGGTGGTGAGAGAGAAAGAGAGAGAAAGGGTGTACATAGAATAAAGAGTGGAGCGGGATAGAGAGAGAGAAAGAAGGGGAGAGAGAGTGAATGAAGGAGTTTGAAAGAGAAACAGATAAAGGGGTGAGAGAGAATGAAAGGCTAAAAAGATAGAGAGGGGAGAGTTAATTAAGTAGAGAGAGAATTAGAGAGGGGAGAGAGAAGGAGAGAGACAATAAGAGTGGGGGTGTGGAGTTTAAATAGAGTGAAGAAGTGACGCGGAAAAAGTAACCTTAAATATAGCTTTGTGCTTTGCGCGAATAAATATAAAAAAAAAAAAAACAGAGTGAGACAAAAATACTGGAAATTAGGCTGTGACTCACAATATAAAACAAATAGCGATATAAGGTGAAATCAACCCACCGAAGCAATATTTCTAACTAGACAAAAAAAAGCTTGCATTTCAATGCTAATCGCTGTTGTTTTTCATGTGACTGTAGTCCAGGGCCGTCAGTTGGTAATGTGAGCTGCTGCTGCGATTGAAACATCAGAGTCCAGAGAGTTAATGAGCCATGACGAGGAAATGAGGAAGAGATAGGAAACCCAGATAGCAGCTGCGCGCGTGCACGCTATCGTGAACGCAAGCTGGTCGCCAGCCGAAAGCCAGTGGGTTTGCACTTCCAAAACCCGCTTACTAAAACTCTCGGCCAGAACAGCGCAAGCGCTGGTGCAGGCCGAGACCTAAAAAATTACAAAATAGTGCTGTTAGCCATGATAAAGAAGACCGTGTAGCATGACCAGTAAAAGGTCCAGTCCTGATGGGCGGTAACAAATGGAGACAAGGCGGTACCAAGGGGGGACTAAAAAGCCTATTTGCTAATCAGAAGCCAGCATTTAAGAAGGACAATGACACAAACCCAATGACAAATATGGGCGGAGATTGGACGAGGCTTCCACAGCATACGCCACTACAGCATGCCTCGCAGAGCAAGCAGCGCATGCGCGCTGCCGCTAGGCTCGACCTAAAAACAGGGGGACCTTGGTGCGAGTAGCACTGCAGCTCTAGAACACCGTTGACTTTAACTGAGAGTCAAAGTGGGCTCTTCAGACTCGGACTTCTAGCAGGACACACCCTGGATGTTACCAATAGTGAATGAGGAATAACCACTATGGATAATAAGAGGAAAGAGTGGAACAGGGTATTACAAAAGAAACTCTAGCACCCCGACCTTAAGGGGAATTGTGTGATTGTTTGCGAATGCCGTATTTTTCCTTTGTGTGGGCAGTGGTAGTAATAAAATACTTCTCTTTTTTCATAAAAGTGAGTATTTGGCTGGCCAATGATTTATTGCTGCTGCTGCGTGCATTTTGAGGTGTGAGTCTATGCTCACTATCCTGTATCCACACCTCTCCTACAAGGGAGCCTTGGACTGCTCAGACCACGCATACCCAGAGAGCCAAGTGCAGAAGTGGTATTTGGCCCAACACCCACGGTTTGGCCCAGTAGCCCCTGTGTGCCCCATGGCCCTCTGAAATGGGCTCTGACACTGAGAGTAGTCAATGTTTTGTACCTCCGGTTTTGAAATACATCACAGACGTTTTTGATGTTAGTCAGAGCCCGATCATGGGAAAGATCTTTGTTATTTAGTTACCAATCTATATATTACTTATGAAAGAACTAGCTCTGGTTTGCTTACTGTAGCCACTTCTGTCATACAGTATCTCAGCTCCCATCTCTTATCCTGGAATAGGCCTTTGGAGCATCAAGGGCACATGCATTTGGAGCACATTCCTCTTTAGCTCTGGGCAGAGTGGCAAATAACATAATGGATACTGCCCAGTGATCAGTAGATGCCCCAGGACTCCAGGAGCAGTGGTGCTTCTCCTGTACAGGAGGAAGAGGGCAGAGTTATTGTTCCTTCCAGAGCTGGAGGTGGCAGTAGTGCTGAGCCTAGGGATGGAGGAAGCAATGATACTCCGCTCAGGGTTGAAGGGAGCAGCGGTATTCCACCCAGGAATGGACATAACATCCTTGGCTAAGGGGAACTGTTACTACATCCCTAAATGGAGGAGGCAAGGATTGGAGTGAACAATGGTACTCATCAGAAGGAAGAGAGCAGCTGCAGTGTCCTCCTCAAGACTGAAAGTAACAGTGATCCTCCTGCACCACACGGGGAGTGGTACTGCAGTGTCAGGAGCATCTCTCAAGAGATGGCCATTGGTACGAATACTGGGGAATGCCAGAGTTAGCTATAGTATCATCCAAAGGATGGAGGAGTAGCATTACTAGGATGGAGGAGCACTGTTACTCCTTCAAGGGATGCAGAAGCAATCGTACTCCTCCTAAACTACGATGAAGGGACTGCAGTACTCCTCCAAGGCATGGAGGAGCAGTGGTGCTTTTCCACTGAATAGAGGAGTAATGGCACACACCCCTGGGAAGGAGGAGGAGTATTATTTTTCAAGGGAGTGGGGATGAGCGGCACTCTGCCAAGGGTTGCAAATACAATGGTACTCCTCCAAACCAGGGAAGGAAGGACAGCAGTACTCTTGTAAAGAATGGAGGACCAGTGGTAGTTCTCCCATGGGTAAAGGAGATTGGTACTCACCCCAGAGCTGGAGGAGCGGAAGTACTTCTTAAAGCCATACTACTCCCAGGAATCGATGAAGAGGGGTGCACGTCACAGGGATAAGGCACAGCAAATCTTCGCCTGGGTATGGAGGAAGAGCTGTACTCCTCCCAGGAAACTAGGGGCAGTGGTACACTTCTCAGGGATGAGGTAGCAGTGATACTCCACCCAGGAATGGAGTAACAGCCTTGCTCCTTCCAGGAATGGAAAAGCAGTGGTAAATGTCCCAGGAATGGAGGAACAGTGGTATATTTCGCAGCAGTGGCGGAGCAACAGTATTCTTCCCAGGGGTGCAAGAGCAGCGGTACTCTTCCCAGGGATGGAGGGGCAGGGATACTCTTCCCAGGGATGCAGAGCAGCGTACTTTTCCCAGGGATGGAGGAGCAGGGATACTCTTTCCAGGGATGGAGGAGCAGGGATACTCTTCCCAGGGTTGGGGAGCAATGGTACTCCTCCAAACCAAGAGTGGAAGGACAGCAATACTCCTGTAAACCAGGGTTCTCCAAAGTCGGTCCTTGAGGGCTAGATCCATGCCAGACTTTTAGGATAACTATATTTATCTAAATGGGGATATGCAAAAAATCTGGCATGGATCCGGCCCTCCAGGATCGGCTTTGGAGAACCCCGCTCTAGACAATGGAGGAGCAGTGGTAAGTTCTCCTAGGGGCAGGAGAACATTGATATTCGCCCCAGAGACGGAGGAGCGGATGTACTTCTTAGAGTCTTACTCCTTACTTCTCCCAGGTAAGGGGGGAACAACCTTACTCCTCACAGGGATGGAGTAGCAGGGTAAATTTCACAGGAATGGGGGAACAGTTGTAAATTTTCCAGGAGACTGTAGCCCTCCCAGGGATGCAGGAGCAGCGGTACTCTTCCCAGCGATGGAGAAGCAATGGGACTAGCCCTGGGAATGTGGGGATCAGTATTGATCACAAGCCCTTTTGCCCCTCTGGAAGGGGAAATGGTACTCGTCCCAAGGATGGAGGAGAAGTGGTACCCTTCAGTATTGCTCCAAGTCCTCTAGCCCCTCTGGAAAGTGAAGTGGTATCCCTCTCTGGAATGCAAGTCGATTGGCCACATGCCTCTTTGCCTCTCGAGATGGAGAAGTGGTACCCCTCCCAGGGATGGAAGTCGATTGGCCACATACATGCCTCTTTGCCTCTCGGGACGGAGGAGAAGTGATACCCCTCCCTGGGATGCAAGTCGATTGGCCACATGCCTCTTTGCCTCTCGAGATGGAGAAGTGGTACCCCTCCCAGGGATGGAAGTCGATTGGCCACATACATGCCTCTTTGCCTCTCGGGACGGAGGAGAAGTGATACCCCTCCCTGGGATGCAAGTCGATTGGCCAGATGCCTCTTTGCCTCGCGGGGTGGGGGAGCAGAGCCTCACCCCGCCTCTCTCTGCAGGTGCCGGGTGTCCCAGGCAGATGCATTACGTGCAACTAATGATTTTCTTTAAGTGATGAACTGCGGAGCTGAAGAGGTTTCAGTTACACTCAAGCCCTCGGTGATGTACAGGAATCCACCTCCCCCTGCCCTGGGATTAGCGCTCTCAATAAAAGCATCAATGGAAGCAGAGAGCTAAATGGGAGCGAGGGGAGATCGGATGTAGAGATAGAGCACTGGGAAGTAGGAGCGTGAGATGGGAGGGAGAGAGCGGGGGTGGTCTAATCAAGGAGGGAAAGGCCTAGTCACCTCTAGGCAGCAACACTGCAATTATGCGATTCTGCGGAAGTGGCTATTTTCGCATAATTATGGATTTGCCACCTTTGCTACATAATACGTTATCTGCTACGCAAACTGCAGATTTTAAAAAGAAAATAGTTTCTAGCTCAAACTGATCAAAAGGTTGTAAAAAGGTGGCAGCATGTGCTCGGTCGCAGAAGAAGGCCCTTTGCAAAGGTTAACTGGTCATCTGTGAGTTTCTTATTTCTGTATTTGGTTTTTAAACTGGTACGAATAAAGTGAAATCTTTGCACATACACTATTAACGTGTAAAAATTACAAAATGATTAATAATACTATAAAAGAAACGTGCCACAATATGCCACATAATTTGTCTTTTCATGTCGCATAATTTCAGACCTGCCAACGTGTGATTTTTTTTTACACGTGAGGAGGGGGCATGGCAATAAAGGGGGCGTGGATTAGTGCCTAGCACTGCCTGAGAGACTTCTAAATGCACAGCCCCTCTCACGACAAGCCTCCACCCCTCCCACGACAACCCCCTTCCTCCTCACTCCTCCACCCCACCAAACACAAAATCAAAGCTTTTGAGGCTGCCCCCAATGTCCTGGGAAGGTTTCACACCTCGTAATGGACATCGGCTGAGCTAAACCTCAAAATAATTATCTGGAAGCCTGCTCTCTGCAGGGGTTTCTAGCGAATTGTGTGCCCACCGTGTGATATCGGCTCCTCACCGGGTGCCCCTGTGAAAGGAGCAGATATTGTGTGACACGGTGGCACCGTGTGAGTTGTTAGGTCTGTAATTTAGTCAACCCTGTGGCATAATTTGGTGTAGATATTATGACCAGTCAGTATTTTGGCTTCGATATTCCCCACCACAATCATTCGCAATGTGCAGGGCCGCTCGATGGGCATTGTACCCCGGCCACTCAAGGCATCCCACAGTGCGGCTAGAGGCGTCCAAATCTACCTCTGTGTCTTATAGGTACTGCCATAATAACCAATCATACACATGCCCCCAATTTACAAAAGTATTTTTCATATGCTAAATCAAAATCACAGTGTGGGAGCCTGCGACAAAGTAGCACTGACAGCCGCAAGGTGTGTTTCTTACCTTTACCAGCTCCTTCTCTCTTTCTAGCCTCACATGTCATTGTGGACCTTTTAGCCATAGGTTTCGCAGTTTATCTGCCACTTAACAATTGCATCCAGTTCTTGCATATTAAGACAAGACAAGGGAGGGCTGCAGCACTATATGCACACAGTAATATATGACTATCTCCCAGTTACTACATAGAACAAAAATATTGAGACTTCAGACGACAGCAGCCTCTTTATTGCTGTTCCTAGCCCTGCTCGGACAAGTTGATTTAAACTCTTGCCTAACTACCCTTCTCTAACCCCTGCTCAGTGCTTAAATTGAGCTGGTGGTTCCAGAAGTTGCCAACCAGCGCTCATTTTTGGGGTCCGGCACCTTTTTTTTCCTCATCAGACTTTGATCCAAAGCAAGAGAGAGAAAAACACAACAGAGGGAAAGAAAGAGGAAAAGAGACAAGGAGAAAAAGTGACAAAGGGAGAAAGGAGGGATGAAAAAGAACCTGCAATCCTGGAGATAAATAGCCAGGAAGTGTGAGTGGTGAATTAAAGAGGCATAACGTGGAATCTGGACTACTACACAGCAGCAATATGCAGCAGGTACTGTCTGTGTATTATCTTCCTCTGCTCAACCTCTGCTTGTTTCCTAAATCTTTAAGCCATCGTCTGCCAAAGCTCTCTCTTAAATCATCCTGCCCCTAGAAGAACCTCTTTGCAATGCACATATGCAGAGCCTGACTTGTTACATGTAATACTAATATTTCACATTAACTACATAAAATCTATATATGTAAAGCACATATTCACGACTTGGGGCCTCTTGTTGCTGCATAGCAAATGTTTATTGCTACCAAACTCAAAGGTAAATTCCTCAGTTGGATGTATGGCTGAGGTGGACCACCCTGATTTGAACCAGTGACCATGACGTCAAACAGATTCCTGGAGTAGATGCCTTACATTGGCAAGTTTACCTGCAAATACAAGCACCTTATACATGCCTTTCCCTGGCAAGGTACTCCTTAAAAAGGTTGGTGTGGCTTCCTCCCCACGAACGCTAGGTTTTCTCCACACAACACCCTCCCTTTGGAGTAAGGCAGTGATGAAGATGTCCTCGCCTCCAGAGCCTGACCTCGAATGATAAAGTTGTTGCTGATCTTCAAGGTAAGCCATTGCTTGATCCATCAAAGTGTACACGTCATAACTATACTTCAAGATTTGATGGGTTACAGTCTTATACCCTCCTTTTCTCTTTTTTCCAATGAGTTCTGCCTGTATGTTGATGCTGGCACTGCCCAACTTGCTCTCTCAGACCAGATTCCCTGATCACTTAGAATCTAGTGAAAGAGTTTCCTCACCTACTTCCTCTGTACAATATTTCCGAGTCTGGCCCGTTAAGGTCATTTGGATCTCCATTTTTGGCAAATCTGTGGGGATCCATGAGAAGGTCAGGCTTTTGTGAGTCATTGCAGACTTGGTGGCTAACTTCTGGGCTCCAGGTTCCAGACACACCTATAAGCAGGACCACATGGAATAATGCAGCAATGGAGGACCAAATAATGCGGCAGGGTTGAGCAAATTATGCAGCAAGAAAAGGCAAATTATGCAGTGCATTTCGGCACATTGTGTGACAGTATTAGTCCATTATTTTGTCATTTTTATTTTTACACTTGTTTACACTGTCTGGGCATTGGTTGCACCTCATTAGTACCAGTTTAACACCCAAATATAGCAATAAGCAACAGCAAGTTGACCAGGCAACATTTGCAAAGGTGTCGCTGCATTTTTAACAACTTTTGATCCGTTTGAGCTAGAAACACATTTTTTTTGTTAACAACTGCAGATTATGCAGCAGATGATGGATTATGTGGCAAATTAGGCAAATCTATAATTATGTGGAAAAATTCCAATGGCCCAGCCTATGAGTCTGTCTGTGCAAGCTAGCTTTGTTGGTACCCTAGGTTCCTCTTCCCTTCTCCTTGTAAATGTCTTATCTGAAACCTTAACCAAAGGGTTGCTCTGTAGTAATATTAACCTCTATTGCTCAGCAATCACAGACTTGCCTCTGGGGATGGACCCCTAGGATGCCTTGTCTTAAGAGACGTCTTCTGCCTTGCTACTCTCACAGCTGGGAGATGTCATGGTCCTTTCCTTTTTATCTAACAGTCCAGTCACTGTGCACCTCTCCCTAAGGCTAGCTCTCGTAAGCTCACTTCTCTACTTTATCTCATTTCATATAGAAGGATGTACAATGTCAGAGCCCTTTGTGGTTCCAGAATACAAATGCTGAAGTCCCAATGCATTGTGGTCTTGGTAGTTACTTGTGTTGTAGTACATCTTACATTTTGTTTCAGTACAAACATTGATATGCACCTGACTTCTTTGGAGCTCACCAGAGGAGTGTAGCGGTGCCAGTTTGAAAGCATTTACATTTTCACAGTATAATTCCTTGGTAGCTGTTCAGTAACATATTTATCTGTAAGGAATCTTCTGCCCTCGTGCAGGTCCACCATCTGTTTTCCTTGTCTCATGTGTTTCATAAGCCTGATTATGAGGTAAATAAAAAAGCATACAGTAATAAAAAAATTACAAATTCGCATTTATTAGGTAAACAACAGTATTACACATGAACACATTCGTCCTACACGGCAAACTCTCCTCCCAGTGAGGGTGATGCCTCACCTTCAGCTATGAATAGAGAAAACTGGTAGCAGTAGTGTGAAGATATTCCGCATCACCCAAAAAGATACACAGGGTATGTAAAGATGAATTAACGTCAGGTGTGCTCAACAGGCCGGAAACATGGCTCAGGACACACGTGTTTGGTTGATACTGTACTCCGCGTTGGAGACAATACGGGCTTATCATGGTCTTTTAACTAATACGTTGAAGTGCGGCAACATATCTCGGCACTAAGGGTCCGGTTTACTTTACAAGGCCCTCGAGGTCTCTTTTGACTTTTCAGTTAGTCTTACTCTATTCAGCTTTGAAAAAGTCGACTAAGACGAAACACGTGTCGGCTGTCTTCCAATGTACAACATGCAAGCAATGCTTTATCACTGACCTCTCACCAATAAAAACGGACCTGCTTCCATTAGCAGACCATCAAAAGACATTGTAGTGCTCTGGGTGCATTTATACTACCTTCTGCTATGCACGCACTTTATGCACGCTGTGATCTGTGACTTAACAAGCCTCACACTGTATATTCCCGCTTTTAGCAAAGGAGGTTTTAGGGCTTTACGTGTGAAGGGAGGGTTCCCTCTCTTGCTACCGAGGAAGTATCTTGGTGCCGTTTTCTGTGCTGTGCAGAAGGGGTCTGTGCGCTTCTTCTTGGCATCAGGAGAGCTGGGAAACAAATGGCAGTAATAGCCTTTTTGTGTTTCCGAGCTCAGTAGTCAGCAAAACATGCATTCACTCAGAAATGTTTTAAAATAATGTAATGTATGCCCTGTGACGCTGAAAAAAATCACACAAACCCCTTCTGCGCCGTCGCAGCGCGGAAAATGGCATCATGATATGGACTCAGGTCGCCACACAAACCTTGCACATCATACAAGAACACACTTACAAACTGGAAGTTCTCCAGCCTCCCTTCCCTGCTCTTTAACTTTTCATGATAAAGGGGGATGGTCAGACATCTTAGCTGCAGCTGTCCTGAGGCCTATATTCCCTAAATGTCAGCTTTCTCAAGCAGAGAGGAGGACAGAATTGGAAAATCTGCCAAAAAACTGTGGATTTACCATCGGTCCCTCTGGCGGTTTATTACACACACGCGGTACTTAATTTTTAATAAACATAAGTGCCAGGGTCCTTGTCAGGAGACCACTGCAGCTTGCATCATCCATTGAATCTGTCAGCACTACTAATGACAATTCAGGCTTTTTATAAATTAAAAATGACTAATACTTGCTACTCAAGGTTTTCTTATAGCTTTGGATAGGATGTATTTGTACTTTTTAATGTATATAGAATTATTAAACAACTGTTGTTGCGTTCATCACAAAATTAGACAAACAGCACCACTATGTGGCTGGCTGTCATAAGTCTCGGTGTTGACAATTAAGTGCTGGTACCGATCACTGGAAAACACTGCCTCAAATTAAGCACTGCACACACGTTTTTACTTCGGTTAATGTGCAAATGGAGAAAAGTCCTCCAGCCTCACCACCCTCTCCTTTATAGTGCAGCGAACCAAAAATTTCACCAGGTCATCTACCTGATCCTAAGCGATGGATCTACCATGCCTGGTGATGGTACCTGTGTTAAAGTCCACCATGTAGAGGGCAGTAGGTAAAAAAAAATGTAAACATAGTATCTGTGACTTGCTGTGGAACACCTCCAGCATGTTAGGAGGTCTAGATATGGGGCCACTGACAATGTAACCCCTTTGGCAGAAATGCCACCATCCAACTTTACAATAACAACATACAGAATGGGAATGCAATGCCTTGAGAAAATTGATTCAAATGTACCTACTTGCATAGCACCGTGCATGAGACACATACTCAATGGCTCTTGAAGTAACAAACTTAAAGAATCAGAGTCCTCTTAGAGTGTTCATGTGATTTTTTTTCATGTGATATTTATTTCCTCCACATCATTGTAGAGATCCTATTACCAGCAGCTGCTTGATTGACATCAGCGATATTTTGCTCATAAACAGAGAGAACAAGTATTGGTTAAAAGCCTATAGGCCAGGCTTTAAAATGTGAAAGTCTGCAAACAGCATTTGTGCATGCCTGCGGTGGCATATTAACTTCAGACAAACTGGCTTTGGTATACAAAGACCTCCATCAGTGAAAACACGAGTCCTGTCTAAAACCTTAGCCGTAAAGTTAAAAAATCTCCCCAAAAAGTTAATTTCTCTAGATATTGCATGTATCGCCTAAAAAATTTAATAGACGATAACTTAATGTACTTTTGAGATATAAAATTGCTTGTCATGTTTTGGAACAGAAGCACTCTTATGGAGGTGGAATGATACACCAAATAGCAAATAGCATCTTGTGAGACAAATTTACTGCTCTTGGCGGAACCAAAGCCCACTCTATGTGTATTTTAAATCAATGGCAACAATAGGTCTTAAACAGAAGTGCGCTGTCAAACCAGGCCTAAAAAGGCCTCACCACCATGCCAAGAACGCTAGCATGAAATGCTTTTAGTGCTTTCAGCTATGTGAAAATAAAAAATAAAGATCATACATACCTGCTCTGCAGGGCCGCCGTCTCTCCGTCTTTCCTCTAGCGTTCTCTCTTCTCAGGAAGCACCCAGGCTCCCCTAAGCCAATCACAACACTGCTGTCACCATAACAGCAGCGTTGTGATTGGTCTGAGCGCCGTGGTTCGGTGCTCAGACGGGGAATGGGAGCCTGGGCATGTTCTCCCCCCAGGCTGTGCATAACAGGCTGGTGGAGAACATGCAAAGTGCGCATGAACCACTCCTCCCCTTGCTGGCTGTGAGACAGCCCAGCCCGCCCCCAAAACTGCCTCAGTAAGGGGAAAAAATGATAATAAGGACGTAGTATTATCATTTTATTTTTCCTTTTTTCCACTGCTGAAAAGCAGTGGGGCGATGCTCCTCCGCCTCAGCGGAGGAGCCGCCACTGCAAGGTAGGGAATTGTTGAATCACTTGTGCCCTTTAGGGAATGAACAGATGGTCAGAAAATATTGGTGGCTATTTCAGAATGAAGTGGTCAGGAGGGCACTCCAATAAAAAGAGATATGGAAAACAGTTGCGCTCATCGTATGATGATGTCAAACTTTACTGATCAGGTCCAGGAGGTTGAGATGCGGGTCCATAGCTGCTTAGAGTGTTGCGCTCAGTCAGTAAATACCGTGGTGAGCATTGACTAAGAACTGATAGTGATTTTTCTAGGTGTGGACGACCTCGTTCACCTGACAGGGTCGGAGCTAATACAGCAAATGAAGACAGATCTGTTAGTGATGAAGTAGAAGCAGTTAGATGCAGATGCTGCCACGCAGCTAGGAAACCATCATTGACAGCGCGCTTGAGGAAGTCAATAGGAAAATGGCGGAGGTTTGAAGATAAATAGTTTTGGGAGGGTGAAACATAAATACAGAGGCCCTCATTATGAGCAGCTCACAAAATTGTGATGTGTGTGGAAACTGTTGTTACCACACATTTCACAAATAGGAGTTTTCTGATCAATATTGACAGGTCAAACATGCCGATAATTATTGGGGAAAAATTGCTGGGCACGTACCAGAACAATGGACCTTCATATATTTTTTTTTTTTAAACTTTAATCCCATGTCAGGGAAAAGAAATGTGGCCCAATAAAATATATTATTTGGAGCAAATGTAGAAATAAACATAGATTCAAACATTTACAGTGCATAAGGCAAATCCCTTATTATGTCATGGTAGATCTGCATCTTACACTCTTCTGGACCAGGATCATCCGCAGCATCTTCTATATTCACACTGTGGGTCTATGCAATGAGATTACGCTTTGAGTCTGCTCTAATATCTGTGTAACAAATGTGCATGGAACAATAGTGTGGCATAAATGTGTAAAGAATAATCTACTATTTATTACTATTGTTTAGGGAGGGGATTGGCGG
Organism: Calotriton arnoldi; assembly: GCA_963921515.1. Classification (NCBI taxonomy): domain Eukaryota; kingdom Metazoa; phylum Chordata; class Amphibia; order Caudata; family Salamandridae; genus Calotriton; species Calotriton arnoldi. Next base: position 2,078,170 of record CAWUFW010000543.1, on the reverse strand, counting down.
GACAGGATGACTTCTCATGAGTGATATGAGTCATGGCCTCTGCCCACACTCAACACTGGTAATAAATAAAATCTGAGATGTTACCATTGATGTCATCAATTATGTCATTGAACATGTCATGAGTGATGCAGTCTGTGAGGTCATAAGCAGAGCATGGTGAGGCACAATTTCTAGTTAGTTTAGTAAAATATAACTAATGACTGACTAATGAATTTCAGTGGTTTTTCTAATTTTAAATGTTGCATTTTTAACTGATATTTTCTATAACATCACTTTTTTTCAGTGAATTTCTTGTTTTTTTTTGATAATGCAAAGTTTGATATTATTACCATATCTAATTTTCACGTCAGTTTAACCTTTGTTTTTTTCAATGAACTTCTAAAGTTTCTTTAACATAAATTAAGATCTTATGACCATACCCAACGCCCATCAGGTACCCAAATCCCCGCCACGCTCGGCCTCTGGCCATGCACAATGTGGAATTGGGCCCAGGGTCTAGTGGCGTCCCCCCTACAGACACCCAACCCACATTTCTTTTTTGTAATTCATTTGCCCAGTCTTTTGGGAGGCCTGCCAGATTGCGGTGTCCCCCGCCTCATTTTTTAAAAGTTTTGGGCCCCTTCCCAGAAGAGCTAGTGAGTCAGGGTATCCCTAACCTGCCCCCTTATATCCTTTTTCAAAAACATTTTCAGGACAAGAGACCCAGTCCCCGAGCCCTGTAATGTTTACTGCAGCATTCCTTTTCATGTTGCATCCAGCCAATCAGTGCGCTGATTCTGAAAGAGCCCCCTCAGCCAATCAGAAAACTTGATTTCAGCTCAAAAGTTCAGATAGCTAAAACTTTGCACCTTAATTTCCTCACAACTACTAAACAGATTAACACCAAATTACAAAAAGCACACTTTCTGGAACAAGATCTAGTATCTGCCAATTGTGGTGTAATTCTATTCAGCCCTTTTGCCTGTAGTGCGTTCCAAAGATCCCCATGGAAATTGCATGGATACATTTGGTTTTGGGACCCTCCCCCCTTTTTTTTCTCAATTTCCACTTCATGGATCACTACAAAACTTTCCATGAAGGAGCTGAGATGGCTGAACTTTTTTTGGGAAAGTTTTGTGAAGATTGATCAAATGGTGCCAATGTTATTAGCAAACCAAAAAATTAATTTCCTATGTAAAGATGGTCCTAACTATAACTACCCATTGGCGACCACCAGTGCGTATGCATGGTCATACATAAATGTGATTAAATAACACGCTATATTATAAATGCGCATTCACAAATGTATTACTTCAGGACAAAGTCGAGTTTATTACTATAGAACAGGAAAACTGGCAGGAGAAAACACTGTTTTCTGCCTCACAGATTGCTTGTAATAATTACTTTAGATGGAAAAACATCTCTTCTAATAGTCATGAGGCCTTTTTAATGTGAATGTATTTACATTACTGCATAAAATTACGGTTGTCTAAAAAATATATTTTACAGAGACTCCCTGTGGAGTCCTACGAGATCGCAGCATTGTCCCATTTTTGTTTTACATTTTGGGCCCCGGAAGGGCTAGGGGGTCAGAGTATTTCTACCCTGCCCTGATATGTCCTTTTCAAAAACCTTTTCAGTACAGGCGACCAACCCCAAAGGAAAATATTTCACAGGCCCCTATAAAATGGGGACAGTATTCCACATCTCACTGTGACATATGGGTTTCATATAATAATGACAGCCCCAAACAGTAGCACTTTAACATTGTGCATTGTTTAATCATCGTTCTATACATGAAAGGTAAACAAAATCAGTGCTCCTTGTTAGCTTTATCTTGAAGAGAACTGTCCCAGCATGCTTTTAGAAAATATTTTTTGAACAATGCAAAGGTTTTTTCCTAAAATTCTACAATTCCTGACACCCTGTTTGCTCCTCTTCCAGACTGTTCCTTGTCCAACCCTGGTACAGACAAATGGATAGCCAATATTAATGTGCTGTGGACTGACAATGCAATACAGAAACTAAGTAAATTATTTTCTGCAACCAGCAGAGCTGACCTCGGGCAAGATCGTGTTATTATTTTACAAAGGAAGAGAAGGTATTAAAAGTTATTAGGACAGATTGAGCACCAGGGCCTAATGTCTTCCAGATGTCCTGTTTAAGCAAGACGTTATTTGGTGGGCAAGAATATTGATGCTTTTAAGCATCTTTTCAGTCCACATTGGTACCAGATTCCTGGAAAGGATCAATAACAAGGCTCCTCCGTTCCCATTTCATGGAACTGAATAAAAAGTGCTTTGATTTAAACTTTGCGTTTTCAGATTGAATAGAAAGCTGGACAGCCTCGGGCTGGCCCAGTTTTAGATAAAATAAGTGATTTACCCAGAGTCACAGGATATTGAGCCGATGCCAGGACTCGAACCTGGTTCCTCTGTTCCAAGTTCGACAGATGGATTGTGGGGTTTCTACATCAATTACAATGCAAAACATACAGAGCTGTTTTTGGTTTACCTATGACAACTACTCAAGCGCAAGTAAGACTAGAATTCATTTTGGCAACGCAAACGCTCGAGGTAAAAGCAGTGTATGTTAAATGTGGCCACCGGCTCAGTAAAAGCCCCAGATGGGCTATTGAAAACTATAACGTGGAATATGGTGCCTAGCACGGGACATCACAACAGTGTTAGTGAGCCAAAGCCAGGGCACTCGCATTATGTGATTTCGTTGCAATGGATTTGCTGCACTTGTCACATAATTCATCGACTTCTGCATAATTTGCAGATTTTAACAAAACAAAAAAATGTTTCTAGCTCAAACAAATCAAAGTTACTACTAACACTCATCTTACTGCGCAGCGGCATGCTTTTTATCCTGTAGTGACATGCTTAATTTTAGCTGGTTATTTCCGGTACTCAGCACTGGCACTTAATTGTCAACACTGGCGCTTGTGACCGTCTGCCACAAAGTGGCGCTGTCCAGCTAATTTTGAGATGACCATAAAAACAGTTAATTATTAATCAAGAATATTTAAAAAAATTACTGTTACCTGCCGCCCAAGCCATTCTTATAGCTTTTGCGACCTGAAATAGTTCGAATTGTCACACTTGTAGGAGTGTGATGGTTAGTAGTTGTGTTGTTACTATCATTGTCAGCGCTGGCAGGGGCAATGTGTGATGAAAGCTGCAGTGGCCTACTGGAGAGCCCTGGTACTTACTTTTTTTTTTTTACAAATAAGCACTTTACTGATCGGTCGCCTTTTCTTTTGCTGAACTTGTGCGTTAAAGATGTGAAACCTCTGACCAGACAGTGTTAACATTGTACAAATTACTAAATAATTAAGTACTCACGACACTCACTTCCGCTCTTCAGTCACAGAGGCTCTAATGGCGGAGGCACTTCCGGCGGCAGCCGCGCGCCGCTCCTCAGAAGCTCTTATGGAAAGAGCGCTCCCGCGGGGGTTGCGCGTCTCTAGCGCAGTCTCCAGAGGGGCTGCTGAAACCTCCATTCACAGGCCCGGCTCTGAGAGAGGACATTCATGGAGCCGAGGCGAGACTGCATGATAAGCGAATGTGTAACACCTGTTCCGGGGCCAGGCCCGTGTGAAGTGAGAGTGCGGATGACTGGGTGTGTGATTACAGAGAGGAAACACTCAAGGCCGGGGCTTGGGGTATGTGAGAGCTGTGAGGGCTGGGGTATAACAGAGCAGAGATAGTGCCCTGGATGCCCGGGGCACACGAGAGCGGCGAGGGCTGTGATACACTGGAGACTCGGGGTATCGTGAGTCCTTGGGGCTTGGTGGTATGTAAGAGGTGCAAGGGCTTGGGTATAGTGGCAGAGCATATACACTGAAGACCCGGGGTACGTGAGAGCTGCGAGGACTGGGGTATTACAGAGCAGAGGATACACTGGAGGTCTGGGGTATGCGAGGGCTAGGGTATTACAGACCAGAGAGGATACACCGGAGGCTCAGGGTATGTAAGAGCTGGGATGGAAGGGGTATTACAGAGCAGGAAGGATACACTGGAAGCCTGCGGTATGTAGGGGCTGCGAGGACTGGAGTATTGCAGAGCAGAAAATATACCCTGGAGGCCTGAGGTATGCAGGGGCTGCTATGCTAGGGTATTACAGACCACAGAGGATACACTGGAGGCCTGGGGTATGTGAGGGCTGCGAGTGCAGGGGTATTACCGAGCAGAAAGGATACACTGGGGTATGCGAGGGCTAGGGCATTACCGAGCAGGGTAAATACACGGAGAGGGTACACTGGAGGTACGGGGTATGAAAGAGCTGGTAGAGTTGGGGTGTAAGAGCATGGAGGGTACACTGGAGGCACGGGGTATGAAAGAGCTGGTAGGGCTGGGGTATAAGAGCAGGAGGGTACACTGGAGGCACGGGGTATGAAAGAGCTGGGAGGGCTGGAGTATATAAACGGGGTCACTGGAATTAAGTAGCAGCAGAAAATCAGATTATGCAGCTAAATTGACAAAGTTATGCTTCAAGAACAGTCAAACTATGTGGTATAATGTGCACAGTTTGTGGCAGAATTATTTCAGTATTTTGTCCTTTTAACACACAATTTTATCTGGAGAATATTTAGAACCATTGTAACACCTAAATATAGAAATCAGCAACTAAATGGTGACGGGCATACCTTTCCATTGGTTCTCAATTGTATGTCATGACGTGAAGTCCTTTTTTTCATTAACTTTCGATCCATTTGAGAAAATATCTTTTTTGCAGATGTCTGCAAATTATGCAGCATATGATGGATTACGTGTCAAATTTGGTAAATTCATAATTATACAGAAAACACCTGTCAGCATGATTTTATAATCCCAGTGGTCCTGGGTATAAAAGAGCAAATATGAAACTGGGGAGGCTGCTGATAGGTGAGAGTATTAGGGTACCCTGGAGGCTGCTAGTGGGTGATAGTAGGGAGGGTACACTGGAGGCTGCTGGTGGGTGAGAGTAGGGAGGGTACACTGGATGTAAGACCAGAAAGGCAGGGGTATGTGAGAACAGAAACTAGTGGGCGCCATGCAATGGAGAGAGGCAAGGGGATGTGAGAGCACAGGGTAACTTTTTAGATAAGTCAGAGGCTATGTGAAAGTAGTTATGCCGGTGACATTTGAGAGGTGGGAGGATAAGGAGGTCGGCCATAGGGTGCTGAGAGCAGAGAGGGTACACTGGAGAGATGCCAGAGGGTATGTCAGAGCAGGTATACCTGGGATACCTTCCAGCATAAGGATATTGTAGCGGTAGGTCAGAGGGTAAGTGAGAGCAGAAAAGTTACAATGGAGGGAGGCCAGAGAGTGTGGTAGAACAGTATGACTGGGATTTGTGAGAGTACGGATGATACTCTGGAATTAGGTCTGAAGGTGTGGGAGAGCAGAGAGCATACACTGGAGAGAGGCTATAGAATAGACTGAGGAAGGCTGGGAAAGTGAAAGCACAGAAGAGATCAAGGCCCCTTACCTCCTTTCATCATCCACCCTCTCATATTCTTCAGACTCAACCTCCCAGATGACTGAAGCACACACAAATGAAAGAATCCCTCTACACACCCTTCTGGACATGGCTTACCGCATCCACTCCAAAGACAACATTCTCCAGGGTGTTGTGAGAGCAAGTCTCCCTGTTCTCACAATGCCGTCAGCCTCATTCTGACAGCCCACAGCCGCACCCCCAACCCACTGCAGACCCCAATACCCTTGATTGGGCAGACCACTTTGTCATTCTCTTCTCTATGCTTCTGCATCAGTTTTAAGGAGCCAACAACCATAATCCCCTTTTTCCCTGTTGCAAGCCTTTGCTCTCTGATCGATGGGACAGTTTCATGTAGGGCGAACTGCCTGGCAGGGAGGGAGCCTTTTGGCCTCCTCTGAAAATCTGTGCAGACCCAATTAAAGGGCCATTACTTTGCCTCTGGTGCCAGGTGCATTTTGTGCTATGGAGAGGATGTTGCACATGTGTTTTGTACAACAGGGACATGCAAATGCTGATGGACTCCTATGGTAGACTCACTGAGTACCTTACCAATATAGTTGTTCCCCACCAGGTTGTCTTCTTTATTCCTTGTGGAAATGAAAACCTGCATGCACACTGTCCGAATTGCCTATCAAAGATAAGGAGATTATACAATACACAGCATGGGCAAGCACACGTTTCCTTGGTTGACTTTACATACTGGGAAGGTTCCGCTTAATAACCCGAACACCAACTGGCAGTTTCTGTTAATCGCCTCTTTCGAAAGGAGATATGTTCTGCCCTTGCCACATTCGGCAATGCAACATTAATGCAAAGAACAAGTGAGATGCAGAACGTGTATGTACAATGTCACACCATTGAGTCCAATGTTCAATTAACCATGTACTCTGGGTCTCCGTTAAGCATCGGGGGATGTGGACAAAGACACATGACTGATGCTGGAATCACTTTACTAGCAAACAGCGAAACATGAGATTGGTTTTTAAGTGGGCGGGTTAAAGTAGGTGTAGGAAATTGGGTTTTTGATTGAGGACGTGCAAACCCTTCTCAAGCAATAACCCAATTCTTGTCAGGATGAACCACAAAAGTCACTAAATTAACCTGTGCTAAACCCTCTGGTAGCTTGGCACAAAAGCAGTCGGGTTTAACCTAAAGACACTGTTTTAAGTATTAATGCAGCACACAAGCAGTGATAAAGTGAAAACACAACACAAGCAATATCCCACACCAATTTAGAAAAATAAAGTAAAATGTAATAAATAAAATAAGACCAGAGTGACAAAAATCCAATCAGTAGAACCGAAGATATGCAATTTTAAATGTTTAAGTAAAAATAGCACCAAGAAGCAGAAAGTGCTAACTGTGGGTATCTGGGCGTGCTAGAGCGTGACACAGTCACAAGTTCAGGTCGACTGCGATGGAGTGCTGGAAAGATACAGGGACCAGGTTAGTCCAGCTGAAAAAGTTACTTTCTCAAAGTCCGGCGTGCAGAGTTCAAAACTTCAGAATTTCAGAAGAGGAGCTCATCTGATGCCAGCCAAGGGTCCGGGACCTGGGAAGGCTCCTCCTGGGGATCATAAACCCACCCAGCAGAGGCCAGAATGGTTAAGGCAGGTCCAGTTATAGGTCAGGTGCACATCTAGGCAGGGCCAGTTGCAGTAGGTCACCAAGGCACTTGCAAGGAGGCCTTTGGAGCGTATTATGTCCCTGTAGCTCAGAACAGGAGGTCAGCCAACTGACCCTTGGAGTCACTCTGGTAATCCTGGGTTCAAGGGGATGGTCCTCTCTCCTTCAAGCAGCAAGGCAGGCCTCAAACAGCAGGGCAATCCTCTGAAGAACAAAGCAGGCCTCAAGCAGCTGGCCAGTCTACTGAGAAACAAGGCAGGCCTCAAGCAGCTGGGCAGTCCTATAGAGTACAAGGCAGTCCTGTCCTTCTGTGGTCTTCCATAAGTCCAGGAGTGTACTGAAGAGTTGGTCTGAGTGTCTAGTATTTATACCTTTTGCAAGCCTATGAAATGGGAAAAACATCTAGGCCTTTCTACATCTGGTTCTGGACATTTCCCAATTTTCCCTGGCTTCAAGGGGCCTGGGGTGACAATAGGTTGGTGTCAAGTCCTTTGTGAGTGTGCTGAAGGAAGCCCCTTTAGAGCTCCGCCCCTCCCATCCTGGCAAGATGACCCTCTCCTAGCTACACCCAGGTCCTATTGTTCACTGTTTTGGCCCAATACGCATTCCTGATGGGGGAGCAATTAGCAGGCAGACGCAGCTGGAAACTCCTAGAAGGCCTCAGAAAGCTTAGGGCAGGAAAATGGCAACTCTCTAAAAGTGGCATTTTCAAAATTGTAATCTAAAATCAGACTATACCTTTAAATAGGATTTTAAATTACAATCTAAACATGACATTTCTACCTGATTCCAATCAAAGATTAGCACTTATTAAATGTAGTAAGGTAACCCAATATTTTCCTATGGGAGAGGTCGGCCTCATGGTAGCAAAAAACTCATTTGGGAGTTTTTCACTACCATGATGTTTACAACTTAAAACCACATGGGCTGCTTAGGGCCTACCATGGGGGTCATTTGTATGTATTAAAAAGGGAGGTTTAAGCCTGGCAAAAGGTTTATTTTGCCAGATCAAATTGGCATTTAAAACTGCACACAGGCTGCAATAGCAGGCCTGGGACACGTTTTAAAAGGCTATTTTAGTGGGTGGCACAATAAGTGCTGCAGGCCCAGTAGCTTTAATTTACAGGCCCTGGATACATGTAGTACCACTTTTTCGAAGGATTTGTAAGTAAATTAAGTGTACCAATCAGGTGTAAGCCAATTGCACTATGTTTTAGGGGGAGGGCACAGGCACTTTGGCACTGTGTAACAGTGGTAAAGTGCACAGGGTCCTAAACATTAACAAAAACAGATTCAGAAAACAGGAGGGGTAAAGGCAAAATGTTTGGGGGTGACCCTGCATGGATGGCCAAGTCCCAAAGTTGTCAAACTGCTGTTGGACATCTTACCTTCCCAATATGGAAGTAGCCCAATAAAACCGCATGAAAACTGATTCAGTCCTGAATCTGATTTGTGGGGTAGATTGCAAACAACTTATTTCTTACAGAATTCCTTTGCAAGAAATAAATTACTTGTGGCGGTTTACCGTGTGTGTTTTTGCTTTTTAGTGTTTTAGTGATAGACAGACACTTGGTGAAGAGCTTGGGGCAACCTCTTTAGGTGCTAATCATAGCGGCAAAAGAAGATAGAAAATCCAGAGAAACAATGTTTGGCATTATTATGTGTAAATGTAGCTAGGATGAGCACCTCTTTTCATGATGGATGACAGTTCTGAAACAAATCTTCCGAAGTACTGGTTGGTAGATTGATTAACTCTTTTAGACTGTGCAGCAACCTGAGGATGGTAGCTGGTTGATATTTGAAATGTTTCACCTACAGATTTATTAAATGATACACAAACAAGTGACATGAACTGTTACCACTGATTAAAGACTAAGGCATGAGGTATCGTGTAAAAGAATGACATGGACTACAAACTATGACGCCTGCCACTTGCCCAAAGGATCCTCTTATGCAGCAATGACATGACGTTTAGTTAAATTATCTACCACTGCAACTGTAGTCACAGTGGGGTAGTCTTGTTCACTATCAGACCTAAGGAAACTGTGTGCAGGAGATTAGTGGGGTTGGTGATTCCCCCAGCAACCCAGTAATAAAGCCTTCTCTGATTTCAGTTGAGCACATACTACACAAGGAGAAGGAACCCTTCATAAAATTGGAACTGCCCAGCCATTACGGTTGATGAAATCTCGTCCCTCGTGCCCTCATGTGGATTGGGATTAGGTGGAAAATCTAGGACCACCTGCCTTGATGTGGAATGAGAGCATGTAGGAAACACACCTTACCTGTCTGGCCTTTGATGTGAACTGCTGGGAGGTGGGAGATCGGGGGCCCTCGTATGGATTGGCTCCCCTTGCACCATGGTTTAGAGTGGCTTCTCTAGGTAAATAATGTTGACTGTTTTCTCATATCTAAGATACAGACTGATTCCTCTGGACTCTTGATATAGAATGGCTTCTCTGGATCAATCAACTTCTGATATGGACTGGCCAACTTCTGATAAGGATTGGCTTTGGCATCTTGATACACACTGGCTCCGCTGGGCCTATGATATGGACTTGCCCCTCTGAGCCAATAGTAATGACAAGCCCCTTTGGGTCTTTGATACAGACCAGCTGCTCTTCAGCAGAGACTCTCCCAGCCCTGACTCTCAGCGAAATATAAGAAGACGGTGAGTCATAGGTTTACCTGTCTGCATGCACAGGACCAGGGTTGCTGGGCATCTATCTTTCACAAAGACACCACTTCCTCAGTTGCTTTCAGGGGTGCACTGTGCTCTCTGTTCTTTAGTGGCATCTACAAGGTGCCAACTAGTCAGTAATTCAGAGAGACATGTTAGATACAGACGGACTCCTCTGGACTCTTGATATAGGCTGGCTCCTCAGAAACGTCTAGCAAAGTCTTTCTAGGCTCACTTGCAAAGCACATCCTGAAATCTCCAAAATCATTTAGAAACTTCCAGAAATTTCTAGCAAAGTCTCTCTAGGCTTCTGATGCAGCCTATAAAAGGCACACCCAGTCGGACCCACCCTGCTTGGCAATCACCATCTTGAGGAAGAAGGAAGCAGTTGCTGTTCCATCAGGCTTACCTGAAACTCCTTCTTCTCTCCGAGGCAATCCCCTTGACTTCCTTACTGCCTTCAAGGACTTGCACCTCAGCTTTTGCCACACCTTCCCCCAAACCTACAAGACAAAAGCAGAAGAGGACTATTCACAACCTAATCAGACGAGTGCCGGCATCGCTAAGTCATAATATCTAGCAAATCGCGAGCGCAAGACTTTCGCTGAGTGTTATTCAGACTTTAATTACAGAATTGTTTTGCTCAAACCCCAAAACTTGTTTGAACTGTTTTGATAAGAGACATTATTTCCCAATAAGAGTCGCTCTTGGTAACAATTTGTTTGAGAAAACACAAAGCAAGATGTGTGTTCTTAGAGATTATGTTTAGCACAATAATGTAATTAGTAGGACCATATGTATGAGTTAGTCTGTAGCTAATTACGTATCACTGTTTTACAGAATTTGTGAAAAAAAAACTCAACTAGGTGAGAGAATCCTGAAGAATTAGAATATGAGTGATGGAATGCTCCAGCGACGCGTGTGCAAAACACTCTGGTTGAAGTAGGATCTCTATACTTTTCGTTCTCATTCCATCCCCCCTTTCTCTCTGCGTCATCTCAGGTTGAGTGTTGTTCCTCTCACTAAGGAAGGCTCAGTCGGGCATTGGAGGTGTAGACACTTGCATCGCTCCCACTGGGCCAAGGAGTCGCAGACCAGTCAATCTGAATACCTGTTTTCTAAGCTATGTCTGACATTTATGAATCTAAATCGACATTTGGAATTCTCAATACATGGCTTTTACCCTTGTGCATGTGACTAAGGGGCATATTAGCAAGACCGGCGATAAAATTATCGCCGTTTTAGCGGCAGGAAACTGCCGCTAAAACGGCGATAATGGGCTTGCTAATATGCGTTATAGAATTCCAATAGAAGCCCAGGTTAGATGTGCAGGACATCTAACCTGGGCTTCTATTGGAATTCTATAACGCATATTAGCAAGCCCATTATCGCTGCTTTAGCGGCAGTTTCCTGCCGCTAAAGCGGCGATAATTTTATCGCCGGTCTTGCTAATATGCCCCCAAATCTTTTCCCAGTTGACATTACAGGGTGGAACTGTCCTCCGTAGTTTGTGCAGTATGTATTATTAACATGGGTGACTCTGCCCTGTTTGATGGGAGCATTCCCACAATCCTTTAGGGCTTTACTTTCAAGAGAGTGAGACAGACAGTCTAAAGCTTACTCAGGGAAGTGGTGTGGGCTTGAAACTCATAACTCTGTGGCGCTATAATTTATAGATGATATCCTACAAACGCTGATACTTTTAGACCTATCCGCAGCATTTGATACCATCAGCGACACCACAGTTTGGCAGACAGGATTCTCCGTCACAAACAAGGCAGATGTCCTGTGCACCATATTACAAGTGTATTATAGCCAATGGTACTTGTTATATAGCGGATGGGATACGCGCCACATTTTGATGGAGTAGTCCATCCACCAAGCTCTGAATAAGGCCCAAAGTTCTAAATTGTTTTAAATCTTTCCTATCAATGAAAACACAATTCGTCATCTTAAGCTCTTCCAGATCTTCTACCTACCCAGTTAAACATGTAGTATCTCATGGTTGAATCTTTTTGCCACATCTCTTCAATCTCTACAAGGAGATGCTTAGCACAATGGTCCATGATGAGAAAATATCCTTATTATCGTAAAAGAAAAAAACACAAGACTCTTAAGTCTAACATGAGTTTAATGCATAAAAGCAGATTTGCAAACAACAATAATGCAAAGCAACTGCTATTTCAATGGACCAGCGCTTCCACCCTCAATCGGTTGGAGCATGTAATGCTACTATCCATGCAATTCCAACACATTTGCAAACATTTTCTCAATACAAGCAAAAAAAGCGGGACTGAGAATGAAACTAACTGATATTCACTAATAAGCATATACCAGGACCTTCTCATGAGAAAGAATGTCAGAAGACCTTCACCAACTGATACAGAAGGCCCAGATAGGAGCTGACTCTTCTATTCTCTAAAATTCTCACTTCATTGTGCCAATCCTCACAACAAGGTTACGCTTGCTACACAGCGCAGAAAATGTGCAATTATACAACATGAAATAAAATACCAGTGCATTCGAAACACATGTAACTTAGCATGTATACTAGGATTTTAATGGTATTTAGGCAGTATAAAAATGAAATAGCAATTCATTGATAAAATGTATTACTTCATGTTAAGGGTGGGTTGCCACTGTTTCCAAAAAATACATACAGGCCCATCTGTTCAAGTTTTAAGATTCTGCAAAGGCCTGGAAATCATTTTTAAGTAGAACATTATATGAAATCATATGTATTAAATTTTAACACCCCCTTTACTTCTTTGTTTGTTATAATTATCAGTTAGGGGTCATACGGGCAGCTGTAGAACACATTTTAAAGTGTTTTCTTATTACATTTACTGTTTAAAGTATGTACTGAAAAGGGAAAAATACCATCGGCAGAGACATTGAAAAACTGGTCATGCCAAGGTAGTACCAGCCAAGTGGCGACCCTAGTTAAGGCACACATGAACATGAACATTGGTGTAAGAAATTTGGTTACTGGTTGAGGGGTGTGGAACTCTTCTCAAGCAGCAACCACAGTCGTCGTCAGGGTGAAGGCACAAGCAAACCCAAATTAACCTGTGCTCAACCCTCTCATAGCTTCGCACTGAGCAGTCAGGTTTAACTTAGAGGCAATTTGTAAAGTATTTATGCAGCACTTCAAACAGTAATTAAATGAAAACACAACGTAATACAAATCCCACACCAATTTAGACAAATAGCGTAGATTTCAATAAATAAAACGACCAAAACAACAAAAATCCTTTCAATAGAACCGGAGATATGCAAATTTAAGCATTTCTGTGAAAATAGAGCCAAAAAGCAAAAACCGCCAACTGTGGTTATTTGGTTGCACTAAATGAGGACAAAGTAACAAGTTCAGGCCAGCCACAATGGAGCGCAGGTCGACTACTGACACCCAGTTAGGCCAGCTGAACAAGAGTTCCTTAAATCCTGATTGCGAATCGCTGCAAAGTCCTGTGTCGAGTAGCGATGCACACTGGCTAGTTCCGAGGAAGCTGTGGGGCTTGTGATGCAGAGTTCTGCATTGCTGTTGAGGATGCCATTGATGAGGGGCTTGCAATACGAAGGCCTGCGTTGAGGATCTGTCACACGGCCTCAGTTTTCCTTGCGTCAGTGGAAATCAACAGACCAGAGGCAATGTTTCAGTTCTGCTCAGGGTTGTGCCGCACAGCAGAAGAGATGCGTTGGTTCTGCTGAAACCACAGATGGGATGGCAGAACACCTTCAGGCCCACTTCCAGGAGTCCAGGATTGGAGTGGCACCAATTGGTAGGGTTGGACTCACAGATGGCAGAATCCAGGTGTTGGGTTGAAGGCCTTCTGTCCCTGCTGCTCTAGTCAGGAGGCTAGTCCGTGGAGTCACTATGGGGTCCTGTGTTCAACAGATGCAGGTCCAGTCCTTCTCACGCAGGCAAGAGGGCAGCAGGCAGCAGGGCAGAAGTCCCTCAGAGCAGCAGTCCAGCAGAGTCACAGTCCTTTCTGCAGCACAGCAGTCTTTCTTCCTCGCAGAATTCCAAGGTCCAGAGGTGTACCGAAGAGTTGGGTCTAAGGGTCCAATATTTATACCTGGTGCCTACTTTGAAGTAGTAGAGGAAGCTTCTAGAGGTTTCCACCCCATGAGGTGTCAGGCATCCCTTTTCTCCCTTTCCTGGCCCCAGCTTGTCTGGGGTCAGAATAGACCTGTGTCAAACCCTTTGTTAGAGTGCTCAGGCACAGCCTTTGTGATGTGCAAGTGTGGTAGGTGACAGCTCCTCGCCCTCTTTAACTCGGAGTGGCCCATCCTGCCAACACCTATCTTCCCTTTGTGTCACTGTCTGGAAGCAATACACAAAGACTAACTGCCAGCGACACCTAGTCATGTGACCCAGGATGAGATGGCAGGCACCAAATGGTTAGCACAAGAAAATGCCGACTCTCTAAAAGTGGCATTTTCAGAAAAGTTATCATACATCCAACTTTACCATTAAATAGGACTTTTAAATACAATTCTTTAGACACTAAACGTGAGCTGCTTAACTGCTACCAATTAGAAGTTACAGCTTATTAAGTGTAATAAGGTAATACCAATGTTATCCTATGGGAATGGTAGGCCTTGCAGTAGTGAAAAACGGTTTTAGGAGTTTTCATTACAGAGGACATGTAAAACTTAAAATGTACATGTCCTACTTTTTAAATGCACTGCTCGCTGGGCTGTTCAGGGCCTACCGTAGGGGTGACTTATATGTATTAAAAAGGAAGGTTTGGCCATGGCAAAAGATATATTTTGCCCGGTCAAAATGGCTGTTAAAAATTGCACACACTAGCTACAGTGGCAGGCTTGATACATGTTTAAAGGGCTACTTAAGTGGGTGGCACAATTTGTGCTGCAGGCCCATTAAAGCGATACAAAAGGGGATGATGGACGGAACGTTTGAGCCAATCAAACACTCACCCCCAGTCAACTGATCTGGGTTTAATCCATCATCATTCTTTAGCTCACTCCACCACCCCAGTTCAGACATGGCCATATGCAAATCAGTCTGACCCTGTGCCTCATGGGAACAGTCCAGCCCGAACTGCCAAGCCATGTCTTCCCTGGACCGGAAACAAGCATCCTAGGACCGGTTTCTGGCATTCCAGCCGTCATCAGCCAGGCTTGCTTGAATCCAGTGGCAAAGTGAGCAAGGGACCCACGTCTGGGCATACCCCGCCAACTTAGGGCGAACAAAGCGATACAAAAGGGGATGATGGACGGAACGCTTGAGCCAATCAAACACTCACCCCCAGTCAACTGATCTGGGTTTAATCCATCATCATTCTTTAGCTCACTTCCACCACCCCAGTTCAGACATGGCCATATGCAAATCAGTCTGACCCTGTGCCTCATGGGAACAGTCCAGCCCGAACTGCCAAGCCATGTCTTCCCTGGACCGGAAACAAGCATCCTAGGACCGGTTTCTGGCATTCCAGCCGTCATCAGCCAGGCTTGCTTGAATCCAGTGGCAAAGTGAGCAAGGGACCCACGTCTGGGCATACCCCGCCCATTAAAAGCATTTAATTTACAAGCCCTGTGTACAGGCAGTACAACTTTACTAGGGACTTATAGGCAAATTAATTGTGCCAATTGAGTGTAAGCCAAGTCAATCGTGTTTGAAGAAGAGAGCAAAAGCACTTTAGCACTGGTTAGCAATGATAAAGTGTGCAGAGGCATGGCGCAGCAGCCAGAGCGTCTGACTCTGGAGCGTGGGGCTCACGGTCCAATCCCTGGCACCTGCGACATCTCAACTCAGCAACATGTGACTCTGGGCAATAGCTCACTTAAACTTCCCGATGGCCCCCAGCGCCTTGAAACCCTTAAGGGGTGATTTGTTTGTACTTTACAAGTAGGAATTACAAATAGATTCCTAAATAAAGCAAAAACAAAGGCAGCAAAACGGGAGGGTTGAAGGCAAAACATTAGGGGAGAACCATGCCAAGGATCTTATTTCTAACATCAATATACTGATAATACTCTGCCTTTACATGCTATGCCTCACAATTCTTAAATTCTTTCTCAGAAAACTAATTATAAATTACCTCAAAAACAACTTCCACACAACCGATGATGAAAGATCCAGAAGAGAAAAAAACAACCTCCACTAAATCCAATAATCAAGGAAAAGCAAAACATCCAAACAAGCCTTCTCTTGCCTGACCCCCAGAAACTAGAACTTTGTGCCTGCTTCCCTGAGAATCAACTCAAGCCTCCTTTCATTTAGTAAAAGACCTAAGGCTCATCTCTTAAAAAATCATTTTCGGATTTACTCTTCCATCTCTTTGGATTAACTGTTCCCTTCCTCATGCTCTGTTTTAATCCTGTGCTCCCTCTCCTTTGCCTGTATTTCCAACATGTTCTCTGTAGAGAGCTCCACTGCACTTGAGGCTTGGTCTACGTTATATAAATACAAAAAATAGATAAATATAAACTCAGTAAAGCAACACAATAACCCTATCAGCTCAATGCTCAGTTAGTGCTTTTACTTTGAAAAAAAAGTACTTTACACACATCTAAATACTAACAAATGTACACAATGAAATCTAGTACTCTCTAGCCCTTCCAGAATTAGAGATTTGGGAGATATATCTATGTTAAACAATGTAAAGCCACAACTATAGTATTTGCCAGAGCATTCCCAATGTTAAACCCATTTCTACGGTATTTTGCACAGGATTCTGCAATGTAAAATCCTTTCCTATGCTATTTGTCACAGGATTCTGCAATGTAAAACCCCTTCCTACAGTATTTGTCACAGGGTTACACAATACAAAACCCGTGGTAGAAGAAGTGATCACACAGGGAAACTGCAGGACACTAAAGTAAGCTGACTGCCGGTGACCCCACACCAAGATCCCTAGGCCTGCAGAGGGGAAAGTGAAACTTCACTATAACTTTGAAACTGCTAAACTCTGTAGCAGGGGCGGCGCCTCCATATTACTGGAGGAGCGTCGCCCCACTGAGTCAGTCAGCGGGAAAAAAATGATAATATTGTTATCATTTTATTTTCCGCTGACTGATTGAGCCAGGGAGCCTTGGGCGGAGCAGGGCAGGGCCGGGCATGGCAAGGAGTAGGGGGTAGTAAGCACTGTAAAGTTTGCGCACGTAGGTTTCTCCAATACGGCTGTGTTGCACAACCAGATTGGAGAAACGCCGCAGGCACTAAGGCACTGTCTGAACGGCAAACAAAGCCGCTCAGACCAATCCTGGTGCTGCTCTCATGCTACGAAGAGGAGCACTGACGCGTTGGCGGAAGGACACGTAGGTTTCCTTTATTATATCTCCCTTACCCCCCCCCTTCCCCACACCCGCCCCCCACAATAGAGTTTTGTGACAGCCGCCACTGCTCTGTAGTGATGTTTTGTGAGGGGGGGGGTGTAAACAAAGAGGTATGTCTCCAATTAACTTTTTCTTGTGCCAATGGATGCTCAGAACTCTGGGATATGCAGACCGGGGATATTAAAGCTTTGTGTGAGAGGTAACTTCTGAAGCTGATAACTAACTTGGCTTAGTCTGGCTAGCCCACCGATACTCCGTAAGACCAGAGAGGAGGACTAAGGTGACCTCGAGGTCCAATTTGCGGCAACCAGTAGTACACTGGAGATTAGTGACAAAACAGCTCACCACAGTTCCTTGTAGGCATGACCCTTTCCATGGCCCCCATCCAGCACTCCTTTTATTACAGAAGGTGTGCCATTGGGGGGGATATGGTGAGATCATAAACTACAAGACCGAAGGCTGCGTGAGTTGTAAACATCACCAGAACCCTGAGATGCCAATATAGCACCCTATTACACATTTTACAACTTTATGTATTTTTTGTATTACATGTTTATTTTGGGGTAGTCAGCTTGTTCAAAGTGGGGCTAGCAGTGACCATTGATTGGTACTTGAATCAGAATGTGCACACCAAATGCAATGTTCCTGACCTCACAATATTTATACAAATAAGTAACGACACTGAAAAGAACAATGTTATTAAATAACAACACTAACTATACTATACCCATTGCCCATGCAATAGTATTAATGGTAATGTAGTGATCAATGTTACCTGTGGTGCATTTATGATATTTGTTATTGCATCTGTTACATCACAGGTGAGGACATGGTCACTGCATTTGGTGTGGGAATAATGGTTTACATGGCTGTTTTGTGAGTTATACATTGTGGACCTAACTTTAACTGGGGTTTTTCAGTGGTTTTTCGGTTTAATTTGTTACCCTAACTGCACTTTAACTGTGGAATGATAATACATATATGTACATATGCAGTTGTAATGCTGCAATGCCACACTCATATCCACCTTTTCTGAGTTGTCACCCCAGATATTTTGCCTTTTACATAATCCTATATTTTTACTGTAGAACCACTGGTAAAATGCCTGTGCGCCTCCACTCAACATGATGAAATTGGTATACTCCTAATCAGTATATTTAACATAGCTATAGGTCCTGGGGCATGGAGGGTAAATGCCACTAGTGGACTGCAGCACCTATTGTGCCATCAACTACAGTGGTAGTGTAAACATGGCTTCAGGCCTACCATGTGTAAGCTGACTGTAGCAGTGTAAAAACTGCAATTTGGTCTGTTAAATTAATCTCTTTTGACAGGTTAAAATCTCGCTTTTAACTATTAACAAGTCATCCCTATGTAGGCCTTGTTGTCCTTGAGGTGTGGTGGTGGTAGTATTTAAAAGTAGGACATGTAGAAATCTAATGTCAACATGTCCATCCAGTCAATAAAACCCAGAAGCTATTTTTCACTGTGGCAGGCCTGGCTGTCCTATGTAGAAACCCAGATGACAGATTAAAAATCCATACACTGTATCTTGGAAATAGGATTAGCTAGAAAAATAATTAAACAGCTATTTTTAATAGTTTTTAAAAATCCATTTCAATGGTGAATTCGGATTTTAATACGTATTAAGGAAACATAACATTTAGAAAGTTAATTTTCCCTGGCTTAAGTTCCTGGAGGTTAAATTTGCATTTGCTCTCCCACTCTTGCCAGCCAATAATTAGCATTTAAATAGGTGGGAAAAGGTGTGAGATGCTTCTTCAATAGGCTGAACTGCATGGGCAGAGATGATTCCTCTGAACTTGACAGAATATGCAGGGTGGGGCTGTGAGTATCTCTTTCGACATTACAGTGCCAAATCCTGGTTGAATGTCAAATCATGCTCAATAGGTCTGCTGGGTTTACATATAACACTGGGGGTGCACTTGAAATATATGGGAAATAGGATACCGAAAGCAACTCTTGTGTATCCATTATATGGTTGCTGGAAAACTCAGCTTTGTTGTACCGGATTTCTGCCTGTGGGCTTATTGGGGTGCTGTGGCATCTGTAATCTGGATTTTGGTGTTAGATGTGGAAGGGCACTAAGATTACTATAAACACTCCCCCAATCCAACCTCGACCTCAGAGTTCAAGTGTTATGTAGCCGAAGACGTTTGCCATCTTGAAAATGCTCAAAGTGAGTATGGTTGGACCCAGAAACGTTTACCCTATTTTTTAGGGCGTGTCCAGGAGTTATTCTTACCCCCTAACACTAGCTCGTGCCAGTCATAAATGTGGCTTCTCCGGCCATTGACTTCAGAACACTCCTGGACCTACGGAAGATCAGAAGAGGAGAGAACCTGTTGTCTAGAACCTGAGAAGAGCAGTGAAGGGCTAGACCTGCTCTCACTTGTACCCAGGACAAAGAATTAGACTCCAAGAGTTATAAGGCTGACCTCCTATTAAAGCTACGGAACACAACAAGCTACAAGAAGCCTTTTCCTTCATCTTCCCAGCAGACCAGTGGACCTAGATTTGGCCCTGCTTCTGGCCTCTGCCTGACACCCTGTGAGTCTAAAGGCGCCTCCAATGAGGTTCTGGGATGCTCTAGAATTGTACTACTGTGGTGGGTTGGGACTTAAAGGACTAAAGTCAGAAGGTAAAATCTTTGACAACAACAAGCCTGATTGGTGTATCTCAACCATGCTCCATTGCAGTCAACATCACAATTGCACCTTGTTCCCAGTCTACTCTGACCATTGACTATCATTGTCTCTTTATGCTTCTAGGTGCTATTCCTACTTCAAATTCTAAAAAAAAAACCATATCTCTGCTTCCCCTTATTGGAGTTTTTGTCATGTTGGTGCCATTTTGTTTATTTATTTTTACTCTTGTTCTACATTGATTTGGGATTTTTATTGTTTTGCAGTTCGACTTTATTACTGTTTTGGTACTGCCTAAATACTTTACACATTGCACTAGCCTATCTACTCCAGTCCATAGCTACTAGGGGGTTGAGCTTAGGTTAATTTAGTGACAATGAGGGTTCACTCTGAGAAGGGTTGTGATTATTCCTTGAGGTGGGTAGCTACTGCCCCTACCCCAAATAATAATCCAATTTTTTACAGGGTCATACCCAGTGGATCCACTAAGTCCCAAAAGATAACTGTGACCTTTTTTGGAAAAATTAGAGTTGGCAGGTGTCTCTCATTTCTCCCCTGCAGAATTATATTCTAGTAGGTGAGAGTGTCAGGAGTTAGACAATCCTGACATAAAATGCCTCCCGCTTACATTATTGTGCCTTCAGGGCTGAAGGCTGAACTCTGTATTTCTACATCTCCTTGAGCAAGTGGTCCGTGCATCCTAACCCACCCCCTTACCGGTATCTTATATATCTTTTTCTAAGCATGGTGCTCTATAGAGTAAAAAGAGTCACCAAATGCTTGGCTCCTGTATCATTACTTCAGATATTGAACAATATTTTTGCTCAAGATAAAGTTATACACAGAAGCTTACTACAATTTTTTTCTTTCAATAAGATCATCCCTTCTTGTAGTCATATTTAAGCTGTTGATGCCATGCCAACATGTTGGCATATAATCAGGACTGCATCATTTATAACGTTGAAGATACATATAAGAGCTGCGCAAAAAACATTAGAAAGGATAATATAGCTGATCAAATCACTTTAGGCTTGCACTGCAAGTGCAGCCCAGCACTAGTCCTGGGCCCTCAACTGACCCTTTCCTAAGACATGGGGGAGTCTACTCTGCCAGGCTACGTCCTCCCTTGGCAACTAACACCCTCAGTACCCCCACACTCACCCCCTATTCTATTTACCACCAGCTCAGAGCAGATGCTAAATAGACCCGGGAATCCACATTGAAGTGGGAATTCAATGCAGGACTTGACCCTGCAAAAAATGAGTCTGCACGTTCTTTCCCCATTCCATGGAGCTAAACGTGCAATATTCAGCTTTATGTGCATGGATATGTTATTTAAAGCCATTTGGTATCCTCACACATAAATCTGTATTACTAGTAATCAGGATCTAAGCAGGATCCTTTGAGAGGCAACTGTGCTTCAAACGGAGATGCCCGCTGGGAAAATATTTATGGGGCTATTCACAAAGGTAAACTTACACATGAGTAAATCTATACATGTAAGTTTACTGTTACATTGTGTGGTAAATTCATCATTTACAAGTGTAAATTTACTAGAAATTGTAGGCTTACATGTCTCCCCCCTCTGAATTCAGGGGGTGAAACCTAATTTATGAGTGTAAAATTGCTAATCGGAAGTTTTCACATGTGGGTAGAGAAATTCGCCTCTGGGGCTGAGATCTCCTTATGGTAAAGTATTGGGAAAAGTGTAAACATTTATTAAAGTTTAAAAAAAAATTGTAAATATATTTTTAATCTCAATAATGTAAATTAATTTAAATTAATCTTATTACTTTTTTTGTTTTAAATTAAAGTTTAGATTAATTTTTAAATTTAGAAAAGGTTACTAACATATTCCTTCCTGCAGAGCCATCCCAAGCCTGTCTTCCTGTACCACAACAAACCTACCACCACCGGAGCCACCCATCACAGCTGGAAAAGCTTCCATCCTCTCCATCCTCTCCATGCATCGGGCGAGCACACCAGCAACTTTCCAAAAGCCATCAACAACCTCAACAGCTGGATCACTGCAGGAGCGACACCCTGGCTCCTCTCAAGCACAACCCAGTGGTTAGATCCTGCCACAGGCCAGTTGGTACACAGAGTAACCCAGGCTGACGAAACACCACTACAAGCAACTGGAGTGCAAATGGAGAACAAGTCAAGACACCACAGATAAAGACATCTTCAAATCCGCCCTAAGACGCTACCACCAGCAGATAAGGAACACTAAGTTAACAGATCTTGTAAACCACATCAACACTGGCACAAACAGCAGAAAGCAAATCTTCGCCATCATCAAAAATTTCACTGTGCCTCCTGCTGCCTCCAGCAACATTAGCCCCTAGCAATATCTTTGCAGCAAGCTCCCAGAATTATTGCGTAACAACATCACCTCCATATACAACAACCTCACTGCTCAACCAGACCACCATCACAACTCAACTTCTCATCATGGCCAAAGAATGAACCCTGGCCTCATGGCCCCCGTCAACACCACCGGTACTGCTGCTGCCATGAAGCGCATCCACTTGGAAGCCCCATTAGACTCCTGCCCTCCACCACACCTTCACCAAAGAACTCCTACCAATCAGCGTAGCACTAATACCCATCTTCAACCTCTCCATTGGCTCAGCCACATTACAGGACACATGGAATCTTGCCACCCTCAAGCCCCTGCTCAAGTAGGTACCTGCAGACCAAGCCGCGCTCTCCAACTACAGACCCAACTCTCTAATACCACTTGCCGTAGGTCTAAGAGAAGTTAATCAACCAATGCCTCACTGACCACCTCAGCAACCACCAGCTCATCAATGCCACACAGTCCGGATCCAGCTCCAACCACAGTACAGAAACACCACCACAAATTACATCTGCATGATCCTGGACAGAGGAGACACAGCAACCCTCATTCTCCTGGACCTCTCTGCAGAATTTGACATGATCTCACACCTCCTCATCAGGCACCTGCATGAGAGTGGCATCCAAGAACCCTCCCTCTGCTGGATCTGCTCCTTTTTAACGGATAGAACACAAGTTGTCAGCCTGTTACCTTACTCATTGGAAGCCCGCAAACTCACTTGTGAAGTGCCTCAAGAATCATCACTTAGCCCCGCCCTCCTCAATGCATACATGGTCCCTCTAGTCCATGTCATCCGTGCACACAACATCAATATCCTCTCCTACACTGATACACAACTCATACTCTCCCTCTCGGACAAGACCCCCAATACAAGAAGCAAGTTCACCGCCTGCATGACTGAAGAAACTAACTGGATGAAAGGCAACTGTTTCAAGTTCAGCACCGACAAGACAGAAGTACTTATCATCAGCAAGAACATGTCACTATGTGACTCCAACTGGTGGCTACCCTAACTCGGACCCACACCCAGCACCCACTTCAGGACCTTGGAATCATCATCGACCAAAACTCGACATTCAGGCACAAGTCCATGCCGTCACTGAGTCCTGCTCCCAAACCCTGAAGATGCTGAGGAAGATCTTCAAATGGCTCCAAGACAACACTAGAAAACCAGTCTCTCATACCCTAGTCACTAGCAAGTTGGACTACAGGAACACCCTCTACCCCACGATCGCCAAGCAACTAACAAGAAGACTACAAACTATCCAGAACCCGACAGCAAGACTCATCCTCAACCTCCCACATAGAACTCACATCACACCACACCACAGGGAGCTACACCGGCTCCCAATACACAAACAAGCTCATTTCAAACTCCTCACACACATTCAAGGCACTACACAACTTAGGCGCCACCTACCTGAACAGTCATTTCTCGTTCCACCAACCACCCAGGCACCTCCGTTCCACAGGACTCCTATACGCACACATTCCACGCATATACAGGACTAGATCAGGAAGATGGGAGTTAGCTTACATCGCTCTTAAATCGTGAAACAACCACCCACTCCACATCAGAGCCTCCTCCTCTCTCCCTGAATTCCGCAAGAAGTTGAAGACCCTGATTTTCAATTAACCAACCTAACCTAGGCGGGATATGCACACACACACACACCTACTTAGTGCCAGGATACACTTGCAGGTGATAGTGCACTTTACAAATATACAAAACATAATGACTAATAATTCATTTTTTATTTAAATATAAATATTTTAACATTAAGTTACACTTATTTATATTTTTCACACCTTAAAATTAGACAATTTAATTTAACAGTTCCTATGGGGTTTTATATTAAGTCCCTGTCTCCATTATTTTCTATATGATGATGTTGCAGTACTAATGATTGGCCTTGTGTAGTGTTGGTACATTAACAGCTGTTTTGGGTCTTTTTTGCCTGTAGTGACTATAGAAATGCAGTTTGTGAATAGCAAGGGGTTACTCTTGTGGGTGCATGCATGTTCCTCCCTAAGCTCCTCCCTACGCCTCCCTTAACCTCTCCTTACTCTTCCCTTAACCCCTCCCCTTTAGTAATAAGTATTCCCCATTTTCCAGCCACTCCCTTGTCCCGCCCACATTTGCTACTAAAATGCATACCTACACGTGTGCGGAGATCTCCGCAGTCGGGACAGAGTTCTCCACACATAAAAGACAGGAGAGGGGGAGGTGTGTAGCATTTAAATAGTATGACTAGCTTTTTGTAGTACCTTAGTAGTACTGCTGCGGTACCAGTAACGCACTACAAAATGCATTTTGTAGATTGGCCCCTTTGTCGTTGATGATACAAACACGGCCTATTATTGGGATTTGGATGAGACCTGTGATCGGTAAAACTGCCCGGGACAAATAGTATTACAGCTTGTTGGAGCTTTACCCTTAAGTGGAGTTTGTGCAAAGAAAACACCAGTGCAGGAGCAAATTTTACCTAATTAGGAATGTCTTAGCCAGTACTCTGAAACAGTCTGATAATGTCAATGTTTTTACAGACAACACAAATGAGGTCAATAAATTTGCAAAAACAGGTCAAGAAACCCAAATATATTGTTTCTCGTGCCCAACAGGATTGTAAACAAGCATTGGCATAGCCAATAGGTCTCGCCTTTGGGAGGTGTTATTAGTTTTGCTGAATATGAGGACTCCATAAGTAATAAGGTGCAAAGTGTTTTGTAAATAAAAATAAGTACCCAATTGTAGTAGTTCACACTTTTAGTGTAGTGTAGTTGAAGTCCTATTTAAGGGAGTTTGTGTTGTCTAGTAGTGAGCATCCACTATTATGCATTAATAACAGTAATAAAAATTTAGTCAGTTAATTTTTTCTTATTTAAAAAGTAAACATACTTTTATTATACACACACTACTAAATACTATGGTGTAATTTGTAAATATTTACATTAGGCAGATGGAATCACCTTTGGTGGCATTATTTGTCCGCAAATATTAACACATCGCGGATTCCTTGTGCTCTTTACGATGCCGCAGTTAGGAAGCACCATTTAACACGACGCTGGTTCATCCAGCCGCGCCGCCTTTGAAGAAAGGATTCCAAACAAAAATGCGAGCAGTTGCATGTTTTTGATGTCTCTAATTCCTGGCATTCCCGCTGCCTGTGAGAAAGGCAGACCCGACCCCCTGCCTGGCTTGATTTAAACAGCCCGGTGTGTTTTCTCGCCTTCATCCTCCCGTGAATAAAAGATAACCTGACAATTCCGTCAGGCGGAGCAGCCAGGCGACGACGCCCAAGCAAACCAGCAAAAAAATCTTTTTTTACTTCTTTTGCGCGCGAATGATGATGGGTTTCTTTTAAGACAGTCTTTGCAAGACAAAAAAATATAAACCTCTTTAAAACCTTGTGGTTCTCGTACCTCCGTGACGCTGGCGACCTGGAGTTCCCCTCCTAGGTCTGGTAACTGCAATAGTATTTGAAATCGACCAAGTATTAAAAACACATGAAAATGTGTGAGATTGTGAAGGATTCGACACCATGTGTGTATGGCTGGCTGAGAAGATGCTTTACCAATTCTAAGCAGTGCCCTCTGCGGCCACAAGGCGGCAGCACTGTGGTTCGCAACGCGCTCTTGCTTTCTACCCTTTACCTGCAGAGTATCCCCCAGTTGTCGAAGCGGGACTGTTATTTGCAATCGATCTGATATCTGCTGGAGCAGTGGTAGGGAATGTTTTTCTGACTAGGCAGTTGTTTTAAATGCTTGAAATAAGGACCTCCGCCCTAGAATGCATCACATTAAAAAACGGTCGCAAACGAATAGTATAACGGGGAGGACAGGCAGTGAAATCACCAAATGTTCACACAGGTGCCTCCTAAATCTGGACATGGATTGTGACATGTTAAGCCATGTAAAGAATTACAATGTAGAAGAGGGAAACTACTGGTTAAAATAAATGTATATTTTTCTGTTGTCGTGTGCATATGAATCTGTCAATTAAGCAAACGACAGCTGCTCAGCCAGCGCGTGTGGAAAACCGGTGTTCATTACTTTTCTTCTACAACTGCTTTACAACGCGGGTGTGAAACTATTTATTTGTTCTCGTGTGCATATGAATCTGTGAATTAAGCAAACGACAGCTGCTCAGCCAGCGCGTGTGTAAAAACGGTGTTTATTACTTTTCTTCTACAACTGCTTTACAGGGCGGGTCTGAGAGTATTTATTTAACTAAAATAAAATAATTTCTGAGTCAACATCATAAATAAACCTGGTGAAGGCTTCGTAAAAGCAGGTGGGGGCAGGAGCTGAACAACTAAAAAAACATGACACAAGCGCGGCGCCAAAGTGAAAGCGACCGCGCTGTGTTTATTTAGTAATATAAGCCACGATAAGGGAGCAATGCAGCTGGCACAATGCGCCCCTCTGCTCGCTCCCGAGACCCAAACGCCATGGGCGGGAACCTTTATTGAAAAGGCGGGACATGCACCCTCGTTTGGCCATTTGCGTGCTTTCATTATTGAAAGCCACACGCAAAGGCCAATGGAATGTGTGGGAGGAGTCCGACCCACACGGAGAAGTCTCTTGGAAGTCTGGAGTGATTCCAAGAGGCCCTCTCCTAGAGCAGCGCATGCGCGCTGCGCTAGGCTCGACCTAAAAAGAGATGCAGTCAAGTGAGGATTACGTCAGAAGTATAACCCAAAATATAGGGGAAAGGGCCATAAGCATATAGAGTAAAAGAGGTTAAAGAAAATGTAGGGAATAAGAAGAGTAGACGGAAAAGCGGAAGGATTAAGGTAGGTACCCATCCACCCGTCCCCAACCCATCTACCTACCACAATTAAAAACAGGCAAGAGACAATGATCAAAGGATATTGATGCTTAGCAACTTGTTTTACCATTCGTTTTTTTATCATACTAGATCCTTCCTTAGAAATTATTTCAATCTTTTTTCACAGGATGCATCTGAAGCGTTTTTTCCAGCTGAAGGAAAAAACCTGAGGAAAGCACCATTGATCAAAGCTCTTCGTCATCTCTAAAGAAACTGACACAGCAGCACAAAAGAATCCCCAGAGTGTAATTTGAAGACTCTAGTGCAAGAGTGTCTAGCGTAGATCGAGCAGTACAGGATCCAGTGCAAGTCCAGCAGGCAAAATAATCATTGACTTTTTAAATGAATTCCATTTAGATTTATTGAATGCAATTATAGGATATCCCAAACATCTGGAATGGACCGGGACTTCATGGCCCTATATTACTTCTTGAATTCTGCAAGAAGCTGAAGACCTGGCTCTTCGACTAACTTGAGAGGCCCACACACCTGTACACCTGCCAAAGCGCCTGGATACCCTCACGGATGAGTAGTGCGCTATACAGATCAACATAACATATATTAGACACCCTTACTCTAGTGCAATAAAAGTAATGTTTACATACAGACCAGTATCCTCAAAATTGTACGTGCCTTATACAACTAAGCAGACCAGGTGCCAGGTCACAACCATGTATCTACGTCTCTTGTATAATACGTACACATTATACACAATTAAGCTCCTCGAATCTTATTAGGATCTAAGATTTACAAAAATGCTGCTGTCCTCATAGTACTGAGATCAGTGGTCAGGTAGTAATATTTGTTTCAAAATATTGTGTATTTTTATTTTATTTTATTTTACTGTACATAGCTATCCACTGGCGGCATCTGAGCGCTTTGCAAATGAAGTAGGAAACAAAAGGAACACCGGTAGACATTGACAAAACATAAAAGAAAACTAGCTTGTATGCCTAGGAGAAAACGGTATTCAGGCCTTTCAGATATGTCTTGAAATCTAAATTCAAGGCAAAGGGTCAAAGGGGGGGCGGGGAAGGGGAGTGAACAAGGCAGAGCCAGTGGAGAGACCTCCGTGCTGGACTGATGTGGTTGGTTCCTTTAAGACCGAAGATGGGGCGAGACAGATAGCTTTGCCCAACGTGAAGCTTCACCATTAATACAGCGTCATAGACCTTCCTGCATGGGAAATCCTTGGTAGACCTGCTGCAAGGACAAGTGACAGGCACTGGTGGGTGAGCATTATTGGGATGGGAGGGTCTCATCTGGCGGGCATTAGGTGGGATGACTAGGGAAGGGAATTAGTCAAATGGAAGCACACTTCAGTCCTAAACACCAACATCTCCTTTGTGGTGCTACATCTTGCTTTTCTTTTATTTCCTATCCCCATGCCTGGAAACTCTTTTATTTCTTTTATTTCCTATCTCCCTGCCTGGAAACTCTTTCCCAAAATTGCTAAGAATCTCTGATTGGTACACACATGCATGTGGCTGGGTTCAAACTGGAATGGCATGGTGAGCAAAAAAACGATGGATTTAGGCCCAGATCTCTGTACTGGGGTGAATGTATGACATTGTTCTGCATTCCGTTCATCAATTGTTGTTTTTGCATTTGTCACCCCGAGTGGGACGGGTATGCCCAGACGTGGGTCACATGCTCTCCATGCCAGTGGAGTCAAGCTATCCTGGCTGATGAGGGGTGAACCTCTGAAATCGGCCCTAGGATGCTTGTTTCCAGTCCAGAGAGGACCTGGCCTGGCAGTTCGGGCTGGACTGTTCCCATTGGGCACAGGGTCAAGACTGATTTGCATATGGCTGGGTTCAAACTGGAATGGCATGGTGAGCGAAAAAACGATGGATTTAGGCCCAGATCTCTGTACTGGGGTGAATGTATGACATTGTTCTGCATTCTGTCCATCAATTGTTTTTGCATGTGCCCAATATTCGGCCTTACCCCTTCTCCCATGCTGATGCACATCTTAGTAAGTTCCCTTCCTCCTCTTAATCAGTGCAGGCTGAGGGCTTCTTCCCCCAGTACCAGTGATTCTGTGCCAACAAATCTACCCACCCAAACTTTCATTGGCACTCTTGCTGCTCTCGTCTCATTTATCCTCCTTCTTTGGCCTGGCAGAGGTGTAATGCTCAAGCCAGGGGTGCCACAATCAGTTTCCAGCAGTGGATCCTCTTTTTACATTTTTTAATTGCATTTATATAGTGCGTACTACCCCTGACAAGGCGTTGAAGCACTGTACGGAGAGTAGCATACTACCCGGGAGCCCAAAGTTAGCAGTCAGTCCATTAGTTATTGGGGTTGGTTTTGCATGCTCATTCCAAGCATTCACTCCGGTTTCTTAGTGGTACATTAGTGACATAGATGTGATCATTAGTGGGGACTTTGTGAGACACAACTGCTTGCTGGAATTAATAAGATAGTTATGATTTCCAAAAGAGTTTAAGACGCATAGGCATGAGATTTACAGTAATTTATGTACAGAAGAGGCAGGCAGAGGTAGAAGGGAAGCAGAGGTGCAATTAAAATAATATGGGATGGAAGTAAGTAAAAGTTTCACTGAAGGTCAATTTCATGCAGGGTTTTAAGGAATATAAAAAAAAATAGAAATAAATACATAAATACATAATAAAGTAGCATTTGAGTGGACATTATTACTCGAATGTACCAACAGTATTATAGCTTTATGAAAAGCATATGGCTTTTATTCAATGGAAATGGTTAACCAGTGTAGTAAAATGTTACCTACTGCCTACCAGTAACTTACCTTTCCACACATACATTATTTATTTATTTATTTTACAATTTATAATTCTCGAGCCCACCACGAGGGAGAGTGCAGCATTGTACAAAACAAAAGCAAAAGAGTAGAGAAGAAAGTCATCCAAACAAAGGACATCCTGGCTCCTCCAGCTACACAGGGGACAAAGCAAACATTGGCAGCACCCAGAGTGGAACCAAATCAGGTGTTCTAGCAATAAGAACTGTGGGCCTGATTCACAAAGGGCCTTCACACTCCTGGCGAAGGCCCTGCAGCTGCGGAGGAATCTCCGCTCTCGGGGCGGAATCTCCACCATGAGACTTCTCATTGCGGAGATTCTGCCTAGAGGGCCTGATTCAGATCTCGATGGATGGGTTACTCCGTCACAACAGTGACGGATAACCTGTCCGCTGAAATATAAATCCCATCGGATATAATGAGATTTATATTTCGGCGGACAGGATATCCGTCACCGTCGTGACGGAGTAACCCGTTCGCCGAGATATAATCAGGCCCAGAGTGCGGAGACTCCCCCACGACTGCAGGGCGTCTGCCAGGAGTGCGGAGGCTCTTTGTGAATCAGGCTCACTGTGTGGTGCCTGGGCTGGGCACCCAAGCCAGGAAGTTCTGCTTTAGCATTAAAGCTACTTTAGGCCTACTGCCACGTCACTGTGTTTGCGTTTTTCAGCTGTGAGGTGGCTTTCTGGTCACTCAAGTCTGGGACCGGCTACATGGCAGGTGCAGGGGAAGTGTGATGGGATGTGGCTGGCTTCTTCGTGTCTCCTCTCTTTCTGAACAGAAGTCTCATTGTATCTATCGACTTGCTTCTGCGCGGCCATCATGGCTCCTCAAACCATTGCTTTCAATTGCAAAGAGGCTGACAGGATGTTTCTAACCAACTAGGCAGTGACAGTGCGAGATACGCCTAACATACAGGTTTAGCGAATGTCACCATATCAGAAATTAGTACAACCGGGACCACCGTTGGGAGAGGGAAGGGTCGGGTTGGGAGGGAGGGGGAAGGGATAACCTAGGCGTGGCTTGATATGCTTATATTGTGTACTTAGGAATTAGCACAATGTGGACTTGTTGGGATTGCTTTGGCATCATGAGATATGTTGGGGAACAAAGGATAGCGTTGATAATGCTATATGTGATTGTGACATTGCTGCTATATAGTATTAAATGCCAATAAAAACGAAATTTGAAACCAACTAGGCAGTGACCTCCTTGTCCTAGAGGTATATTCCATATCTTTAAAGATTTCAGCTATCCCAGGTTCATCGAAGCACCAGGGGCGGTGCCTCTGCAATGGCAAAGGAGTGTCACGCCACTGGCTCCAAGCCAGCAGGTGAAAAATAAAACGATTACCTAAATCATTTTATTTTTCATTTGCTGGCCCTGAGCCAGGGTGTTCAGGGAGGGGCGGGGACGAGGCATGGGAGAGGGGAGGAGTGCTATGTGCTCTCTCTAAGTGTGCATATGTGTTTGGCCGGCCGTCTCAGACCGGCCAAACACACATGCGCACTTAGGTTTCTCCAGGCCGGCTGCATTGAACAGCCGGGCTGGAGAAACCCCACAGACTCCCTGGTCTGAGCGGAGTGTCTTTTTAGCCCGCTCAGAACAATCCCCGGCTGCAGGATGAGAGCAGCGCAGGGATTGCACAGGGAGTCTGTCCCAGTGTATGCTGGGAGCCTGGTGCCAGGAAGAGAACACGGAGGCGCAACGCGGGAGGCAGCCGCAGCTCCAGGTAAGTGCTTTAAAAAAAATATATATTATTAAACCACCACGCGCTCCCCCACATCCCCTCCACCCGCCTCACCTCCTCTTCATTGTGTCGGCCACCACTGCGAAACAATATTGTTAGCATGTTAATTTCCGGTCACCGTCTAAGAGACAGCCATGCATGTACACACTTTTCAATGTCTTATTCTGGTGTTACTCCACTTAGTGGTGGAAGGAATGCTACCACTGCCGTACCCCAAAGCCCTTCAAACAGACAGCCTTGCATGTGTGGTTTGGATATAACAACCTACAATCAATACATATATTTAATTTCATGCATCCTATATAGCAAACATTATATGTCAGTGTTGACTGTAAAAGAATACTCCTTGAAGGGAAAGATATGATAGGACTATCCCATCACTCCATGTGACATCATTGCCTATGCTAATGAGCCCCCCACTATTTTTAGGTCTCGCCTAGGCAGTGCTTGCGCTGTCTCTCCGAGACATGTTGTATTCTGAATATGGGCTTTGAGCTCCGTCCATTTTCAGCCCATGTTTTTCACTGGCTCCTTTGACTGTCTTTTGGAAATTATTTTTTTTGTTTGGTTAATTTCGTTAGTAGTCCCTCCTTTTCAACTTTTGTAACCTCCCATAAGGGCTGCCCCTGTTACATGTGACATTACTCGTAGCTGGCGTTGCAGGCACAGCTACGCACTTCCCCTCACCCTGACTCATCAGATGCTTCCGAGGGCGGCTGTTCCATGCACTTCCCCCTCATGCATTGGCACACATGGCATTTGCATCTCATCAGACATGTTCCAAGGGCACAGTGTACTTCCCCCTCCCGCTTGTTTTCTTTTGTTAACATTGTGTAATTGTACATATTCAAACATTGTTTAATTATATTTATTATTATATAGGTTTAAATTATTTTTTTACCATCAACATGATTTTTATACAGTCCACGCCAAGACTCGAACCCTGTCACATGGTTGCAAGGGGCACTGTTGACATCTTTAAGTTAGCATGAGCCCGGGAGCCATGATGCTGCTTTTGCCCATGTTACTAGACGCTTTCTCTTATACAAGACTATTTACACTTTTCACATGAGAACTGTCTGCTGCGATCGTTCTCCGCTTATTCCTGGAGTTTAGTCTGAACATTGTAAGCAAGGTCAATCAACAATGCCCCTTGTTATTCTGTTCTGGTCATGCCTGGCCTAGCACATAGACAAAACATACCCTGCAGCTGCTGTTTGCGGAGCACTTGTATTTTATATTACGGGATTTCAGGTTTAACACAGACACACTTGGAGAGGGACCTTTCCAGGGAGAAGAGCAATACGCACCTGTGATGTAGAAATACGATCTATGTCGTAAAGGTATGGGGTCTGCTGACAAAGCCCAGAGATCTTCTATTACATAATACGTCATATTCAGTCCACGGGGAGGGAGCTTGGGCACTGTAGTCCCGTTTCCAATGTCTTTGTAAGATGACATCTCCCTTCATAATGTATGGACTTGCTGCTACGCTGACAATATTGTGTATTATGCATTATTACGCTAGTAATGGCACGTTTACTGCATTTTAGAGCTCGTTAGTTGAAATAAATATTTTAAACTAATTCCGTGACTCTGTCAGATCTTGTTGTGGACAGGTGCGAGAGAAGTGAGCGAAAGAGGTGTCTTGTTACCCCGATTCCTGAGAGATCCGGGAATGTTGTGTTCTGGGTTGTCTAATCATTTGTGAGTAGGAGAGCGAGTGAGACACTATAGCTAGTCGGTCCTGGGCTCGTGGGTACTAAGGCGGTAGGAAGGCATAGCCTCTATACACCGAGGTCCCATAATCCTGTGCGTAGGTCTGTGTATGTGCAGAATACCTACAACAACCCGGTTCCTGTGGGCCAAAGTCGGCAGCTCCATTTGTTACGTTGCAGGCACAGTTACGCACTTCCTCCAACCCTCACTCATCAGATAGTTCCGAAGACGCCCGTTCCATGCACTTCCCCTTCCTGTATTGGCACACACGGCATTTGCATCTCATCAAACGCATTCGCGGTGCACTTCCCCCTCCCGCTTGTTTTCTTTTGCTCACATCGTGTAACTGTACATATTCAAACATTGTTTAATGATATTTATTACAATTTGACATCTATTTTTTTTACCATTAAAATGTTTTTTATACAGTCTAATCGAACACGGTTCCCCAGGGACTTTGAGGCATATTATCAAGGGCCATTTCGCCGCTTTTTTGGCTTTAAAAGCCAAAAAAGCGGCGAAAATGACATCGCCCTATCTACAAGGGGATGCTAACATGCATTAGCGCATGTTAGCACCCGTTTTCCCGATGCCTCGCTTTGCATCTCTAATGAGATGCAAAGTGGGCGTCACTGGGCAGTACTCCTTGTAAATTATCGCTGATGTGCACATCGCGATATTTACAAGGAGGCCCACGCATTTTTGCAGACGTTAGTTTTTGGCGAAAACCGCGGTTTTCGCCAAAAACTAACGTCTGCAAAAATGCTGACTTAGGTATACTTACCATTGGGGGTGGATTATGCTGATACGACCACAGGGTCGTATCAGCAAGGTTATCGCCGTTTTCCATGGAACATCGCTGAAAAACCAGCGATGTTCCATGGAAAACACCGCTATCGCTGGAAAATTATCGCCATTGCGCTATGCGTTGTTGATACAGCGATAGCATGGCGATAATTGCCAGCGATAGCCGGCGATAAATAATTTCTCGCTAAGAGTGGCCAGCGATAATTATCGCTGCCGCTTGATAATATGCCCCAAAGTTTGTTATTCTGCAGACACAGTTACGCAGTTCAACCAACCCTGACTCATGAGTTGCTTCCGAAGGCGCTTGTTCCGTGCACTTTCCCCTACTGGATTTACTTTTCATCAGACGCGTTCCACAGGTGTGGTGCACTTCTCCCTCCCGCTTGTTTTCTTTTGCTCACAGTGTGCAATTGTACATATTCAAACATTGTTTAATGATATTTATTGTAAGTTTACATTTCTTTTTAACCTTTTTTTATACAGTCCACGGTTCCTCTGGCCCAAAGTTGGCAGCTCTGTTTATTACCACACATCCCTAAGGGTCTCCTGTTTGTATCAGGTGCATTAGCCGGTGCCCAGCACCCTGGCAAAGCGCCGGCTTCATTGATGCTCTACTTGCAGTTTTTATTAAAATCAGCACAACTGCCGCCACGCTTTATCTGTAAGTACGACAGCCGCCCGCCTTCCCCAGTCTTATTATATTTTTCTTTTCATTTACACACATCCAATGTATCCAGTGGCAAACCACGTTTCCCCTTTAATTAAAAAAAGGGGGTGGTGGGGCCACAAAAGTAACAGCTGCCGCCCCGTAGCTTACCAACTGTTTTATTTATGGCTGTCCTTGGTAACATCTGAAGAATGTTTTCTACCCACAAAGCGTGGGACATGCCAAATTATGAAGATTTTTATTCCAGACTGGCGGGCCTGTTACCAGGAATTAGTTGCTTCTAACTCGGAGAAAACTACCAGCTCAAATTTCAGTTTGGCAGTTACCTTAAAGGTAAACTGTTTTTTTATTTTTAATGTGCATAAGTTTCAGGCGACTTTCCATTGGGAGGTCACTGCGTGACTAGGGTGAAACAAGAAGTTAACGCTGGGTTGCAAAATCAGGGGAACTATTTGTCAGAAAAATGACACGACTCTACCTAGACTAAAATAAAAAAAAGTCCATTAAATTGCACTATTGTTCTTGCTAACATTTCACATACTTTACTTAATCTTGCATTCCCTATGAGTGTTTGCTTTTTCCAGGATCTTTGTACTTTTTTTCTTCAGGCAGCATATTACTCTTGTCTCCCCTCCCATATAACCTATTTCCATTTTCTGGTTCTCCAGCGCCGCAAGGTCATGCAAATGGCAATAGCGCTTTGTAAATGTAATAACTCTACTGCAAATAAAAAAACAAAAGTAAAAATACATTGTCATTTTCAATGCCAACAGCTTTAACTTTCAAAAATGCGAGACCTATTGCTTTGCAAACGCTTGTTTTAGTCTTGAACCCTGCATCTTGTGACTTGCATGCCACTCACAAATGTGAATATTGACTGCTTGAATCGCTGACCCACCTTTCTGGATAGAATTTAGTTCCCATGTTAATTTGCTCAGTGTTTCAATACAGACAGGAACCGACCTTAGGCTTGCCAGCATGTGCCCTGTCACCTAAAGAGACAGCCCAAACTGCTAGCCAGGTCACCTCAGAGCGTGAAAACAACAGGGCATTTTTACGAGAGAAGTGGCGGAGCGTGGCGTTAGCCTCCTTGGCTTAACGCCACGCTCCGCCACGTCTGAAACGCAAGGCTGCACCGTATTCACAAGAATAAGGTGCAGCCCTGCGTTTCCCCCTGCGCAGGTGCTAATTTACCTGCCTAGCGCCAACGCAGGCACCCTTGCACAATAGTGCAAGAGTGTCTGCGTTGCAGGGGAATGATTGTTTATGTGCAGTAAGCTGTCCCTTCCTGCATATAAACAATCAGTAATGGCGCTTTGTAACTTCTGTGTGTGCTGCTTAATGCAGCAGCACACATAGAAGCTACAAAACGTCATTTTTTTTCAATGAATGTTTATGTGCAGGAAGGGACACCTTCCTGCACAGAAACAATCAATGGCGTTTTGCTGTTTCTATGTGTGCTGCACAACGCAGCACACATTGAAACAGCAAAAACGAGGAGAAATAAAGCATTTCTCCTTGTCTCGCCTGTTTAAGACCAGGTTTTCCCTGGTCTTAATTTTGGCGCTGCTTCCTATTTACGCCACCCTTGTAAATAGGTGGCAGCGTCAAAAACAATGGGTGTTGCAGTGGAACGCCTACCGCAACACCCATTGCCCTCCCCTTTCACGCTAAGTGTAGCTTGAAAGGGGGCCTTATTTACAAGGCGGCGTTAAGCCACATTAAGTGGCTTAACGCTGCCTTGTAAATAAGGCGAAGCCCATATCGCCACCACAACGTCTGAAAAAGTGATGTTGTGGTGGCAATAGGGGCTTGTAAATATGCCCAAACATCTCTAGACACATGTCGCCTCTGGGACTTCACCCACCATACAGGTGACATAGGAGACGTACAGAAAGCATCAGTGGCTCTAAATCTTAAAGTATGAGAGAGCCTCCTATGCCAGCTCACGTCCGAAGCATCCAGTTGTGATCTGTGCCAGATGTCCAGGTGATGTGGTGTGTGAGGAGGTCTGTAGATATCGCGGGTGTGGCAGTGAGGAGGTACAGTTCCTCTAATGTGCCTAAAATGTGTATGGTTTTGCCTCCATTTGCAGAAGTGCACCTAATTAAACCGATTTTCACTTAAATCCCCCTAATGTTTGGAGGCACAGATCCCAGGTGATGTTGCTAGGATACAGTAGACTTAAATGCCCAGAGAGGCCGCCACGCCCCTCGCTCCAGACGGGCAGGCTCTAGTGATTGATGGGCGTGCCTGGCAGCATTGGACATTATACAATAGCAGGCGATATTAATAGATGCTCGACCCTTCTTGTGCCACAATGAGCAGGGGCTAAATATACTGCCTCTGCGACCTTGGGTCTCTGTGGACTCCCTGCACAGGCCCCGCTGGGGACATATATCACTCTGTGACCTACAGGAACAAGAAACAAGTAAAAAGAGTGTGTTAGTGGTCACTCCCTTTACCTCGTCCATGTCCCCCACCACATGACCCCACTTCTCAACCCAGTATCACTAAAAATATAAGAACAACAAGAACTAGAAGTATCATAAAAGAATACCCCAATCCCTTATCTTGGGCGAGGATTTCTGCCCTTCTCTAGCTGGGCACACAAGTCTCCTTTCAAGGCCCCAGTGTGTCTCCCCTACTCCAGCACACAAGTCTCCTTCCTAAGCTCCAGTGCGTCTTCCCTTCTCCAACTGTGCACACAAGTCTCCTTCCAAGGCTCCAGTGTGTCTTCCCTTCTCCAGCTGTGCGCATAAGTCCCATTCCAGGACTCCAGTGTGCCTTCCCTTCTCCAGCTGTGCACACACATCTCTTTTCAAGGCTCCAGTGTGTCTTTCCTGCTCCAGCTGTGCACACAAGTCTACTTCCAAGGCTCCAGTGTGTCTTGCCTTCTCCAGCTGTGCATACAAGTCTTCTTCCAGGGCTCCAGTGCGCCTTCCCTTCTCCGCTGTGCACACAAGTCTCCTTCCAGGGCTCCAGTGTGCCTTCCCTTCTCCAGCTGTGCACACACATCTCCTTCCAAGACTCCAGTGTCTTCCCTTCTCCAGCTGTGCAAACACATCTCCTTCCAGGGCTCCAGGGTGTCTTCTCTTCTCCAGCTGTGCACACACCAGCAACGGCCGCTGCAGGTAAGAGCGGTGGGGCGTGGGGCCGGCTGGGGGGGGTACCACGAGGGAAAATTAATTATTTATTTAATTTTCCCTCGTGGTCGTCTCTCGAAATTCCCCCCTCCCCCCAGTCGGCCCCACCGCTCTTACCTGCAGCTCCCGCGGCTGGCACATACATCTTCTTCCCAGGCTCCAGTGTGTCTTCCCTTCTCCAGCTG
This sequence comes from Calotriton arnoldi, assembly GCA_963921515.1. Classification (NCBI taxonomy): domain Eukaryota; kingdom Metazoa; phylum Chordata; class Amphibia; order Caudata; family Salamandridae; genus Calotriton; species Calotriton arnoldi. Next base: position 2,040,172 of record CAWUFW010000543.1, on the reverse strand, counting down.
TGCACACAAACCTCCTTCCAAGGCTCCAGTGTGTCTTCACTTCTCCAGCTGTGCACACAAGTCTTCTTCCAAGGCTCCAGTGTGTCTTTGCTACTCCAGCTGTGCACACAAGTCTCCTTCAAAGGCTCCAGTGTGTCTTCCCTTGTCCAGCTGTGCACACAAGTCTCATTACAAGGCTCGAGTGTCTTCCCTTCTCCAGCTGTGCAAACAAGTCTCCTTCCAGTGTTCCAGTGTGTCTTCCCTTCTCCAGCTGTGCACACAGGTTTCCTTCCAAGGCTCCAGTGTGTCTTCCCTTCTCCAGCTGTGCACACACGTCTCCTTCCAATGCTCCAGTGTGCCTTCCCTTCTCCAGCTACGCACACACCTCTCCTTCCAGGACTCCAGCGTGTCTTCCCTTTTCCAGCTGTGCACACAACTCTCCTTCCAAGGCTCCAGTGCGTCCCCCCTTCTCCGACTGTGTCCAAGGATAATCTTTCCTGGTGCCAGGGTCTTTTGCCTCCTTCAGATGTGCCCTAAAAAGGCCATTCCCCAGCGTTCATTCCATTCTCCAGATTTGTCACATACACTCCATCCCTATAGTCCATTCCCTTCTCCAGATGTGTCCCATAAACTCCTTTCCCAAGAGTTTATTCCCTTCTCAAGATACACCCACTAGCCCATTCCACAGTTTTTATTCCCATCTCCAGATATGTCCCATAAACCCCTTCCCACAGTCGACACCTTTCTCCAGATGTGCCCCATGATCCGTTTCCCAAAGGTTCACCTCATTTCTGGGATGGGCTCAATCAGTCCCTGCTCCAGGGTTCATTCCCTGCTCCAGATGTGTTTGATACACATCTTCCCCAGTGTATATTCCTTTCCCAAATGTGACCTATATTGTTCCAGAGGACCCTGGTGCCGAATTATTTCCCTTCTCCAGATGTTTCAATTAACCCTCCTGTTGCCCAGTTCCCAGTCTATTTGTTCCTCAGCAGTGTCCAAAAGTCCTTACATTATATCCCATTCTTTTCTCCCTTCTTAAGGTTTGTCCCGTAAGTCACTTTGCAGGACTCTGAGGTTCATCCCTTCTACAGATAAGTCCCATGAGTCCCTTCCCTAGAATCCATTTCTTTTTCCAGATGTGCTCCATAAGCCCCTTCCCTAGTTCATTCTATTCTCTAGATGTATCAGATAAGTAAGTTCCTTCCCTAGTGCATTCTATTCACTGGATGTATCCCATAATCCCCTTCCTTAGTTCATTCCATTCTCCGGATGTATCCCATAATCACTTTCCCTAATTCATTCCATTCTCTAGATGTATCCCATAAAGCCCTTCGCCCGAGTTCATTCCCTTCTCCAGATGTATCCCATAATCCCCTTCCGTAGTTCATTCCATTCTCTAGATGTATCCCATAATGGATTATTGGGGAGAGGAGTTGGCCTAACGGCTAGGGCGGTCGACCTCGAATCTGGGGAACTGGGTTCGAGTCTCGGCAATGACGCTGAACATCCTGTGATTCTGGGCAAATCACTTAATCTCCCCATGCCTAACAAAAATGAATGTGTCCTCATGTAATGCAACTGGTGCTATGTAAAGCGCTCTGATACCCGATTCGGGTCAAATTCGCGCTATATAAAAGTCTGTAAAAATAAAAAAAATAAAAAATAATAATAATAATCCCCTTCCCTGGTTCATTCAATTCTCTAGATGTATCCCATAATCTCCTTCCGTAGTTCATTCCCTTCTCTAGATGTATCCCATAATCCCCTTCCCTAGTTCATTCCATTCTCTAGATGTGTCAGATAAGCCCCTTTCTTATTTCATTCCATTCTCTAGATGTATCCCTTAATCCCCTTCCTTAGTTTATTCTATTCTCTAGATGTATCCCATAATCCCCTTCCTTAGTTCATTTTTATTCTCTAGATGTATCCCATAATCCCCTTTCCTAGTTCATTCCATTCTCTAGATGTGTCAGATAAGCCCCTTTCTTATTTCATTCCATTCTCTAGATGTATCCCTTAATCCCCTTCCTTAGTTCATTCCATTCTCTAGATGTATCCCACAATCCCCTTCCTTAGTTCATTCTATTCTCTAGATGTATCCCATAATCCCCTTCCCTAGTTCATTCTATTCTCTAGATGTATCCCATAATCCCCTTCCCTAGTTCATTCCATTCTCTAGATGTATCCCATAATCCCCTTCCCTAGTTCATTCCATTCTCTAGATGTATCCCATAATCCCCTTCATTAGTTCATTCCATTCTCTAGATGTATCCCATAATCCCCTTCCTTAGTTTATTCTATTCTTTAGATGTATCCCATTATCCCCTTTTCTAGTTCATTTTTATTCTCTAGATGTATCCCATAACCCCCTTCCCTAGTTCATTCTATTCTCTAGATGTATCAGATAAGTAAATCCCTTTCCTAGTTCAGTCCCTTCTCCAGATGTATTCCATAATCCCTTTCCTTAGTTCATTCTATTCTCTAGATGTATCCCATAATCCCCTTCCTTAGTTCATTCTATTCTCTAGATGTATCCCATAATCCCCTTCCTTAGTTCATTTTTATTCTCTAGATGTATCCCGTAACCCCCTTCCCTAGTTCATTCTATTCTCTAGATGTATCAGATAAGTAAATCCCTTTCCTAGTTCATTCCCTTCTCCAGAGTATCCCATAATCCCCTTCCCCGGTTCATTCAATTATCTAGATGTATCCCATAATCCCGTTCCCTAGTTCATTCTATTCTCTAGATGTATCCCATAATCCCCTTCCCTAGTTCATTCAATTATCTAGATGTATCCCATAATCCCTTCCCTAGTTCATTCAATTATCTAGATGTATCCCATAATCCCCTTCCCTGGTTCATTCAATTCTCTAGATGTATCCCATAATCCCCTTCCCTAGTTCATTCCATTCTCTAGATGTGTCAGATAAGCCCCTTTCTTATTTCATTCCATTCTCTAGATGTATCCCTTAATCCCCTTCCTTAGTTCATTCCATTCTCTAGATGTATCCCTTAATCCCCTTCCTTAGTTCATTCCATTCTCTAGATGTATCCCACAATCCCCTTCCTTAGTTCATTCTATTCTCTAGATGTATCCCATAATCCCCTTCCCTAGTTCATTCTATTCTCTAGATGTATCCCATAATCCCCTTCCCTAGTTCATTCCATTCTCTAGATGTATCCCATAATCCCCTTCCCTAGTTCATTCCATTCTCTAGATGTATCCCATAATCCCCTTTATTAGTTCATTCCATTCTCTAGATGTATCCCATAATCCCCTTCCTTAGTTCATTCCATTCTCTAGATGTATCCCATAATCCCTTTCCTTAGTTTATTCTATTCTTTAGATGTATCCCATTATCCCCTTTTCTAGTTCATTTTTATTCTCTAGATGTATCCCATAACCCCCTTCTTTAGTTCATTCTATTCTCTAGATGTATCAGATAAGTAAATCCCTTTCCTAGTTCATTCCCTTCTCCAGATGTATTCCATAATCCCTTTCCTTAGTTCATTCTATTCTCTAGATGTATCCTATAATCCCCTTCCTTAGTTCATTCTATTCTCTAGATGTATCCCATAATCCCCTTCCTTAGTTCATTCTATTCTCTAGATGTATCCCATAATCCCCTTCCTTAGTTCATTCTATTCTCTAGATGTATCCCATAATCCCCTTCCTTAGTTCATTTTTATTCTCTAGATGTATCCCGTAACCCCCTTCCCTAGTTCATTCTATTCTCTAGATGTATCAGATAAGTAAATCCCTTTCCTAGTTCATTCCCTTCTCCAGAGTATCCCATAATCCCCTTCCCGGTTCATTCAATTATCTAGATGTATCCCATAATCCCGTTCCCTAGTTCATTCTATTCTCTAGATGTATCCCATAATCCCCTTCCCTAGTTCATTCAATTATCTAGATGTATCCCATAATCCCCTTCCCTAGTTCATTCAATTATCTAGATGTATCCCATAATCCCCTTCCCTGGTTCATTCAATTCTCTAGATGTATCCCATAATCCCCTTCCCTAGTTCATTCCATTCTCTAGATGTGTCAGATAAGCCCCTTTCTTATTTCATTCCATTCTCTAGATGTATCCCTTAATCCCCTTCCTTAGTTCATTCCATTCTCTAGATGTATCCCTTAATCAGTTCATTCCATTCTCTAGATGTATCCCACAATCCCCTTCCTTAGTTCATTCTATTCTCTAGATGTATCCCATAATCCCCTTCCCTAGTTCATTCTATTCTCTAGATGTATCCCATAATCCCCTTCCCTAGTTCATTCCATTCTCTAGATGTATCCCATAATCCCCTTCCCTAGTTCATTCCATTCTCTAGATGTATCCCATAATCCCCTTCATTAGTTCATTCCATTCTCTAGATGTATCCCATAATCCCCTTCCTTAGTTCATTCCATTCTCTAGATGTATCCCATAATCCCTTTCCTTAGTTTATTCTATTCTTTAGATGTATCCCATTATCCCCTTTTCTAGTTCATTTTTATTCTCTAGATGTATCCCATAACCCCCTTCTTTAGTTCATTCTATTCTCTAGATGTATCAGATAAGTAAATCCCTTTCCTAGTTCATTCCCTTCTCCAGATGTATTCCATAATCCCTTTCCTTAGTTCATTCTATTCTGTAGATGTATCCTATAATCCCCTTCCTTAGTTCATTCTATTCTCTAGATGTATCCCATAATCCCCTTCCTTAGTTCATTCTATTCTCTAGATGTATTCCATTATCCCCTTTCCTAGTTCATTTTTATTCTCTAGATGTATCCCGTAACCCCCTTCCCTAGTTCATTCTATTCTCTAGATGTATCAGATAAGTAAATCCCTTTCCTTGTCATTCCCTTCTCCAGAGGTATCCCATAATCTCCTTCCCTGGTTCATTCATTTCTCTAGATGTATCCCATAATCCCCTTCCCTAGTTCATTCTATTCTCTAGATGTATCCCATAATCCCCTTCCCTGGTTCATTCAATTCTCTAGATGTATCCCATAATCCCCTTCCCTAGTTCATTCCATTCTCTAGATGTGTCAGATAAGCCCCTTTCTTATTTCATTCCATTCTCTAGATGTATCCCATAATTCCCTTCCTTAGTTCATTCTATTCTCTAGATGTATCCCATAATCCCCTTCATTAGTTCATTCCATTCTCTAGATGTATCCCACAATCCCCTTCCTTAGTTCATTCTATTCTCTAGATGTATCCTATAATCCCCTTCCCTAGTTCATTCCATTCTCTAGATGTGCCAGATAAGCCCCTTTCTTATTTCATTCCATTCTCTAGATCACGGGTACTCATAGTACGGCCAGCGGGCCGCCAGCGGCCCGGCAAGCCTTCATTGGCGGCCGGCGGACCTTGCCTCGCATTTTGCATTTCCTGACCTACGAGTAAACAGAGAAGATGGCCGCAGGAGCATACGTAGTGAATACGTATTCAATACGTATTCACTACGTATGCTCCTGCGGCCATCCTCTCTGTTTACTGCTGGCCTCTGATTGTGTGCCCGCCTCTGTGACGTCACGCACGGCACCGGCGGGAAGCACAGGCCCTTTACAAGTCAGCTGTAAGCGCAGCGCTTTTACAGCTGACTTTTAAAGGGCCTTTTGGGAAGCTTCCTGTGTCCGTGGTGCCAACGACGTCCTCTCCGCCCCCGCAGCCTCTTCTCTTCGGCCCACAGCCTCTTCTCTTCGGCCCGCAGCCTCTTCTCGCCCCTTCACTGCCTCAGGACGACCTCTCCTCTCCGCCGGAGCCTCTTCACTTCCTGGGGACGTCCTTCCTGCTCCGCCGGGACACAGCAGCCTCTTCTCGCCCTAGAGCCTCTTCACTGCCTCAGGACGACCTCTCCTCTCCACCGGAGCCTCTTCAGTGCCTGAGGACGTCCTCTCCTTTCCGCCGGTGATTTTAAGGTAAGAACCTCCGCGTACGATGTTTGAGTGTGCACTTGCCTCAGGCGTTACTTCCTTTGCCATTGTGCAAGGCATGGATCCCTGAAGGCACTCTGGAGTCTCACCGCCCTTCACACTTGTCTGCTGCTGCCTGCTCAAGACACTCAACATTAGCAGATCCTGCTCACATTTCCTTTTTTGTACAACTGCAACCTGCAGAATAATGTTCACTAACTGTCTGCTGCCTTCAAAAGAAATGGTGATACAGCTGCAATCCTGTCCCATCATATGGGTGATCGCATAGCTTTGCTTGCAATGCAACCAAAACCATACAGTGTTTCTCAGACAGCACTCCTGCGGCACATGGTGTTGCCAAATGCACCACAATTGATTGGTACAGATTGATAGGCCTTCCCTGGACCAGAACACACACTCTAGAATTCCTAGCCGGCATGTGAATTTATGCAGTAAGTGTATAAATCTCCCTGTAGCAACATACGGTTTAGAAGTGCATTAGGGCTTTCGGATTGTCTCCATTCTAATGTTAATTTTTCCTCCCCAGCTTTACTACGGATTACAGGCCCAGCACTCTAGGGCAGTGGTACCTTTGCTGGAAATCAAGTAGTGCCTTATGCAAACACCTCTGTAGGGGCTATGACACAAGACAGATGCTTAAGTTGTCAGCAATAATACATATATGCGTCCCGCCTCCTTTCAGTTCCCTGTAGTAATATTCATAAACCTATTTTAACTGTTTGTGACAACATTGAGGTATCTGTCCTGGCAAAGTACAAATTACTTATCTGTAACTCCAGTGCAGATATCCTTAGTGGTAATTAACGACCATCTGTATCTTCAAATATTATGCTCTGTTCCGTAAGTAAACCTACAAAGCGTGCATAGCTGCCATATGATTTCATATTTTAAATTTAAGAAACCTTGACTGATGTGTCTGATTTCCTAGTTTTTAACTAATATGCATTTCAGTTGTGCCATGAGGTTTATTATTATTACTATTATTGAAGTAGTGTCAATGCTAAATTAGTGTGTCCAGTTCTTATCACCTGATATCAAGCAATGCTGCTTCTTGGCCTCCAGTTGTTCTAAAGGGGAATTTAGCAGAGCAAGCAGTAGTTTGGCAAAATAATTTCCACCTGCATTAAGCAGAGATGTCAGCTGACATAGAGGGCAAAGTTGAGCTACAAACAATTTTTTGTTAAAATTGTCAGATTAAGCAGCAGATGATGTATTATGTGTCAAATATGGAAGAGCCATAATTATGTGGAAAACATTTGCAAAGTAGGCTATTTTCCCATTCATGTTTGAACTGCTCTTGTCGAAAAAGGGATGAGAAGTGCTGATGACAGAAACTGCATGCCACGGAGACAAATGGCTTGTGAATCCACTTTTAAGCGTATTTGGAACATTTCTGTGATTGGAAACCTATTCCACTTTGTGAATGTATTTTAATGTCAATAACTCATATTAACTGTTGTCTCCCAGTCTGAAACCACCTCAAACTCTGTACCCTTGTACTGTGTGTATGCCGGGTCTGGTGGCTCAGTGGACTAATGCGTCCACTGCAGGGGCCTGTGTTCTACCTCATGGTCACAGGTTAAAATCCCGGCGGGTCCTGCCTTTCATCCATCTGAAGTCGTTAAAATGAGTTGGGTAGCAATAAACATCTGTTATTCAGCGCCAAGATACCTACGGGTGAACGTGCGCTTGTATATACGTGTGTGTGTGCGCATGCCATTTATTTCAAATCCCTATTGAGTGACACATTTCCTGCATAAACCACTGGCTTTAGGAAAGCCTCCTGTTTTTCATGTGCAGGTTTACCCATTACTTTGTATGTTTAAACAAAACATTACTTTGGTGTTGCTCACAGATCTGTTTTGAGAAGTGGTATTGGTCCATCGGTCGTGACGTGGTGTCTGTCCAGCTGTCGTGACGCAGTGTCGGTCCATCGGTCGTGGGGCGTGTCGGTACATCGGTTGTGCGGCGGTGTCGGTCCATTGGTCGTCAGGTGGAAAATCAGATTCCTGGTCCTTGTTACTTATTGCATAGTAACAAACTAGCTGGAGAGCTCCGCAATGGCCTACAGTCCAGTTTCCAAGCCTTGCAAACGACCCAGATCGATACAGAGTGAACACAGGACCTTCCAGGAAGCATGGGAAGAAGAGTACTTGTTTGTTGAATGCCCAAAAGAAAAAGCCACCTGTTTGCTTTGCAAAGAGAAAGTAAATGTTCTTAAGAGGTATAACCTGGAACGGCACTACAAAACGCGGCACTCTGGATTCACTGCGAACTTCCCACTGAACTCAAAACTGCATTCTGCAAAAGTGGCATCGTTAAAGCAAGCTCTTCTTTCCCAACAGAAGATCTTCCTTTGCCAGATGAAGGAATCTGAGGCTGTTACAGAAGCGTCTTCCAAAATATGCTACTTGCTTGCCAAACATAAAAAACCATTCACAGATGCAGAGCTGGTGAAGAAATGTTTCCTTTCAGCAGCCGAAATTTTATTTGACAACTACACTAATAAAGCCAGCATTTTAAAGGAAATCAGTGCATTGCAGCTATCACATTCCACATGTGCACGCAGAATAGAGGCAATGGGTCAAAACGTCCAGGAGCAGGTGATCAAAGCAGTCAGAGAGTCACCGTTCTTTAGCATTGCCATGGATGAGTCCACAGACATAGGCGATGTGGCCCAGTTATTAGTTTGGGTGAGGTATCTGGGCCAATCGCTTCATCCCAAAGAAGAGCTCCTGTGCCTTCTACCACTGCAAGGGCACACAAGAGGAGAAGATATACTGGACAGCATGTGCAACTACTTTAAAACAAATGACATACCACTGAACACTCTTGTCAGCATAACAACAGATGGGGCTCCTGCCATGGTAGGCCATGACAGAGGCTTTGTATCTATGCTTAAAAAGAAGTTCATAGGACAGACTGTGATAGACTACCACTGCATTATTCACCAAGAAGTATTGTGTGCAAAATTAAAGCATGGAGAACTGAATAATGTCCTAAAAGGTGCAGTGAAAATTGTTAATTTTATCAGTGCCAAAGCTCTGAACCATAGACTTTTTAAAGCAATGCTGCAGGAATTTGAAGCGGAATATACAGACGTCTTGATGCACACTGATGTGCGTTGGCTAAGCAAAGGGAAGGTTCTGGAGCGGTTCATCGCATTGTTTCCTGAAATTGAACTCTTTGTGAACAGTAGAGGTCAATCATTCCCAGAACTAACGGATGTGAAATGGCTTATTATGCTCCATTTTCTGTCAGATCTTTTCACGCATTTTAATGCTCTCAATTTGACCCTGCAAGGTAAGCAACAGCTTGTGTGCTCCTTGATGAATTGTATTTATGCTTTTGAAAGTAAGCTTGTGCTATTCAAAGAACAACTGGATGATAGTGACTTCACCCACTTCCCAAAACTGTTGGCTGTGATGCAGAGGTTGCCAGATGCACAAGAAATTCTGTCAAAGCTAGACCTTGGTGCATGTCTTGAAGAAATTTCTGGGGAGATCAAATGCCGATTTTCTCAATTCAGAGCCCTCACCCCTCTGTTCAGGCTGGTTGAAAACCCCTGGATGGTGAGTACACGAAATCTTGACGTTGTTGCCATTATTGGCATGGAAAGGGCTCAAGCCGAAATAGAGCTGATTGACATGCAGCACAATTCAGCCCTCGAAGCATCTTTTTTGGGGCAAGCACCAGAAGAATTCTGGAAAATTGTGCCTTCTGACAAGTTTCCTCTTCTTTTTACAGTGGCCCAGAAGGTAATTTGTATGTTTGGGTCAACATATGTTTGCGAAAGTTCATTTTCCACAATGGGACTGTTGAAGAGCAAACTCAGAAATAAGCTTACAGACATACATCTGGATCAGCTCTTAAGGCTTGCTGTTTCAGACTTGGTACCAGATTACAGAAAACTAATTGGTGACATGAAATGTAAAATAAGTTCGTAGTATTTGTCTTTAACGTACCTATTTTTTGGACTCTGAAGCCTGTGCTGCAATGGGCATGTGCTGAATATCCGGTTACTGCAAATTGCCATGCAATCCCACTTAAGATTGCTATTGTCTGATAATAAAAATTATTATAAAAATGTGCTCCTTGTAGTTACATCTGCTTTGGAAATACAGCATTGTCTAGTAATGTTTTGAAACGGTAGTGATTTTTCCCCATCTAGCCCCGCCCCCCACAGACCCCGCCCCCTCTGACCCCGCCCCCACCGGTGCGGCCCTCGGCCACAAACCACACTGTAAATTTGGCCCCCGAGAGAAAGTTTGTGAGTACCCATGCTCTAGATGTATCCCATAATCCCCTTCCCTAGTTCATTCCATTCTCTGGATGTATCCCATAATCCCCTTCCTTAGTTCATTCTATTCTCTAGATGTATCCCATAATCCCCTTCATTAGTTCATTCCATTCTCTAGATGTATCCCATAATCCCCTTCATTAGTTCATTCTATTCTCTAGATGTATCCCATAATCCCCTTCCTTAGTTCATTCTATTCTCTAGATGTATCCCATTATCCCCTTTCCTAGTTCATTTTTATTCTCTAGATGTATCCCATAATCCCCTTCCTTAGTTCATTCTATTCTCTAGATGTATCCCATTATCCCCTTTCCTAGTTCATTTTTATTCTCTAGATGTATCCCATAACCCCCTTCCCTAGTTCATTCTATTCTCTAGATGTATCAGATAAGTAAATCCCTTTCCTAGTTCATTCCCTTCTCCAGATGTATTCCATAATGCCTTTCCTTAGTTAATTCTATTCTCCAGAGGTATTCCATAATCCCTTTCCCTAGTTTATTCCATCCTCCAGAGGGATCCCATAATCCCTTTCCCTAGCTCCTTCCATTCTCTAGATGTATCCCATAAAGCCATTCCCCGAGTTCATTATCTTCTCCAGATGTATCCCATTGTGCCATTCCCTAGTTCATTCCATTCTCTAGATATATCCCATAATCCCCTTCCCTGGTTCATTCTTTTCTCTAGATGTATCCCATAATTCACTTCGCCCGAGTTCATTCCATTCTCTAGATGTATCCCATAATTCCCTTTGCCTGAGTTCATTCCATTCTCTAGATGTACTCCGTAAACATTTTGCCCATAGTCTCTGTTTTCCTCAGGAGTCCAAAATTCCCTGAATTAGATCCCATTGTTTTTCCCTTCTTAAGGTATGTCCTATAAGTCTCTTTGCAGGTCTCTGAGTTTCATCCCTTCTACAGATGTGTGCCTTATGTCTCTTTATCCCGTCCAGAGTTTTGTCTTTTCTCCCGAAGTGTTCCAGAAGTTCTTCAGTAATGGTTTTGTGCAGTTCCTTACCAGCTGCAAGACTCATTTCCTTGCTTCCTACAAAATCTCTACTTTAAAGGCTGTTCTCAATATAGGCCTGTTTGGGCTCCAGTTGTGCTGTTTGGGACTCCACAGGGGTGTTATTAGCCACCCCCTCCCTAGCCCCATGTGAGGATCGGGGCCTTCCATTTTCAGTAGGTGATTTGCTGCAAGAATCCCCTCAAGCACTGCTTTTGGGTCTATCTCCAGAAACAGAGCTGGCTTCGCCTATGCTGTATGGGTTAATTGACAGCTGAGTGCTACTGCCAGTGTGCCCCACCTGCTATGCTGTTGACTCAGCTCTATCTCTAACTACAACTCTTCTCTTTAAGTCCATATTCAGCTGTGTGGTTGGGTTCAACAGTGCTGTCTTGATAAATCTCCTGCTTTGTTGTTAGCTCCAATTTGGTTGTTTGAAACTGTCTGGTGGTGCAATTTTGTGCGACTCGCAATCAGAGACTCGCAAAATGAAATATACTAATGTGTCTCAGACACATTAGCCATTTCCAATGGGGTCGCAATTGACCTGCCTCATCAATATTCATTTGTTTTCCTTCTGTTATAGTTTCTCTGAGCGCTGAGAGTTGTAGTGTCACCCTCCTATTACGCCTGTCCTGTTACAATCTTGGATCCGGTGTAAGACATTTTCTCCTTGTCCAGGGAAGTAGTGATTGCTGGGTAATGTTCTAAATCTTTACACTGTTTTTTGGGGGTGTTTGTGTCCTATATCACTGCATATGTTTAGTCCAGACCCCATGTGCATGCAGGGCTTGGCTCTGAAAGGGGTTTCAGCAGCCAAGCTTTACTCTGGGAAATGGAAGGGCCTTGGGTCCAGCTACATAGTCTTCAAATGCAATAAATGTCTATACCGACTCAAAGTAACAGCTTATAACAAGCTGTGACAAAGCCAGCAGGCTTGACTTTTGTATAGTGCACATACATACCGACACAGAACATAAGGTCACACAAGCACGCAGACCTACAGACTTCTGTGTGGAAAGACACACTAACACAGGCATCAGTGAACACAGACCATGCATCTCTGCAGGAGAGAATACACAGTGGTGGACATCAACGGAACACATAGTGACGTGTAACAGTGACACACAAGATGATGTGCAGCAGGTCGCAAATGGTGAACTCCGATCAAGAGGCAAAGGGTAATGAGCAGCAGTGGATGAGAGGAGGAGGTGCACCAGAGGAGCACAGGAGGATGAGTGTGAGGGAAATACTGGAAGAGGCACCTCAGTACTGACTGATATGCCTCACGACAGCACTCACTGCAGTGCATCAGATGAGATTGAGTGCTGTGCATCTAGGGAACAGTGGGTATTGTACATAAGGTGATCACTGAGTGCTCTGCATCAGCAGAGCACTGGATGATATAGATTTTAGGAACAAAGAGATTAGGTGTGGGGATTATGGCAGAATAGGGTGATGTGCAACAGGGTCAAAAGGTGACGTAAAATGGGGGCACACAGTAATGCCCTATAAGGGAAATTTGTTGATGTACTGCATGACACAGACAACTGTGGAATACAACAGTTTCCAATCTGCCTAAGCTGTGTCTACTTGCCCTTGTCAATCAGTGGAATATAATACATTTTAAGCAGGCAAGTCACTTTATGACAGCATGTGGATACTCCGTGAGATCAAAGGACTGTCCACCAATTCGTTCCTGTCAAGGTATAACTTCTTTTTCATCCTGCACCAAGCTAATGAAAGCAATAGCTATCATATAAAGAATGTGGTGCAGAAGCAAAACTCAATTCCTGAAGCATGACAGTGCAGCTATACCACTCTTAAATACAGCAGCTCTGATTACTTATTCTGATGCTATGTCTTAAAGTATCTGACATAAAAATGGTACCTTAGAACATTCTTAAATCCAAGCATAACCAAGGTTATGTCTTTATTTGCATTAGAGAAATGTAGGGCAATTTAATGCAATTATGCTCTTAAATAACAGGAAATGCCTGTATCTTCTTGGCCAGACATTCACCGCTTTATTGTGCAAGGATGGTATAACTATTGGGTGGTGGTGTATGGCCGTTGTTAGTTGGTGGAGCGATTTGTCTGGTTAATTCCGATAATGAACGAGACTCCTCCATGCTGGCTCTTCGACTGAACTGCAGAACCCACCCCCCCAGCACCTTGAGACCCTAACGGGTGATTAGCCGCGCTCTATAAGAACCCTGATTGATTGATTTAACACTGAGGGCCATGGAAAATGTTATCTGCTGTTTTAGGATTATGAAGACTATGGAAGCATCTAAAGGCCTGAGGGACGAGCAAATCCTAGCCTGACTCGAAAGGTAGCCAATTAATCACAGGCCCCACAGATAAATGTGTCCCTGTCTGTCCTTGCCCCTAGTCTCCAAAAGGAGACAGATCCTCTTTGCGTGCAGCTTGGACCCCCTCTAAAGAGAAGATAGAATCTGAACCTTTTTCCTTTATGTCCTGGCCTGAATATGGGATGGTTAAATAATCTTCATGAACTGACAGCTCTGTTATCACCATAAGTGGCACAAAAGATTAAATGCACAGCTTCCAGGAACCTAAGGAGACCTAAACAAGAATACCTTCTACATCTGGCTGCTTGCAGTCAATCCAGTCTTCAAGCCACTCAGGTGGGACTCCTGATGTGAGCCTTATGGCGAACCCAAGACTTTGCACCACAAAGACTTACAGTGGAAACAGGTTAAACCAACCCACAGGGACAGGGTTCTAAATGGGGCATGTCCTGCCAGGCCTCAGACCCAGCAGTAATTAAAAACTGACTTTGAAATGGGTCCCTTCTAGGTCCTACGTTGAGGTCCTTAACTTTATATAGGTAAAAACACTGATCAATTTTTCAACAATGGGGACTAGTCACAAAGGTAAATTTACACATGAAAAAATCTCATGTGTAAATTTACTCTTTTAATTTGTAGTGACTATACTACTTTTGGATAGTCACCTTACCCGAGTGTAAAGTTACTACAGAGTGTAGACTTACATGTCCCAACTCCCTAAAACCTTAGGGTAGAGTCAGCAGGCAAGGTTCTGAATAGGAATTTTGTGGTACGTGAATAGCACTATTGTAGTACTACTAAACTTACTACAAAATACGGTTTGTGAATTGGCCCCAGTGACTGTAAATGCCCTTAAGGTAACCGATGCCAGTGGTACTGTCACTGTTTACATTCACGGTTTAGTTCATGGTGAATTCTCTGAGAGTATTTGCTTTCTGTAGACTTTGGGTTTCTGCATTTTTTTACTTTAAGTTGCCTCTAGGTCTCTGAGTGACTGCAAGTTATCCATGCATGGTGATGATGGGGAATGATTGACAGCTTTAGAGTGAAGGCCAAAGGCAGGGCCCTGAGTTTCTCACAGTTCCTTTCAAGATGTTCTGACAACGTGTTAATTCAATCCTTGACCTCTTTGCACAGCATGATGCCCACTTATGTGCCAACTAACTGTGACTACCATTTCATGTGAAAGTATGGAAATAAAATTTAGGCAATTGATGAAAAATTGTCTGTGCCAAAGGAAATGAAAATGCTGGTTTAGATTTAGTAAGGAGTTATGCTGCCCTTGCGTGATGCACGTTGTCGTAAGGCAGCACAAGTTCTTAAATGGGATTTACGAAGCCATGTAAGAGGGGATTTGCACCACCTTACCTGACTTTGTTAAGAAGTGTAACGCAACACAGCAGCTTGAGCTACGTTATGTTACATTTCGTTATGGTAGTTGTTCCATGATGATTGAGGCCCTACTTTTATTTTTTCTTCTTCCTTGTGGAACCTCTTGCCATTTGTACCTATTTTTTACTATGCCACACACACTTCAAAGAAGCCCTTTCCCCTTTGAAATGTACGAATGCAATCTGCTTTCATTGTGACAACAGATGTTATCTGCTTCCAAATGTATTTCACTAAGACAAGGACATGGGCACAATTGCTTTCTTTATGCAGTATGATTTTTGCCAAAAAAACAACATATTTTTTCTTTTTCACACAGGGGATATTAAGTGATTTGCTCAAATTCACAGGAGTGTTGTGCCAAGACTTACAAAGCATTGGCAATGCCAGTAAGTCTTGCCTTTGACTCTGCCATTGCCTTTTGCTCCTGCTGTACAGAATGGGTATTGCCGACTTTGGCAATGATTTGTAGCCATGCTATTTAGCAGCGTGGGTGCTGTGCAGAATGGCTAAAAATAATAATGAAAAAGGACTAATGGTGGGCAAGATGGCGCCTGAGTGAGACGGCTACTACTCACCTCCTCCTCCCTCGAATCCCCTTTGATTTTTCTTCCGACTCGAGACAGGATTATGCGAGAGGGATTTCCTCGTTGGTCTCGATGGGCCGATATTGCCAAGAGTAGATCGCCCAGGTCAGGACGGGGAGTGCTGCTGACCGGGAGTCCAGACAAAGATTGTTGCGGGCGTTGGGAATCCTTGGCTCGCCTGCTGCTGCTGGCGATTTCCGGGTTGGAAGGCTGCCAATTCGGGTTGCCTGGCTACGGAGACGCTCACAGAGCTTGTGGATTTCATTGCTCAGCGATGGTAGCACGGGGCGGACGAGGCAAGACGCGCTCAAACATACTACAAGCACCAGCGCGATGTGACGAAACCGGCCTGAAGAATGTCTGTAAGAAGGTCGATACACCAGCCGGTAAAGGAAGTAAGTCGGACAAGGACAAATTATACTTGAAAAAACATGCTATACATCCTACACAGAAGGAGATGCCAGTGGGGAAACTCGGGGCAAAAAGCAACTCGCTATACCCAGTATGTTTCTGTCTTCAGGCTCAAGTGATATTGTGAAAGGGAGTAACAATGAGACAGGGGCTCAAGAGGAGGTGGGAGAACAAAGCACTACAAGCGAAGTACATGTTATAACACCAAACGAGCAGAGCAGCTCACAAGTGATATCAGTAGAACCTCCAAATGAAGATACGACATGGGGCTCGATATGTGATAATACTGTGGTAGGAACTATGGAGATACCTGCAGATATTCAGGGAGACGGGGGTAACACTCATGAGACTGAAATCGTTAAGGGAAAGGACTGCTCTATAATGGAAATTGTGAACTCCCCAGTAAATCTCAAGGAAGGGACAAGCAGTACGTTCTGCAGATCAAAGGAAACCGAGCAGAGCAGAATCGACAAGAAACATAATTTGAAAAGCTCAGAGGCAGGTTATCTTTCCCCTGACTCCATGGAAAAATTCTTCTCCCTGACGGATGTCTCAGGCGAGTCGAACCTTGGGGTGACAAGCAGTAGTGATGGGGACAGCAGGGATTCCCTAACTAGCAATTGCGGTATCCCAGTGGAGCATAGATTGACAAGGAGATCAAAACGGGTGTCTGGACAGAAAAAATCTAATCGTCAGAGAACCTCAGGAGAGGAAGTGGAGGAACTAGGTTGGGACTATTCAACTACCCAATTCCTTTCACCCCATGGATTAAGTGAAAAAAGAAACTCGGTCGGAGGTGAGCTACCAGATAAAACTACCCAGAAAGATGATGAACAGCCGTCTGAGCCTTCTCTCTCATTAATTTTGCAATCACTGATATCTTTTCAGAACGAGGTTAAAACTGAAAACCGACATGCACGGCTGACATCTAAAAAACTACAAGGCTCAATCCGTAAGGTCGGGAAGACCTGCACTGAGATCGTAGAGAGATTAAGCACAGTGGAAGCACGTACAGAGGTCCTCGAGAATACGGTGGAAACTTTGAAAACCCAATCCTCGCTACATGAAAGTGCCATGAAAGATGTTTGGTGGAAGCTAGAAGACGCAGAAAATCGTCAAAGACGGAACAATCTGAGGCTTTTAGGGATACCCGAACATAGTGAGGGCAATGACATCAGGAAGTTTACTATTGATATGCTAAAAAATGCACTTCCGGAATTAGCACAATGGGATTGGGATAGAGAAATTCAACGCGTACATAGATTTCCCTTTACAATTTCAAAACGTCCGTCAAATTCTCAGTCATATCCACGTGCAATCTTGGTCTATTTTGGAAACTTTCTTCTGCGACAGGCTGTGTATGAGCTGGCCAGACCTAATATGAAAAGAAAGTGGGAGAGCTTCTCTTTTTTCGCAAAACCAGATTTTGCCCACGCTACAGTGGAAAGAAGATGGAGGCTCAGGCAGCTCATTACACCCTTTCAAAATATCGGAGCTACAGCCTTTTTGCAGAATCCCGCTAAACTTAAAGTATCCATTCAAGGCCGGAATTATAACTTTACCTCAGAAATCCAAGCACAGAAGGTTTTGGAGGATATATCAACTGGGAATGCTAGACTTACCGAAAAATAATAGATTTCACCTCTAACAAGCATAGCTAAATAGAGATTGTGACGTTGACATGGTTATTAACCAAAAGACTGTTTGTTCTATATTTTTCCTGTTAAAATTGTTTTTCTTCGATTTGTTGAAAACATATGTAAGCACCGGTGGAGGGGAAGGAGGGGGGGAGTGGGTAAGAGCGGTTTCAGATGCTATCACACAGGCTCAGGATTGAGCCTGATTGCCATAAGAAGGGTAAGGGAGGGGGTTGGGGGGTAGGGTGGGGGGAGAGAATCCTCAGACCTCAGACAAGGGACGAAGCTAAATTGTGTAACTAAGAGAAGCGAGCCATGGTATAAAAAGCAGATTGGAAATCAGGAAGAGCATATTGAGATGGTAATCATCAAAGAGGTGTATAAGCAGCCGGGTTTAGATACAGCTTTTAATGGGTAATCTGAAGATCCTCACTATTAAAATTTGTGGACTTAAAGATTTAAAAAAGAGACAAAGGGTAGCAGTGTATCTACAAACAATCGGGGCTAACATTATTTGTCTTCAAGAGACCCATATTGAGGGGCCACAACGGCACCTACTTAAAACCCTAGGTTATAGATTGATTACGGCAACTACACAAGGGACTAGAACCAGAGGGGTGGCAATTTTGGCGAAAGGGAATGAAATACAGATTGTTAGATCAGCGGCTGATAAATACGGGCAGTGGGCAATTGTAGAATGTCAAGTCAATCTTGTTAAAAAAATGACAATATGCTCAATATATGGAAGCGTCTTGGATGACCCTAGTGTGTTAGAGTTTATCTCTAACGAGCTGGCTCACTGGCCACTCCCACTGATAATATGTGGTGACTATAATCTAAACCTCCCTTGTGTGTGGTCTTTAAGTACAGAATTTCTATATAAGGGAAGGAAACCAAAAGTATTCCAGGCCCTCAAAGAGCTTTGTCAAACTCATGGTCTGGTAGATTGTTGGCAAACAAAGCACCCAAATGATCCAGGCTATACGTTTTTCTAACCCACATACAAAATTAGTGAGACTCGACTATATGTTTGTATCCAGTATTATAAATTCACGGTGTACAATAGATAAACTACCACGGGTGTTATCAGACCACAATCCTTTAATTTTGAATTTATTAGATGGGGGAATGAATAGGGTAGAGAAAAGCTGGACCTTTGAGAGAGCTCTGTTGTTGAATGAAGAATATTGCCAACATATACATAAATGGATTCCAGAGTTTTTGGAATTTAACCTAGGGAGTACCTCGATCGAGATAGTCTGGGACGCCATGAAAGCTGGAATAAGGGGGGAGACGCTGCGATTCTCCTTAAATCTTAATAAAAAAGTTAAACAGGAAATGGTGGCATTACAAAGCAATCTGGCCATAGCCGAGGAGGGTCTGATGAGGGCTGTACAAGAGGGGCGTGAGATTAAAACAGAGTTGGAACTAGTTTCTATTGCTAAAAATGCTATTAATAACATCTTCACGGAGAAGGCAATCATCAAAGCCACATTGAACAAGGAAATAACATATGAATTGAGCGAGCAAGTGGGGCATCAATTGGCTATAAGTACGAGACAACAGAATACTGCCAACCTAATCAGTGAGATAAAAGATCCGAGACTTGGACAAATAGTTGACCCTAAAGAGATAATAGCTGCATTTCATAGATATTATCAAAATTTATATAAGGAGACGGGCATAAGACAGGATGAGATTGTGAAATATCTGGATCTGGGTACACCTTTACGATTAGGACAGGAAGATCAAGATAATCTAGACGCTCTACCACAATGGGAGGAAATGTTACTTTCAATGAATAGTTTGGCTAAAGGGAAGGCAGCTGGAATGGATGGGATACCAACGGAATTTTATACACAATTCTTTAAGCCATTAAAAAGTATTCTAAGTGACCTTTTTATACATATATTTCAGGGTGGTAGACCTCCGGGGTCATGGTCCCGGGCCAAAATTGTGGTTTTTCTAAAAAAAAACAAAGATGCTACAGAACTTGGATCATATCGTCCCATCACCCTGATTAATGGGGATTCCAAAATCTATTCTAAATTGTTAGCTAGCAGATTGGCGCCAATTATCCATAAAATTGTTTCGGGTCGCCAGCATGGGTTCATCCCCGGAGGTCTACCACCGACCACGTCCAGAGAGTGATTACACTTTTCGATATCACCGCAGTAACAGGAGACCCTATGGCACTTATATTACTAGATGCCGAAAAGGCTTTCGATAGGGTCTCCTGGAACTATCTCTGGGCAGCTATGTCGAGAAGCGGTATTAGAGCACCTTTTATCAAAGCTACACAAATGCTTTATACAACACCGGAGGCCGTTGTGATGGTAAATGGGATAGTCTCAGACAGGATAGTTATTACTAGAGGGACAAGACAGGGGTGCCCATGCTCGCCCCTGTTATTTGCAATTTTTATCGACCCCTTTATTCACAGACTGGAAAATAACTTATCAATATCACCAATACGGACATTAACGTGGGATACCAAGACACTGGCTTATGCGGATGACATAGCATTAGTTACCACGGATCCGGTTATAGCTATTAAGGTAATAGAGGATGAGGCTAAACATTTTGGAGAGATTTCAGGGTATAAGTTAAACCGAGATAAAACCCAGATAGTGCTTAATAATAAACTTCAGATGAGGGATGATCGAGTAGTAGAGAAAGCGACGTACCTGGGAGTGAAAATCACAGCTAATCTGGATAATTTAGTCGAGGTTAATCTAGATCCATTAATTCAACATACTGAAAAAGATTTAAACAGGCTCAATAATCTATATCTAACGTTAGGGGGCAGGTGTAACGTGATTAAAATGATTTTTCTTCCAAAATTCTTATATTTTTTCAGGACAATCTGTTTAGAGTTTTCTCCACATTGGTTTAAAACTATAGAAAACATGTTCTCACGGTTCATATGGGGATACAAAAGACCGCGTCGTGCAATCAAATTTTTAACATTGCCAAAAGATAGAGGTGGTTTTGCCCTCCCTAATCTTAAATTTTATTGGTTGGCCACAATATTAAATTACTGTAACAAACTATTGTCGGATAATAGTGGCAATCGAATTAGTAATATGATACCAACACCTCAAGAACTTATTCTTGGCGACAAAGTAAACGGATACTTATGGCGGTATATGTATGACAATCACTTTAAAAAAGTTCGTTTTAAAACACTCATGGGTATTCACAAAGCCTGGAATAATGTGCGGAAAGTTCTGGGCATAGGAAGATTATCATTTTATACATTACTATCTAAAAATAATAACCTTCCGGAAATATTTAATGACGTATGTATGAATAGATGGATAAACTCAGGGATAACACAATTAGGATGTTTTTACTCTACTTTCGGGCTGAAATCATTTGATGAACTTAAAACTGATTATGCATTAGACCAACGGGATTTTTTAAATTTTTACAAATTAGAGATTTTTATCAAAGAAAGGGGGTGGCAGAGCTAAATTCCAAGAGATTCAAATTATGGAAAAGATAACTAATAACAGAGCTGTCAAAATTGGAGAAATCTATGGGTATATAATGGCAGCAATTCCAGATGATTTGGATAATTTCTCCAATAAATGGCAAGAGATACTAGGGATAACGTCTGAAACCTTTTTTAAATCATATGAATTATCTCAGTCTATATTGATGTCTGCAAGACTACAAGCCCAGTATTACAAGACAATTTTTCAATTGTACTATACTCCAAATAAGATAGCCAAATGGGGGACCGGTAAGGGAACGGTATGTCCACGGTGCGCCCTATATGAGGCCGATAGTGTACATATATTTGCATTATGTCATCATCTACAGGCACTAATTTCTGAAATATCGATGTTCCTATCAGAGATTTGTAAAGTAAGAATAGAAATCACTGTGGGAGAAATAATGTTGGGCATTGATGGAGATATTCGCTCAAAAGATTCCAAGGATTGATATTTATGTCAATGGCAGTTTTTAGAATGTGTCTGGCCTCTGCATGGTTGGATCCAAATCCGCCAGTATTCCAACAATGGCATGCCCGCCTGCTGGCAACGCATAGCTTGGAGAGTGCTATTTACAGAAGGAAAGGCAGGACAAAACGAAAAAAAGGGTTAAGTATATGGGATCCCCTAAGCCAGTGGATACAAAAACGATAAAAAGCAAAATTGTAGCTCAGGTGTACCAAGTAATGGTATTATAAGTACCCATACTGAATTTAATATTGAATTTATAAATTTAATGAATTTAGCTGCACTCGTGAGATTTTGTATGTGTTGTCGCTTTATTATGCACGATGTAATTTGCTGTGTTAATAATTTAAGGTCTGAGGAGGAGGGGGTGGGGTTGGGGGGGCTATGTATGTATTTAAAACTCAATAAAAAAAATATTTTAAAAAAAAAAGAGAAAAAGGACTATGATGCATCCTGCGCTAATGCACTTTAAAAAAAAAAAAAAAAGCACATTAGCCCTGGCTGCATCATAGCTCATGTTTAAATTAGTTTTAGCCACACTGTAAAGCATCCTCGCTGCTGTACAGCATGGCTACAAAACATTGCCAAAGCCAATAGCTTTCACAGACGAGACCTATTGGCTTTGCCAATGCTTGTTACTGTTGCTTTCTCAGATATTGAAACAAACATTGCCTGCAGCAAGCTCAGATCCATGCAGTCTCCCATACCTTGCAAAACACTAATACAAACTGCCGAGTTTGCAAACACGGGCCACTCTTTCAGCGTTCCATTTCACTAGTGGGGGAGGCTTTTATTTTGGTGCTCCTTCCTATTGTCTATCCCAGTCCGAACCTAGCGGTATCAGTCCCTGCTCCTAGGGATGTCATGGGCATATTATTCACTGATCCTGCTCAGATCAGTCACTGATTCTTGAGATGCTCTGATCTGCCAGTATCTCTTCCGAGGGATGCACTGGTCTGGCCAGTCACTCTTCCCAGGAATTTCCTTATCAGAGAGTCATTCTTCCCAAGGATATTCTGATGAGAGCAGTCACTCTTCCGAGGGAGTCTCTGGTCAGGCCAGTCACTGATTCGAGCGATGTTTTGGTTAGGCCAGTCACTCTTCCTAGGAATGTCCTTATCAGAGAATCACTCTTCTCAGGGGTATTCTGATGAGAGCAGTCACTCTTCCCAGGGATGCCCTGGCCAGTCCAGTCACTGATTCCGGGCATGTTCTGGTTAGGCCAGTCACTCTTCCCAGGGATGGCCTGATTAGAGAGTCATTCTTCCCAAGGATACTCTGATGAGAGCAGTCACTCTTCCGAGGGATACTCTGGTCAGGCCAGTTACTGATTCGAGAAATGTTCTGGTTAGGCCAGTCACTCTTCCCAGGAATGTCCTTATCAGAGAGTCATTCTTCCCAAGGATATTCTGATGAGAGCAGTCACTCTTCCCAGGGATGCCCTGGCCAGGCCAGGCCAGTCCAGTCACTGATTCGGTGATGTTTTGGTTAGGCCAGTCACTCTTCCTAGGGATGTCCTTATCAGAGAATCACTCTTCTCAGGGGTATTCTGATGAGAGCAGTCACTCTTCCCAGGGATGCCCTGGCCAGTCCAGTCACTGATTCCGGGCATGTTCTGGTTAGGCCAGTCACTCTTCCCAGGGATGGCCTGATTAGAGAGTCATTCTTCCCAAGGATACTCTGATGAGAGCAGTCACTCTTCCGAGGGATACTCTGGTCAGGCCAGTTACTGATTCGAGAAATGTTCTGGTTAGGCCAGTCACTCTTCCCAGGAATGTCCTTATCAGAGAGTCATTCTTCCCAAGGATATTCTGATGAGAGCAGTCACTCTTCCCAGGGATGCCCTGGCCAGGCCAGGCCAGTCCAGTCACTGATTCGAGCGATGTTTTGGTTAGGCCAGTCACTCTTCCTAGGGATGTCCTTATCAGAGAATCACTCTTCTCAGGGGTATTCTGATGAGAGCAGTCACTCTTCCCAGGGATGCACTGGCCAGGCCAGTCCAGTCACTGATTCCGGGGATGTTTTGGTTAGGCTAGTCACTTTTCCCAGGGATGTCCTTATGATCAGTCACGCTCCCCCACCTGCCTGATACAGATCAGTTTTGCCAGTGACGCTGGCGGGGTGAAGCACGTCTCGTCCATCAGCTGCGCACGTGGGGTTACAACTCGAAGCTCTTCAATTACTTGGGAGGCGGGGCCTCGCCCCCGCCCCCTCACTCCGGTGCTCCCCTCCCCCACGCCTCGACAGCTCATTTTGACAGTAAAGCCAACGGAGGTGATGCGCCCCTTGATGCAGTGGGCTAAAAATAGCCTCCGATAGCTCTCTGCTGAGGCGACTGGGCTAAATTTAGAAAGCACTGACCCTGCCTTCCTTGCAGCAGCAGGGACCTCTGGGGGGCTGTTGTGGGGGCGGGGGCAGTGATTGTGCAGCCTGAGCACGTACATCACTCCGATTCAATCAGAGTGGAAGCAGCGGGTGGGAGAGGGAGCTAGTGAAATGAGTTGGACTCACGCTTTCCCCCTGGGGGTTGGGGGGGCCGAGTGGGTGGGGGTGTATAAGGTGATTGCAATGTTGGGGGTGCAGCCACGCTCCCGCAGCTTGAGGTGGAATGGGATACACACTGAGGTGGAATGTAATGTGAAATGTGACTGGGATACACAAATGGGATCAGAGCTCGCCTAAGTGGCGATAACAATACAAGGCACTTATTGGGCAAGACAAGCCAGACAAGGGTTGCCTTTGTAAGAGCATAAAGTACATTAAATATTACTGCCTGTTTGCAGGGTGATTTGAATTGTGCGTGTAATGGACTGTCGCTGTTTTGTTGACACGCATATGCTGCGTGCTGTTCTGCTTCTGGCAGATCTTTTAGGGTGAGGCACCATTTTGGGTCTCGTCTACAGACAGCTTCATCTGTGTCAGCTTGTGTGTCTCTGAACGGCCTATTCTGGACAATACTTAAGTGAGCTTTGGGCCAGCCCACTGCTTATCTTTAGGTGACTTCTTGTCAATGTCATTTGCTTGCTGTTTAATCAGTGCCTTTCCTTCCTCATCTTGAGGTTGTGCCTCCATAGATCAGATCTGCGTTACCATCCTTTTATTTGGATGACTTGTATCCTTTCGCTGCTTACATTCAGAGAACTACTTTTCCTTTAATCACTCTGCCAGTGTATGTGTTTTCTCCCCCCCCTTGTGTGTTGCTTCCCCACATAAATCCCTGTGCTCTCTGTGTTGCTCCCTCCTCCCATTGCTCGTTTGTTACTTCCCCGCCCCTCCACATCCCACTTTGTTCTCTAATTTAAAAGGCATTTTTTTACACCCTCACCCAGCTGCCACTTTGCTTTTCCCTCACCTCATTCTCATCCTGACACTTGAATGCACTTATTTAATTCCTCCACCTCTGTCCATTTTACTGTTGCCCCCCTTTCCTGCCCCACATCTCAATCTTTTTCTTTTTTTAAAATTGTTGTCGGGATGCTCTTTAAAAGATTCACGTTGGCACACTCTTTATATTTATTTAATCTACAGGTCCAGCTAGATGGAAACAAAAAACAAAATGGCCACTGCATTGATGCATGCATGTACATGAGCAGTGACGCAAAATGGCCACCGCGTTGATGCAGGCACATGCATGGACAGTGACGCATGTGTGTGTATACATGGTTACACTAGGGCTGCCGTAGTGTCTTGTTGCTGTGGGCATGCTTGATGATGCATGAGTGCATAGGCATCATTGCGCTGTTTTGGGTTTCTTTGTTGATTGTTGATACCCGTTTTTTGGGTGTGTTTTTTCCCAATTCTGAACAAAGACTGAAAGAGTCAAACAGACTGAATATTACTCGTATATGGATCAGCCATCCTGTTCACAACATGGTCGCCAGTGCTTCTAAGGGGCTTTCAGGGGCATAGCTTCAGGGGGGGTGTTTGTGGCGTCACACCCACCTAATAAATGTGTTAATAATAAATTGTTGGGAACAGGAGCATTCAGTCGGGTATGATAAGGTGTCTGTTGAATAGCACCTGGGATTTCTAAATACTCACTCAGACAAAAAAACACACACATACAATCTAGTCTCTGTTTTGAAGGTCTTGAAACATGGTTATTTTTTTTATTTTTTTTAAACTGTATTTTAAGTCCCTCTTACAATCTGCACTCCTCATGATATGCCAGCGTGATTGTTGGAAAATCTGGAGCTCACCCCCCCTCCACCCCCCCAAGTCTTACTGACCAAGCTACGCCCTTGGGGGCTTCCTCTCACAAGCCCATGGTTATACAAAATAACTCAATAAATGTATACATAAACAAAGACTGCAGGCCTTTAAAAGTGTTATTATTGCTCGGAGGTCTCACCAGTAAGAGGTTCCCCAGTATTTGCTGTCCTCATTGTCCCTGGTCATAGCTTTAGTTTGCCTGGTGTTTGGACGTGTCATCGATAAGATGTTCCTAGTTTATCGCATGGCCCCGGTGCTCCTTGGGGTCCAGTCAAGGATCCCCAGTTCCCAGTCAGGTGTCTTCTGTCAGGGATGATCTAGGGCTACCCTGTGCTTGGTGTCTCCAAGTAGGGCTCATCTCTGTCCTTCAGGTGTCTTCTGTCTGGGCTGCTCTAGGGCTCCCCTGTGCCTGGTGTCTCCAAGTAGGGCTCCTCTCTGTCTTTCAGGTGTCTTCTGTCTGGGCTGCTCTATGGCTCCCCTGTGCCTGGTGTCTCCAAGTAGGGCTCCTCTCTGTCTTTCAGGTGTCTTCTGTCTGGGCTGCTCTAGGGCTCCCCTGTGCTTGGGGTCTCCAAGTAGGGCTCCTCTCTCTTGAAATTCTAGTCTGGTGTATTTTGTCTGGGCTGCTCCAGGTCTCCTCTATGTCTGGTGTTTTCCGTCAGGTGTCTTCCATCACAGCTGTTGTAGTGCCTCCCGGTGCCACGTGTTTCCCTCTAGGAATGTCCCTGTGTAGAGTGTTCTGAGATATCCCTTCCCTGTGTCTGGCCTTTTCATGTGTCCCCGGTCAGGGTTTCTTTGTGTCTTGCTTGGCAAGGTGTCTCTGGCCATGGCGGCTCTTTATCTTGTGGTCCGGGGTGTCTCCTAATACGACTTCTGTGTCTTGTGTAAACACGACCTGGTGTACCTGGTCAGGGTTTCCCTGTGTCTACTGTCCCTAGGTGTCTCCCGTCAAGCCTGCTCTTGGACGCCCCTGTGTCTTGTGTCAACGGCCATGGTTTCCCTGTGTCTGGTGTTACTAGGTGTTTCCTGCTGAGCCTGCTCTATGTCTCCCTTGTGTCTTGTGTTCCCAGTTAGGTATCTTCTGTCAGGCATGCTTTATTGCCCCCAGTGCCTCGTGTTTCTAGTCAGGAGTCTGTCTGGGCTGCTCCAGGTCTCCTCTATGTCTGGTGTTTTCCGTCAGGTGTCTTCCATCACAGCTGTTGTAGTGCCTCCCGGTGCCAAGTGTTTCCCTCTAGGAATGTCCCTGTGTAGAGTGTTCTGAGATATCCCTTCCCTGTGTCTGGCCTTTTCATGTGTCCCCGGTCAGGGTTTCTTTGTGTCTTGCTTGGCAAGGTGTCTCTGGCCATGGCGGCTCTTTATCTTGTGGTCCGGGGTGTCTCCTAATAGGACTTCTGTGTCTTGTGTGCACACGACCAGGTGTACCTGGTCAGGGTTTCCCTGTGTCTACTGTCCCTAGGTGTCTCCCGTCAAGCCTGCTCTTGGACGCCCCCTGTGTCTTGTGTCAACGGCCATGGTTTCCCTGTGTCTGGTGTTACTAGGTGTTTCCTGCTGAGCCTGCTCTATGTCTCCCTTGTGTCTTGTGTTCCCAGTCAGGTATCTTCTGTCAGGCATGCTTTATTGCCCCCAGTGCCTCGTGTTTCTAGTGAGGAGTCTGTCTGGGCTACTGTAGGGCTCTGTGTCTCCTGTCGACGGTCAGGGTTTCCCTGTGTCTGGTGTCCCCAGGTGTCTCCCGCCAAGGCTGCTCTAGGACCCCCCTGTGTCTCGTGTCAATATTCGTGTTTTCCCTGTGTCTGGTGTCCCCAGGAGTTTCCCGCCACTGCTCCCGTGCGTCAGCGTGCCAGACATCTTGGCAGACGCAGGCCCAGCTGCAGAGACCAGGCCTCTTCCAGTTGAAGAACTTCCCAAAACAGACTATTTTTAGAATTATACAAAAAAGCAGTGCTCTATAATTGATGAATCTTGCCATTGGCGAGGTTTAAAAATAGTCTGATGTTAGAGCGCCGGCGTCGGCACGGAGAGGCGGAAACGATGATAAATGAGGCACCCGCTTCATTACCTTCCGAGGCAGGCGTGCAGGAGAGCCCCCGGGCCCCCACCTGCCGGTGAAGGAGCTGTGCGCCTCAGAAGAGACGTTTAGAGGCACGACAGATCCATTAACAAGACATCTCTTCTTTGCTCACGCGCCCCGCTCCAGCCTCTGCCACCTCCCCGAGTCTCCCAGCACAAGATGGCTGTGTCTGTGTGATGCCATCGGGTGTCGTCAGAGGCGACAGCTGAACGTTCTATAGACTGACACGTGAACAGTATGACAGGTCCAACCCAAACCTCGCAAAAAAGAAGCAAACACCATTTCATAGATCTGATCTGCCGTTAGCTCGGAGGCCTCACTGTATAATTTCCTATCCCACCTCTGACAACAGCTGATACTACGTCATTTGTCATCCTAGCTTTAAGTCTCAGCTGAGAGGGCCCTCATCACTTGGAATTCCTCGTGTACTTCCAGCCGAGAACCCTGCCCTGAGCAATTTCCCTTTCTTGGTCTGCAGACGAGACCCTGCCTCACTTCCAGTGCCAGCTCTAGCCCTGAGGCCCTACGTCACTTACTATGCTTTCTCTAACTACAATTGTGAGGCCCTACGTCACTTCCACTGCCAGCTCCAACTACAGCTGAAAGGCCCTACCTCACTTCAATGCTAGCTCTAATTCTTGTAGAAGCCCTACTTTATATTCCATGGCAGCTCTAACTGCAGCGGATTGCACCTGCGTCACTTCCCATACCAACTCTAACTACAGCTAAGAGACCCCACGTTCCCATACCAGCTGTAACTACAGCTAAGAGGCCCTATGCTCCCATACCAGCTCTAACTACAGCTAAGAGACCCTACGCTCCCCTACCAGCGCCATCTATAGCTAAGAGACCCTACGTTCCCATACCAGCTCTAACTACAGCTAAGAGACCCTAGGTTCCCATACCAGCTCTAACTACAGCTAAGAGACCCTACGTTCCCCTACCTGCTCCAACTACAGCTAAGAGACCCTACGTTCCCATACCAGCTCTAACTACATCTAAGAGACCCTACGCTCCCCTACCAGCGCCATCTACAGCTATGAGACCCTATGTTCCCATACCAGCTCTAACTACAGCTAAGAGACCCTACGTTCCCATACCAGCTCTAACTACAGCTAAGAGACCCTACGTTCCCATACCAGCTGTAACTACAGCTAAGAGACCCTACATTCCCATACCAACTCTAACTACAGCTAAGAGACCCTACGTTCCCCTACCAGCGCTAACTAAAGCTAAGAGACCCTACGTTCCCCTACCAGCGCTAACTAAAGCTAAGAGACCCTACGTTCCCCTACCAGCGCTAACTAAAGCTAAGAGACCCTACTTTCCCCTACCAGCGCTAACTAAAGCTAAGAGACCCTACGTTCCCCTACCTGCTCCAACTACAGCTGCTTAGATCTACTTTACTTCGCATCCCAGCTCATTCTTGCAGTCGAGGCCCTGCATCACTTTACATGCCAGCTGTAACTCTAGCTGACAAGCCCTACATCACTTCCCTTTCTAAATCAATCTACAGCTGAGAGGACCTATGCCATGCTTCATCGCAGCTCACCCTCCCAGCTGACAGGCCCTTCATCACTTCACATCCCTGGCCGCCCTCCAACGGAGATACCTTGCACCACCGCACATTCCAGGTGCACTTCCAGCCAAGAGGCCCTGCTCCATTTCACATTCCTGGTCTGCCTGCAGCTGAGAGGCCCTTCATCACTTCTAATGCAAACTCTTCCTTCAGCAGAGACGTCCTGGATCATCACCCCCACTCCAGCTCAACTTTCAGCTGAAAGCCCCCGCATTCCCAGCACAGCATGACGTCTTGTTGACAGACCCTTGGTCGCACCTCTCTGTAACCCCTCTCCAAGCTGAGGGGCCCTACATCTCTTCCTCTTGCAGATCTAGGTTCACTGTATAGCGCCTACATCTCTCCACTTCAAGCAGACTCCACCAGACTCTACATCACTCCTGTTCTAACAAGCCCCCAGCGCGTGCCATCACCTCCAGAGCGTGGTTTTAAGGCCTTTACCCCAGGCCCCACAGCACTCATCTGTTCCTGGAGGAGTCCACTGTGGGAGCTCCCGTTTACCACTGGTGTCCCAGGGCTTCGGATACTCATCCACTTGAATTGGATCACCACATTATTCCCTTTGCACACTTGGCGCGTGAAGAGCAGGAATGACCAGCAGTCGAGCAATCAAGGCTTTCTGCATGGTAGAGAGTTTGTAATTGGCTGCTGTATGACAGACGTGATTACACACAAAAAATTCAACGCCCAGTCAGAAACACTCCTTTAAAAGGAATGGGTACTTTGTGTTTATTGGTAGAAAGCTAAGGCAGTTAAAAACCATATCAACACAACAACCCAGATGGTCTCTGGCGTCAGGTGGGTCAAGATGCAACCCCAAACACAATAATAGTGCTTAAAGGGCAAAGCGCTATAATTCAAGTAGCATCAGCCATGTTTTCCGAAAGCAGTAGAAATGAACATCTTCAACTACATTACAGAACTCTTGGGGTTTTTAGGCCTGGGCTGTTTTAACAAAGTTTATTTAAAAGGATTAAATCGTCATGCCAAATGTTACAATGTATATAGCTTGCTATCACATGCCTACCGCTTGCCTTTGTTTCTGTGTGGCTGTGAGTGCAAGACTGGGCAACTTAGTGACTTTGAGTCAAGGCGAGTTAGAACATTCAAGAGCAATCCCAAAAGGAAAGCCACCCAGACACCCACAACCCAAACTGATAAGGAGTCCCACAGCAGCCAAAGGTGATCATTTCAAGTTGCAGGCGTTCTGGTGTACACTGAATCCAGGCAATCCGTCTGGTTTTGCCATTTGTTGTTGATAGTCTTGGACCTTTGGAGTAGTTGCGGCCAATTAATCGGACCTGAGTTACACATGCGTTGCCGGAAAAATGAAAAATGTTTTTATGTTTAAATTGCCTTGTTTGACACTTTGGTAAGTCAAATGTAATTTTCACAAACGTTTTTGCACATCTGCACAAAGGTTAAATCTTGGATGCATGACCGAAGAAGATATTTCCACCAGTTGCATTTTCCTTTGGGACAGTTGTGATGGTCTGGGGTTCCAGCTGGCAGACAATCATCAGCACATCTTATCCAGCACAGGTGTCCCAAGAGGAAATGTCACATCAAAGAACGCAGGACTAAGCCTCAGACACACCATTTTAGAAAGCTGCCAGTAGAAATAATTCCTCTTAACAAAAGGTCTTGTTAGGGGAACAATGACCACATACCCACATCTGGATTACTAAAAAGAACTAGCCACAAGGAAAATTCACTCTATTCAAAATAAACAACACAAGTTCCTTGCCCCAAAGAGACCCCAAGCAATCAAGAGCCGAAACGCATCGGCATCCCCCTCCAAGGAGAAAGGAATTTGTTAAAAAGCGTCACACTATGCTGTAAATTGTCCCTCATTCCCAGGACATCGAAGAGGGAGCAAAACATTTAACTTAAGTCTTCCTCCTTGTATAATACATTAAAAGTGAGGTGGAACAACCAACACCAACAAAAAGACATTATTTTAGCCCCACATAAGTTCTATACATTTTGGACTGGTAGCACAACTGGCACACTGTTGTTTTTTTTTTTAAATAGAAAAACAAAAATATTTGTTTGATTAGTTGATATGTACCATTTCTAAAAATATCTGCACTTTTTTGTGCACAACTTTATAACTGGTAAAGGATTTTTATTTTTATCAATCAATGTCACAAATTACTGCATTATTTGAAATGTTATTGACTTGTAGAGCTTTTTGAGAGTCTGCATTTCTGGACCCATGAATTATTGTGCTTCTCTATACTTACGTTAAAAAATGAATGCATTGAATTAAAAAACGCAACAACTAGTTTTCAAATGCTACAATCTGATTAATTTTTTTGTTGCATAAAAACACTTAGAGGTATAGCGGCGGAAGTGTTTTTTTATTTCATATAAGCGTCCAATCAATGGCACCCAGGTCGTCTGGCGGAGTAGGGCAGCCTGGTGTCTGGAGCTATTGTTGAGTGTGCACATAAAGTATGTTCCCGAATCCTACCATAAATTCAAGACGCCATATTTGATATTTTCAATTAGTGGAACCCCTCCTTATGAGCACATGGCTTAATGTTATATTATGTTCTAGGTTATTTGTAAAGCACAATAATGCAAATGCTGCATGGTGTTGTATGGTTTAAGTCCAAGTTTATGACTGTTTCCTAAATAATGTATGAGATTCTTGTGAGTGGAGATGAACAGGTAAAGTGTTTAACAAACTAACCTTTGAGACAAGCCTATGCTACTAGCAGGATAAACCTGGTAGTCACACATACAGGGGATCTGAGGTGATAACCTGTTTGAATGGGGGTACTAGAAGTTGGTATTATGGTTTGGACTTGACAAACATCGCTGAATCTAGAAATGCATGGACTACAAAGATGTTTGAAAGGTTCTGAAACTAGGGTCCCCACCTGTGGCCACTAGGATCCTAGTGTAAGGCCAAGAACAAAAACAAAATCCTATGTCCTAAAAAGCTTGAAAATTGAGAAATACAAGTTCCTGTAAAGTCGGAAATGGTCACAAGAAAGGTCAGAGACCATGCAGATTCAATACCATTGCAGACCTGGAATGGTTTATGTAACACATGGCAGTGATGCTGGAACAATTTTCAGATTTGGGGTGCTGCCATCAATATTACATCATTGAACTCATAGGGATTGTGAGAAACCGTAGCATCACAAAGTGTAGAAAATGAACCACACCTATTCAGCACTACAGTGTGTGGTGTGTAGCATGTAGTTGGTGGTGCATTTTGGAGCACACTGTGGCAAATATATTATTAAAGCATGGTGGGGTAGTGCACTGTCACTTACAGACAGTACATTCTCCATTGAAATGGCCACTTAATTTGTACAGATGTTTTACTGATAAAACTCTATAGCACACAAACAACAATGCATGGAAATTGGGTCAGGTTTCAGCTAAAATTTGCCATTTGCGCATCACCAAGTAAAGTGTCTTCATTAGTTTTGATCCTATTAAAATGATTGTTTACATCACACTTTGGAATGACAGAAAAACACTTATTTTGTGCTTTCATAAGTAAAGTTACAAGAATTATAGCTAAATATGAAACAGACATTAAAGTTAACTATATATATATATATATATATATATGTATATATATATATATATATATATATATATATATATATATATATATATATATCTTATTGCTCCACAATTCCACCAGGATTACACCGAACTCTTTGGGCGGGTGCCACAGCTGTGAGGGTGGAACTCACATGTCATATACAGCTCAGTTCCAAATGGAAATTGCGGGCACTCTCGAGTTCGTTATTTTAAATTTTAATCCATAGAGCAGACGCGTTTCAGCTGATGCCTTTCTCAATGCTCATACTTATACAAAAGCAGCCCCATTTGATAGTCATTTAAAAGGGGGTATGAAGCGATGCTCATTGGTGGAAGCATTCTGTGGAAAACAGACAAAGGACTGTCATTATGGTGTACATACTCATTCCAACTTGACCACCATATTGCAGAAAATTGGTACTTCAAAAGCAAATGCAGTACTGGGTAAAAACATTTCATCGTTCGTATACATAATTAGCCCGAAATCGGGAACCATGCAAGAATGTCACAGTACTTGTTATTTCCGTTCTGAACTGAGATATATATATATATATATATATATATATATATATATATATATATATATATATATCGAAAATCAATCTCCTCCGTGGAGAAAAACGAGCGTAGACCCAGGTTTTGTGCAATTATTATTTATTCCTCACGAACAAAGTCCGCCATGACGCTGTTTCGCCGATTATCGGCCTTGATCACATGACAACGCTGAGAGCACGGCTCCCCTATTTAAAGTGCCAGTGCCACAAATCAAAGTAATAGGCATAAACAACATACTATCACATAGTATCCAATAGCTGCATCAATGCTTCAGTTTTTCAAACAAACACATATAAATACTCAATGTAGTTATGAATTAACATTCACTACTATGGTTGCATGTTTCATAAATAAATACTTGGTATAATACCCGAATAATTCATGACTCCAATGCCTTTTCTAAAAAATACCCACAAAGTGACAAAGTGCTTAATCGTTCCCGAAAGTGCTAAAAAATCCTAAAGTGCTAAGTGCTAAATACATAATGCTACCGGAAGCATACAATGTTGTACATAATGTTTCATATGCTTTACCGGTAATAAATCTCAAAAGTGCTAATAAAATGCTTTAAAAACTACATACCACCAGCAGCATCCATATTGACATAATGTCCTGATGCTACATTCCAGTAACATGATCTAAAGTGCAAAAAAGTGTGCGGAAACAGGTTCAAGGTTACATTCATGAGCATTCCATTTGCAGTTGATTCCATTCCATATGCATAAATACATAAATAAATATCTATATAAATATAAATATAAATACAAACCAACTGTCTAAAATGAATAAATATACACATGAATAAAATCCCAAACTTAAAGTTTCACATATCACATAGATAAGACCATCTTAGCTGCCAAATACATTTTAATTCCATCATATTATGCATAATAAATGATTAAAAATCAATTCACTCCTCTAAAATCGTTGATCCAATTGACCATTGGAGCTAGAGTGATACTGTAAACAATTTATGCATAAATCGACTCAGTTTCTCATAAATAGGTGTGCAAGTCCTCACTAGTATTCAGGCCCCCTGGTTGCTTGGTATCCAGTTCTAATATGTAACTAGTCTCTAGGCGTCTCAGTTTTGCTTCCTGGTTGCCACCTCTCCTCTGCGGTGGTATTGCATCTATCACATAGTACTTAAAATATTTGAGATCACTATTGTGACATTCCTTGAAATGTCTCGCAACCGGGTAGCTTGCATCATTTTTAATAATGGCCCTTGTGTGCTGGAGGATTCTCTTATGAACAGCTAACTTCGTACCACCTATGTATGTTAGATTACAACTGCATTCCAGTACATAGAGTGCATAGTCAGATTTACAGTGTAAGTGTTGTTTAATAACCTGTATTTTGCTGTTGAATGCAGTTTGGTGCGAAGTTTTATTTACGCCGTGTTGACAGACTTTACAACTAGAACACTTAAAAAAGCCTTTCCTAGCTGATAGCCAACTCCCCCTATATTGATCCTCTGGGCTACTTTTAACAAGCGCATTACCCATAGTAGTGGTTTTTCTATACGTAATGGCTGGCTTAGGTGGTAAAAGTTTTCCTATTACGGGGTCGTCCAACACTATAGGCCAATTGCGCCTGATAATGCCTCTGAGTTGCTTTTCCTGCCTAGAGTATGATAAAATCAATCTAGTTGGTTTGTTTGCTTTTTCCAATGTACCGCTTGCTACACCCCGGGAGTTTGCACTATATTGCAATAAATCTTCCCTGGCTCTCTTTCTTGACTTAGTGATGGCTGCATCTATTATCTCCGTTTTGTACCCCCTTGCTAGAAAACGTGCCCGGCTTTCTGATTGCTTGACAATAGTGTCCTCCTTGTCACTGCAAATTCGCCTAATCCGTAGCATCTCCCCGTACGGAATGCTATTAATGAGGTGGGGGGATGTGCGCTAGATGCATGCAGCAATGTATTCCCTGCTGTCTTTTTACGGAATAGCGATGTAGACAAACGGTTGTTAACAATTTGGACCTGCACATCTAAAAATGTCACTTCTTCCTTGCTGATCGATGAAGTAAAATTTAAGTTAACATCATTTACATTTATTTGAGCAATGAAATCAACTGCACTCTGCTCATTGCCGCACCATACTATGAATAAATCGTCAATAAATCTCAACCAGGAGATTACCCTGGAATTGTAGGTGTGCTCAAATTGCTTTTGGAGGACCAGCTCCTCCCACCAGCCCATAAATAAACAGGCTTAGCTGGGGGAGAAGCTGGCCCCCATCGCCACCCCTTGGATTTGCTGGTACATTTGGTTCTTAAATAAAAACAAATTATTTTTCAAGCAAAAGAGCAGCATACTGATTAACATTTTATTATGTTGAGCATACTTCAAAGGTCTGCTGGCCAGAAAATGTTCCACCGCCCTGATGCCATCATGATTTCTTATACAAGTATACAATGAAGAGACATCTAGGGCTATTAAGAGATATTCGGGCTTCCATTGTATATCTCTAATTTTATGGAGAAAATCACATGTATCCTGCACATAGGATCTTAAGTTCTTAACATGATCTTGTAAAAGCAATCAATATATTTTGACATATTTTCAAGAGGCCCATCACATGCTGCTATGATGGGTCTACCTGGTGGCTTGTAAATGTTCTTATGCACCTTTGGAATGAAGTAGATCACCGGAATGGTAGGGTGTTCTTTCTTCAGGTATTTGTATTCTTCCAAGCTAAGTAAGCCTAGGCTTTTCCATGCCAACAATTTTGCAAAGAATAAATCCTGCGTGCTCTTGAATTTTTGGGGCGAACTCTTTCTATAACATTCCAAGTTGTTAAGTTAACTGGATGCCTCCATCATGTAATCTTGCAAGGGCCATAAGACAATGTTCCCCCCTTTGTCTGAATTCCTGACCACAACTTTCTTTTCCTTCTTGAGTTTGTCAATAAGTTGTTAATATTTTCTCTCCTGGTTGGTGATTTTCATCTTGGATTTGCTAATGCCAATGTTCAGTTTTTTAACCTGCGCCACTACCTGCTCGTTAAACACATCAATAGAGTCCCGGGGCATTATTAGTATGAATTTTGATTTAGTTCTAAATGGGGTAGCTGGTTTTGCACATGTTTCCGGTGCCGGTGACTCTACTCCTTGATGACCACTTTGATTAACTTGATCATTGTCACCTATAGCCTGAATACCGTCGCCTTGTTCCAGATCATAAAGATCTCTTAATAGACTATAATCTGCCACTGTAAGATTTGAGGGATTTGCGGTATTACTGGATGGTATGATATTCTCCGTTTGCCTAGGATTGGTTTGAAGTTTATGATATTTTTTCAACTTGAGCTTTCTAATAAACTTATATATATCTGCCCTGGTTAGTGTGTAATTAAAATTTGATTCCGGGCAGTACGACAATCCCAGCGAAAGCAACTACTGCTCAGCAATATTCAGGTCAATGCCAGCTCAGTTAATAATCGTGTTTGCGCTGGTCGGGTCAGGGGGGGGATGTGAAATTCCTTCTACTTGCGTTTTTCTTGACCCCGCCCCCGTCTCTTTGTTCCTGCGCTTTCTACAGGCCTGCCTTCTTTCCCTTCTTCTCTGGGTGCTTCGTTTTTTGCTGGCCCGTAGTTCCTGGGGCGCAGTGTTTCTCTCCTGCTTCTTACTAAAAATCCAATTCTTCCCCAGTGTTAATCGGATGGTGCTCTGGTTGGGCCTTTTTCCTGTTGTCTCGGTCTCAGATTCACTTTCGAGCGCAGAACTTAATTCCGATGCTGATGTTGTCACAACCTGCTGTTGATTTCTATTAGTTTGGTGCGATACCTGCATCCATTTATTGACAGTGGCACTTCTCATGGAATCATACTTTCGAGCAAAGGTAAAAATCTGGCCATTGGCATAGTCATCTTTGTCCCTTCTAAACTTGTAAGTTTTCCTAGTTTTGATTTTTTCCTCTTCTTTGTGCAGCCTGATCATCATCTCGTCATGCAGCTTCTGTCTTACTTGGGAATCTCCTTGTAGCTTGATCTCCTCGTCAAGAGCATCAATTTTCAATTGCAGATCCGCCCTATCGATTTCTGCGTATTTGACTAATATCTGCACCTGCCTACGGGATGATTCAACATTACACTCCGCCCACTCAGCCATCATCCGCGGGTTGGGCGTCTCGTAGCTTGGGGCGACCATTATCCTAAGGCACCTAGGGATTCTCCCAACATCCAGGTACCTTTGGAGTGACTTTGACTCCCACCACTTTGATTGTTCTTGACGCATGAGTTTCTCAAGTATGCGAAAATTGTCCTTAAGACCTTTCACCTTTCCGCTCACTTCCTCATTGGCACTTTTACTAATGTCCCGCGGCTCCGGGGAGAGTCTGAAAACATCCTCTGCGGCAGCTTCACGGTTTCTCAGCCTGTCGGCGGACATCGTGAGTATAATTTAGTGAATTTTATCCCAAATGGGTCCTCCTCGCTTGTATAATACCGCTGGGGGTCCCACAGGTGCACACCTCCCCACCTGCTTTTCGACAACAAAATGTCTCGTACCTTTCTCGGTGGACGCTTTGTGATGCGGTCTCCTCTCCCGGGTTTCTGCTCCTCCGAACAGCTTCCTTGAGTCGACTGCCGCTCCGCCCTGTCCTCCACAATGGGGCATGCCTTCCGTGTCCACAGGGGGCTTCTGTACTTTCCGTTGCAGGAGAACTCCTTGATGCCACCGGAGTTCACAGCCGCTGCTGCTCCGCGATCCCGCGATGCCGCTGACCAAGAACAACCGGAAGCTTTGACTTGCCTGCCTCGGAGCCAACTTTCAGGGAGGGGGTCCACTGAACTGGAGGAAGTCAATCTGGTAAATATGTGTATATATATATATATATCCATCAAACAAAGAGTTGCCCATGTGAAAACGCCAACACACACGGAAGTTTTCTCCTCATTTTATTGATGTGGGCTGCAGTTAAATCGTGCTCACTCCTTCAGTAAATACAGCGCCAAACGCGTTTCGGGGAGCACTCTGCCCTTGATCACTGGCCATGCAACAAAGTCCCGGCAGCCATAAAGGAACATTTAAATGAACATTTAAATACTGCTTAGACCTGCCCCAGTGGGCTTCGTGCCTCAATGCCTCATGGTCAAAGTAGTTCCTTTAGAGTTCACCACAGTGGGTGCTGTCAAGTCTTTGTATATTAACAATGTCTTACCCAAGTGGGTTACTTCCGGAGGAAAAAACATCAATTATACTGCAATTATAAATCCCACATCACTGGGCCTCCGTGTCCACGCAGCCGCCGAAACTCCAGGCGCCGCAGGTCCGCTTTCATACGGCGGGGCGTTTTCACGGCGAGGCGCGCCGCTTATATATCCATCAAACAAAGAGTTGCCCATGTGAAAACGCCAACACACACGGAAGTTTTCTCCTCATTTATTGATGTGGGCTGCAGTTAAATCGTGCTCACTCCTTCAGTAAATACAGCGCCAAACGCGTTTCGGGCAGCACTCTGCCCTTGATCACTGGCCATGCAACAAAGTCCCGGCAGCCATAAAGGAACATTTAAATGAACATTTAAATACTGCTTAGACCCACCCCAGTGGGCTTCGTGCCTCAATGCCTCATGGTCAAAGTAGTTCCTTTAGAGTTCACCACAGTGGGTGCTGTCAAGTCTTTGTATATTAACAATGTCTTACCCAAGTGGGTTACTTCCGGAGGAAAAAACATAAATTATACTGGCAATTATAAATCCCACATCACTAGGCCTCCGTGTCCACGCAGCCGCCGAAACTCCAGGCGCCGCAGGTCCGCTTTCATGCGGCGGGGCGTTTTCGCGGCGAGGCGCGCCGCTTATATATCCATCAAACAAAGAGTTGCCCATGTGAAAACGCCAACACACACGGACGTTTTCTCCTCATTTTATTGATGTGGGCTGCAGTTAAATCATGCTCACTCCTTCAGTAAATACAGCGCCAAACACGTTTCGGGCAGCACTCTGCCCTTGATCACTGGCCATGCAACAAAGTCCCGGCAGCCATAAAGGAACATTTAAATGAACATTTAAATACTGCTTAGACCTGCCCGAGTGGGCTTCGTGCCTCAATGCCTCATGGTCAAAGTAGTGCCTTTAGAGTTCACCACAGTGGGTGCTGTCAAGTCTTTGTATATTAACAATGTCTTACCCAAGTGGGTTATTTCCGGAGGAAAAAACATCAGTTATACTGGCAATTATAAATCCGACATCACTGGGCCTCCGTGTCCACGCAGCCGCCGAAACTCCAGGCGCCGCAGGTCCACTTTCATGCGGCGGGGCGCTTTCGCGGCGAGGCGCGCCGCTTATATATCCATCAAACAAAGAGTTGCCCATGTGAAAACGCCAACACACACAGAAGTTTTCTCCTCATTTTATTAATGTGGGCTGCAGTTAAATCGTGCTCACTCCTTCAGTAAATACAGCGCCAAACGCGTTTCGGGCAGCATTCTGCCCTTGATCACTGGCCCAGCCGCGGATGGAGCCACACTGCAGCAGCGGGCCTGCAGTGACTTCGGATGAGGTCACTGATATGACGGGAGGTAGTGCTGAATGGGATGCGTGAAGTGCAGCGCTTCCATAACAGAACTGTTGCTTTCACCCACTGGGTTTTTTTTATGAATGTTTTAAGCAAACTCTGGGCAAAACTCACTTGAGAAATATTATGGTGCAACTACACGAACCA
Organism: Calotriton arnoldi; assembly: GCA_963921515.1. NCBI lineage: Eukaryota > Metazoa > Chordata > Amphibia > Caudata > Salamandridae > Calotriton > Calotriton arnoldi. Next base: position 2,000,000 of record CAWUFW010000543.1, on the reverse strand, counting down.
GAAGGCCGCAGGAGCGACCACGCCCACTGGGGGAGGTTCAGAGGTATAATTAGGAGCACCCTTTTTGACTCGTTGTATTGCTGGACTGAACGCCAATGAATAAGAGAGAACTCGAAACGCGTCTGGCGAAGGTTATGAAGGATTGCAAAGCCTGTTCTGTGTCTGAAAGCATCTGCAGCATTTCATTCAAATTGTGCAAAATGAAAACTACTTGGCGGCCCTTCCATTGGGGTAAACTTGTTGTGTTGGATAGGAGCGGCTGGCCCAGCCGCGGAAGGAGCCACACTGCAGCAGCGGGCCTGCGGTGACTTCGGATGAGGTCACTGATATGAGGGGAGGTAGTGCTGAATGAGATGCGTGAAGTGCAGCGCTTCCATAACAGAACTGTTGCTTTCACCCACTGGGGTTTTTTTATGAATGTTTTAAGCAAACTCTGGGCAAAACTCACTTGAGAAATATTATGGTGCAACTACACGAACCAGAAGGCCGCAGGAGCGACCACGCCCACTGGGGGAGGTTCAGAGGTATAATTAGGAGCACCCATTTTGCCTCGTTGTATTGCTGGACTGAACGCCAATGAATAAGAGAGAACTCGAAACGCGTCTGGCGAAGGTTATGAAGGATTGCAAAGCCTGTTCTGTGTCTGAAAGCATCTGCAGCATTTCATTAAAATTGTGCAAACTGAAAACTACCTGGCGGCCCTTCAATTGGGGTAAACTTGTTGTGTTGGATAGTAGCAGCTGGCCCAGCCGCGGAAGGAGCCACACTGCAGCAGCGGGCCTGCGGTGACTTCGGATGAGGTCACTGATATGACGGGAGGTAGTGCTGAATGGGATGTGTGAAGTGCAGCGCTTCCATAACAGAACTGTTGCTTTCACCCACTGGGGTTTTTTTATGAATGTTTTAAGCAAACTCTGGGCAAAACTCACTTGAGAAATATTATGGTGCAACTACACTGAACTAGAAGGCCGCAGGAGCGACCACGCCCACTGGGGGAGGTTCAGAGGTATAATTAGGAGCACCCTTTTGCCTCGTTGTATTGCTGAACTGAACGCCAATGAATAAGAGAGAACTCGAAACGCGTCTGGCGAAGGTTATGAAGGATTGCAAAGCCTGTTCTGTGTCTGAAAGCATCTGCAGCATTTCATTAAAATTGTGCAAAATGAAAACTACCTGGCGGCCCTTCCATTGGGGTAAACTTGTTGTGTTGGATAGTAGCGGCTGGCCCAGCTGCGGAAGGAGCCACACTGCATCAGCGGGCCTGCGGTGACTTCGGATGAGGTCACAGATATGACGGGAGGTAGTGCTGAATGGGATGCGTGAAGTGCAGCGCTTCCATTACAGAACAGTTGCTTTCACCCACTGGGGTTTTTTTATGAATGTTTTAAGAAAACTCTGGGCAAAACTCACTTGAGAAATATTATGGTGCAACTACACGAACCAGAAGGCCGCAGGAGCGCCCACGCCCACTGGGGGAGGTTCAGAGGTATAATTAGGAGCACCTTTTTTGCCTCGTTGTATCGCTGAACTGAACGCCAATGAATAAGAGAGAACTCGAAACGCGTCTGGCAAAGGTTATGAAGGATTGTAAAGCCTGTTCTGTGTCTGAAAGCATCTGCAGCATTTCATTAAAATTGTGCAAAATGAAAACTACCTGGCGGCCCTTCCATTGGGGTAAACTTGTTGTGTTGGATAGTAGCGGCTGGCCCAGCCGCGGAAGGAGCCAGACTGCAGCAGCGGGCCTGCGGTGACTTCGGATGAGGTCACTGATATGACGGGAGGTAGTGCTGAATGGGATGCGTGAAGTGCAGCGCTTCCATAACAGAACTGTTGCTTTCACCCACTGGGGTTTTTTTATGAATGTTTTAAGCAAACTCTGGGCAAAACTCACTTGAGAAATATTATGGTGCAACTACACGAACCAGAAGGCCGCAGGAGCGACCACGCCCACTGGGGGAGGTTCAGAGGTATAATTAGGAGCACCCATTTTGCCTCGTTGTATTGCTGGACTGAACGCCAATGGATAAGAGAGAACTCGAAACGCGTCTGGCGAAGGTTATGAAGGATTGCAAAGCCTGTTCTGTGTCTGAAAGCATCTGCAGCATTTCATTAAAATTGTGCAAACTGAAAACTACCTGGCGGCCCTTCCATTGGGGTAAACTTGTTGTGTTGGATAGTAGCGGCTGGCCCAGCCGCGGAAGGAGCCACACTGCAGCAGCGGGCCTGCGGTGACTTCGGATGAGGTCACTGATATGACGGGAGGTAGTGCTGAATGGGATGTGTGAAGTGCAGCGCTTCCATAACAGAACTGTTGCTTTCACCCACTGGGGTTTTTTAATGAATGTTTTAAGCAAACTCTGGGCAAAACTCACTTGAGAAATATTATGGTGCAACTACACGAACTAGAAGGCCGCAGGAGCGACCACGCCCACTGGGGGAGGTTCAGAGGTATAATTAGGAGCACCCTTTTTGCCTCGTTGTATTGCTGAACTGAACGCCAATGAATAAGAGAGAACTCAAACGCGTCTGGCGAAGGTTATGAAGGATTGCAAAGCCTGTTCTGTGTCTGAAAGCATCTGCAGCATTTCATTAAAATTGTGCAAAATGAAAACTACCTGGCGGCCCTTCCATTGGGGTAAACTTGTTGTGTTGGATAGTAGCGGCTGGCCCAGCTGCGGAAGGAGCCACACTGCATCAGCGGGCCTGCGGTGACTTCGGATGAGGTCACAGATATGACGGGAGGTAGTGCTGAATGGGATGCGTGAAGTGCAGCGCTTCCATTACAGAACTGTTGCTTTCACCCACTGGGGTTTTTTTATGAATGTTTTAAGAAAACTCTGGGCAAAACTCACTTGAGAAATATTATGGTGCAACTACACGAACCAGAAGGCCGCAGGAGCGCCCACGCCCACTGGGGGAGGTTCTAGAGGTATAATTAGGAGCACCTTTTTTGCCTCGTTGTATCGCTGAACTGAACGCCAATGAATAAGAGAGAACTCAAAACGCATCTGGCGAAGGTTATGAAGGATTGCAAAGCCTGTTCTGTGTCTGAAAGCATCTGCAGCATTTCATTAAAATTGTGCAAAATGAAAACTACCTGGCGGCCCTTCCATTGGGGTAAACTTGTTGTGTTGGATAGTAACGGCTGGCCCAGCTGCGGAAGGAGCCACACTGCAGCAGCGGGCCTGCGGTGACTTCGGATGAGGTCACTGATATGATGGGAGGTAGTGCTGAATGGGATGCGTGAAGTGCAGCGCTTCCATAACAGAACAGTTGCTTTCACCCACTGGGGTTTTTTTATGAATGTTTTAAGCAAACTCTGGGCAAAACTCACTTGAGAAATATTATGGTGCAACTACACGAACCAGAAGGCCGCAGGAGCGACCACGCCCACTGGGGGAGGTTCAGAGGTATAATTAGGAGCACCCTTTTTGCCTCGTTGTATTGCTGAACTGAACGCCAATGAATAAGAGAGAACTCGAAACGCGTCTGGCAAAGGTTATGAAGGATTGTAAAGCCTGTTCTGTGTCTGAAAGCATCTGCAGCATTTCATTAAAATTGTGCAAAATGAAAACTACCTGGCGGCCCTTCCATTGGGGTAAACTTGTTGTGTTGGATAGTAGCGGCTGGCCCAGCCGCGGAAGGAGCCAGACTGCAGCAGCGGGCCTGCGGTGACTTCGGATGAGGTCACTGATATGACGGGAGGTAGTGCTGAATGGGATGTGTGAAGTGCAGCGCTTCCATAACAGAACTGTTGCTTTCACCCACTGGGGTTTTTTTATGAATGTTTTAAGAAAACTCTGGGCAAAACTCACTTGAGAAATATTATGGTGCAACTACACGAACCAGAAGGCCGCAGGAGCGACCACGCCCACTGGGGGAGGTTCAGAGGTATAATTAGGAGCACCCTTTTTGCCTCGTTGTATCGCTGAACTGAACGCCAATGAATAAGAGAGAACTCGAAACGCGTCTGGCGAAGGTTATGAAGGATTGCAAAGCCTGTTCTGTGTCTGAAAGCATCTGCAGCATTTCATTAAAATTGTGCAAAATGAAAACTACCTGGCGGCCCTTCCATTGGGGTAAACTTGTTGTGTTGGAGATCTATATATATATATATATATATATATATATCTATATATATATATATCAAACAGAAAAGGTTGCCCTTGCATGAAGACGCCACTCACAGGGAGTAATCACCTTTAATTGAAGACTTGCAGTTGTATCAGCCTCCCACAACATATCGTTTTTAAAAGAGCCCGACGCGTTTCAGACACAACTGTCCTTGTTCACAGGCTGAAGAAAAGAAGAGAGGACCAGCCACCTCAAATATATATATATATATATATGGCCACCCCTTAGGTTAGAACTATTGATATATATACAAAGGTTAAAGTAACATTATAGTTAGGTTGATAAAAAGATCCGTTTTTTTTTTTTTTAAACGTAGAAATTCACTGAAAAAACAAAGGTTAAAGTAACGTTATAGTTAGGTGAATATATCAGTGACAACATTAATGTTTTGAACAAAAAAAACACAGAAATTCACTAGTTATAGTTAGCAGAGCTAACTATAACTTGCGCCCCCCGCAATGCACTGCTTATAAACTCACATATTGCATGATATGCTCTATGACATCATTTATGACATCACTGATGACATCTCAAATGACATTGTTGATGACATCACTGATGACATCATCCAAGCTTCTTTTGCACATATTGCTCAGCCAAATCTCCAGCAGGTAGCAAACCCCACGCTGCGCACAGCTTTGTCGTGCGCAGCATAAGGTTGGCCTTCAGGACCCCATCCCCATCCGGGGCCAAATACAAGAAAAAAGGGGAGGGGGCAGTGTGCCCCCCATCCCATCCCAAGGAGCAATACCAATAAAAAAGGGCAGGGAGGCATTTGGCCCCCCTCCCTGACCCTCATTAGGCCCTGGGGACCATATTCCCCAGGCCATATTTAGGTCGAGCCTGAGCCAGCGCGCAAGCGCTGCTCTGGTGATCTGTTGTAGGTAGAGTACGGAGGAGAAGCCCCGCCCACATTTTTCATTGGCTTGTGTGTTTGCCCTTTGTAAATGCTGGCGCCTGATTCCTTAGTAGGCTTGTTAGTCCCTCCTTAGTATGGCCATTTCGTCATTTGTATCCTCCCATGGTTACTGGCCCCTTTACTTGGTTGTTACACAGTACGTGTACTATTTTGTTAGTTTCCTGTTGTGCTTTACTTTGTTCCCGCCCCCCTCCTGTTGTCCGTGTTCTCCATCCTCCCACCCCCTCCCGTTGTCTGCACTCCTTTTGTTCCCGCCCCCCTTCCATTGTCCCCGTTCCCTTTGTTCCCGCCCCCTCCCGTTGTCCATGTTCTCCATGCTCCCCCCGTTGTCCATGTTCTCCATGCTCCCGCCCCCTCCCGTTGTCCGTGTTCCCTTTGTTTCTGCCCCCTCCCGTTGTCCGTTTTCTCCATCCTCCTGCCCCCCTCCCATTGTTCATGTTCTCCATGCTCCCGCCCCCCTCCCGTTGTCCGCGTTCCCTTTATTCCCGCCCCCCTCCCATTGTCCATGTTCTCCATGCTCCCGCCCCCCTCCCGTTGTCCGCAGCCTTTCAGCTCAGCTCACGAAGGGCGTGACAACCATGTTAAATCAGTTTCATTTTCACTAGCAGCTCCATGTCCCAGCCTGAAGTCTTAATTTTCTCAGACCCAGGCCTGTACTACTAGGTGTTGCATAGACAGAACCCTGCCAGGCTGCCGAAATAATACATGCCTGGGATCGCATCACCCTTTTGCAAACAGGCCAGTGTCACGGGCTGTCAATTGCTCACTCTCACCTAGACTGCCTCCGAATGCTGCTGCAATGTTGGGATTCTTTGGCTGTTGTTGTGTTGGTGATTGGTGGTGGCCAGCTGTGCTGTCCCATCGGAGACTCAGCATTGTGCCCTACCTTACATGGCCTTTATTCCTGCCAAGTGTGCTGCCACTGACTTAATACATTTACAAATTAAGCACTGCATCTACCCACACACCCATTCTACACACACTTATATAATGCATAGGGAAAAGGGAAGGTAGATAGGGCTGCATGCACGCACAGAGACATAGACTATTTCATTCATAAAATTTGCGTGGACATTGAAATACCCTTGCTAAGGCTGCCTTCCACACCTGCCTCCTCTTACAATTGACATGCAAGAAAGTGAGCTACTGTTGTTGGTGCAGCAGTGCTGTAAGGCCTGTACTGTAGGCGCTGTCACCAAGGTGTATGCAGGCACTGCGACGTTTCATTCATGCTGTGGCAGGTCGCAAGGGTCTAGTAGGCACATGCTACAAAATCATTGTCCAGACCATTAGAACCCCGCTAAAAGCTTTAGAGATGTCATACTGCAGATTTGCATTCTTCCCAGGAGTCTGGACCAAGACAAACGATGTTACAACTTGAAATGTATTATTCAGTCATTTACAACAAACCACATTTGGTGATTTATTATCAATAAATATTAAAATGTTTTTGAGGCGGATATGTTATTACACGACCCGTGCGCATTTCCATAACTCATTTATGTTTAACCCATCAGCAAATTAAATTGAAATCTACCTATGTTAATTAACTGGGAGTTAGAAATAATCTTTTTTGTACATACTGCTTCATATCACACTTTTACCCTTTCTACCTCTTCTGTGTAATCACTGTGTAACGGTTCATGTCACAACCAGGAACTCTGCTGAAGTTTTCACTACTGCTGTATTAGTAACAAAACCGGAACCAGCTAGCTGCTCTGCAATAATCAAGCAAATGACAGGATTGTCTGGCTAAGGATAAAGGCTGACGTCATTCAGCTGCTTCTCCCACCAGCCTAACCTCTGAGGCAGTCTCCATCTGTAGTCCTCTGCTCCTTTGGTACTTTGGGAGACATAAATCAGCATCCATGCATTGGTGCAACGTTGTATTGATGATCTATTCAGCAGGTCTAAGTACAGGGAAAAAGGATAGCATTGACCAAGGTGGAAGAGGAGGCACACTGATACATCCCAGGCCTTAATAAACTGGAATATACGTTGTGCTGCAGTGTACTTAAGGCCTACAAAAGGGCCCAGGCCAAGCAGTTTGCGCAGGAGATCCATCTGATTTTCTGCAGCAGCAGTGTGACCCTGGGCAAGCATTCTCTATGTCATCTTGGCCTTAGCCTCTCGATTCACCTCACCCTCTTCAGAGGGAGGAAATCAAATAAAGCACATTGATTTCCTCTTGTAACCATCAGCAGTCCTGCTTCAAACGACCCGTGCCAGCCAGGCACCCAGCTTGCATAAGTGCTTGTTTTTATTTTTCTCTAGCAGCAACGTGACACTTAAGCAGCACTGGCACGTATGGAGCTGTCAAGGTTTCAGTTTGATACTGTGTGGAATTTCCATGTTTTTAGTGGCTGTATGCATGACATTTCATTGCATTATGAATCTGAGGGACACTATATTACAAGCAGGCTGAAACAGTCCAGTCCATGCAATGAGGACAGGTACGTTTTAGATAGTACCCACTTTTCCCTCAATGTAATGGTGTGGGATCGGTCTTAAAAAAATAACAAAACTCCTGATGCATTCATGCAAGGTCACTACCCTAAATCATTGCTAAATTGCTGTTTTATGGTCGCATGCATGCGCATCCACATGTATCACAATACATTGGCAGCCATTTTTTTAAATCTTACCTTTACAGCAGGGTCAGGGGTAATGTTAGATTGATAAAATAAAACGCATTGGCAAAGCCAATATGTTGGCACTGACCTGTTAAGGCGAGACCTATTAGCTTTGACAATGCTTGTTTTTAAAAGGGGAGGCCTCATTAGGCTCTGGGGATCCAACCTCCCAGGGCCTTTTTTTGTTTAAAATGGAATGGGGTCTGTACGGGACCCCATCCCCAAGGACTGTGTTTTTTTTTAAAGAGGAGGGGGGGCCACATGGACCCCTACCTGAGCATCATTAAGCCCTGGGAACCCTATCCCCCAGGGCTGTTTTTTTTCCAAAACTGGAGAGGGGCCGCGCAGCCCCCCCTCCTGAGCCTATTATGACCCTGGGGACCCCATCCCCCAACGCTGTATATATGTATATATATATATATATATATATTCACTGAAAAAACCATAGGTTTCAGGCACGTTATAGTTAGAAATTTGCATTTAAAAAACCTTAGAAATTCACTGAAAAAACCATAAGGTTTTAGGGACAGTTATAGTTAGTTGGACATTGCACTCGTACAAAACCCGTGAAATTCCCCCGTTATAGTTAGTTCAGGTAACTATAACTCGCGCCCCGCAATGCACTGCTGATGACGTCACATATTACATCACTCATGACATGGTCAGTGACATCACTGATGACATCACTGATGACATCTCAAATGACATCACTGATGACATCACTGATGACATCATCCAGTGACTGTGTGTTTGTGTAAAGTTTAAATATGTTTAATATATATAGGGAAAGGCGTATTGAAGAATGAGTGGGTGTATAAGTGTCTGAATGGATGATTTAGTAGGTGCGTGACTGAGTCTATAAGTGAGTGATTAAACATATCTTACTGGATGCATGGGTGAGTGACTAAACTGTGTGAATGTCTGTATCCGTCTGTCTGTTGTTGTGTAAGCAGCTGCATGGGTTTCTGACTAGCTAAATGAGTGTCTATATGGGTTATGGATTGGTTCTCTGAGTATCTGTATGGGTGCCTCAGTGTTTGTGTGGGTGGGGTGAGTGTGACTCTGTGCATAGATGTGTGAGTGGGTGATTCACTGGGTGCATGGTTTCAAGAGTGCGTCTGTGATGGACTGTATGGGTGGGTGAGTGTGTGTATGGGTGTGTTAGTGATTGAATGTATATCTCAGTGGTACATGTGTGAGTAACTACATATGTGAAAGGCAGTATATATGTGTGTTGGAGTATATAAATGGCTATAAGTGAGAGTGTGTGATTGTGAGAGTGGCTATATGGATGAGTGTGTGCTTGCATCAGTGATTGCATAGGAGCGTAAGAATGTGCTAGTATTTTTATGAGTAAGTGAGCTGGTGTGTATAACTGTATAGGTGAGTAAATTGGAGTGTGATTAATTATTTGCATGACTGACTAGGTGTGTGAGTACCTCTATGGATGAGATGCGTTGTGTGAGTGTTTATATAGGTGTATGAGTGCATATGATAGTCCTGTACTGAGTGACTGTAAGTATGAGTGACTGTACGGGTGAGTGAGTAGATGTGTGTGTGTAGACCTAAGAATCAGTGAGTGGGTATGTACTTATTGGTATTGGAGTGTGTATGGTTTTGAGAATGGCAGTCTGTAATTTAGAGTGGGTGTTTCAAAACTTATATTAGGGTGTGAGAAGATGCATTAAATTCTCACATGGATGATGTCATCAGTGATGTCATCAGTGATGTCATTTGAGATGTCATCAGTGATGTCACTGACCATGTCATGAGTGATGTAATATGTGACGTCATCAGCAGTGCATTGCGGGGCGCGAGTTATAGTTACCTGAACTAACTATAACGGGGGAATTTCACGGGTTTTGTATGAGTGCAATGTCCAACTAACTATAACTGTCCCTAAAACCTTCTGGTTTTTTCAGTGAATTTCTAAGGTTTTTTAAATGCAAATTTCTAACTATAACGTGCCTGAAACCTATGGTTTTTTCAGTGAATTTCAAAGGTTTTTAAATGCTAATTTCTAACTATAACGTGTCTGAAACCTATGGTTTTTTCAGTGAATTTCAAAGGTTTTTTAAATGCTAATTCCTAACTATAACATGTCTGAAACCTCCGGTTTTTTCAGTGAATTTCAAAGGTTTTTTAAATGCTGATTTCTAACTATAACGTGCCTGAAACCTATGATTTTTTCAGTGAATTTCAAAGGTTTTTTAAATGCTAATTCCGAACTATAACATGTCTGAACCTACGGTTTTTTCAGTGAATTTCAAAGGTTTTGTAAATGACAATTTTTAAATGTATTAATTGTTATATTTATTTTTTTCATACTGATTTACTACATTTTTAGAAACAATTTTTTTTTACATATTTTATTTTTTAAATTACATTGTAATTACATTATACATTACAAAAATACTTTCTCAGAATGAATTACTTTAGTTTAAATACTTTGCACATAGGCAATAGACTTTTAAGTACAGTAGTTACAGTTGTTGCAATGGGCAACACATTTTCAAACACAATGCAACATTCAGCTCAATGTGAATTTCTAGTTAAATGCAATTAGTTACTTTATGGATTACTTTTCTAACCACAGGACTGGATCCTAGATTCAGTCCTGGGACATCTCCTGTAAACAGTTGAGTAAAAGCGTTTTGGTTACAGTAGTGATTTTTAAGGAATATTATTGTATTTTAAAAGTTGACAGAAACTTTTTCTCATAGAATCACCAATGTTATCCTATGGAAGGAAATTCACTTAGCAGGTAAAAACTGTTATCGTTACTTTTTCTTACTCAGTGTTGGATCCTGGATCCAGCACTGGTGCATCTCCTGTAAACAGTTGAAAGAATGCGTTTAAGTCATACAGGCGATTTTTAAGGAATATTTGTAGTTTGTGAAAATCGACACTTTGAAACTTTTAAGCTGAAAACCAGACAATGGATTCCTATGGAAGAAAATATAAGTTACTGGTAAGTACGGTTAAAATTACTTTTCAGGGTCAGTGCTGGGCTAAAAGATGCAGCACTGAGGTCTCTCCTGATAACAGGTGAGTAAATCGGAATTCGTATTTCGGCTGATTTTAGAGGAATATTTTAAAGTTCCAAAACTCCACACTTAGAAGAATTTCCAAGTGAAACCAGTCAATGTTAGCCTATGGAAGTAAATTCAAGTTACTGGTAAGTACGGTTAAAATTACTTTTCAGGGTCAGTGCTGGGCTAAAAGATGCAGCACTGAGGTCTCTCCTGATAACAGGTGAGTAAATCGGAATTCGTATTTCGGCTGATTTTAGAGGAATATTTTAAAGTTCCAAAACTCCACACTTAGAAGAATTTCCAAGTGAAACCAGTCAATGTTAGCCTATGGAAGTAAATTCAAGTTACTGGTAAGTACGGTTAAAATTACTTTTCAGGACCAGTACTGGGCTGAAAGATACAGCACTGAGGTCTCTCCTGATAACAGGTGAGTAAATCGGAATTTGTATTTCGGCTGATTTTAGAGGAATATTTGTATGTTTCAAAAATCAACACTTCGAAACTTTTTCAGCAAAAAGCAGACAATGATATCCTATGGAAGGAAATTCAAGTTACTGGTAAGTACGGTTAAAATTACTTTTGAGGATCAGTACTGGGCTGAAAGATGCAGCACTGAGGTCTCTCCTGATAACAGGTGAGTAAATCGGAATTCGTATTTCGGCTGATTTTAGAGGAATATTTTAAAGTTCCAAAACTCCACACTTAGAAGAATTTCCAAGTGAAACCAGTCAATGTTAGCCTATGGAAGGAAATTCAAGTTACTGGTAAGTACGGTTAAAATTACTTTTCAGGACCAGTACTGGGCTGAAAGATACAGCACTGAGGTCTCTCCTGATAACAGGTGAGTAAATCGGAATTCGTATTTCGGCTGATTTTAGAGGAATATTTGTAAGTTTCAAAAATCAACACTTAGAAACTTTTTCAGCAAAAAGCAGGCAATGATATCCTATGGAAGGAAATTCAAGTTACTGGTAAGTACGGTTAAAATTACTTTTCAGGATTAGTACTGGGCTGAAAGATGCAGCACTGAGGTCTCTCCTGATAACAGGTGAGTAAATCCGAATTCGTAGTTCGGCAGATTTTAGAGGAATATTTGCACAATGGTGAAGGTAGGGGCGGGGCCTGAGGTGACATCTGTGCAAACGCGCCCCGTGGCGCGTTTTAAGTTGGGGGATTAAGTCCCCTTGAATCATGAGGGTCCCTAGGGGCCATCTAGCCCACCAGGAACCTCCAGTATGCGCCAGGGGCTGCGTTGCAGAGACGTGTAGAGAGGCCACACCCCTTTTACACCTCTCTGCAACGCAGCTCTGTGGCGCTTTCTGGATGTACCTGTTGGGCTAGTTGGCCCCCAGGGACCCTCAGGATTGAAGGGGATTTAATTCCCAATCTTAAAACGCGCCACGGGGCCTGTTTGCACACATGTCACCTGAAGCCCCGCCCCTCCCTTCACCACTGTGCAAACGCACCCCGTGGCGCGTTTTAAGTTGGGGGATTAAGTCCCTTGAATCCTGAGAGTTCCTGGGGCCAACTAGCCCACCATGTACCTCCAAAGCGCCACAGAGCTGCGTTGCAGAGAGGTGTATAAAGGGGCGTGGCCTCTGTACACCTCTCTGCAACGCAGCCCCTGGCGCATACTGGAGGTTCCTGGTGGGCTAGTTGGCCCCCAGGGACCCCCAGTATTCAAGGAAAATTACTTCCCCATCTGCAAACGCGCCAGGGGCGCGTTTGCAGAGTGGTGAAGGAAGGGGCAGGGCCTGCGGGCCGATCGTATTTTTTTATTTTTTTCCCTGAAGGGGGCTGTGTGGCCCCCCTTCCTTTTTCTTATTTTTGGGCCCTGGGGACCCCATCCCCCAGGGCCTTACCCCCTTTTTTTTTTTTTTTTAATTATTTCTGGGGAGGGGGGCCGCGTGGCCCCCCTCCCGGGCCACTACTTGCCCCGGGGACCCCATCCCCCGGGGCCTGGCCTCTGGTTGGGGACTGTGGGGGTCCCCAAACCCCCCACAGTCCCGCTCGGCTCCCCGTGTCCTACGGGAGCCGGCATTGCTTTACATATGGGGAGCAGCTAACATGCTGTTCCCGTGTGGAAAAGCAATTGTCTTTGTATATTGGAAGCGAGAGCAGGTTTCCCTGCTCTCTCTTCCAATATCCAAAGCAGTTTGCAATGACAGGACGGGAGCCGCGAGGCTCCCGTCCTGTCATTGCAAACAGCAGTGTCCCGGGGTAGGCACCCGGGACAATGCAGGAACCGGCCCTGGGGGTGGCGGTCCCCAGGGCCACCACAGGCTCCAGGAGGGGGGCCGCACGGCCCCCCTCCCCACATCATCAAAGCCCCGGGGAGGTGGTGGTCCCCGGGGCTTCGGGGGTCCAAAACGGACCCCCATTTTAATTTGTTAGTGCCCCGGGAAGGTGGCGGTCCTCGGGCGTGTGGGGGCTCGAGCCCCCCACACAGGAAAAACTAAAAAAAAGAAGCCCCGGGAGGTGGTGGTCCTCGGGCTTGGGGGCCCTTTGAGGCCCCCATACATAAATTTAACCCCTCACCATGCCCCCGGGACTTGGGCAACCCGGGGGCAAAATACAATCGAAGCGCGGAGACCGCCATTCGATTTTTTTCGGCAGGATTCGCGCTCCCTGAGCGCATCCTGCCGATTTAAAAAAAAAAAAAATGCTTTTTCTGCCCAGGGGTCCTTGTGGGACCCCTGAGCAGACCTAGGGGTTAGGGGTGTTTCTACCCTGCCCCCTTTGTGCGTTTTGCGCACTTTTTTTACTGCTTTCTTGTTCCTCGGTTCTACCGAGGAACAAGATGGCTGCCAACACTTCCTGGTTTGGAGTGTTGACAGCCAATTAGCAGACAGCTCGTGATCGGGAGGGTGCGCGAATCCGACGCGGCCATAGATATATATGTACTTTTACTTTTGATTTTCTCAGCAACTACTGAACGGATTTACACCATTTAACAAAAGGGTTCTTTCTGAACCAAGAACTACCTCTTTGCCAAATTTGGTGTAATTCCGTTCAGCAGTTCGGGCTGTAGCCGTGTCTAAAGTTTCCTATGGGAAAATGAATGGGGAAACACGCTTTGGGACCCCTTTTCTCGGCCCCGCTTGACTAATCACCCTGAGACTTTCAGGGTAGGAGCGGACCGGAGCGGGCCATAAAGTTTGAAAATTTCGCGAAGATTCGTCAACCGACGCAAGGGTTATTTCAAATAGAATGTCGCGGATTTCCTATGGAAAATAGGTCCTAACTATAACTATCTACTGGCGACCGCCAGTAGATAATATATATATCTATATATCTATATATATCTATCTATCTATATTACCTACTGGCGGTCGCCAGTAGGTAGTTATAGTTAGGACCTAGTTTCCATAGGAAAAGCGTTTTTTGTTTTCCCAATAACTTTTGCGCCGGTTGTCGAATCTTCGCGAAAGTTTCAAAACTAGTGGCCCGCTCCGGTCAGCTCCTGTCTTGAATGTTTCGGGGTGATTCGTCAAGCGGGGGCCGAGAAAAAAGGGAGGTCCCAAAACGCGTTTTCCCCATGTTATTTTCCATAGGAAACTTTAGTCAAAGCTACAGCCCGAACTGCTGAACGGAATTACACCAAATTTGGCAAAAAGCTAGGTCTTGGTTCAGAAAACAACCTTTTTTTTAAATGGTGTACATCCGTTCAGTAGTTCCTGAGAAATTAGAAAAAGAAAAAGTTTCGATATCTATGGCAGCGGTGGGTTCGCGAACCCTCCCGAGCACGAGCTGCACTCTGATTGGCTGCCAACACTCCAAATCAGGAACTGTTGGCAGCCATCTTGTGAGTCACAAGAAAACAGTAAAACAAAGTGTAAAATGAAGAAAAGGGGGCAGGGTAGAAACACCCTGACCCCCTAGGCCTGCTCAGGGGGTGTCACAAGGACCCCCAGGGAGAAAACATTATTATATATTTTTTTTTTTAAACGGCAGAAGTCGCGTTGGGGTCGCGACTCCTGCCGAGAAAATTAAAAAAAAGAAGCGCAGACTCTCGTTTTCAAAAAGCCCCGGGTGGGCCAGGTCCCGGGGGCACTCGCGAATTAATGTGCGGGGGCCCGCGGGGGCCCCCGCAGCCCAGGGGACCGCTACCTCCCCTGGGCTTTTTTCATTGTATGCGGGGGCACTACGGCCCCCCTGCAGCCCCGGGGACCGCCACCTCGCCGGGACTAAAAAAATAAATGCGTGGGGGGGGGCAATTCCCCCCACACTGCCCCGGGGACCACCACCTCCCCGGGGCATTTAATATTTAAATACGGGGGTCCGTTGCGGACCCCCGGGCCCCGGGGACCACCACCTCCCCGGGGCTTTGAAAAGTAGGGCGGGGGGCCGCGCGGCCCCCCTAAAGGAGCTCTCAATGGCCCTGGGGACCGCCACCCCTAAGGGCCGGCTCCTGCAGTGTCCCGGGTGCCCACCCCTGGGACACTGCTGTTTGCTATGGTAGGGCGGGAGCACGGCTCCCGCCCTTCCATAGCAAACTCCTGCATTGCTTCATGGAAGCGAGAGCAGGGAAACCTGCTCTCGCTTCAACGAAGCAAAGCAGGATTGCTTTTCCACAAGGGGAGCTGCATGTTAGCAGCTCCCCTTGTGGAAAAGCAATGCCGGCTCCCGCAGGAGGTGGGGAGCCGGCGGGACCGTGGGGGCATTGGGGCTCCCCCCACGGTCCCCAACTGTGAAGCTATGCCCCGGGGGATGGGGTCCCCGGGGCCAAAAATGGCCCGGGAGAGGGGCCACGCGGTCCCCCTCCCTTTTTTATTAAAAAAAAAAATTGGGCATGCCCCGGGATGGGGTCCCCGGGGCGAATATAAATTAATGGTAGTAGACGGGTTTTTTTTCGCCAAAGTTTGGAGTCGCGACCCTAGCGCGGCTCTCAGTGCGGCCCCCTGGTGTGAACGCGATGGGTGCGCTGCCCCCTAGTGTGAACGCGATGGATGCATGGCTCTCAGCGCGGCCCCTGGTGTGAACGCGTTGGGTGCACGGCTCTCAGCGCGGCCCCCTGGTGTCAACGCGATGGGTGCGCGGCTCCTTTAGTCGCGCAGGGTGCGTGACCCCAAGCAAAAACAATTAAGATTTTTTTATATAAACCTAGGTTATATGTTGAGTTATTGGGTGGCTCTAAAAAGAGCCCTTGTTTTCATTGGGAGATTGTTGTAGCTACATGTAAGTGCGGATGCAGAGCTTCAGGTTGTTGAGAAACACTCTGTTCCCTTGATCAGTGAAGTGTACTCCATCACTTCTGTAGATGCCATCCATATGGAAACGTAGATTGTTGTTATAGATGGAGCCCATCCTATGGTCTCTGAGATAAGCAGAAACAGCTTTATTGACATTTTTTCTAGCTTTCTCAATCTGAGGACAAAATTGATTGGACCAGTTCCATTTCTGTCTTTGGCATATGTTAGAGTTTACAAAGACAGTTTTGGGGAAAAGCAACATCAATTCTACAAAGGTGTCCTTCATTAGCAATTCCAGACCTACCCCAGTCAATGTGCCTAGGTCATTGCCACCACAGTGCACAATCATGAGGTCAGGGGCTTGGAGATGCAAAATGGTTTTAACCAAAGGCATCAATTGGTGCCACTCTAATCCTCTCTGTCCAATCCATTTGGTCTTTGTCAATACCTCTGTGTTCAGCATACCTTTTGCACCAGAATACATAGCTGTGCCCAACAATCCACACAGAAAGCATCTTGAAGGGGTGTCTGTAGGTAATCAAGAGATGTCTGTAGCTGAGGTAGTCAGTTGTTAGAATGAGAGATATTTAAAATGGTGGAGAAGGGGAGGGTACACAATGGTCGCACATGCGGGATTCACCTCGGGCTCCAGAGGGGTGGGCATCATGGTTAAAAAAACACTTCCCCTGACGGTGGAATCCGTGTGGACGGATGTGAGGGGCAGATATGCTGGGATCTCTGGCACATGGGAGGGCCGCTCCATTACATTCATGTCGGTCTATGTGCCCCCGGGGGTGCAGGGCTCCACCTTCGCCGACCTGGGCTCCGTCCTACTTACGGTACCAGATGGCCTCCTGGTCCTCGGAGGAGATTTTAATGCAGTAGTATCGGGCACAATGGACAGATACCCCCCCAGGGAGATAGGACCATCTGCACGCTGGCTGCCCGAATTTCTCGACACTTTGGGGTTGGTAGATGGCTGGCGCACACACCACCCAGACCAGATACAGCACACCTTTCACTCGGGCGCCCATCATAGCCTATCCCGTTTGGATTACTGCCTGGTCCCCGCAGCACAAGTCACGCACATACATGAAATCAGACACTTAGCTAGGGGCATCTCGGATCACTCTCCGATATGGGTACACATAGTACTCAATCAAGTAGCAGTGGGTAGACTGGCTCCAATTAATCCCTGGTACCTTCGAGACCCGAAACTCCATAGAGACCTCCACAAGGCCATGGACGACTACTTCTCCGAAAATGTAGGGTCAGTATCTTCATCCCAGTCCCTGTGGGAAGCGTTCAAGGCCGTGATTCGAGGGCAGGCTCTGTCCTTAATCGCTGGGGCGAAGAAAGATAAACAAAAAGAAGTCCTCGCTATAGAGGCAGACATTTACAGGCTGGAAGGCGACCTAGAATCGGGTGTGACACCAGAGAAACTCCATTCCCTAAGCCTGAAACAACACGAATACAAAGCCCTAGTTACAGACACGGCCAAACTCCTGGGTAGGGAGCGACAAGGTAGGATCTACGAACTGGGTGACAAAGCAGGGAAGCTAATAGCATGGCTGGACAAAAAAGAATGGGCGAGTAGATTGGTCCCAGAGCTTAAAGGCGAGAGAGACATCTCCATTACTGAACCTCAAGAAATAGTGGACAGATTCGCCGCCCACCTCCACAATATATATACGACAGTGACCCCACACACAGAGGAAGACTCACAGGACCTCCTTCGTGATATCAGGCTCCCCTGCCTCTCCTCAGCAGAGCGCGACTTTATGGATAGTGACTTAACCACAGATGAAATCGCGCAAGCAATTCGTGCATTGAAACCGGGCAAGGCCCTGGGACCCAACGGTATCCCCATCGAACTATATAAACTGCGGCCCGACAAACTTGCACCATACCTAAAAGCGATGTTTGAGGAATCTAGAGATTGTGGGGTACTGCCAAGGGAGCAGAGAATAGCCACTATCGTTACTATACATAAGGAAGGGAGGCCCAGGACGGACTGCTCCTCCTATAGGCCGATCTCCCTCCTTAATGCCGAACCCAAAATCCTGGCAAAGCTCCTGGCGATTCGCTTGCTAAAAGTAATAAGCACCTTAGTGCACCCAGACCAATCAGGCTTTATGCCCCACAGAAACACGGCCCTAAACATTCGCAGGATTAACGGAGTGCTGGGGAGAGCATCCACCATTCAGGAGGCGGCGGTGATAGTGTCATTGGACGCAACCATGGCGTTTGACACGGTCGAATGGTCCTACCTCTGGGCAGTTCTGGCAAAACTGGGCTTTGCCCAAAATACATACAGTGGGCTCGTCTCCTATATCAAGATCCACTGGCCCAGGTTGTAGTCAACAATAAAATGTCGGCCACGTTCCCGCTCAGTCGTGGTACCCGTCAGGGATGCCCACTCTCGCCGCTGCTCTTTGCCCTCGCTCTGGAACCACTGGCTGCATGGATCCGATGGGACCCCAGGATACGAGGGCTGGGGTGGGCCCCGAGCGGGAGGACCGGATTTCACTCTATGCGGACGACATTTTACTCTATCTGGCCTCCCCGAGGAAATCCCTAATAGTAGTGTTAGATATCCTGGCAGTATTCGGGAGATTTTCTGGATTCGCCATTAATTGGGGCAAATCCGTACTACTCGTCATTCAAGGGGAGCCCCCCATCCTCCCGAGGGACTGCCCGCTTCGAATTACTACTGAGGGCTTTACATACCTGGGTGTTTTCATCTCTCTGGATCCCGTGGCCCGATACGCCCAAAATCTTCTTCCACCCCTGCGTAAACTCAAAAAAGACATCGCCAACTGGAAAGCACTCCCTCTCCCTATTGGGCAGAGCGACCCTGTTTAAGATGATGTCCTTGCCCAGATTCCTTTACGTATTACAAAATGCCCTGGACCCGGTACCGGCGCACTTCTTCAGGGAAGTAGAGGGTCTTCAGAGAGAGCTGCTCTGGGACGGCAGATCGCGTATCGCCCTAAATAAGTTGACCCTAAACTGGTACGATGGTGGCATAGGCCTCCCGGACATTAAAAAATACTATTGGGCAGCGCACCTTGCTGCCGTCAATCACGGTACATACGGGAGGGGCGACGATCCTGGCTATGGCATGGACAAATGGCTCCTCTCCGGAGGCAATTATAACAGGGCACTCTACTCGCGGCCCAAAAGATACAATCTAACGGGCCCAACTAACCACTCGGTCCGCATCTGGCATGAAGCAACCAACTCCCTGGGGTGGGGACGAAAACTGACGTTGGCAACCCCACTTTGGGATTCTGAATTATTGGGTAACCTTTGGAGGTCGAAGGGCTTCGACAAATGGGACCTCATTGGCATTACACAAGTCAAAGACGTCTGGGGAGAAGGGAGAGTTAAGTCCTTCACCGCACTGCAGACTGAATACAACCTAGCCGACACTGAATATTTTAGATATGCTCAAATCCAACATGCGATCCAATCGCATCTGCCCAAAGGGGTGCCCCCCCGGGAAGCCTCGCCCCTAGAGGACAGAATCTTGGACGGCCACCTACCAGAAAAGACGATCTCCTTAATATATAAAAAGCTGATAAATAACACGACGGACCCACTCCAGACATTAAGGGAACGATGGATGGGAGACGGTATCGAGATGGACGATGAAGACTGGCGGGAGGCAGTGGCTTCCCCTAGGGTGGTCGCCATACCGGCACGCCTGAGACTAGTTCAGCTAAAAATACTTCATCGGGTATACATCACCGGGCCACGCTTGATCCGGATGGGGGAACAGATAGTGGGGAGTGCAGGAGAAGATGTGGACACCTGGGAACCTTCCTGCACATCATATGGGAATGTGAACACGTTAGTTCCTTCTGGCGCGAGGTACATAAGGTAATGTTGGAAGTGTTGCACGTCCGCCTCTCGCTGGAGGCGAGACGCTGCCTTCTAAACATATGGGAGCCCACAGACCTGAGCACGCATCAGATACAATGGGCCAGCCTGGGGTTCATGATAGCCAAGAGAAACATTGCACAACTATGGGGCGCTGCTAAACCACCGACTCTGGAGGCCTGGGAGAGGGACCTAGATTGGTGTATGTTTAGGGAGAAGACAGTGTATACCACCAGGGGGTGCCCCAAAAAGTGGGTCCGAATCTGGAATCCATGGAACGACTTTCGCGGAGGAATATGTATGCCACCTGTTAGAGCTGACTCAAATATCCCCCCCTGATCCGGGCCACTCCCCTCTGATGTAGATATGTAATCCTTCTCCTCTGCACACAATTATTATTTATTAATTGGCAGTGATCTCTGTATTGTATATCTGAACCGATGTATGTTGTAATAAAAAGATTTATAAAAAAAAAAAATGGTGGAGAAGATGCTGTTTTTAAGAAAGTAGAGATTTGATTGGCTGTTTAAGAACATTTTACATTAAAAAATAGGGTGCATTTTACTTTGTTTAAAAAGCAAGTTTCTTATTGGTTAGTAAAAGATGTTTGAAAGGTACAGTAGAGAGGATAAGGTCATGTTATGCAAAGCCAACCACACCTGCTGTTTCCATTTGCAACATTGTGTGGTTAACTTGAAAATATGGTGAACTTGTGACCTGTCAGTTAAGTTGGGTGTTCCATGACCTGTTGCTATGGAAACTGGCATTAAGCAGAAGGGGTGAAGAAGTCAGTTAATAAGGGTTATTATCTGTAACCAATGAAATTAAATGAAAAGGAAATTTGTAAGAGCGCGAAACATTCACCCTTGGGTATCATGGCGATAACTCAGCATAAGTCGAGAGAGGAGCAGCTAGGACACAGTTCAGAGGTTAAACAGCCAAGTCTTCAGAGCCCCCCTAAAAGCTGGCAGTTGATTTTCTTTCTTGATATGTATTGGCATTGAATTCCAAAGTCGGGCTGTGCCGACCAGGAAACTCCTCCCCCCCCAAGCAGTCTTTTTGAACCTAGGTACTACCAGGTTATAAGAGTGTGCTGAACGGAGCTGACGAGCGGGCACATATGGCTGCAAGTTCTTTTTCAAGAACATTGGCCCTGCGTTGTGGGTGGCCTTGAACGCAATGCAAAGCGCCTTGAATTCAATTCTTCTGATCACCGGCAACCAGTGCAGTTTTTTGAGTGCCGAGGAGACTGAATTATATTTTGGAAGGTGGAATGTGTTTTACAATTTGAAAAACTCTGGGAAGCAATGTTATTTGTTGCTTATGTGTATTTGTATGGAGAAAGAGAGGGAAACCTTGCCATTACTGGTTTTACCTTGCTGAGTCTGGTACATTATATTGATTGTGTGTAAAAGAAAATCCTGTCAGAGTTTGTGAGATTTTTCATTCAACACATTTATTTGCAAGGTGAGTTATAAATTTATGAGGTTTATTTAAAAAAATAACATTATTCTAATAATGTGTTGTTTGAAATATATTATTAAATGTAGAGATGTATATTGGAGTTTGTTTTATTGTACTTAAATGTTGTTTAAAAAAGAGTCTGTACAGTAATATGTGTATTTTTTAAGATGATTACTGATGTTATTAATTAAGCTTGTTTTTTAAGTCTGTGCAAAGGTATAGTTGAATGATGCCGCATATTTTTAGATAGTTGGTTGAAGATGCAGTACAAATGTGTAGTTTCAAAGACGTTCATATAAGGTGTAGTTTATTATGCTTCATTTTTTGTTCTCTCTACAAAGGTATAGTTGAATGATACTGCATAATTATAGATACTTTGGTAAAGATGCAGCACAACTGTGCTGTTTGAAAGATGATCATATAAGGTGTTAATAATTAGGTTTCTTTTATTAGTTTGTGCAAAAGGTAAAGTTAAATGATACCATATATTTTAAGATAGAATGGTGAAATAAGGTGCTGTTAATTAGGCTTCTTTTTGTAGTCTGAGCAAAGGTATAGTTCAATGATGCCACATAATTTGAGATACAAAGGTGAAGATGTACAATAAAAGTGTGGTTTTAAAAATGCTCATAAAAGGTGTTGTTAATTAGCCTTCTTTCTTAAGTGTGTTGAGAGGTATAGTTTAATGATGTCGCATATTTGTAGGTTGAATGGTCAAGATGTAGCTCAAAAGTAAACCACTACTTAACTAGATAGTATGTAATGACTCATCTATGTGTTCAGATTGTATTTATATAGTTGTATGTATGCTTAGTGAACTATTGAGAGGTGCCTGACCGATTACAGGAGTGCAAAGGTAGTGAATATGTGATTTTAAAACTATATGAGTAATGATTGACTGATTCCATATTCTGCAATCGCCCAGTTAGTATCCAAGCACTACCCATGCACTCATGCAATGACCCAGCCACCAACACTTGCACTGCTACAATCCCTTGAGCACTACCCATGCAGTCCAGCCATCTCCCTGTCACTGCCCATGCAGTCTTCCAATCACCCAGTCACCACCATGTACTTATCCAATCACTCCACCAAAACCCAAGCACTTATAAATTCACCATGCACTCTCCTTGTAGTACTCTTATCATCCAGTCACTATCCATGTACTCATGCAATGACCCAGGCACTAACATATGCACTGCTACAATCCCCTGAGCACTACCCATGCAGTCCAGCCATTGACCTGTCACTGCCTATGCACTCCTCCAATCACCCAGCCAGCACCATGTACTTATCCAATCACTCTGCCAAAACCCAAGCACTTATAAATTCACCATGCACTCTCCTTGCAGTACTCTAATCATCCAGTCAGTACCGATGTACTCATGCAATGACCCAGGCAGTAACACATGCACTGCTACAATCCCCTGTGCACTACCCATGCAGTCTAGCCATCTCCCTGTCACTGCCTATGCACTCCTCCAATCACCCAGCCAGCACCATGTACTTATCCAATCACTCTGGCAAAACCCAAGCACTTTTAAATTCACCATGTACTCTCCTTGCAGTACTCTAATCATCTAGTCACTATCCATGTACTCATGCAATGACCCAGGCACTAACTCATGCAGTGCTACAAATCCCAGAGTACTACCCATGCAGTCCAGCAATCCCCCTGTCACTCCCCGTGCACTCTTTCAATCACCCAGCCAGCACCATGTTCTTATCCAATCACTGTGCCAAAACCCAAGCACTTATAAATTCACCATGCACTCTCCTTGCAGCACTCTAATCATCCAGTTACTACCCATGTACTCATGCATTGACCCAGGCACTTACTCATGCAGTGCTACAATCCCATGAGCACTCCAGCAATCCCCCTGTCACTCCCCATGCACTCTTCCAATCACCCAGACAGCAGCATGTACTTATCCAATCACTGCGCCAAAACCCAAGCACTCATAATTTCACCATGCACTCTCCTTGCAGCACTCTAACTATCCAGTCACTACCCATGTACTCATGTAATGACTCAGGCACTAACTCATGCAGTGCTACAATCTCCAGAGCACTACCCATGCAGTCCAGCAATCCCCCTGTCACTCCCTGGGCACTCTTCCAATCACCCTGCCAGCACCATATACTTATCTAATCAGTTTGCCAAAACCCGAGCACTTATAAACTCACCATGCACTCTCTTTGCAGCACTCTATTCATCCAGTCACTACCCATGTACTCATGCAATGACCCAATCACTAACTTATGCACTGCTACAATCACCTGAGCACTACCCATGCCGTCCAGCCATCGGCCTGTCACTACCCATGCACTCCTCCAATCACCCAGTCAGCACCATGTACTTATGCAATCACTCTGCCAAAACCCAAGCACTTATAAATTCACCATGCACTCTCCTTACAGTACTCTAATCATCCAGTCACTGCCCATGTACTCATGCAATGACCCAGGCACTTACTTATGGACTGCTACAATCACCTGAGCACTACCCATGCCGTCCAGCCATCGCCTTGTCGGTACCCATGCACTCCTCCAATCACCCAGTCAGCACCATGTACTTATCCAATCTCTCTACCAAAACCCAAGCACTTATAAATTCACCATGCACTCTCCTTGCAGTACTCTAACTATCCAGTCACTACGCATGTACTCATGCAATGACCCATGCACTAACTCATGCACTGCTACAATCCCCTGAGCACTACCCATGCAGACCTGTAACCACCTACACACTACTGAGTCACTCCTCCAATTACCCAGGTAGTACCCATGCAGTCCAGCAATCCCTCTGTCACTACCCATACACTCCTTCAGTCACCCATCCAGCATCATGTACTTATCCAATCACTCCGCCAAAACCCAAGCACTTATAAAATCACCATGCACTCTCTTTACAGTAGTCTAATCATCCAGTCAGTACCCATGTACTCTTGCAATGACCCAGGCAGTAACCATGCACTGCTATAATCACCTGTGCACTACTCATGCAGTTGTCTAACCACCTAGACACTGTTAATTTGTACAGTCATTTACTCACATAGTACCCATGCAGTTAAGCAATCACCCTCTCACTACCCATGCACTCCTCCAATCACCCATCCAGCATCATGTCCTTATCCAATCACTCCGCCAAAACCCAAGCACTTATAAAATCACCATGCACTCTCCTTGCAGTACTCTAATCATCCAGTCACTACCTATGTACCTATGCAATGTCCCAGGCACTAACTCATGCACTGCTACAATCCCCAGAGCACTACCCATGCAGACCTGTAACCACCTACACACTACTGATTCACTCCTCCAATTACCCAGGTAGTACCCATGCAGTCCAGCAATCCCACTGTCACTACCCATGCACTCCTCCAATCACCCATCCATCATCATGTCCTTATCCAATCACTCGGCCAAAACCCAAGCAATTATAAATTCACCATGCACTCTCCTTGCAGTACTCTAACTATCCAGTCACTACCCCTGTACTCATGCAATGACCCATGCACTAACTCATGAACTGCTACAATCCCCTGAGCACTACCCATGCAGACCTGTAACCACCTACACACTACTGATTCACTCCTCTAATTACCCAGGTAGTACCCATGCAGTCCAGCAATCCCCCTGTCACTACCCATGCATTCCTCCAATCACCCATCCAGCATCATGTACTTATCCAATCACTCCGCCAAAACCCAAGCACTTATAAAATCACCATGCACTCTCCTTGCAGTACTCTAATCATCCAGTCACTACCCATGTACTCATGCAATGACCCAGGCACTAACACATGCACTGCTACAATCACCTGTGCATTACCGATGCAGTCCAGCCATCTCCCTGTCAGTACCCATGCTCTCTTTCAATCAATAATGCTCTACACATGTACTCAAGCAATCACCTACACATTAGCATGCACTTATTTCTCTTTTTTAACCGAATAAGGTAGTTCTGAAAAGAACTCTTTTTTTTCTTCTTTTTTGTTTTTAATTTTTTTGTGTGTTTTTTTAAACTATTTTGTTAAAAAGTTTGGTGTTTTTTGAAAACTCAAAAAAAGCAACAGGCTAAAGTCTTAACTTTTGGAATTATAAACTCATTCCAATACAAAAACAACAAAAAATTAGCAGCGATGATTCCTTGCTGCAGAACAAACAGCATCAACAGATTGTTCACCACAACATAATATGGCTTTGCATTTTATGCAATGCTGTTCCAAGTTGGCAAACTCTGTGCGAATGTCCAAACCTCGAGACGAGGTGCTTGAGGCTCCAGAAGTGCTGGGACCAGCTCCCTGGTCAGCTTGCTACATGTTTTCTTGTGCACGTCGCAGCTGCTCTCGTGCAAGATGTTTCGGATGGATCGTCTGCAGGTGTTTGTACATACTCGATGTCCCACATGAGTACTTTTTGTCACTTCCTCTTGACAAAATCCGAGGACATAGAGTACAGCTCACCTTCCGAGCATTAACTATCTTTTCACCATCTGGGATGCTGAAAAACTTCCAGTCAATGGATTCGGGTCTTTTTTTGGGAGGTGGTTCTTCGATGTCTTCATCATCAAATGGAAGTTCTGGATCAGGATTTGAAGAAGCCATTTCTATACTTTTCCAGCAAACACCCAAAACATTTACAAAGTAGCTGCAAAAGCACAACAGGTGTCTCTCCAGTGATGCTGCAGAGAGAATGAGAAAAATGGGTCGGGTCCTTCATCTGCTAGAATGGAAAACCTTATAAACCAATCAAATGCTTTCTTTTAAAGTCACATGGGAGTCGCGCACCCGGCGCGCAACCAGCGTGCAACCGACGCGACTTCTCGAAAATATATTTAACAATAATATATGTTTATTACAAGTACAAATATATTATTTTTATAAATAGTTTAGATAATCTCTTGCCCTCATATATACATTAAAGTTATATACATATAGTTTTCAAACATAATTTTTTTTTACGGGGGTCGCGCACCCGACGCGACTCAGCACGTATATGATGTCACGCGGGTCCCGGCACCGCACACTCGTCGCATACCAAACGCGCACATGACGCGTTCCCATACGTATATCACATTACGCGGGGCCAGGCACCGCGCACCCGTCGCATACCAAACGCGCACATGACGCGATCCCATACGTATATCACGTTACGCGGGGCCAGGCACCGCGCACCCGTCGCATACCAAACGCGCACATGACGCGATCCCATACGTATATCACGTTACGCGGGGCCAGGCACCGCGCACCCGTCGCATACCAAACGCGCACATGACGCGATCCCATACGTATATCACGTTATGCAGGACTAGGCACCGTGCACCCGTCGCATACCAAACGCGCATCCTTCTCGACTTAAGCAATATGGCGGCTTGAATCCGCGCACCCACCGTGATAGGTATACAATGGGTACGCGACTCCACTATTTATGCAAAAAAAAATATATATATATATATATTTTAAAATACATTTAATCATTACATATTTAAAATAAAATAAAAAAAAAAGAGAAAATAATTATAGGATATTACAGTTACAAAATATCATTTAAAAAAAACTTGCAATTTTCAGAGAAAAAGATAGGTATTATAAATATTATACTTACAAATTAGCATTTAAAAAACCTTTGAAATTCACTGAAAAAACCATAGGTTTCAGGGGCATTATAATTAGAAATTAGCATTTAAAAAACCTTTGAAATTCACTGAAAAAACCACAGGTTTCAGGGACGTTATAGTTAGAAATTAGCATTTAAAAACCTTAGAAATTCACTGAAAAAACCATAGGTTTCAGGGACGTTATAGTTAGTTGGACATTTCACTCGTACAAAACCATAGAAATTCCGCTGTTATCGTTAGTTCAGCTAACTATAACTCGCGCCCCGCAATGCACTGCTGATGACGTCACATATTACATCATTCATGACATGGTCAGTGACATCACTGATGACATCACTGATGACATCTCAAATGACATCACTGATGACATCATCCACGTGATAATCTGATGCACCTCCTCATACCCTAATATAACCTTTGATACACCCACTCTAAAATACAGACTACCATTTTCGAAACCATAGACACACCAATACCAGTTAGTACAAACCCACTCACTAATTCCTAGGTCTACACACACATCCACTCATTCACCCATACAGTCACTCATACATGCAGTCAACCATCAATACGGCACTATCATATGCACTCACACATCTATACAGACACTCACACACCGCCACTCATCCATAGAGTTACTCACACACCTAGTCAGTCATGCAAAGAATCAACCACACTCCCATTTACTCACCTATACAGTTATACACACACCACCTCACTTATTCAAACATATACTAACACATACTTACACTCTTATACAATAACTAATACAAGCACACACTCATCCATACAGCCACTCTCACAATCACTAACTCTCACATATGGTCATTTATATACTCCAACACTCACATATACTGCCTTTCACATATGCAGTTACTCACACATGTACCACTGAGGTCCATTCACTCACCAACACACCCATACACACACTCACCAACCCATACAGCCCTTCACAGATGCACTCTTGAACCCATACACCCAGTGAATCACCCACTCACACATCTATGCACAGAGTCACACCCCCACCCACCCACACAGACACTCAGGCACCCATACAGATACTCAGACAACCAATCAATAACCCATATAGACCCTCATTTAGCTACTCACCAACCCATGCAACCGCTTACACACCAACTGACAAACTAAACTGTGTGAATGTCTGTATCAGTCACTAACCCATGCATTCAGTAAGACACATTTAATCACTCACTTATACAGTCAGTCACGCACCTACTAAATCATCCATTCAAACACTTATACACCCACTCATTCTTCAATACACCTTGGCCTATATATATATATAAAACATATTTAAACTTTACAGAAACACACAGTCACTGGATGATGTCATCAGTGATGTCATTTGAGATGTCATCAGTGATGTCACTGACCATCTCATGAATGAGGTAATATGTGGCGTCATCAGCAGTGCATTGCGGGGGCGCGTGTTATAGTTAGCTGAACTAACTATAACAGCGGAATTTCTATGGTTTTGTACGAGTGAAATGTTCAACTAACTATAACGTCCCTGAAACCTGTGGTTTTTTCAGTGAATATATATATATATAGATATGGATATAGATATATAGTCCTCGTCCCATTCATTACAAATGGAGACTACCCAAGCCAAAACCCCGGCCTTCATATAAAAAAACAGCAGGAGCACACCGCCTGCAACACTCCCAAACCAAAATTGGAATCCTCCCCCAACACATTTTGGAGACGACAATGACGAACAAAGGTATTGGAGGAAGCCCAAGTGGCCGTCCGACAGACCTCAGCATTGGACATCTCTCTCAATTCATCCCATTAAGCCTCCATCCCCTAGTCCCTGCACACCCGCAGGAGGAGGAGACCTAGCCAGAGAATAAGCCAACTCAATCATCTGCCTGAGCCACCTACTGATGGACAGCGAGGAATCTTTATCCCCCTTAGAGGGAGCCCCATAAGAAACAAACAAGGCCTCAGACTTCTGAAAAGGAATATATGTCGTTATAACGCATGCGATACATCGCATGCCATTACAACGCGGTCGTTACAACGACCGCATTGTTACATCGCATACGATTACATCGCAAGTCGTTACAAGGACTTGCTGTAGGGGGAACGCTGGACTTAGGAATAGTATAATTTACTATTCCCACTCCAGTTTGTGCAACAGCAGGGAAGGTGTTGGATTTTCTGCCCCCTACAGCAAGTCGTTGTAACGACTTGTGATGTAATCATATGCGATGTAACAACGCGGTCGTTGTAATGACTGCGTTGTAATGGCATGCGATGTATCGCATACAAACTAAACGATGTCTCCCCCGAAAAGACCTAGTGCGCTCCAAATAGACCCGCAAAACCCTCTTCATGTCCAACAGAGACAAAGCCAAATCCTCCCCAGACTCAGAGTCCACCATCAATGCAGGCAAAACAATCTCCTGAGATCTATGAAATTGAGAAGCCACATAGGGCACAAAGGAGGCATTCAACCACAGCACCACCCCTCCGTCAGAAAATGACAAATAGAGCTACCTGGCCATCAGAGCCCCCAACTCGCCAATCCTCCAGGCGGAAGTGATGGCCACCAAAAAAAACACCTTGAAGGTGACAAACTTAATGTCCACCAACTCCAAAAGCTCGAAGGGAGCCAACACCAGAGCTTACAATACCGGAGGTAAATCCCACAAAGGTAACAGAGGTTTTACCAATGGGTGGGAAAGGGAGAACCTACACCACAGGAGCGCCATCAGATCATCCACATCATCCAGGTTACCCCAAGGGGAACAAAATGGTGTGATGGCCACCCACTGGGCCCTCAAGGTAGAGAACGCCAAGCGCTTCTCAAAACCGTCCCATAAAAAGTGTAGCACATCATCAAAGAACACTCTAGGGGAGGCAACTGAAGAGACCCACACCAAAGCACGAAATTTCCCCAATGCCTCTCATAGGATCTTAAAGTGGAAGGCCGACAGGTTTGCTGGATAGCAACAGCTAGATGTCTAGGAAGACCCCTGTTCTGCAACCCCCTCATCTCAACTTCCAGACCGACAGCCAAAGCCTCAGGAGAGCTGGAGATGGAACAGACTGCAGAGGGGAAGCAAGTAATCATCCAGGGACCCTGAACCGCCATAAGCTTGAGGCTGGGAAACCCTGACTGACGGGGTCAAAATGGCACTACCAACACCACCGCTATGGATTCCCCCCACAGGCAAGCCAGAAACTTAGGAACAAACACAATCAGCGGAAAGGAATACAACAGGCGGTCCGGCCATGAAACAGTCAGAGCAACCAGCCCCCAGGCCCCATCCTGATGGGAGTGAGAACAAACCTGGGAACCTGTGCATTGTGTCGGGAAGCAAATAGATCCAGGAAAGGCAAACCAAACCTCTTGCACACCTTACAAGAACACCCGGGTAACAGTCAGTTCGTGAGAGGGATGAGAAAAACGACTGAGTGCATCTGCCACCCCATTGTCCACCCCTTGGACATGCATAGCTACCAGAGACTGTAGACGTCTCTACCCCCACTACAGCAAAGGCAGAACCACTGCATTGAGAGACCGGGAACAGATCCCTCTCTGATAACAATCAGGGTAAGCCACAGTCACTTGGTTATCGGACCAGACCACGAGGTTGTTACCCCCAGATGATGAGGAAAACCCATAACAGCCCTGTAGACTGCCATCAGTTCTCTACAATTGGAAGAATGTCTACCCTCCTAAAGAGATCAACAGGCCTGCAGGGATCTGTCCCCCAGAGTTGCACCCCAACCGAATGCACTGGCATCCGTTGTCAATACCAGTGGAGGATTGGGCTACAAAGGCATCCCTTGCGACAGATTGTCCAGCAAAGTCCACCACTCCAGCTGCGGGTGAACCCCAGGAGAAACCAGTACCATCCGATCGAAGTGGTTGGAGTGTGGATCCCACACAGACAGCAGATAAATCCACAGAGGTCGGAGGTGAAACCAGGCCCAAGGGACCATGAACACAGCAGCTGCCATGCAACCCAACAGGCGTAACCGCTGACTTATAAGCATGCAGGCTCTGCCCATCACCTCCGGGGCCATGGACTGCAGCACTTGAACCCTGGGAGCAGGAAGGAACACCCTGTTGAGGTCAGTCCAAAACCGAGCCCAATAAACATCAAATCCTGAAAGGGCACCAACTGACACTTCTCCAAGTTCAGTAGAAACCCATGAGCCCTAAGAGACGCACACATCACAGTCAGATTAGAAAGAAGCTGCTCCTTCGATGGTGCATGGAGCAGCCAATCGTCCAGATAGGGGTATAGGCAAATACCCTAGAGGGGAAGGGAGACGCCACCATTGGAGCCACTGCCTTGGTAAACACGCTCGGGCCGACCGAAGTCCAAACGGTAGCTCCCAGAACTGATAATGAACACCTTGGATGCAGAATCTCAGAAACTGCTGGAAATGAGGATGAATTGGCACATGCAATATGCAAATTGCAAGTCCAAGGTGCACATCAGATGCCCCTGTAGCACCAATGGGATCACCTTCTGGAGTGTCTCTACTTTGAAATGAAGATGCAGAACATACTTGTTCAGAGCCTTCAAATCCAAAACCAGCTGGAAGCCTCCCATAGCCTTTGCAACCAGAAATATAATGGAGTAGAACCCCCTGCCTCTCTCCATTGGATGAACTTCCTGAATGGCCTTCTTCTGCAGCAAAGAACAGATCCCCTGAGACAAAGCCACTTGCTTCCCCTTCCTGGAGGGCCAAGGAGTTGGACAGACCCCGACCCTGCAGGAACCTCCCCAAATACGATCCGGTACCCGTGCTTCACAATGTCCAATACCTAGGCGTCTGAAGTAGATTCCTCCCATGCCAGGAGGAAGTGCTGGAGGTGACCGCCTACCACAAACTCCTGCCCCATCATATAGTCAGGAATGAGGCTTCAGGGGGGCTGGCGGGGGGGGAAGGGGATTTAGGCTTAAATGACACTTTATCCGCCGCAGCTACTTTCAGAGAGGATAAATGCTTCTTCGCCTTGAGCAGTTTGTGCAGCTTGTACTCCAGCTCTGCCCCAAACAACAGAGACCCCTGAAAGGGTAACCAGAGGGCCAAAGTCTTGTGAGCAGAATCCGCCCGCCAGTCTTTCAGAACCAAATTCCAGCAAGCAGCCACATATGCCCAACCTGACAGTGCTGATGCCCTCACTAAATTAAAGGAGACATCAGAAAGATAGTCCACCTGATGCTCCATATGTTCCAGCAGTCCAGAGCAATCAGAAGAATTGTTTAGGGACTTATAAAGAGCATTGAGATCCATAATCAGAGACTGCTCTACGTAAGTACCATAGAGCCTAGCTTAAAGGGCCAAATGAGAGCCCGAATACACCTTTCGGAGGGAGACCTCAACCTTCTTATCTGCACTATCCTTAATCACCACATCCTTCACCAAGGATGTCCTCCCAACTACATTGACCACAAAAAAATCAATGGTAATTGCATCTGGTAAATCCTTCTGCATATCTTGCAAGGGGTACAATTTGGCCATAAAGCACAGCAACATAATCTTGTCCAGATCTTTCCACTCGCGCCTCAGGACTTCATGAATATAAGGGTCACAGGAACATCAATAGTCTCTGAACTCTGAAACTGGTGCAGGAGGGAACCATAGGACTTTTCAGGCTTCTCACCATCCAGAAACCCCATGTTAGCCTTCACATGCCAAATCAAGTCAGGTAACATATCCTTGGCAATATACGTGCCCTTCTGCTTTTCAGGGCTAAGACTCTCTTCCTCCGACTCCAAGGACTGCAAAGGCTGTACAGAAACAGCACCCTTAGGTTTGCCAGGGTCCCCCATCTCTAGTAAAGTCTCCCTTATTAACCTCTTCAGTCTAGAGTCCTCACTCTCTCTGCTTCCGTTTGAGCCAGGTGGAGAAGGAGAAGAGGATGAAGAACTTGGAAAAGAAGAGGAAGACTTCATCTTATGTGAGTGTTTTCCCAGGGTCTTCGTTGAGCACTCAGCCCCTAGGAACACACAGGTGGTATCCAAGAACACACTCTTCAGTACTACAACAAGCCAAGCTTTGCCGCCAAAAACCGTTATGTGGTACTTACCCCCGTGGCTGGAGAAAATAGGCTTCCAAACTCAGCCCAAAGCCTGAAGGAACATCTCCATCACAGCCCAGGTGTGCACTCAGCCTATGGCACGCCTGAGCAACAGTCATCCGTCACAACCCGAAAAGCAGGCACCGCAGGAAGCTCACCCAATCACCTGCATCCATGTGCCAATGATAGCAGCCCAGGAACCGCGCGTCCCCCTCCCAGCCCGGCAGGCGGGAGGACGCGCACCATGACCCTGGAACCACACCAGCCGTAACTAGCCGGTATCAGCCGCCCATGACTCCCAGCAAGCACTGCAGACCGGGAGGCACACCATCAACCGCCATCACTACTGCTTGGCAGGCAGGACGGCAATCCTGGCAACACCGCCACTCCAGCCCAGCAGGAGCTGCGCACCGCATTCTTCGTCCCATTCTGTCGGCAGGCAGAAGAAAGAACAGAACGAATGCTGGGTAAGTACATGTTAAGTACTCCCAGTTGGCTGGGGGTGGGATAGGGATATCAGCATCCCTGGTTTTTTTTTTTTAACGGGAGATGGTATATCTCCATTTGTAATGAATGGGACACGGACTAGAGGAACATGGGGGTAATAAAAGGATCTCTGTGTCAAAAGCAGTAAACCCATTTACCTATCTACATAAAATAAAAATCTGTCATCTGCATGTTACACGATGTGCTTTGCATGAGACACAATAACACTCTATGCTACTTTAAAAGTCAAAACTGTGACTAGACAAAACAGATCTCTCCAGCAAGCACATTAACCACCAGAGTTACCTTACCATTACTATTAATCCTTGAGGCTTACTGGGCACACACAGCTCTCTGCAACAGGTGCCTTAAACCCATATGATATATTTAAAAATGCAGTCAGTGCAACCAATTAAACAAGAACAAATTTGCTGTAACGTTTCTACTTGTTGCCAATTTCTTTGGGGCAGAGTTAAAAAAAAATGTAGGAATTGACTGAGGGAGAGGCTGAGGCGCAGAGGCCAGAGAAGCCGGGAGCTAGGGATCTGGGTTCGAGTCTCGGCGTTGGCTCAACATCCTGTGATTCTCAGCAAATCACTTAATCTCCCCGTGACCATGGACAGTGCCTGGATGCCCTCACGGGTGATAAGCCGTGCTGTATAAATCTACAAATATATATATATATATGACTGTCAGACTGCTTTTCATGACTCCGCCCCTCGTTACTCCACCCTCTTTTTGTTGCCATACCTTGACCCCCTCCCACCTCCCCAAATTTATGGGTTGCCGGAGTAAAGTTTTTCCAATTCCAGCACTGGTGGCATTGCACGTCTCTAGATTGATGCATCTTTCCCAACCCATGCCTTCTCCCACTCGCAGCTCTGGCACACCTCTCCATGTCCAACTCTCCCTCCAAAGCCCTCATTACTAGCGTCACAGATAATTGTGATATGTGCGGTAACCCCGGTCACTGCACAGAGAGCAATTATGAGTTTTGTGATAAATATCAGCAGGTCAATCACACCAGGCCACTGGTAATAAGGGCTGTAGTCTCACCCTAGCACCCGCTCGTTCATGGAAAGCCAATGCCCTTGATGCTATATTATTGCCCCGCCCTCCTTCGTCGAGCACCACCCACTTTACACCCGCACCGAGTACAGCTCTCATTGCTGTGTGAGAGGATGTGGCCTACGACAGTACACAGGGACTACTGTAAACACATCCCTCACCAGGGAGTGTCTACACTTGCCATGGAGAGGAAGTCCTCAATTCCCTCTGCTCCTTCTTGTGATAATTACTGTTTACATTACCATGGGCGAGAGGTGCTGTTCCTCTGCATGGGCACACACTGGTTTTAATCAGTCTCTTTTCTTGGACCTTCCTTTGCAGCCTGCATCATCCTGTGATTGGTTGGCAGGGTTGGGTGACACATTACAAATGAACAGAGGCTAGGACTGTGTGACATTAGGAGTCTGTTTGCTTTATTGACTTCTCGGAAGACACACTGTATCCATCTTCCCCAGGTCTCTTATTATACTGCAATTTACATTTATTAACAGTCTCCCTTTGGGAGGAGGTAGAGAACGGAGAATAGACCATCATCAGTTCAGAACAAGCATTCGCAAAGCCAACAGATCAGGTTTTGACAAGAGTAATATTTTATTTGTTTTATTATTTATTTCTGCAAACATATGCAGTTTTCCAAACAAAATTGGTAAAAATATATTCACAAAATGTCAAAATAAATGAGGGGCACAGCGGCACACGTAGACCAGCCTATGCACAGAAGTCACTCCTTTTCAGGTGTTTGTGATTTAGCGAAATGGCATCGCTCAGAGTGCCCAGACAGCCAATGGATGCCATGAGCTTACCATTGCCCTATGATGTATGCTGTTCTGTGGGCTGAAGCAAACGGTGAATGGCACTCGAGCAAACCAAGTCTGAAGAGAGCTGAGCCAAAGCTCTTTGTATATGTATGCATGCATGCTTATTATGAGTTTTTGGGAGAACATGAAGCCAGCAATACAACTAAGCTGTCGCTAAGCAAGACCTAAAATTTAAAAAGATCTCTCCATATAGAGAACAACTTGATTAGGAAAAGAAGCATTGGAAACACGGAGGTATTCCCATCTTCTCCCCACTACTAATCAACATTACATGTTGTCCATATTAGCATGCATTGCCCTAATCACATGAACGTCAGTCTGCAGAGTGATGTACCTGTCCTTGTTACCTGCGCATCCCCCTGTTCATCATTTGATGTCCTTGGTAATGTCAGTCTATAGCTTGATGCACCTGCACCTGTCCCTGTTATCTGCAGAGTCCCCTGGCTCACATCTGATGTCCCTGATAATGTTGGTCTTTATATGGATGCAGTCCCTTCTCTCACAGCTCATGTCCCTTGCAATATCTGTCTGTAGAATGATGCATCTGTCTTTTTTACCTGCAGAGTATCCTCTCTCACAACTGATGTCCCTGGTAATGTCAGTCTATAGATTGTTTTACCTGTCCCTCTTACCCGCAGAGTCCCCTGGGCTACATCTGATGTTGCTGGTAATGACAGTCTATAGATTGATGCACTTGTTTGTTTTATCTGCAGAGTATCCTCTCTCACACCTGATGTCCCTGGTAATGTCATTCTATAGATTGATGCACCTGTCTTTGTTACTAGCAGAGTATCCTCTCTCACACCTGATGTCCCTGGTAATGTCAGTCTATAGATTGATGCACTTGTCTGTTTTATCTGCAGAGTATCCTCTCTCACTCCTGATGTCCCTGGTAATGTCAGCCTATGGACTGATGCAACTGTCTCTGTTACCTGCAGAGTCCCCTGGTCCACATCTGATGTCCCTGGTAATATCATTCTATAGATTGATTCACCTGTCTTTGTTACCTGCAGAGTATCCTCTCTCACAACTGATGTCCCTGGTAATGTCAGTCTATATATTGATGCACTTGTCTGTTTTATCTGCAGAGTATCCTCTCTCATTCCTGATGTCCCTGGTAATGTCAGCCTATAGATTGATGCACTTGTCTGTTTTATCTGCAGAGGATCCTCTCTCACACCAGATGACCCTATTAATGTTAGTCCATAGACTGATGCAGTTGTCCCTGTGTTACTTGTGTAGTTTCCTCAATCACAACTGATGTCCCACTAAGAAGGATCTATAGATTAATGTATCTGTTCCTGATACCTTCACAGTTCCATCAGTCATGACATCTCTGGTAATGTCAGTCTATAGATTGATGCACCTGTTCCTGTGTTACCCACACATCCCCCTCTCTCACACCTGATGCCAATGGTAATGTCAGTCTATAGATAATGCACTTGTCCTTGTTAACTTCACAATTCTCTCCCTCACGTCAGATGTCCCTGGTATGTGAGTCTACAGATTGATTCATTCACCAGTCGCAGTTACCTGCACAGTCCCCTTTCTCCCACTAGGGGCCATAGCATCAAGAGCAGCCCTGGCTCAGCTCAGAGCAGCGTGAATGTTTTTCACATGCGTGATGTTGAAGGTTAATACATATAACTTGGAAAGTCTCTGGGTTAATGTATAAACTGCAGACAGCACAATTTGGAAACAGAGAGAGGCAATCTCTGCTCACTGTTTCTGACTTGAGTCATCTGCATTTTA
The DNA here is from genome assembly GCA_963921515.1 of Calotriton arnoldi. Lineage (NCBI taxonomy): Eukaryota > Metazoa > Chordata > Amphibia > Caudata > Salamandridae > Calotriton > Calotriton arnoldi. Next base: position 1,962,922 of record CAWUFW010000543.1, on the reverse strand, counting down.
TGAATTGATTCAGGGAAATTCTGAGTAATGTCAGTGTATAGATTGATGCACCTGTTCCTGTTACCTGCACAGTCCCCTCTCTCACACGAATGCCCCAGGTAATGTTGGTCTATAGTTTGATGCAGGGGTCCATGTGTTACCTGTACTATACCCTCCTCTTTCCTCTTGATGCTCCTGGTAATGTCAGTCCATAGATTGATCAATCAATCAAACTGGATTTGTAGAGCTTTGCTTATCACCCATAAGGTTATCCAGGCATTGGGGGTTGCTGCTGCTGGGTGTAGTCAGTTGAACAGAAAGGTCTTTAAACCATTTCTGAATTCCTGCAGGGTGGGGGAGGTCCAGCGATGGAGGGACTGGGTGGGTGGGGTCGTTCCATGTCTTGGCGGTCAGGCAGGAGAAGTGCGGCAACCACTCCTGCTTCAGTGGAAGCGGGAAGTGTGAGCTATGGGAGAGAGAGGCGGAGCGCAGTTATCTGAGGGGTTGGTGGAAGTTCAACCTGTCGTTAAGGTAGGCTGGTCTTTTGTGCAGTGCCTTGTAGGCGTGGGTTAGCATTTTGAACTGACACCTTTTGTGGACGGAGAGCCAGTGAAGTGTTCTGAGGTGAGGAGTGATGTGGGGCCACCTCGAGAGGTCGAGGATGAGCCTGGCTGCTGTGTTCTGAATGGTCTGAAGTCTGTTCAGCAGCTGAGAGGTGACCCTCACATAGACAGTGTTGCTGTAGTCCAGGTGGCTGGTGACGAGGGCCTGGGTGATGGTGCGTCTGGTGCTGATGGGAAGCCACTTGAAGATTTTTGCGTTTATCTGTTTTTTCATGGTGAGCTTGCTGTCAAATATGATGCTGAGGTTCCTTTCATGTTCTGTGGGTGTGGGAGATGGGCCCAGTTCTGCTGACCACCAGGAGTCATCTCACAGGGATGTGTTGCTCCCAAAGATGAGTACCTCCGTTTTGTCGGTGTTGAGCTTGAGGCAATAGTTTTGCATCCAGCTGGCAATGCTGGACAAGCACATGTGGAAGTTGGCTTTGGTGTTTGTGGGGTCTGCGGATAGGGAGAGGATAAGCAGAGTGTCATCAGCATATGATATGATGTGTATACCATAGGTTCTGACCAGGGTGGCCAGAGGGGCCATGTACGTGTTGAACAGGGTGGGGTACAGAGAAGACCCTTGGAGAACGCCACAGATGATGTTCTTTGGTGTAGGGTGGAAGGTGGACACTCTGGGTTCTTCCAGTGAGGAAGGATGCGATCCATTAGGAGGGTGTAGTCGGACACGGTGTCGAAGGCTGCTGAGAGGTCGAAGAGGATCAGGTCTGCGTTTTCTCCCTGGTCTAGGAGAGACCTGATGTCATTGGAGGCTGTGATTTAGGGTGGTTTCTGTGCTGTGGTTGGTGAGTTTGCGGTTGATTGCATTTCTACAGAACTTTTGCAGGGAGATGGGCTGGTAGTTCTTCAGCTAGTCAGGGTCTGCAGATGAGTTTTTTGAGGAGCGGTTTGACTTCCGCGTGTTTCTATCCCTCTGCGAAGGAGGCAGAGGAGATGGATGAGTTGAGGATTCAGGTGAGTTCCTTGCTGATGGTGTTGTTCCCCAGGTTGAAAATGTGGTGGGGGCAGGGGTCCCTGGGTGCTCCTGAGTGGATGGAGCTCATGATGGTGGCGGTGGTCTGGATGGTGAGTTGGTCCCACGTTGTGATCCATGAGTTTGAGTTGGAGTCAGTGAGGTTGAGGAGGCTGTGGATGCGGGTGATGGGTGGTTGGGGATCAAAGTATTCGTAGATGGTGGAGATTTTACTTGTAAAAGAAGTCTGCAAGGGTGTCATAGAAATCCTGAGAGGGGGTTTTCGGTGTTCTCGGTTGCTGAGGGGTTGGAAAACTCTTTGACGATGCTGAAGAGTTCCTTGGTGTGGTTGGAGCTGGCTTCGAGGCGGGCAGTCAGGGAATCCTTTTTAGTGTTTTTCAGGCATTGGTATTTGTTGAGAGCCAGTTTGAAGTTTGCTCGGTCGTTAGGCATTTTGCTGGCACGCCAGATCCTTTCTAGTCGTTTGCAATTGTGTTTGATGGATTTAAGTTCCGGGGTAAACCAGCTGGTGTGTTTGGTTGCTCTGTCTGGTTTGGCGAGTTTGAGGGGGGCAACTATGTCGGCGTATTTGGTGATCCATGAGTTGAAGTTTTTGGTCGGCCATCTCAAGGTTGGAAGTTGTGTCCGGGGGTGGAGGGGTGCTGAGAGTGTAGTTCCATAGGTTTTCGATTACCTTGCTCCAGCTCCTGTGGGAATTGCTGGTCTGGTTGGTGGGGTGTCGAGGGTGGTTGTGCTGGAGAAGTGGATGATTGAGTGGTCAGACCATGTGATTTCGGAGGCACGTCTCTACTCGATTCTGTTGCTGGCTGTGAAGATGGTGTCCAGTGTGCTGTTCTCTCTTGCACCTGATGCCCCTGGTAATGCCAATCTATAGACTGATGCACCTGTCCCTGTGTTACCTGTACAGTCCCTTCTATCACATCTGATACCCCTGGTAATACCAGTCTATAGAGTGATGCACCTGTTCCTGTTACCTGCATGCTGCTCTCTTTCACATCTGATGCTCCTAATAATGTCAGTTTATAGATTGATGCACGTGTCCCTGTGTTACCTGTGCTGTACACTCCCTCTACCCTGATGCCCCAGGTCATGCCAGTCCATAGATTGATGTTACCCGCACAGTCCTCTCCCTCACACTTCCTGTAATGTCAGTCTTTGGATGGATGACCCTGTTACCTGCATATTCCCCTCTCTCATCTTTCACACGTGTGCATATTCATTTTAGTCTCCAAATTCATGTTCTTGTCCCTGTTGCCTGCACGGACTTGACTTTAGCTTCTTGGCTTTATCCAGTGCAGCCTTTTCCCTCCCACTGCTCCGTTGCGCCCTGGGCACCTCTCTCCTTGTGCTCTTCATTCGTGACTCTGCTGGGCCGGGCTGAGCTTCTCTAACGGGCTCCAGAGCCGCCCCCATCTCTGCTCACTCAGCAGAAAGAAGCTCTGTCAGCTCCATCCATTACCCGCGGCCCAGACCACTGGGGAACAGACTTTATGACGGGATGATGTATCTGTGGCATGCTAGGATACACTCTCCGCGCCCCTCCCACTTCTGGCCCACCCCTTCCCATCAGCCCCCTCTCCTGCTGACAGCAGAGATTTACAACACGAGCCGCATTCAGAAGTCAGGGTTTGTCAACGAGCAGAGCCCTAAGATGGCTTGATGTGGGGTATAGTATGGTATGAGTACTTCTATAGCGCTTACTACCCCTACCAGGCGCTGAAGTGCTTTGTGGACAGATGGCATGCCACTCCATGGGAGCCCAATGTTATTAGTGTAGTCATACACAAGGGTTACAGTTTGGCGTGATGTTTTCATGTAATGTCATGCATTTGGCAATGTAGATCTCATGCAAATTTCATATATATTGATTTTAGAGTTGTGTGTTTGGAGTTGTGTGGGATTCTAGTAATCAATCATACAAGGACTGAGTTGCAAGGTATTCTTTATTTCGGCCCCTGGACTCCAAACAGTGTCATGCCAGTAGAGTAATGCAAAATGACGGGGACCCCCTGCAGAATGTGATGATGATCCCCAGAGATTTTCATTAACCTTGGGCTGAATAGGGCCACTTTAAGAATTGGAAGCCCCCTGGGGGGTGCTTGGGGGCCCCCTTGCACCGCAAGGGCTTCGGGCCCTGGGTTACGCCCTGAAGTAATCCTTCTCTGCTTCATATCCCTACTTTTGACAAGTCAAGTGTACAAAGGAAGTAACTTGATTATTGAATTGGAATAAAATAGAATTTTAGGCCTCACAATCTCCTAATTGGTTTGTGGCAGTATTACATAAAGTGCCCTGGGGGCGCAAAGGCGTTTGCGCCCGCTTTGCGCACCCCGGGGGCACTTTGGTATTACAGAAGGGGCCACAGATTGTTGTATTCCTCTTAGGGTGTCCATAACGGGCTTTCCAATATCATGTCCTTATATAGGCACAATTCGCCCTGCCCTTATATAGGCATAGAATCCCAGGCCTTATTTAGGCATTAAACTGTGCACTCCAAATACAGGCATGGTCTCTGACATCCGTCCACCCTAACGTCACAACGAGTTCATGAAGAACAGACCCTTAGGCTGCGGGAGTTTCCCTAGCCCAGGACTATTGATTTCTTCAAGGCCTCATCTATTATGCATGAACCATTATTCCTTAGGGGTTCATTCATGACGTCTTTCGCTGTCCAATTCACGTCAATGCTGCCAGCTGATTGTGCCCGTTTTTCTCTGTGTGCCCTGCTGCCCCTGATTGTGCTCGTTTTTCTCTGTGTGCCCTGCTGCCCCTGATTGTGCTCGCTTTTCTCTGTGTGCCCTGCTGCCTCTGATTGTGCCTCGCTTTTCTCTCTGTGCCCTTGCTGCCCCTGATTGTGCCTCGCTTTTCTCTGTGTGCCCTGCTGCCCCTGATTGTGCTCATTTTTCTCTGTGTCCCCCTGCTGCCCCTGATTGTGATCGTTTTTCTCTGTGCCTGTTTCCCGCCGCTGCGCCCTGCGGCCCCGCCCCTCACTGCCCATTCGCTGCCCCATTCCCTGCTCCTCCCTCCCACCTCCCCATTTATGGCGGCCGCTGCGGTGGTGAAGAGAGCGACCCCTGACCTTGACTGGTAGGTCGCTCCCACCACACAGCTCCGTCTGTGTGCCCTGCTGCTGCCAGCTGATTGTGCCCGCTTTTCTCTGTGTGCCCTGCTGCCCCTGATTGTGCCTCGCTTTTCTCTGTGTGCCCTGCTGCCCCTGATTGTGCTCGTTTTTTCTCTGTGTGCCCTGCTGCCCCTGATTGTGCTCGCTTTTCTCTGTGTGCCCTTGCTGCCCCTGATTGTGCTCGTTTTCTCTGTGTGCCCTGCTGCCCCTGATTGTGCTCGCTTTTCTCTGTGTCCCCCTGCTGCCCCTGATTGTGATCGTTTTCTCTGTGCCTGTTTCCGCCGCTGCGCCCTGCGGCCCCGCCCCTCACTGCCCATTCGCTGCCCCATTCCCTGCTCCTCCCTCCCACCTCCCATTTATGGCGGCCGCTGCGCAGTGAAGAGAGCGACCCCTGACCTTGACTGGTAGGTCGCTCCCCACCACACAGCTCCGTCTGTGTGCCCTGCTGCTGCCAGCTGATTGCACCCGCTTTTCTCTGTGTGCCCTGCTGCCCCTGATTGTGCTCTGTTTTCTCTGTGTGCCCTGCTGCCCCTGATTGTGCCTCGCTTTTTCTCTGTGTGCCCTGCTGCCCCTGATTGTGCCTCGTTTTTCTCTGTGTGCCCTTGCTGCCCCTGGATTGTGCCTCGTTTTTCTCTGTGTGCCCTGCTGCCCCTGATTGTGCTCTGCTTTTCTCTGTGTCCCCCTGCTGCCCCCGATTGTGATCGTTTTTCTCTGTGCCTGTTTCCCGCCGCTGCGCCCTGCGGCCCCACCCCTCACTGCCCATTTGCTGCCCCATTCCCTGCTCCTCCCTCCCACCTCCCCATTTATGGCGGCCGCTGCGCAGCGGGCGCGCGCTGGCGCGCCGAAGGCGCGCCTAAGGCAAGCCTGTCTGCGCCCGTCCGCGCCTGGACCGCGCCCAGCGCCAGAACCCCTGGTCCGGGCATCCCCGCGCCCGACACATCAACAGACGCCGACACGACGCCAGCACCCTCCACGCACTCAACCCCCGGAAAAGATCACGCCTGCTACCGGGCCACCCCGAAGCGCACCCAAGGGCCCTTCACCTGCCGGAACTGCAGCTTCGCCAGCACCCGCCCCGCCAAACCACCGCCCAGGAAAGAACCCAACTACCTCAGATGCATCCTCCTCAACACCCGCTCCGCCCGCAAACACGCCATCGAACTCTGGGACCTTCTCGACTCAACCTCCCCAGACTTTGCCTTCCTGACGGAGACCTGGCTGAACCCCGCTTCAGCCCCCGACATCGCCATTGCCATCCCGGACGGCTACAAGATCACCCGCAGGGACCGCACCAACGGAGTCGGAGGAGGCATCGCCATCGTCCACAGGAACACCCTCAGAGTCTCAACCAACACCGACGACACCCTCAGCACCGCCGAACACATGCACTTCCAGATCCACACCGATCCCAACACCACCCTCAGAGGAACCCTCATCTACAGACCCCCGGACCCCGACCACAGTTCAGCGATTCCATCGCTGACTTCGTCAGCACACACGCCATCGCCTCCACGGACTACATCCTCCTCGGGGACCTGAACTTCCACCTCGAGAACAACAAGGACACCAACTCCACCACCCTGATCGACAACCTCGCCACCCTCGGACTCAGACAGCTCGTGACAACACCCACCCACGCCGCCGGCCACACGCTAGACTCCATCTTTTCCGCAAGCCCACACGTCTCCTTCAACCACACCTCCGAACCCCACTGGACCGACCACCACTGCATCCACTTCACTTACAGGAAGCCCACCACGCACCACCGCACCCAACAAATGCCTCGCCGCTGCTGGAGCAGAGTCACCGAAGACCAGCTAACCACCACCCTCGCCCTGAGCCCACCCGCCGAACCATCCGACCCCGACACCACCGCCCGCAACCTCAGACAGTGGATCGACGACTGCGCCAACACCCTCTCCCCGCTCAAGAATCCGCCCAACAGCCACACCAGCAAGAAAGCCACCTGGTTCACCGAAGACCTCCAGGCCTCCAAACGAACATGCCGAAAACTGGAGAAGATCTGGCTCCACGAACGGACAGCGGACAGCTACGCCGCCCACAAGAGCGCCACCCGCAGTCACCATCACCTCATCAGATCCGCCAAAGGGCCTCACTCAAAGACCGCCTAGACAACAAAGCACACAACAGCAAAGAGCTCTTCAACATCGTGAAGGAACTCTCCAACCCCAGCTCCAACACCAACGACATCCCGCCGTCACGAGACCTGTGCGACTCATTGGCCACCTTCTTCCACCGCAAAATCGCCGACATCCACGACAGCTTCAACACCACAACCGCCCCGGCAACCACCGAGACCACTGCCCCCACGACCACCAACCGCCTGCTCTCCTGGACCAACATCAACGACGAGGACACCAGCGAGATCATGAACACCATCCACTCCGGTTCACCGCTAGACCCGTGCCCTCACCACGTCTTCAACAAAGCCAGTACAGCCATCGCTCCCCATCTCCGGAAAATAATCAACATCTCCTTCGAGACAGCAACCTTTCCGGAAAGCTGGAAGCACGCCGAGATCACCGCCTTACTCAAGAAACCCAAGGCTGACCCCAAGGACCTCAAGAACTTCCGACCCATCTCTCTGCTCCCGTTCCCCGCGAAGGTCACCGAGAAAATCGTCAACAAACAACTGACCCGCTACCTCGAGGAGAACAACATCCTGGACCCTTCCCAGTCCGGCTTCCGCAGCAACCACAGCACCGAAACCGCCCTCATCGCCGCCACCGATGACATCAGGACCCTGCTAGACAACGGAGAAACAGCAGCCCTCATCCTCCTGGACCTATCAGCCGCCTTCGACACGGTCTGCCACCACACACTACGAACACGCCTTCACGACGCCGGGATCCAAGAGAAGGCCCTGGACTGGACCACATCCTTCCTTTCCGGCAGAACTCAAAGCGTCCGCCTCGCCCCCTTCCGATCCAAGGCCACCAAGATCATCTGCGGCGTACCCCAAGGCTCCTTTCTCAGACCGACGCTGTTCAACATCTACATGGCACCCCTCGCCCACGTCGCCCGACAGCACAACCTCAACATCATCTCCTACACCGACGACACCCAGCTGATCCTCTCCCTCACCAAAGACCCTCACACCGCCAAAGCCCACCTCCACGAAGGAATGAAGGCCGTCGCCGAATGGATGAGGTCCAGCCGCCTGAAGCTGAACTCGGACAAGACGGAGGTCCTCATCCTTGGTTCCAACCCTTCAGCCTGGGATGACTCCTGGTGGCCGACATCACTGGGAACAGCCCCGACACCCACCGACCACGCACGCAACCTAGGGGTCATCCTCGACCCCACCCTCTCCATGACTAAGCAGGTCAACGCCGTTTCCTCATCCTGCTTGAACACCCTCCGAATGCTCCGCAGGATCTTCAAGTGGATCCCCACCGAAACAAGGAAAACAGTCACCCAGGCCCTCATCACCAGCAGGCTGGACTACGGAAACGCCCTCTACGCAGGAACGACGGCTAAGCTCCTGAGACGGCTGCAATGCATCCAGAACGCCTCTGCACGTCTTATCCTCGACATCCCCCGCCGCAGCCACATCACACCCCACCTGAGAGATCTGCACTGGCTCCCTGTCAACAAGAGGATAACCTTCAAGCTCCTCACCCACGCACACAAAGCACTCCACAACTCCGGACCAGCCTACCTCAACAGACGACTCAGCTTCTACACCCCCACCCGCCAGCTCCGCTCCACCAGCCTCGCCCTCGCCACAGTCCCCCGCATCCGGAAAACGACCGCCGGCGGCAGATCCTTCTCCCACCTCGCCGCCAAGACCTGGAACACCCTCCCCACCAACCTTCGGCAGACCCAAGACCTACTGGCCTTCAGAAGACTTCTCAAGACCTGGCTCTTCGATCAGTAGCAGCACCCCCCTCTTCCCTCAGCGCCTTGAGACCCTCGCGGGTATGTAGTGCGCTTTATAAGTGACCTGATTGATTGATTGATTGAATGCTAACATTCCTAAGGTACTCTCAGGTATAAATATACCTTCCCTAGCCCCTGTAAACTAGAGGAGACCTCGACTTCAGAGGAGCCCGTATCCCGGCCTGACGCACTGAGAAGACGCTGCCATTCCCTGCACGCAGAGAGCCCAGCTTCCAGCTTCCAGTGATCTGACTTCCCTTGCGGGGTGTTGGAGTTCGAGTCTGGCAAAGAGATTCCAACCTCTCTCATTCCTCAGGTATGGAGCTGATAAGAACCTAGAGGGACTCTTGGCATACTAGGCATACTAGACTTAACATACTCTTAGTACACCATAGTAAGGAATACTTCACCTACTTCATACCTTGTCCTACACCTAGGTTAGGTTAGGTACATTGGGGTAGAACTAGCTTAGCACCGCATCGTATGAGTACTCGCATTTTTAGTCTGTGTTATTTATGTAACAGCATTTATACTAAAAGATAATGCTATCGCAGTATTATTTATTTCTACTGCTCACCCTGTACATTATTTATCTCGCATACTGTCTTGTGATCGTAACAGCACATTATACTTACACCAGAAACAAGACTGTTCAATAAATCTTTTATTGAAAAACGCCCGTCTATTATTTCTGTGTAACTCTGAGGAAAACTAAGCATGCACGATTGAGCTGAGTGAAATAGTTATCTAGTGTTTCCACGACTCTGGGACACGTTCTGATTCTAAAAGGGAAACATATTGGTCATGTTTTGCGGCTGCCAGAAACTACTCCCTTCTTGTTGTCAAGGAGTTTCTAGTGGCCTCTGAGCTAGCTGGCACAAGTAATTAAGTTTAATATACTCGATAGGGACATACTGACCTTAGTCCTATGTCAAACCTATAGGATATATTATTCCAATGCGCAGAGCCTATTAGGGAAATAGGAGCTACACTACATGGCGGCCAACGGTTTGGTAAGGCGGTAATTCAACGTTAGATACTGAGTAACTCAGCCGTGCTATTTTTCTCTCATAGACCCCTACCCATATACTCCAAAAGACGTCTGGAGTGGGCAGGGTTAAGTATCCACCACGGCTACATAGGGCAGTACCCTATATATTAGCTGTTTGGTTTGCTCAACGTTGAAGGATACAGTGTTCCAAAATATTGTGCACCTTATCTTTGTTTCCTTGAAACTTGTTCTACATTTTTCAAAAAACAAAATGCCTGACGGAGACAATAACACCGAAAACGGTGGAGCTGCGGCTGATCCAGCCCAAGCAGCAGTTTTTAACCTTACAGGTTTAAATGAAACTGAGGAGGGTGTTGTACACATCCCTCAAAACGTAAGAAGAGCCGTTACTCTAAAACTTATAAAACATGGCCTACCGCCAAGAGGAGGTAGAGCAGTTTTCGTGATAGAGGCACATGAATCATTTCAGACAGAGGTATTCTATTCATGGGTACTACTTCCTGAATGCAATTCAACATCACAAACATTTCACTTATGCAAAGAAGATGATCTACCAGAGGAATACATTCCTTTCGAGGATATTGAAATTCCATTAACATACCAAGAGCATCAGCTCTGGTTTAAAGGCGCCCTAAAACATCACAAAAACATTACTAGGCTCGGTCCACTAGGTAGACCAGGAGCAACACCTCATCCTGAACTGGATATAATGACAGATGAGGAATTACATACTCAAATAAAAGAGTTAATAAAAATTTACAGACAATTGGTCCAATATGTCATGCGGACTTTTACAGTCCGACCACCATTGACATATCCAAATCCAACTCCCCAACAGGGGAATACACTAAAAATTACACCACAGACTCTCAACTCAGTCATGGGTAAAATGCCCACAAAACGTGAGCAAATTCCGTTTTGGATAGCTCAAAAAATTACTCAAATCGAAGCAGTATTTCCAAATACTAGCCCGCATGAGAAACACAGAATCCTAACAATCAGTTTACCAATGGGGATCACACCACAACTGGAAGACTGCACCACTTGGGGCTCAGTCTTTGCTGCCATCTATACCAAAACACATGGCATTCCGTCAATTGCGGTAATACCTGATGTCCTAAAACAAATTCAAAACGAATATGGGGCAGAGCCTGCTCTAAATTTAGGTATGAAATTACTGAAAAATTTCAACCAGGTCTCAACAATAATATTATCTAATATTAAAGGGGAGGCAGCAGCAGTGGCGATCCGCCAAAAATTGAGGGAATTCGATGTTACAGAACATCAAACTGAGCTACCCAGAATAATAGAACAATCTTATGCAGAATTAGGCAGAGATAGTTTGGGTGGAAGACCACTGAAACCAAAACTATCTGAAAGTCCTGAGAAGGACTCAATAAAACAAACTCCTACATCTTCTAAAAAGAAGTGGGAGTCTACTAAACAAAAATCAAACGAGAAACGTTCTCAATCTCGAGGTAGGTCTCCTCAAAAGGAGCCCTCTGAAAGGAGGTATAACCTCAGGAATAGGGATAATTTGAGAAAACCTGATAGGTATCATGATACTGATACACGTTCCTCTCGTCCCTTTCAGATCTCACCACAGACTTCGGAAAGAAGAGAACGGACGGAACACAGAGAAGAACGCGTGACATCGAAAGACGACAAACGCTCCAAAAACTAAAGCAAAACCTCAATTCTCCAAAAAGAAAGTAGCAGGTCTAAAGATTTGACATGCCGAGAATACTGAGAACACAACTCAAGAACGGAGAATAGGCTCAGACCATGCTGGACAGTGCAGCAGAAGTCACAATAGTTCGCCAGAACGTGAAGGAACTTCTGGAGATAGTGGACTTGAATGAGTACATCACAGTTGAGACTGTAGACACCAGGGTTAGTACTCCACAAAAGTTATATGAAATAACTCTCCGGATGGAGGGAGACAAACCTAGACAGGTGAAAGCACTTTTTTGGGAAAGACTATCAAAGGGCTATGACATACTTCTAGCAGAAAAAGACTGGCCACCACAATTTGTCAGGGAGTGCCCACATGGCGAGGACATTATTATGCCTGCCTTCTCCAACCATATACCAATGCATCTAAGATATACATATGCCAGGAAATGGGCAGTGGCCCAGGCCCCAGCATTATATAAAAATCATGTAGGATGGGATGAGGATTCACCTCACCATAAAATACATCTGAAACATGAACCAACTGCACAACGGCAGTACCCAATAAAGCAAGAAGCTAAAAAACAGGTCAGGGAGATCTTAGATCAACTTGAATACCAAGGGGTGATTGAAACATGCACCTCCTCAATGAACAATCCTTTGTTTCCTGTCTCCAAACCAGACAATACATATCGTCTAGTTTTGGATTACAGACACCTAAACACTTGTTCTAAAACTTTTGCAGTGCAAAATGCACATAGCACAGCATTAATGAATAACATTGTGCGTAAAAAATATAAAACAACATTAGACATCTCAAATGGTTTCTTTTGTCAAAACATAGCACCTGAAAGCATTCTCCATAATGGGGACCCAGCATCACTTTTGTCGACTCCCACAAGGGTTCAAGACTAGCCCAGGTTTATTCTCAGCGAGGGTAATGGAGTTACTACAAATTTATGACAATGAGGCATTGTCCTATGTTGATGACATTTATCTGACAGACGATGACCTGGAAAAACACTTGAACAGGGTGAGCACCATTATACTGGGATTCGCCTCTGAGGGTTACAAATTCAACTTTAAGAAGTCCAGAATTGCCCATCTCAATGTCCTATTTCTAGGATATGAGCTTTCAAGTGAAGGCAAGAGCTTGGCAGCTAACCTTTAGAAAAGTGTGCGCTGCTCCAACCTCCAAAAACGCTAAAAACTTACAATCCATCCTGGGTTTCTTAAATTTTGGAAGAACATACATTCTAAATTATGCAGAAAGGGTTAAACCTCTCTACGCATTAATCAAACCTGATTTTTCAATCAAAAACTGGACACAGGAACACACAGAAATTTTGCGTTCACTCCAGGCTAACATGTTAGCAACAAATCACTTACAAACACGCGTAAGTGAACGCAATTTGGTGATCCGAATAATTTCGGGTCAATGCGGATTCACCTACTTAACTTTCAATGAGGGTGAAAAAATACCAATAGCGTATAAATCACACTTGTACACACAAGCGGAAATGCGCTTCAGTTCTACTGAAAAATTCTAACAGCAGTTCAATCCGCTGTAGCAAAAGAAAGAGCCTTAGCCCAAGGGAAACGCATTATTATCGTAACCCCAGTACCTGCTTTAGAAGCGGTTACAAAAGCAAGCATTCCAAATGCTAAAGCATTGCATCCAAGATGGATACAATGGGTTAATTCTCTTGCTGCAACAGATGTTGAATATGTTTTTGATCCAGATTTAAAAACACAAGCATTCCTGCAGTATGAACATGAATGTCCCCTGCCTACTGAAATTCTGCCTCTCGATCAGTACGAATTCATAATTTACACTGACGGATCCGCACAACCCGCAATAGGGGTAAGCAAGCTTACAGTGCAGCGTGTGCTATCGTTAAAGGTCGCATGCGAAATGGCATCTTCAGACCTATGGTCACAAAAACGCAGTCTCTAGGAGATTGTACAGCTCAGCGAGCTGAACTACAAGCATTCAAACTGGCACTTGAAAGTACAGATCGAGAATTCCCACACTAATCGTGTGCGATTCCTTTTATTGTGTGCAGTCGTATAATTAATATATACAAAACTGGCTTGAAAATGGTTTCAGAGATGCGAAAGGTGGCACAATAAAGCATAAAATGCTTTGGGAACAAGTAGTTCAGTTGAAAAACGAACTACCAAAGGCTCACGTGATCCACACACTGAGTCATCAACGTGAAGGCGTTCACGTTGCAGGAATTCATTGGCTGACGAAGCCGCAAAGGGGCTGTGCAAACGGCTTCCGTAGCTGCGATCACTCGTTCAAAAACAAAAATAGACGGTGAGATAATGTTGGCTGTCAATGCATCAAGCAAAGGCAGCAGTGCAGCGTTACCAAAAAAGTTTCCACTCAAGTACTCTTATGTAATTGATGCGAACAACGTTCCTTTTGCTCGAATCCCTGGAGTGGGGGATAGGGTCATTCCAAACTTGGAACGTAGAGCAGCCTTGATTTATGAAACACATTTGGGGGAAGGTCTGTCACATCAAGGGATCACTAAAACAATTTTGACGTTAAAAGAGATGTACTGGTGGCCTGGAATGAATACAGAAATTCACATATTCATCAACAACTGCTTAGACTGTAAATTACAGCGAAAGAGCCATCAGACACCATGCTGCGAATGCAGCAACCCAGTGCAGACACCATTGTTAGACAGCATTAGACTTTCTATGCACCTGCGTCCTACTGGACAAAGGCATTCCCACAAATACTGAATTTAGGTTCCTATGGTTATGGCCTCAGCGCTCAGCTGACGCTCGAACTGTTATAAAAGATTTGCGAGTCTTTATCGGCATATACGCAATAGGCACGCTACATTCTGACCAGGGTCCTGCGTTTAGCTCTAGGGCTTACAAAGACGCCATGGCCAGTCTGGGCGTTGCATTGCGGTACTCCTCTCCATTCCATCCTGAGGGAAATTCGGTTGTGGAAAGGAAAAACCGGGACATAAAGCAGTCTATAACAGCTAGAGTATTAGGTTCGGGTGACGGGTGGGTCAAACACCTTAGTGGAGTTCAACGTGCACTAAACAACCTGCCAAAAAGTTCTCTAGGGGGGGTCACTCCATATGAGGTCCTATTTGGGACAAGAATGTGGGTACCAGACTTAGAAAACGTAGGCACAGTGGTAGAAAATAAACCCTTTGATATCAAAGATCGTTTGGCTGTTTTACAGGACTTAAACAAATTAAGAACCAAACAAAGCAACGTATTCCTACAGTCAACCACCACTGGGGATCAACCGGCTGTCCCAGCAAGGCCTGTCTGGATTCCAAAAGTTGGGGATCTAGTCAGAGAAAAAATTGCGGCAAGAAGGAATTTGGACCTTCTTACAGACAACCAGTACCTGTCCTAGCAGTTCAAGGAACAAGAACAGTACTACTGCCGCCCCTTGATGGAAGAAAGGAGAAAAGATTTGTGTCCATCGACCTCATCAAACCACAGTATGTGGCCAATACTAAATAGTAGGCCTCGTGGACTCCGACCTAGTAGCAAACGCACTCCTCTCGCTACTATCCAAGAGGTTCATACTGAAAGACTGATAACAATCGAGACTTCAGCTGAAACAGATGGAGGACTATGCAACAATGCTATGGAAATCATCCCTCTTGAAGAACAAGTAACAGTTCGTCCAAATACACCTGTCTACACCAACATAACAAGTGATGAACTGGTTCCAGTGATTTCTACAAATCCTGATGCAATTCCAACAATTGACAGAACTGCTTCTGGCTATTTCATTAACTTTGATACGTTCTCAGAAGATCCGAGTGAACCTGAAACGACGCCAGTGTCATTGAAATTCAAGCAGCAAGTACAAGACTTTCTTCACTTTCTGAAAAAGACTTATTTGGTTTCTCCATGGATTGAACTCTGGATTACATCTGGACTTTTTGTTTTCCTGCTCTGGCTAGCTTTGGTAACAACTATAAGCGTGCTTATAAGTGGCAGATACATCCATGTGAACACTGAAGGAAAAGACGTAAACGTACTTTTGAAACCTCACAAATCTTCCCATCGTGAAGCAAGAGACTTGTCATCAGTGAACATCACAGCTGTTCCTATACACGATGGTATAGTGTGGGACAAAACAGATTTTGATATATTCGGTCCGACGGAAGAATTGAACATTCCACATTTGTTTAAAATTTCACTAAGTGATCTAATCACGTCCAGTACCTATTCTGATGATTGGGACTTTGAAACTGTGACTGACATTATGTTTGACCTACAAAAATCTGCTGCATTTTCTAAAAATGAATATTTAGAGGGTTCATCAGACCATGAACAACTGTATTGTTATAACCACTATGGTCATCATTATTTGCATAAATCTGCATATATCCAAGAAATGTGTTTATGTTTAACCAATGGGAACATTGTCCTACACCACCTAAAGGTAGTTCAAAAACATTTGCCAGTAAATTTCCATATTTTTCAGGTTACAATACATCTGATCCAGAAATGTTTTACTATAAAAATGTAAACAAAACAGGACTGAAAATTATGTTAACAAATACAAAACAGATTTATTCTGCAATATTTAATACCCAACTGTCTAGACAGGGTTTCGACTTTTGGAAAGACACAATAGACACAAAAACGTTGTGGGGTACTAAAGAATGGCAAGTGCAGGGGATAGAAGCTTTATTTAGAGCCTGCATCATCCCTGAACAAATAATGTTTTTGAATGAAACTATCCAACAAACATCTTGTCTTGGATTAGCCAAGATAAAAGAGATGAACACACCTTCTGTACCAACTCCTGCAAAAAATAATGAAACACAGGCAGTGGTGACAGTAGACAATATACTACAACTCAACAGATCTAATCCTGATTGGAAAAAATGGTTGATCTGGCCCACAGACACGAATAACTGTCAGGAAAGATTCCTGAATAAAACTCAGGGTTTTACCATTCATAGGCCAGACCCAAGATACGTCCAAAGACAACATCCGGGGTAGTAACAACATACAGTGTAGGGAAATTATGCCTCGATTGGCTGCATACATCTACACTACAGGATGTAAAACAACACTTATCCTTACTTGCAAAAGACGCAGATCTTAGGGATTTCTTGCTTGGACCAAGAAAACCGCGTCAAAAACGTTTCATATATGCCGGTATTTATGCTGCTTATAATGAAGCTTGGAAGGTATCACAGATAGAGGCCGCAGAACGAATACGTGAACTTGATCGTATTAATTTAGAGAAAACACTCTCTGTGGTCGACAATGGGATAACAACTTTGTCCTCCAGAATATATTCATTGGATGGCATTGTATCCTCTGCTATCGACATTCTAGAACAAGATTTGGCGATGTTACAACAAGGCCAATCTCAATTACGTTCTATTATGTTATTATGCTGGACGCTGCAATCATTGCGAGCGGGCTATGTGCCTTGGCGTTTCATCAACACAACGGCTCTGTTTGCAGAATACAATCTAACTGATAAACAGATCGAAATGGCACAAAGAGGAGCAAAGTATACAGTGCTGAGCATTGAAAAACTGGAAAAGTTACCATTCACAGTGGCAGAAAAACCAGCTACAGAATGGCTTATTCATGGCAAAATTACACTACCTGTGACTACTTTTCAGTTTCAGTATTGCCTCAGACAAATGCAAGCAGGCAAATATGAAAGGTTGGGTAAGGAATACATTAAGACATCTTGGGCTTTACCGTATACATATAGATGTTGGAGCGGGGATCATGAAGTGTTTTTAAGCAGTAAAAACTGTAAACGTGCACTAAGCGGTTCACTTATATGTCAGGACATTTCCTTGCACGGGGCTTGTAATGGTTCTGTGGCAAATTTGTCTTGCCATCAGCAGGGTACACCAGCTGCTGTGATTAATCCAACGTTCGGACAACTTTCAAATGGGAGTGACCTCATGTTGAATGATCAGAGTTGCTGTGGCATGCTGCCAGGTATCCCATATCTAGTAACGGTCAACTCCAGGGTCACTTGCTGTATGCAAGTATTGTTTGCCCCAATAGACACAGTCAGGGAGTCGCCTCTATGGCCTTCGCTGAACGTCTCTTTTATAAGATTTGATACTTTAAGCAGAATGAAAGCCATGCTTTTACAACAAACAGTGCCTTTGACCTCGGCCAAAGAAACCTATGATCTGCAAATTGCAAGGACTTCGGCTGAGATACAGACTTTAATACGTACAAACTGCCCTATACATTTCGTGGAAATGATAGGACGAATTTTCAAAATGTCTGATACAACAGGAATTGTACATGTATTTAAGGGCATCTGCTCGGGTCTGTTAGCACCTTTCCAGGCAATACTGGAATCATCCCGAACTTTGCACATTCGGTGTTTGGTGGCATACCATTAATTCTAGCACTTGTTGCCGGAATTCTATTTCTCTTCCTGCTATTTCGCTATGGCCAGCCAATTCGCCGACATCACTCCGAGCGACATGGAGAAAGCTCTCCTTGAACGAAAGTGCTGTGAGCAAATAGTACAGCTTTTGGGCATAAATCGTCTACGGGACCTTAATACCACATGGTTCCTGTCCTTTAGACCAATCTGGCAAGATTGCATCTTACCTGTTCTACGATGCCTGCTATGCGGTGTAGAATGAGTGTTGGACACCTGTCTAACATTTCCATCGGATGCGCCAACGGACGTCGATACTCTGCTGGACCAGATAACGGCCCATGCTATGTGTTGTCCCCAGCGGCTTCCTATCCTGATGACAGCATTCATTGAGATCTCACAGACGCTTCCGGCAGCTGCTGAGGTACGAGAAATAACTACAGGCACACAGGTAACAACGGACGCGAACATTGCGACAATTGAAAGCACTGCTTCACATCTCTGTGCGATTAACCTGCTTCACGAGGTGTTCCAACTCACACCAACTACAGTGGATGATGTTTTGTCTATAGAAATAGATGATCTAATGTTTACACCAGATCCGTAAACTGACTCTGATTCAGCATACAGTGTTCCAGAAATACAGCAACAATTTGGCCTTCATTTTTTCAAAAACTTGGAACTCTACCAAAAATTGAACTTTTTCCCATTTTTTCGAAGGAAAATGCAACTTCAATCTGCTTAAAGTAGAACTAGCCTTATAGTAGAGACTTGTCGGTCCTTCCAAAGACATTTAGTCATCTTATGTGTCTAAAAACAGTTCATTTAATTTTCCTGACATGAAATGACTTTGATTTTTGAACAACTTATCGATCATTTTCTGTCACATGTAAATATTACTGCTTATTTCATTCCAATTGCATTTATTTTCGAACTTTATGCCTGAAATGATAAGCAATGCTTCAAATGTACAGTACTTTTTTGCATTCTAATATGTTTTTTTTTTTTTTTTTAAATGCCTTTTTAAATGGTTTTATGAAATATTTTAGAAATATGCGGTACTCCATTTTTATGTTTAGCATTTTTAATGTTTAGCATTTATGTATTATCGTATACACGAAAGTGGAGTGGGTGTTGTATTCCTCTTAGGGTGTCCATAACAGGCTTTCCAATATCATGTCCTTATATAGGCACAATTCGCCCTGCCCTTATATAGGCATAGAATCCCAGGCCTTATTTAGGCATTAAACCGTGCACTCCAAATACAGGCATGGTCTCTGACATCCGTCCACCCTAACGTCACAACGAGTTCATGAAGAACAGACCCTTAGGCTGCGGGAGTTTCCCTAGCCCAGGACTATTGATTTCTTCAAGGCCTCATCTATTATGCATGAACCATTATTCCTTAGGGGTTCATTCATGACGTCTTTCGCTGTCCAATTCACGTCAATGCTAACATTCCTAAGGTACTCTCAGGTATAAATATACCTTCCCTAGCCCCTGTAAACTAGAGGAGACCTCGACTTCAGAGGAGCCCGTATCCCGGCCTGACGCACTGAGAAGACGCTGCCATTCCCTGCACGCAGAGAGCCCAGCTTCCAGCTTCCAGTGATCTGACTTCCCTTGCGGGGTGTTGGAGTTCGAGTCTGGCAAAGAGATTTCAACCTCTCTCATTCCTCAGGTATGGAGCTGATAAGAACCTAGAGGGACTCTTGGCATACTAGGCATACTAGACTTAACATACTCTTAGTATACCATAGTAAGGAATACTTCACCTACTTCATACCTTGTCCTACACCTAGGTTAGGTTAGGTACATTGGGGTAGAACTAGCTTAGCACCGCATCGTATGAGTACTCGCATTTTTAGTCTGTGTTATTTATGTAACAGCATTTATACTAAAAGATAATGCTATTGCAGTATTATTTATTTCTACTGCTCACCCTGTACATTATTTATCTCGCATACTGTCTTGTGATCGTAACAGCACATTATACTTACACCAGAAACAAGACTGTTCAATAAATCTTTTATTGAAAAACGCCCGTCTATTATTTCTGTGTAACTCTGAGGAAAACTAAGCATGCACGATTGAGCTGAGTGAAATAGTTATCTAGTGTTTCCACGACTCTGGGACACGTTCTGATTCTAAAAGGAAACATATTGGTCATAGTCTTTATGGCTGCCAGAAACTACTCCCTTCTTGTTGTCAAGGAGTTTCTAGTGGCCTCTGAGCTAGCTAGCACAAGTAATTAAGTTTAATATACTCGATAGGGACATACTGACCTTAGTCCTATGTCTAACCTATAGGATATATTATTCCAATGCGCAGAGCCTATTAGGGAAATAGGAGCTACACTACAAGATGATAGCACTGGTGCACATAAACCACCTGCGCTATCTGCAGGGGGCGTTCCCTCATTTACATGGAGGCGTGCCCCATGCAAATGAGGGAAATCCTTTGCCTCTGCGCCTTATTATAGACGCGGGCGCAGAGGCAAAGAAGCCCTCAGGAGGCGCACTGAGAGTGCGCCATCTAAAAGGTGGCGCACTTTCAGTGCCCCACCTGATGGCAGCCCTCTGGAAGGGGAAAACATCCCCTTGCAGGCGGGTGCAGTCACTCACTGCACCCGCCTGCAAGGGGATCTCTAATGTCCTTCAAAACTGCAGACGGGTTGCCGCCTGCATTGTGAATTCAATGGAGGCTTTCGGTTTTGAAACCGGCCGGACATTCCGGCTGGCTTCCAATCGGCTCAAGGAGCCCATCTGCCAATCGGAACCGGCACGTAATCCCTACGTACGGCGTTTTACGCCGTCTGGGTTACAATGCTCGGTTTCCAACAGGCTTTTCATGCTGGGCTTTCCGACATGGAAAGCCTGTCAGAAAGCAAGTTTGGGGGCCCCTAGCCTCCCTTCTTCCTGCGGCCTCCAGTTAGGGGCCGAGGGAGCACCTATGGTGCCCCCCTGTTGATCCCTGCAACGCGTGGCAGGCACCTTGAGGAGCCTGCCATGCGGTGCAGGGATGAACACAAACTCCCTTTTCTGTATGGGAGCTTGTGCTGCCGCCGGTTTCCGACCGTAGCACAAGCTCCCATACAGAAAAGGTAGCTTGCGACCGCACCATGTGCGGTCACATCATAATTCAACGGTCGGGACCGCCGACCGGAGTTCTTTCAGATCCGTATTCGCGACGTCGTCTGCCCGAAATTGTAATAAGGCCCTTTATGTTTAATCCTGGCTTTACCACTTTACTAAAACATGCTGGTTCTGAACTCTATATTTAAAATCTGGGTAGGCACCACAACACAGTGGCATTTTGTTATAAGAGTAGTCCCAGAGTCTTAGCTTCAGAATCACTCACACTCCAGTTGTTGTAATGAGCAAAGTGGAAAATATGGAACCAGAAGGCATTTTTATTTTTTTTTATTAACTTCGTCTTCCCACCATGACAAATTGTGTGCTCTTGGGCAATCACCTTTTGAACATAATTCTCTGCACCTTTTTTGTCCAGCGATAGGAAGAACTTAAATCAAACTAAACTCTGGTAGTATGTGATTAGAAAACAGGACTGTATCCCAACATTCATTTGATTTTATCCATGGGAGAGGGAACACCCAATCGCATAGTACACTCAATAAAATATAGTGTAGTTAAAAGCTGTGGGTCTTGAAACAAGAAGTCCTGCACTGTGGTGTTGGAATTCCTGGTTCAACAAATTGTTTGATGATGGTACAAATCAAGTCCTACCTATGCCTTTGTTCCCTTAATTGCTCTTATGTGATAGATTTGGGTGATCCACTGAAGTCTTGAGCTAAGCTTGAGCTAAAAGACTGGTTCTGGTTCAGCTCGAGGTTCTCTTGGATCCTCGAGCCCAGAACAAACCAAGCATTCATGGGGCTTCTGTCTGCCATTCATGCTCTAACCTCACACACCAAGAATTAAATGACATTTGTCATGCTACGGCTCAGAAACAGTGGGAGCTGGGGAAGAGGATGGAGGAGCTTAACAAATTGGGGGCCAAGGCTCAGCTGAAATTTCCAGCTTCGATTCTTGTTATGTGGAATAAACACATGTATAACTATCGTTCTGTTGAGGAAGCTGATGCCCTAATTGACGAAGTTAAGAAAGGAACAGGATCTTAGGATGTGTGGAGGGGGTGGGGGGTGAGGGTGGAACCTATACATTATGTTTTATAATTTCACCGATGAGGGATGACTGCTAGGCTTTATGCCTATTATGTCAGGGAGGGTTCCCCCTAAAGAATATGCTTCAGGATCTGGCACTCTTAGATGTATGGCAGTATAAAATGGGAGCCAGTCCAGGTTTTACCTTTCACAGTAAAAAGTATGGCCACTTTTCCAGGCTAGATTATCTCTTCGTGGACAGGGCCATCAGAGAGGCAATAACAAAAATTAGTATCCTCCCCGGCCATATCTCAGTTCATGCCGTA
This sequence comes from Calotriton arnoldi, assembly GCA_963921515.1. Taxonomy (NCBI): domain Eukaryota; kingdom Metazoa; phylum Chordata; class Amphibia; order Caudata; family Salamandridae; genus Calotriton; species Calotriton arnoldi. The sequence continues at coordinate 1,940,803 of CAWUFW010000543.1, read as the reverse complement.
ATTAGCATGTCCCTAGTAGGATATGGTAGAGGGTCTAGGCCAAGATGGACATTAAAAAGGGCTATCCTTTTAGACTCTGAGATGGGAGAGGCACTAAAACGGGCAAGTGTGGATTACTTTAAAGACAATATTGGGTCCACCTCTTTAGATGTCGTGTGGGATGCCGTCAAGGCATATCTAAGAGGGGTTTTGCAAAATCTGGCAAATGTCAAAACTAATGCCGAGAGATCATGCCTTAAGAAACTTGAGGACAGGGTAGGTTTGTTAGAAGTTGACCTGCAATGGTTTAGTTCGGGGACAACCGCTGCAAGGGAGCAGGTACAGAGGCTCTTGGAAGAGGCAAGGCAAGATTATAGGATCAAAGTGGATCAAAAGAGTAGAGCGCAGTGGCAGGCCAGTTGTATGCAGAATTTTGAAGTATGGTGAAAGGGCAGGTGCACTTTTGGCGTGGAAAGCTAGAACAGACAGATCAAAGAACACCATCAAACAATTGGTTGTGAACGCCAGAGGGAATGTTTCAGATAAAATAGAAGATATGCAAGCCTGCCTAGTTTCCCTATTCTCTACACTGTATAAGGAGGAGATTTGCCCTAATCAAGATCTTCTCCAATCATGGCTAAGAAAGATACAATTGCCCAGTCTAACTATGGAGAGTCGGGAGTTACTAGACGCCCCAATAACTAAGGAGGAGATCCGTTTAAGTTTAACTAATGGTAGGAATTGCAAGGCCCCGGGTACGGACGCCCTCCCGAAGTTTTAAAGTTTATTAATTGAGGAATTGGTTTCAGTTTTGGAAGTCCTTTTTAACTCCGTATATAGACAGGGGGGATTCATCCCTAGATCCTGGAAAGAGGCCATAATAGTTCTCATTTTGAAGCCTTCTAAGGATCCTTGTAGAGCTGATTCCTATAGACCGATCTACCTGCTGAATGCAGATTATAAAATCTTTATGAGTATTCTAGCGGGGAGACTGGCTAAGTTGGCCCCACAGCTGATACACTTGGATCAGAAGGGCTTCATCCCCAAGAGGCAATTACAGGAGCAGACCCAACAACTCATTGGCACTATAGATCTTGCAACTGAACGATCTCTCCCATTGGGAGTAATTGCCATGGATGCAGCCAAAGCCTTCGACCGTGTGAGCTGGAGGTTTCTTTGGGAGGTCTTGTGAACAATGGGGTTCAGCCCTTGCTTTGTACACACACTTCAGTCAATGTATGAGGGTGCATCAGCTAAGATCCTCTTAAATGGTTCACTGACCTCTAGTTTCAGTATCACTAGAGGGACACGGCAGGGCTGTCCCCTATCTCCCCTATTGTTCGACATATATATAGAACCTTTGGCCCAACTCCTGAGATCAAATGCCCTGGTGGTACCTTTTAGTTCTCTGCCATATAGCAGCAAGGTGGCGCTTTATGTAGACAATCTGTTGATTTATACGGCGGACCCTGCTATAACTATTCCAAGAGCAGATTTCCTCGTAGCAGAATTTGGGGCCCTCTCAGGATACTCTGTGAACACTTCCAAAACAGAAGTAATGTGTTGGAACATTAAAGACGGGTGGGAGAGTGAGCTCAAATTTTAGATACTTGGGGATTACCATTGTTGATGATCTAGATAAAATCCCCCAGATCAATTTGCAGAGGGTCGCTAGAGAAATAGTTTCCCTACTCGCCAGGTGGAAAAACCTCCCGTTAACCATCTTTGGCCGTGTCAATTTGATAAAAATGATGATACTCCCCAAATTGACTTATTTTTTTAATGCTATTCCCCTGGCGTTCCCAAAATCTAGCATAGACAAAATCCAGGGTAAGGTTGCTAGTTTCATTTGGGCTTATAAGGGGGCTAGGCTGGCCTGGAAAAAACTCAGACGCAGGCTTGAGAAGGGAGGGTTGGCATTGCCGGATTTTAATCTTTATTGTGCAGCGTTCCAATTTAAAAACTTTCGAATGCTGTTGGGGAAGCCTGATGGTTCCACGTGGGAGAAGATATTAGGGGAAATGGTGAGAGAGATGAGCACGGAGGGGTTTCTCTATAAGTTTGTGCACCCAGATTTTTTAAGAAAGTTCCGTTAAAAGTTTTGAGTTCTGCGCTGAATTTATGGTATAAGATGAGGAGACTGTGGGGCCTAGGATATTACTCAGATCTGGCCCCAGTTTGGGACTCCCCTGGTTCTCCCCTGGTACCCCATTATTCCTGAAGGACAGATTAAGTCTTCCACTGAGGAGGGCAGGCCTCAGCACATGAGCAGATTTGATGACAATTGAGGGGTTGCATCCCTGGGACGTTCTTAAGGCAAAAACTTGTAATAATCTGTCTAAGTTTATCCAATTGTCTTCGTGGTTTGCGGCCTCAAAACAGGAGATAGGGGGCGACTGGGAACTAGAGACGGCTCTTCAAGATACAAGGCCGAAAAGCAAGGAGGTTGCAAGGTGGTATGAGAAACTTCTGGAGGCTGAGGAGAAGAAGCTATTGCCTCCCCACCTTGTATGGAGAGAAGCCTTTTAGGAGAGGAATATTAAACTGATTTGGGATAATGCACTAAGGCTCTTGTACTCCACCGTCAAACCTGCTAACCTGAAGAGGAATCATTTTTTTACTATTAATCGTCTTTATTGGACACCGTTTAAAATTGCACAGTTCGCCTGCTAGCCTCCTCCCAAGTGCATAAGGTGTGGACTTTTGGACGCTGAGGATATTCATATCTTTTTCAAATGTCCTAGGCTTAGAGATTTTTGGAATGACATAGAACTTTCGTTGAAAGATATTTTAGGAGTGGAGATTATTTTGAGTGCACCCCTCGTTCTCTTTGGAGTGGATGAGACAGTCAACAATCTGCTGAGGCTATCGCATAGAGGGCTGCTTTTCAATCTGATATTAATTACCAGGAGAGAAATATATATGAAGTGGAGAGACCCCGATCCTCCGAAAGCTGTAGATTGGATCAGGGCTGCTGTTAGGGTATGCCGGTTAGATCAGGGCACAGAAACGAGCCGTTCCCTGGCGTTATGGACTAAGTTTTCATCTTGGTATTGCTCTCTGGGTATAGGCCATACTTTCCAATGATTACACCATGGCACCAGCAAAGGTGAAGGTCCTGTATGGTGTCAGGACCCTGGGCGAATGCAGTGACCGCTGGGCGGATATATCGATGGAGCGGTCTTTTGAGAGTTGCAGATGCTTTTGGTGGTATGAGGATTAAAAAAAAAAAGAATTAAAGACAATTCATTAACTTTTGATGTAAAGCAAGAGCGGAAGACATACTCGTCTTGTGGACAATGTGGGTGTGTGACCTTAATACCTTTTTAACAATATTGATTTACACAAATATCATGTAAGAAATACTGTGATTTCAAGAATATAGTTTGATAGAATATTACAGGTTAGGATATAGTTTGTATATAGTATTGTTATTTAGTTATTTGTTGTATTTTATTAGTGTTTAAGCTATAAGATCTTATTATTTTATTGCTAAGTATTGGCAGGTTGTTGGATTTATTGGGGAATAGGGAGAGAGTTTATTTTCTAACTCATAATAATTTGTTAATTTGATAATTGTGTAAACTATTTTAGTTTTAAATTATTTAGTAGATCATTTTAAAAATGGTAATTTTTTAAAGTTAGTTGGTTAATTAGATGATTTATTCTGTGAATTATTTTATTGTTTTTTAGTAATTTTTACATTAATTAATTGTATTATGTTTTAGATTTTTTTAATCTAATAACTCATTTTAGTATTATTTTTTTAAATTAATGAGTGATGCTAAATCTTTTTAGTATTATTTTAATTTGTTTTTGTGAGTTGGAGTTTTAGAATAATAGGGTGGGAAGTGTTTTAAAAATACTTTTAATGTTTTTAATTGGTAAAATATTTCATACAATTGTATTTGTAATTTTGTTTATGAATTTATACATTTTAGTTTTCAAATATTAATAAAAATTACATAATATTAAAAACATTATATATATTCTTATCTATTTGTTAAAATACATTTTTTATTTATTAATGTTATCCATTTTTTTTAATTTAGGAGTGTGAATAATATATCTGAGGCTTCCAAAGTCCACGTTTTTCCCTACTGTTACTTATGCTGGAGTGGGAATAGTGAATCTGACCCCTCAAAATATAACACTTTCCTTACTGCTGCTGAGGTTGGAGTGGAAATATTAAATTTGACCCCTCGAAAGTGCAACACTTTCGCCACTGTTGCTCAGATTGGAGTGGAAATAGTAAATATAACCCCTCCAAAACACAACACTTTCCCTACTGTTGCTTACTTTGGAAAAGGGATAGTAAATCTGACCCCTTTAAAATCCAAAACTTTCCCTACTGTTGCGTACATAGTAGTGGAAAAATTAAATCTCACCACTCCAAAGTCCACCACTATCCCTACTGTTGCTCATAGTGAAGTGGGAGTAGTGGATTTAAACCCTCCAAGTCTATTTTCTATGTGCATTTTTCAACATTTCTAACATTGCATTATTTTTATTCAATTATTTTGTAATCCTATTGTATTATCTTATACTTTTTAATATCTGCTGTTTGTAACTATTATTAAATAATATTAGTATTTTTATTTATGCTTAAGTGATAATTGTATTTATTAAACATGATGATTATTATGTTTTTCCATTTATTTTATTAAAGTGTATATTTTTTTTATGCGTGTAAGTGATAAAAACAATTCTGCATATTTTTATATTATATGTTTTTTATTTTTTTATTTTTTATTTATTGGATTTTATTGGTAACAAAAACAGAGACATATGAATATGTAACAGTGTACATTGCATACAATATCCCATGTTGACAAGCATTATTGGAGTCACATGATTCACTATTGCATAGTAACACCTTGCAGTTCTTATCAAGTATCTCAAGAAACATATCAGCACGTTGTAAGATTATAGATTAGTACCAGCATTATCTGTCGCATATTAGACCACATAAACAATCCACATCTGCAGTTAAGGGTCAGGACCCCAAGGAGATCCCTTAGCTGTACACTTCATCCCCATCTACTCGACATGTCATACACATCTTACTCATATTGGTGGGGGGTCAACTCTCTCAGTCTCATTATCTTTGGCAACCAGATAGGTTTGGTATAGTTCCCCAAAAAATTTGGGGCGGTTACGTGGGGGGGAGTAGGTTACTGTAGTACTCAGTTTGCGTGCTGCAGTATACCATGTCTCTTGACCAACATGCCACAGTGGGGGTTGGGCCCCGGGACCAGCAAATCGCTACCCTGCCCCGAGCTATCAAAAGCCCCATATCAACCAATCGTCGTATCGCCTTAGGCAAGTGTTTGGAATACCCCAAAAGGGCAAGTTTAGGGTCAGGAACCAACGTCATAGCTGTAATGTCCCCCAGTGTTTTAAAAATCAGGCCCCAAAAGATGGCAATCCCCGGGCAGGACCAGGCTAGGTGGAAAAAATCTGCCGAGCTTGCACCACAGCGTTCACATTCTGCTGATTCCCGCAGCCCATATCTGCACAGCTTCTCTGGGGTTTTAATAAACCCTATTAAGAAATTTAAAATGTACAAGCCTGTGGCGCCCATTCAGAGAAATACTTTTCGTGCTCTTGCAGCAATATCTCCACGTTTTGTCATCTATAACTTCGCCCAGATCTGTTTGCCAAGCTAGTCTAGCCTTAGTGTAGTGATTCTCCCGGTACCCCTGAGCTATCTTGTAAAGATTGGAGACAATATGCACTGGCGAGTCAGTTTTTATCATATATGTAAGAGGAGTCACCTCAGGCGGCTCTGCTAAGTCACTTCCCAGTATCTCCCTCAACGCTAGTCTCGTCCCGTGAAACTGGAAGCGTGTGAGTAGTGGGACGGGCTGTCCCGCCGCCTCCACCTCTTCTGTCATTTTCACTTTGCCCTCCGTGAATATATCCCCTATTGTCTTAATATTTATTGAGTTCAAGGCCTTAGTCACCCCCCCCGTCTTTGCATGGGTGCAACCAGAGACACCATTCCAGTGGAGTCAGTGGGGAATATAAAATAGCTCCTGCCTGCAGTTTCAAAAGATGTTGCCAAGCATTCACCGTCGCGTTAATGGAATCTAGAATACCAGTCCTACGGTCAGGTGGATTAAACAAGAGAGCCGGCAGTGGGGAGCGTGTCGCCACCACCTTCTCAATCTGAATATGAGGTGTTCCAATAGGGCTGTGGATCCAGTAGTGAGCATGCGCGCCTTGAGCAGCTCTATAATACAGATCGAGGTCCGGAGCACCTAGCCCGCCCATGTGGTATGGTAGCGTGAGTATATACCACTTAACCCGAGCATGCTTCCCAGCCCAAGCTAACCTAACTAGCAGAGATGTAATAGTCCGGAAGAAAGAGCGTGGAAGGACCATTGGAATGTTTATGAATAAAAACAGGAACCAGGGTAGTACCACCATCTTCATTATCGATACCCTGCCTGCAAGTAACAAAGGCAAGCGAATCCATCGGTCGACATCATCTTCTAATTTACTGACTGCTCTCCCGTAGTTTTCCTTAAAAACTACTTCCGAGTTCATGTGCACTTTAATTCCCAGATATCGCACCGGGTCGGTCGTCCATCTCAGCGGGTATTCAGGGGTAAAGGGGGCGGTAGCCTGCGTGAGTGGGAAGATGATCGATTTGCTCCAAATGACCTTAAGGCCAGACAGCGCTCCAAATTTAACTGCTTCACGGAGCACGGGAGAGAGATTATGGTCAGGGTCCCTAATATATAGCAAGGTATCGTCAGTGTATGTAGAGATTATCAAATTGTAACCCGGGAATCGTATTCCCCTATGGCTGTGGTACTCACGGAGAGCACAGGCCAGCGGCTCCGCCACCAGAGCGTATAGCAACGGGGAGAGCGGGCACCCCTGTCGCGTGCCTCTAGTAATTTGAATCAAGTCCGTGACCATGTTGCCTATTTTAATTCTGGCAGTGGGTGAATCGTACAGTACTCCTATCATTTGAAGAAAAATACCCCCTAACCCTAGTCTCATCAATACCTGTTTCATAAATGACCATTCCACAGAATCAAACGCTTTTTCCATATTGAGGAACACTGCTACCGCTTGTATATCTTGTCTAGTGTGCTGTATTGCCACAAACACTGTTCTCAGGTTGTATGTCAGATTCCGACTGGGGACGAATCCGGCTTGCTCAGGCCCGACGAGAAGCGGAACCAGAGGAGCCAGACGGTTCGCCTGAATTTTGGCATATATTTTTGTATCGACATTTAGGAGCGATAGTGGGCGATGCGATGAGCATTCAGTCGGCGATTTATCTGGTTTCAATATTGTGACAATTAAAGCTTCCCTCATCGAGTGCGGCATCATTCCGCTCTCACTCATCTCCTCAAATAACGTTGCCAAGTGTGGTGTGAGAAGTTCTCTAAACTCTTTGTAAAAGGAGACCGTCAGGCCATCTACGCCTGGCGCACTACCAGACTTCATCCCTGCAAGTGCTGCAGTAATTTCCTCTGCCTCTAGAGAGCGCATTAGATATTCCCTGTGCTCATTCGTTAACCAGGGCAGTTGAATGTGTGCCAGATAGTCTAGGATTTCGGTTTCGTTTCCCCCACTCTCTGAGCTATATAAGGACGTATAATATTGTTTGAATCTGCCGGCAATCGCCGTAGGGTCCACCAGGGTTTCTCTCTCCGCATTGTTAAGTTCCGCTACACCAGTCGTCTCTCTGCGTTTCTTTAGCAGGGAGGCTAAAACCGAGCCCGGTCTCTCTCCCTCCCCATAACTGCGGGCTGTCGCATATTTACCTAAGTGTTTGATTTCGGAATCGGCCGCATCATGGTACTTTTTTAGCAATGTTTGAAATTCCTCTTTCACTGTATCGTCTGTGCTGGAAAGAAACCGTTGTTCAAGAGTTCCTAACCTGCGCTTCAAGTCCAAAAGTCTGGTTCGGAGCGCACAAAGCACTCCTGAGTGTTTAGCCATAGCTATCCCCCATATGTATACTTTGAAAGTATCCCAAACCATCGAGAATGTGTCAACTGACCCTATATTGGTCTCAAAAAAACTTTCAATGGCCTCTGCCAGCTCAGCTTTGAAAACAGTATCGAGCAACGAGTATGGAGGGAACCGCCAAGTAAAAGGGGGAATATGTGTGTGAGGACTGTTCATAACCAGCAACACCAGTGAGTGGTCAGAGAAGGAACGCGGGTGTACAACACAATCCCGGTTCTGAGTGTACATTGCCCCTGAAGCTAGTCAATAATCAATCTTAGTATGTAAATCGTGGCATGCAGAGTAATGGGTGTACCCTCCCCCTCCCCCGGCGATCTCGTTCTCCATACATCACACAAATCAAGTTGCGTCACCGCGTCTATAATAGACCGAGCTGCAGCCGAGGGGCGACGTTCCGGGCCTCCCGACCTCCAAGACTCGGGTCCAGAACGCAGTTAAAGTCTCCACCCCAGAGTTGAGGGCTATTCCCATAGCTACGCATCTTCTCCAGTAAGTCTGTATAGAATTTTTGATTATCATAATTTGGGCCATATATATTAACCAGAACCAAATCAAGCCCCTCCCTCTGCATCGCGTGATAGCGAACCTCCCCTCAGTGTCCGTGTCAAGAGCCTCTAGTTTTAGTTCAGATTTCGGGTTTGCCCAAGTAATCACTCCTTTGGCGTGAGTTGTGAAGCCGGCAACATGCACATTTCCCTGTAGCCCCCTAGTGTGTAGCATTCTGCTGTTGAGGGGTAAGTGCGACTCCTGCAGAAGTGCGACATCTATGTCGTGCCTAGTGAGGTAAGCTATGACCTTCCTCAGTTTCCTGAAATCGTTTAGGCCGCGTACATTCCAAGTTAAAAAGTTTATCTTACTAGCTTGTGTCTGCATCATGTGCAATAGTATGCACTTTCACTGCAACATGTATGTGCACTTGGGTGACTCTTTGTTCTGTTGCTGTGCAGGATAAGCTATGCATTGTCAGCTCAAGCAATATCAGATTCATAACAACAAATGTAATAGGTCTCTGTACCCCACACCCACCCACCCACGCTATGCATACCCCAACACTGCATTGGCGAACCCCCCCCCTAGATAACCCTCTACTTCGCAACAAAAATCACATGTCGGTTCCAAACAACGAACCAGGGTGGTAATTAACTAGTTGTGGTTCACACACAGTGGCGGATGTTGCCTGCTCACTCGTTCCACTCACCCTTTATAGGCTATTTGCCTAGTCCGTCTGCCATCAAAACATGTTTCGTACATCTGTCTAACTACTTCAACGCCTCCTAATTGTTATATTGTGGTCACAAGTTAGTTCAGGCCCCCTCCTGGTGACCTATTTTTATATTATATGTTTGCATTTTTTAAATCTAATCTTTTTAAACTTAGTATGTTTTTAAATTAATATAATTTTTAATTTTTAAATTTCAATGTAGGTACCAATTTTATGACTCTTTTGATCTTCTACATTTTTGTAGCCAATACTTTTGTCCTAGATGTTTTGTGGGCAATATTTTGTATTATGGTAGTTTTTGTCAGCAATATTCTGTCATACAATCCACAATGTGAAACAATCCCAATGTGAAACTAGAAAACCTGGGATCAATTCCAGCTTGAGAGCACCTTGAAATACATGAATTCAGGACATGTGCTATACAAAGACTTCTCTTGGTTTTTATTTAATAGACTACAATGCTGCTCCATGTATACTAACAACCTAGGCCACAGAGAGGGTGCACATTACAACTGACTTGCTAGGGCCAGGGGAGACACAAATGTTTCTAAGTTTACATTTGAAAACTATCACTTTTAATAAGTATCTCTCAATGCAGTGATTTAATCTGGTGTTAAAGAAATATGCTTTTTTAATTTTGAAGAAACTTTATCATATTGTTTTGCACAATGCCTTTAAACGTAAAGATGTTCCTAAAGATAAGTGGTGCATGGCATCTTCTATGCTTCTTTTCCTTTAGTTCAGTTAATGTGTAAATAAATGATGCCCATGTGTTTAACATTTTTCTAAATGTTAGTGCTCAGTCAAGTAAACATCAGCCTAGTGCTGCTCTTCCCCAGGGGGACACACGTAAAGGTCACAAGGGCTGCCAGCGTCCCCTGGGCCACACAATAAGTATCCCTGCTCTACAGTGTATTTTTTTATATTGTGTGTGGGTTCCATGTATGGGGTCTATACTGTGGCTTCTAAAACCATGTTCCTGTGCAGTGTATGCACTTTATACTGTAGGTTCTAAGACAGGGTGTGCTTCCTACCATATGCCTCTATATTGTATTTTTAATGTCTGGCTATATATAGCTTTAGCTGCCTGTTGGCAAGCTAACCAGATCCACACTACCGACCCATGACATATTGCGAATGTGTAATAGATCCCATTATATTGTAGGTAAAGTAGCTACATTTTTTGCTCACAATTTGGAGTACATGGAATAATGGTGCCACAATGCCTGCTGTAAGTATGACAGGCAAGCAAGATGTGTTGGCATTGCCAATGCTTGTTTATGTTGGGTGTGGCTTCCGTGTATGGTTCTATACTGTCGCTTGTAAGGCATAGCTCCTGTATTGTGATTCCTGTAGTGGGGCTCTATAGTGTAGTTTTATATTGTGTGTGGCATCGATGTATGGGTTCTATCCCTTGGCTTCTAAGACTTTGTGAATAGAAGCAGGTCTCAAGCAGAAGTCCAGTGTTTTTCTACACAAACACCCTGTTGTGTTTGTATACTCTGGTCCTCCTAGTCCTACAGTTTGAGGATGTTAGGGCTCGCATAGTTCTCATAGAGTCTATCTGGGATTGGGTATTCTAAGTTGGACAGCTGGAGGTGAGCTGCTCAGGAGGTCTCTGTCATTAAAACTACCAAGATCTTGTCCCCTGGTGAGACTACTTGTAATGCACAATCCTTTCCCAGATACTTGGAGTGATAGAAATGTGCCCTCTGTTTAAGACAGAGCAACTATGAACAGATTTCTCCTTAGTTGTTTCATTGAGCACACCCGTAGAATGGCCTCTATAGTTTGGTCACAGTGCCGGGTGTGTCGGGTATAGAATGGCCTCTATAGTTCGGTCACAGTTCCAGGAGGGTTTTGTATAGAATGGCCTCTATAGCTCAGTCACAGTGCCGGGTGTGTTGTGGATAGAATGGCCTCTATAGTTCGGTCACAGTGCCAAGTGTGTCGGGTATAGAATGGCCTCTATAGTTCGGTCACAGTGCTGGGTGTGTTGTGTATAGAAAGGCCTCTATAGTTCGGTCACGGTGCCGGGTGTGTTGTGTACAAAATGGCCTCTATAGTTCGGTCACAGTGCTGGTCGTGTTGTGTACAGAATGGCCACTATAGTTCGGTCACAGTGCCGGGTGTGTTGTGTACAGAATGGTCTCGATAGTTTAGTCACAGTGCCTGGTGTGTCATGTACAGAATGGCCTCTATAGTTGGGTCACAGTGCTGGGTGTGTAGTGTATAAAATGACCTCTATAGTTCCGTCACTGTGTTGGGTGTGTCATGTAGAGAATGGCCTCTATAGTTTGGTCACAGTGCTGGGTGTGTTGTGCATGGAATGGCCTCTATAGTTCAGTCACAGTGCTGGGTGTGTTGTGTACAGAATGGCCTCTTTAGTTCTGTCACTGTGCCGTGTATAGAATGGCCTCTATAGTAAAGTCACAGTGCTGGGTATGTTGTGTGTAGAATGGCCTCTATAGTTCTGTCACAGTGCTGGGTGTGTTATGTATAGAATGGTCTCTATAGTTTGTTCCGCCACAGTGCTGGGTGTGTCGTGGATAGAATGGCCTCTATTGTTCCTTCACAGTGCCAGGTGTGTTGTGTATAGAATGGCCTCTATAGTTTGGTCACAGTGCCGGGTGTGTTGGGTATAGAATGGCCTCTATAGTTCGGGCACAGTGCCGGGTGTGTTGTGTATAGAATGACATCTATAGTTCGGTCACAGTGCCGGGTGTGTCTGGTATAGAATGGCTTCTATTGTTTCGCCACAGTGCTGGGGGTGTCGTGGATAGAATGGCCTCTATTGTTCCTTCACGGTGCAGGGTGTGTTGTGTATAGAATGGCCTCTATAGTTCGGTCACAGTGCCGGGTGTGTTGGTTATAGAATGGCCTCTATTCTTCGGTCACAGTGCCGGGTGTGTTGTGTATAGAATGACCTCTATAGTTCGGCCACAGTGCTGGGTATGTCGTGTATAGAATGGTCTCTATATTTCGATCACAGTGCCGGGTGTGTCGTGTATAGAATGGCCTCTATTGTTCCGCCACAGTGCTGGGTGTGTTGTGGATAGAATGGTCTCTATTGTTCTGTCACAGTGCTGGTGTATTGTGGATAGAATGGCCTCTATAGTTCAGTCACCGTGCTGGGTGTGTTGTGTACAAAATGGCTTCTATAGTTCGGTCACAGTGCCGGTCGTGTTTTGTACAGAATGGCCTCTATAGTTCGGTCACTGTGTCGGGTGTGTTGTGTACAGAATGGCCTCTATAGTTCGGTCACAGTGCCGGGTGTGTCGTGTATAGAATGGCCTCTATAGTTTGGACACAGTGCTGGGTGTGTTGTGCATAGAATGGCCTCTATAGTTCGGTCACAGTGCTGGGTGTGTTGTGCATAGAATGGCCTCTATAGTTCAGTCACAGTGCTGGGTGTGTTGTGTATAGAATGGCTTCTATAGTTCTGTCACAGTGCTGGGTGTGTCGTGTATAGAATGGCCTCTATAGTAAAGTCACAGTGCTGGGTATATTGTGTGTAGAATGGCATCTATAGTAAAGTCACAATACTGGGTATGCTGTGTGTAGAATGGTCTCTATAGTTCGGTCACAGTGCAGAGTGTGTCGTGTATAGAATGGCCTCTATTGTTCCGCCACAGTGCTGGGTGTGTTGTGGATAGAATGGCTTCTATAGTTTGGTCACAGTGCCGGGTGTGTTGTGTATAGAATGGCCTCTATAGTTCAGTCACCGTGCCGGGTGTGTTGTGTACAAAATGGCCTCTATAGTTGGGTCACAGTGCCGGTCGTGTTTTGTATAGAATGGCTTTTATTGTTCCGCCACAGTGCTGGCTGTGTCGTGCATAGAATGGCCTCTACTGTTCCTTCACAGTGCCAGGTGTGTTGGGTATAGAATGGCCTCTATAGTTCGGTCACAGTGCCGGGTGTGTTGTGTATAGAATGGCCTCTATAGTTCGGTCACTGTGCCGGGTGTGTTGTGTACAGAATGGCCTCTATAGTTCGGTCACAGTGCCGGGTGTGTCGTGTATAGAATGGCCTGTATAGTTCGGTCACAGTGCTGGGTGTGTTGTGCATAGAATGGCCTCTATAGTTCGGTCACAGTGCTGGGTGTGTTGTGCATAGAATGGCCTCTATAGTTCGGTCACAGTGCTGGGTGTGTCGTGTATAGAATGGCCTCTATCGTAAAGTCACAGTGCTGGGTATGTTGTGTGTAGAATGGCCTCTATAGTAAAGTCACAGTGCTGGCTATGTTGTGTGTAGAATGGTCTCTATAGTTCGGTCACAGTGCTGGGTGTGTCGTGTATAGAATGGCCTCTATCGTAAAGTCACAGTGCTGGGTATGTTGTGTGTAGAATGGCCTCTATAGTAAAGTCACAGTGCTGGCTATGTTGTGTGTAGAATGGTCTCTATAGTTCGGTCACAGTGCAGGGTGTGTCGTGTATAGAATGGCCTCTATTGTTCCGCCACAGTGCTGGTGTATTGTGGATAGAATGGCCTCTATAATTCGGTCACAGTGCTGGGTGTGTTGTTTTAGAATGGCATCGATAGTTCGGTCACAGTGCCGGGTGTGTTGTGTATAGAATGGCCTCTATAGTTCGGTTACTGTGCCGGGTGTGTTGTGTACAGAATGGCCTCTATAGTTCGGTCACAGTGCCCGGTGTGTCGTGTATAGAATGGCCTCTATAGTTCGGTCACAGTGCTGGGTGTGTTGTGCATAGAATGGCCTCTATAGTTCGGTCACAGTGCTGGTTGTGTGTCGTGTATAGAATGGCCTGTATAGTTCGGTCACAGTGCTGGGTGTGTTGTGCATAGAATGGCCTCTATAGTTCGGTCACAGTGCTGGGTGTGTTGTGCATAGAATGGCCTCTATAGTTCGGTCACAGTGCTGGGTGTGTCGTGTATAGAATGGCCTCTATCGTAAAGTCACAGTGCTGGGTATGTTGTGTGTAGAATGGCCTCTATAGTAAAGTCACAGTGCTCGCTATGTTGTGTGTAGAATGGTCTCTATAGTTCGGTCACAGTGCTGGGTGTGTCGTGTATAGAATGGCCTCTATCGTAAAGTCACAGTGCTGGGTATGTTGTGTGTAGAATGGCCTCTATAGTAAAGTCACAGTGCTGGCTATGTTGTGTGTAGAATGGTCTCTATAGTTCGGTCACAGTGCAGGGTGTGTCGTGTATAGAATGGCCTCTATTGTTCCGCCACAGTGCTGGTGTATTGTGGATAGAATGGCCTCTATAATTCGGTCACAGTGCTGGGTGTGTTGTTTTAGAATGGCTTCTATAGTTCGGTCACAGTGCCGGGTGTGTTGTGTATAGAATGGCCTCTATAGTTCGGTTACTGTGCCGGGTGTGTTGTGTACAGAATGGCCTCTATAGTTCGGTCACAGTGCCCGGTGTGTCGTGTATAGAATGGCCTCTATAGTTCGGTCACAGTGCTGGGTGTGTTGTGCATAGAATGGCCTCTATAGTTCGGTCACAGTGCTGGGTGTGTTGTGCATAGAATGGCCTCTATAGTTCGGTCACAGTGCCAGGTGTTGGGTATAGAATGGCCTCTATAGTTCGTTCACAGTGCCGGGTGTGTCGTGTATAGAATGGCCTCTATAGTACCGTCACAGTGCTGGGTATGCTGTGTGTAGAATGGCCTCTATAGTTCTGTCACAGTGCTGGGTGTGTCGTGTATAGGTTGGTCTCTATAGTTCGGTCACAGTGCTGGGTGTGTCGTGTATAGAATGGCTTTTATTGTTCCGCCACAGTGCTTGGTGTGTCGTGTATAGAATGGCCTCTATAGTTCGGTCACAGTGCAGGGTGTGTCGTGTATAGAATGGCCTCTACTGTTCCTTCACAGTGCCAGGTGTGTTGGGTATAGAATGGCCTCTATAGTTCGGTCACAGTGCCGGGTGTGTTGGGTATAGAATGGCCTCTATAGTTCGGTCACAGTGCCGGGTATGTTGTGTATAGAATGACATCTATAGTTTGGTCACAGTGTCGGGTATAGAATGGCTCCTATTGTTCCGCCACAGTGCTGGGTGTGTCGTGTACAGAATGGCCTCTATAGTTCTGTCACAGGGCCCGGTGTGTCGTGTATAGAATGGCCTCTATAGTTCCGTCACAGTGCTGGGTATGTTGTGTGTAGAATGGCCTCTATAGTTCTGTCCCAGTGCTGGGTGTGTCGTGTATAGAATGGTCTCTATAGTTCGGTCACAGTGCAGGGTGTGTCGTGTATAGAATGGCCTCTATGGTTCCGCCACAGTGCTGGGTGTGTTGTGGATAGAATGGTCTCTATTGTTCTGCCACAGTGCTTGGTGTATTTTGGATAGAATGGCCTCTATAGTTCAGTCACAGTGCTGGGTGTGTTGTGTATAGAATGGCTTTTATAGTTCGGTCACAGTGCCAGGTCTGTTGTGTATAGAATGGCCTCTATAGTTCGGTCACCGTGCCGGGTGTTTTTGTAGAGAATGGCCTCTATAGTTCAGTCACAGTGCCGGGTGTGTTGTGTACAGAATGGCCTCTATAGTTCAGTCACAGTGCCGGGTGTGTCATGTATAAAATGACCTCTTTAGTTCCGTCACAGTGTTGGGTATGTTGTGTGTAGAATAGCATCTATAGTTCTGCCACAGTGCTGGGTGTGTCGTGTATAGAATGGTCTCTATAGTTCGGTCACAGTGCTGGGTGTGTCGTGTATAGAATGGCTTCTATTGTTCCGCCACAGTGCTGGGTGTGTCGTGGATAGAATGGCCTCTAGTGTTCCTTCACAGTACCAGGTGTGTTGTGTATAGAATGGCCTCTATAGTTCGGTCACAGTGCCGGCTGTGTTGGGTATAGAATGGCCTCTATAGTTCTGTCACAGTGCTGGGTGTGTCGTGTATAGAATGGTCTCTATAGTTCGGTCACAGTGCTGGGTGTATCGTGTATAAAATGGCTTCTATTGTTCCGCCACAGTGCTGGGTGTGTCGTGGATAGAATGGCCTCTATTGCTCCGTCACGGTGCCGGTGTGTTGTGTATAGAATGGCCTCTATAGTTCGGTCACAGTTCCGGGTGTGTTGTGTATAGAATGGCCTCTATAGTTCAGTCACAGAGCCGGTTGTGTCGAGGCTAGAATGGCCTCTATAGTTCGGTCACAGTGCCAGGTATGTTTTGTATAGAATGGCCTCTATAGTTCGGGCACAGTGCTGGGTGTGTTGTGGATAAAATGGCCTCCATAGTTCAGTCACAGGGCCGGGTGTGTAGTGTATAGAATGGCCTCTATAGTCACAGTGCTGTGTATGTTGTGTGTAGAATGGCCTCTATAGTTCTGTCACAGTGCCGGGTGTGTCATGTATAGAATGGTCTATATAGTTCGGTCACAGTGCCGGGTGTGTCGTGTATAGAATGGCCTATATTGTTCCGCCACAGTACTGGGTGTGTTGTGGATAGAATGGTCTCTATTGTTCTGTCACAGTGCTGGGTGAATTGTCTACTGAATGGCTTCTATAGTCCGGTCACAGTGCCAGGTCTGTTGTGTATAGAATGGCCTCTATAGTTCGGTCACCGTGCCGGGTGTGTTTTGTAAAGAATGGCCTCTATAGTTCGGTCACAGTGCTGGGTGTGTTGTGCATAGAATGGCCTCTATAGTTCGGTCACAGTGCCAGGTGTTGGGTATAGAATGGCCTCTATAGTTCGTTCACAGTGCCGGGTGTGTCGTGTATAGAATGGCCTCTATAGTACCGTCACAGTGCTGGGTATGCTGTGTGTAGAATGGCCTCTATAGTTCTGTCACAGTGCTGGGTGTGTCGTGTATAGGTTGGTCTCTATAGTTCGGTCACAGTGCTTGGTGTGTCGTGTATAGAATGGCTTTTATTGTTCCGCCACAGTGCTGGGTGTGTCGTGCATAGAATGGCCTCTATAGTTCGGTCACAGTGCAGGGTGTGTCGTGTATAGAATGGCCTCTACTGTTCCTTCACAGTGCCAGGTGTGTTGGGTATAGAATGGCCTCTATAGTTCGGTCACAGTGCCGGGTGTGTTGGGTATAGAATGGCCTCTATAGTTCGGTCACAGTGCCGGGTATGTTGTGTATAGAATGACATCTATAGTTTGGTCAGAGTGTCGGGTATAGAATGGCTCCTATTGTTCCGCCACAGTGCTGGGTGTGTCGTGTACAGAATGGCCTCTATAGTTCTGTCACAGGGCCCGGTGTGTCGTGTATAGAATGGCCTCTATAGTTCGGTTACTGTGCCGGGTGTGTTGTGTACAGAATGGCCTCTATAGTTCGGTCACAGTGCCCGGTGTGTCGTGTATAGAATGGCCTCTATAGTTCGGTCACAGTGCTGGGTGTGTTGTGCATAGAATGGCCTCTATAGTTCGGTCACAGTGCCGGTTGTGTGTCGTGTATAGAATGGCCTGTATAGTTCGGTCACAGTGCTGGGTGTGTTGTGCATAGAATGGCCTCTATAGTTCGGTCACAGTGCTGGGTGTGTTGTGCATAGAATGGCCTCTATAGTTCGGTCACAGTGCTGGGTGTGTCGTGTATAGAATGGCCTCTATCGTAAAGTCACAGTGCTGGGTATGTTGTGTGTAGAATGGCCTCTATAGTAAAGTCACAGTGCTCGCTATGTTGTGTGTAGAATGGTCTCTATAGTTCGGTCACAGTGCTGGGTGTGTCGTGTATAGAATGGCCTCTATCGTAAAGTCACAGTGCTGGGTATGTTGTGTGTAGAATGGCCTCTATAGTAAAGTCACAGTGCTGGCTATGTTGTGTGTAGAATGGTCTCTATAGTTCGGTCACAGTGCAGGGTGTGTCGTGTATAGAATGGCCTCTATTGTTCCGCCACAGTGCTGGTGTATTGTGGATAGAATGGCCTCTATAATTCGGTCACAGTGCTGGGTGTGTTGTTTTAGAATGGCTTCTATAGTTCGGTCACAGTGCCGGGTGTGTTGTGTATAGAATGGCCTCTATAGTTCGGTTACTGTGCCGGGTGTGTTGTGTACAGAATGGCCTCTATAGTTCGGTCACAGTGCCCGGTGTGTCGTGTATAGAATGGCCTCTATAGTTCGGTCACAGTGCTGGGTGTGTTGTGCATAGAATGGCCTCTATAGTTCGGTCACAGTGCTGGGTGTGTTGTGCATAGAATGGCCTCTATAGTTCGGTCACAGTGCCAGGTGTTGGGTATAGAATGGCCTCTATAGTTCGTTCACAGTGCCGGGTGTGTCGTGTATAGAATGGCCTCTATAGTACCGTCACAGTGCTGGGTATGCTGTGTGTAGAATGGCCTCTATAGTTCTGTCACAGTGCTGGGTGTGTCGTGTATAGGTTGGTCTCTATAGTTCGGTCACAGTGCTGGGTGTGTCGTGTATAGAATGGCTTTTATTGTTCCGCCACAGTGCTTGGTGTGTCGTGTATAGAATGGCCTCTATAGTTCGGTCACAGTGCAGGGTGTGTCGTGTATAGAATGGCCTCTACTGTTCCTTCACAGTGCCAGGTGTGTTGGGTATAGAATGGCCTCTATAGTTCGGTCACAGTGCCGGGTGTGTTGGGTATAGAATGGCCTCTATAGTTCGGTCACAGTGCCGGGTATGTTGTGTATAGAATGACATCTATAGTTTGGTCACAGTGTCGGGTATAGAATGGCTCCTATTGTTCCGCCACAGTGCTGGGTGTGTCGTGTACAGAATGGCCTCTATAGTTCTGTCACAGGGCCCGGTGTGTCGTGTATAGAATGGCCTCTATAGTTCCGTCACAGTGCTGGGTATGTTGTGTGTAGAATGGCCTCTATAGTTCTGTCCCAGTGCTGGGTGTGTCGTGTATAGAATGGTCTCTATAGTTCGGTCACAGTGCAGGGTGTGTCGTGTATAGAATGGCCTCTATGGTTCCGCCACAGTGCTGGGTGTGTTGTGGATAGAATGGTCTCTATTGTTCTGCCACAGTGCTTGGTGTATTTTGGATAGAATGGCCTCTATAGTTCAGTCACAGTGCTGGGTGTGTTGTGTATAGAATGGCTTTTATAGTTCGGTCACAGTGCCAGGTCTGTTGTGTATAGAATGGCCTCTATAGTTCGGTCACCGTGCCGGGTGTTTTTTGTAGAGAATGGCCTCTATAGTTCAGTCACAGTGCCGGGTGTGTTGTGTACAGAATGGCCTCTATAGTTCAGTCACAGTGCCGGGTGTGTCATGTATAAAATGACGTCTTTAGTTCCGTCACAGTGTTGGGTATGTTGTGTGTAGAATAGCATCTATAGTTCTGCCACAGTGCTGGGTGTGTCGTGTATAGAATGGTCTCTATAGTTCGGTCACAGTGCTGGGTGTGTCGTGTATAGAATGGCTTCTATTGTTCCGCCACAGTGCTGGGTGTGTCGTGGATAGAATGGCCTCTAGTGTTCCTTCACAGTACCAGGTGTGTTGTGTATAGAATGGCCTCTATAGTTCGGTCACAGTGCCGGCTGTGTTGGGTATAGAATGGCCTCTATAGTTCTGTCACAGTGCTGGGTGTGTCGTGTATAGAATGGTCTCTATAGTTCGGTCACAGTGCTGGGTGTATCGTGTATAAAATGGCTTCTATTGTTCCGCCACAGTGCTGGGTGTGTCGTGGATAGAATGGCCTCTATTGCTCCGTCACGGTGCCGGTGTGTTGTGTATAGAATGGCCTCTATAGTTCGGTCACAGTTCCGGGTGTGTTGTGTATAGAATGGCCTCTATAGTTCAGTCACAGAGCCGGTTGTGTCGAGGCTAGAATGGCCTCTATAGTTCGGTCACAGTGCCAGGTATGTTTTGTATAGAATGGCCTCTATAGTTCGGGCACAGTGCTGGGTGTGTTGTGGATAAAATGGCCTCCATAGTTCAGTCACAGGGCCGGGTGTGTAGTGTATAGAATGGCCTCTATAGTCACAGTGCTGTGTATGTTGTGTGTAGAATGGCCTCTATAGTTCTGTCACAGTGCCGGGTGTGTCATGTATAGAATGGTCTATATAGTTCGGTCACAGTGCCGGGTGTGTCGTGGTATAGAATGGCCTATATTGTTCCGCCACAGTACTGGGTGTGTTGTGGATAGAATGGTCTCTATTGTTCTGTCACAGTGCTGGGTGAATTGTCTACTGAATGGCTTCTATAGTCCGGTCACAGTGCCAGGTCTGTTGTGTATAGAATGGCCTCTATAGTTCGGTCACCGTGCCGGGTGTGTTTTGTAAAGAATGGCCTCTATAGTTCGGTCACAGTGCTGGGTGTGTTGTGCATAGAATGGCCTCTATAGTTCGGTCACAGTGCCAGGTGTTGGGTATAGAATGGCCTCTATAGTTCGTTCACAGTGCCGGGTGTGTCGTGTATAGAATGGCCTCTATAGTACCGTCACAGTGCTGGGTATGCTGTGTGTAGAATGGCCTCTATAGTTCTGTCACAGTGCTGGGTGTGTCGTGTATAGGTTGGTCTCTATAGTTCGGTCACAGTGCTTGGTGTGTCGTGTATAGAATGGCTTTTATTGTTCCGCCACAGTGCTGGGTGTGTCGTGCATAGAATGGCCTCTATAGTTCGGTCACAGTGCAGGGTGTGTCGTGTATAGAATGGCCTCTACTGTTCCTTCACAGTGCCAGGTGTGTTGGGTATAGAATGGCCTCTATAGTTCGGTCACAGTGCCGGGTGTGTTGGGTATAGAATGGCCTCTATAGTTCGGTCACAGTGCCGGGTATGTTGTGTATAGAATGACATCTATAGTTTGGTCAGAGTGTCGGGTATAGAATGGCTCCTATTGTTCCGCCACAGTGCTGGGTGTGTCGTGTACAGAATGGCCTCTATAGTTCTGTCACAGGGCCCGGTGTGTCGTGTATAGAATGGCCTCTATAGTTCGGTTACTGTGCCGGGTGTGTTGTGTACAGAATGGCCTCTATAGTTCGGTCACAGTGCCCGGTGTGTCGTGTATAGAATGGCCTCTATAGTTCGGTCACAGTGCTGGGTGTGTTGTGCATAGAATGGCCTCTATAGTTCGGTCACAGTGCCGGTTGTGTGTCGTGTATAGAATGGCCTGTATAGTTCGGTCACAGTGCTGGGTGTGTTGTGCATAGAATGGCCTCTATAGTTCGGTCACAGTGCTGGGTGTGTTGTGCATAGAATGGCCTCTATAGTTCGTTCACAGTGCTGGGTGTGTCGTGTATAGAATGGCCTCTATCGTAAAGTCACAGTGCTGGGTATGTTGTGTGTAGAATGGCCTCTATAGTAAAGTCACAGTGCTCGCTATGTTGTGTGTAGAATGGTCTCTATAGTTCGGTCACAGTGCTGGGTGTGTCGTGTATAGAATGGCCTCTATCGTAAAGTCACAGTGCTGGGTATGTTGTGTGTAGAATGGCCTCTATAGTAAAGTCACAGTGCTGGCTATGTTGTGTGTAGAATGGTCTCTATAGTTCGGTCACAGTGCAGGGTGTGTCGTGTATAGAATGGCCTCTATTGTTCCGCCACAGTGCTGGTGTATTGTGGATAGAATGGCCTCTATAATTCGGTCACAGTGCTGGGTGTGTTGTTTTAGAATGGCTTCTATAGTTCGGTCACAGTGCCGGGTGTGTTGTGTATAGAATGGCCTCTATAGTTCGGTTACTGTGCCGGGTGTGTTGTGTACAGAATGGCCTCTATAGTTCGGTCACAGTGCCCGGTGTGTCGTGTATAGAATGGCCTCTATAGTTCGGTCACAGTGCTGGGTGTGTTGTGCATAGAATGGCCTCTATAGTTCGGTCACAGTGCTGGGTGTGTTGTGCATAGAATGGCCTCTATAGTTCGTTCACAGTGCCGGGTGTGTCGTGTATAGAATGGCCTCTATAGTACCGTCACAGTGCTGGGTATGCTGTGTGTAGAATGGCCTCTATAGTTCTGTCACAGTGCTGGGTGTGTCGTGTATAGGTTGGTCTCTATAGTTCGGTCACAGTGCTGGGTGTGTCGTGTATAGAATGGCTTTTATTGTTCCGCCACAGTGCTTGGTGTGTCGTGCATAGAATGGCCTCTATAGTTCGGTCACAGTGCAGGGTGTGTCGTGTATAGAATGGCCTCTACTGTTCCTTCACAGTGCCAGGTGTGTTGGGTATAGAATGGCCTCTATAGTTCGGTCACAGTGCCGGGTGTGTTGGGTATAGAATGGCCTCTATAGTTCGGTCACAGTGCCGGGTATGTTGTGTATAGAATGACATCTATAGTTTGGTCAGAGTGTCGGGTATAGAATGGCTCCTATTGTTCCGCCACAGTGCTGGGTGTGTCGTGTACAGAATGGCCTCTATAGTTCTGTCACAGGGCCCGGTGTGTCGTGTATAGAATGGCCTCTATAGTTCCGTCACAGTGCTGAGTATGTTGTGTGTAGAATGGCCTCTATAGTTCTGTCCCAGTGCTGGGTGTGTCGTGTATAGAATGGTCTCTATAGTTCCGCCACAGTGCTGGGTGTGTTGTGGATAGAATGGTCTCTATTGTTCTGCCACAGTGCTTGGTGTATTTTGGATAGAATGGCCTCTATAGTTCAGTCACAGTGCTGGGTGTGTTGTGAATAGAATGGTCTCTATTGTTCTGTCACAGTGCTGGGTGAATTGTCTACTGAATGGCTTCTATAGTCCGGTCACAGTGCCAGGTCTGTTGTGTATAGAATGGCCTCTATAGTTCGGTCACCGTGCCGGGTGTGTTTTGTAAAGAATGGCCTCTATAGTCTCGGTCACAGTGCTGGGTGTGTTGTGCATAGAATGGCCTCTATAGTTCGGTCACAGTGCCAGGTGTTGGGTATAGAATGGCCTCTATAGTTCGTTCACAGTGCCGGGTGTGTCGTGTATAGAATGGCCTCTATAGTACCGTCACAGTGCTGGGTATGCTGTGTGTAGAATGGCCTCTATAGTTCTGTCACAGTGCTGGGTGTGTCGTGTATAGGTTGGTCTCTATAGTTCGGTCACAGTGCTTGGTGTGTCGTGGTATAGAATGGCTTTTATTGTTCCGCCACAGTGCTGGGTGTGTCGTGCATAGAATGGCCTCTATAGTTCGGTCACAGTGCAGGGTGTGTCGTGTATAGAATGGCCTCTACTGTTCCTTCACAGTGCCAGGTGTGTTGGGTATAGAATGGCCTCTATAGTTCGGTCACAGTGCCGGGTGTGTTGGGTATAGAATGGCCTCTATAGTTCGGTCACAGTGCCGGGTATGTTGTGTATAGAATGACATCTATAGTTTGGTCACACTGTCGGGTATAGAATGGCTCCTATTGTTCCGCCACAGTGCTGGGTGTGTCGTGTACAGAATGGCCTCTATAGTTCTGTCACAGGGCCCGGTGTGTCGTGTATAGAATGGCCTCTATAGTTCCGTCACAGTGCTGGGTATGTTGTGTGTAGAATGGCCTCTATAGTTCTGTCCCAGTGCTGGGTGTGTCGTGTATAGAATGGTCTCTATAGTTCGGTCACAGTGCAGGGTGTGTCGTGTATAGAATGGCCTCTATGGTTCCGCCACAGTGCTGGGTGTGTTGTGGATAGAATGGTCTCTATTGTTCTGCCACAGTGCTTGGTGTATTTTGGATAGAATGGCCTCTATGGTTCAGTCACAGTGCTGGGTGTGTTGTGTATAGAATGGCTTTTATAGTTCGGTCACAGTGCCAGGTCTGTTGTGTATAGAATGGCCTCTATAGTTCGGTCACCGTGCCGGGTGTTTTTTGTAGAGAATGGCCTCTATAGTTCAGTCACAGTGCCGGGTGTGTTGTGTACAGAATGGCCTCTATAGTTCAGTCACAGTGCCGGGTGTGTCATGTATAAAATGACCTCTTTAGTTCCGTCACAGTGTTGGGTATGTTGTGTGTAGAATAGCATCTATAGTTCTGCCACAGTGCTGGGTGTTTCGTGTATAGAATGGTCTCTATAGTTCGGTCACAGTGCTGGGTGTGTCGTGTATAGAATGGCTTCTATTGTTCCGCCACAGTGCTGGGTGTGTCGTGGATAGAATGGCCTCTAGTGTTCCTTCACAGTACCAGGTGTGTTGTGTATAGAATGGCCTCTATAGTTCGGTCACAGTGCCGGCTGTGTTGAGTATAGAATGGCCTCTATAGTTCTGTCACAGTGCTGGGTGTGTCGTGTATAGAATGGTCTCTATAGTTCGGTCACAGTGCTGGGTGTATCGTGTATAGAATGGCTTCTATTGTTCCGCCACAGTGCTGGGTGTGTCGTGGATAGAATGGCCTCTATTGTTCCGTCACGGTGCCGGGTGTGTTGTGTATAGAATGGCCTCTATAGTTCGGTCACAGTTCCGGGTGTGTTGTGTATAGAATGGCCTCTATAGTTCAGTCACAGTGCCGGTTGTGTCGAGGCTAGAATGGCCTCTATAGTTCGGTCACAGTGCCAGGTATGTTTTGTATAGAATGGCCTCTATACTTCTGGCACAGTGCTGGGTGTGTTGTGGATAAAATGGCCTCCATAGTTCAGTCACAGGGCCGGGTGTGTAGTGTATAGAATGGCCTCTATAGTCACGTCACAGTGCTGTGTATGTTGTGTGTAGAATTGCCTCTATAGTTGTCACAGTGCCGGGTGTGTCATGTATAGAATGGTCTCTATAGTTCGGTCACAGTGCCGGGTGTGTCGTGTATAGAATGGCCTATATTGTTCCGCCACAGTACTGGGTGTGTTGTGGATAGAATGGTCTCTATTGTTCCGTCACAGTGCTGGGTGAATTGTCTACTGAATGGCTTCTATAGTCCGGTCATAGTGCCAGGTCTGTTGTGTATAGAATGGCCTCTATAGTTCGGTCACCGTGCCGGGTGTGTTTTGTAAAGAATGGCCTCTATAGTTCGGTCACAGTGCTGGGTGTGTTGTGCATAGAATGGCCTCTATAGTTCGGTCACAGTGCCAGGTGTTGGGTATAGAATGGCCTCTATAGTTCGTTCACAGTGCCGGGTGTGTCGTGTATAGAATGGCCTCTATAGTACCGTCACAGTGCTGGGTATGCTGTGTGTAGAATGGCCTCTATAGTTCTGTCACAGTGCTGGGTGTGTCGTGTATAGGTTGGTCTCTATAGTTCGGTCACAGTGCTGGGTGTGTCGTGTATAGAATGGCTTTTATTGTTCCGCCACAGTGCTGGGTGTGTCGTGCATAGAATGGCCTCTATAGTTCGGTCACAGTGCAGGGTGTGTCGTGTATAGAATGGCCTCTACTGTTCCTTCACAGTGCCAGGTGTGTTGGGTATAGAATGGCCTCTATAGTTCGGTCACAGTGCCGGGTGTGTTGGGTATAGAATGGCCTCTATAGTTCGGTTACAGTGCTGGGTATGTTGTGTATAGAATGACATCTATAGTTTGGTCACAGTGTCGGGTATAGAATGGCTCCTATTGTTCCGCCACAGTGCTGGGTGTGTCGTGTACAGAATGGCCTCTATAGTTCTGTCACAGGGCCCGGTGTGTCGTGTATAGAATGGCCTCTATAGTTCCGTCACAATGCTGGGTATGTTGTGTGTAGAATGGCCTCTATAGTTCTGTCCCAGTGCTGGGTGTGTCGTGTATAGAATGGTCTCTATAGTTCGGTCACAGTGCAGGGTGTGTCGTGTATAGAATGGCCTCTATGGTTCCGCCACAGTGCTGGGTGTGTTGTGGATAGAATGGTCTCTATTGTTCTGCCACAGTGCTTGGTGTATTTTGGATAGAATGGCCTCTATAGTTCAGTCACAGTGCTGGGTGTGTTGTGTATAGAATGGCTTTTATAGTTCGGTCACAGTGCCAGGTCTGTTGTGTATAGAATGGCCTCTATAGTTCGGTCACCGTGCCGGGTGTTTTTTGTAGAGAATGGCCTCTATAGTTCAGTCACAGTGCCGGGTGTGTTGTGTACAGAATGGCCTCTATAGTTCAGTCACAGTGCCGGGTGTGTCATGTATAAAATGACCTCTTTAGTTCCGTCACAGTGTTGGGTATGTTGTGTGTAGAATAGCATCTATAGTTCTGCCACAGTGCTGGGTGTGTCGTGTATAGAATGGTCTCTATAGTTCGGTCACAGTGCTGGGTGTGTCGTGTATAGAATGGCTTCTATTGTTCCGCCACAGTGCTGGGTGTGTCGTGGATAGAATGGCCTCTAGTGTTCCTTCACAGTACCAGGTGTGTTGTGTATAGAATGGCCTCTATAGTTCGGTCACAGTGCCGGCTGTGTTGGGTATAGAATGGCCTCTATAGTTCTCTCACAGTGCTGGGTGTGTCGTGTATAGAATGGTCTCTATAGTTCGGTCACAGTGCTGGGTGTATCGTGTATAGAATGGCTTCTATTGTTCCGCCACAGTGCTGGGTGTGTCGTGGATAGAATGGCCTCTATTGTTCCGTCACGGTGCCGGGTGTGTTGTGTATAGAATGGCCTCTATAGTTCGGTCACAGTTCCGGGTGTGTTGTGTATAGAATGGCCTCTATAGTTCAGTCACAGTGCCGGTTGTGTCGAGGCTAGAATGGCCTCTATAGTTCGGTCACAGTGCCAGGTATGTTTTGTATAGAATGGCCTCTATAGTTTGGGCACAGTGCTGGGTGTGTTGTGGATAAAATGGCCTCCATAGTTCAGTCACAGGGCCGGGTGTGTAGTGTATAGAATGGCCTCTATAGTCACGTCACAGTGCTGTGTATGTTGTGTGTAGAATGGCCTCTATAGTTCTGTCACAGTGCCGGGTGTGTCATGTATAGAATGGTCTCTATAGTTCGGTCACAGTGCCGGGTGTGTCGTGTATAGAATGGCCTATATTGTTCCGCCACAGTACTGGGTGTGTTGTGGATAGAATGGTCTCTATTGTTCCGTCACAGTGCTGGGTGAATTGTCTACTGAATGGCTTCTATAGTCCGGTCACAGTGCCAGGTCTGTTGTGTATAGAATGGCCTCTATAGTTCGTCACCGTGCCGGGTGTATTTTGTAAAGAATGGCCTCTATAGTTCGGTCACAGTGTGGGGTGTGTTGTGTACAGAATGGCCTCTATAGTTCGGTCACAGTGCCGGGTGTGTCGTGTATAAAATGACCTCTTTAGTTCCGTCACAGTGTTGGGTATGTTGTGTGTAGAATGGCCTCTATAGTTCTGTCACAGTGCTGGGTGTGTCGTGTATAGAATGGTCTCTATAGTTCGGTCACAGTGCTGGGTGTGTCGTGTATAGAATGGCTTCTATTGTTCCGCCACAGTGCTGGGTGTGTCGTGGATAGAATGGCCTCTATTGTTCCTTCACAGTACCAGGTGTGTTGTGTATAGAATGGCCTCTATTGTTCCTTCACGGGGCCGGGTGTGTTGTGTATAGAATGGCCTCTATAGTTCGGTCACAGTGCCAGGTGTGCCGGGTATAGAATGGCCTCCATAGTTCGGTCACAGTTCCAGGTGTGTTGTGTATAGAATGGCCTCAATAGTTCAGTCACAGTGACGGGTGTGTCGGAGCTAGAATGGCCTCTATAGTTCGGTCACAGTGCCAGGTGTGTTTTGTATAGAATGGCCTCTATAGTTTGGGCACAGTACTGGGTGTGTTGTGGATAGAATGGTCTCTATTGTTCCGTCACAGTGCCGGGTGTGTCGTGTATAGAATGGCCTCTATAGTCACGTCACAGTGCTGTGTATGTTGTGTGTAGAATGGTCTCTATAGTTCGGTCACAGTGCCGGGTGTCGTGTATAGAATGGCCTATATTGTTCCGCCACAGTACTGGGTGTGTTGTGGATAGAATGGCTTTTATAGTTCGGTCACAGTGCCAGGTCTGTTGTGTATAGAATGGCCTCTATAGTTCGGTCACCGTGCCGGGTGTTTTTTGTAGAGAATGGCCTCTATAGTTCAGTCACAGTGCCGGGTGTGTTGTGTACAGAATGGCCTCTATAGTTCAGTCACAGTGCCGGGTGTGTCATGTATAAAATGACCTCTTTAGTTCCGTCACAGTGTTGGGTATGTTGTGTGTAGAATAGCATCTATAGTTCTGCCACAGTGCTGGGTGTGTCGTGTATAGAATGGTCTCTATAGTTCGGTCACAGTGCTGGGTGTGTCGTGTATAGAATGGCTTCTATTGTTCCGCCACAGTGCTGGGTGTGTCGTGGATAGAATGGCCTCTAGTGTTCCTTCACAGTACCAGGTGTGTTGTGTATAGAATGGCCTCTATAGTTCGGTCACAGTGCCGGCTGTGTTGGGTATAGAATGGCCTCTATAGTTCTGTCACAGTGCTGGGTGTGTCGTGTATAGAATGGTCTCTATAGTTCGGTCACAGTGCTGGGTGTATCGTGTATAGAATGGCTTCTATTGTTCCGCCACAGTGCTGGGTGTGTCGTGGATAGAATGGCCTCTATTGTTCCATCACGGTGCCGGGTGTGTTGTGTATAGAATGGCCTCTATAGTTCGGTCACAGTTCTGGGTGTGTTGTGTATAGAATGGCCTCTATAGTTCAGTCACAGTGCCGGTTGTGTCGAGGCTAGAATGGCCTCTATAGTTCGGTCACAGTGCCAGGTATGTTTTGTATAGAATGGCCTCTATAGTTCGGGCACAGTGCTGGGTGTGTTGTGGATAAAATGGCCTCCATAGTTCAGTCACAGGGACGGGTGTGTAGTGTATAGAATGGCCTCTATAGTCACGTCACAGTGCTGTGTATGTTGTGTGTAGAATGGCCTCTATAGTTCTGTCACAGTGCCGGGTGTGTCATGTATAGAATGGTCTATATAGTTCGGTCACAGTGCCGGGTGTGTCGTGTATAGAATGGCCTATATTGTTCCGCCACAGTACTGGGTGTGTTGTGGATAGAATGGTCTCTATTGTTCCGTCACAGTGCTGGGTGAATTGTCTACTGAATGGCTTCTATAGTCCGGTCACAGTGCCAGGTCTGTTGTGTATAGAATGGCGTATATAGTTCGGTCACCGTGCCGGGTGTGTTTTGTAAAGAATGGCCTCTATAGTTCGGTCACAGTGCTGGGTGTGTTGTGCATAGAATGGCCTCTATAGTTCGGTCACAGTGCCAGGTGTTGGGTATAGAATGGCCTCTATAGTTCGTTCACAGTGCCGGGTGTGTCGTGTATAGAATGGCCTCTATAGTACCGTCACAGTGCTGGGTATGCTGTGTGTAGAATGGCCTCTATAGTTCTGTCACAGTGCTGGGTGTGTCGTGTATAGGTTGGTCTCTATAGTTCGGTCACAGTGCTGGGTGTGTCGTGTATAGAATGGCTTTTATTGTTCTGCCACAGTGCTGGGTGTGTCGTGCATAGAATGGCCTCTATAGTTCGGTCACAGTGCAGGGTGTGTCGTGTATAGAATGGCCTCTACTGTTCCTTCACAGTGCCAGGTGTGTTGGGTATAGAATGGCCTCTATAGTTCGGTCACAGTGCCGGGTATAGAATGGCTCCTATTGTTCCGCCACAGTGCTGGGTGTGTCGTGTACAGAATGGCCTCTATAGTTCTGTCACAGGGCCCGGTGTGTCGTGTATAGAATGGCCTCTATAGTTCCGTCACAGTGCTGGGTATGTTGTGTGTAGAATGGCCTCTATAGTTCTGTCCCAGTGCTGGGTGTGTCGTGTATAGAATGGTCTCTATAGTTCGGTCACAGTGCAGGGTGTGTCGTGTATAGAATGGCCTCTATGGTTCCGCCACAGTGCTGGGTGTGTTGTGGATAGAATGGTCTCTATTGTTCTGCCACAGTGCTTGGTGTATTTTGGATAGAATGGCCTCTATAGTTCAGTCACAGTGCTGGGTGTGTTGTGTATAGAATGGCTTTTATAGTTCGGTCACAGTGCCAGGTCTGTTGTGTATAGAATGGCCTCTATAGTTCGGTCACCGTGCCGGGTGTTTTTTGTAGAGAATGGCCTCTATAGTTCAGTCACAGTGCCGGGTGTGTTGTGTACAGAATGGCCTCTATAGTTCAGTCACAGTGCCGGGTGTGTCATGTATAAAATGACCTCTTTAGTTCCGTCACAGTGTTGGGTATGTTGTGGGTAGAATAGCATCTATAGTTCTGCCACAGTGCTGGGTATGTCGTGTATAGAATGGTCTCTATAGTTCGGTCACAGTGCTGGGTGTGTCGTGTATAGAATGGCTTCTATTGTTCCGCCACAGTGCTGGGTGTGTCGTGGATAGAATGGCCTCTAGTGTTCCTTCACAGTACCAGGTGTGTTGTGTATAGAATGGCCTCTATAGTTCGGTTACAGTGCCGGCTGTGTTGGGTATAGAATGGCCTCTATAGTTCTCTCACAGTGCTGGGTGTGTCGTGTATAGAATGGTCTCTATAGTTCGGTCACAGTGCTGGGTGTATCGTGTATAGAATGGCTTCTATTGTTCCGCCACAGTGCTGGGTGTGTCGTGGATAGAATGGCCTCTATTGTTCCGTCACGGTGCCGGGTGTGTTGTGTATAGAATGGCCTCTATAGTTCGGTCACAGTTCCGGGTGTATTGTGTATAGAATGGCCTCTATAGTTCAGTCACAGTGCCGGTTGTGTCGAGGCTAGAATGGCCTCTATAGTTCGGTCACAGTGCCAGGTATGTTTTGTATAGAATGGCCTCTATAGTTCGGGCACAGTGCTGGGTGTGTTGTGGATAAAATGGCCTCCATAGTTCAGTCACAGGGCCGGGTGTGTAGTGTATAGAATGGCCTCTATAGTTCGGTCACAGTGCTGGGTGTGTCGTGTATAGAATGGCTTCTATTGTTCCGCCACAGTGCTGGGTGTGTCGTGGATAGAATGGCCTCTATTGTTCCTTCACAGTACCAGGTGTGTTGTGTATAGAATGGCCTCTATTGTTCCTTCACGGGGCCGGGTGTGTTGTGTATAGAATGGCCTCTATAGTTCGGTCACAGTGCCAGGTGTGCCGGGTATAGAATGGCCTCCATAGTTCGGTCACAGTTCCAGGTGTGTTGTGTATAGAATGGCCTCAATAGTTCAGTCACAGTGACGGGTGTGTCGGAGCTAGAATGGCCTCTATAGTTCGGTCACAGTGCCAGGTGTGTTTTGTATAGAATGGCCTCTATAGTTTGGGCACAGTACTGGGTGTGTTGTGGATAGAATGGTCTCTATTGTTCCGTCACAGTGCCGGGTGTGTCGTGTATAGAATGGCCTCTATAGTCACGTCACAGTGCTGTGTATGTTGTGTGTAGAATGGTCTCTATAGTTCGGTCACAGTGCCGGGTGTCGTGTATAGAATGGCCTATATTGTTCCGCCACAGTACTGGGTGTGTTGTGGATAAAATGGTCTCTATTGTTCCGTCACAGTGCTGGGTGCATTGTGGATAGAATGGCCTCTATAATTCGGTCACAGTGCTGGGTGTGTTGTGTATAGAATGGCCTCTATAGTTTGTTCACAGTGCTGGGTGTGTTGTGTATAGATGGCCTCTATAGTTTGGTCACAGTGCCGGGTGTCGGGTATAGAATGGCCTCTATAGTTTGGTCACAGTGCCGGGTGTGTCGTGTATAGAATGGCCTCTATAGTTCGGTGACAGTGCCGGGTGTGCTGTGTACAGAATGGCCTCTATAGTTCGGTCACAATGCTGGGTGTGTCGTGTATAGAATGGCCTCTATAGTTCGGTCACAGTGCCGGGTGTGTTGTGTATAGAATGCCCTCTATAGTTTGGTCACAGTGCCGGGTGTGTTCGGTATAGAATGGCCTCCATAGTTCGGTCACAGTGCAGGGTGTGTTGTAGATAGAATGGCCTCTATAGTTCAGTCACAGTGCCAAGTGTGTCGGGTATAGAATGGCCTCTATAGTTTGGTCACAGTGCCGGGAGTGTTGTGTACAAAATGGCCTCTATAGTTCGGTCACAGTGCCGGTCGTGTTGTGTACAGAATGGCCTCTATAGTTCGGTCAGAGTGCAGGGTGTGTTGTGTACAGAATGGCCTCTATAGTTTGGTCACAGTGCCGGGTGTGTCGTGTATAAAATGACCTCTATAGTTCAGTCACAGTGTTGGGTGAGTCGTGTATAGAATGGCCTCTATAGTTCCGTCACAGTGCCGGGTGTGTTGTGGATAGAATGGCCTCTATAGTTCGGTCACAGTGCCGGTGTGTTTTGTATAGAATGGCCTCTATAGTGTGGGCACCGTGCTGGGTGTGTTGTGGATAGAGTGGCCTCTATAGTTCAGTCACAGTGCAGGGTGAGTTGTGGATAGAATGGCCTCTATAGTTCGGTCATAGTGCCAGGTGTGTTGTGGATAGAATGGCCTCTATAGGTCAGTCACAGTGCTGGGTGTGTTTTGAACAAAATGACCTTTATAGTTCGGTCACAGGGCCAGGTGAGTTGTGTATAGAATGGCCTCTATAGTTTGGTAACAGGACCGGGTGTGTTGTGTGGAGAATGGCCTCTATAGTTCGGTCACAGTGCCAGGTGTGTCGTGTATAAAATGGCCTCTATAGTTCCGTCACAGTGTTGGGTGTGTCGTGTATAGAATGGCCTCTATAGTTCCGTCACAGTGTTGGGTGTGTCGTGTACACAATGGCCTCTATAGTTCTGTCACAGGGCCGGGTGTGTTGTGTATAGAACGGCCTGTATAGTTCCGTCACAGTGCTGGGTATGTTGTGTGTAGAATGGCCTCTATAATTCTGTCACAGTGCTGGGTGTGTCGTGTATAGAATGGTCTCTATAGTTCGGTCACACTGCCGGGTGTGTCGTGTATAGAATGGCTTCTATTGTTCCGCCACAGTGCTCGGTGCGTTTTGGATAGAATGATCTCTATTTTTCGGTCACAGTGCTGGGTGTGTTGTGTATAGAATGGCCTCTATAGTTGGGTCACAGTGCCGGGTGTGTTGTGTATAGAATGGCCTCTATAGTTCAGTCACAATGCCAAGTGTGTCAGGTATAGAATGGCCTCTATAGTTCGGTCACAGTGCTGGGTGTGTTGTGTATAGAATGGCCTCTATAGTTCGGTCAGGGTGCCGGGTGTGTTGTGTACAAAATGGCCTCTATAGTTCCGTCACAGTGCCGGTCATGTTGTGTACAGAATGGCCTCTATAGTTCGGTCACAGTGCCGGGTGTGTCGTGGATAGAATGGCCTCTATAGTTCGGTCACAGTGCCGGGTGTGTTTTGTATTGAATGGCCTCTTTAGTTCGGGCACCGTGCTGGGTGTGTTGTGGATAGAGTGGCCTCTATAGTTCCGTCAGAGTGTTGGGTGTGTCATGTATAGAATGGCCTCTATAGTTCCATAACAGTGCTGGGTGTGTTGTGCACACAATGGCCTCTATAGTTCTGTCACAGGGACGGGTGTGTCGTGTATAGAACGGCCTGTATAGTTCCGTCACAGTGCTGGGTATGTTGTGTGTAGAATGGCCTCTATAATTCTGTCACAGTGCTGGGTGTGTCGTGTATAGAATGGTCTCTATAGTTCGGTGACACTGCCTGGTGTGTCGTGTATAGAATGGCTTCTATTGTTCCGCCACAGTGCTGGGTGCGTTTTGGATAGAATGATCTCTATTTCTCGGTCACAGTGCTGGGTGTGTTGTGTATAGAATGGCCTCTATAGTTGGGTCACAGTGCCGGGTGTGTTGTGTATAGAATGGCCTCTATAGTTTGGTCACAGTGCCAGGTGTGTTCGGTATAGAATTGCCTCCATAGTTCGGTCACAGTTCCGGGTGTGTCGTGTATAGAATGGCCTCTGTAGTTCGGTCACAGTGCTGGGTGTGTCGTGTATCGAATCCCCTCTATAGTTGGGTCACAGTGCCGTGCGTGTTGTGTATAGAATGGCCTGTATAGTTTGGTCACAGTGCCGGGTGTGTTTGGTATAGAATGGCCTCCATAGTTCGGTCACAGTGCTGGGTGTGTTGTGGATAGAATGGCCTCTATAGTTCAGTCACAATGCCAAGTGTGTCGGGTATAGAATGGCCTCTATAGTTCGGTCACAGTGCTTGGTGTGTTGTGTATAGAATGGCCTCTATAGTTCGGTCAGGGTGCCGGGTGTGTTGTGTACAGAATGGCCTCTATAGTTTGGTCACAGTGCCGGGTGTGTCGTGTATAAAATGACCTCTATAGTTCCGTCACAGTGTTGGGTGTGTCGTGTATAGAATGGCTTCTATAGTTCGGTCACAGTGCCGGGTGTGTCGTGGATAGAATGGCCTCTATAGTTCGGTCACAGTGCTGGGTGTGTTTTGTATTGAATGGCCTCTTTAGTTCGGGCACCGTGCTGGGTGTGTTGTGGATAGAGTGGTCTCTACAGTTCAGTCACAGTGCATGGTGTGTTGCGGATAGAATGGCCTCTATAGTTCGGTCATAGTGCCAGGTGTGTTGTGGATAGAATGGCCTCTATAGTTCACTCACAGTGCCGGGTGTGCCATGCATAGACTGGTCTCTGTAGCTCGGTCACAGTGCCGGGTGTGTTGTGTATAGAATGGCCTCTATAGGTCAGTCACAGTGCCGGGTGTGTTTTGTACAAAATGGCCTTTATAGTTCGGTCACAGGGCCAGGTGTATTGGGTATAGAATGGCCTCTATAGTTTGGTAACAGTTCCGGGTTTGTTGTGTGGAGAATGGCCTCTATAGTTTGGTCACAGAGCCAGGTGTGTGATGTATAAAATGGCCTCTATAGTTCCGTCACAGTGTTGGGTGTGTTGTGTATAGAATGGCCTCTATAGTTCGGTCACAGTGCCGGGTGTGTTGTGTATAGAATGGCCTCTATAGTTTGGTCACAGTGCCGGGTGTGTTCGCTATAGAATGGCCTCCATAGTTCGGTCACAGTGCCGGGTGTGTTGTGGATAGAATGGCCTCTATAGTTCAGTCACAATGACAAGGGTGTCGGGTATAGAATGGCCTCTATAGTTTGGTCAGAGTGCTGGGTGTGTTGTGTATAGAATGGCCTCTATAGTTCGGTCAGGGTGCCGGGTGTGTTGTGTACAAAATGGCCTCTATAGTTCGGTCACAGTGCCGGTCGTGTTGTGTACAGAATGGCCTCTATATTTCGGTCACAGTGCCGGGTGTGCTGTGTATAGAATGGCCTCTATAGTTTGGTCACAGTGCTGGGTGTGTCGTGTATAAAATGACCTCTATAGTTCCGTCACAGTGTTGGGTGTGTCGTGTATAGAATGGCTTCTATAGTTCGGTCACAGTGCCGGATGTGTTGTGTATAGAATGGCCTCTATAGTTCCGTCACAGTGCCGGGTGTGTCGTGGATAGAATGGCCTCTATAGTTCCGTCACAGTGCCGGGTGTGTTTTGTATAGAATGGCCTCTATAGTTCGGGCACCGTGCTGGGTGTGTTGTGGATAGAGGGGCCTCTATAGTTCAGTCACAGTGCAGGGTGTGTTGTGGATAGAATGGCCTCTATAGTTCGGTCATAGTGCCAGGTGTGTTGTGGATAGAATGGCCTATATAGTTCACTCACAGTGCTGGGTGTGTCATGCATAGACTGGCCTCTATAGTTCGGTCACAGTGCCGGGTGTGTTGTGTATAGAATGGCTTCTATAGGTCAGTCACAGTGCCGGGTGTGTTTTGTACAAAATGGCCTTTATAGTTTGGTCACAGGGCCAGGTGTGTTGTGTATAGAATGGCCTCTATAGTTTGGTTACAGTGCCGGGTGGGTTGTGTGGAGAATGGCCTCTATAGTTCGGTCACAGTGCCGGGTGTGTCGTGTATAAAATGGCCTCTATAGTTCCGTCACAGTGTTGGGTGTGTCGTGTATAGAATGGCCTCTATAGTTCGGTCACATTGCCGGGTGTGTCGTGTATAGAATGGCCTCTATAGTTCCATAACAGTGCTGGGTATGTTGTGTACCCAATGGCCTCTATAGTTCTGTCACAGGGCCAGGTGTGTCGTGTATAGAATGGCCTCATTAGTTCCGTCACAGTGCTGGGTATGTTGTGTGTAGAATGGCCTCTATAATTCTGTCACAGTGATGGGTGTGTCGTGTATAACCCTGGGCAAAGCACTACGCTACGCTCGCGTAGTTTGCGAAGTTTGCGCTACTTCGCACAACGCGAATTGCACGTAGCACAGTGCAAACACGCGTAGCGTAGCGTAGTGCAGCGGTCATTTTTTGCTTGCTCGCGGTCCTCAACGTCAAGTTGGCGACCGCGAGCAAGCAAAATGACATCCCGGCGAGATTCTCAACGCAGGGAGGTCAGGTTTCTCATTGCGAGTGGTCGCGTATGCTCGCGACCGCTCGCGATGAGAAACTACCAGTCCGCGTTGAGAAAGCTGCCGCTCGAGTAAAAATCTACTCGAGCGGCAGTAAAAGACAGCTCGCACTGTGCAAGATGCCGTTTTCAATGATTGCACAGTGCAGACAAGCATCCGGCACTGTGCAATCATTGCGAACAGTGCACTACGCATTTCGCGTAGTGCTACGCGTAGTTCGCGTAGTGCGAACTGCACTTCGCGTAGCGCTACTTCGCGAACTACGCCCAGGCTTAGTCGTGTATAGAATGGCCTCTATTGTTCCGCCACAGTGCTGGGTGGGTTGTGGATAGAATGATCTCTATTGTTCGGTCACAGTGCTGGGTGTATTGTGTATAGTATGGCCTCTATAGTTATGTCACATTTCCTTGTTGAAATTGTAGCTGCTCTACTTCGGTCACAGTGACTAGTGTGTCTTGTATAGTGTGGCTCCTGAGGTTCGGTCACAATGTCTAGTGCGTCTTGTATAGTGCAGCTCCTGTAGTATAGTAACAGTGTCTAGTGCATCTTGTATAGTGCGGCTGCTGTAGTTCGGTCAGTGTCTAGTGCATCTTGTATAGTGCAGCTGCTGTAGTTCGGTCACAGTGTCTAGTGCGTCTTGTATAGTCTGGCTGCTGTATTTAGGTCACAGTGTCTAGTGTGTATTGTATAATGCGGCTCCTCTAGTTTGGTCACAGTGTGTTTAGTGTGTCTTGTATAGTGCGGCTGCTGTATTTTGGTCACAGGGTCTGTGTCTTGTGTAGTGTAGCTGCTCTACTTCACGTCACAGTGTCTAGTGTGTATTGTATAATGCGGCTCCTCTTGTTTGGTCACAGTGTGTTTAGTGTGTCTTGTATAGTGCGGCTGCTGTATTTTGGTCACAGGGTCTGAGTCTTGTGTAGTGTAGCTGCTCTACTTCACGTCACAGTGTCTAGTGTGTCTTGTATAGTGCGGCTGCTGTAGTTCGGTCACAGTGTCTAGTGTGTCTTGGACAGTGCGGCTCCTCTAGTTCGGTCACAGTGTCTAGTGTGTCTTGTATAGTGCGGCTGCTGCAGTTCGGTCACAGTGTGTAGTGTGTCTTGTACAGTGCAGCTCCTCTAGTTCGGTCACAGTGTTTAGTGAGTC
This sequence comes from Calotriton arnoldi, assembly GCA_963921515.1. Lineage (NCBI taxonomy): Eukaryota > Metazoa > Chordata > Amphibia > Caudata > Salamandridae > Calotriton > Calotriton arnoldi. Next base: position 1,903,510 of record CAWUFW010000543.1, on the reverse strand, counting down.
TTGTTTAGTGCGGCAGCTGTAGTTCGGTCACAGTGTCTAGTGTGTCTTGTATAGTGCGGCTGCTGTAGTTTGGTGACAGTGTCTAGTGTGTCTTGCATAGTGCAGCTGCAGTAGTTCAGTCACAGTGTCTAGTGTGTCTTGTATAGTGCGGCTGCTGTAGTTCAGTCACAGTGTCTAGTGTGTCTTGTATAGTTTGGCTGCTGTAGTTCAGTCACTGTGTCTAGTGTGTCTTGTATCGTGCGGCTGCAATAGTTCGGTTACAGTGTCTAGTGTATCTTGTATAGTGCGGCTGCTGTAGTTCGGTCACAGTGTCTAGTGTGTCTGGTATAGTGCGGCTCCTCTAGTTTGGTCACAGTGTTTAGTGTGTCTTGTATAGTGCGGCTGCTGTAGTTCGGTCACAGTGTCTAGTGTGTCTTGTATAGTGCGGCTGCTGTAGTTCGGTCACAGTGTCTAGTGTGTCTTTTTTTTTTTTGTCCTCATTTGCCTCATAAACACCATTCCACTTGCACCTTGACTGGGGTGTCCTGCCCTTTTTTGCTGGGAAAAGAGGAAAGAAAGAGGGTTCACACGGTACCGCCCTCGGATTTGTGACAACCCCTTCTTCAAGGGACGTGGGTCCTGGGCTCACTGTGCCACTGGAATCAAGCTATCCTGGCTGAAGAGGGGTGAAACCCCGAAACCGGTCCTAGGATGCTTGTTTCCGGTCCAGGGAGGACCTGGCTTGGCAGTTCGGGCTGGACTGTTCCCATGAGGCACAGGGTCAAGACTGATTTGCATATGGCCAGGTCTAAACTGGGGTGGCATGGTGAGCAAAAGAATGATGGATTTAACCCAGATCTCTTGACTGGGGGTGAATGTTTTGATTTGTTCTGCATTCCGTCCATCAATTGTGTGTCTTTTGCTTTCTAACCCCTTCTTCAAACACACATTTTCTGCGAGAAGCCCTGCTCCTTAGAAAAGTGCCAGCTGAGGCGGAGTAGGCTTAATCATTGGACCCCTGATCCGAAATGCTCTCTTGTTGGTCCCACCATCGTAACAAAGGTAACCAGAAATCACACCTTCTATGCCCCTTGTCTGACATCCAGACTGGCTATACTCTTTACAGCACTTAGCTAGTCTTCATACCGAGGAGGGGCGTGGGCCACCCATTGCTTACAAATCTCTCTGCGTGCCAGTAATATAGCATAAAATACCAGCTTCGCGTGGTTTTTGCTGATTTTAAGTTGTGGGTCCAAACATCCAAAAATAATCAGCAAAATGCTTACCTTAATTTGTATCTTCAGAGTGTTGGACAAGGCTCTACTTACATCCTCCAAGAATGCCTGTATCTTTGGGCAGTGCAAAAACATATGCACATCGTCTTCCTTCATGCTACCGCATTTCGGACAAGCCACCTCACCTCCTTTTCCAAATTTCGAGAGTCTTTGAGGGGTCCAATAAGCCCTGTGGATGGTGAAAAGATGATTTCTCCTCAGATAGGCAGGTTTTACTATTTTGTACATCATAGACATAGATACTTGCCATTGGTACTCCAGCGAAGTCTCCGGCAAGCATCCTCCCCATAACTCCACCGGCAAGGTGAAATCTCCGTCTTCCAGCTCAACCAACAGCCAGTACCATGTAGCAATTTCTTTCTTCGCTGCGGTCCCTAACATAAGTTTGTCTTCAAGTTCATTCTGATCCCCTATTATTGTGCCTGGGGCCTGATACCAACTCTGTATCTGAAGATACTTGAATCTTGAAACCTTATGGTCCGTCTTTTGTTTGCACATCTCCCAAGTAATCAAACAGCCTTCATGGATTAGATGCTCCCATTTTGTTATGCCGGCCCCTCGTAATGGAATTGCCAGTATATCCTTTAACCATTCTGGAGAGCCCGGAGAGTCCCAAATGGGGGCAAGTTGACTAAAGTAGGGAAGTTTTAAGGCCTTTTTAATTTTGTACCATGTCTCGGCCATACCCCCTAAAAGGTTTTGCCTAACCTTTTTAAAGTACTTTGGATCTGCATACTTATGCATAAAGCCACATTCCCCTCCTTCCTCCTGCTTCAGCATCACCGCCAGTAGCCTCCCAATCTCTGAATTTGTGGGTCTATCCAATAACATTTTCCCATTCTTTAGCAAAAAAGCCCAGGAATAAAATAACATGTCGGGTAATGCTAAGCCCCCTTTCTCCACCCTCCTTCTCAGCTTCTTCCACGCTATCCGTAGCCCTTTGGAAGATCAAATAAAGCTACTGATCTGGCTTTGCATCTTCGCGAACCATTCTTTCTTAAAGGGTAGGGGAATTGAATCAAAAAGAAAAGTAAATTTGGGGAGGACTATCATCTTCACCAGGTTTGCTCAGCCGAATAAAGTGAGCGGGAGATATGAGCAGTTCTTCAGCAAAGCTCCCACTTCTTTCCTTACTTTATCAAAGTTTTCCTTGGTTAGCTTGGTGATATCATGAGTGATCTTAACCCCTAAGTATCTCATTTCCCTTTTGCCCTTCTCATCCCCTACCTCTGTGTTCCCGGCCATTATCTCCATTTTCTCTTTATTAATGTCATAGCCAGATATCTTCCCAAAGTCTGCCGTTAATGTCATGACACAACTCAGAGTTCTCTGTAGGTTGGTTATATAGATTAGAAGGTCATCCGCATATTAACCTAATTTCTTTTTCCAACCATTATATTGAAAAGGTAAGATATCTAGGTTACTCCTGATTCTTCTCGCTAGCGGTTCGATGTATAAATTAAACAGTAATGTTGGCAAGGGGCAGCCTTGCCTCGTGCCCCTAGTGATCCGAACAGAGTTTGTCAGAGCGCCGTTAACCAGCACCCTAGCTTCTGGTGCAGCATATATTCTATCCAGGGCTTTACAAAAGTGTGCCCCAAGATTTAAAGACTTTACCGTAGCTTATAAGTAGACCCAGTTAACCCGGTCGATATCCTTAGTAGCGTCTAAAGCCACTACTGCTAGTGGACGCTCATAGGCAGTGGCCAGATCTATAGACCCGATAAGTGTGTAAGTCAGCTCTTTCAGAGATCTTCCTCAAATGAAACCCTTTTGATCTTCATGTACAAGCTCAGACATCACCCCATTGAGTCTTCCTGCCATCATTTTCGCGAAAATATTATAATCGCAATTTAAAAGCGATATTGGCCTGTACGAATCAAAATTTTTGGGGCATTTGCCTGGTTTCAGTATTAAAGTGATGGTGGCTTCTTTCCATGATTCAGGCATTTCAGCTCCTGTCAAAAATAGTTCGTTAAAAATTTCGACCAAGATGGGTTTTAATACACTCGCCAAGGCTCTGTAGACTTCATGAGGCAGGCCATCTGGTCCAGGTGGCTTCCCTTTCTTGCCCTCCCCAATAGCCTGTTCTACTTCCCTCATGTTTATCCTCTCATTCAACTGCTTGCTTTTATCGACCGTTAAGGGTTCAACACAGTCCTGTCTCAGCCAAACCATCACCTCTTCTTCCGTGATTTCCAGCTCTTCCTGGTAAACTTTTCTAAAATGTCTGAAAAAGACTTGCTCAATCCCCTTGTTATCTCCAAATAGGATTCCAGTTTGCTCACACCTAACCTGTTTTATCGTGTTCCTCACCTGCTCATTCTTGGCTTTCCATGCCAACAACTTACTGCATCCTTCGCCATATTCGAAGTGGGCCAACCGACTGACCTCCCATCTCTTTCTAACTCTGCCCTGTAAGACTACAGTCAACTTTGATTTTATTTCCGTTATTTCCTGTAGCAAAACCTCCAGGTCCCCCTGATTTACTTTTGGATTGATCAATTCCTTTTCTATTGTTCGCACTCGCTCTTCTAGTGTCGAGACTTCTTTATGGTACAGCCGCCTTTTTGCCGCCGCTAGAGCACCCAATCTGCCTCTCAAGTAGGCTTTATATGCATCCCACACCATACTAATCGAAGTGGAACCCAAATTATTGTCAAAAAACTATTTTGTCTTGGTACTTAATACCTCTATGACTTCCTCCTCTAGTAAGATCGTACGGTCCAGTATCCATCTAGGTTGACCAACACCCTCACCCAGGCTTAGTTGGAGCATCACCGCTGAATGGTCTAACAGGTGTACCCCAACATGGTTGATTTCTTGTACCCAATATTTCAGGCTGCTATCTATTAAGAAGTAATCGATCCTTGAGTGATGTTTGTACTTCTTATTGTGAAATGTATAACCTTTCTGAGGCCCTGCCCTCTGACGCCAAATATCGCATAGGCCCAAGTAGTTCAGTCACAGTGTCTAGTGTGTCTTGTATAGTGTAGCTGCAGTAGTTCGGTAACAGTGTCTAGTGTGTTTTGTATAGTGTGGCTCCTCTATTTTGGTCACTGTGTCTAGTGTGTCTTGTATAGTGCGGCTGCTGTAGTTCGGTCACAGTGTCTAGTGTGTCTTGTATAGTGCGGCTGCAGTAGTTCGGTCACAGTGTCTAGTGTGTCCTGTATAGTGCAGCTGCTGTAATTCAGTCACAGTGTCTAGTATGTCTTGTATAGTGCAGCTGCTGTAGTTCAGTCACTGTGTCTAGTGTGTCTTGTATAGCGCGGCTGCAGTAGTTCGGTCACAGTGTCTAATGTATCTTGTATAGTGCGGCTGCTGTAGTTCGGTCACGGTGTCTAGAGTGTCTGGTATAGTGCGGCTCCTCTAGTTCGGTCACAGTGTTTAGTGTGTCTTGTATAGTGCGGCTGCTGTAGTTCGGTCACAGTGTCTAGTGTGTCTTGTATAGTGCGGCTGCTGTAGTTCGGTCACAGCGTCTAGTGTGACTTGTACAGTGTGGCTGCTGTAGTTCGGTCACAGTGTCTAGTGTGTCTTGTATAGTGCGGCTGCTGTAGTTCGGCCACAGTGTTTACTGTGTCTTGTATAGTGCGACTGCTGTAGTTCGGTCACAGTGTCTAGTGTGTCTTGTACAGTGCGGCTGCTGTAGTTCGGTCACAGTGTCTAGTGTGTCTTGTATAGTGTGGCTGCTGTAGTTCGGCCACAGTGTTTAGTGTGTCTTGTACAGTGCAGCTGCTGTAGTTCGGTCACAGTGTCTAGCGTGTCTTGTACAGTGCGGCTGCTGTAGTTCGGTCACAGTGTCTAGCGTGTCTTGTATAGTGCGGCTGCTGCAGTTCGGTCACAGTGTCTAGCGTGTCTTGTATAGTGCGGCTGCTGCAGTTCGGTCACAGTATCAAGTGTGTCTTGTATAGTGCGGCTGCTGCAGTTCGGTCACAGTGTCTAGTGTGTCTTGTATAGTGCGGCTGCTGCAGTTCGGTCACAGTGTCTAGTGTGTTTTGTATAGTGCGGCTGCTGTAGTTCGGTCACACTATTTAGTGTGTCTTGTATAGTGCGGCTGCTGTAGTTCGGTCACAGTGTCTAGTGTTTCTTGTATAGAGCAGCAGCTGGAGTTCGGTCACAGTGTCTTGCGTGTCTTGTACAGTGCGGCTGGCTGCTACAGCTTCACCTTGCTGTACCATGTCTTGCATAAGGTGGGGCCTCGAACGCGGGTTCAGCAGTGTAATCCCATGAACAGCCAGTGTAATGTTGTTAGGCCTGCGCTAATGTGATCATCGTCAGCCCTCGCACGCAGACCAGCTGCGCATGGCTCCTGGGTGCCCAGCCCAGAAGGCTCTGCCTGAGCTGTGGAGGAAGGGGGGGGGGGCTATTGTTCTTCGTGGCCTGTAGTTTGAACTGGCCATGTTTTTGATTTGAAGGAGATGTCAACAAGTGCTCCAAACACAATGGTGCACAGTGGCGTAATGCTAAATGTTGGGGCCCCCCTGCAGAATATGATGAGGGGACCCTGAATCTCCTATATCTCACAGATATTCATTGGCCTTGAGCTGACTGGGGACCCTGTGAAGGGTTCGGACCCCCTTGCACCACAGGGGCCACTCAGACGTGTGTTATGCCCCGATGGAACGCAATTTACTGGTCTCTGAGGGTTCACACCTGCGTGGTCTACTTTCCTCTGCAGCAGGTGCACCGACCCATATGTAAGATCACTGTGTGGCAAGTGGCAGTGGTGCTCGCTGGTGTATGAACAGAAAAGGCAATCAAGGTGGCTTCTACACCTGGATGTGCCTAATCAGGGTTGCGGGGTAGGGGAGGTCAGGGAGTGTTCCTGCTCTTTGCCCTAACTAGTGTACCTGACTTTGCCCTAACAGCAAAGGCCTTACAGAGACACTGTCCTGACATGTGACTGACTCTGTTACAGCTGTATAGGCTTCTAGGTGCTATGCATTAACCTTCCACAACACAGCTACCTCTCCTATCACTCATTGGCTTGTCTTTGACAGTGTACAGTGTCCGCTGCCTTTTGACCAAGTTTGACCTATAGAAATACCATATACATGCATGCATACATACATACATGTTCAGACTGTGTACATGTTCACACTGTGAAGCGTCTGTGCCTGATTTAGGATTTGGCGGATAGAGTAAAAGCAGACAGGATGACGGAGGACTTTGCATCCACCACCCTGCCTGTACTCTGCGCACCTCAGACATCTCTATACTGTCAATGCAGGAAAAGTTTGACGACGGCTCCATCAAACATGACTGCCACCTGACAAACTTTTCCAAAGTTTACTATTTTTCAAAAACAAAATCTCAAAGCGTGAGTTTGTTTTTTCAAAATAAAAAAAGGATGACCCCCACACCATGGTGTGGGATTCGTTTTTTTTCTTTTGTTTCTGTGCCTCATCATCAGGATATACTTGGCGGTGACGGACGGTCAAACAAAGCCATTCGACCACCCACTGTAAGTAGGGCGGACGGTCAGATGGTTTACCTCTGACGGCCTCTATTCCTTTGGTCCGTCGGAGGACCGCTTACGCTGATGAAGTAAATTTTACTCTGGCGGTTTGCCCACCTCTAAACTGGGTGGGCGGACAGAGAATTTGGAAAGGAGTGTAATCTGTTGCCGTTGCAACGGAATACCTCCTCCAGCAAACTTTAAGTCAGACCCTCTGTCCTGGCCCTGAAGCATGGTAGGACCGAATCTAAGGCACAGCACCGCGTGATGGACTCTCTACACCCTGCCAGCCTTCAGGTGTATCGTTCTGGCATGCAATTGAAGTAGTTCTTCCAAATCACCTTTCACAAGCATCAGCCGGGCGTGCGCCTCTAATCTAGCGGGATCCACCTTTCTGGGGAACCTGTGACGTATGCCTCACTTGCCCTCGCCTTTCCAGCCCAGGCACTAGCTTTACGTGCGACTAGCTCCGCCCCTCACGCTGACGGCCTATTGTGAGAGCGGCGCGTGACTCCAACTCAGACCGATGGACGAGTCTTATAACTACTTGTCCCATCTCTACCATCCTTTTAGAGACCGTGGGAGTGTCAGCCTTAACTGGCCTGCACTCTGTCATCCTCTTTTTAATAATAAAACAGTAACTCGAGGGCTAAAGCTGAAGCACTCAGTCCTGCAGTATTGTACTGCAACGTGGTGACTATGGGCTCTGTACTGTAAGGCCGACGCTTCCATCTTCTGCGCACAAAGTATGCCTCGCGAATGTGACAGGAGGAGCCCTTTAATTCTTAGCCTCCGTCATACTTGCATAAGTTCGTTCCAGTAGAGTATGATAGTATTGTTTTGGCCTGTGGCGCCACCTCGCGGATCATTCCAGAAACTCCACCTGACTCTTTACTATTAATTGCCTACTGGAAACACCATCCGCTAGCAAGCACCTTAATCAGCACCTGACGCACAATGGCCCTTATTTAGGGTGACCAGAGTTTTAAATGGAAAAATCGGACAAGCCAAACATAGAAGTAGGACTAAAGGGTGACAATGAAAATGGAATGGGCGTATAATAAAGAGAGTGCGAGCGCACACAGAGTGTGGTGGCACTGGCAATGACCTTTCAAACACACTAAAAACTGTTCTGAAGGTTGCAGTTTAAAACAATGTTTCCATAATAATGCTCTGCTACTTCTACCAATGCACCGGAACAGATATATTGAACCACTTTTACCTCTAAAGTATGCTTAGTACCTTGGGAGCAAGAGCTGAGGCTCCAGCTGACCTCCTGTGACCTTGTTTAATGTATATGGTGCTTATATAAAGCCCTCCAATAAGTTCGGGTCGAGTTTGTGCTATAAAACCGCAAAAAAGGAGATGTATTACTCAAGTTGTTTTTGGACTTTAAAGGTGTCTGTGAAAGTGAAGGTGTATTCAATGTTTCTAAGTTGCTACTCACACAGCCCTCTTCTCAAAAACCCGGATATGTATTTAAAAGTTTGAAAAGCGTCGGGACGGCAGGTCAGACCGCCAAAAACCGGAACTGTCCGGGGAAATCCGGGACTAACAGTGCTTAATTTGTAAAAAAAAAAAAAAAAAGTAAGTGCCAGGGCTCTTGTCAGGAGGCCACTGTAGCTTGCACCTCACATTGCCTCTGCCATGCTGCCAATGATTGTAACAACACAACCACTAATCATCCACTCCTACAAGTGTGACAATTCGGACAATTCCAGGCCCCCAAAGCTATAAGAATAGGTTGGGCGGCAGGTATTAGTTATTTTTAGTGCATATTTAATTAATAATTGACTGTTGTGTGGTCATCTCTAAATTAGCTAGACAGCGCCACCTTGTGGCACACTGTCACAAGCGCCAGTGTTGACAATGAAGTGCTGGTGCCGAGCACCAGAAACCACCGACAGAAATTAATCACTGCCGGGACATCTGGTCACCCTACCCTTATTACCTGTGGCCGAACATGGACATCATTTAGGGGTCACTGTGGGTTGCAGCTGCGACCCCGAGACTGCAGCTTGTAAGTGCTGGAAGGCTGCTTGCGACCCCTAGCGAGAGAGGTACCTTGTATGGGTGTCTCACTCAGGATGGTATAGCTGTCAAACTGTGAACGTGTAAGAGAGTGTTTTTTTAATGTGTGCTTTGCTGCATGTTTAATGAATGTGTTGGTTGTACCTATGTTAGAATGTATTTGTATGTGTTTTATTAATATATGCCAAGTTGTATGCATTAATAATATGTGAATGACTGTGACTATGTTAGGCACTCATGTCTAACATGGTCACAGTCACACACACATTCTTGACATGCACAACCTGCTGCACATTCCTAAAACACATACACAAACAAATATATTCTAACATAGGTAGAACCAACAAAATTCCTTAAACATGCAGCAAAGCACACATTAAAAAAACATTCAGTTACACCCTCACCGTTCGACAGATATACCATTCGGAGTGAGACATAAAAGCAAGGTCACTCTCTCCAGAGAAGTCGCAAGCAGCCTACCAGAAACCGCCAGCTGTAGTCTAGGGGGCACATAGAATAGGTGTAAAATGAGAGTGGGGGTGAGTGCCCAAAGTTGAGGAAGGATTGCAGGGCACAGATTAGAGGATGCTTTGTACCTACCTATTAATGAGCACTAGGTGCATAATTGTGACTGGTGGCCTATGTGCCTGCATTTGAGAGGGGGCTAGGTTCACCTAGTCGGGGTCCTTGTATGCAAACAGATGAGGGGGTATATGCTGGAGTGGTAGATGCAAATTGGTCAGAGAAAGATTGGTCCATACAAGTTATAAGGCTATATGCACACAGGTAAGAATGGCTAAAAGCCCACATATGAAAGGGGGTTATGTGCACATGGATGAAAGGGAACTGCAGGTATACAGGGTTAAACTGGAAGTGCCAAGCTGTTCAGTTTAAGTCTGAGTAGCTGGGGTGGTTCTGTTGAAAGGCGTGGTGTACACAGCTGAAAACGATACAGATGCACAAAAAATTTAGAGGCTCCTGACTGCACACAGATGATGGATACTATGTGGATGCAGGTGATATGAATGTTTGAATACAGGCAAAAGGGGCAAGGCAGGCACAGCTGAGATGTGTCTAAGTGCACACAGGCAAGATGTGGCTAGATGCACACAGGTGAGTGGGTCCTATGCCCACACACAAAAGAGATGTAGTCAAAACATGCACGCAGGTGGGATGTGACTTAATAAAGAAAGGTGCTAAAGCACTAGCTGCACTCCAGCGAGACATGTCTACATGCACACATGGTGGTGTCGCAGGTTTAAAATAAAAAGAAATGGGTTCTGTCTGGAGCCACCGATTAAAAAAGTTCCAAGAGCTATTTCAGTTTGAGCAGGTCAAGAAGGTCCACTCTGTGCCATTTTTTTAATATGCACATCAAATATCGTGAAAATATCAAGGTATTTAACAGTAAATACATTTTTAGGTATAGGTAGGTATATTCCACACAAATAAGTGATTAAGCTAAAAAGGTTGTCCCAAACTAAGTACACAAATTTCCTGTGCACACAGTCAGATTTGGCTGGTAAAAAATCAAAGGATTGGAAATTGTGTGTGAACAGAGTGACTGCGTTTCTTGGTGGCTATATTTGCTCTTTGGGCTCAGCAGATACATTCTGTGTGAAGATTAGCTCCTATAAGGAGAGATCACATAAATGTACCAACCAGGGTCAGCCTTTGATTAATGGTTATGTTATTATGAGTCAGCACAGGCATACTGGGTTTTGTCTGGCATCTACTGGTTTTGCCATGATACATGGAGATTCTGCCTGGGCTTTTGAGGCTGTATTTTGATCTTTAAAGCTATGTCTAGGCTTGTTTGTATAGGCAAATCATGGTTGATATATGAAGGCAGAGACCAAGGTGTGAGCCTGTGTCTGAGCATTTGAAGCTAATATTAAGAGAATGATGACTGTACCTGGTCTGTGATGGGTGTTCTTTTGGTCTATGATGGTTGATATCTGGTCTATGTTAGCTGTTCTCCTAGTCTATGCTGCTGGCTTTTTGTGGGAGAGCCCCTGGAACATCATGACAACAGCCTAGTGAATTTTGCTGGTAACTAAATCACGATTTTATCTACTTTAATATACTTTTGTTGTTTTTCAATATCACATATTGTAGGTTTTATTTTGATCATATTCTGTGATGTCACTTTTGTGAATGAGCAACTTCTGTGAAATCACTAGGGTCAAAGGGCATGTGATGTCACTTCCGCTACACGTGGCATTTTGGTGAATCGACGTCCATGAGCAGAAACACTGTGGATCTATTTACGTTCATCCAGAGATTTCAGCTGCTGAGTCTGGGGCAAAATGAAGACAATTGCGGGGAATCAGACCCAGTAAATCCTGTCAGGTCCTCATTTCTTTGGTACATCAAGGTCCAACGCATAAAGGGGTGAATTTTGCACACTGCACAGTTACAAGTGCCCCCTCCTGCCCCTGGTATCAGAGCTTATTTCCCTGGCCACTCAAAATGAGGGCCAATAACAGCTCCTCACACATATTTGCTTCAAGGTTACAATTGTATTTACCTAGTAAAGAGATGTTTGTGTTTGAATAGAAGTTTCCAGGACACTTATTAAAATGACTCAAGAGAAAAGCTGTGCTCGGTGCCTGCACTCAGGGTTCTGGAGAAATCAGTTGCTATTGGGCCCCATCTGTAGTGGGTACTGTTATTTACAGCTGGTGTCTGGGGCCTCAGGTTCTGTTGCACTCGGATTGGATCAACAAATTATTCATTTTTGGCACCTTACTCTCTCAGGGTACTAAGTCAAGAAGTCAAGACTTACCCAGGAGGTGGTAGAGGGTTTGGAATTCAGATGCTGCAGAGCATTCCCAACAGAATGAACCGGGTGTCGAACTAGAGATATGCCTTTAAAAAAAGAAAATATCACAGGACAGTAAAAATAAGGAAAGAGCAGCATGATCAACCACCTCTGTGGCTGAGATACTATCCTAAGCAGTTTTATAGCTCTTATACATTAAGGCACTACAATTCATAAACCTCTTTCGACAATGCATTCATTCACCTGTTCAGTGTTTTTATGACTTTGACTGCAGTCCCCATTGGGTGAAACCAAAATTGCATGAACTAATGTTATGGTATATCCCACACGAGGCTACATATGCCCTTTGACCTAGGCAGTGGCGGCTCCTCCGCTAAGGCGGAGGAGCGTCGCCCACAATAAAAATAAAATGATAATAACAATGTTATTAAAATTTTATTTTTCACTACTGTCGTGCGCTGTAATGGTGCAGGTGGGGCAGGGCAGGGGGAGGAGTGAAGAGCACACTCTAAAGTGTGAATGACTGTTTGGCCGGCCTTCTTGTGCCAGCCAAACAGTCATGCGCACTTTGTATGTTCCCCACCAGGCTGCATTGCACAGCCTGGTGAGCAACATGCACAGGCTCCCTGTCCCCGTTTGAGTGCCGAACCATGGCACTCAGACCAATCACAACGCTGCTGTAAGGCAGCGTCGTGATTGGCTAGGGGAGCCTGGGTGCTTCCTGTTCCTGTGTGCTTCGTGGACAAACAGGACCGAGGAGAGCCAGCCGCCGGGAAGGTAAGTGCATTTTTCTTTATTTTTTCCCCCCTTTTCCTTTTTTTAACAAAACCCCCCCATGACTACTCCCCGGTAGCAACCGCTACTGGTCCTAGGTTCACAGCTGTCCTTAGTGGAAAGGGTAGGGATGAAGGGGGTCACTCTGTGGGTTTTAGCTCAGGCTGCTGAAAATCTGCCAGAAATGTCACCAATCACAAAAATGTTTTACTTACCCAAAAGCTCACCCCAAATGGGAACTGGGATCCCTATCCACAGATGAATTATGGTTTAAGGGTGCCCAAGGGACCTAGTTTATAGTGAAAGTTCTACTTTAAGTTCAAGGGAGCTTACGAGCTCTGGTGGTCAGTGACAAAGGTGTAGCGGGCTCAGATCAACAAGAGAACATTGACTGCTTCAACTGGTCTCCAACCTCACAACCAGGAGAACCACAGGTGCTTACATGAGCTAGCATTCACACTAAGTGCCCAGGGGCTATCAAACTTCGTAGGCCCACATCTTGTCAGTAGATGCTTATGACTGATACTTTTGGGTGACACTTGTGTTTGCTGTCAATGTGCTGGGCCATCTTTGGGACTCGCTGTCCCATAACGCCGTACCCTCCAGGAGGAGGAGCCACCTGCAGTTTCCCGCAGCAGTCACCAGTGCTATAAAGCGCCTTCAGTTCACCTGCAGCGCGGAACACATTGCTTGCTGCCATTGTGCTGGGCCATCTTCAGGACTCACTGTCCCATAATGCCATACCCTCCAGGAGAAGGAGGGTCTACCTGCAGTTTCCCGCAGCCTCCACCAGAGCTGTAAACGCCTACAGTTCACCCGCAGCGTGGGACGTGCGCGGGCCTCGCCCAGGTGACGCCCGCCCGGGCTAAGGGCGGGCCCGTCTGCACCCGTACGCAGCCAGACAAGCTGGGGCCACCCCTCTAAGTCCTGCTGTGTGGGGTGAGTTAATATTCCCTGTTCATTTGACATTCGCATTTATGCAGGCATTCCCCATGCGTGTATCGTACAGGCTGCAACTGTTTACAACTTTCTCTCCACTACAGACTACGATTTAAGCTTTCAAGTTGTTGGTGTTTCTCTGCCCATGTTTTTGCCCATCATGAGTAAAAAGAAAGCTATGAGATTCCAAACTCCAGCGCCCTTACCTAAAAATACTTCTATTGACAGGATGCTGCAGCAAGCAATGGGGGTGATTTCAACAGAAATGCAACTTACTGAAAGGAGATTGTCCCTGGGTGCGGGTTCCTTGCCCGTATCTGTTCTGGATGGGAGTGAGAGAGATTGCCCTAACATAAATGATGCTCCTTCTGTGGATCCCTTGGTTCAGAATGTTGAGAGGGCTACTTCACCATGCTCAACCTCAGCTGCTCGTTCTGCCAAACTAAGCAAGGGGCGGTGTAAGTCTTCTGTGGCTACTAAGCGGCCTAGACGGCAGGCTCAGACCACCCACACGCGTGTTGCTACATCTGCAGCTGCTTCCACCCCTGTTGGAGCCTCCGTCCACCCAACACTATGCAACTCTGCAACTGAAGCGGAGGAGTCATCCTCAAATCCTTCTTGGGCCTTAAATTTTATGGAGGACTGTCTATCCAAATTTAGAAACATACAGTCTGCAGAACTTTTACCAATTTGTTCCCTTTTGCATGCCACTGAACAGGAGTTAAGGGATATCAGACAAGCTCAGTTATATGTTCCTGTGGCTACTAATGAAGCACAAAGGGCAGGGCTGTCATCTGTAACCAGCCAGTCTACCCTACAGGCTTCTGCAAGTCTCGTCTTGTCAGCGAACAAGACCTTGACTAACCAACATCCCTCCACTCCTTCACCACATGTTAACTAGACTACTGTACAACGACATGCTGCCAGATTGTGTCATAATCAAACATGTCAAGGGGATCCTCTGGTTAGCTGGGGGAAAATGGGCAGGGTGGTAGGGAAGTCACCTCCCAAGTCAGTAACCCAAAATCTTTACAAGAGGCATCCTGTGATTAATCTTCCACCTGCCTCTTGTCCATATGTTAGCAGGTGAGTGTGCCTACAAGGGATTTTATGATGAACATATAGTTTTAGGATTCAATGTACAAATAATGATGACAAGCTCTATTCAGTCGCTTGCATTAAATTATTTAGAAATTCAATTTAACACATTTATACTTGAACTAATCTGTTGGAAAAAGATCTTACACAGGTGTAAATGTTTTCAAAGAATTGAATTTATAATGAAAAACCTTTCAAAGGGTACAAAAAACTGATACAACTGTCTAAGTAAAACAACACATAGCAACTGAGGTTTCCAGATGATTTGATGTTACAAACACCTCTTTGTCACTAATGTGGACACCTCTTCACAAAAAAATACAACAGGAAAATGTGACTGATTCAACAGAAAACAAATCCTTGAAGACAACAGTTCAATGTGAAAGTAGGTGTAATTGTCGACGTTTCGGTCTATATTGTAGACATCAGCTAGACCATCTTCAGGATGTAAAATTCAAGTGTAGGATGACCCCTATACAAATGGAACAATCCACAAATTATAAAATAATCTGAAGAATCAAGAAGAGAAAGAAATACACCCGTGCAGAAAAAGAAGAAAGTGTGACTAATCAAGTTTCAAATTTGTTAAAGTGAACACAGAGACTGAGAAGAGTATGTGCTCGATAGAGTTTCTAGTCAGTTTACTGAGGCAACCCAAAGGTGAGAATTCAAAAAAGAAGACTATCTATATCTCAAACTTACTTAACAATTTATGTGAACTGATTCAAGTTGTAGTTTACTGGTTAGAAAACGACGAAGGGGCTATTGAATAGCAACTACTGTTTCAACAATGAAGGCTGAAATTAAAACGCAGAAAATGTCTCAAAAGAAGTTCTCGATATGACATAGGACATGCCTATAGTAATAATAGTCGATGTTATAATAGATCCAGATCAGTAAAAGGATCTCATATCAATGCTCTCATAATTCTTGCTTTTCAAAAAATGTACTTCGCTTGGAATAAGTCTAGCTGAAGATGAGCACACATCAACGAACCTACTTGAAATGAAATACAAGTCTGTTGGCTAATTGACTGTATTTTGAACATGGTGTCTGGTGAAATACCCAACACTAATGAAAATTGCCTAAGCACTTAATAAGAACATTAAATGTAAAGCATATCACGTCATTGATTAGTCACATTTGACGCATGATAAGGCCAGTGCAAAAACAAAAAGCGGATCCATAATTAAATGTACTCGAGGGTCATATAAGATGTGTGTAGGGATGCACGAACTCCTAAAGTACCTCAGATCATTGAGATTACTCAAAACATACACCTTATATTTTGAAATGTCACTGTCTAACGTCAAATTTGAAAGCCCCCTAGGGCCACATTTAATATGCACAAGCGTGGATAACGAACTACTAAAGTGCCCGCGTAGTGTTCGAACTATTGTAAACAGTCTGCTTACCAGGCAAATGCGATTAGATTTGAGCCTGACGGTTTCTTTGTTGGGCTCCGATATGCCCAGAACTAGCTTCGGTCTAGAAAAATCAAATCGAGGTACATGAGTACCATGAAAGCAAGCTTCAAAAAGACAGCGCACACGTTTTCCTAAAGGTAGCGCTTACCTAGAAACTGGACGGGCCCCGCTTCAAAGAACGGGCCGCTGTTTCAGCAGTCGGCATCTGCGAAGCGTGCAGCATCTCTTACTCATTTTAAAGGAGTACCGGATGTGTGAAATAACAAACATCGAAAGGGGACTTCCGTCACAGCGTTATCCTAGAACTGTAAGGATGGCAACCATGTTGGAAGCTCGAAAAAACCACTGATTGTTTATAATAACTACGTAACACACTGGTCCCTCAAAAAGACAATCGATTGTCGATCATGTGCTCACTCTCAAAGAAAATCGACTGATTTGCCGTACAGACAGTATAGCCAAAGGCTTAAATTCGGCAACTGAATGGCACACCTTAACCTGTGTTCTGTAATAAATGCCATACTCGTAAACAAATCTTAAAGTCTATAAGTCAGTATGCTGTATTTACTTAGGATGTATATTAAGTTCAATATAGTTCGACTTTCATCCTGTACAAATCCGAGTTGAACTGTATAAATATACCTAGTAGATATAAGTATGTTCACCAGCCAACTATGCAATGTATGTGGTGATGTTTTAAATATGAAAAATGAGGCTATATGATATAGTACATTACACTTCCTAACATCATTATACTACATTCTTTTGTTTGACATGAATATCTGTCTGTTTTGACTAAAGAAAAACTAGCCTAACTTGTTTATATGTCTATTGACTGACACCACTGAAAGATGCTTGTGATTACTCTACTTTCTCCCTGTTAAAGGTTTTACAAATAATATTTTAATAATATCGGTGACAGTAAAAACCAAGAGAAACTGTCTAAAAACATATTGAATTTGTCTATGTCAACAATTGAGAGTATATATGTGAAAGAGGAGTTGGCCTAACGGCTAGGGCGGGCGCCCTCCAATCTGGGGAACTGGGTTCGAGTCTTGGCAATGACGCTGAACATCCTGTGATTCTGGGCAAATCACTTAATCTCCCCGTGCCTAACAAAAATGAATCTGTCCTCATGTAACGCAACTGGTGCTATGTAAAGCGCTCCGATACCTGCGGGTCAAGTTTGTGCTATATAAAACTCTGCAAAAAAAAAAGATTAAGTAGTGATTTAAGTTTTTCTTTTCAGGCATAACAGTTGTGGGAGCTATATTTCTTTCTTTCTTTCCCTTTATTTCACTATGGATAAATCTTTTCTTTCACCAGTACTTGTCGGAACTATGATCCCTACTTTATTCAGACTTCAGCTGCACATATTTGGTTCCTCTGTAATGAAGAGCACATTATGCTCGTATCTAATAAGGCAGTTAGAACGTGATTATCTCATGTATATTCATTGTTGAAATTTTTACATAATTTGAAGCCACCAGCGTAAAGTTTGAATCTTTATTCAAGGCACCCGTCATGTAAAGTTGGAGGAGGATGAGGTTGGCCATTTTGGCCATTATTTTTATGATTAGAGTAAGACGTATTTATCATCTAAGTAAGACACAGGGATAGTTGTCCCCATATTTTTAATAATTTTTTTGAAGCCACCTGTATAAAGTTTGGACCAGTGTGTTAGGTAGTTATTATAAACAATCAGTGGTTTTTTCGAGCTTCCAACATGGCTGCCAGCCTTACAGTTCTAGGATACCGCTGGGACGGCAGTCCCTTTTTGATGTTTGTTATTTCACACATCCGGTACTCCTTTAAAATGAGTAAGAGATGCTGCACGCATCGCAGACGCCGACTGCTGAGACAGCTGCACGTTCTTTGAAGCGGGGCCCGTCCAGTTTCTAGGTAAGCGCTACCCTTAGGAAAACGTGTGCGCTGTCTTTTTGAAGTTTGCTTTCATGGTACTCATGTACCTAGATTTGATTTTTCTAGACACAAGCTAGTTCTGGGCATATCGGAGCCCAACGAAGAAACCGTCAGGCTCATATCTAATCGCATTTGCCTGGTAAGCAGACTGTTTGCAATAGTTTGAACACTACGCGGGCACTTTAGTAGTTCGTTATCCACGCTTGCGCATATTAAATGTGACCCTAGGGGGCTTTCAAATTTGACGTTAGACAGTGACATTTCAAAATATAAGGTGTATGTTTTGAGTAATCTCAACAATCTGAGGTACTTTGGGAGTTCATGCATCCCTGCACATATCTAATATGACCCTCGAGTACATTTAATTATGGATCCGCGTTTTGTTTTTGCACTGGCCTTATCATGCGGCAAATGTGACTAATCAATGACGTGATATGCTTTACATTTAATGTTCTTATTAAGTGCTTAGGCAATTTTCATTAGTGTTAGGTATTTCACCAGACACCATGTTCAAAATACAGTCAGTTATCCAACAGACTTGTATTTCATCTCAAGTAGGTTCGTTGATGTGTGCTCATCTTCAGCTAGACTTATTCCAAGCGAAGTACATTTTTTGAAAAGCAAGAATTATGAGAGCATTGATATGAGATCCTTTTACGGATCTGGATCTATTAGGATATATAATATCGACTATTATTACTATAGGCATGGCCTCTGTCATATCGAGAACTACTTTAGAGACATTTTCTGCGTTTTAATTTCAGCCTTCATTGTTGAAACAGTGGTTGCTATTCAATAGCCCCTTCGTCGTTTTCTAACCAGTAAACTACAACTTGAATCAGTTCACATAAATTGTTAAGTAAGTTTGAGATATAGATAGTCTTCTCTTTTGAATTCTCACCTTTGGGTTGCCTCAGTAAACTGACTAGAAACTCTATCAAGCACATACTCTTCTCTGTCTCTGTGATCACTTTAACAAATCTGAAACTTGATTAGTCACACTTTCTTCTTTTTCTGCACAGGTGTATTTCTTTCTCTCCTTGATTCTTCAGATTATTTTATAATTTGTGGATTGTTCCATTTGTATAGGGGTCATCCTAGACTTGAATTTTACGTCCTGAAGATGGTCTAGCTGATGTCTACAATATAGACCGAAACGTCGACAATTACACCTACTTTCACGTTGAACTGTAGTCGTCAAGGGTTTGTTTTCTGTTGAATCAATCACATTATCCTGTTGTATTTTTTTGAAAGAGGTGTCCACATTAGTGACAAAGAGGAGTTTGTAACATCCAATCATCTGGAAACCCCAGTTGCTATGTGTTGTTTTACTTAGACATTTGTATCAGTTTTTTGTACTCTTTGAAAGGTTTTTCATTATAAATTCAATTCTTTGAAAACATTTACACCTGTGTAAGATCTTTTTCCAACACATTAGTTCAAGTATAAATGGGTTAAATTGAATTTCTAAATAATTTAATGCAAGCGACTGAATAGAGCTTGTCATCATTATTTGTATATTGAATGCTAAAACTGTGTTCATCAGAAAATCACTTGTAGGCACACTCACCTGCTATTATATTGATCACCCAAGCCTACAAGGGTATATTGTGTTCCCACTTTCTCTTATATTAATCTTGTCCATATGTGGCAGTCCTCGCCGGGAATCCACAGTTGCGTGAGGACCAGAGGGAGGCCCGAAACACTTACCAAAAAAGTTTTGAATTGGCTGGCCCGTTACAGTGACTTACCCCTTTGCCATGCTCACAATATTTTACTAACCTGTAGAGTGGGATAGATAGGCTCTGGGCAGGCGGATCATTCTGGGGATTGCATTGTTATTAACTTCAGGTCGCACCATTTGGTGGAGAGATTGCTTTTAGGCCATTCAAGTCAGAGGGGGGGCTCTTCCTGTATTGAAATATCGCCTCTGGGCCAATTTTATAAACCACACTATTTAGGTAGACTAGGTGGCCCGGCTCACTTTCAACAATGTTTAGCTCTACATCTTGGCAGGGCCATTGCCCCTTCTACATCTGTTGGCTTGCAGGGTGCTTTTGGCGTTCCCACTTCAAACCGCTTTGAAGCCCTTGATGGGGTTGATTGACTCACTCCCACTCAGGCACCTGTTTCTATTGATGCTTCTTTTGGTTACTCACGATGGGAGAGAGGGAGGATGCTGTCTCGCAACAGGGTTTTACTAAGTCGACAGTTAATGTTAACACCACTTTAGGAGGCAGGCCCCTTAGCCCACTGCAAACAGGATTGCTGGTTAATGTAGACTTTGGGGATGCTTCTCCATGCATGCCATTGGGGCTAAGGGGAAGTTTTACTTTATTGACCTGCCAACGGCCTGATAATTGGTCTAGCATTAGGGAGACAACTCATTTTGATTTGTCAGCCTGTAGAGTTCCTAACCAATCTAGCTCAGCGTCACATACCCAGGAGAGGGTCTGTCCTTCTATGGAACTGCCTGGTTTCAATAATCCTGCTGCTGGGGTGGGAGTTTTGGACTTAGTTCCTTAACTGACTCAATTACGAACCGCCCTACACCTTTTCTCAAATTTCTTTCTTGGAATAATACTGGGCTCATTTCTAAATTAGATTCTCTCAAGTGGGCACAGTTCATTGATACCCATGGCCTCTGCCTCTTTCAGGAGACCCGGTGCACCAAGCCAGTCCTTCGAATGGGCTATACCAACTATAGCAAGGAAGCTACAACTATGGGCAAAGCAGGCCATCGGTGGGGCTATCTATCTGGGTTAGTACAGTGCTTATCTGTAAGGTAGAGAAAAATCCTAATAACAGCCCTGATGTTCAGTGTGTCTCTTTGTCGTTTACCCAAATTACTTTCTATATTTATAACCTTTATCTCAGGCCTGGGGCGCATAACAAACGTCCCCCCAACCCTAGAACTGCTTAATACACATTTGGCATCTGCCCGGCTGAAAGATTTGAACCCCTGGATAGCAATATGGAGTCAGTTGCTCAGGAAGAAGATAGATTTTGGTCCATACCCCGCTAACTATTCCTCCCCATTAAAAGTTGATCTCGCCTGGCATTGTAAATAAATGCCCTTACCCTGAATCAGGGCCTGCATGCTGGAAATGGTAGAACCACTTCCGATAGGGAAGTCAAGCATACTTTTAATTGCTTCTTGAGTACCGGCCTCATTTATTATATTCTAGTGGATGTGAGGGTATGGCCACATCTCGTGGATATGGTAGTAATTATGAGAGTGGATAGTGATCATAATGCTCTAGTTCTTGATGTAGCTTTCCCATTTGCTGTAAAATAACCACCTCGAATGAGCATTTTGATCAAAGGTTGAGGCCCGCAAATGACATGCGTAGAGTAAAATGGAGTAAAATTGTCCATTCTCAGGAGACAGTTGGGGAAATCTACAAACTCGTAGTGTCAAGTTGGGAAGGTTTTTTAGCCCTTGATGGGTCTATGGACCTCAGTGAGACTAGGAAAAAGCTTAGTACCATTCATAGCTCTATCCTATTCATCCTCCATGTTGTGCTGCCGTCGTTCTTTCTCCGCCGTGCTCCCGGTTCTCTGGGCTAGGCTGGCGGCTTGAACGCGTGTCGCTTGCCGAAACGCCGGTGGGTGAGAACGAGGTGAGGACGCGGCAAGGATGTGGTTGGGAGTGGCGTCCCATGGGCAACGAGACTCAGAGCTGCGGAGGCCGCCAGGTGGAGTGGAAGCGGGCAGTGGTAGGCTGGTGCGGCTTGCTCCCCTGGGGTGGCCCCGCCTTGCCCTTGGCTATGCTACGCGCTGCCAGCTGCAAGCTGTCCATAGCCCTCAATCTCTGAACTCAATGCCTACCTTGGTGCACCCAGGGTACTCAGGCTCTTGGAGACCTACCCCAGATCCACCCCAGTGGCCAATAACGGCTGCTTCCCTCCCATTATTTTCCTACCACTCGCTCCTGTATAGGGGTCCCTCAGGAGCCTGTTAGGGTGAGGAAGAAAAGTCAAGTAAAGAGAAGACACCTTGCAAAGTCGGTCTTTGGCTTATTGGTTCTAGGAAGCGGTCAGGTAACAGCCAGTTGATTTCACTGGTTGCACTTTTGTTTTTCTGGTATTTGGCCTCATTTACAGAAGCAACTGTTGCCTAGTTGCCTCATACTTCCTCTCATTTGTTTGTGTGGATAAATACGCTGCTGTAAATGAAATGAAATAATGAAATACCAGCATTTCTAAAGCGCACAGCTACCTCCGGAGAGGTGTCCCGGCGCTGGGGGCCCTCGGGAAGATTAAGCGAGCTATTACCCAGAGTCACATGGTGCTGGGCTAACCTGCCGCTGGCGCCTGGTGGCGGCCAGGCAGCAGCATTTTAATTTAAATTTTTATAAGGCTAAGTGTCACGTTGGACAAGACGGACAAGTTGGCCCTGGGGGTAAAATCTTCTCATTATGAGATCATGTCGCACGAGGGGATCAATACAGCTTTTGTTACAAGCTCAACCACAAAAAAGGCGGAAGACTGCCAAGAGAGTCCAAACCCGTTCTCAAAAGGATATATTATATGGTAATGAGTTGGAACTTCAGGAATCGACAGACCATACTAGGATATCGTCAAGTCCGGACCATGGGCTAACTGCTGTAGACCAAGTATCAAATCCAATTACTGCTAGCGGGACTCAATTCTTACAGCCCAGTATCATGGAGTTTTTTAAACCAGGAGATAAAGCCCAACGTCAGGATGTGATATCTTTATCCACTCCTGTTTTAGCAAACATGTGTTCTCCAGTAGCCCAGACTGTATGCGTTGGTGTTCTATCTCAGGGTGAAGAAATGAAAGATCGCTTGCAACAGTGTGCTTCTGCTACTCTTTTACGTTTAAATGATTCCACTGTAAAAAATAACCCATATGAAAGGGTGAACTCTCATGTGATAGCGGCTAAAGTCCAAGTTCATTATGTGCATGTTCCTGAAGTTACTTCATCTAACAAACTGTCAGCTCAAACCACACCGTTGCTACAGAAGACCCGCGCTATACAGGCGGAAGGTAATCCCGGGTCATAACTTACTGTAACAACTGTAAAAAGGACTCAAGCAAATGTGAATGTGATGCCTCTGTTATTTGTTTGGGTGATATTCAATTTAATCGTAGTTTTCATAAATCTCCCATGTCTATGACTAAGAATAGATGTGTCTGCGAGAGTCTAGGGGAATCTATAATTCAGTCACCAAACAGCATGAATGGCTTAAATCCATTCAGTCTAGGAATATGTGCTAGTGAAAAAGTTCCTGACTCCCATCCAACCCTAACCCTGCAAAAGGTTAGCTCTATGATAGAGAGACTTGGGAAGCTTTTTTAAGTCGAATCTAAAAGGGTTGGTGCGAGGTATTCCCCCCCTTTCTGATATAATCTTAATTGTAAGGAAGCTAGGGCATCCCTGGCGATCGGAGTGCGATAAAAGATCGGCGGGGGCTTATAAGAAAGCTATTATTCAAGCAAAAGGGAGTGGGAGGCTGAGACGTGGGACGGGCGGTTGGAGACGGTACGTCAAGGCGACCAACGTTCTTTCTGAAATCTTGTCTGTGCTGGTTCTCAAGAGGGGACTCGCATAACTGAAACCAATGTTCCTGCAGTGGAATGGGTCACCCATTTTTCAAGCCTTTATAAAGCAACAGCAGAGCACAGTGCCCCTTTGATTGCTCCTACTGGAGCTGGCTTCAATATTTGGAATTTAGAGAGGAATTGGGAGTAGACCCCCGTTTATTATAAGCCCAGAGGTTAGATCAGCAATCCTTAAACCATTTCCATCAAAGCCCCGGTGCCTGGTAAAATCCTGGGTGATTTGCTTTTAAATGAGGTGGATGTCTGGAGTTCATATTTTTCCTTTTTCTTCAATGCCATTCTAATGGGGGTATCCATTCCCCCAATCTGGCAGGGGGCTGAAAATATCCCTATTCACAAAAAGGCCCCCACAACTTTGCCTTCAAATTATAGACTGAAAAGTCTGTTGGACAGCTTGCAGAAGCTGTTTAGCAGAGTTCTCTTGGAAAGGATCTATGACTGGATGGCTGGGGAAAATATTCTTACTCCATTACAGGCAGGGTTTCGTGAACGTGCCAGTACTGTAGACCAGGTCTTCCACCTCCAACTCTTATTCTGGAAAACTGTCACTCTAGGGGGCGGGGGTTGACTATATGCAGTATTTATGGACCTACGTTCGGCTTCTGACCTGGTCCCCAGATCTTTGCTTTGAAACGTGCTGGCTGACATGGGTGTCCCTGCTTCTTTATTGGCTATTATGATATGGCTACATGAACACAATTATGCACAGGTGCGATGTGGTCAACAGGGGGAGAATACTGATAATTTCCCTGTCTCAAGAGGGGCCCCCACACTTTTTATCCTTTATGTTAATGAGCTGGTAGCTCATTTGAATCAATGTGAGGGCGATGTTCCAAGTTTGGCTAGCAGCAGTGTTCCCGCCCTGATGTATGCAGACGATACTCTGCTTCTCTCACAGGTTGCAGAGGATCCTGGACAGCTTTGACACTTTTTGCAGATGGCAGGGTTTGGAAATAAACATGCCGTTTTACCAGATCCAATCCGAGACTCAGGAGTGAGCCCCAGGAGCAAGTTAACACATTCAGGTACCTGTCAGAGCAGTTGGACTTGCATTAGCATATGGACAGGTATAGGCTCAAATTAGAGCAACACACTGGGGGGGTGGGGGGGCTGATTAAATTGCATAGTAGGTTCTGAAGTCCGCCCAATTCATCCCAGTACTACAAATTTGCAAACAGCAGGCCCTGGTGCTGCCTTATATGGTGTTGAGCTCTGGGGTCACAAGGACCCTGTAGCCCATTCAGTTGTGGAAAATCGCTTCTTATGTCAACTGTTAAGTCTTCGTGTCAGTACCCCCTTTCTCCCCCTTAGACTCGATCTGGGGTTGAGGCCAATTTCTGAAGGGACAGGATTGAGACCGATTCTTTACTGGAGGAGGATTTGGGCCACTCCTGAGCTGTTTTCTTATCGCCAGGGGCTGGAAGAGATCTCGGGGCTTCCCGACTCCAGTGGAGTTCTGTGGATCAAGTATGTCAGAGAAACCCTCAATAAGTCAGGCAATGGGTTATTGTGGGAGGAACTTCCGGGCAGATCGTTTTTTGGATGAAATTGAACCTGCGGCTGCGCGGAATTTCTACCTTCAATTCTGCTAAGGCACACTTCCCCTTTTCTCTTTTACATATAAGTGGGCTCTGTTGGGTGACCCTATTAGTTGGGTTTGCCCCTCTTGCGGTTATAGCACAGAAACAGAAGAGCATGCCCTGTTCTTCTGTCCAGCCTACATGAAGGGGAGAAGAAGATGGCTAGTTCGACTGTGTCGGAACCTGGGAGCTAGGAAACTCATTGAGGCTTTCTGGCTATTGAAATATGATACAAGGCTAAATATTGTATTTGCCACTTCACAATATTTGCAATCCATGATGAGGATCAGGAGAAAGATGTGCCTGTCAAACACTGCCTCTGTTTGCCTGGAGGCTGATTGCCCTAAATAATTCTGCCTAACTGGCAGCTTTTGCACTTTATAGTCCTGTGGTAGAAAGCTAATATTTGTACAGCTTGTGTTGCTTTTATGTACATATTGTTCGATCTGGTCGTTTGTCTAACTAAACTTTTATAGAAGGCAAACAACTGTTTTATGATCTCTCTGTTTGTTATGAATTCTAAGGTATCAACTATATTTTATTGCCCTGGACAAGGAAGCCTATACCCGTATTTTTCTCTCCATATATTTCGTCTGTTTTAATGTGTTTGTGATAGTATCAGTCATATTGATTTTATATTTTTTGGTTTTATTGTTGATAACTCAACTGTATATGATTGTGCTAGTTGTATTGAGTCTTATCTCAATTAAAATAATCAATATGATGGTTTCTGTTTAATTTTATCTTTGTCTTTTATTTTATATGTATGTATCTTTTATGGCTTTCAGCCAAAATAAAGATTATTATTATTATGTACGATATTCCTACTTTTTGCTTTGAGCAGGGCCCTCAGGGAAGCACATTCCTCAATGCAATATTTTTACTTGTCAGTCCTTTTTTAACATACTCTGTGAATTTTTAACTTTCCCCAAAATATTACAGGATTGGAGTTAGAATAGTAAATAAGCCTCCTCAACTACTTGGGGGAGAGTTGCACTTTCCCCACATATTCCACAACTGGGAACAGAATAGTGTCCCAGTGCCCACCATGCCCACTGCTGCCCTGAGGGCTAATTTCAAGGGAGGGAACTTGCTGCTGTCATAAGTTCCTTGTTCCAACACAGAACATGCATTTAAGGTTAAGATCCATGTGGATATTTTTACACTGCTATATCTCCGGAATGGTAGGTGAAGAGACATGGTTCAAATGTGTCAGAGTGACCAACCCCAGATCGCGGGATACTACTCTGTGGCCTAGGGTGAAAGGGATCCCTCTAGTGACCCCTTTGACTGAGAAAGTGGTGACACAGGCTGCCACAAAGTAAGGGAATGATACGGGTGGATCAGAGTACTGCATACTCAATACACTCAAAGCCCTAATATGTCTCTTGCACCCTCTTGCAAAGTAGATCCATTTTGTCTGGTTCTGGCCATCTGGGCTGCATGGTCTTCATGGTTCCTGAGTATCTCACTTGCTTTAGACAACCTCCCCGCAGGCTTCAGTCACTTGGCCTGGCTCCTTTCCATCCAAGTTGGGGTCACCCGCTCTCCACACACCGTATCCTCTTCTTCTAGGAAGGTCGTAGCAGCAGAGCTTCCTCCAGAGGAAGGGCTCAAAGAGGTTGTACAGGGCATGAATAGTTGTATGGGAAATGCTTATTTCAGGAAATAGTGTAGGATGTAGGTGCTGGGTGTGTGTATAGGGTTGGAGTGTAGTATCTAGGTGTGGGCACAGATGGTGTGGTAGGAGTTGGGGTTAGGTATAGATGTTTTAAGTGGTGGTGGGGTTAAGCATGGGTGCTGTGGGAATGCATAGATAATGTCGTTGGTATGCAGTATAGGTGAAGAGTCAAGACTTTGGTGTCGGTCTAGGTTTCATGTGGGGTTGTGGCTGTCTGTACGTGCCACAACTTCACCATCTCATCCAACACCAAGTTGTAGTGTTGGATGAGAATGCGGTGGTTGATGTAGCTGATCATATGGGATGCATTGGTGTTAGTGTATTAGGGTGGCGGTTTGAGGTATAGACTTTGGTATAGGGTGAGAAGTATACGTGTTGTGAATGGTAGTGTCAGATGTAGGGCATACATAATTATGCGATTTATGGTATGAACAATGGTGGTGTTAGTTGTCGTTTATATAGGGCAATACATGGGGTGTAGGCAGCAGTACATAGGTGGTTGTGTATGTTGTATGTGGTTTCATGGTTATTGGGTGTAGGTGGTGTATGGTGTTGGTGGGTCAGATAAAAGGTGTGAGTGGTAGCATAGATGATGAGGTAGAGTGTGTTGGTGAAGGTGTACTGTGTAGATGATGAGGTAGGTGTAGGGTTAGAGGAAGTGGATACAGGTTTATGTAGTGGTATGGGGTATATGGTAGTGTAGAGGATGTATATATGATGTTGTCGCGAGTATACGTAGTGGTCTACAGTGTGGATTGTACAAGGCATAGGTGGTGTGTTCTATAATATTGGTGACAATGTAAGGTATAGGTGTTGTGTGGTGTAGACAATGGTATAGGGTATAGTGGACTGTAGATAAAGTGATGGTGGTGGGTAAATGGTACATGTTGAGGTATGGTGTAGTGGGTTTTGCATTTCAGTTGTGTACGTAGTGGTTCAGGGTGTCAATAGTGATATCAGGGTATACATAGTGGTTTAAGATGTGGGTCTTGTAGGATGTTGACTGTTTAGGTATAGGTGGTTGTATAGAGTGATACAGGCATTGGAAGTGCTGTCTGGAGAGTATGTTGAATGGTGGTGACATAGTTTAGTGCATAGTTTCCATAAGGGGTGGCATATGAGGTGTTTGTAGTGGTTTTGAGTGTAGAACGTAGCTGGTGTTGTAAGATTGAGGATAGGAGTATCATCCTATAGTGTGTAGGCAGGGTCATTTGGTGCAGCTTATGTAGATGTAAAAGCTGCAGGTTGTTGAGTGAGGTGGTAGTCACGTAGGGTGTAAGTGGTTGTGTTGAAGGTTAGTGGTGCTGGAGGGTGAATATGGCAGATCATATAGGTGGTGTAGGTAATGGTATGGCATAAGAATAATAGTATAGTGATGGAATAGGGTTTTATGTAACTGCACTGTAGTGTAAGAGTATGGTAGTTATGTGTAGTGTGTTCAGTGGTGTAGGGCTAACATGGTGACATAGGTAGTGAAGGCAGGAGTATATGTGTTGGAGTAGTTGTAGAGTGTAAGTGGTGGTTGCTTCAGCATGGGTGGTGGTGTATGCATATGGTGTAGGGGTAAGAAGTAGTTTAGATGTCTTACTTCCAGCCCTGTGCCTAAAAAACACATAACCAAATACAGCAAGAGGCAGATAATGAAACATTGAGGAGACATATGTGGCAGGTGCAAACAGCTATGGAAGAAAATGAAAGTAATTGAGAAATACATGACATTTACCTCTGTGTCTTTATTTTTTTTTTAAGTGTGAATTTCCTGTCACTAAAGAAAAAAAATCATAATTTTCCAAACTTGCATATGTGAGGTCTGCCCTCCTGTGTATGCTGTGAATTTCATCCCGAGTTGAGGTGATTTAATCTTTGTAGGTGATTCTTACAAAATGTTTAAAGATCCCTTGTGTGTGAGGTTATTTTCCACAACGTGAGGTGTTTCTCTTGAGGTGATATTTCAGAGTGAGCTGGGCTGTGTCTATTAGACTAAGATCAAGACTAATTTGCATATGGATGGGACCAAACTGAGGTGGCATGATGGGCAAAAGAACGATGGGTTAAAATGCTACCAGAGCAATTGCCAGTGGTCAGACAAATTGCAAGGTTTCCTCCCATTACCTTTTGTGAATTTGATGTACCACCCTAAGTGGTAAGGGTATGCCCAGAGCTGAGTCCCGTGCTCACTGTGCCACTGGAACCAAGCTACACCTTCTGTTTGACGTATAGTGAGACAATGTCATTGGTAACTAAAGTGTAGTTTGTTTCCATGGGTATCCCTTGGATCTTATTAAGAAAGTTGCTACTAAACCTGCAATATGATGGTAAGTCAGGGGAGGAAAAAGTAATCTAAGTATAAAGAGGTATTCTCCAAAAGGCTCCCGTTTGAGTGATTTCCTTAATAAGATCAGTGATGTCATCAATGATGTAATTTAACATTTCATAAGTGATGTAATATGTGAGGTCAAATGCAGTGCATGAATGGCTAACAAGTTATAGCTAGCTCAGTGAAATATAACTGGTGAATTTCAGTACTTTTTTTGTTTCAAAACAATAGCTTGTATATTATAGCAAAGACTAACTATAACGTCACTTTAACCTTTGTTTTTTTCAGTAAATTTCTAAAATGTTATTACCTTACCTAACTATAACATCATTTTAACCTTTGTTTTTTTGTGAATTTCTGAGTTTTTCTTTTTAAGTAAATTAAGATGTTAACCCTAAATGTAACTTCACTTTAACTGGACAACAAAACATTGACAAAATCTATAACTCTGTCATAGGTGAGACCTTTTGGCTCTGTCAATGGTTGTTACCTTCTTGTAGCGGATGCACTTGTAATTTTGAGAAAGCACCACATAGCATAATGTTAATTATTTGTTACTATACATATTTTATATTTTGTATTTGGTATCTTAAAATACTTTTAGCTATTTATTAACTTTGATTGATTGCTAAACTTACTTTGTTTGTGGTCTTTAGTGGTTCGTTAGTTGCAGTCTTCTTTTGTAGATTTCCAGAGTGACACTGTCCTGCTGTAGTTCCTTTTGAGGAAGAATTTTGTTGCACATTCTTGTGGCCATTCTTTAAGTTTCATTTGATTGGTTGGTTGACAACTATTTTGAAATATTTTTTTTTGCACTACTAATGGTAAACATTAACTAGTGTCTTCGTTATTTATTTAATGTCTATTAATTTTATTTAGTTGTGTGTGAGTGTGTGTATATATATATATATGTATATTTGTATATTTATATATATATATATATATTCATATATATGTGTGTGTATACATTTAATGTATTATTGTGTATTTTTATTTAGAATCATGAACATTTTCTAGTGATCAATATTTTGTTTTTCATGATTGTTTTTATGCTTCATTAGTTTTAATGAGTAGGAAATGTTTGTTATTTCTTTATTTTTGTTTACGATATTGTAGTTTAGATATGTTTTCTGCTATATTTTTGCTGTTTTCAATGTTTGTTTGTTTAAGTATAGGTAACAGTATTTATGTTTCAATCTTTTCTTAAGAAATTTGTGTATGTCGATATTGTTTTTCTAAAATAGTGTCATACAACCATATTCCTAGAGCTGAAACATAATTAGAATCTATGTAATATATGCAAAGAGCATTCTGAGCTGTTATATAATTCTTACTATAGACAA
Organism: Calotriton arnoldi; assembly: GCA_963921515.1. Classification (NCBI taxonomy): domain Eukaryota; kingdom Metazoa; phylum Chordata; class Amphibia; order Caudata; family Salamandridae; genus Calotriton; species Calotriton arnoldi. Next base: position 1,873,289 of record CAWUFW010000543.1, on the reverse strand, counting down.
GTACCTTCAATATTATATGAATACATTCTGTGGTTCAAATGGTTTTAAATCATGGCAGGTTCATAAGCTGCAATGTAAAAAATGCACTTTAATATTATAGAGTTCACGGAACAACGAGCTATCACTTCTCCACCTAAATCGATACCTTAATACCATACGTCTAAAAGAAATTTTATCAAAGTCTATGCAAGGTGGGGATCCTTTTGCTCCTCTCATAGAAAAAGCAAGGTGCAAATGTAAGAGCTCGTTATCCTCGAAGGAGGCCGCCTCAAAATAGTGTTCACTCGCAATGTCTAATCCTTAAACACAAGTATTTTCCTTGAATACTTCTCTGTATCCAGTTCAGTCTTTTGTCAACTTTCAGGATTGGCAGCAATCTACAAAACTTCAAAGAAATATGCAATTAATGGAGTATATACAAACACTGAAAGTACACAGAGCAGAATACGTATAACAGGAACTATTAAGTCAGTCTCTATTATCTTCATTCACAGTCCCCCAAATGTGCCCTTTAAACCAAGATCATATACTCCAACCATCAAGACTAAAACCGTCATTACATTTGTGTAACTTTTTGACACTAATACAGATGTGAATAATCCGGTCATGTACACTCACTGAAACATTTGGCATGAATGACCAGCATTTGGATCAATGGTGGCACAAGCGCCACCTTTGGGAGCCACGACAAAATCAAGACCTGTGTGGTTGAGCTTCCAATAGTTGATAGATTAGTCCTACCACTATGGCAGTGGAATTAGCAAATACGTCTAAAGCCTTAGCCACAGTTTCATGGATTGTGGGCCCTACCCCATACATAGAGAACAGGATAGCAAAGACAGGGGCATTTTCAGATATTTCTCTGGGCAGTCTCTTTCAGCAGGGGGATTTAGCAGGATCATGTCATATGGCAGGGGTGATGGAGGGTGATGTTGATATTGCTCTAAAAAGTGCTCATTGTACAAGGATCACCGATCTCAAGCGTGGGGGAAGGCAGGGGTACTGATGTTCTCAGGGCATCCACCCCTCAGGTCACTCTAAGAAGAGTCACACAAAGAACTAAAAAATGTCAAGGAAATAAGTAAATGGGGGGTGGAGGTAATATCTGTAGGAAGAAGGAAGGGCTGCATCCTGCCTACCAGAAGGTCAGGGAAGATGGCAGCAGTAGCTCCGTCCTGAGCCAAAGAGGTATAATTATTCACTGGGCCAGGAACAAGATGGGTAGGAGAGGTTTGGCTCACAGGCTCAGAGGCAACTCCAAGTTTTAAGCCTTTGGGTTTGGTTGTTCTATTGCAGTGACTGGCATGCGCCCGAGTTGGTATTCTACAACACTTTGCAGCATGTAGCTGTGGATACAGCAAATGAATTGTTCGCAATACATGGTTCTTTTCACGCCTTACATCATAAGTCATGAGACACATTTCCCTTAAAATAAACCACATTTCAAGGGCACCACCAGACTGGAGACCAAGAAGTGTAAAGATAAAAAAACAAGGCAGCAAGCCTCTTTCATCTGTGCACCCAGGATGTGGAACAAAATCCCTGTATCCATCAGGACTGCCCCAAAGCTGCTCCAAATTAGGAAAGGGTTAAAGATGCACCTTTTTAAAGAATAGTACATCACAGTACAGTGACAGTACAATTCTGCTCCAAAAATCCAGCTATCTCTCCTATCACTCTTTGACTCTATACTTTCCTTTGACCCTGAACTGCGTTTTGCTCTCGTTTGCCTAGGTTTGTACTGTACAAATTCATATCTACATACATATTTATGGGAGATGTCTCTTACACTTTTGAAAGGGAGACTGTTTAGACCCAGGTTTGACTGCACGGACACCAAGCATGCCAAACTCATAGTTGAGGGATTAGCTATAAATAATTTCTCAATATGGCGATCATGGTTTACAGCTGGTGAACATGTGTCACAACTGTGCCTAGAACTGGGGTCCAAGCAGAAAGGCCCAAGCTTCTCTGAAGCCTAAGATTCTTCATACTTATCTAATAACCACAAGGACTTAGAAACAGGCCATGGGGGAAGAGGGGAATGGAAAGGAGAAACACTGGAGATTCCAGCTGTTTGGAGCCCCTTATCACTAACTGTAAGGAAAAGGTATACACATTCAAAGTGTGAACACTTTACAACTAGATGATTGGCAAGTCCAACACATACAATCATTTGTTATTCCACTCTGGAGCTAGAAGCTATGGGACAGCGTTGTCAACCGTATGAATCTGGAGATTCCAGGATGAAAGGAGCTGAATGAGGAAGAGCTAGACATAATTAGCACCAGCACAATGATTCAGACCTAGTGAAGCTGCTTGGAAAAACATGAATAAATAACAAAGGTGCAAATGAAAGGGGAGCCAGGTGCGAACCTGGAACTAGGAGTGAGTAAGCCTGCTAATACACAGGTGCCAGGTGAAGACTGATTAAGAATGCAGCCCTCAAATAGTGTTCTGCTTATTGTGACCCGAAAAGGGAACCTGGTTGCCATGTTGCTTCGATTTGACCCCTATTCCCTACACTGGGAACCTCTGCCATCTTTAAATGGTTAGAACACCAGTACTTGAGTTCACAGCTCCCCAAACTCCATCTCCCCCCAAGCATCCACAACTGCCATGTCGCCCTTTGGTATCTGAATCTCTTGTGGATATGCAACCTCCTGAGACTTGCTCCTGAGTAAGTCCAGACAACATTTTGTGATTATTGCACAAAGGTGAGATTGGAACAATGTGGCTTTAGAAAGCAATCTAGTGGTCTGATTAGTTCAATTCTACACGACTGTCATGTGCAATTGTTAAGATGATTACTGGTGGAATACAAGCTGAAAATCTCTTTCTGGCAGAGAGACTGTTTGAGGGTGCAGCAAAATGTTTAAGAATTGCCTATGCTGTCATCCATCTTTTTTATGCATATATCCACTAAGTAGTTGCCCTTATCCACTCTCATGAATCCCAACTTTACTTATATCAGGTGTCTCCAACCAGTCGATAGCGAGCTACCAGTAGCTCCCGGACACCTTCAGAGTAGCTCGCAGCCTTGAGTTCATTTTTAAATAAGCGCAAGTTCACATTTTTCTTTTAAAATTAAGATTAAGGGGAGGCTGTGTTTATTTTACATTGTTATCATCAGGCTGCAGATAGCAGGGCCTGATAATGGGCATTTCTCAGTCAGATTTATGGCCTAAACTAGGGCTGGGACACAGGTGAAGAATTGAAGAACTGTGGTATTTAATACTTTAATAAAAGTCCTTGTCAACTCAATATTAGAGCGTGAGAATAAAATGATGTTTCTGAATGATTTTGAATGGGAGTAAATTAAAATGAAAAGTTACCTCAATGATAAAAGTTAACTCTTCGTTTTTATTTTTTCCCATTTCAAAGTGTTGCATTTACAAACAGCAGGCCTCTTGCTCCCATTTGCCAGTAGACACTGTGCCATATGTATAATTGAAAATACAGCCATTTCTTTTATAAATGGGAGAAATTTAAAGTGCAGAAAATGTTTCCATATTATGAAAAGTTTTGTAAAACATGTTTCTGCTCTTTAAATTTTTCCCATTTACAAACAAATGGTTGTATGTTTGTGTTATACATGTAATGGTGCCACATATGGCAAAATGAATGTCCTGTGCAACAAGAACATACAACACATGCTCTCAGTCACCAATACACATATATTCCATTAATACTCACACATGTTGATACATTTCCAAAGACCACGCTCTCACTGACACATATGGCAGCCCTGTCATAGTGCCTCTAGTCAAAGTATTTTGTTCAAATCATAGTATCTGGCTGGACATTAGGCTTAAAGTCATTTAAGCTTGGCACGGGCGTGTCTGATAACAATGTGCAAGTTGTTTAGCCTCAGTAGATCATTATGAATTTTAGTGATCAGAAGTATCTCTCACTACAGAAAAGGTTTGAGACCCCTGATAATATGAAGACGACACCCAGGTCCTGCTCATTAGAGATCTGCGGGCCGAGGCAAAAACATTCAAACAATGCCTATCATATACCCAGGACTGAAGCCATCACTCAGTAAACTCAGTTTTGCCAAGACAGTTATAGCACTGTGTGACAGTGACAATCTCTGGACCCCTCTTTTTGACCTCCTGCTATAGGACTATGTCCATCTCCAAATGCCTATTTCAAGAGCCTGGGATTCAGGATTGATGTGACGCTATTCTTAGCCACTGTGGCTAACATGAGGGTGTTCATCAGATTCTTGTTTCCCTGGCACTGGAAGGGCGTATCACTGTAGTGGCAGCAAACATCCATTCCTGGCTTGATTACTAACTTGATTTGCCTAACTATTCCATGGCAGAAGTTCAACTGCTCCAGAATGCACCGCCCGCCTTCTAGCAGGAGCTTGTACACCTCATTCAATGCTGTGCCATTGGCTGCTCGCTCTCTATCATGTAATTATAATTTGGGAGCTTTCAATGGTTTGTATTACAGAGTCTTTGGCACAGCCTGACAATTCCTTTGACATGACTGATGTGAGCTATGTGTTGAATGTGATGAGAGCTGGGTCTGGTGGCTCAGTGGACTAATGCATCCACTGCAGGGGCCTGTGTTCAACCTCATGGTCACAGGTTCAAATCCCAGTGGGTCCACTCAGCCTTTTATCCATCTGAGGTCGATAAAATGAGTACCATTGAGTTGGGTAACAAACATCTGTTATTCAGCGCCAAGATACCCCGGTTGGGGTGAACATGCGCTTTACAAATACACGTTATGTCATGTTGCTCTCCTATGTATTCCCGGCTGCGGGGGATTTAGCAAATACTTCTAAAGCCTTAGCCCCAGTTTGAATTTCATGGATTGTGGGCCCTACCTCGTACATAGGGAACAGGATATCAAAGACAGGGGCATTTTTGGATATTTCTCTGGGGAGTCTCTTCCAGTAGGGCAATTTAGCAGGATCATGTCATATGGCTGGGATGATGGAAGGCAATGTTGGTATTGCTCTAAAAAGTGCAAACAAACGTGTGCTCACTGTACAAGGATCACCCATCTCAAGCATGGGGAGCAGGCAGGGTACTGCTGATCTCAGGGCATCCACCCCTCAGGACACTCTAAGCAGGGCCATGCAAAGAACCAAAAAACTTCAAGGAAACAAGTAACTGGCAGATGGAGGTGATATCTGTAGGAAGAAGGAAGGGCTGCAACCTGCCTACCAGAAGGTCAAGGGAGGATGGCAGCAGCAGCTCCTTCCTGAGCCAAAGAGGAACAATTGTTCACTGGACCAGGAACAAGATGTGTAGGAGAAGTTTGGCTCACAGGCTCAGAGGCAACTCCAGGTTTTGAGCCTTTGGGTTTGGTGGTTCTATTGCAGTGACTGGCATGCACCCAGGTCGGTATTCTACAGCACTTTACAGCATTGTTAGTGCTGAATAAGACCACTGAGGCTGGAGGGTGGATTTCCACTGGTGGCTTCACATGTGAACCCAGTCACCTGGTTTCAGATTGTGGCAGGCATCAGTCGGACAGACAGGTAAGAATGTGAGAATGGCGGCTGTCGATACAGCAAATGAATTGTTTGCAATACAACGTTCTTTTCACACCTTACATCATAAGTCATGAGGCACATTTCCCTTCAAATAAACCATATTTCAAGGGCACGATCAGACTGGAGAAAAATAAATATAAAAATAAAAAAACAAGGCAGCAGGCCTTCTCCATCTATGCATCCAGGATGTGGGGCAAAATCCTTGCATCCATCAGGACTCCCTCAAAGCTACTCCAATTTAGGAAAGGGTTAAATGTGCACCTCTTTACAGAATAGTACATCACAGTGCAGTGACAATACAATTCTGCTCCAAAAATCCAGCTACCTCTCCTATCATTGTTTGACTATATGCTTTCCTTTGACCCTGAACAGTGATCCAATGTCTTGTGCCTAGGTTTGTGCTATACAAAAACATATTTACAAACATATTATGGGCGATGTCTCCTTCACTTTTGAAATGCAGATTGCCTAGTTCCAGGTTTGATCACATGGACACCAAGCATGCCAAACCCATAGCTGAGGGATTAGCTATAAGTAATTTTGCAAAATAGTGATCCTGGTTTATAGGTGGTGAACGTGTGTCACAACTGTGCCTAGAACTGGGGTCCAAATGCAAAAAGAACAGTTGATGGACAGAATGCTGATCAATATCAAACATTCACCCCAGTACTGGGGTCCAAGCAGATAGGCCCAAGCGTCTCTGAAACCTAAGATTCTTCAAACTTATCTAATAACCACAAGGACTTAGAAACAGGCCATGGGGGAAGAGGGGAAGGGAAAGGAGAAGCACTGGAGATGCCAGCTGTTTGGAGCCCCTCATCACCACCTGTAAGGAAAAGGTATACATATTCAAAGTGTGAACACTTTACAACTAGATGATTGGCAAGTCCAACACATACAATCATTTGTTATTCCATTCTGGACCTGGAAGCTATGGGACAGCTTTGCCAACAGAATGAATTTGGTGATTCCAGGATGAAAAGAGCTGAGTGAGGAAGAGCTAGACATACTTAGCACCAGCACAATGATTCATATCTAGTGAAGCTGCCCTGAGAAACATGAAAAAAAAAAAAAAAGGTGCAAATGGGAGGGGTGCCATGTGCGATCTGGAACGAGGAGCAAGTAAACCCACCAACACATAGTTGCCAGGTGAAGACAGATTGAGAATGCAGCCCTCAAATACTGTTCTGCTATTGTGACCAAGAAGGGGAACCTGGTTGCCATCTTGCTTCGATTTGACCCCTATTCCCTACACTGGGAACCTCTGCCATCTTTAAATGGTTAGAACACCAGTACTTGAGTTCACAGCTCCCCAAACTCCATCTCCCCCCAAGCATCCACAACTGCCATGTCGCCCTTTGGTATCTGAATCTCTTGTGGATATGCAACCTCCTGAGACTTGCTCTTGAGTAAGTCCAGACAACTTTTTGTGATTATTGCACAAAGGTGAGATTGGAACAATGTGGCTTTAGAAAGCAATCTAGTGGTCTGATTATTTCAATTCTACATGACCGTCATGTGCAATTGTTAAGGTGATTACTGGTGGAATACAAGCTGAAAATCCCTCCTGGCAGAGAGAGTGTTTGAGGGTGCAGAAAATGTTACAGAATTGCCTATGCTGTCATCCACCTTTTTATGCATATTTCCATTCTGCAGTTGGCATTATCCGCTCTCATGGATTCCAATTTTACGTATATGAAGACGACACCACCCAGGTCCTGCTCTTTAGAGACCTGTGGGCCGCAGCAAAAACTTCAAACAATGCCTATCATATACCTAGGACTGAAAGACCATCACTCAGTAAACTCAGTTTTGCCAAGACAGTTATAGCACTGTGTGGCAGTGACGATCTCTGGGCCCCTCTTTTTGACCTCCTGAAGTAGGGCGATGCCCATCTCCAAATGCCTCTTTCAAGAGCCTGGGGTTCAGGATTGATGTGGCGCTATTCTTAGCCACTCTGGCTAACATGAGGGTGTTCATCAGATTCTTGTCTCCCTGGTACCGGAAGGGCGTATCACTGTAGGGGCAGCAAACATCCATTCCTGGCTTGATTACGCACTTCATTTGCCTAACTATTCCATGGCAGAAGCTCAACTGCTCCAGAATGCACCGCCCGCCTTCTAGCAGGAGCTTGTACACCTCATCCAATGCCCTGCCATTGGCTTCCTGCTCTCCAGCGTGTAATCATCATTTGGAAGCTTTCTATGTTTCGTATTACAAAGTCTTTGGCACAGCCTGGAAATTCCTTCGAAATGACTGATGTGAGCTATGTGCTGAATGTGATGAGAGTTGTGCTGCTCCCCTATGTGCAGTGACCCTCCAATTCTCTCTGAGAATGATTTCTTCCTCTGCCAAGCGATTACTCCTTGTGTTGTGATTCATTTCCTCCCCATGTGTGTTAGAGATATTTACCCTGAATTCATGTATCAGTTCATTTTTCCTACAAGAGCAAACATATTCCTGTGAGATGTTTCACTCTGGAGTAGGTTGATTTCCCTATGAAGTGATTGCTTTTGGGTGAGGGGAAGCAATTCCACAATACCCTCAAGGAGTTGTTACCTCCTATGCAGCCATCAGTCAATAGGGACATACCACTAAAACCGCACCTAAAGGTGAGTTTGACCAGTTGTTTGCACCATTATGAGTAGGTATGTGGCCAAGGCGGGTTTGACAGCGTAATGCTACTGTGTGAGCTGAAGACAACAAGCATTGCATACATATCAACACTCCCTATTTAAGAAAAGACTCTTGTTTTCTAAGTCAACATTTGTATATTATCTTCCTCCTTTGCAACAATTCTTCCACCTGGATGGCAGTTAAAAGAGGACATACATTCTCCAGACTTTGTTCTCTAAATATCCCTTAGGTGTTTTCAGATGTTGGCATGTATGATCTAGTGCCAGGGAAGCCTGCATACAGAGCCAGCACTTTCTTTGGGAAGGACAAGCGCCTTGATTTCCCTTAAACTACACCCATAACCTCGGTAAAGATGATTTACAATCCTATCACGGTTACACTAGTACACTTAAATCACTGTTTGTGAGAGTGGAGCACTTTCAAATATGCCAAGATTTGCGAAAAGATAAATGGGAGAATTAGAAAATACAATTAACACTTTCATGGCAGAGGAGGCACATTCAAGAGGGCGACCGCTAAAATAAAGCCAGTTTTGGATTTAAAATTGTGAGTTTCCCACCTAAATTGGGTGTGCTGACATGTATATCATTTTCTTTTAGGGTGCCCAGGCCTGACTTTGGACCTAGTCTTATCAAGTTGGGGATGCTTCCATTTATGGAAGAAGGACGACAGAAGATGCCACTTCTGAGTAGGTTGTAACCTTTCTACTGTCACTGCACAGGAAACATTGCTCCTATAGAGACACTACGCACGCATGCAGCCATCAGAAGATGTCTATTGGGACAGAAAATAATAAGTCATGGAGCAAATGTTTAGGGATTTCATTCCATATTACCCACCTCAAAATCAGGCACTTAAAACCTTTAAACTATATAAATGTTAACAGTTTATCACGTGTGATTGCACTGCTATACTGTACCCAAGTTCCAATCTCACTACCACTTCCTAGAGTGAGTGTACAAAGGCAATAACTATATTATATCTGTGGAATTAAACAGTACCTTAGGCCCTGGGATACCAATGGAAAACATCAGTATCCACCAAATATACTGCCAAATGACCACATAAAATGCCTTACAGTCCGTCCCCTTATGCATTATTCCCTTACCTGCAAACTGTGGGGGAGGACTCTTTGAATCAGGCCTAATTCACATAATGAGTGCTGACAACATTTTGACAAGACCCCGAACAAAGTTGGATATTCACTAGAGTGGGTAGACAACACCAACCCACCACTACGTATAAGCCGACGGTCATGTTTTTGCCATGGAACTAAAACTTGACAGCTAACCCCACTTTTACACCTTCATTAGCATGCTGGTGACAAGCATTCTATTATGAATCTGCACAGGCTCCCCAACTTCCCATGTTAAGGGCATTCCCTGGACTTTGCTTTCAGAACCTTCACCACCCCAGATGATCTAGATTGAAAGTGGTAAACTGTGGAATCAGGATAAAGGATTTTCAAACCTGGCTCCCTCATGGGCAATCCCTTTTTAACATATTTTTTTACCCTCCTTTTTTTGCAAGACTGGCATTACATAAAATCAGGCCAACATTACAAATAACATCTCTGGACTGGAACCCAACACACATTATAACTTACCGCATGGGAGACAGTGACCACTCTCACTCTCTATCCAAGTCATAACACCGTAACCATTCTCCCATAATAGGGCCACAAGTGTGATTTTCATTTGCACATGATTATGATTTTATCATATTTTCATGGTTCTATAAATACAGTTGAGAGTTAAAAGCAATTAAGGGTTGCAACTGTACCTAACTGACGAGGCACCATAATGTGTAATCTGGTGACAAAGCTCTCAAGTTTCCCAGATAAATGTGAAAATAGATTGCCCAACCTAGGTTTTTCCTTTGTATCTGGGACCTGTAGTCTGGATTTTATAATGTACTCAATGGGACTACAAATCCCAGAATGCAAGCACAAAATCAGTACTAGTGACCCACTCACAAGGACCTGGGAAACTTGAGAGCTCTGTTAGGCCCCCATTAAGAGTGGGTCGATAAATTCCAATGTGTACGATTACACCAGTCACCACTCATATCAGAATTGAGTTTTGTTCAACCTGCTGTGAAGATGTATGCCAGTCGCATATAATTAACCATTCTTCTCCTCATCACAGTGTTTATATCCTCGTACAACTCTAACGCATCTTCTCTCACCAGTCATTTACTGTATGGGCAGGCTCTCTACCTCTAAAAAGCTCTCGCAACGATTGGTGCACATCATCAAGATGGCCAGCGACTCCCTCACTCTCGCTAAAGCATCTTCCTCTGGCACTAAACCAAAAGCCAAAAATGATCCCCCATCTACGATCCAGTCGTCTCCTAATCCGGTCTTAGATACTATTTTAGATGAAGTACATGCTCTTAAACCATTTATGAACACTGCCAATGAAAAACTGCAACAAATTGAAGACCGTTGGATTACTATGGAAGGCAAAATTATGGAAATGGAACAACGTGTGGGCCACCTTCAGGACATATATGTATAAAATACCTATGCTGGAACAAGAAATTCAAATACTCAAGTTACATACCGAAGACCTTGAAAATCGCAATAGAAGGAACAATCTTCGCCTTTATTGTTTACCTGGATATATTGAAGGCCCTGATCTTCTCTCCTTCTTAAATACATTTTTAGCTGATCGTTTTAACCTTCAGTCTTCTGTTCCTCTAAATATCCACCGGGCACATCATTTAGGCCGTCCTCAGCCTCACTCTACCAGACCCCGTGGTATTATAATGCTCTTTTTGGAATTCACCGATCTGATGCGTGTTTTGAAAACTGCCAGAGAAAAACGTCGTCTCATCTGGTCTGGTCATAACATCTTCATTTCTCAGGATATCTCCAACGCAACCAATGCCAGACGTAAAGGATTCCTAGTCCTTCGCCCTCCACTGAGATCTCTGAACATTCGCTATGGCATACTACATCCTTGTCTTTGCAAAATTACTTATGAAGGAGTTTCTCGTTCTTTTGAAGATGCGGTTAAACTAAAATTGTTCCTGCAAAATATCACCAAGCAAACCATGGACACAAGCACACAGTTCCCTTAAATTATTAAATTGCTAATGCTGTATGGCATCTCTCTTCTTGTTTTTACTTTGTTCTTCAATATGGTTTATATGGCCTGAATTTTTCTACTGCGTTTTTGTTTTCTCTCTCCGTTGTTGTTCTTGCTTCTGGATACTGACATGCCTGGTTCTCATTTCTTTTTCCCTTTGCTTCAGATCTGGCTTTATGTCCTTGATCTGTCCCTTCATTTTTCTATTTCTTTAATTCTTCTCTCACTTCCACTTTTTTTATATTCTCCGATCTATACTATCTTTCCTGTTTTTCTTTCCTCGTCCTTTTTCTATAATTGTATGAGTGTCTATTTGTTTCTCTTCTCTATTTTTTTGGTAGTTCCTTCATGTAATTTGATTATTGACGCATGGTGTCTTTTTGTTGCCATTGTTGTTTTTGCAGTTTGTTATCATTGTTCCTGTACCCCTGTCTCTATTCATCAACATGTCTATTGTTGTCTCATGCAACATCTGTGGTCTGGGTCATCCTGTTAAACGTCAGAAAGTACTTTCACATCTATCGAAACTTAACTGTCAGATTGCTTTTTTGCAAGAAACTCATTGTAATGATACTGAATCGCTTAAGCTTAGGCGTCAATGGGTGGGTCAGGTTATTTTCTCTCCTGCTGTCAACCGTAAGGGTGGTGTTGCTATTTTATGTCACAAATCGTTAAAAATCCCAATTTTATCAACTGAATGTGATACGAATGGACGATGGATATTACTTAACGCCACTATCTATAACAAACAGTCACTTTTTTCAATATTTATGGGCCTGTTAAGTCTGATCCGGATTTTTGGCATAATATAAAATTAAAATTCTCCTCCATCACTAACCCTAATATTATTGTTGCTGACGATTTCAATGATTGGCTAGACCCTTTTTCTGATAGGAAATCTAATTGTAAATTTAAACCAGATAAATCACAAAAAGCATTTCAATCTGCTATTACCTCTCGTCCATTCTACGACGTATGGAAAACTTGTAACCTGATACATAGTTTACATGTATAGTTTACATTACATTCTTTTCAAGTGTTCATCATACTTTGTCTCGAATTGATTATATTTTGGTCTCTAAATCTCTACTCCCCTCTATCCAATCATCAGAGATTGGCTCAATCTTTATTTTCTGATCATGCCCCTGTTTTATCCTCTTTTGATTTATCTTTTGATACTGCCAAGCATGCTCGATGGAGATTCAACAACTCCTTACTATCTGATCAAACTTTTATTTTAGAAGCTACTTCCTTTATAAAATAATTTTTTTAGTTTAACCAATCTAGTGATACTTCCGTTCATAACAATTTGGATGCTTTTAAAGCCTCTTTTAGAGCTTTTACCATTGCTTACACTGCCAGAAGGCAAAAGATATTGAATTCCCAGTACCTCTCCACTCTCAAACACATTTAGACTCTTGAACACACATATTTTACTTCTAAATCCTCCTCTCATCTCCAGGATCATATTAAACCTAAATCCACCTTGAACAAACTGGCTACGATTGATGCTTGTAACATCCTACTTAAAGTCAAATCTAAATATCATGGGGGTCAGAATAAAGCTGGTAATATGTTGGCCAATTATCTAAAAGTCAAATCGGAAAAGAAAAATATTCAACCTATTCGAAATGATCTTACTAACATTCTACTACATACTGATTCTGACATTGTTAATGCTTTTCAATCCTATTATAAATCCCTATACACTGAAGATACCCATCCTTCTGAATATGATACTCAATCCTTTTTTAATTATCTCCCTTTTTGTCCCTCTATACCGGACACTCTGGCTCTCCTTGAAAAGATATAACTCTTCAAGAGATTTTGGATGCTATCAAATCTTTGAAGAGAGCCAAAGCTCCTGGTTCTGATTGTTTTTCCATTTAACTCTTTCCTCTTTTTCTTCTATTTTTGCACCACATTTACTTGAGCTTTTCTCCTCTTTTCTATTGAAATCTAAACCGGAAGGCTCCTTTTTAGATGCTCTCATTGTAATTATTCCTAAACCTGATAAAGATCATACCCTGTGCAAAAATTACCGCCCAATTTCATTAATTAACTATGACTGCAAACTTTTTGCAAAAATCCCTGCCTCTAGACTAGAAGATATTATCCCCCTTCTTATTAAACCTGAGAAGTCTGGCTTTATTAAAGATAGGCTTATCTCAGATAATGCTAGGATGTTTTCCAATATTCTTACATTGGGGAAGAGGTATCCTGATCCTCTTGCTGTATTATCTCTTGATGCTGAAAAAGCATTTAACCATATAAATTGACAATTTATGTTTAGAACACTTCATTAGTTTGGTTATGGCCCCAAATTCATTTAATTTATCAATCTATTATATTCAGATCCACATGCTTGTGTTTCTGTCAATGGATATCTATCCCCTTATTTCAACTTACATAGAGGTACCAGGCAAGGCTGTCCCCTTTCCCCTATATTATTTCTTCTTTGTCTGGAACCTTTTCTTGAACGCATTCGCCGTAATCCTTTGATAACAGGTTTCCAATACAACTCCTATGAAACTAAACTATCTGCTTATGCTGACGATATCTTGGTCTATCTCTCGGACCCCTCGACTTCCTTACCTCCCTTTTTACAGGAGATTGATCTATATTCTAAAATATCTGGTTACAAATTAAACTTCTCCAAAACTGAGATCTTACCTCTAAATTCCTTATGTTATCAATTTATGTTCTCTGATACCAATTTTATGTGGTACCCATCTAAGATTAAATACCTAGGTGTTTGGTTCGCACCTACCATCCCCCACACTGTCGCTCATAATTTTAATGCACTAAAACTTAAGATTCAAAACTCACTTTCTTCTTTGTCCCCTCTCCACTTATCCTGGTGGGCTAGATTGCTCACTATCAAAATGATGATTGCACCTCTTATTCTTTTTTTGCTTTCTATGTTACCTTTCAAAATTCCTAATTATTATTTCACTCCAATTAATTCTCTGTGTACCAAATTTCTCTGGAATAATAAGCCTGCCCGTATTGCCTTATCCAAATTAATCAAACCAAAAAACGAAGGGGGTGTGCGCTTTCCTAATTTTAAACTATATCATACTGCTTTTTAATTAGACAAATCTATGCTTTAAATAGACAATATCAAGATTCCCCTATACCTAGCTGGATTAATTTTGAATGTTCCCTATTACATGAATTTTCATTTTATGATATTATTTTTATGACCAATTGCACTTTTATCTCCAAACATCCTATTTTAAAATTTTCCCAACATATATTACATTCATTGTTCATTCTTGGCTCTAATTTTTATGAAGCTTTCCTTGCCTCTTCTGTCTGGTACAATAAATGTATTAAGTTTCGCCATAAATCATTCTATTTTAAACACTGGAAAGAAAAGGGTATCATATGTTCACCAGTTAGTATCTCAAAATTCTGTTATACCCTTCACTGTAATACAAGAACGCCATGGTCTACCTTTTTCTTGCTTATCCCAATATTCCCAATTATCACAGGTACTTCAATCTTTTCTATTAACTAAAAGCTTTCCTGTTGATTCTACTCTGTTTACGCCTTTGGCACCTTTATACAATATTACTTCTGATTTTAACCCTAAGGCTTCTTTCATATATAAATTTTTATCGGCTCCTATTTCTGACAGACTTAAATCCTTAATTGAAATAGCATGGGAACAAGACCTCTCGATGTCCTTCTCGACTCAACAATGGGACAAATTATGGCACAAACTTTTTACTACTTCCAAAGCTGCGAATATCACTCAATCCCTATTTTTCTATACAATAGAGTTTTTCACACACCCATTTTTATTCACAAAATAAACCCTTCTACTTTACCTCTTTGCTGGTCATGCCTTTCCTCTACTGGCACATTACTTCCTTTAATATACTATTGTCCTAATGTTTTTAACTTTTGGAAGTCTATTTGGTCTAAATGTTCTAAGATATTTCAGTGTTGTATTCCATTATCAATTCAAAATGTTTTTCTTGGAACCATGTCTGTTGATTTCCATGACAACTCTTCGAAATCGAGGTTATTTGACCTTCTTATTGCACTTGCTTTTAAGGTTATTCTTACTTGTTGGAAAGATAGTTCTAAAATATGTACGTTAACATGGTGGAATTTTATTTGTGATGAGCATAGAATATCTACTGTTTCTTCTTCATCATTATCTCAGAAAATTAAGTCTGATTTACTCTGGCTACCCTTTACTACTTTTTTATCTTCGCACTCATCTTTACTCTAATCCAGGGGTCTCCAACCTTTTCTGTAGTGAGAGCTACTTGTGCTCAAGAAAATTCCTGCTGAGCTACTTGGATATTTTATCATTGTAAAATAATGCTTATTTTATCACTGTAAAATAATGACATGTGAACATAACACTACAACCACCCTAAGCAGGATCCTCACACACACCTACAAGGCTCTCCACGACGCAGGACCAGAATATCTGAACCACCGCCTCACTTTCCAAACACCTGCCAGACAACTCCGCTCCGCTAAACTCGCCCTGGCCTCTGTCCCACAGATCCACAAGACCAGAACCGGAGGAAGATCCTTCTCCTACCTCGCCGCCAAGACCTGGAACACCCTGCCCCTCCACCTCAGGCAATCACCGTCACTGCCTCAATTCAGGAAGGGTCTCAAGACCTGGTTCTTAGACTGAACCTCGACGCCCAGATGACTCAGCAGCCCCCCTCCCCTCAGTGCCTTGAGACCCTCAGGGGTGAATAGCCGTGCTATACAAACCCCTGATTGACTGACTGATTATCACTAGTAACCACCCAAGCATTCTAGGCTAGGTTACAAGCAGAAATGCCAGGAAAACGTTTATCAATATTAAATGTATCCGCTTGAGTAATGAAGTAACATTCAAATCATCACATGCCTTGTGGCATAAAAGACATAGCCACAGCAGGACGTCTCCCCAACTCAAACTGAATTATCATTTGGCTATCAACTTTTAATGTGTTTTAGAACTGCAATATTTTGTCTTCGTCAGCATATTTGTTTTTGAAGATACA
The DNA here is from genome assembly GCA_963921515.1 of Calotriton arnoldi. Classification (NCBI taxonomy): domain Eukaryota; kingdom Metazoa; phylum Chordata; class Amphibia; order Caudata; family Salamandridae; genus Calotriton; species Calotriton arnoldi. Next base: position 1,857,018 of record CAWUFW010000543.1, on the reverse strand, counting down.
CATATTTTTCTCTCAAATATCGCTTTTCTCTTTGGGAAAACAAACTCAATTTTCCAGAAGAAAAACCTCTTCTGAAAAAACATTGCTTGCCTTCAAAAATCGTTTTTAGAAAATACAGTGTTCAAACATCAGCTTGTCATTTTAATCAAGTACTACTGTGTACAAATGTCTTATATAGACAGATTCTGCTTTGAAAACCCAGGTATTATCATACGCTCAGGATGCTCTTTATAACACTATGATGCCTGTGTTATGCTAATATTGCCCACCATTATCACCAGGGCCACCAAGGATGGGCACCTTAATATCCAGGATGCCCACCTTGTATCAGTCATGGCCATTATTATGTGAGAGATGGCTAAAATAGGCCAGTCATGCTCTTAATATGTCAATACTGGCAGCCATTATGGCACAACTAGACCACAAATGTCCAAAATAGTCAAGGCTGACCATTATTATGCCACTGACACTATTACGCCATGAAGTGACACAACTGCACCAGAGGTAAAATACTTATGATTGGGGCTGGCATACACATTTGAAAGTCCTTGCCACTAGGCGTATCTTACAGAAAACAATACTGTTTATTAGGGAGGACACAATGTCAGGCATATATACTCATGAATTAATGCAGATTAGGCTTTTCATTTTCTCTATCCTGGATCCATCCATACCCAGCTCTCCTCAGTTCTTGGGCTCATCATGCTCTTAATATATTTTCACTTTGGCATCTATAGTCACACACTTTGTTGGGTCAGCACTGGTTACTGCAGTCACTCTTCTTTGATGGTGCATTGTTCACACAGGTGTGTGGTGCGAATGATAGAGCAGGGCATATAACATGGCTAATGTCCTTGTGACTAAGGGCCGCCACGCCAGCGCCACGCTCCAAGACCCCCAAACCCGTAGTCAGTCTGCCTGCCGGATGTGAGTTGTAATCCTGGCAGGCGGCCCTGCGGCGGCAGTCCCACGGTGGTGCTTTTCTAAGGCTCAAAGGAGAGCCATAGAAAGGCAGCATCACGGGAGCACCGCAGCACATTCCTGCACAGGGAGAAATGCACCATAACATGTGTATTTGTAAAGCGCACGTATCACCCAATCTAGGGTCTCAAGGCGCTGAATAACAGATGTTTATTGTTACCCAACTCAATGGTACTCATTTTATCGACCTCAGGTGGATGAAAGGCTGAGTGGACCCGCCGGGATTTGAACCTGTGACCATGAGGTCGAACACAGGCACCTACAGTGGATGCATTAGTCCACTAAGCCACCAGACCATGTCATGCATTTTTTCCTGTGCAGGAAACTGGGGGTGTGAATGGCCAGGCCCCATGCACAGAGGCTACATGGGGCCTGGCCCCCTGAGTTGTCTTACCGCCACCCTTTTCATGGCGGGGCTCACCGCCATGGAAAGGGTCTCAGTGGCCAACTCGTAATATGCTCGGCGGTGCCGCATCGGAACCACCAGCATATTGCAGTCTCTGATTGCTGCGCCACCACCGCTGGATCCATGATCCCCAGCAGTTGTGGCGGTCCTGTGGTGGTCAGACCGCGAAACTGAAAATACGGTGGCTGGACTGCCGGTGCGGCAGTTGCCGCACCGCCACCATGGGTTCTGCAGTCCCATGGACAGCGGAACTCATAATCAGGCCCTAAGTTAGATTTAGAGTGAATACAGATGGTCATGTGGCAGACCCCATAAGCCAACACAGTGTGTGTTTCAGTGTTATGTAGAGACCCTGCCATTGATTTGGCTGGCTGTCACTGTAAGGGTCTTAAAACGAGCAGTTAATATGCACACACTCTCTGTGATTGACTTGGCTTCACCCTTGAGAGCTACTTTAGGGGTGCTGGCGAGCTACCAGTAGCTCCCGAGCTACTCGTTGGAGACCCCTGGTGTATACAGTTTGACAGCCACATACAGGCTGTCCATTTACCCCACTGTACCGGGTAGAGCCGCAGGGCCCGATCTAGAAAGATTTTGCTGTTAGGAAGTGTGACTTAATTTTGTCCAGGAATAAACTGGAGCACGTAAATTATAGCAACACCCTTGTAAATTGGGCCCATTGTCCCAGGCTTTGCTGACTAAGGGCCAGATGTATCAAGGTAAATTGCGTTCGCAAACGCTGAAATTCGCAGAATTTCAGCGTTTGCGATCGCAATTCAGCTGTGTGCAATGCAGGTAAGTTGAAACCCACTCGCAAAATAAGGAATCGCAAAATTTGCGATTCCTTATTTTGCGCAAGCATTTAGAGAATCGCAATTTGCGATTCCCTAAATGGTATTCTGGGAGACATCGCAAATTGCGATTTTGCTGTATGGAATCGCAAATTACGACCAACTTCAGGTTGGTGGTAAATTGCGATTTCCTTTAAAAATGCAATTTTATGCATTTTTCTTAAAGTGCCATGTATGTGCGCCACATGTGCACACCTGCACATTTCAGGGGTGCAACAGGGTGTCCTTTAGGAACCCTTGCAGCCCTGAAATTGCGTGCACAATTTGCGAGTACCTACTAGGTACTCGCAAATTGCGCACGCTATTCCCATTCATTCCTATGGGCCTCTTGGCCTCTTGGCCTCTTGGCCCATAGGAATGAATGGGAAGCCATTCCTTATTTGCGACTCGCAATTTACGAGTCGCAAATAAGGAATGCGTAGGAATCGCTAAATATTAGCAGATTCCTACCTACATAGCAGTTTGCGCGTCCTTAATAGCGATTCGCAAAAAATCGCTATTAAGGACTCGCAAACTTGTACTTTGATACATGTGCCCCTAAGTTGTTTATAGGCAATCTTTAAATATGGCTTTTTGTGAAACAAGCAGGAACCTTTCTACCACAAACTTTTGTTGTTACTGAAATGGAATGTGTAGTTTATAAACTCACACAGATTCGTAGTAGGACATACCCTGGTAGTGTGTAAAATATTATATGTATTAATAAAACAACGAACACGTGTTCATACTATGGCGTTTCCCTGACACAAAAGCTGCGACTGGCGCTCCTCATGATGTTAGCCAACATCGACACCAGGACTTCAGCAGCAGGGCTTTAAGTGGGATGAAAAAACTGGGGGGGGGGTCTCTCAAATGGGCGTGACAGACATAATTAAGGGCGTGGCTTAAACACTTTAAGCTAAAAATCTGTGCTTAGCAGTGTGCCACCCGACTGGTATTTTGCTGCTTCTGTCATTGCATGCAGATATATGACAACAAGTAACATTACACCTACAACAAACAGGACTATTGCCTTTGTGAATGGTTGTTGATTGCATAAGATAAATACGCAACAACTATGGCTTCGTTGTATATACCATTGAAAATTGTTTAGTTCTTGTGGGCAAAGTTGTGGCGTAAGCCTAGAGTTGCCGACCTTCGAGCTGGCGTGAAAAGCACGCTTGAGTCTCAGTACTGGCTAACAATTCTGTGATTCTGGACAATCCCCGTGCCTACTAAAAATAACATGATCGTTGTCTTTGTGTAATTTAACTGGTGCCAATGTAAAATGCTCCAATATATTCGGGTAAAGTTTGCACAGTATAGAATAAAAAAAAACAAGTTACATTTAAAACCGTGAACTGCTGCAGAGTTAAGATTTTTTTTTCCACCCAGAGGGTGAGGGCATAAACGGAGAGCTCGATATGACCTTAGCACCTGCTTTTTAAAACTGACGGTGCTGAGCACCGGCAGGAGCCGGCCCACTTAAAGCCCCCTGTAACAGTGGTATACGCGCATTAGCAGTGAAGGCACATGTATGACAGCCTAAACTTACTAGACAGGGCGCTCTAGACGTGAGGGGTGTCAACTACCCCTTGTGCAGTATACAATGTACACAGAGGGATTAAAATCATATTTCTTTGGATACTCTACTAGGCATGTGTGTGAAAATACTCGTGAGGTTCAGTGTAAAGATGCCTCGTTTTGTGCTCTGTGCAAACTCTTTGCTGTTGATCTGGCATTAATTTGCCATTACTGTTGGTTAGTTGGCTCTGTATCTGGTTGTGTGTAACTGCATGATTACTTATCATTGTGTTTGTTCCTGTCCTCTATATGGTTTTGAGATATTAGTGGTGTAAAGTGTGCGTACTTAGGTTTATTTCTGTTGCCACTTGTGTGTCATAAACAGAAGGTGATAAGATGGTCATTGCCTTCTTCGGTTTTCTCTGTCCCTCCCCAGCCTCTGGTAATGGGGTGTGTAACAGAGAGTGAGCTGCGGAGGCCTCTTTGTGGAGTAGGGGTGGAGGAAGGGGGTGTGGAAGTGGGGCGTGAAGGGGCAGATGAGGTCTGACAGGAGGGGAGCATTAAAGACAAACAAATCAGGTGACCAGCCGTGGGAGCTGCTGCAGCTTAAAAAAAAACCTCATGCGATTTTACCTGGCTGAATTACCGCCTGGCTAAATTGTGTCTGGAGTTCCAACACCAGCTGCAGGAACAAGGCTTACCTATGATAAGATGGAGCAGAACTGCGCATGGTAATCCTGCTTTACTTGAGTCATACTCAGGGACGTAGGAGGAGAGCTGAATTTTATGGCCAAGCAAGACCTATGAGGTAGTGGTCGCTGAAGTTGGGATCGACATATTACTACAATAGTTTTGTAAAGGTAGCGTTATGGTCCTCTAAGCGTTGTGCGTAAGGCAAAAATAAAGTATTTACTAGGGATGCGGCCCAAAACAATTCCTGCACGCCTAGTCAATTAACCCGGCTCCACAATCCAAGCACAATTAAGATCCGCACACTCAGAATAAGTGCACTGGGCGTGCTATAGATGTGAACGCATGAAAAACGCTGTCCTGTATGACTGAAACAGTTACGAAAATCGGAATGTTTTCTCTTGCTTTAGCACTCAGCGGCGCAAACTTGCCTCGGACACTGACATCAAAAGCTGCATTTTCCACGGTCCGTGAAAGGAAACGAGATAATTAATTAAGGGAAGAGAACAAAACTAAAACTAGAGGTATAAAATGGAAGCAAAACGACTGAGGAAAATGCGCATGACATAAAGGAGGGCTGCCGCTGCTCGTGTCAGCGCGAGAAAAGTGCCTGAGAGATGCTTTTTCATAAACATTATATCCTCACAGATACTTCAAATGGGAACAAACAGTCCTGGCAGGCAGCGAGCAGACCCCATTGTGGTGAAAGCGACCGCGAGACAGGCAAATGTAAACAAGCGCGGCCACGCTAATTAGAAACAGATGGCCTCGGCGCGCCGCTGCTCGCTCCCGCAAGGTGGATGCCGCCAAAAGCACGAGTGTTAGGAAAGTGCAGACCGATTCCAAAAGGTCATCTCCTAGAGCAGCGCATGCGCGCTGCGCTAGGCTCGACCTAAAAATGGCTGCACGCTCAGTTTTTGCCAAAGCCTTTTCAGGAATTTCCTATCCAGCCTCGCAGCTCATCGTAAGCTGCTGCAGACGACTTGTCAGACCCCTAGTTTGGCTGGCTCCCCTCCTGGAATGGAAACTGAAGCCCAGCGGACACATGCCATGGACAGCTTGCATTCAGTCCCAATGTTTTAACGTACTGCAGCACTGCTCCCATTTGGGCTAGGAGGGGTTGGTCTACCAAGGGAAGCCGAAACTACAAGTCCAACAATGCAGCACGGTTGAGTTAAAGCCAGACTTGGTTATCCTCACAGATCACACTTACCGAATGCAAAATGCAGTTTGAAATTGGCAAATATTTCCAGAGCTGTGGTGCTTAGGCAAATGAAACTTTTCTAGAATGCTTCCTTTGATGAATGTATATGGCACATTTTACTATTAAATTAGACCATTTACATAAGAATAAAATACCTGTGGCGTATGTGGGTTACAACACCTCTCCAATACCCACTTTAGTTGGCTTACCTTTTTTGTAGTGATATTAAAACACCAAGCAGGGGAAAGGGCGCTGAAAAACATTTTTTTATGATAATAAACTCTGGACAATGTAAATAGCAGTCAAGGGTTTGCATTCTTTGTTTAAGGATTCCGTCAGTGTGTAATGTAACTGGTGCTCATGTAATGCCTCAAATACCTTTGCTGTGAAAAAACAGATTGCCAACATCCATGCACTTTAAATGGTTGTGAGGAAAACTGTTAAATGACCTTGTGATAAAGCAGCACACCCAATTTCACAATCAACCAGCATTAACAAAGAAACAGGAAAATAATTATAGGCTTTAGCCTCCCGAAAAACCTCTTTCATGTGCTTGTTAACTTTTCATTGAGGTTTTAGTTTCAATGTACACAGTGGTGTAATGCAATTTATGCCCCTTCCTCCACCTCGCAGAATGTGAAGAGCCCTTCTCAGTCTCCCATATCTCACAGATATTTGTGCCTTTCCGACATTTTTTAGTGGAAGCAACATTGGTTTTTTTGTGAATGTGTGCACAATGAAAGGCCGCCTTTCTTTGTAATTGTTTCATCATTTTCAAACTTGGTAACACAATCCACACAAATACACTTCACACTATACCACATAATTTTAATCAGCATAATTACACTAAACGGCACACACTTCCACACTACACAATTCTACTCAACAAATTTCCATTCCAGACTACATAGTTCAACTACAAACCCATAATTCAATAACACAATTGCACAACACACCTCATACATCCAATCCAAACCACAGAATTCCACATCAAGCCACAAATTACCATTCCACTTAATTACACTCCATAACACACAATCCCACTCCACATAATTCCAGTACACTCAATACCACATAATTACTATCCACATAATCCCACTGCACACCATGCCACATAATTCCACTACACAAATCCAATCCAATCCACACCACACAATTCCACAACTAACAATTACAATCCAACCCACATATTTCTACTCCACATCACATACATCCACTCCAAACCAAAACATATGGGTAAAAGACATTATCATTTACAACACCAATAACTCTAACTCTCACAAAGGCGAGACCTATTGCATTGCAAATGCTTGTTGTTGTGCGCCGTGGTGCCAGTAAAACATATAACTTCCTTGATCATGCCGCCGCCCGTGCAATATCATCGTGCCTGCAGCTCTACCTCTTGAGAATGTGGCGTGGATTCGACCTTACCGGACTGCGGCCACTGCGGGAGAAGTCATCGTGGCTCAGCTCTGTCCCATAATGGCGCCTGCTCTGTGATGTAAATTAGTGTCAATTAGTATCCTCCCTTGACACACTTATTAAATCTGAATTTCCAGCCCGCCCGGCCCCCAAGAGTTATTTGCTGAGTTAAATTATTACAGGAGGAGGCCGGTGTTCGGCCTGTCACCTCCTGACCTCGACACTTCCTGCCTGCTTAGCCCCTGTCCTGGGGGATCCTTGAAGGTTGTCTCCCGTCACAGCGTGAGTCTGAGAGCAGGTGCTGTGTGTCTTTAAAAGGCACAAGCTCGGCTCTCAAGACAGCAGTGCCACTTTGCAGCTTATCTCATGGTCATTACTACCTGAAATGTATCCTGATTGCCAGCAGCTGTCTGGAGCCCAGGAGGGTGACGGACTCCAAGAGACTACGGAGACCCATGGCCAGCAGTCTTTATATCTCCAGCTGCAATGCACTGTGAGTCAGAGTCTTGGTAAGTGTAAAAAATGAAAGCTGCTGACATTTATTATAAATGTTCCTGCTAAGGTCGGAGTTGTAGTTTTAATATCATGGTTAGATATTTGTTTTACGGTGCGATCAGGTTACAAGGGCACTAGGTTAGTGCCCTTCCCTTTCTCGAGCTTTACAGCAGTTTTAAAATCTTAGAGTTTCTCGTTGCTCAGATGAGTATAATTTCTGATGCATATTTTTCCCTCATCTTCATTGTATTGTATTGTATTGTAAATGCATTTATAAAGCGCTTACTACCCCTGATGAGGCGTCTGAGCGCTTTTTTGCTTGATTTTGGGCGAGAAAGTGTCACTCATAGTTGTTGAAATGTTACTCATAATTACACTAAAATTATGAAAATGTCACACATAGCAATCTGAAACCTTGGCAGCTATTACGAGGAGATTACGACTATAAGGGGTGAGGCGCATTTATCACGCTCCTTTATTTTGAACTACACTCCCCAAGAGGCCAAGCGACGGGGACGTGATGGCGTTAACACGTTTTTTGTTGGGTCACGTGTGAGAGGGGCGTGGCTATCTGTCAGCTGCTGAGCTGCACCATAGGAGGAGGAGGGAAAACAGAGGAGCTGGCAGAGAGTAGAGGGGTAAGTGTCGGAGGGTACATCAGAGGAGGGGTATTTGGGATGGTGTGGGGGATCGGATGACTGAACGGGGCTTGCGAGGCAGAAGAGGGATATACAGAGGAGGGTCTTAAGAGGAACGTCGGGCAGAGTTGAAATGAGGTCGACGGTGGCGTGTAGATGCTGAGCCAAGAATGTTGTTGTGTTATTGTGTTTAATAGGCGGTGGCGTGCCACGGGGCATTTGATGAGAAGTCTTAGTGGGACGCGGGTCTGGTGGGATATGTGGGCGACTTGAGTAAGTCATTACGGGTCTCCGAGGACAGGCGAGCTGAAGGGATCTGAGTTCTAGCGGAAAATCCAGTTGTCCTCCCTCTCACTATAAAGTATATTGAATTCAGCTATTGGCATATTGGTATTTGGAGTTTAAATAACGTGTTACGGAAAGTTATAACATATTTGAAGCGGTTTTTGGTGCTTAACAGTTTTTTTTTTAGCTTAAGTTGAGTTTTTAGTCAAGCAGTTGGGCACTGCATATTTCCACGGGCAGCATACAGTAAAGTGTTTAAAGACCGCATATGATGCTTCTGGATCCTTTAAAAAACCTTCGTAACGTCATCTGGAATTTTCTCTAGCGAGGGGGGTATGGAGAACATACGTGGACACCAAAGGCCCATATGGTTAAGAAACCCAGCAGCCAAAGGGGATAGATGGCCACGTTCACCAAATTATTGGTGGGCCACAGTTAATTTGAGCAGTTCCATGGAGAGGTGAAATTATGAGCATGCCTAGCAGAACTGCCTTTACTCATAAGGTCCGTGGAAAAGACCCTGGAAAGAAGGGACTCGCTCTAACTCAAGAACTTATGACGCCCAAGCTTACCCTGAAAGCAGGAACCCAGTCCTTATATAAATAGGTGGGGAGAAATTAGCAAAGGCAATGTGCATAAATGCCACTTCATCCACAGAAGGGATGTCACAACCTTACTGCTCCTTCCTCTACAGTTATCGGTGAGATAAAAACTTAGCAATGTGAATTATATATGCATGTAAATTTACTGTGCATATTTTCATAAATAAACCAAGTTTGTGATTGTTTTGTTTTCACATTGGTTCCCTGAAGAGGGCCCTGACTATTTGAGCACTATAAAAATAAACTAGATATTATCACAAATGGAAAGGTGAAAATAACTTTTAATTTATGCTTCTAATGTAAATCACATGCATATTTTCCACGTACTGAGGAGTTGACCATATGGATTGATCAAACTGTCATTTTAATACAACTTGCACTTGTCTGGTGCATTGAAAGGGCAGTTTTTCAGCAAGTAAAGTAAATGTTCTACCTTTAAGGTTGTAATGCTGGGGTGCAAAAGGTATGAGAGATGGCTTAGAATTACTGCCCTTTATGTCTCCTACACCCAGTGCTTTAAATGGGGGGGAAATAGTGCAGGTACTCATTTAAATATGGCGAGTGGGCGGGGCTTGGGGGCGGGGCTTAGGGCAAGACATGCCGATACCTATTGACTTCGAAACTACTTGCAGCACATACCAAAACACATGAGAAATGTCTTTCATTAAACAAAGCAGGTTTGTTTACTCATTACACACAACGAAAGCCAAACACGGCGATATTTTAACATTTCCTTGTTTTGTAATATGTGCAACATCAATACTGTTAATTGCTGTTGCTTGGCACAATTCTATATATTCTCGAGTGACACAGAAAGAAACAAGCAGACATGCACACACAAAGCATTCCACACATTTCCTTTAATATAACTTCCAAGAGTGTCTCTATTCTCTCCCCCTTTCTCCAGTTTTTGTCTCACACAAAAACAATCACAGGCAAGCACACAGGCAAGCAGACAAACATAAACAGATAGTTAACAAAAGAATCAGGTGGGATTAAAGCCATTTGAACCTGGTTACCTCCCACGACTTTCTTAATTACGCTGTCACGGGGCTGCCTCGATGTCTGTGTTTGCAACACAGCATGATGGTGAACACCCGGACGGTATGCAAATGAGCCCACGCGGAATTGTTCAGCTGGGCTCGGCTCAGGTCTATGGAAGTGCCCTGGCTAGCAAAGAAAGGCCGCCAGCACCAGCATTTCATGAGTACCGGTACTCTCCTCGGCAGTAGAGAAGTGCCGGTACTCAGAGTGATAAATCTAAGAAGTGCCGGTACTCAGTACCGGTGAGTACCGGCCCATTTAAAGCACTGCCTACACCCCACCTCAATCCCCTTCCGAAATGTTGATTACTCAGTCAGTCAATTTACTTTATTCGATACTTATAATATAAGATCATAAAAGCACAGATGAATGCAGGATAAAACATCAATACAAAAATAAAAATTATATACATTCCAGTTTAAAAGTAATACAATCAGAGTTGTAAACATTCCCAGTTAGGAGATAATTAATAAAAAAACAGCTGTTATATTATGACAGTTTAAAATTCATTCTCTTGTATTATACAGTCGGCTGATTTTCCATGATTGAATAAAAAAAGACGCCACTGAAAAGCAAACCATAGGATTAGGCAGGGATTGTAAAAAAACATTGCTACACGACATTGTTTAAAATGAAATTTGCACATCAAGGGCAGGATGAATCTTTTGCGAGGTTCCAAATAAAATTTGCAAAAGAAAAAAATATGTAAATTTGATTGTGCAGAGACACCATCACAGGGACAAAATGGTAATTCATTTATGGAATAGATTCCAGCAGGATGTGTCAACATGCAAGGAATAAAATTCAATCGGAATCTGCTTAAAAAGAATCTATGGCGTGAATTTGTCACAATAAATAAATGACATTGTCCCTTCCTGAACCTTCGGACCTTCAAGATATGATTTTACCGATACCTATGTGCAATTTGCTTGTAATCTAGCATCTGCCCTTTGTTTAAGGAAACAGAGTTTTATCTCCCGTTTTGAGATGCTCAGACGCTCCCTGGGGGCGACAAATAGACGCTCTAAGCCTAAGGACGAGAGAGTTGATTTGATATACGAAATCCATGGGATCCTATGAACGTTTTCCATGGATAGGCAGTCTTCGATTAGCTTTTGACTAATATGGATGGATTCCCTTCTCCAGATGGAGTGCCACAGGATAATTGGAGCCAAAGAAATTATATCGGTCAAATATGGAACATCCAATTCTGTGTGGGCAATAAAGTTGGAGCAGCTTATGGGGAGGCACGCTAGCTTTTTCCAAAAAGTGTCCTCTATCACTTGGAGGGCAGATGGATTAGTATAGCCTCATATGCCTGCCCCGTAAGTTGCTACCGACACTGACTTAGCTGCATAGATCTTTTTTACCATGTCGATTGGTTTCGCCCCCAATTTTTTGATAAATGAATGGAGAGCAATGATACTTCTCTCGAGTGATAACCCCCTGGTGGCAAGCGTATGGGACCATGATGATTGCCTGTCAAATGTTACACCTAAGTAGGAAAAGGTATCGGTATGGGCTATTTTTTTCCCAGATATATAAAAACCCAGGACCTTCCTGTCCTTCCGGCCAGTGATTAAAACGAAAGTCTTTGCCTCATTAATTTTAAGCCCTAATTTTTGCATGTAGATTACATAGATGTCTAGTAACTTTTGCAGGGCGAGGCCCGTGCGGGCAATTAACACTGCATCGTCAACATACAGGAGCATTGGGGTGTGAACGTTGTTAATTTTTGGAATGTCTGGTATTGAGTTCGACAGGGGAGCTTCTACCCCATTAGTATAAATAGAAAAAAGAAATGGGGCGAGTACGCAGCCCTGCCGTACTCCCCTGTTAATTGGAAACGCCCTGGTGCACTCCCCTTCTCTCTGTGAAAGGCAGCGAGTCTTCTAAGACCCTCAATGCTGCCCGGTTCAGGGTTCCACCTCTAATTCACTTTGGGTTCGCTATCAAAATAATGAGGCAAGCGCTGGAAACTGGAAGACAAGAAAAAGGTTTATTTCTCATGAGGAGATCACATCAACTGCAGACACCGGGATGTCTGAGGGAAGTGTTCTGCTGATACTCCTTTGGCTCTTCCTTTTATACAGGTTTGACACAATGCATTTGTTTTGTCAACATGGTTACACAAGCTTGGGGTCCCGCCCGGGCAGGTTGTCACACAAGCCCAACAGTAATTCTCTTCCCACCCAGGTCAAACAGACAATCTTATCTTGCAGCTGGACCTTGCTTCAGGGTCTAAAACATGTGAGACCGGCCAGATCTAAGAGTCCGTTCTGTTGATAAAAACAGGTCCCATTGTTGGTAACAACAAGTCTTGCTGTTTGCAGTGCAATAAATCATGTTGCAAGAGTCTTTTTGGTGTTTGGAACCTGTTTGTGTAACTAGGTGCAGTGAGGGGTAGAGTGTCCAAAGGTTTGCCTGAAAACAGAGATGAGAGGAAAAACGAGTTTGTGGCAGCAAGTGGCGCTGAGGTTTGTTGTGGCAATAGAGTTTATAGCCCCCAGCACACATACCAGGTCGGTCAGAGGGTCAGAGGGATGCTAGTAAGGGCAGGGTGAAACAAAGGTGACCAACAGAGTACAAAATGGCTGTGATAGATTAAAATGACTGCAACTTATGTGCACATAGAATTCCACCAGACAAGATGGCGCAGGTAATGTTCATGATTAGCGTTTTGCTTTTAACAGTGGCCCCTTTGAACATAACTAGCCAGCTTGTCAGTCTATTTCGATCTCCATAATGTCCCGTATCTCTTGATCATACATTACTCTCATTTTTGTTAGCTGAGTGTCCATAGTCTTAGGGTGCAAGGTAGTTATGCAAAGAGAACACAAAGGTGGTATACAGTGTATACCCAAACAACAACCACATATTGTCAATACTGGGACCAAGAGAATCATTGATATTTTCCAACCCCACTCCTTCAAGATGCCCCAAAGCCAGCTTCCAATTGTCCAAGTCTCTGATCCTTGATGAATTTCTGAAGATAGTCTATGGAGATGTTCGATTTGCTTCATAGACAGAAGGTGAATTATCAGGAATGTATACACAGCAGCTGGCCCCGATGATGCAGCATGCTCCTCCACGGTCCGCTAGTACCACATCCAGGACCATGCGATTTTGCAGGGTAACCAGACGGATCGCTTGGAGCTCAGCAGTGTTGTTGGTGAGGATGCCAGCAGTGACGTTCAGGGCGGTCTCTACCGCTTGGGACAGATGTCTGATGGCTCGGCTGTTTGCCATCGGACCCCATAGCGGGACGAGCCCTTTTGCTGCGTCGAGGAACTGTGATGAGGCAGAGTCTGCTTGATCAATGTCTTTAGAACGCTTTTCTCGATGATGCTCTGCAGGGGCTGTGTAGGTTGGTGGCAAAACAAAGGCGATGTAGCACGTGCCCCCCAGTTTCTTGGGAGCCAGGTGTAGGCTTTGGTTCCACAAACAAAGTACATATTGGGTGATGCAACAAGCGCTGGGGGTTGGCAGTGTTCAAAGTCCTTACAATGCTACAGGTGCTGTGACCCACATTCTTAGTCCCACGGCCTTCAATGCATACAAGGCCAGAGACGTTCACCACAGATAGGGCCACAGTCAGTGTTGCAGCAGTTCTTTTCTTCAGGTAGGAAAATGTGGCTCTGTTAGGATTATTGAACACTTGCATTTCCACTCGTTCTTTGGAGGGGACATTAATCTGGAATGTCGCATTGAAGGTGTGAGGGCAGAAGGGGCGGCTGTCCTTCCTGTTTTGTTTCGCCAGAACTCGTTGTAGAACTGGGCGATTGTTCCGTCGGAAGTGGCATTGTCTTTGTAACTTTCTTGTAGGAGCATCATCCAGGCAAGGCAAGATCCGTGAATAGAAAAGGGCGAAGGGATGAAAGGGATGGAATGTTCAGTGGCATGTGGTAACAGCCCACAGACTCAACAGTTGGTAGCATTGGTGGCAAGATTGTGCTGGTGCAACATCTGCACGAAAGAATTATTCCAGAATTCTTTGCGTCGTTCTCGGAGATGTGGCGGTAGTGATACCAGGTACTGTTCTTTCTTGGTGGTTGGTTGCATGGTGGGTGACAATGTTCTGTATGCAGGTGCATTCTCTTCAATGATCCAGAGTGCGAGCAGGAGACAGGTGAGAAATGCGGCTACAAGTGCAATTGTCTTTATGCTGTGCAGGTTAGCAGTCTTGGTGTCTTTGCGGTGGTTTTGCAGGTGTTCAGTTTCTTCCATCATCTTCGAGGAGCTCAACAACTGTTAGGACCACAGACTTTTGTCTGGCGCTTTCCTGGTAGCGTTGTTTGACTGTGCTACCGATCTGAGACCTTGACTTAGTTGGTGGCCTGGTCGTTGGAGCTCCCTCCTTTCGTCGATCTTAGGTTGTACCCTTTCCTGGATGGCACCGTGGGGTCGGGAAATTCTGATAGTTCGAGGGTGTCTTCTTGTGGGTAGCAACTCAGAGCTGGTCGGTCTCTCGCGAGTACTTCCTCTTGCACCTCCACCCCTTCACAGGTTGCCAGGGTTGGAGGGACTCGTTTGCAGTGGTGGGCATGCAGCCAGTTTCGTTTTCCTTCCACTCGGAGGGCAGTTCGGGTGGTGATCAGGACTTGCCAGGGGCCTGACCACCTAGGCTCCAGATTCTTCGTTCTTTGGAAGTTGCGAATCAATACATGGTCGCCTGGCTTTATTTCATGTCCCGGGCCACTGGATACGTCAGGCAAGGCTTGCTGCACCTGTTGGTGGATAATTGTTAGCTCGTTTGTCAATTTATGCAAGTAATCCGACATTAATATGTTCGGGACATCGTTAATGGAGGTGGGTCTTGGTGCCGCCCAAATGCTCATAGGCCTGCCGAAGACCACCTCATACGGGGTCAGTCGGTGTTTGGTTGGGGTGGAGCGCATCGATAACAATGCCAATGGGAGGGCGTCTGGCCATTTCAACCCGGTCGTGGCAAATATTTTGGCTAGTTTTAGTTTCAACGTTGCATTGTGTGTCTCTACCAGGCCCGCTGTTTGGGGGTGGAAGACGGCATGGAACTTTTGTTTTACCCCCAACCCTCTCAGTATGTTCTGTATCACCTCGGCTACGAAGTGGGGGCCGTTGTCGCTCCATAAATTCTGCAAAGGCCGTATCGGGGGAAGAATTCTTTCAGCAATACTTTTGCAGTGGCTAAGGCGGTATTGTCGCGGGTGGGATATGCCTCCACCCATTTGCTAAAAGCGCACACAACCACCAGGACATATTTTAGACCAAGGCATCTCTCTAGTTGAATGTAATCCATTTGAAGGATTTCAAAGGGGTGGTCAGGGACTCCAAACCCTCCCCGTGGTACTACTGTCCCCTTCCCTGGGTTGTGTTGTAGGCAGACTATACATTGTTGTACTAGGCGTTTTGCAGATTCTGCTATCTTGACGTTATGCCATACTCTGGTGATTAGTTCAATCATGGGGGTGGAGCCTATGTGTGCTGGTAAATGTGCCCTGGTCAATATGGGGATGAGGTAGGCATTGGGTAACAGCCATTTATTTCCGTCTTTAGTTCTCCAGCAATCTTCCTCGTCTTTTAGTCCCACCTTTTCCCACTCGGTCAATACGTCTTGTGTGCCTGTAGTCTGTATGTCCCTTACAGTGGTCCTAGCGTCAGTCCATCGTTCAGCTTGTGACCTGGTCACATACATTCGTGTCGTAGTTCTGTCTCCTGCCGTGGCTCGGGCAGTAACGTCTGCTAGTGCATTTCCCTGTCCAATGAGATCAGTCACTTTCCTATGTGCTCGGCATTTTATCACTGCTAACTTCTTGGGAGGAGGACTGCTTACGTCAAGGCGGAGACTAAATCTCCATGCAGGATGGGTGTACCGTGTGAAGTCAGGTACCCTCTTTCTTTCCATAAGTTCCCAAAATGGTGAACCACCCCGAAGGCATATTGGCTGTCGGTGTATATGTTAACTGTCGTGTCAGTCGCTAAGATACATGCTCGTGTGAGGGCAATGAGTTCTACAACCTGGGCTGAACGTTGGGGAATACGGGCTGTTTCCAGAACGGTTCGGGCTGTGGTGACAGCGTATGCAGCTGAGGTGGTGCCGTCGGGAGTTTGATGCACGAACCATCCACCCATAGTTCTCCATCTGGTTCTAGAAAGGCGGTGTCTCTGAGATCTATTCTACTCTTTGTTTGTTCATCGGTTAGTGTCACACAGTCGTGTAGTGGAGTCACGCTAGGATCATTTTCGGGTAGGGGTAACAGTGTGGCTGGATTGAGGGTGGTGCATCGCTTTAGGGTAATGTGCGGTGCTAGCAGGGTCAACTCATATCCTGTCAGTCGGGCGCTAGTCAAGTGTTGGGTTTTGGTCTGGTTTAGTAGTGTGTCGACTGCATGGGGTACTAAAACAGTGACTGGATTGGAGAGTACTATTCCTTCGCTCTGGCGTATCAATACTGCTGCAGCTGCCACAGCGCGCAGGCACGCTGGCAGCGCTCTGGCTACTGGATCGAGGGTGGTAGAGAAATATGCACAAGGGCGTTGTTTGTGACCAATTGATTGTTTTAGGACAGACAATGCACATCCTCCCCTCTCGTGCGTGTAGAGGAAGAATGGTTTGGAGTAATCCGGGGTTCCTAGGACAGGCGCTGAACAAAGGGCATTGCGTAGTTCTTTAAAGGCTGACTGGCATTCGGGGGTCCAGGGGAGAGGTGAGGGGATGTCTTTAGCTAGGAGGGAGAGAAGGGGTTTGACAATGAGGCTAAAGTTCGGTAACCACTGTCGGCAAAATGAAGTGAGACCTATCAAAGAGCGGACTTGTTTCTGATCTTTGGGGACAGGGGTGTCTAGAATTGTCTGGATCCTGTCAGGCGTGAGTTTCCTCCCTTCTTTGGATAAAGGTGACCCAAATAGGTCACTTGTGATTTACAGAACTGCAATTTCTTTCGGGAGACCTTGTGACCATTCTCAGCAAGAAAATGGAGTAGTTTGATGGTGGCGGTGACGGCTATTGGTATGGTGTCCGCTGCTAGAAGGATGTCGTCTACATATTGTATTAGTGCCACTCCATCTGGCAGTGCCACTCCGTCTGGCAATTGTATGGCGTCCAACTGTCTTTTAAGCGCCTGGCTATAGATGCTTGGGCTCTCAGTGTACCCCTGAGGTGCTCTGCAAAATCTGTACGAACGGGAGTTTAGGGTGAATCCAAATAGATAGCGGCTGTCCTTGTGTTTAGGTATGGAAAATAATGCGTTTTTGAGGTCAATTACAGTGAAGGTGGTGGCAGTGGAGGGGATTAAAGTCAAAATTGTCGTGATGTCGGAAACTACTGGGTATTGTGGCACTACGATTTTGTTTATCTCCCGCAGGTCAATGATGAAGCGGTAGGCTTTTCCGTCTCCCTGTCTCTTTACAATCGGTAGTATGGGACTGTTACAAACGTTGCTCACTACTTCCTCTACCACCCCTGCCTCTACCAAAGAGTGTATGATCTCTGTCAGTGCCTTCTCACCCTCTGGCGATATTTTGTACTGCGGTACTTTCGGTAGGGTTGCGTCCTGTCGTATTGTTACGTGTACTGGGTCAGTCATCATTCGTCCTACGTCTGAATCAGCCCTAGCCCATAAGTGTGATGGCAAAGTGTCCAGTAGGGATGCGTCAGTCTCGGAGATGGGAAACATGTGCTGAGAAGGGTTCTCTCTATGGCGCTGGGGGTTGTCATACAGGACGACACGCACTCTGTCTGGTGAGCATCTGATAGTCGCATGGAAGTGTTTCAAAAGGTCGAGACCCATAATGGCGTCTGGGGTGTTGGAAGAGAGGAGGAATGTCGTTTCGATGCTTTTGTTGTCAAGGTTAAAAGGGGTCGGTCGGGACAAAGGGTTGGTGGAGGGCGTACCGTCAAATCCTATTGAGGTCACGTGAGCCTGACAAGGATGCCCTTGGAATCAGTCGTTTGGATAGTGCACTACGTGTTGCTCCCGTGTCTACCAGAAATGGCGACTTTGTGCCCAGGACCTCAGCGGTAACATAAGGGCCTTGCTGATCAACATAGAGCTCGACTGGATCCCTCCCTTGCCCCTGGCGGTCCTATGCAAAGTCGTACGTATTGTCATAATCTGTCTGTTGGTACTGATTCTGTTTGGGATGGTCAAATGTGTTCACTCTTCCTGGCCTTTCCTCGCTTGCTTCACTCGCGTACCCTCTCCCACGTCCTCTTCCTCTCTGTCCACTTGCTATTTCCCTCGCCCCTCTGCCCCTACCAGCTCCTAACAAAGCCGGGCATTGGGTTTTCCAGTGTCCATATTCTTTGCAAAATGCACATTGATCCTGTCCTAGGTCTTGGCGTCCTACATATGATGTCGATGAATTGTTTCTAGGTGGCTGTACTCTAGGGGTATTCTGCTGGTATCCTCCCCTATATTGCTCCCTTCCTGTATTCGCCCCCTGGAGTTGTGCTACCATTACCCTTTCCTTCAAGTCCTTCTTTTTCCTTTCTGTAGCCCTGTCATTTTCGTTTCTCTGATGCTCATAGTACTGGGCCATTTGGAGAATGGCCGCCGGTTTAGATGCTGCCCAACTACTTTCGCTGGCTTGTAATTTCTGGGATACATCTGGCAGTAGTCCTTTGACATAGTTCTGCACAAATAAGTGGTGTCCGGTTGCGGTGGACATGTCTTGTCCACTGTAATCGGAGAACACCGTTTCAAATCTGGAGAAATACTCTGAGACATCCTCTTGTGGTTTCTGGCGGCATGCGGTTACTATGGACCAGTCTATCTTTTTCTCTGGGATCAGCGTTTTCACTTTCTGCACTATTTTGTCAGGGAGGTCCAATATTGCTTTAACCGGTTTTTGACCAGGGTTCCGCTGTTTATCTAATGTGTTGAGTTGTTCCCAGGTATGACCAAGCAGTTCGGTATGGTCTATTTTCCTAATCTGTTTCCACACATCTGCTGGCAAACATAACCCGAAGAACAAGTCTATGTCGGCAAGTGTCATTATTGTTGATCCCAGAGCGGTACCTAGCTCGGTGTAAAAGGCGGTGGGGTTCTTTCGTAAATCCGGTAAAGATATACGGAACGTCAAAATGTCCTGTCTGTCCCATGGTTGATACACCCAATTGTAGACCACCCTTCCTCTAGCGTCTTGATGGTTCATATCGTCATGAGTCCCTTGTCCTCTAGGAGGTACCCAATAAGGGGCAGCTTCTTTTATCGGCATCATGCTATCTGGTTTTTCCACCGGGGGTCCTGCTATCTTAGATGTCCTGTCCTTATCTATCCGCCCTTGTTCCACGAGGTGACAGAATACCTCCAGTGTGGATGAAAAGAGTTCTGTAACATCATTGTCGCCTTCATCTCCGGTGTCTACCTTCCTATAGAGAGCCACTAGCCGCTCGGGCCCTACATCTTGGTACTTCTCTTCATATGCAGTAAGAGTGTGGTAACAGAAGTACAATAAAGTATCGTTTGCGGTTTTCAACATAGGAGTTGCATATGTCAGTTACATACTCTTCTGTCTCCTTCCTATCTATGAGGGATTTAACTATTTTATCAATGCCTGCTCGCTCATTTTTACTTAATCGCGGGACCCTGGGCGCTCCTTTTTCTTTTGATCCTACCTCTACTACTGTATCCTTTGATGAGGCATTTGGTGTGGGTGACTCGGTGGGAGCAGAGGCGGTGGAGACTGAGGCGATCGTGCCATCTCCGGCTATACTTTGGTGGTCCTGGCGTTGTGCTACGGGATGAGTAGGGGCGTAAGGGGGTGGCATGTATATGATTGGGGGACCTAACAATAAATCATCATCTACCCTTTGTTTTGCTGGTAACTTGGGGTAAAGAGTCGAGGGCGTTCTAACAGGGCATTGACCTGATATTTTTGATTCCTGTTCCTTTTTATCGATTTCCTTTTCTTTTAGTTTTCTTCTAATCTTTTACAGGCTTGGTAAGCTGATTTTCGCGTTTCTTTATCTTGTCTAGCTTCGTCCCTTTTCTTTCTTTGAGCTGCCTCTTTCGCCATAAACCAAAACTGTCAAACATGGCTGGTCTAGTTTTCTTTTTGTGGAGAGCTAATTCTAACGTTTCTATTTTAGCGGGATCGAAAGATCCCGTCAGTGGCCACTGATTTACCCGGTCCTTCCTAGTGTATTTATGCCATAGTTTGCTATAAGCTACGGTGGCTAATCCATACTTTACGTACATGTCCTTGTTAGGGGTGCCTTCCGGCGGTGCCGGCTGACTGACCTCTAACGAACGGTCGGGTCCAAAACAATTACAATCAAACAATCTAGAGAAAACAGGCATGACGTATTTATCGGTCAAAAATGAATATCTCAATCAATCAATTTAGACAAAAAGTCTGCACTACCTGTCCTTCGCTGCCTGCAAAGAGAGAGAATATTCCTATTCTTCGTTGTTTGCAAGCAGGGAAATGTCGTAGATAACTCAATATCAAAAAAGGAATACTAGTATTTCAATCAAACTATTCAATCAATTAATCAATTTAAGTCGTTTTTTTCACGACCTTACCCGGACCGTATGGACAGTTCTTCGTCTTCCCCTTCCAGCGCCTGGTTGTCCTCTCACTCCAACAATCAATGCGGCGTTCCTCTAAGGTCCCAGTCAGGACCGCAGGTCACTCGAGAGAGGTCCGTTCGGAACCGGTGAAGTTCAGTCGATCGGCAGCCAGACAAGGGTCTTCTCAGGCAGGTATACCCCAATCGTTTAGTTGTTCACTCCGTCGTTAGGACCTCTCTACCGGACCCATGCGTCGCTGATGGGCCCCTACGTTTGGGCGCCAATTTGTGAAAGGCAGCGAGTCTTCTAAGACCCTCAATGCTGCCCGGTGCAGGGTTCCACCTCTAATTCACTTTGGGTTCGCTATCAAAATAATGAGGCAAGCGCTGGAAACTGGAAGACAAGAAAAAGGTTTATTTCTCATGAGGAGATCACGTCAACTGCAGACACCGAGATGTCTGAGGGAAGTG
Source organism: Calotriton arnoldi (assembly GCA_963921515.1). NCBI lineage: Eukaryota > Metazoa > Chordata > Amphibia > Caudata > Salamandridae > Calotriton > Calotriton arnoldi. The sequence continues at coordinate 1,835,932 of CAWUFW010000543.1, read as the reverse complement.
TTCTGCTGATACTCCTTTGGCTCTTCCTTTTATACAGGTTTGACACAATGCATTTGTTTTGTCAACATGGTTACACAAGCTTGGGGTCCCGCCCCGGGCAGGTTGTCACACAAGCCCAACAGTAATTCTCTTCCCACCCAGGTCAAACAGACAATCTTATCTTGCAGCTGGACCTTGCTTCAGGGTCTAAAACATGTGAGACCGGCCAGATCTAAGAGTCCGTTCTGTTGATAAAAACAGGTCCCATTGTTGGTAACAGCAAGTCTTGCTGTTTACAGTGCAATAAATCATGTTGCAAGAGTCTTTTTGGTGTTTGGAACCTGTTTGTGTAACTAGGTGCAGTGAGGGGTAGAGTGTCCAAAGGTTTGCCTGAAAACAGAGATGAGAGGAAAAACGAGTTTGTGGCAGCAAGTGGCGCTGAGGTTTGTTGTGGCAATAGAGTTTATAGCCCCCAGCACACATACCAGGTGGGTCAGAGGGTCAGAGGGATGCTAGTAAGGGCAGGGTGAAACAAAGGTGACCAACAGAGTACAAAATGGCTGTGATAGATTAAAATGACTGCAACTTATGTGCACATTGAATTCCACCAGACAAGATGGCGCAGGTAATGTTCATGATTAGCGTTTTGCTTTTAACATCTCCCGTATCTGACACAGGCCTTGGCTGATGAATAAAGCTGCCTAATGAAAAATATGATAGCCCCGTCTATGCCCATTTCCTCCATTATCCTCCATAGGTGTTTGTGTGCCACGCAGTCAAACGCTGCGGACAGGTCCATAAACGCCAAGTATAGCCTACCAGATTTAACTTGTGAATACTTGGTGATTAGTAGACTTAAGTTAAGGCACTGATCTTGGGTACCCATTCCCTTTTTAAAGCCGTATTGAACCGGGATTAAAACCATATTTTTGGCTGCCCATTCCTCTAATCAGTTCAGTAGAACCCTACCCATAAGTTTAGCTGTGCTGTCCAGCAATGAGATTGGCCTATCATTTTTGGGTTCGGATTTATCTCCCTTCTTGTAAATTGGAATTAAAATTGATTTCTTCCTTGAATCAGGTGGGCCCACCTTTGCGACAGCATTAAAAACATTTGTCAGCCCAGGACCCCATAAATCTGGCTCATCAATGAAAAAATCTATAGGGATGCAATCCGGTCCTGGCGCTTTATTGATGGAGCACTGGGTAAGGGCTTCTCTGATCTCGTAATAATCAAAGATCAATGGGAGTTCGATAGGGGGGGATCATGGGTACGTGTTGTGGCATCGCCCCCTCTGCATTGGGGTCAAATATGTGAGAAAAATATACGACCCATGATTCCTCATCCACATGGGAATCCAATGTAAGTGCTGATAGTAGTTTGAGAAAGGGGGCATTAATAATGCTCCAAAAATCCTTGGTATTTTTAGAAATCGCCGCAAAGTGGAGTTGTTCCCACGCTTCTTCCTTTAAGATTTTCATTCTATTCTTCCTGGCCTTCATTATATTCGAAACGAAGTTGCTTCACTAAGGTCGCATCTCTAAGCGTTGACCCCAAGGCCTGATGCTGAGCTGTTAGGGACTTGGTGCATGTTTGGTCAAACCATCTGAGCCCTGATGTTGTGGAAGTTTGTTTTTTCCTGGATAAATGGTGCCTGACCTCGATTAGTATAGACTCAAATGTCGTGGTTACTTGAGTTGGATTCGATGCTAGTTCTAGGCACGTTAGAATATCACTCTGGCTCTTTGTGATTATTTTCGGGACAAGGGATGGTTTATCTACTAAGGTCCATTTCAGGGTTATCCCGTTAGTTTTTGCTATCATGGGTTTAATATGCCTTATGTGTTCCGAATGAGTTCCTTCCCAGATCAGTTTACCAGTAATGGCAGCGTGATCGCTAAAATTTAGATAATTAATCTCGCAGCTAGAAATAAGTTTTTAAGGGATTCTGCTATGATTATATAGTCGATTGTGGTGCCCTGAGAAGGTATGCCAAAAGTTTTTGCAACATACCAGAAGAGATGTCAACCGGATTACAAATCTCTAAGTTATTAATCTATTCAGAGCTTCCCCATACTGATTAAGATTAAAATGATATAAGGGGTCACCTTCATCGTCATTAAAACCACATGCTGCTGAATTTGATAGCTGACAGCAATGTGCGTTAAAATCGCCCAGCCACATTATTTTTGGTGTGTTTTTTAAAGTGCTAAAGTTATTGTTAATGTCTACCTCCAGCTGATCTACAACGTTTTTCATGTCTCCTGTAAAATTGTTATTATAAAAGTTAACTAAAACAATAGTGTCTTCATCTGGACCTTTTAAAAATAGTGAGTGGTAAAAGGGGGAGACATTATAATATAACACGACTTCCAATCGTAGTGTGTTTCTGAGTAAAGTTAAGATCCCTCCCCTACTCTTCCTGATCTTGATGGGAGGGCGGGAGTGTGAAAAGAATGGTAACCATCCAAATTAGTCGGCTCAGTCTCCCATGTTTCCTGAAAACAGATCAGGTCATACATGGTTACAATATTTATCCAGTCTGGGTCTAACATTTTTCTACTCAAACCGGCAATATTCCATGACATAAATGAGATTGGTTTAGGCTGATCATATATTTTGATTACAGGTATGCGAGTTTCAGGGACCTGTATAGGGGGATTTTGAACAGGAATAGAAGTGCTCCTGTTCAATTTATGTCAATCGCAACCCTCTAAATCTGTTAGGACATTGAATCTATTATGTGTAGGAAGGGGGGCGGGATACGGACCCAGATGTTGTTGGGGAGGCATAAACGGAGAATGGAGCGGGGTCCAATACAGGGGATTGTCGACCCCGCAGCCTCTGTATATTGGGTTTGGAAAAATATCCCAACGATAAGGCAAATATCTGTGTGAGCGGTGTTGGACCAGTAGGGAGTCGCTGTAATAGATACTGGACCATTTGTGGAGAATTAAAATTTACCACCACACAATCGCCCTCAATACATTTCCCAGAGTCCCCCACCCAGCCCACTCTTCTGGCCATTAAAATATATGGCAACATTGCCTCCCTACCCTCCCCTCCCTCCCACCAATTGATTAAACCAATGACTTGCTTTAGACATCAATTGTTCTGTGGTCTACGTTTTGTTAGTGTGTAGTCTCGAAACATTTGTTAGTATTACAACATAAGGACAAGCTGCCGGGGGAAGTGCCAACTTCGTATAGTTGACATTTGAGACCCTTTTTGCCAGTTCGATCCTTTGGTCTGGTCTTATATCGAGTCTTAAGGAGGGCAGAGTAGTATCCTTAGAAGTTCCTTGAAATGGAATACCCCTATTGTCACTAGTTAATTTCGAGGCCATGGGATTAGGATTTTGAACAACAGGTTGCGGCTGATTGTTGGGGGGGATCTAATGGGATCTCTCCCAGATTCGTATTGCTCCTTGGTCTCGTTGAGCCTTGATTAGCTGAACAGTTAGTATGGCAGCCGACGTTGGGATGGTTTTGGTCTCCCCCTGCAGATCGAAGAGCTTCTATATTTGCCTCAATTCTGGAAAGTCTGTCTATCAATGGTTGAATTAAAACGGTAAATGACTGTTCTATCTTTAAAATCAAAGAGTCCGAAAAGGATGAATAAAATGCATTAGAATCTTGAGGTGCGACAGTTTTTTCTTTTGTTGACCTCCCCCCACCTTTTTAGGTCTCGCCTGAGCCAGCGCATGCGCTGGTCTGGCGAGACATTTAGTGAGTGGGCTTTAAAAATTCGACCACACGTTTTTCGTCTGGCCTAGAGCGTGCGGTTACGCGCACAGGTACGCGCATAGCCGTCATCTGGCTTTCCTCTCGTCATGGCCTGATACCCCTGTTCTCTGCAGAAGGATCGGGTTTCTGTGTGATGGCACGCCTCCCCAGCGCGCGCGCTCTCATTCTCACTCACTCTCACTCACACACACAACACGCGCGTACACAACTCCCGGACTTGTTTCACAGGCTTTGTCCCAATATGTGTCTCAACACCCACGCTCACGTCTACTGTTCTGGCATTTGATGAAGCTCCGTGGCTCCCTGGCGCCCTCTGGTGTTGGTTCAGACGTGTGCGCCGAGTTCTAGTGCTAGAGTCGCCGGACATTGGAGTCTGTGTAGCCTTTGATGGGACACGGTAGGTTACAACAGTGTCTAAGCCTCGTGCAGGGGGAAGAATAGTAAGGTTTCACTTGTCCATATTCTGTTCAGTGTTTCATCAACATGGGGAACGGCGCACGCTCGAAAGAGTTCAGAGTAGTGTTTTGATTTGTCGTTGTCGGGGATGTAGAGGGCAGAGTTTGCTCCGTACTGCTGTGAGAAGCACCCATGCATGAATGTTAATTGTTAATGGTCGCATTTTAGTAACCCAGCACGTCATTGCTGAGATGCTTTCTAGCAGCATGCTTAAGACGGATGCGCGTCATAGCCTGCGTCCAGATTAGATTGGCTGGGCTTGGTAGTGCACAGACGACTTGTAGGACGTTGGCTTGTTTTTTAAACCTTCAGCGTGAGGCGCGCGCGCTTGTTAAGCACTGCCACTTTCCCTCGCACTTTGTTGTACCATTAAGGACAATGTTGAAATGCATTGTTGGCACTGGTGCGCTCGTTTTGAAAGATGGCATTGAATGGCACTGATAGCACACAGCTTTTTAGACATGTCTTTAAAAGAGTCTTTCGATGCCGCACGTGAATTTTTTTATCTGCTTTTATATTTGTTTCACGCATTTTCTCTCAACTTGTAAAGGTTTTCATGATTAATAAAAATTCTGATTCATTATACAAGGACACATTCGTTTTTTAGGCTCCGCGAGATTAAGTGAAAGGCCCAGAATCACAGGACGTTGAGCCTCCCGCGAGACTCGAACATTGTTCCCCATTTCTACAGCGGTAGCTCTGGCCCTAAAGCCACATCCTTTCCTCTTTCACTTTCGATTGTTTTGGGAAAGGCAAGAAAAGAGATTTGCAGAAGCTGAACCTTATGACTAGTGAGCGCCTGATGCCACAAAGTTTCTAGTTTTGCAGTACAACAAAATGGTATGCCAAACGCCTTACTGGCACGGCATACCCTGCCAAAGTGGGCACCTCGGGTGCTTGAAGTGGTACATACAAGAGAGGTCTGCCTACTGCTTTAGCAGGCAGCTTCATGTGAAAGGGTATTTGTTTTGTACAATGCTACCCTCACCTAACAAATGTATGTCATCAAGGGTATGTCTCTGTTTCAAAATGCATATGCATTCATGGCTTTGTCCGGCTTGGGACCCATACTTGTTCTTTCACATGACAAACGATGCTACACAGCTGTTAACCGGACATTACTAGGGCTGTACAACATGTTAATGATGCTGGCGAAATTCACGTGGCACACACATTTTCTAGAAATGTTACAGGAAATGGTTTTTTATCGCTTTATTAAGTGAGGATGCACCTCGTGTAAAAACAAGCCTTGCAAGTTGCCAGCTAAGCCTAGTCCACACGGAAACAGTCTCGCCAAGAGACATTTTTGCTCGTATTTCGCAAGACTTTTTATGTGAGGGGCAACACTTCCGTTAAAAAGTAACACAACATATACTGCCAAACCACATTTCGCTACACAAGTACAATTTTTCAAAGTTTCATGAAATTTAGTGAAATTTCAGAATGAAAACTAAGCAATGCTACACACCCATATGGGTCACCTTCTGACATTCCCGCAGGCTGAAGACACTGCCCAGAGTGGCTTGGTTCTTGTCCCCGGATAAAATATGTGCACAAACAACCAAGTCGCATGACAGGTTTTTAGGACAGCAAAAGTCAAGACAAGAAATGTTAACACTTCTTACCGTGAGCATTAAACAAGCAGCCGGTGGCCCTTACCATTTCAAACAGGCGCATCACTGAGGCTGGGACTGCATAGCACCTGGTGCGCATGCATTCAAAGCCTTTTTAGATAGGTTGCAACCAGTGTGACTATCTCGAGAACAGGTATTTAGGCTGCAACCTCCAAAACATGTAGTGACCTACTAGATAATGGCTACTTCTCAAAAGGTTAAAAATTAAAGAATCCACACAAAACGCAAGCCCCGAAGTGACACCATCAGTACTTTCAGGATGCTGATGTGGAGTTTAAACTAACTGAGAATTAAGTCAGAACTCGAATATTTATTATCTCATCCATCTAAACCAGAGGTCTTCAAACTATTTTGCGCTAAGCTCTCCCCAAATAAAATGTTTTGAAGTCCGGGCCCCCACAAAATTAGGGTAGCTGGAGGGGGAGAGGTAAGAACAGGGGCGGGGTTTATTAGATCATTTCAAGGAGACCTTGCTGTAGCTTATAGTGCACAATAAGTGTAAGATTTATAAACGAGTAAATTCACCAACCAAAAACATAAATTGACCACTGTTGCACTCCTTGATCCCAATGCAACAGCATGTGCTGCATTAGTGATAGCTACACCCCTAGGTAGCAAGCAATCTCCTCTGCCTCTTTCACCCCCTTGCCTGATCATCATTCCAATCTTGAAACAGACTCGCTCTTCCTTTTTTTATCTTATGGGGATGCTTTAAATAGCTTAAATCAGTCCAAGGGCATTGGAGTACTTTATATAAGCACCTGTTACATAAAATGCAAAATGGTCAGATTTTTTAAGGCTCGGGAGATTAAGTAATTTGCAGAGAATCACAGAATGTTGAGCCAAAGCTGGGACTTGAACTTTATTCCCCCATTTCAAAGTCAGCACACTCACCAATAGACCATATCCCCCTCCCTTCAGAAACAAGCATTAGCATAGCCAATAGGTCTCCCTTTGGGACCTTATAAGTATTTAGTTATGCAGCACAATATCCTTGGTGCAACAACATCAACTGTTGCATGGTTAAACACTTATAAGGTCCCAAAGGCGAGACCTATTGGCTATGCCAATGCTTGGGGATATTCTAAGGTAAGGAATCTATCACTACTAATGTTTCTTACAGATATATCGTTATCGAAGGTAAGTAACTTGTTCGTTAATACTTTTACTGACCTCTGGGGCTTCCCATCACCAAGAGCAAATCCTCTCTAAAACTGGCCCAAAGCTTCCTTTTTTAGGGGCAGTGATGGGCACGAAGAAGGCAAAGGTCTGACCATCCATGGAAGGACATTCCGCTCTCAAAGTGCCAGTGACCATGATTAACAAAGACCGAATGAAAGAGCACTTGCTCAGATGTTAATCAGGCATGATTGCTTTATGAACAGGACTAATTCCATTCTGCCTTTTCCACATGTGACAAATCCAGGAGGAGCTAGACAGGCAGTGGGCTCAGGTGAAAGTTTCTTTCGAAGACCAATTTTTAATAAACTCAAAAATGAAAAAAGCTCTCCCTTGGTGGACATTACCAGGGAACACACACATTGGTGTTGTGTATCTCTGTCCTTAATCTTACTTCATTGTCACCACTGATGCTTCAATGGATGGGTGCAGTGCCCAATGTAAAAAGTTGTCGGCGAGGGGGCATGGGTCCTCCTAAGAAAAGAAACTATACATCACTTTAATCGAACAGAGAGATGTCAGAAGAGCCCTGCTATCATTTCTCCCATGCATTCCAAATGTGATGGTGTTGATACTAATGCTATTGAATAAGAGTGGGCAAATGGTGCATCTACAAGCAAATTTGAGAAAGCAAGAAGGTTAATAAACCAACTGTGAAATTGTAGTTATGACATCAATAAAGAGATTTTATATGATAATGACGTAGGTAGCTGCTTACTTATAAGAACTAGAACATTTTAAAATTGTGTATGTGCGTGTCTTCGCACTGTATAGCACCGTCATTACAGACAGACTAGCTTTATTCAGAGCTTTATATACTTTGAAATGACCAGTCTGTTTATGCATATTTATTTACAGTCTGCTGTAGCGCCTGCATGGCACTGTTAACCACCTCAGAGTGCTTGAGGGCTGTGGAGAGAGAGACAAATGCTTAGACAATTGTAATAGCCGTCATTGGTCGCTAGAATGATGTGCCAAAGCCGTGCTTATGGCAGGGAGCTCAGGGAACAACCAATGACAAGCATTGGCATTGCCAATAGGTCTCGCTTTGGGACCTTATAGGTATGTAGTTATGCAGCACAATATCCTTGGTGCAACAACATCAACTGTTGCATGGCTAAACGCTTATAAGGTACAAGGTTTAGCCATGCAACAGCTGATGTTGTTGCACCAAGGATATTGTGCTGCAAAACTAAATACTTATAAGGTCCCAAAAGCGAGACCTATTGGCTATGCCAATGCTTGTTTCTTCTTTGAGGGGGGTTCTAATGGGCCCGAAGGGGAGGGTGAGTGATTGGGTATACAAGAAATCAGGCGTTTAGACCGCGTAATAGGAGGCTCTAAGTTTGTAAGTAGGGGATCCAATACAGGCGTAATGTAGTCCTCCTTATTTAAAAGCTCAGTCCGAATAACGGGCGCACCCATTTCCCCCAGAGATAATCTACATTCAACAGATAAAATCTCCTTATCCAGTGCATCAGTGGCTCTTAGAAGAAAGGAGTCTAAAGTGTTCGTAGGCTCACCTCCATTATTTGAAATTGTAGGTTTCAGTTTCCCCATCGTATAAATTGAATCTGGGCCTCTTTCACAGCTACTGCCGTACACGTTAGAGGGGGGGCCCGGCCCAGCCTCCTCCGGGCGCAGACGGGCACGGGCTTTGCCCGCGCGCGGCCCGGGCACGCCAGCGCGCGGCCCGCGCTGCGGTAACCCGGAGCAGCTTTATGCGCCTCCTGGCACGATTCAAAATGCGTAGGCGGCTCCTGCCGCAAGACCCACTGGGGAATGCAGTCCCCGCAAAGACAAAGTGCTGGCGTGCAGTGAAGGGCTCCTGCGCCGCGGGAGCCCGGAGCAGCTTTATGCGCCTCCTGGCGCGTTTCAAAATGCGTAGGCGGCTCCTGCCGCAAGACCCACTGGGGAATGCAGTCCCTGCAAAGACAAAGTGCTGGCGTGCAGTGAAGGGCTCCCTGATTACTCATTCACACCTTGTTTTTCTGAAAGACAGCACCTGGAAATACATGAGCCTCACACACCGCAGCCAATAAACAATGTGAAATGTCCTAGCCCATATCTAAGATCATTTATCATAAATTATTGGTGTGGCCCAACACCCAGAAGCATTTATAACTAGGCGCCCATGAAAGGGGAGTAGGTTTATGGCTTGGGGCAGGAATGAAGACTATGGCTGCTAAAGCTGATTCTGGGCTTAGTGAGAGCATTGGGTGGGCTGAGCGATGTATGAACATGAATTGATGTTGCCAAAATAAGGCACCCCAATACAAGCACGTTGAACTTCAGGATCTCAGTAGCAATGGGGGTTGAGTTTTTGGGGAGTTTCACATAGCGCAATATTGACCCGAAGGTAACAGAGCGCTTTACATGAGCACCAGTTGTGTTACAAACGGACACATTCAGATTAAACGATTTGCCCAGAATCACAGGATGTTGAGCGTCTCTGCCGAGACTCGAAATTGCTTCCCAGCTTCGAGGTAGACTGCTCTAGCTCATAAGCCACATCCTCTCCCCTGAGTGATATTGGGCAACTGCGGGAGGCAGACAAACTGGTCTTGAAGCTGCGCCATTGGACGAGGAGCCAATATAATTCCTTTGGGTTTGCCATGTTATGATCAAACTTATTTAGCCCTTTGATGAGACGTTCTGCAGCGTGGAACATGTATTTCAGAGAGCCGATGTGGTCCCATGGAGACAGCAGCTCAGGGCATTGAATTCTTCCACGTGCTAGAAGGCTAAGACTTGGACTGTTTTCCTAAAGTCAGTTTCTGAGAGGAAAGGTTTATTTTTATCATGATGTCACAGAATTATTGGTATTGTACTCTTTACGAAGAGGACAGCTCTGTGAGTGAATCCGAATGATTTTGCTTTGGGTGTCAGGTGTGGAGTCATCCGGGTATTTTCTGAGTCTGTCTTGAACTTGTGTTTGTTTTTGCTGGATAATAGGAAGGATTCTTGGATGATTTGAGTTTTAAGTAGGCAATACATTAATTTGTTCTGTACTCTTTGGTACCTGCTTGCATGTTTCACACCTACCTGCTGTCTCCGAGGTATCTTGCGTGAAATCCACTAGTCTGAAATTAATGTAATGAAGCCCCTAGGTTGGCCAGTCACAGTGACTCTCAGCACGCAGAACTTTGATTCTAAGCATGGACACATATGGGCCATTTCTCTAAACTCCAACCAGTCACATACTGCCATTGTAATGCTCTGTGGTACTGTTTGCATCATGGACAATAACATGCCCAGTGCAGAGGATGGAAGCAAGTGCATGGCTGATTGCACCCAAATAATGCTACTCCTTTCTTTCTTCTGTGTTGTAGCCTTGGTTGCTACTGGTGCCTCTCTGTTTTCCAGTTGGAAAGGGGAGCACCATTGTAGTGTGTTGAGATTGAGCTGTCCAGTAGTAAATTAAAGGGTGGTATTACCACCCTTTGTGTTCGGAAAGTCTAACTTGTACTCTTTGCCAATCATACAGTTCTATCTTCTCAAGAGCATAGTATCTGCATCACATTTTTACATTCATTTAATTTCATACGAGCAGGCCTGTAGAAATGTTCTTATGGCAAATTTCTTCAAACGTTGCTCCCTATGAAAGGAGTGAAAAACCGTGTGCTCCACGAGGTAATTGCAGTGCACCAGGCCTGTAGGGGAAAGTCAGTGGTCTCTGCATGCACTTGCACAGTGTATTTTCTTATGTGTCCTTCAGTGCATCGACTGGCTGTTACATGTGGCTCAGTGTCTCAGCGAGAGCCCCCAGTCACTTGCTAATAGCATGCTGCAGTTTTACAAGTAAATAGTAGATGGATGATGGAGGTAGTGCTACTTTCCAAATGTCATAGAGGATGTTATGGCCTCGAAGCTTGATAGACAGGTTGGCATATGGCATTTTGTCAGATCAGGCCCACTAAGGTACTCTATCAGTGTATACAAGAATGATAAAGTGACCATTGCTGTCTGGCACGGAACTGGCACGTAATGGCGCATGGGTCTCTAGGAACCAAGGATACAATCGCAGAGAAATCAGGACAACCAGTGCAAAGCAGCGGTCCGCCCTGGAGTCTCTTGAGCTCACTCACACTAGACGGATACAGCTCCATATTTTATGAATCTCACTCTTAGGGACACATGGAGAGAGGTTGACGAGATCAGGTGGCTTTTCATGTGGTCGTGCTAATCAGTGATGACAACATTCAGGGTAAGCTCCTCTCCTAAACCAGGAGTCCTTACAGCAATATTTTCAATATTTGGGCCTCTGCAGGTCTACAGATGACTTCTGACAGGTTCCTAGTTCACAAAGTAGTCTCCATCCTCCTTTTCAGATGCAAGCTGAGCAGGCCTTTTTCCCTCATTAAAGAGAATAGTCCCTACTTCTTTAGGGGGCACAGCCAATGTTCTTGTTCCTCGTCAAGGCCTTTCCTCTCTAATGGTATATAGATCTCCCTGAAGTTGAAAAGTGAACATACATTCCTGGCTCATAGGCCAGCACATAGGCAGAAGCAGTGGCAATTGGTGACAAGTCAGATTGAAATCCATATTTAAAATTTTGCATAGATCCAATCGCCCATTTTGTTTTGTCTGTATCTATCTTCACTGCCGATTTTGTCCTCTGGAGCATGTAATGGGATGCCCCCACTCCCCTGCCTCTTTGCTCCGATGGACATAGAAAAAGAAAGGGGCTGGTTCCACCCTCTGCTTTTTGGTGGCCATCTTGGAGTGCACATCCTAATTTTATCCTACATTCTTGGTCTGAGCAGTGAAAGTGAGAAGGGCTGGGTCCACCCTCTTCCTCCCGCCTCTTGGAGTGGCCATCTTGGAATGGGCACTTTGTCATTATCCCTCACACCTGATTAAGGCATTACCCGCTCAACACCATCCTTGCCCCACGGCTAAGTCATTACCATTGGACAATTGACACACTCGCAAAATGGATTTAAGCCCGATCCCCGATAAGAGTGGAAAAAAAAAATAATAATTGCTCCTCTGTACTCCTATGGAAGCCATCTTGGAGTGGAACCCATAAATACAGGTCCTGATACTCCATCCTGCAAACAAAACACTACTCCAGCTGTCCCACCTCTCCCGGTTTACAGCCTATCCCTGATGATCATGATACTTATGCACTACCCTTTGATCTAATTTGGCTGCTCGACAAATGACATTATACGCTCAATGCTGCTAATCAACTTTTACCTCATTCAGAAAGCGCCATGATCTTATTGACTCATCACTTGATGTTTTTTTACCCATAGCGATCTGTACATGCAAATTTGTTTCATACTGCTAAGTGATCTACATTTTCAACCTTTTGCTCTACGTGCTCCCAAATTTATTTACCTCATTTTGATGCTTTTTATGTCTAAAGTTGTTTTGTTTATTGCTAGTTTATCTGTATACGATTTAGGAATTGTGACTTGATGTTCCTTACCTAGTTTTCCTCATGCTCCCAAACAGATTTACCTCATTACGATTTTCATTACCTTTAACTGTTGCATTACCGACTCCTTAATTAGCCAAATAAGTGCACTTTACACTTTACCTCTCAATATTATTCCGATTTCCACCTCTCCCTCCCATCTTTACCTATGGTACGATCTCCTCAACCGGCTTACGATTACTTCATCCTCCCCTTCCTCCCCATCTCATACTTCCTCAATACAAGGCCCTTAACCTGTTTCTGAGGCTAATTCCCCATTCATGTACTCTTCTCTCACCCCCTTCCTCTCTCCCCCACCCCAGAGCCTCCCTCTAATCTTCTTCCCACTCTGTTGTTCTTCCTTGCCGAATCATCATGCCCCCTCTCAATCATACCCTTACAGCACCGGACCCGCTCATCTTGAGGCATGGTCCCAACTCTTGGACCATCCTTTACCCTCCCAACCTCTCCAAAAATGCTAAGAAGAATTTGAAACACAAACTATTAATACGTCACCAAGAAACCTTATTTGTGGATAATTATCTCAGCCTCACATCCATTATTAAAACTAACTATATCTTTTACTCCAGACGCCCTCTAAATGGAAAAGTATTTTCCTCCACCACCTCCCCATAACGAAATCTTGCAAAATCCCATATGGTTTGAAATTGTCCACCACCCCTTCCTCCAGTTTCTTAGACGAAATTGACATCTCTATCTTTAAATCTGGAAATATCCTAATACAAGCCTCGGAAAACACCTCACCATCTTCGAGCACCATTTCAGCACCCTTTACGATCTACTATCTTCTCCTTCCTGTATCTCTGCAGCCTCTCAATCTCAGGAAGTCCTCCTGGCTTCACCCCTTTTGATGCCTCCCCCACCGCTCTCTGATTCTGCATCTACTTATGAAGTTTCCCAATCACTGACCTTGGATCCCACCGCCTCTTTAGCATCATCTCCCTCGCCTTCATTTCCACAACACACTTAACCACTCAAACCCTCTCTTCCCCCGCCTCATCTACCCCTCCACCTTCCCCTGATATTCCGTCATCCCACTCAGACACTCACTCCATCCCCCTCTTCCGGACTCTCTCCCACTCAACCCTAATCCCTCCTTTCTACCTCTCATACCCCTCTGCCTCTGCAGACTAACCCCCTACTCTGATCCCCCTGCTCACTATACCCATTTACACCGACCCCCTTCTGACCCACCAGGGACACCAGTCTCTTGCAACCTTAGTGACCCCCATCCTCACAGACAAGAGAGCACCCCCTCGCTTGCCCCCTGCCTCCTCTTCTTCTCACTACACTCATCAGACCCTTTGGTACGATGACTCTCACTCTTCAACTCATCCTCAGCCTAACACTTGGAACTCTCCGCCCCTCCCCCACCTGGGTTCCCTCCACGCCCACTTCCTTTTCCTCCCTCACTTCCCAATTCGGAACATGCCCCACTTCCTCCTGACTTACTCACCTTCTCAACTTCCACACTTTTAACCCAATCACTTTTTAATATTGAACTCCACCTCTCTATCCTGACGCTAGAACTTTCATCTCTCAGGAAAGACTTTAACGCCCTTTCCGATACCAAACTTGCCAACCATACCCATACTTTGGGCGCCGTACATTCTAACACTTCACTCCCTCAACAAAGGAGTACCACTCCTCTCGATATTTCCACTGATGGACCTCCCGGTAACCATCCTCTTATACCACCCCAAACCCCACTCCATCTCCCCTTCCCGGACCCCTGGGACTTAACTAATACCCACCCCCTACCCCCATAGCTACTGATCCTCCTGCACTTCACTCCGCAATCCCGGTGATCCTAGGGAGAAGTCATATCCCTACCACTCCCGGCTCACCCCGACCTCCTCAACAACTAACCACCATCCATTCCTGTTATCCCCCAATACCTACACTAAACCCCTCAACTGCATGCTGGTCAATTGTCGATCGGCCGCACGACATGCTACTGAAATCTCGGAAACCATCCTAAGTGAAGCTATTGACATTGCTTTTCTTACGGAAACTTGGCTCAAGGCCCACTCTTCATCAATTATTGACCTACTCTCCCCCCCGGGATACTCCATCCTCAGAAAAGATAGGCTTGACAAAATTGGAGGGGGCCTAGCCATAATCTATAAAGATGATCTTCAACTCTCCCTTGTTCAGAACCCCGATCAAACTACTTTTGAATACATTGGAGCGGAACTTAAAGCCCAAGGCTCCCTCCCATTCGGCTATATAATATCTATCACCCCCTGGTGACCCTCTGCCCTTTGTGGAAGAATTATCTGACCTGCTTACCCAAGCCTCAATCTCCAACTCCAAAAACCTCTTCCTCGGAGATTTTAATATTCATTGGAACAACAAAGATGATCCCGCTGTAGGCATCCTTAATGACCCCCTCGACGTTACTGACTTGAATCAACTTTGCCATTCGCCAACACATTGCAAAGGGGCTACTCTTGATGCTATCATTACTAGCAAAAATCTGGCTTCCCTTTCCCACATTGTCCCCGTTGACTGGACTGACCATCACCTTATTCTCTTCACGATCAATAGTGCTGCACCTCCCCCTACCCCCAAAAATATCAAACATAGGATATTAACCAGAAATCTTCACCTTATCCCACCAGGTGTTCTAGAGACTAAGATTAAAACTAAACTTCAACTTCCACCTCCCTCACAAAATGCTAATGACCTTACTGAACACTACAACAAATCTATCATCGAGGTCCTGGATCAAATTGCCCCAGCCAAATTAAAACCACTAAAAACATCCCTGCCAAATCTTGGTTTAATGCTGATCTTAACAATGAGAGACGCTCTCTTAGGCTGTCGGAACACTCATGGAGACAACATCCCTCCTCTACAAATCTTGCCCTCCTCAGAGCCGCTAGGTCGAATTACAAAAACACATCCTCAATGAAAAGGCCTCCTTTTTCCGCGCACAATTAGACCGAGCTAAAAATAGGCCAAGGGAACTATTCAGCATAATCAAAAACAAACTGCCTCCGCCCCTCCCAAATTGATGGCTTCTATGGAAAGATGTGAAGAAATCTCGAACTTCTTTTCCGAAAAATCGCCAAGATTGATCTTTCCTTTGCCGTAACCCTCCCACCTCTATGCTCATCACCCGCCCATGACCCTCCACCCAAGTCTCCTTTCACACCTTCGCCCCTCCTGACGCTGTTCCATCCTCTCCTCCGTCGCTACCCCAGATCATTTCCCCACTAACCTACAGCTAAAAAATAATGCAACATGGCTTAACTTCAACCCAGTTACAGAATGGGAAGTCCTCAACATCCTAACCAAGCTCAAACCCTCCTCTCATACCTTGGACCCGCTCCCTGCTAACCTTGTCCAAGATTTGAAGCTTATCATCGCACCTTATTGGGCTTCCATCATTAACTCCTCCTTGGCCACAGGGTGTGTCCCCACTTCTCTCCAGCTTGGCCAAATTACTCCCACCCTCAAAATGCTACCGCTGACCCCACTGACCTTAACAATCTGCGCCCTATCTGTAATCTTCCACTTCTATCCAAAGCCCTCGAAAAATGCGTCTTGCTCCAACTAGATAAGCACATTAACTCCTTCAGCCTTTTGGACACATTACAATCTGGCTTTCGAAAGGGCTGCAGTACTGAAACCACTATGCTCAACATTGTGGATGACATTCATCACTCCCTCGATAAAGGGAGTCCTCCCTTCTCATCCTTCTCGACCTCTCTGCCGCTTTCGATACTGTCAACCACTCCGCCTTACTTAACACCCTCAAAGATCGGTTCGGCTTTAGTGGTCTTGTTCTTGAATGGTTTACCTCCTTCTTTCGCCACAGAACTCAACAAATTAAAATTAACCATTGCCTCTCTACACCCATCTCTGTTACCCTGGGTGTTCCCCAGGGATCTATTCTCTCTCCCTCACTATTTAACCTCTTCATGGAACCCCTCACCCTCATTCTTAAGCAAGCGGGAATCAACTACCACCTCTATGCTGACGACACCCAGCTTTACTATAAGATCAAACCCAAGATGACATTTTTCACCTCAACAATACCTTAACCAAGATCCGACAATGGTTCCATCACAATCACCTTAAACTCAATCCTAAAAACGGAAGTCATTCTCTTCGCTCCTAAAAACAACCGGCTCCCCATTCAACACTGGATCTCTGACCTCAAAGCTCTCAACTGCTCTTTGTCCACCTCTAACTCAGTCAAATCCCTTGGAATAAGCATTGGCCAGAACCTCAGCCTTTCTCCCGACATAAAAAATGCAGCCAAAGGCGCCCTCTTCTCCCTACTTCACCTCAAGAAAATCAAACCCTTCATTCCTGCGGAGGACTTTAAATTAGTTGTTTAATCACTAGTTCTTTCGAGATTGGATTATGGTAATGCCATTCTTTCTGGAACGCCTGAAAATCCACCTAGCCCCTATCAAATCAGTCCTTAATCTCGCAGCCAGGCTTATCTCCGATTGTAAACGGTTTGACCACATCTCCCCATCCTCAAAGAACTCAAATGGCTCCCCATCGAAGGCAGATCCGCATACAAGAACGCTTGCATTACGCACAAAGCCTTGCACCATCACACCCCAGTTTATCTCTCTGATAAACTCCACAAAGCAGGCTGCTCAAGAGATCTGAGGAGCACAAATACTCTCATACTAATACCTCCCTTGGTACACAAGAAATCTACCTAGTTACGCTCTTTCTCCGCTAATGCGCCCACTATCTGGAACTCTCTCCCCAAAGATCTACGTTGCAACCCCTCTTACCTCAGCTTCAAAAATGATCTCAAACGACACCTACTCAACAAATACTGGGGTCCCTAATCCTACCACCTTCCCTGATTTCCCAACCTGCCCTTGACAGTGTCTTGTCCTCACTATTTTATACTGGATTTACTACCACCCCTCCTCACCCCCTTACTTTTACTTCCCCCCACTACGAGCTCTCTTATAATCTACGGCCTACTCCTGCTTGCTGTCGCCCTCTCTCATTTCCCCACTATGTTCTCCCCCTCCTCAATCCTCTCTCCCCCCCATCCCTGACTACCCACACTAGCCCACATTTCTAACTCTGGTTATGCCCTAACGGTTCTCCTTAATTTCCTGTTCATGCATTTATTGTTTTTTGCATATTGTGCTGAGTATTTTGCAGTGTTCCTTTCAGTACGAATGTTATATTGCAATTGGTTCCTCTCTCGATCCCTGTAAAGCGCTCTGATACCCTTGGGTCTAGCCAGCGCTATATAAAACCGTTTAAATAAATAAATAAAAAAATACCAAGTACACCTTGCCGTAGGTATCCTTAAGTACCATGGAAGCTAAATACAGGAACTGGGTGGGAAACCAACTCCTTTATGAAGGTGTTGTGCAATTATTATATGACATTATCATGTATGCCTTTTCCATGCAGATGCCTTTACCACACATTTTAAGTATATGTAGGTTAAGTAAAACCACTGTGTGTGTGTGTTTGTACACACAAACATACACATTTAATTTTAATGTTGTTCGTTTGGGGAGGGCAAACCCCTCCCCTTGTTTTTCATTTACTTATAACCTGCCTATATCACTGCCCCCCAACCCTAAAGTTAACCTTAGCTCACTTTATGTTATGTGTATTTCTAAAGTCCACTATCACCCACAAGGATATCCTGGCGCTGAGTAGCTGTGTGTGCCTTTACCACTACTACCCACCCCAAACCCTAACATTATCCTTCTCTCCCTTTACCACTGCCCATTCATAAACCCTAAATTTACCCTTCAGGTCCTTTACCATTACCCAACCCTAACCCTAAAATTGCCCTTACCTCCCTTTACCAGTACCCGTACCTAAACCCTTTTTTTTCCAATACCATAATAATGATGCTATTTTAAAAAAAAATACCAGCGTGGTAAAGGCTGTGAGATGGAGGCTTTGCCTGGTAAAGACATTGCTGTAAAACGCTGTTTCCTTTTGCAATGTGGTAATATTTCTTGCATTTGTTCATGGCTCAACCTTCATTCACACCATGTCTCATGAACTAGGCCTTTGCTGCCTGAACTCCAGATTTAAGCAGGCTTTGGAGACCCAATTTTACATCTTGGGACGTATACCCGTGCAGGCTTCTCTTTGATATTACAACTTGTTTCCTACATCTTCACAGACCCGGGAAAATTCTGGGAATTACAAACAAATAACTTGTTTATTTGTAGTCGACCCTAGGCACTAATGTCAAGAAAGCTTGTGTAGCAATGCATAAGTCAATGTCAAATTGTGTAATTAGCTACTCCATACTTTGCTGTTTAAAAGAGAATTATTGTTTCCAAGTGTTTGTATTTTCCATAGTATAGCTGCATAGTGCTGGCTGATGGCATCACTCACAGTTTTGTACCCACTACGGAAGACTCTGAGACTACTCACTGAAGCTGTACACACACACACTATTCCTGTAAAATAAATGGCGGTTGCATATACAGGGGTAGCACCCTTGAAACACCTGGCTAGCCTGCGGGCCCTGCCCCGCACCCTCTAAATAAATCTGTGCAACACTACCCCGGGGAAATCTGTGCCCTCTGTCCTCACGAGGCATTACCCCGGCTACCTTCGAACTACATTGTCCATCTTTACTACTGTTCATCTTGTTTTTGCCGTTTTACTGCTACTAAGTATTGTTTTCTCTGTTGTACTTATCCCTCGGGTTATCTCGCACAAGTGTTGTTGTGCTCTGTAAAGCGCCATGTATTTATGTGTACTGTAGCTACCTCAAAAGTGTATCGGCATCTTTCCCCAATGTCCTTGTATACCTTGTCGCTTACTGTCATCAGATCTATAATTCACTCCAAAGGTATCTCACGTAGTTGCTGCTTTTGCAATTCCTGTATACCTAGTCACGTCTCTATGTATGTATGTATGTATATATGTATTTACTCCAAATGTATCTCGGGTATTTGCTGCTTGCGCTAACTCTGTGAAGCGCTCTGATGCCCTCGAGTCAAGTTTGCGCTATATAACGCTCAAATGAAAAAAAAAATGCATCCCTTACACTCTGCTAACTTTCATTGAATAAAAATGTTGCCAAATTCTGGGCAGTCACAGGAATTTGTATACTACGGGTCACTAAAATCACAGGGGCCTGCCTCCTTACACAGGTGTTACTGGAATTCTACATTTTTTTTTTTTAACAATCACACTTTATGAAAACCTTGCATTGATAATAACACTGTATGCCAACGCCACAGAATGGCGAAAGTCCATCAGCAGGGGAAATTGAGCTCCAGTTTTAAGACTTTATGAGAAGTGACTATAATAGTAACTTTATTGTTGGATTAGTAAAAATCATTACAATAGTGGACATGCAACAATAAAACATATATCAAAAATAAATACAGCCCTTAATGGCATCACGGTTAAATAGCAAGTAATAAGAGGTTATAATATTTAGTAATAAAAATTGTTTAAGACCTAATCAGTGGCCACAAATTTTTTTCGGAGTCTCTCTTAGAGCATGCTACATGAGTTTGGACTGCATTTGGGCGATGCCCCTTTAGATTAACCACAATTAAAAAATAATAATTTATTTAGTTTTAATGTCTTACTAAAAGAAAAGGGAAAACACTGATCATTACTGTTAACCTACTAACAATTCCACTAATGGTGCATTTCTGTGTGTAAATGTCTGAACCCCCAGTAAGGGATGATAAAAAACTCTAAAATTGCACGGGGCACAAATGCATAAAAAAAAGCAGTGGTGTTGCAATGCTAGGCTCGGCCGCTATCGGTAGGTGTTGTAAAATGAACAAATTGATGAGAAGTGGAAATAAAGCTATTGGTGACTCCCAGCTCTCTCCTCATTGCACATTACCCCAATAACCCCAAATAACTTGAGACATCAAAGGATATCCTTTAAAGTAGGAAACATTTAGGTCCTGGTTTTGTTATATGTGGATAACTCAGTAATTCTAGCAAGAACCCCAAATGCATTCAAGTCCCAATTGGTGGTAGTAGAAGCCTATCACCTACTAAAAAAAAGTTGAAAACATTCTTCAAAAATCAAACTGGTGCTAGAGTGTGACATAATATGCAAATCCTTATTGCAAGTCTATAAGGGCTGCATAAAGAAGGAAATGTCATGGGCCAAGAGTCTGGTGGATAGAATCAGGGAAGAACACATTTTGGGGATGTCCAAGTGTTAGAATTGGGGGTCTCTAGTTGGCACAGGTAGGTACTTGTGACAAATAGGGACCCTCTCCTCTAGTCAGGGTAAAGGGGTACACTCCTAAAATAACCCCTGCTCACCCCCTTGGTAGCTTGGCACGAGCAGACAGGCTTATCTCAGAGGCAGTGTGTAAAGCATTTGTGAACACATACAGTAATCTAGTGACACACTACAGATGGACACCACACAGGGTTTTATATCAAAAATAAGTATTCTTTATATAGTTTTAACACAAGACCATAAACGACAAAAATCCACAATACTGTACTTAAAATGGTAGGTTTAGCTTAGTTCAGTTCAGTTCTTAAGATGCGACACTTTAAGTCAATGTACCTTACGATGCGGGACGCTTCCACAACAAGCAATGTTGCAGCGATGGAAATGCGACAAAGTTCTGGTGCAAAGAAATAAAGACGTCAAGTTCTTCTTGAGGCGGCACGCTTCTCCGAGGTTGCGAGAAGTCTCGACTCGATGCGTCAGCTACAGCGGCGACACCCTTGTTCAGCGATGCGACGACAGCGGCTTTGGCGGCGACCCTCTTCTCCGACGTTGCGAGACGCTTCCGCTCGATGCGACAACTGCAGCGGCGACACCCTTGTTTCGTGATGCGACGGCAGCAGCTCCGACGGCGGCACGCTTCTCCGTGGATGCGAGGCGCTTCTCTTGATGCGGTGCAATGCGACAGCTACAGCGGCGACACCCTCCTTCGGAGTTGCGACGGCAGCAGCAGCGACGGCGACACGCTTCCTCTTCGTTGCGGGACGCTTCTCTCGATGCGGTGCAATACGACAGCTACAGCGGCGACACCCTCCTTCGGAGTTGCGACGGCAGCAGCAGCGACGGCGACACGCTTCTTCCTCTTGAGTCGCGCTTCCAGCTCCTTGCGACACGCAGTCCCTTCAGAAGGCCCAAAGCAGCAGCAGGCACTTCCAAAGGATTCTTGGGGAGCTGGTGGTTGAAGTCTGTTGTCCCTGAGACTTCAGCAGGAGGCAAGCTCTTTTCTCAAGCCCTTGGAGATACTTTACAAGTTGAATAAAAGTGCACACAAAGTCCTTTCTCCTTCCTTTGGCAGTCAGGCAACCACTGCAGGCAGATCCCTCTAGCTTAGGGATAGTCTTCTCCTCAGTTCCTTCTTGGTTCCGCTCCTCAGCAAAGGTTTCTTCTTGTTTTCCCAAAGTGATCTAATTTCCTAGGGGTCTGGGTCCCCTTTTTATACACAGTTTTCCTTTGTTCTCTGAAGGCAGAGAGGCCTCTGCCTAGCCCAAAACCAGTTCTGGTCAGTCCTGGAGCACTTTGTTTTTCTGACTCCTTCTTTCCTTTGTGAGTGAGGGGCAGAGCCATCAGACGCCCGGCAGGAGGTGGAGCCAGCATTGTGGAAGGCAGGCACAGCCCTATTCAGACCCAGGTGCAACTCCTCCCTCCACTCTGGATGCAGATCTTTCTATTCAGCCCTGTGCTGACTCACCCTGTCTCCTGTAGCCACCCCCAGCCCCTGTCACTCAATCTCCAGACAAGGAATACACAACCTAGCAGAGGCAGGCTTGGAAGTTTAGGCAAGAAAATACCCACTTTCTAAAAGTGGTATTTTCAAACACAGAATGTTAAAACCAACTTCACTAAAAGATGTATTTTATCATTCTGAGTTTAGGCATACTAAATTCGTTTTTCTACCATGTTCCCTGGGTCAGTTCTGACTATAAGGTGTAATAGTCAGTCTGCCCATTCTGGCCTATGGGGAGCAGGTAGCCTTGCAATAGTGAAAAACGAAAAGGGCTGTAATTCACTATTAGGACATGCCACACACACCAGGGCATGTCCTACCTTGTACTTACAATGCACCCTGCCCTAGGGCCTACTTTAGGGGTGACCAACATGCAGTAAAGGGAAGGTTTAGGGACTGGTAAGTGGGTGCACTCACCAAGTCGACATGGCAGCCCTAGGCTGCACACAGGCTCTGCGATGGCAGGCCTGAGACACATTTTACAAGCCGCTCCTGTGGGTGGCACAACCAGTGCTGCAAGCCCACCAGCGGCATTGGATTTACACGCCCTGGGCACACTCGGTGCACTGTACTAGGGACTGACAAGTAAACCAATCATCCAATCATGGAGTCACTAATACATAACACAATTTATCATAGGGAGCACTCGCACTGTGGCACTGAATAGCAGTGGCACAGTGCCCAAAGCATCTAACGCCAGCAAAACGGATCGGTAACATAGGAGGCATCATAAAAAATGGAAGGGAGACCCACGCCAAGGATGCCAGGTCTAACACGTGTCCCCTCCAGCTGAAATGTGGGGAGAACTACCCTACCTCAGGGAGCTCTCTTCACTAAGGCGGAAAAATCTGGACAGACCATCAGCATTGGCGTGTTCTGTACCAGGGCGGTGTTCCACCGTGAAATCCATCCCCTGTAGGGAAATGGACCACCTCAACAGCTTTGGATTCTCACCCCTCATCTGCATCAACCATCTGAGGGGCCTGTGGTCTGTCTGAACCCGGAAGTGAGTCCCAAACAGGTATGGTCTCAGCTTCTTCAGTGGCCAGACCACAGCAAATGCCTCTCGCTCAATAGCACTCCACCTCTGTTCCCGTGGTAGTAACCTCCTACTGATGAAGGCTACGGGTTGATCTAGGCCCTCCTCATTCATCTGTGACAGAACAGCCCCCACACCATGCTCTGAAGCGTCTGTTTGTACTACGAACTCTTTGGAGAAGTTGGGTGCCAGGAGCACGGGCGCCGTGCACATGGCAGTTTTCAGGGCCTCAAAAGCCTTCTGACAGGTGTCAGTCCAAATCACTTTCCTGGGCTGCTTCTTGGAAGTCAGCTCTGTCAGGGGCGCAACAATGCTGCCATACCCCTTGACAAACCTCCTGTAGTAACCCGTGAGTCCTAAGAAGGCCCTCACCTCTGTCTGGGTTTTGGGGGTTCCCAATTCAGGATGGTTTCAATTTTGGGTTGTAGGGGCGCCACCTGGCCGCTCCCCACTTGGTGTCCCAAGTACACCACGGAACCCTGCACCGATCTGGCACTTACTCGCCTTGATCGTGAGGCCTGCCCTCCGCAGCGCCATCAACACTTCCCAGAGGTGGCGCAGATGTTCTTCCCAACTGGCGCTGAACACTGCGATGTCATCCAGGTAGGCGGCACTGAACAAGTCCAGTCCAGCCAACACCTGGTTGACCAACCTCTGGAAGGTGGCAGGGGCATTCTTCATCCCAAAGGGCATCACCCGGAACTGGTAGTGCCCATCTGGTGTGGAGAATGCTGACCTCTCTCTTGCCCCATCAGTCAAGGCGATCTGCCAGTACCCAGACGTTAAGTCAAACGTGCTGAGGTACCGTGCAGCCCCTAGCCGATCTATGAGCTCATCAGCTCTGGGGATGGGGTGCGCGTCAGTCCTGGTGACTGAATTGAGTCCTCGGTAGTCCACACAGAACCGGAGTTCTGGTGTGGCACCCGGTGCGGCAGCCTTTGGGACCAAGACCACTGGGCTGGCCCAAGGACTGTTAGAGGACTCAATCACCCCTAACGCAAGCATTTTGGAGACCTCCTCCTTGATGCAAGCTCTCACCCTGTCAGTCACCCTGTAAGATTTGTGCTTCACAGGTGTACTGTCCCCAGTGTCCACATCATGGATGCACCAATCTGTGACACCGGGAACCAGGGAGAACAGATCAGAAAACTGTCCCAGCAACTGGCGGCAGTCATTCTGTTGTTCAGGGGTCAGGGTGGAAGAGAGGTTGACACCATCCACTGACCCATCTTGCTCTGTTGCTGACAGGAGGTCAGGAAGAGGCTCGGTCTCCTCCTCCATCCCAGCATCTGTCGCTAAGAGCATGCCCACTTGGGACCTCTCCAAGTGGGGCTTCAGGCGGTTGACATGCAGGACCCTCAAGGGGTTCCTGGGAGACCGCAAGTCCACCAAGTAGGTAACCGGACTTTTGCGCTCGACAACCTCAAAGGGTCCGGTCCACTTATCCTGGAGCGCGCAGGGCTCCACTGGGGCCATGACCCACACTTTCTGACCAGGCTGAAGCTCTACCAGAGTGGCATTCTGGTCGTACCACCGCTTCATCTCCTCCTGGCTGGCTTCCAGATTCGCCTCAGCGAGTTGCCTGAAACGCCTAGTTTGGTTCCTAAAGGCCAGCATGTAACTGTATACATCCTGGGGAGGTTTCCTGGGAGATTGCTCCCAGCCTTCTTTGACCAAACTTAGAGGTCCTCTTACTGGGTGCCCATAGAGAAGCTCAAAGGGACTGAACCCTAGAGATTTCTGTGGCACCTCACGGTAAGCAAAGAGCAGGCATGGTAAGAGGACGTCCCACTTACGCCTCATAGGTTCCTCAAGACCCATAATCATGCCTTTGAGGGTTCGGTTGAACCTTTCAACCAATCCATTTCCTTGGGGGTGGTAAGGAGTGGTAAACTTGTAGGTTACCCCACACTCCTGCCACAGGGACTTCATATACTTGGAAATGAAGTTGGTCCCCCGGTCAGACACCACCTCGCTAGGGAATCCCACTCGGGAGAAAATTCCCATCAGTGCTCGTCCCACCACGGGGGCCGTCACTGTCCTCAGAGGTATGGCTTCCGGGTACCGGGTGGCATGGTCCACCAAGACCAGGATGAACCTGTTGCCCATGGCTGTCTTGGGGTCCAGTGGCCCCACAATGTCAATACCCACCCGTTCAAAGGGGGTGCTGACTACAGGGAATGGCTGGAGAGGAGCCTTGCGCTTCCTCCCACTCTTTCCACTTGCCTGGCAAGTCTGACACGTGCTGCAGTGAGTGTCTGAACTCCTGCGCATTTGGGGCCAATAAAAGTGGGTGACAAGCCTCTCAAAGGTCTTGTCCTGCCCCAAATGTCCTGCCAATGGAACATCATGAGCCAGCCCCAGTAGGAAGGCTCTGAAGCACTGGGGTACCACCAGCACACGGGCTGACCCAGGCTCAGCAACCTTAGGCTCAGTATACAGGAGATCATTCTCCCAATAGACCCAATGTGACCCAGACTGATCACCTGTTGCCTGGTCTGCAGCCTGTTGCCGCAGACCCACCAGAGAAGGGCATTCTTTCTGCTCCTTGCAGAATTCTTCCCTGGAGGGTCCTCCTTCTTGCTGCCAATGGGTCAGCTCAGGCAGGTCCCCCAGTTCAGCTACCTGTTCCCCTGTAGGCTCCAGGGCATCCCCCTCAAGGTCTGCCTCCTCCTGGACCGTGGGAACTTCGGGGGCCGGTTTCCCGCGCCCCCTGCCTCTTCTCGTGACGGCAGGTACCTGGGCCTCCCTCTCAGGCTCCAGGTCCTCTTGAGCACCTTTACTTGCTGCCATGGACCGGGTGGTCACACACGCCCAGTCAGGCAAACCCAACATCTCTAAATGAGCACTTCGCTCCACCTTCGCCCAAGGTGAGCTCTCCAAGTCGTTCCCTAACAAACAGTCAACAGGCATGGCGGGCCTCACAGCTACCTGAAGAGTACCAGAGACCCCCCACTCAAAGGGAACCTGAGCCACTTTGCAGTGACTCTCTGTGTTGTCAGCGGCAACAACTGGATAGAATGCATGGGGGACAACCTGCTCTTGAGACACCAGGTGACACTTGACAGCTGTCACACTGGCTCCTGTATCTCTAAGAGCCTCCACCCTATGGCCATTGATGGTCACCCACTGCCTGTATTTCTTAGTGTTATCAGGCAGCTGGGTCTTGGGGACCATCTCACAGTCTCCTAATGAGACAAGGGACATCTGTGCGGGACCCCACCCCTCTGGGGCATCCATCTCCTCCCCCAGGGCTACACTAGCCATCTGCCGGGGGCTGCACCAGGGGTGCGGTCTTTCCAAACTGGCGGCACCTGGGATCACTCGCTATATGACCCAGGTCCCCACATTTGTAGCATCTCAGGGGTCCCCTTTGAACAGGGGGACCTGTCGGGGCCCCTGCGGGTTTCTGGGGGAGGCTGGGAACCTTTCCCTTGGTTCCCTTGGGGACTACTTTGGGGCCTTCTTTGGAACTCCCTCTGTTTACCCTTGTCCCCCCACTCTTCTGCTGGGGACCCTGCCCACCCTTGGCTGAGTCTCCCACGTGACCCTTGTGGACCCTGGTACTGACCCAGCGGTCCGCCTCCTCAGCAAGCTTCCTAGGGATAGTCAGCTTGCTATCTATCAGGTGCTGGCGTAGCTCTGGAAAACAGTTACTTGACAAGTGCTCCCATGCAATCAAATCAAGGAGCCCCTGAAAATCATCAACTTTGCTACCCTTCACCCAACCATCCAATGCTCTGCAGAAAAAAGTGACATATTCAACCCAGGTACTGTTCTCTATCTTCGTGCAACCCCTGAACCTCTGCCTATACAATTCAGGAGTTAAACCATACCTAGACATTAAAGCATCCTTCATGTGGCGATATGAATTATGGACATCAGAAGGCAAATCTAGCAGTGTGTCCCGCCCCTCACTAAGGAACCGTCCCCACAACCCCGCTCCCCAATCCTTCTCAGGGACCCGGTGGGAAGACATGGCTACCTCATAGGCCTTGAACCACTGCCCAATGTCATCATTTTTAAAAACTCTTTGACCACATCTTTAGGAATATATACTCTAGATTCCACAGGCATTGACGGTGTGCTGCCACCAGAGGGAGTAATTTCTAAGCTCCTAGCTTTCAAATCCAACTCCCTCAAACTTCTATCATGCTCAAGCTGCATTTTCTTTTCTTCTAGGGCCAGTTTCCTAATTTCCAATTGCCCACTCATTTTGGCCAGCTCCAACTCATGCATCCTATTTCTCTCCCTGTCCTCCAGCTCTCCTGGGGACAGGCCTTTGGCAGAAACACTGCTACCTATTAGGGAAGGTGCTTTCCTTTCCCCTGGACCCAATGGCCCTTCCAGCTGAACATCTGCATTATTCTCCCCTTCCTCAATCTCCGGGGTTTTCCTTGCTTCTACCCAGGCCCTCAGCGCCTTGTAGAACTCATCCCTCTTGGTGAGCCCGGTAATTACAACATTAAACTTTTTGCAGAAGTGCTTCAGCTGCTTCACTTTGTAGCATTCCAGTTTCTCCTCCTCCCACTCAAAATCAACAGATGCTATGGATGCTGTGTCTTCCATGATGGTTAAACTTGGCAAAAATGGAACGTCCTAGAAAAACAAATCTACCAACAGTATGTGGTCGCGTTTTGGTCTGCACTCACTAGTAGTGTTCACCAATCACTGTACATGAGTCACAAATGCAAGTCCAGAATCCCCACCGCTGACCACCAATGTTAGAATTGGGGGTCTCTAGTTGGCACAGGTAGGTACTTGTGACAAATAGGGACCCTCGCCTCTAGTCAGGGTAAAGGGGTACACTCCTAAAATAACCCCTGCTCACCCCCTTGGTAGCTTGGCACGAGCAGACAGGCTTATCTCAGAGGCAGTGTGTAAAGCATTTGTGAACACATACAGTAATCTAGTGACACACTACAGATGGACACCACACAGGGTTTTATATCAAAAATAAGTATTCTTTATATAGTTTTAACACAAGACCATAAACGACAAAAATCCACAATACTGTACTTAAAATGGTAGGTTTAGCTTAGTTCAGTTCAGTTCTTAAGATGCGACACTTTAAGTCAATGTACCTTACGATGCGGGACGCTTCCACAACAAGCAATGTTGCAGCGATGGAAATGCGACAAAGTTCTGGTGCAAAGAAATAAAGACGTCAAGTTCTTCTTGAGGCGGCACGCTTCTCCGAGGTTGCGAGAAGTCTCGACTCGATGCGTCAGCTACAGCGGCGACACCCTTGTTCAGCGATGCGACGACAGCGGCTTTGGCGGCGACCCTCTTCTCCGACGTTGCGAGACGCTTCCGCTCGATGCGACAACTGCAGCGGCGACACCCTTGTTTCGTGATGCGACGGCAGCAGCTCCGACGGCGGCACGCTTCTCCGTGGATGCGAGGCGCTTCTCTTGATGCGGTGCAATGCGACAGCTACAGCGGCGACACCCTCCTTCGGAGTTGCGACGGCAGCAGCAGCGACGGCGACACGCTTCCTCTTCGTTGCGGGACGCTTCTCTCGATGCGGTGCAATACGACAGCTACAGCGGCGACACCCTCCTTCGGAGTTGCGACGGCAGCAGCAGCGACGGCGACACGCTTCTTCCTCTTGAGTCGCGCTTCCAGCTCCTTGCGACACGCAGTCCCTTCAGAAGGCCCAAAGCAGCAGCAGGCACTTCCAAAGGATTCTTGGGGAGCTGGTGGTTGAAGTCTGTTGTCCCTGAGACTTCAGCAGGAGGCAAGCTCTTTTCTCAAGCCCTTGGAGATACTTTACAAGTTGAATAAAAGTGCACACAAAGTCCTTTCTCCTTCCTTTGGCAGTCAGGCAACCACTGCAGGCAGATCCCTCTAGCTTAGGGATAGTCTTCTCCTCAGTTCCTTCTTGGTTCCGCTCCTCAGCAAAGGTTTCTTCTTGTTTTCCCAAAGTGATCTAATTTCCTAGGGGTCTGGGTCCCCTTTTTATACACAGTTTTCCTTTGTTCTCTGAAGGCAGAGAGGCCTCTGCCTAGCCCAAAACCAGTTCTGGTCAGTCCTGGAGCACTTTGTTTTTCTGACTCCTTCTTTCCTTTGTGAGTGAGGGGCAGAGCCATCAGACGCCCGGCAGGAGGTGGAGCCAGCATTGTGGAAGGCAGGCACAGCCCTATTCAGACCCAGGTGCAACTCCTCCCTCCACTCTGGATGCAGATCTTTCTATTCAGCCCTGTGCTGACTCACCCTGTCTCCTGTAGCCACCCCCAGCCCCTGTCACTCAATCTCCAGACAAGGAATACACAACCTAGCAGAGGCAGGCTTGGAAGTTTAGGCAAGAAAATACCCACTTTCTAAAAGTGGTATTTTCAAACACAGAATGTTAAAACCAACTTCACTAAAAGATGTATTTTATCATTCTGAGTTTAGGCATACTAAATTCGTTTTTCTACCATGTTCCCTGGGTCAGTTCTGACTATAAGGTGTAATAGTCAGTCTGCCCATTCTGGCCTATGGGGAGCAGGTAGCCTTGCAATAGTGAAAAACGAAAAGGGCTGTAATTCACTATTAGGACATGCCACACACACCAGGGCATGTCCTACCTTGTACTTACAATGCACCCTGCCCTAGGGCCTACTTTAGGGGTGACCAACATGCAGTAAAGGGAAGGTTTAGGGACTGGTAAGTGGGTGCACTCACCAAGTCGACATGGCAGCCCTAGGCTGCACACAGGCTCTGCGATGGCAGGCCTGAGACACATTTTACAAGCCGCTCCTGTGGGTGGCACAACCAGTGCTGCAAGCCCACCAGCGGCATTGGATTTACACGCCCTGGGCACACTCGGTGCACTGTACTAGGGACTGACAAGTAAACCAATCATCCAATCATGGAGTCACTAATACATAACACAATTTATCATAGGGAGCACTCGCACTGTGGCACTGAATAGCAGTGGCACAGTGCCCAAAGCATCTAACGCCAGCAAAACGGATCGGTAACATAGGAGGCATCATAAAAAATGGAAGGGAGACCCACGCCAAGGATGCCAGGTCTAACACCAAGGAAATGGGGAGTGCTGTGTTTACAAATGCCCAGCAACAGGACATAACAGTACACTAAAACATATTGATGAGGCCCAGAAATAATTTAATCTTTTGACCTGTTTTGGTGGCAGACATCAGATAATCCTTCAGTAGAATTACCCAGCAATTGTCCTTCTTGAAGTACAAGCAAAGAGAAAGTTAGTGGATACAGAAATGTGAGACACTGAGTAAATTGGTCACTGTATCGTGGAGAGATGTCAATCGGGCAAATTCCGCCCTACAGGTAAATTGTACTTGAACTTTCTTGCAAATACATAAGACTGTTTGTCCTGGCACGGCACATGGCCTTGCTCTTGGACTCAAACTGCCTAAAAGAAGCTTAGCACAATTGAACTGTTGTCTAGGGTGTGCAGTAGTGCTAAAGACCTGAGGCATTTCTTGCTAGTCCTGAACTGAACTTCACTTCCGGTGTTTTGAAGACATACAATGCTAATAGTAAATTTCAAGTCCCAGAATACAATGCAATGCTTGTTAAAAGGACATGACTGCTTAAAGTGAGACGTTTGCCAGGGGGACACTTGGCAGTTCTGAATGTCTACACAACAGCAGCATCACCTTCATGTAGTCAGGCAAAGAGTGCAGAAAAGCAGTGGTAAGCATGCTTAATGCATCACATTTCAGGCGCAGTAGAATGTAGAAATTAATCTGATGTAATTCAAAAGTTTGAAATTTCTCAAGGTACAATGCTGTTGGTAGGCTTGATCACCCCTGCATTGTCATAATATTCAGTAAGGAGTAGGTGAATGACCCCCAATTTTGTCCAGGAATTTGTTTATCAAAAATATTTGAATGTAGCACTCTTACATTGTTTTAATATGTTAACAGTCCTTTAAACCACCTGACAGAGTGAGTGTGAGAGGTAATGAGATGTGCGAGGGGGTAATGAGATGTGAGTTTAATTGAGAGTGAAATATACAGACTTTGGATGTTTAACCCAGCCAAAGATAAGTTCATTGGACATACTGCAATGGGAAGACACTCCATGTCTTGCAAATTAAATATGTGATTTATAATAATCACTGCAAAAACCAACATGTTTTGTAAACACAGAAAAAAACACAGTTTTTGTCTCTCTCCTGCTGGAGCCTCGTGCCTGCTTCGCACTGAATCCGGAGCTCCTACTGTTGTGGTGAGGATCTTTTGGGCTGTGTAAGGAGCACACCCCCCTCCCGGCTGTTGCGTTCCGACCCGAGTTGCCGTTGCTCCGATCTGCCCTGCGGCTCTCTTTGTCCCATAGCTCTGCTGGAGCTAAGCCCTGTGGGAATTCGTCAAGAGCTGCTGATGCGGATTCGGCCTCCCGAGCATTGGAGTTCCAAGGGCTGAGGAGATTTCATCAGGGCGAAGTAAGGAGCCCATCACACCGCCCCCATCACCGCGACCGAGATCCTGGTGGCGCAGTGTGCCTGAGGGTCTATGCTCCCCGACCCGCCCTGCTGCTTGGGGTGAAAATGCCGGCTACCGCACCAGGAGTTTTGGCCCGTAACTCATGTGCTGACTCCTGAGGTGCTCCCGGTGATGCCTTGTGCCCGTGGGTCTTTTCTCCCCGATCCGATCCGCCCTGCTGCTGTGGATGTAATGTCTGCCTCCGCACCAGGTGTTTTGGCCCGTGAATCTTGTGCTGATTGCTGAGGTGCTCCCGGAAAGAACACTACGGACGTAGGGAGTCAGGAGCGCCGTGCGTGTCTAGATGATCCTTGTTTCTGTTAGACCAGCGATTCTGCCTCACGGCTGGTGTCGGATGCTGGGCGCCGGTGGGACTGATGATGAGCCTTTGTGGAGGCACCGAGCGCAGTTCAGGCTGGTTAGGATGAGTTGATTGAACCGCTAGTTGGGCGGTATCGACAGCCACTGTATTGTGCACTAACATCTGTGCCTCTGGAGTGGTGCTAGATGGTCCAGAGCAGCTTGTTGGTTCTAAGAAGTCCCGCTGCAGATGCGGTGATACCGTCCCGTGCTCGCTGCGATCCCAGAGTGTTTCGTGGATCTGATCATGGCGCTGGATGAAAAAGTGCTATCACGTCTATTTCAGGTGAAGGTTGGGCATGATGCGTTCATCGGGACTGATCTCCTGCGGTCCCGTTTGACCCCCCCTGACTGCCCCTTCGTCTTGCAAGTAACAAGTAATGGGAAAACTGGCATTTGGGCTACTGATCCATCCATTATTGCTGACTTGTTTTAACTTGCGAGCCAGATTGGGTCTGATGTTTCCTGTTGGGCTGTCCTGGCTCGCTTGGTGGCCCATGAGATTAGCTATTCACATAATGGGCGCCCATTTTGTTAGCCTCTAATAGTGCTCTTGGTTGTGGTTTGGCGTCCATTTTGGCCTCCTCCCTCGGGAACTGAAGAAGGGCGCCCCCCTCCATAAGCACTAGGTACTGCTGGCCATGGAAAGAGAAATGGGCTTGTTGTTTAGGGCCAGACATGGAAAGTGAAATAGGCGTGTTCCTTTCCCAGCATTGGCGGCCATCTTGGAGTGTGTTCTTCCTCACACCCCACACACATGGGCCTGCTTAGTTTGCCCCTTCTCCGCATAGTTGGTGATGGATATTTCCTCTATGGCCTTGTATGAAACGGCCTGCTTGATCTGCCTACCTCTGAAGATGTAAAGTACAGGATTGCCTCCTTGGAGTATGCTCTTCCGCCTATATCCCACACATGTCTGCTTAGTTTGCCCTATCACCGCATAGGTGGAGATGGTTATCTCCTCTATGGCCTTGTTTGAAACAGCCTGCCTGTAGAATCCTAGAACATTCTCCCTCTGAATACACATCTAACCCCTGGATACGTCTTGACCAGACTCTTGGCCTCCCCGCGCCTCCTATGGTTGGCGCACATCTCTGCCCAGTTTATTTGCGTATCTAGTCTTCCTGGGTGAGGAGTCATGGTGGGTGCGGGTTTGGTGCCGAATCCTCCAAAACTCATCTTTCCCAACCTAGAGACAGCGGGCCAGAACGCTTTCCGAATCATATATCCTCCGAACCTTTCAAAAAATGCTGCAAAAAACTTCAAACATAGACTACTTAAAACCCATGCTGAAACTATTATTTTAGACCCCGTCTTCTCCATTAACAAGGGTATCTCCATAAATGATCTCATCTTCTACACTAAACGACACGCTCAATGGCGGAAGGCCATTTACTCTCTTCTCAAGATCTCCTCTTCCCTTAAAACTCCTCACGGTCTCAGAGTGACCGTTGCGCCCTCCCCGGCCTTTAGAGCTGAAGCCACCATCTCCATTTACAAGAACGGAACCATCCTTATCCAAGCCTCTGACCGCAATCTAATGGTGTTTGACAACTTCTTCCCCATCATCATGAAGACAGTCGATAACTTCAGTGTCGCTCCCCATAGAGGGGCTAGCCCCACAAGGGTTCCCCAGTCCGTGCATATTCTATCTCCCGACTCTTCATCACCAGCGGCCAACCTGACATCTGTACCGAAGGGCCCCCCTCTAGCTATCTCCACTCAGAATAACAATTCCACCGCACTGCATGTTGTGAACGCTAGGGATCCCCATACTGTGCAAATTCTATCTCCCGCCTCTTCACCGCCAGCGGCCAACCTGACATCAGCTCCGAATGGCCCCCCTCTAGCTGCCTCTTTTCATAATGACAATTCTACAGCACTGCATGTTGTGAATGCTAGGGTTCCCCATTCTGTGCAAATTCTATCTCCCGCCTCTTCACCACCAGCTGCCAACTTGACATCTGTTCCGTTTGGCCCTCCTCTAGTCACCTCTATTCTGAATAACAATTCCACCGCACCGCCCGCTGTTAATGAGCCGCGAATGCACAGCCATCATGAGAATCTACATGCCCCCCCCCCCCCCCACACCCGGTTAGCTGGCTCTAACTCCCCTAACTCCTCTAGTTCCACTGCTCACAACGCTGCCCGGATTCTCCCCATGATCCCGTCCCCCAGCTCTACCCGCAATCCCGTCCTGGCCACACAGGCTGGCAAGGGTCACCTGTTGTCCGTCCCCTCCTCACCTATCCCACACATCCCTCTAAGCACGCAGTTCCATTTACCAGAATCCCTTGCCCCGGGGCCCATCCACTCGCTACCGGCCCTTCTTGTCCCTTCCCCCACGAGCTATCCTCCTGCCGCTGGGTCCCCAGGACCTAGCCTCACAACCCCATTCCCACACCTCATTGGAAGACCGACTTAACGAGATTGCACTCTGCATTCAACAACTTAAGGCTGATATTCGTAGCCTATCACAGATCACTGAGGATCTATCAATTGATTCCAGATTAAGCCGCTCCCTTATGACCAAGCTCATCTACGCTTGCGCCCTTACTGCGGTTGTACCTGCCGCCGCTCCCCCCCCTAGGCGAACCACACCCCACTCCACCCACACACCCCATAGTTGGGCCTCCGCTCCGCACCCTAATAACCCCTCTCGCCCCCCCCAGATGTAGATCCTCCCTGTCTGAGAGTGATATTCAATCGCTACTACTGTCTTATGATCTGCCACTTCCTTCCACCCCTTCTGACTCTCATCTAATTGAATCAATCCCCACTGATCCCTTCAGGGAACCTAAGCCAAATACAAGAACTTTAAATATGAACAACCTCACGATAGTCACTACCACGCTACCCCCATCAACTGACACCCCCGTTAGTCTCAAATGTGCGCTCCTAAACTGCAGATCAGCTGTTAAACACGCTGCGGTTATTGCCGATCTCATCCTTGTCCAAGACCTTGACCTTTTAATGCTGACGGAAACTTGGCTAAATGACTCAGCCGCTCCTATCCTGGACCTTTTAATGCCTCCCAACTTTGATATCATTAGGTTGGATAGAACTAGTGGTCAAGGGGGAGGCATTGCATGCCTACATCGTAGTAATCTAACAGTGAAAGTCATTCATGCCGACCTCCTGCCGTCTTGTGAATATCTATGCGTTGAAGTGACTGGGGGCAACAATCACACATGCAAACTGCATACGTTATACCACCCCCCTCGCGACAACCTTCCCTTCACAGAACAGATCATGGATATTATTTCATCTAACGCGGATTTCCAGGGCACTCAGATCTTCCTGGGAGACTTCAACCTCTACTGGAATGATATGAACGATGTGATTGTCAACAGCCTCAAATCCTTCCTACTTGACCTTAACCGTACCCAATTATGTGACAGCCCTACGCATAACAAAGGAGCCACGCTAGATCTGGTCATTGGTAATCCCAATTCTCTCCTCCTGGAGTCGATCCTTCCATGTGACTGTACGGACCACTACTGCATCACCTTCCTCGTCCTTGAATCGTTCAGAGCAAGCAGATCCCAACCTAAGAACCCAAAACAGTTAAAAAGATGTTTAAGGAACATCAACTCGCAAGACCTGACGGCGCTCTGTGGTAGCATCTTGCCACCCCCTTTGAACATGTCGGATGTCCATGACCTGACGGCCCACTATCACCACTCAATGCTTAATGTACTTGACTCAGTAGCACCACTTCAGCTTAAACGAGTGTCCTCCAAATGCTCCAAACCGTGGCTCAATGATAGTCTTAATGCTGAAAAAAGAAATCTAAGACTTGCAGAAAGGAAATGGCGATCGCATCCCTCCCTTGAACATCTCTGTCACTTGAGATCCTTGCGAAGCACATACAATAAACGCATCAGATGCTCGAAGGCCACCTTCTTCAGAACTCAACTAGATCAAGCAAAAAACCGTCCAAAAAAACTGTTCGAACTCATCAAGTCCCAAGCTAACAATAATCCTAACCTCTCCTCTCTGGATCAAGTGACACTCCCGAACTGCGAAGAATTCGCTGTTTTCTTCACTGATAAATCCACTAAGATTGAGATGGAATTAAGCTTGGCCTGTGATCTCCTCCCGAGTGGTCCTCTGAACACCCTTCGCCCTTCAGAGTTGACTAACACTGACCCTTCACAGCCCTTCCTCTCCAAAAACAATGCATCTTGGAGTCTGTTCCAAACCTTGGATGAACCCACTATACGCAAAATGCTGTTGATGTTTAAACCTTCCAATCACTACAACGACTCTTTGCCATCGAACCTGTTCCCGGAAGTAAGATCCTCCTTACTAACACTCTGGACGACGATCGTCAATGCTTCTCTTATGCAAGGTGCTATTCCTGATTGCCTTAAATCAGGTCAAGTTACCCCGATCATAAAGAAACCAAATGCTGATCCCACGGACCTTCTTAACTTTCGCCCAATCACCAACATCCCCACCTTAGCAAAACTCCTGGAGAAATGTGTGCTCGCCCAACTCTGTCATCACATCGACCACTTCCAGCTCCTGGACCAATGCCAATCTGGTTTTCGCCCAGGTCACAGTACGGAGTCTGCGCTAACACACATCGTAGATGATGCGCTTAGAATGCTGGATCACAATGAAGCGTGCCTATTGATCCTTCTTGAACTCTCGTCAGCATTTGATACTGTCAAACACGATCACCAAATTGACCTCCTGGAACATAGGATGGGGCTGTCTGGGCAGGTTTTAAACTGGTTCTCTTCGTTCCTTCACAACAGATCCCAAAGCTTCAAGGTGAACCACTCCTTGTCTCATCCTGCACCGGTCACCTTGGGGGTTCCCCAAGGTTCAGCACTGCCCCCCACGCTCTTTAACCTGTTCATGGAACCTCTGACAGAAATTCTAAAATCATCCAGCATTCATTATCATATGTACGAGGATGATACCCAACTATACCTGAAGATCGCCTCCCCTTAAGACATCCAGTCCCTCAACTCAGTCCTGCTGGAAACACAAAGATGGTTGACAAGTAATCACCTGAAGTTAAATGCTCTTATAACAGAATTCTTACTGATCTCATCCCACAACCAATCTCCTGCCATGGAGCAATGGCTGAATCAGCTGACTGCTCTTAACTGTAGACTGCACCTTGTGGACTCGGCATCTTCTCTGGGTATCATGCTGGACAAAAGTCTGAACATTCAGAAGCACATCAGTTCCCTCACCAAAGGAGCGAACTTCCAACTCAGCCTACTCAGCAAACTCAAACCCTTTCTCCCTGCTCATGACCTAAAGGTTGCAGTACAAGCACTAGTGATCTCAAAGCTGGACTATAGTAGCGCAACACTTTGCGGCCTGCCTAGAGTGAGGACGGCTCCTCTTAGGGCTTCCCTAAACTCCACTGCTAGGCTCTTAACTGGCACAAAAAAATACCACCACATCTCTTCGGACTTGCGGGACCTGAATTGGCTCCCATACGAAGGTCGGATACAGTTAAAAATTGCATGCATGGCTCACAAGGCCATCCACTTCAAGACCCCGCTGTACCTCGCTCGGAAACTGGAGCTCTCCTGCGGTTCTAGAGCCTCAAGAAGTGCCAGCACCCTTTTGCTAAAACCACAAAAATTCAAGAAAAAAAAGACATATAACCGAACCTTCTCAGGGATGGCTCCGAGGATCTGGAACTCCCTTCCACCGGAAGTCAGGGTGAACCCCTCCACTCTCTTCTTCAAAAAAGAAGTCAAAGGACTCTTGATGAAGAAATTTCTTCCTTAGCATGGCTCCTTCATTTGGTTCTGGGTCCATACCCGGTGACTCTGGCCCAGACATCTGGTTCACGAGTTTCTTGGACAATTTTAGATTGTGACCTTGTTGCGCTGTCGATTCTATTGTGTCTGTTTTTTCCCTCAGGATAATGTTTGTCAATTAGACTTTGATTTTGTTGCCTTGTTTATTCTGTTTTGTTTGCTTATAACCTTCGTGATGCATAATCTGTAAAGCGCTCTGATACCCTCGGTGGTCATGTTCGCGCTATATAAAACTTTCAAAATAAAATAAATAAATACTTTAGGGGTTAGACTGCTGAATAAACCCTGATAAGCACTGATTATAAAAGGTTTGGAAAACACTGAGAAAGCACCACTGAAATCCGTAAAACAAAAACACTGAAAACAGGACAGCCTAGTCAAGTTTAAAGGGAGGCTGTTTTTTAAGGATCAAATGTGAAGGGAGACAGTTGATAAAGGATCAAGTTTGAAATGAGTCATGCGTAGAGGGAGGCTGTCGATTCAGGGTCAAGTGTGGAGGAGAACTGTTAGCTCAGGGGCACATATAAAGGTAGGCTGTATATTCATGGTCACAAAGAAAGGCAGTTGTTTCAAGGTCACAGTTAAGGGCACTCTGTTAGGGTAAAGAGAGGCAATTGAATCGGGGCTATTCATAAATGAAGGCTGTTGATTTAGGGTCATGCGTGAGGGTAGGCTGCCGATTCACAGTCCCATGTATAAGGGAGGATGCTGGTACAGGGTCATGCTTAAAGGGAGTCTGCCATTTCATGGTCACTCGTGAAAGGGAGGCTGCCAAATTAGGGTCACATGTAAAAGTGAGACTCTTGATTCTGGGTCAAGTAAGAAGAGGAACTGTTGATTAAGGGCCATGAGTCAGAGAGACTATTGATTCAGACTCGCATGTGAGAGCAGGCTAACGATTAAGGGTCACATGTGGAGAGTGACTGTTGTTTAAGGGTGATGTGTAAATGGAGGCTGTGGATTCAAGGCCATGTGTTAAGGGAAGCTGTTTTTACAGGGTCATATACAAAGGGAGACTGTTGATTCAAGGTCACGCTTAAACGGAGGTTATCGTTTAACAGGAAAGTATGAAAAGAGGCTATTAACATGGGTGAAGAGAGACTGTCGAATCAGGATTATTCATAGAGGAAGGCTGCCTACTCGGGGTCATCCATGGAGGGAGACTGTCGATGCAGGGTCAGGCTGAGAGCAGAGGCTGTCAATTCAGGGTCAGGTTTGAGTGGAGACTGGTGATTCAGGGTGCTGTCTAAAAGACGGGCTATCAATTCAGGGTCACATGTAAATGGAGGCTTTCGATTCACGGTCACATGTAAACAAAGGCTGTCGATTCAGGGACAAATGTAGCAAGGGTCTCTGTCGTTTCAAGGTCATGTGTAACAAGGGGCAGTTGTTTCAAAGTCACGTGTAATGAGGGGCTGTTGATTCAGGATCATGTGTAAACAACCGCTATTGATTCAGAGTCCTGTGTAAAGGGAGGCTTTTGCTTCAGTGTTGTGCATAGCGGGAAATTATTTATTCAGGAAATTGTATTGAAGGAGTTTTTTGATTCAATGTTGCATATAATAGAATGCTATCTATTTAGGGTAACTCGGAATGGGAATCTGTTGCTTCTGCGCCAGTGTAAAGGTAGGCTGCTGTTTCAGGGTCATGCGTAATGGCAAGCTTTCGGCTCAGGTTCACAGATAAAGGAAAGCTGTCACTTGTAGTGAGTCTTGCACAATGTGAAGCTGTTTAGGTCGAGCCTAGGCAGCGCATGCACTGTCTCTCGAGACATGTGGTATCCACTATAGTGGCTTTCAACTCGCCTTTCCTTTTCAATTCATTCTCTCATGTGCCTTTCAAAATTCCATTGTTTTCCTTGGTAAATAGTTTACTTTTGTCCATCCTTTTGCTCTTTTGGTCACACCCTAGAGACTGGCCCAGTTACATGGATCACTTCACTATTGGCTATATTAGTTCGTTTCTGCGCACTACTTTTTCCTTTGCCTGGGCTTATTCGGCTTTCCGAATGCGTTCAGCCGAGGGCTGCAAATCGTTGCCTTATCTTGTTTTCCACTGTCTTTGGTTTCACAAGCACTTTTTCAGCTGGAGGCTATGTTGTTTTTCAAGCAGTAACATTTTTGGTTTCATTAGCTCAAATGTCCAAACCGTAAAAAATATACTTACTTAAAGGAAGCGTAGTTTAAGAAGACTGACCACCAACCCTTTTTAGGTCTCGCGCCTGCGTTGCAGTGCGCAGCACTGCTCGCGCAGCGAGAACCCTTTTGTATGGGGTTCTGAAAGCTGCTCACACGCTCGTGCGTGTGGTTTTGCTTTCCGCGGCTGCCATTGGCTTTCGCGTGCTTTTTTAAAAAAAAGCCAGCACGCAATTGGGCAAAGGCGGGCGCATGTCCCGCCTTTGCTCCGCCCATTCCCGTCGGTGGCCAGCACGCGCAGCAGCGCGCGTTAACTTCGCTGCCGCGCTCCCTAGCCCCCGCTCCTATGTGGTGCGTGCGTACCACTGGTTTTGTAAAGTAGTTCTACTAACTTCCCGTTCAAGGGGGGAGAAAAACGTAGCAGGAGTAGCAAACAATAGAAAAAAATAATTCAGAAAAGCATTTTAAAGTGAGCTTAGGCATCTCGCAGCTGATGCACCGACGTCGCACTGTAGGCATGCAGGCGACAGGTTGGGTGGAACGCCAGAGGCTCCGGCCAGGCAGTCATGCACGGGCAGCCCTAGGATGCACACACGATGATGTCAGCAGCCTGGACTTCGCGCAGAGGTGTATCAGGCCCCTAGCACCATTCACAATCCACCAGAGAGAAGTGTGAGCATCGCCAGACCCACCCAGAGTTGGGACAGGGCGCTGCAGCTTGTCCATTAGCAGCCCCACTGAACAGCGAGAGACATATCCTACCCAGCGGTGGGCTATGGTGCTGCAGTTTGTCCATTAGCAGCCTCACTGACCAGCGAGTGACTCACGTCCTACCCATCTGTAGGACATTTGACTGCGCCTGTCCACTGACAGCCTCACTGAACAGCAAAGGCCTCACATACCACTCAGCGGTGCAACAGGGCCATGTATACAAGAGTCCAACCTCTGGCAGCCCCACAGAACTGCAAGTGTCTCAGATCCCACCTCAGCGGTGGGACCGGGCACTGCAGTCTGTCCACTGGCAGATTCGAAGGACAGCGAGGGTCTCTGATCCTAAGCAGCGGGTGTGGCTCAGCTTCTTACCGAGAGAGACAGCCAGAGTGCATAACAGCAGCCGCCAGGGCCGGCAGGACGAGAGTGGCAGGGAAACTATGTCTTTCTTGGGTGGCTGGTTTCCAGATAGTATCTGAAATAAGTTTCGCAGCTGCTTTTAAAAGTGTTGAAGTATTATGCATTGCACTATGTTCACTATGTTCACACAGTATAAAAATGTCTGCCCCATCTTTAGGCCGCTCCTCGGATTTCTGTGAGGCAGAACTCCCGTGTTTTCTGCTGACTGTCTTTGGCGTGGATGTACGGAGGAATGTTTGATTACAGTGTAACAGGTTTGGTGGCGAACTCCAGATAAATGTACACCACGCACGCAAAATGTTCCTTTGGGCATTCAGTTCAGCTACTTGCAGCGGTGGAGGGCTCTGCTCTTCGATGTACTTCCTGACAGACTGCTAAGTTTGAAGTGCCTGTCGGGCACAGGTTGCTCTTTTGAAACTTTCTTAGATTTTTCACTGAGGAACAGTGCCGATGCCAACAATGAGAATAGCACTGATGATCCCAATGGGACTAGTGCCGATGCCAACAATGAGAATAGCACTGATAACCATGGGACTAGTGCCCATGACAACAATGAGAATAGCGCTGATGATACCAATGGGACTAGTGCCGATGCCAACAATGAGAATAGCACTGATGATACCAATGGGACTAGTGCCGATGCCAACAATGAGAATAGCACTGATGATACCAATGGGACTAGTGCCCATGACAACAAAGAGAATAGCGCTGATGATACCAATGGGACTAGTGCCGATGCCAACAATGAGAATAGCTCTTATGATACCAATGGGACTAGTGCTGATGCCAACAATGAGAATAGCACTGATGATACCAATGGGACTAGTGCCCATGACAACAATGAGAATAGCGCTGATGATACCAATGGGACTAGTGCCGATGCCAACAATGAGAATAGCACTGATGATACCAATGGGACTAGTGCCGATGCCAACAATGAGAATAGCACTGATAACCATGGGACTAGTGCCCATGACAACAATGGGAATAGCGCTGATGATACCAATGGGACTAGTGCCGATGCCAACAATGAGAATAGCACTGATGATAACAATGGGACTAGTGCCGATGCCAACAATGAGAATACCACTGATGATAACAATGGAACTAGTGCCGATGCCAACAATGAGAATAGCACTGATGATAACAATGAGAATAGCACTGATGATAACAATGGGACTAGTGCTGATGC
This sequence comes from Calotriton arnoldi, assembly GCA_963921515.1. Lineage (NCBI taxonomy): Eukaryota > Metazoa > Chordata > Amphibia > Caudata > Salamandridae > Calotriton > Calotriton arnoldi. The sequence continues at coordinate 1,793,689 of CAWUFW010000543.1, read as the reverse complement.
CAACAATGAGAATAGCACTGATGATAACAATGGGACTAGTGCCGATGCCAACAATGAGAATAGCACTGATGATAACAATGGGACTAGTGCCGATGCCAACAATGAGAATAGCACTGATGATAATAATGGGACTAGTGCTCATTACAGCAATGAGAATAGCACTGATGATAACAATGGGACTAGTGCCGAAGCCTACAATGAGAATAGCACTGATGATAACAATGGGACTAGTGCCGATGCCAACAATGAGAATAGCACTGATAACCATGGGACTAGTGCCCATGACAACAATGGGAATAGCGCTGATGATACCAATGGGACTAGTGCCGATGCCAACAATGACAATAGCACTGATGATAACAATGGGACTAGTGCCGATGCCAACAATGAGAATAGCACTGATGATAACAATGGAACTAGTGCCGATGCCAACAATGAGAATAGCACTGATGATAACAATGAGAATAGCACTGATGATAACAATGGGACTAGTGCTGATGCCAACAATGAGAATAGCACTGATGATAACAATGGGACTAGTGCCGATGCCAACAATGAGAATAGCACTGATGATAACAATGGGACTAGTGCCGATGCCAACAATGAGAATAGCACTGATGATAATAATGGGACTAGTGCTCATTACAGCAATGAGAATAGCACTGATGATAACAATGGGACTAGTGCCGAAGCCTACAATGAGAATAGCACTGATGATAACAATGGGACTAGTGCCGATGCCAACAATGAGAATAGCGCTGATGATACCAATGGGACTAGTGCCGATGCCAACAATGAGAATAGCGCTGATGATACCAATGGGACTAGTGCCGATGCCAACAATGAGAATAGCGCTGATGATACCAATGGGACTAGTGCCGATGCCAACAATGAGAATAGCGCTGATGATACCAATGGGACTAGTGCCCATGCCAACAATGAGAATAGCACTGATGATACCAATGGGACTAGTGCCGATGCCAACAATGAGAATAGCACTGATAACCATGGGACTAGTGCCCATGACAACAATGAGAATAGCGCTGATGATACCAATGGAACTAGTGCCCATGACAACAATGAGAATAGCACTGATGATACCAATGGGACTAGTGCCGATGCCAACAATGAGAATATCACTGATAACAATGGGACTAGTGCCGATGCCAACAATGAGAATAGCACTGATGATAACAATGGGACTAGTGCCGATGCCAACAATGAGAATAGCACTGATGATAACAATGGGACTAGTGCCGATGCCAACAATGAGAATAGCACTGATAACCATGGGACTAGTGCCCATGACATCAATGAGAATAGCGCTGATGATACCAATGGGACTAGTGCTCCTGACAACAATGAGAATAGCACTGATAACAATGGGACTAGTGCCCATGACAACAATGAGAATAGCGCTGATGATACCAATGGGACTAGTGCTCCTGACAACAATGAGAATAGCACTGATAATAACAATGGGACTAGTGCCGATGCCAACAATGAGAATAGCACTGATAATAACAATGGGACTAGTGCCGATGCCAACAATGAGAATAGCACTGATGATAACAATGGGACTATTGCTCATGACAGCAATGAGAATAGCACTGATAACCATGGGACTAGTGCCCATGACAATAATGAGAATAGCCCTGATGATAACAACAGGACTAGTGGTGATGATAACAATGAAAATAGCTCTGATGATAACAATGGGACTAGTGCTCATGACAACAATGAGAATAGCACTGATGATAACAATGACTATAGCTCTGATGATAACAGTGGGACTAGTGCTAACGAGAACAGTGAGAATAGCGCTGATGACAACAATGAGACTAGTGCTGATGACAACACTAATGACAACAACGAAAATAGCGCTGATGATAACAATGAAACTAGTGCCGATGACAACGAGACTAGTGCCAATGACAACGAGACTAGTGCTGATGACAACAATAAGAATAGCGCTGATGATAACAGGACTAGTGCAGATGGCAAAACTGCATGATTAAGAGACTGTTACTCAGGGTCCGCACTGCTCATTCATAGGAGACACTGTCCTGGACTCACATGCCTCTCATCAGTGTGCACACTGGTCTTTAACCATATTCCTCCAACAGATTCTAGCACATTATTACAGGTTAATATGTTCCTTGTGAGGCCTCCTGACTCCTGCCATTGGGATTTAAGTTCTGCCACTATGTTGATTATAATTCCAGTGCTGGAGCATTGTGCTTTTGGTTACACGAAGCCATCTCGTGCTTTACCTGTACTTGTTTGTTTTTGTGAGTAACGTTAAAGGAGCCAGTATGCGCTCATTGTGCTTTTGACAGCATGATTATTTGGATATGATTAGAAAGGTAAACATGCTGTTACTACTCCGTTTTATGAAAATGGAAGCAGCTTTAAGTTGCCTACTTTCAACTTTTAATGCTGTCTTTTAGGTTTCAATCGTTGGTGAAATAAAAACAATATCAAGGGATGCCTCCTCCTGCTCTCCAAAGGCAGCATGCAATGTGAGGTTACTTTACAATATATCCTGCAACACCACCTCAGCACCACCGCAGCTCCACTTCAGCATTGGCGCAGCACCACTTCATCACCAGTCAACGTCACTCTGCACCACTGCAGCTGCACCTGAGCACCACCACACCAGCACAGCACCACCTCAGCCCCAGCACAGCACCACCTCTGCACCAGTGCAGCACCACCTCCCTACCAGCGCAGCGCTACCTTAGCATCAGTGCGGCATCACCACCTCGGCATCAGTGCAGCACCAGTACAGCATCACTCTGCACCACCTCAGCACCAGCGAAGCATCTCCTCAGCACCAGCGCAGCATCTCCTCAGCACCAGCGCAGGACCACCTCAGCCGCAATTCAGCACGAACGCAGCACCACTTCAGTATTGGTGCAGCACTACCTCAGCATCAGTGCATCATCATCCCAGCATCACACACTGCCACCACAGAATCACTCGGCACCAGCGCAGTACCACCTCAGCACAGCACCACCTCTGCATCAGTGCACCACCACCAGCGCAGCCCCACGTCATCACCAGCGCAGTCCTACCTCATCACATTGCAGCCCTACCTCAGCACCAACGCAGCCCTACCTCAGCACCAACGCAGCCCTACCTCGGTACCAATGCAGCGCCACCTCAGAATCAGCGCAGCGCCACCTCCGCATCAGCGCAGCGCCACCTCCGCATCAGCGCAGCGCCACCTCCGCATCAGCGCAGCATCACCTCAGCATCAGCGCAGCATCATCTCAGCATCAGCGCATCACCTCACAACAGTACCACCTCAGCATCATTCAGCACCACCTCAGCATCATTCAGCACCACCTCAGCATCATTCAGCACCACCACAGCATCACTCAGCACAACCTCCGCATCAGCACAGCACCTCCTGAGCACCACCTCCGCATCAGCACAGCACCATCCTAGCATCAATACAGCACCACATCATCACTACTCCACCACCAGCGCAGCACCACCACCTCAGAATGACTCCGCACCACCACAACATCCCTCAGCACCACCTCAGCATCCCTCAGCACCACCTCAGCATCCCTCAGCACCACCTCAGCATCAGCACAGCACCACCTGTGTACTACTACAACACCACCTCCGCACAATCAATCAGTCAAGTGACTTGCAGGGTCTCAAGGCGCTGGAGGGGGACTGCTGATCCGTCGAAGGCACTGTGGTTTAGTCAAAGAGCCAGGTCTTAAGGTCCTTCCTGAATTGAGGCAGTGACGGTGATTGCCTGAGGTGGAGAGGCAGTGTGTTCCAGTTCTTTTGTGTGCAGTAGGAGAAGGATCTTCCTCCGTCTGTGGTCTTGCGGATATGTGGAACGGTGGCCAGGGCCAGTTGGGCATAGCGGAGGTCTCTGGTGGGTGCGTGGAATGCGAGTCAGTGGTTGAGGTACGCAGGTCCCACGCTGTGTAGGGCTTTGCAGGCGTGTGTGAGGAGCTTGAAAGTGATTCTTTTGTTGACTGAGAGCCAGTGGAGGTCTCTCAGGTGGCCGGTGATGTGGCTGTGGCGGGGGATATTGAGGATGAGTCTGGCGGAGGCGTTTTGAATGTTCTGCAGTTTCTTGAGGAGTTTCTGGGTGATGCCGGCGTAGAGTGCGTTGCAGTAGTCGAGTCTGCTGCTGATGAGTGCGTGGGTGACCGTCTTTCTGGACTCTGTGGGGATCCACTTGAAGATCTTTTAGAGCAGGCGTAGTGTGTGGAAGCAGGATGATGAGATGGCGTTGATCTGGTGATTCATGGTGAGCGAGGAGTCCAGGATGATGCAGAGGTTTCGTGTGTGGTCTGTGGGTGTTGGGGGATCCAAGATCTGCGGGCCACCAGGAGTATTCCCAGGCAGAGAGGGTGGAGCCCAGGATGAGAACTTCGGTCTTCTCTGAGTTGAGCTTGAGGGAGCTGTCCTTCATCCAGGTGGAGACAGCTTTCATCCCGTCGTGAAAGTTGTTCTTGGCGACTGTGGGTTCATTGGTGAGGGAGAGGATCAGCTGGGAGTATTCGGCGTAGGAGACGATGCGATATTGAGTCCGTGGTTCCTGATGATCTCTGCGAGCGGGGCCATGTAGATGTTGAAGAGAGTTGGGCCAAGGGAGGAGCCCTGAGGCACTCCGCAACTGATCTCTGTGGAATGGTGGTAGCGCAGCACCACCTGAGCATCAGCATAGCACCATCTCAGCAACAGCACAGCACCATCTCCGCATCAGTGAACCTCAGCACAGCACCACCTCACCATCAGTGCACCACCACCAGCGCAGCCCACCACAGCATCAGCGCAGCACCACCAGTGGAGCACCCTCTCACAGCAATGCAGCACCACTTCAGCATTAGCGCAGCATCACCTGAAAACCAGTGCAGCATCACCTCAGCACCACCTGAGCACCACCAAAGCATCACTAAGCACCACTTCAGTATCACTCAGCACCACCTGAGCACCATCTCTGCACAAGCACACCACCACCTCAGTACCAACTCAGTATCACTCAGCTCCACTGCAGCACCACCTCGGCATCAGGGCAGCACCACCTCAGCATCAGCGCACCACCTGAGTACCACCACAGCACCACCTGAGTATCAGCACAGCACCACCTCCCCATCAGTGCAGCACCAGTGCAGCACCATCTCAGCATTCACACAGCACCACTTCCGCATCACTGCACCACCCCCAGCGCAGCCCCACCTCAGCAGCAATTCAGCATCAGCGCAGCATCACCTCAGCATGACTCAGTACCACCTCATCATCACTCAGCACCACCTCAGTATTGCTCAGCATCACCTGACCAGCACCATCTCAGCATCAGCACAGCACCACCTCCTAATCAGTGCAGCATCACCTCAGCACCAGCGCAGCACCACCTCCGCATCAGTGCAGCATCACCTGAACATCAGCACAGCACCATATCAGCATCAATACAGCACCACCTCCGCATCAGTGCACCACCACCATCACAGCCCCACCTCAGCACCAGCACAGCCCCACCTCAGTAGTAACTCAGCACCAACGCAGCACTACTTCAGCATCAGTGGAGCATCACCTCAGCACAGCATCAACTCAGCATCACCTGAGCATCAGCGCACCACCACCACCTCAGCATGACTTGGCACTACCTCAGCACCACTCCACCACCAGTGCAGCTCCACCTCAGCATCAGCACAGCCCCATCTCAGCACCAGCACAGCACCACAACAGAATTACTAAACACCACCACAGTACGACCTTCGCATCAGTGCACCACCACCAGCGAATCACCAACTTAGCACCAGCGCAGCCGACCACAGCATCAGCACAGCACCACCTCAGCACCACCTAAGCAGCAACTCAGCACCACTTCGGCGTTAGCGCAGCACCACCAAATCATCTTTCAGCACCACCTCAGTATCACTCAGCACCACATCAGTATCACTCAGCACCACCTCAGTATCACTAAGCACCACCTCAGTATCACTCAGCACCTCCTCAGTATCACTCAGCACCTCCTCAGTATCACTCGGCACCACCTCAACATCAGCACAGCGCCATATCAGCATCAGCACAGCACCACCTCTGCATTAGTGCACCACCACCAGCGCAGTACCACCGCAGCTCCACCTCAGTGCAGCATCACCACCACAGCCTCACTCAGCACCACCTCAGCGCCACCACAGCATTACTCAGCACCACCTCAACATCAGCGCAGCACCACCTCTGCATCAGTGCACCGCCACCAGCACAGCCCTACCTCCGCACCAGCGCAGCACCACTTCAGCATCAGCGCAGTACCACCTCATCATCAGCACAGCACCTCAGCACAGCACCAACTTATCACCATCTGAGCACCAGCACAGCACCACCTAAGCACCAGCACAGCACCACCACTTCAGCATGACTCAGGAACACCACAGCATCACTCAGCACCACCTCCGCATCAGCACAGCACCAACACAGCACCACCTAAGCATCAGCACAGCACCACCTCATCAGTGCACCACCACCCCAGCATGACTCAGCACCACCACAGCATGACTCAGCACCTCCTCAGCATCAGAACAGCACGACCTCAGTACCACCTCAGTATCACTCAGCACTACCTGAGCAGCATATCCGCACAAGCACACCACCACCCGGGCACCACCTCAGCATCACTACAGCACCCTCAGCATCAGGGCAGCACCACCTGAGAACCACCACAGCACCACCTCAGCATCAGCACAACACCAACTCCTCATCAGTTCACCAGCGCAGCCCCACCTCAGCATCAACGCAGCCACACCTCCGCACCAACGCAGCACCACTTTGGCAGCAGCAACTCAGTATCAGCGCAACATCACCTCATCACAGCACAAACTCAGCTGCACTCACCACCTGAGCAGCACCACCACCTCCGCATCACTCAGCACCACCACAGCATCACTCAGCACCACCACAGCATCACTCACCACCACCACCACCTCAGCTTCAGCACGGCACCACCTCAGCAGCTGCATAGCACCACTCCCCCATCAGTGCACCACCACCAGGACCACCTCAGCACCAGCCCAGCACCACCTCCGCATCAGCACAGGACCATCTCCGCATCAGCACAGCCCCACCTCCGCACCAGCGCAGCCCAACCTCATCATCAGCTTTACACCACCTCCGCTTCAGTGCAGCATCACCTCACCACAGCACCAACTCACCATCAATCAGCACCACCTAAGCACCAGCGCAGCACGAACATCTCAGCATGACTCCGCACCAGCAGCACAGCATCACTCAGCACCACCTCAACACCAGTGCAGCATCTTCTAAGCATCACTCAACACCACCAAAGCGCCACCTCCGTATCAGTGCATCACCACCAGCGCATCACCAACTCAGCACCAGTGCAGCCCCACCACAGCATCCGCGCATCACCACCACCTCAGTATCACTCAGCACCACCTCAGCACAGCACCACCTCAGCATCAGCAGAGCACCACCACAGCACCACATCAGCCCAGCACCACCTCCTCATAAGTGCATCACCACCAGTGCAGCACCAACTCGGCATTAGCGCAGCACCACTACTTCATCAGTACTTCATCATCTCAGCACAGCACCAACTTGGCATCACTCAGCACCACCTGATCACCAGCGCAGCACCACCACCTCAGCATTGCTCAGCACCACCTCAGTACCAGCGCAGCATTTCCTCAACATCACTCAACACCACCACAGCACCACCTCCGCATCAGTGCACCACCACCAGTGCATCACCAACTCAGCACCAGTGCAGCCCCACCACAGCATCAGCGCAGCTACCTCAGCACCAGCATAGCACCACTACAGCACTACCTCAGCAGCAACTCAGCACCAATGCATCACTGTCTCCGCATTAGCGCAGCACCACTTCCGCACCATTGCAGCACCAACGCAGCATCAACTCAGCATCACTCAGCACCACCTAAGCACCACCAAAGCATCACTTATCACCACATCAGCATCACTCTGCACCACCTGAGCACCACCTCCGCACAAGCACACCACCAGCACCACCTTAGCACCACCTCAGCATCAGCGCAACACCACCTCAGCATCAGCACAACACCACCACAGCACCACCTCAACATCAGCACAGCCTCCGCATCAGCACAGCACCACCTCCGCATCAGTGCACCACCAGCACAACCCCACCTACGCACCAGCACAACCCCACCTCAGCAGCAATTCAGCACCAGCGCAGCACCAATTAAGCATTAGCATACCACCACCTCAGAATTAGCGCTGCATCAACTCAGCACAGCACCAACTCAGCATCACTCAGCACCATCTGAGCACCAGCGCAGCATCACTCAGCATCACCTCAGCACCACCTCAGTATCACTCACCTGAGCACCAGCACAGCACCATCTTGGCATCAGCACAGCACCACTGCCTCATCAGTGCATCACCACAACTCCACATCAGAGCAACACCACCTCAACACCAGTGCACCACCACCAGCGCAGCCCCACCTTAGCAGCAATTTAGCACCAATGCAGCACCACTTCAACATCATCGTGGAACCAACTCGGCATCACTCGCCACCACCTGAGCACCAGTGCAACACCACCACCTGAGCACCAGTGCAGCACCACCACCTCAGCATCACCTCCGCAGCAGCACACCACCACCACCTCAGTCTGCCCTCGGAATCTGGCATCTGGTGTTTCTCCCCTACTGTCCTTCCGCTGCTCATGTTGTAATTCAGGTACTATTTCCCAACCTCCACCCTCCCGTTGTCCCCCTCCGCCCCCATAACAACAAGCATTTGCAATGCAATAGGTCTCGCATTTGTTAAAGTTAGGGCTGTTGGCGGTGGGAATAACACTTTTTTAAACTTTTGTTTTTTTATTTGCAGTAGAGTTATTATATTTGCATAGCACTATTGCCAATAGTATAAGAAGTAAAAACATTGTTATTTTCAATGCCAACAGCTCTAACTTTAACAAATGCGAGACCTATTGCATTGGAAATGCAATTGATTTTACATTTGTTGGAGTTGGAGTTATTGGCATTATAAATACCAATGTTTTTTACCTGGCCATGTTGCAGGGTGCAGTATATGTGGCCAAAAGAGGTCCCATGTTGGCCACATATGGTACTGCACCCTGCAGAGTTTGACTTATTGGCATTATAAATGCCAATGTTTTTTACCTTGCCATGTTGCAGGGCGCAGTACCATATGTGGCCATAGGACCTCTTTTGGCCACATATGATACTGCACCCTGCAGAAGATATGGTAAATACACCCTACCCATAATGCATTGCATGCAAGACAGTACCACGAGTACATTCAAATAGCTGTGTCCATATATACAATTAGTAGCTTTGAAATGTGACAAAAAAGTTATTCTATTAATTCCGGATTAGGTTGTACTCTGTGTGGACCTGATGAAGGGAAAATTATAGAAGGTCTCATATAAATGTGAGATGTGCTAGTGAGTAAAGTAACCACTGCCAGCCTTGCTTAGGTCCAAGCGTGTGTCCTGCCTGAAGCCCTTTAAGAAAATAGTGCTCTGATGCTGTAATTAAAACCTAGGGAGTAACAACACGTGTCACAGGGGTTTTCCTCATGGGAGGTTACAAGAAGAGACGGTACTAAGGAGGGACTACTAAGCCTATTGACCAATGAAAAGCCACCATTTACAAAGGACAGGGACAGGAGCCAATTAAAAAGGTGGGCGGAGCTTTATGCCCATATCCTAAATAAGCATGTCTCGAAGAGACCGCTCAAGCGCTGCGTAGGCGAGACCTAAAAACAAAAGTGATAACAAACAAGCATTATAACAGGCAGGAAGAAGTTGCGAGCATTGCACGGACAACAAAATTAAAAGACATTTTTTATGTTAATTCTTTTTTAATGGGGTCGTTCAGTTGTACATAATGTCTTCTTATATATAAGGTAACAAAAATGCTTATAACACGTTTTTATTATAACTTTTCAACATGCTGCACAGCAGTCACGCTGCTCTACATCATAGCTTAAAGACACTGGCACATCCAATAGCTCTGGCTAAACACTTATAAGGTCCCAAAGGAGTGACTTATTGGCTATGCCAAAGCTTGTTTTTCTTTGGCGTAATAGAAGACTGTCAGTTCAGGGTCATGCATAAGGAGATTCACAAGCAAGTAAAGGGAGGCTATTGCTTCAGGGTACAATTCAGGGTCACATATCAGGGGAGGCTAGCATTTTCTTGCCACGCTTCATGAAGGCTTGTCCTTCTGTGTCATGTAGAAGAGGAGGCTGGTGCTTCCAAGCAATGTTTAAAGGTACACTGATACTTCTATGCAACTTACAAAGGGAGGCTGCCACTTCCATGCTTAGTATAAAGAGATGCTATAAATTCGATATCAGTCATAAAGTAAGGATGTTAATTTGATGGGAATGATAAAGTAATGCTGTCTATCTGTGTCACACACAAGGGAAGCCAAGAGAGCCAGCATCATTCATAAAGAAAGTTTATCAATTTGACATCCCGTGTAAATAGATGTCAGTTTAAAGTTCCTCAGAAGATGGTTATCTATTCAATTTCACTCCTAAAGGAAGGCCATCAATTATATGCCACTTGTCAAGGAAGGCTATTGATTCAGTGTCACTTGTGAGGCAGAGACTAATAATCCAGAGTCACTCTTAAACCGAGGAAATTGATTTAATGTCAATCCGACACCAAGGATGCCATTTCAAGATTGAAGGTAAAGGGAGGCTGTTCATAACCGTCACTCGTAAAGAGAGTCTGCCAATTCAAAGGGATACTGCCAAGTCCCCACTGAATTTCAAGAGGAGTGTTTCAATTCAAAATCACTTGTGAAGGAAGGCTGCTGTTTCAACATCACTCATAACAAAGGAGGCTGTCTATTCAGTGGCACTCATTGAAGGAGTGTTTTCAATTCTATTACTTTTAAAGGGAAACTGACACTCCTAACGGAAAGTTGTTGGTTCTGGTCTCTTAAATCAAGGCTGTTAATTCACTCATAAATGAAGGCTTTTACTTTCTGTGTTAGAAATGGAATCTCTAGTTGGCAGTGGTTTGCACCCTGCCCAAGTAGGCACTTTCACTTTAGTCAGGGAGTCACACAACTAAGATAACCCCTGCTCAGCCCCTTGGTAGGTTGGCACGAGCAGTCAGGCCTATCTCGGAGGCAATGTGTAAAGAATTTGTACATTCACACATAGTAACACAGGCAGAACACTGCAAAATGAGTCCCCACTAGTTTAGACAAATAGACAACATTTATCTGAATAAAACAAGACCGAAACGACAAAAATCCAACATAGACATAGCGAGGCGCAGGGGAGGTGAGACACCGGAAAAGCAACGCAATGCATCAGTTCCTTACTTCCAGGGGAGGTGATGTGTCGGTTCTTTACTGCTAGGCAGGGGAGGTGCTGCTTTGGTTCCTTACTGTCAGGGGAGGTGATGCGTCAGTACCTTAGTGGAAGGGGAGGTGATGCATCAGTTTCTGGACACGCGGCCTCGGTTCCTTACTGTGGTGCGGTGTCGATGAAAAATCGGCACCCAGGGACAATGCGTCGAAAATCCAGGCGTGCTGCATTGGTTTCACAGCGGCAAAGCAGGGGCTGCGTCGATGAAGCAGGCTCTGTGTCAGAGTTGGAGCTGTGCTTCAGGACTTCGGTGCTCGAAACTCCCGCTGCGTCGGTTCGTCTGACGCGCTGCGACTGGAAGCTGGGACCTGCATTGAAAGCTGTGGTCAATGCGCCGATCGGGACCAAGCTTCAGGGGCAGGCAGCAGTGATGCATCGAAGTTTGCAGTGATACGTCAATAAAAACAGGCCCTGGGAGGCAATGCATGGATTTTCTCCTTCAGTTCAGCAGATTCCACTTCCCAGGGCCAAGGTACTAGATTTGGCACCACTTGGCAAGTCAGGACTCTCAGCAGAAGAGCCCAGGCACTGGTAGGTGAAGTATTTGATGGCGCTCAGACTTCTCACCAGGAGGCAACCACACATAAGGCCTTGGAGAACCTTGAAAAGCAGGATACAGAAAGCAAAGTCCAGTCCTTTCACTCCCAGGACAGAAGCAGCACGCAGCAGGTCAGCACAACAAAGCAACAGGCAGAGTGTCAGTTCCTCCTACAGTATCTGTCTCTTCTTCCTAGCAGAATGTCCTCGTTCCGGAAGTGTTCTGATTTTGGGGTGTCAGGGGTCCAATAATTGTACCCCTTTCTTCCTTGGAAGTTGGCAAACTTCAAAGGAAAGTCTTTGTAGTGCACAAGACCCTGGCTTGGCTCAGACACACTACAGGGGGTGGCGACAGCTTTGTGAGAGGACAGGCACAGCCCTATTCAGGTGTCCGTGACCACTCCTCCCACCACTCTAGCTCAGGAAGGCCCATCAGCCTGGTGAAGGCCCTTCAGGATATGCAAAGCACACCTCAGCTCCCTTCGTGTGACTGTCTAGAGTGAATGCAGAAGATACCAACTGTCATCCTAACCCAGAGGTGAGTTCAAGAAACAGGCAGAGGCACAGAATGGTTAAGCAAGAAAATGCCCACTTTCTAAAAGTGGCAGTTTCAAACACGCAATTTAAAAAACAACTTCACTTAAAGATGTGTTTCTAAATTGTGAGTTCAGAGACCCCAAACCTCTGTCTTCTCCCAAAGGGAAATTACACTTAAAAGATATTTCAAGGGAATCCCCATGTTACCCTATGGGAGAGATAGTCCTTGCAGTAGTAAAACCGGAATTAGCAGTATTTCACTATTAGGACATGTAAAACACTCCTGTTTATGTCATACCTTTTCAATACACTGCACCCTGCCCATGGGGCTGCCTTGGGCCTACCTTAGGAGTGCCTTACATGCAATAAAAGGGAAGGTTTGGGCCTGGCAAATGGGTGCAATTGCCAGGTCAAAATGGCAGTTTAAAACTGCACACACAGACACTGTTTGTGCCACCCACACGAGTAGTCCCACAATCAGTGCTGCAGGCCCACTAGTAGCATTTGATTTACAGGCCCTCTGCACACCTGGTGCACTTTACTAGGGACTTACTAGTATATCAGAGATGCTAATCCTGGATAAGCCAATCACCAATACATTTTGCACAGGGAGAACTTGCACTTTAGCACTGGTCAGCAGTGGTAAAGTGCTCAGAGTCGTAGAACCAGCAAAAACGAAGTCAGAAAAATACAGGAGGAAGGCAAAACATTTTGGGATAACCCTACAAAAAGGGCCAGGTCCAGCATCCTGCCACTAATAAAAGTAGGCTGTTAATGACACTCATAAAATGAGACTCTTAATTCACAATCAGTCTTAAAGAGAGGCTATTAACGCAACTCCACTCATAAATAGAAGCTGGTAATTTAATGCCACTCAGAGAGGCTGTACATGAGACTTTTAATTTAATGTCACTTGCAAACGGTGGCTGCTAATTCAGTGTCACTCTTGAGTGGAGGGAGGCTGCAAACTAATTGCCACTCTTAAAACTCTTGAATGAATGTATGTTGTCATCAAGGCTTCTGATTTATCGGTACTTGTAAGTGGAGGCGGCCAATCCATTGTCACTCTTACAGAAAGCTGTTGATTCAGTGTCACTTGTAAAAAGAGGCTTCTAAATCATTGTCACGCATAAAGAGAAGCTGCCAAATAAGCACCACTCATAAAGGGAGGCTGTTGATTCAGTGTCCATCTTTGGATGGCGGTTGTTTATTTAATGTCACTCGTAAATGATCACTGTCACTTGTAAAGGTAGGTGGTTGATTCAGTGTCCTTAAAGGAAGGCTCCTGTGTTGATTCATTGTCACTCTAAAGGGAGGCTGTTGATTCAATGTCACTCTTAAGGGAGGCTGTTGATTCAATGTCACTCTTAAGGGAGGCTGTTGATTCAATGTCACTCTTAAGGGAGGCTGTTGATTCAATGTCACTCTTTAATGGAGGTTGTCTTTTCAATGTCACTTGTAAAGGGAGTCTTGGTTCAATTTCAGTCTTAAAGGAAGGCTGTTCATTAAGTGTCACTTTTGAAGGGAGGGAGTTGGGTTGATTCACTGTTACTCATGAAGAGTCTGTTGATCCAATGTCACTGTTGAAGGGAAGTGGTTCTGTTGATTCATTGTTTCTCTTGAAGGAAGGCTGGTCAGCGTCGCCATTGAAGGGAGGCTGTAGATTCAGTGTTGATTAAAAGGGAGGCTGTTCTGTTGATTCAGTGTCACTCGAACGGAGGTCATTGTGTTGAAAAAGTGTCACTCCTGGAGAAAGGCTTATTCGATCAATGTCAATCCTAAAGGGAGGGCATTATGTTGATTCAGTGTCACTCTTAAAGGGAGGCTTATTCGTTCAATTTCACCCTTAAAGGGAGGCTATTGTGTTGATTCAATATCACTGTTGAAGGGTGATGGTTCTGTTGATTTAATGTTCATCTTGAAGGGAGGCTTTTGATTCAATGTCACTCGTAAATGGAGGCTCCCAGGTTGCTTGTTGCTACGATGTCACTCATAAAGGGAGGCTGTTGTGTTGATTCAATGTCACTGTTGAAGGGTGATGGTCCTGTTGATTCAATGTCACTGTTGAAGGGTGATGGTTCTGTTGATTCATTGTCACTCGTAAATGGAGGCTCCCAGGCTGCTTGTCGCTACTATGTCACTCATAAAGGGTGGTTTGTGAATTTGACCTAACTCCTAAAGGACAGCCATCGTCATGTAATCCTGCTGGTGAGGGGTGCTGACTCCGAGATCAGACAGCACTGCCAAGCTGTGGAAGGTTGGGGGGCCGAAACGCTCGAGTCCCACCGGAGCCTGATGCAGCCTGCTGTCTTTCCCAATAGTGGACTTTGGCTTGGTATGTGGAAACCCCGGCGGGCTCTGCAGAGCCCTGGGCCATACTGGGCGCCAGACCAGAGGCTGGCCTCCACCAGGCGTAGACGAGGCCAGTTCAGACGAGGCTGCAGACCAGGAATGAAGCATATTCATCCACCTGCTGGTACAGTACTCGAACATAAAGAGGCGCGGCTGCGCTGGGAGGATTGGGGTGCCGTGTACTGGCAGAGCCGTGCATTTGGGCCTCAGTACTAGAATAGCAGAAGAGGACTAGAGTGTACTGTGAAAGCCTTGTGTGTGTCACTATCAAAATAACGGGGGGCTACAAGGCAGTATTGAGGTGCACAGATAAAGTTGCATCTGTTTGTGTCCAGTGCATGCGAGGAGCTCTGTATGTGAGTCTCAGTCCTACAATAATAGGGGGCTGCAGAGGAGAGTTGAAGTGTACTGGCAGAGCTTTTGTGTGGGTCTCGCTACTACAATGATAGGGGGCCTCGGTACTGGAATAATAGTGGGCTGCAGAGGAGGTCTGTATGCGGTTCTCAGTACTAGGAATATAAGAATAGGAATGGAATGCACTGATGGAGCTGTGTAGGGGGCCTCGGTACTGGAATAATAGTGGGCTGCAGAGGAGGTCTGTATGCGGTTCTCAGTACTAGGAATATAAGAATAGGAATGGAATGCACTGATGGAGCTGTGTAGGGGACCTCGGTACGGGGATAGCAGGGGAGAACTAGGATGCACTGGTAGGGCTCTGTATTTAGGCCTCAGTCCTGGAAGAGCAAGCGGAGCTGCAGTGGAGGATTTAGCAGAGCTCTGTGGGTGCCCTCAGTACTGGAGTGGCAGGGGGTGTAAGGGAGGATTGCATAGATAGAAAGTTTCCTAAATCCATGTGTGACTTATTCCAGTCCTGTTTTTTCTCTCAGAATTCTGCGACTTGTAGTCCTTGTTTAATACTGGGTTAAATAGGACTGTAAATCCCAGAATTCCAAGAAAAAAACGAGACTGACCCAACTAGTCCCGCATGGACACGGGATACTTGGCAGCTGTGGGATTGGGGTGCACTGGCAGAGCTGTGTGCGTTTTCATATGTGTTGGTCTCAGTACTGGCTGGGAGGCATGCACTATAACTGCGTATCTGTCTCTTTTGGGCGGAGTGGACAGCTGTGTGTGGGTGTCAGTGCTGCAAGGCACTCTTGAGGTGCACTAACAGTACTGTGTACGTTTGTTTCAGTAGTTGAATATCCGGGAGCAATGGAGGGGGCACTGAAGTGTACTAGTACCGATGCTTATCTGGGTCACACCACTGTAGTAGCATGGCCTACAGGGTGTAGGACTGCGTGTGTGCTAACAAAGATGTGTATGAAGATCTCAGTACTCGAATAGCTGGGCTTGAGGGTAGGACTGAAGTGTACTGGCAGAGATGTGTGTGAGGATCTCAGTACTCGAATAGCTGGGCTTAAGGGTAGGACTGGAGTGTACTTGCAGAGATCTGTGTCTGGGTCACAGTACTGGAATATCAGGGCCTACAGGGTAGGACTGAAGTGTACTGGCAGAGATGTGCATCTGGATCACAGTACTGGAATAGCAGGCCTACATTTTAGGACTCCAGTGTACTGGTAGAGATGTTTATCTGGGTCACACAAATATGGAATAGCAGGTCCTACAGGGTAGGACTGAAGTGTACTGGCAGAGATGTGTATGAGGATCTCAGTACTCGAATTGAAGGACCTACAAGGTAGGACTGAAGTGTACTGGCAGAGATGTGTATGAGGATCTCAGTACTCGAATAGCTGGGCCTACAGGATAGGACTGAAGTGTACTGGCAGAGATGTGTTTCTGGGTCACAGTACTGGAATACCAGTGACTGAAGTGTACTGGCAGAGATGTGCATCTGGATCACAGTACTGGAATAGCAGGCCTACATTTTAGGACTCCAGTGTCCTGGTAGAGATGTGCATCTGGGTCACACAAATATGGAATAGCAGGTCCTACAGGGTAGGACTGAAGTATACTAGCAGAGATGTGTATAAGGATCTCAGTACTCGAATTGAAGGGCCTACATGGTAGGACTGAAGTGTACTGGCAGAGATGTGTATGAGGATCTCAATACTCGAATAGCTGGGCCTACAGGATAGGACTGAAGTGTACTGGCAGAGATGTGTATGAGGATCTCAATACTCGAATAGCTGGGCCTACAGGATAGGACTGAAGTGTACTGGCAGAGATGTGCATCTGGATCACAGTACTGGAATAGCAGGCCTACATTTTAGGACTCCAGTGTACTGGTAGAGATGTGTATCTGGGTCACACAAATATGGAATAGCAGGTCCTACAGGGTAGGACTGAAGTGTACTGGCAGAGATGTGTATGAGGATCTCAGTACTCGAATTGAAGAACCTACAAGGTAGGACTGAAGTGTACTGGCAGAGATGTGTTTCTGGGTCACAGTACTGGAATACCAGTGACTGAAGTGTACTGGCAGAGATGTGCATCTGGATCACAGTACTGGAATAGCAGGCCTACATTTTAGGACTCCAGTGTACTGGTAGAGATGTGTATCTGGGTCACACAAATATGGAATAGCAGGTCCTACAGGGTAGGACTGAAGTGTACTAGCAGAGATGTGTATATGGATCTCAGTACTCGAATTGAAGGGCCTACATGGTAGGACTGAAGTGTACTGGCAGAGATGTGTATGAGGATCTCAATACTCGAATAGCTGGGCCTACAGGATAGGACTGAAGTGTACTGGCAGAGATGTGCATCTGGATCTCAGTACTCGAATAGTTAGGAGCTGCAATGGAGAACTGATGTGTAGTGGCGAGTATGGTTGTCATTGCTGAAATGGGTGGTGCTTGGCACGACTGAAATGCCCTGGCAGTACTGTGTGAGGTGGCCTCAGTACTGAAATATTGGAGGAGCTGCAGGGCAGAACTGGGTGGATTTGGAAGAGGCTTGTGCGGTTGACTCCGCATTGGACACAGTAGGACTGCACTGCTGCTCTGGCACTGCTGTGTGTGTTGGACTCAGTACTAGAGTGACAGAGGGAGCTGTAGGGGAAGAGTGGGTGCATTGGCACGAATGTGTGTTTCTCTCAGTCCTGGAAAAGCAGGGGCGACAGGAGAGAATTAGGACTCAATATGACATGACGTCCATTTGTAAAGCGCACGTTCAACCAGAAGGGTATCTTGGTATGTTTATTGTTATCCAATTTAATGGTACTCATTTTATCGAGCTCTGAAGAATGAAAGGCTGAGTGAACCCGCCGGGATTTGAACCTATGACCATGAGGTCAAACACAGGCCCCTACAGTGGACGCATTAGTCCACTAAGCTACCAGACCCAGCTCAGGAAGCTGTGGGTTTCCTTACTGAAAGGGCAGGTTAGGGTGCACTAGCATAACTGTGTGTTATTCTCTGTACTGAATAGAGCAGAGCTGCAGAATTGAGGGGTACTGGCAGAGCTGTTCGTCTCAGTCTTTCCTGGGCCCATTAACTTCTACAAATGTACTGGAATAGGCGGAGGATATGCAGATGATGGCTATTAAGATGTACTGGCTGAGATGCTTGCGCTTATCTCAGTACTGGAACAGCAGAGTGCTGCATGGAAGGGTGAGTGAACTGCTAGAGCAGAGCTGTGTGTATTCATCTTAGTAAGGAATTAGAATGAGGTCCATTTGCAGAGCTGTGCTTGTGGTTCCTCGTACTGAATTGGCAGAACAAACAGAGCAGCTTGGAGGTGCACTTGCAGTTTGGAGGTGCACTTGGGCTCTGTACTCTACAAGCCAGAGGAGTTGTATTGGTCTCTTTGTGGGTTTGTAGCACTGTAATGGCGGAGGGCTCTGCAGGTCACAATTGAAGCGGAATTGGTACAGCTGTTTGTGGACTGACAGCACTGTTACATCAGAGGGTGCTGCAAGCCAAGATTGCTTTGCTTTGGAAGAGCTGGTTGTAAACTACAGACATTGAATTGCTACAGACCAGGATTGATGGGCATAGGGGAAACTAGAGTCCTAGCAGTGTAGTCTGCAGAAGGACAGGGTTGAGGTACCTTGTCAGAAGTGTGCATGGACACCGTTCCCTGAGTAGCCGGAGAGCTGCAGCTCTGAACTTATGTATGCAGGGAAGGGGAATGCGGGGGAGGGGGGAGGAGATCGCAATACCGTGCATCAACATGGGTAGTTGCAGATCACTGATGCCCACTCTGTTTCCTTTCCTCCCTCCAGGCCCGCCATCCTCACCATGAACGTGGGCACAGCACAC
Source organism: Calotriton arnoldi (assembly GCA_963921515.1). NCBI lineage: Eukaryota > Metazoa > Chordata > Amphibia > Caudata > Salamandridae > Calotriton > Calotriton arnoldi. The sequence continues at coordinate 1,774,639 of CAWUFW010000543.1, read as the reverse complement.
AGTGAGGTGAACCCCAACACACGTGTTATGAACAGTCGGGGGATCTGGCTCTCCTACGTGCTGGGGATTGGCCTGCTGCACGGTGTCCTCCTCAGCATCCCCTTCTGTAGTGTGCCGGTGGTCTGGACACTCACCAACACCATCCACAACATGGTAAGTCCTGCCATGCTGCTCTCCTACCTACTGGGTGCTGTGCCGCTCTGTCTGTTGTGCCATTCTCATTGTGCCACTATAATGAACACCTGGGCACTGCACCACTCGTTCCAATGCACGGTACCACTGCGCTGCTGTGCCACTCTCTCTGGTGCAATATGGATCTTTTTGTAAATCATTGGATAGAGTGGTACACTGCATAGAGTGGTACATTGCTCCTTCCTCTCTTTGTCCCTCTTTCTCTCAACCTCTCTCTGTCTCCTTCTCTACCGTCTCCCTCTTTTCTTCTCCCTATCTGCCCGTTTCCCTCTCTGTCCATCTAGCATTCTCAGTCTCCCTCTCTGCTTTTCTCCCTCTGCTTTTCTTCCTCTCTGCCATTCTCCCGTTCTGTAGTTCTCCCACGCCCTTCCCTTTTGGTCCTTCCTCACCTCTCCTCATCTCTCCTCTCTCTTTGCCCTTCTTCTGTTCATCTCACTGTCTGCTACTCTGTCCTTTCATGTTCTTTTCCCTGTCATTCTCCCTCTAAGGTTCTTCCTCTGTGCTTCTCACCCTCTCCTTTTCTGCCCTTATCCTTCTCTGTCCTTCTCAGTTTCTCCTTCATCTGCCCTTCTCCCTCTCCATCCTTATCACTTTCTATCCTTCTCACTTTCTATCCGTCTGTCCTTCTACCTCTCTATCCTTCTCCCTCTGTTTACTTCTTACTCTATCCTTCTTCCCTCTCTATCCTTCTTCCCTCTCTATCCTTCTTCCGTCTCTATCCTTCCCCTCTCTATCCTTCCCCTCTCTATCCTTCCCCTCTCTATCCTTCCCCTCTCTATCCTTCTTCCCTCGCTCTCCTTCCCTCTCTATCCTTCTTCCCCTCTATCCTTCTCCCCCTATTATCTGACCTTCTCCCTCTCTATCTTTCTCCCTCTCTATCTTTCTCCCTCTCGATCCTTCTCCCCTCTGTCCTTCTCCCCCTCTGTCCTTCTCCCCCTCTGTCCTTCTCCCCCTCTGTCCTTCTCCCCCCTGTCCTTCTCCCCCTTTGTCCTCTCCCCCTTTGTCCTCTCCCCCTTTGTCCTCTCCCCCTCTGTCCTTCTCCCCCTCTGTCCTTCTCCCCTCTGTCCTTCTCCCCCTCTGTCCTTCTCCCCCTCTGTACTTCTCCCCTCTGTCCTTCTCCCCCTCTGTACTTCTCCCCCTCTGTCCTTCTCCCCCTCTGTCCTTCTCCCCTCTGTCCTTCTCCCCTCTGTACTTCTCCCCTCTGTCCTTCTCCCCCTCTGTACTTCTCCCCCTCTGTCCTTCTCCCCTCTGTCCTTCTCCCCTCTGTCCTTCTCCCCCTCTGTCCTTCTCCCCCTCTGTCCTTCTCCCCCTCTGTCCTTCTCCCCTCTGTCCTTCTCCCCTCTGTACTTCTCCCCCTCTGTCCTTCTCCCCCTCTGTACTTCTCCCCCTCTGTACTTCTCCCCCTCTGTCCTTCTCCCCCTCTGTCCTTCTCCCCTCTGTCCTTCTCCCCCTCTGTCCTTCTACCCCTCTATCCTTCTACCCCTCGATCCTCCCTCTCTATCCGTCTGTCATTCTCCCTCTCTATCCGTCTGTCCTTCTCCCTCTCTAGCCATCCGTCCTTCTCCCCCTCTATCCTTCTCCCCCTCTATCCTTCTCCCCCTCTATCCTTCTCCCCCTCTATCCTTCTCCCCCTCTATTCTTCTCCCCCTCTATCCTTCTCCCCTCTATCCTTCTCCCCCTCTATCCTTCTCCCCCTCTATCCTTCTCCCCCTCTATCCTTCTCCCTCTCTAGTCATCTGTCCTTCTCCCCTCTCTCCTTCTCCCCCTCTCTCCTTCTCCCTCTCTCTCCTTCTCCCCCCTCTATCCTTCTCCCCCTCTATCCTTCTCCCCTCTATCCTTCTCCCCTCTATCCTTCCCCCTCTATCCTTCTCCCCTCTATCCTTCCCCCTCTATCCTTCCCCCTCTATCCTTCCCCCTCTCTATCCTTCCCCCCTCTATCCTTCTCCCCTCTATCCTTCCGCCCCTCTATCCTTCTGCCCCTCTATCCTTCTCCCCCTCTATCCTTCTCCCCCTCTATCCTTCTCACTCTAGCCATCTGTCCTTCTCATTCTCTAGCCTTCTCCCCCTCTATCCTTCTCCCCCTCTATCCTTCTCCCCATCTATCCTTCTCCCCATCTATCCTTCTCCCCATCTATCCTTCTCCCCATCTATCCTTCTCTCTCTCTATCTATCCTTCTCTCTCTCTATCCTTCTCTCTCTCTATCCTTCTCTCTCTCTATCCTTCTCACTCTAGCCATCTGTCCTTCTCATTCTCTAGCCTTCTCCCCCTCTAGCCTTCTCCCCCTCTAGCCTTCTCCCCCTCTAGCCTTCTCCCCCTCTATCCTTCTCCCCATCTATCCTTCTCTCTCTCTCTATCCTTCTCTCTCTCTCTATCCTTCTCTCTCTCTCTATCCTTCTCTCTCTCTCTATCCTTCTCTCTATCCTTCTCTCTCTCTATCCTTCTCACTCTAGCCATCTGTCCTTCTCATTCTCTAGCCTTCTCCCCCTCTATCCTTCTCCCCCTCTATCCTTCTCCCCCTCTATCCTTCTCCCCCTCTATCCTTCTCACTCTAGCCATCTGTCCTTCTCATTCTCTATCCTTCTCCCCATCTATCCTTCTCCCCATCTATCCTTCTCCCCATCTATCCTTCTCTCTCTCTATCCTTCTCTCTCTATCCTTCTCTCTCTATCCTTCTCACTCTAGCCATCTGTCCTTCTCATTCTCTATCCTTCTCCCCCTCTAGCCTTCTCCCCCTCTAGCCTTCTCCCCCTCTATCCTTCTCCCCATCTATCCTTCTCCCCATCTATCCTTCTCTCTCTCTCTATCCTTCTCTCTCTCTCTATCCTTCTCTCTCTCTCTCTCTCTCTCTATCCTTCTCTCTCTCTCTATCCTTCTCTCTCTCTCTATCCTTCTCTCTCTCTCTATCCTTCTATCTCTCTATCCTTCTCTCTCTATCCTTCTCTCTCTCTATCCTCCTCCCCCTCTATGCTTTTCCCTCTCTAGTAATCTGTCCTTCTCCCCCCTCTCCTTCTCCCCCTCTATCCTTCTCCCCCCTCTATCCTTCTCACCCCTCTATCCTTCTCCCCCCTCTATCCTTCTCTCTCTCTATCCTTCTCACTCTAGCCATCTGTCCTTCTCCCCCTCTAGCCTTTTCCCCCTCTATCCTTCTCCCCATCTATCCTTCTCCCCATCTATCCTTCTCCCCATCTATCCTTCTCCCCATCTATCCTTCTCCCCATCTATCCTTCTCCCTCTGTCTGTCCTTCTCCCTCTCTATCCTTCTCCCTCTCTACCCTTCTCCCTCCCTATCCTTCTCCCCCTCTATCCTTCTCCCCCTCTATCCTTCTCCCTCTCTATCCTTCTCCCTCTTCTCCCTCTCTATCCTTCTCCCTCTCTCTATCCTTCTCCCTCTCTCTATCCTTCTCTCTCTCTCTATCCTTCTCTCTCTCTCTATCCTTCTCTCTCTCTCTATCCTTCTCACTCTAGCCATCTGTCCTTCTCATTCTCTATCCTTCTCCCCCTCTATCCTTCTCCCCCTCTATCCTTCTGCCCCTCTATCCTTCTGCCCCTCTATCCTTCTGCCCCTCTATCCTTCTCCCCCTCTATCCTTCTCCCCCTCTATCCTTCTCACTCTAGCCATCTGTCCTTCTCATTCTCTAGCCTTCTCCCCTCTATCCTTCTCCCCCTCTATCCTTCTCCCCATCTATCCTTCTCCCCATCTATCCTTCTCCCCATCTATCCTTCTCCCCATCTATCCTTCTCCCCATCTATCCTTCTCCCCATCTATCCTTCTCCCCATCTATCCTTCTCCCTCTCTATCCTTCTCCTCTCTATCCTTCTCCTCTCTATCCTTCTCACTCTAGCCATCTGTCCTTCTCACTCTCTATCCTTCTCCCCCTCTATCCTTCTCCCCCTCTATCCTTCTCCCCTCTATCCTTCTCCCCATCTATCCTTCTCCCCATCTATCCTTCTCTCTCTCTCTATCCCTCTCTCTCTCTATCCTTCTCTCTCTATCCTTCCTCCCCCTCTATGCTTTTCCCTCTCTAGTAATCTGTCCTTCTCCCCCTCTCCTTCTCCCCCTCTATCCTTCTCCCCCTCTATCCTTCTCCCCCTCTATCGTTCTCTCTCTCTATCCTTCTCACTCTACCATCTGTCCTTCTCCCCCTCTAGCCTTTTCCCTCTCTATCCTTCTCCCCATCTATCCTTCTCCCCATCTATCCTTCTCCCCATCTATCCTTCTCCCCATCTATCCTTCTCCCCATCTATCCTTCTCCCTCTGTCCTTCTCCCTCTCTATCCTTCTCCCTCTCTATCCTTCTCCCTCCCTATCCTTCTCCCTCCCTATCCTTCTCCCCCTCTATCCTTCTCCCTCTCTATCCTTCTCTCTCTATCCTTCTCTCTCTTCTCCCTCTCTATCCTTCTCCCTCTCTATTCTTCTCCCTCTCTATTCTTCTCCCCCTCTATTCTTCTCCCCCTCTATCCTTCTCCCCCTCTATCCTTCTCCCTCTCTATCCTTCTCCCCCTCTATCCTTCTCGCTCTCTATCCTTCTCCCCCTCTAGCCTTCTCCCCCTCTAGCCTTCTCCCCATCTAGCCTTCTCCCCATCTATCCTTCTCCCCATCTATCCTTCTCCCCATCTATCCTTCTCCCCATCTATCCTTCTCCCTCTGTCTGTCCTTCTCCCTCTCTGTCCTTCTCCCTCTCTGTCCTTCTCCCTCTCTGTCCTTCTCCCTCTCTATCCTTCTCCCTCTCTATCCTTCTCCCTCTCTGTCCTTCTCCCCCTCTATCCTTCTCCCTCTCTATCCTTCTCCCTCTTCTCCCTCTCTATCCTTCTCCCTCTCTATTCTTCTCCCTCTCTATTCTTCTCCCTCTCTATTCTTCTCCCCCTCTATCATTCTCCCCCTCTATCCTTCTCCCCTCTATCCTTCTCCCCCTCTATCCTTCTCCCTCTCTATCCTTCTCCCTCTCTATCCTTCTCCCCCCCTCTCCCTTCTCCTTCTCCCTCTCTCTCATTCTCGCTCTCTATCCTCTCCTTCTCCCTTCTAGCCTTCTCCCCTCTAGCCTTCTCCCCCTCTATTCTTCTCCCCATCTAGCCTTCTCCCCCTCTATCCTTTTCCCCATCCTTCTCCCTCTTTCCTTCCCCCTTTAGAGTCTTCTGACCTTCTCCCCCTCTATCCTTCTCCTTCTTCCCTCTCTCCTTCTTCCCTCTCTATCCTTCTTCCACTCTCTCCTTCTTCCCTCTCGTCCTTCTTCCCTCTCGTCCTTCTTCCCACTCTCTCCTTCTTCCCACTCTCTCTCTTCCCACTCTCTCCTTCTTCCCTCTCTATGCTTCTTCCCTATCTATCCTTCTTCCCTATCTATCCTTCTTCCCTATCTATCCTTCTTCCCCCTCTATCCTTCTTCCCCCTCTATCCTTCTTCCCCCTCTATCCTTCTTCCCCCTCTATCCTTCTTCCCCCTCTATCCTTCTTCCCCTCTATCCTTCTTCCCCTCTATCCTTCTCCCCCTATTATCTATCCTTCTCCCTCTCGATCCTTTTCCCTCTCGATCCTTCTCCCCCTCTATCCTTCTCCCCCTCTATCCTTCTCCCCCACTATCCTTCTCCCCCACTATCCTTCTCCCCCCACTATCCTTCTCCCCCCTCTATCCTTCTCCCCCTCTATCCTTCTCCCCCCTCTATCCTTCTCCCCCTCTATCCTTCTCCCCCCTCTATAGTCTTCTGACCTTCTCCCCCCTCTATCCTTCTCCCTCTATCCTTATCCTTCTCCCTCTATCCTTCTCCCCCCTCTATCCTTCTCCCTCCTCTATCCTTCTCCCTCTCTAGTCATCCGTCCCTCTCCCCCCTCTCTCTTTCTCCCCTCTATCCTTCTCCCCCTCTATCCTTCTCCCTCTCTATCCTTCTCCCTCTCTATCCTTCTCCCGCTCTATCCTTCTCCCGCTCCATCCTTCTCCCTCTCTATCCTTTTGCCCCTCTATCCTTTTTCCCCTCTATCCTTCTCCCCTCTATCCTTCTCCCCCTCTAGTGCTCCGTCCTTCAACCCCTCTCTCCTTCTCCCCCTCTCTCCTTCTCCCCCTCTATCCTTCTCCCCCTCTATCCTTCTCCCCCTCTATCCTTCTCCCGCTCTATCCTTCTCCCTCTCTGTCCTTCTCACTCTAACCATCTGTCCTTCTCCCCCTCTATCCTTCTCCCCCTCTATCCTTCTCCCCCTCTATCCTTCTCCCCCTCTATCCTTCTCCCCATCTATCCTTCTCCCCATCTATCCTTCTCTCTCTCTCTATCCTTCTCACTCTCTATCCTCCTCCCCCTCTATCCTTCTCCCTCTCTTTCCTTCCCCCTTTATAGTCTTCTGACCTTCTCCCCCTCTATCCTTCTCCCCCTCTATCCTTCTCCCCCTCTATCCTTCTCCCTCTCTTTCCTTCCCCCTTTATAGTCTTCTGACCTCCCCCTCTATCCTTCTCCCCTCTATCCTTCTCCCCCTCATCCTTCTCCCCTCTAGCCTTTTCCCCTCTAGCCTTCTTCCCCTCTATCCTTCTCCCCTCTATCCTTCTCCCTCTATCCTTCTCCCTCTCTATCCTTCTCCCTCTCTTTCTCGTCCCCTTTTATAGTCTTCTGACCTTCTCCCCCTCTATCCTTCTTCCTTTCTCTCTCTATCCTTATACCTCTCTATCCTTCTCCCCCTCTAGCCTTCTCCCCCTCTAGCCTTCTCCCCCTCTAGCCTTCTCCCCCTCTAGCCTTCTCCCTCTCCATCCTTCTCCCTCTCTAGCCTTCTCCCTCTCTGGCCTTCTCCCTCTCTAGCCTTCTCCCTCTCTAGCCTTCTCACTCTCTAGCCTTCTCACTCTCTAGCCTTCTCACTCTCTATCCTTCTCACTCTCTATCCTTCTCACTCTCTATCCTTCTCACTCTCTATCCTTCTCACTCTCTACCCTTCTCCTTCTCTTCTCTCTCTATCCTTCTCCCTCTCTATCCTTCTCCCTCTCTATCCTTCTCCCTCTCTAGCCTTCTCCCCTCTAGCCTTCTCCCCCTCTAGCCTTCTCCCCCTCCAGCCTTCTCCCTCTCTAGCCTTCTCCCCCTCCAGCCTTCTCCCTCCAGCCTTCTCCCCTCCAGCCTTCTCCCCTCCAGCCTTCTCCCCTCCAGCCTTCTCCCCCTCTATCCTTCTCCCCCTCTATCCTTCTCCCTCTCTATCCTTCTCCCCCTCTATCCTTCTCCCCCTCTATCCTTCTCCCCCTCTATCCTTCTCCCCCTCTATCCTTCTCCCCCTCTATCCTTCTCCCCCTCTATCCTTCTCCCTCTCTATCCTTCTCCCTCTCTATCCTTCTCCCCCTCTATCCTTCTCCCCCCATCCTTCTCCCCCTCGATCCTTCTCCCCTCGATCCTTCTCCCCCTCGATCCCCTTCTCCCCCTCGATCCTTCTCCCCTCGATCCTTCTCCCCTCGATCCTTCTCCCCCTCGATCCTTCTCCCCTCGATCCTTCTCGCTCTCAATCCTTCTCGCTCTCTATCCTTCTGCCCCTCTATCCTTCTGCCCCCTATCCTTCTGCCCCCCTCGATCCTTCTGCCCCCTATTCTTCTGCTCATCCTTCTCTCATCCTTCTGCCCCCTCATCCTTCTGCCCCTCTATCCTTCTGCCCTCCATCCTCTCCCCCATCCTTCTGCCCCTCTATCCTTCTGCCCCTCTATCCTTCTGCCCCCCTATCCTTCTGCCCCTCTATCCTTCTGCCCCTCTATCCTTCTGCCCCTCTATCCTTCTGCCCCTCTATCCTTCTGCCCCTCTATCCTTCTGCCCCTCTATCCTTCTGCCCCCTCTATCCTTCTGCCCCTCTATCCTTCTCCCTCATCCTTATCCTTCTGCCCCTCTATCCTTCTGCCCCTCTATCCTTCTCCCCCTCTATCCTTCTCACTCTAGCCATCTATCCTTCTCATCCTCTATCCTTCTCCCTCTCTAGCCTTCTCCCTCTCTATCCTTCTCCCCCTCTATCCTTCTCCCCTCTATCCTTCCTCACTCTCCAGCCATCTGTCCTTCTCATCACTCTATCCTTCTCCCCATCTATCCTTCTCCCCTCTATCCTTCTCCCATCTATCCTTCTCCCCATCTATCCTCATCTTCTCCCCATCTATCCTTCTCTCCCATCTATCCTTCTCCCTCATCTATCCTTCTCCATCTCTCTATCCTTCTCCCATCTCTATCCTTCTCTCTCTCTATCCTTCTCCACTCTAGCCATCTGTCCTTCCTCATTCTCTAGCCTTCTCCCTCTAGCCTTCTCCCCTCTAGCCTTCTCCCCCTCTAGCCTTCTCCCCTATCCTTCTCCCCTCTATCCTTCTCCCCATCTATCCTTCTCCCCATCTATCCTTCTCTCTCTCTCTCTCTCTATCCTTCTCTCGCTCTCTCTATCCTTCTCTCTCTCTATCCTTCTCTCGCTCTCTCTATCCTTCTCTCTCTCTCTCTATCCTTCTCTCTCTCTATCCTCCTCTCTATCCTCCTTCTCTCTCTCTATCCTTCTCTTCTCTATCCTTCTCCTCTCCATCTATCCTTCTCCTTCTCTATCCTTCTCCCCTCTATCCTTCTCCCCCTCTATCCTTCTCCCCATCTATCCTTCTCCCCATCTATCCTTCTCCCCATCTCTATCCTTCTCCCCATCTCTATCCTTCTCTCTCTCTATCCTTCTCACTCTAGCCATCTTTCCTTCTCATTCTCTATCCTTCTCCCCCTCTATCCTACTCCCCCTCTAGCCTTCTCCCCCTCTAGCCTTCTCCCCCTCTATCCTTCTCCCCATCTATCCTTCTCCCCATCTATCCTTCTCTCTCTCTCTATCCTTCTCTCTCTCTCTATCCTTCTCTCTCTCTCTATCCTTCTCTCTCTCTATCCTTCTCTCTCTCTATCCTTCTCTCTCTCTATCCTCCTCCCCCTCTATGCTTTTCCCTCTCTAGTAATCTGTCCTTCTCCCCCCTCTCCTTCTCCCCCTCTATCCTTCTCCCCCCTCTATCCTTCTCCCCCCTCTATCCTTCTCTCTCTCTATCCTTCTCACTCTAGCCATCTGTCCTTCTCCCCCTCTAGCCTTTTCCCCCTCTATCCTTCTCCCCATCTATCCTTCTCCCCATTTATCCTTCTCCCCATCTATCCTTCTCCCCATCTATCCTTCTCCCCATCTATCCTTCTCCCCATCTATCCTTCTCCCCATCTATCCTTCCCCCTCTGTCTGTCCTTCTCCCTCTCTATCCTTCCCCCTCTCTACCCTTCTCCCCTCTATCCTTCTCCCCCTCTATCCTTCTCCCCTCTATCCTTCTCCCCCTCTATCCTCCCCTCTCTCCCTCTCTATCCTTCTCCCCTCCTTCTCCCTCTCTATCCTTCTCCCTCTCTATTCTTCTCCCTCTCTATTCTTCTCCCTCTCTATTCTTCTCCCTCTCTATCCTTCTCCCCCCTATCCTTCTCCCTCTCTATCCTTCTCCCCATCCTTCTCCCCTCATCCTTCTCCCTCTCTATCCTTCTCCCTCTTTCCTCCCCCTTTATAGTCTTCTGACCTTCTCCCTCTCTATCCTAATCCCTCTCTATCCTAATCCCTCTCTATCCTAATCCCTCTCTATCCTAATCCCTCTCTATCCTAATCCCTCTCTGTCCTTATCCCTCTCTATCATTCTCGCTCTCTAGCCTTCTCCCCCTCTAGCCTTCTCCCCCTCTAGCCTTCTCCCCATCTAGCCTTCTCCCCATCTATCCTTCTCCCCATCTATCCTTCTCCCCATCTATCCTTCTCCCCATCTATCCTTCTCCCCATCTATCCTTCTCCCCATCTATCCTTCTCCCCATCTATCCTTCTCCCCATCTATCCATCTCCCCATCTATCCTTCTCCCTCTGTCTGTCCTTCTCCCTCTCTATCCTTCTCCCTCTCTATCCTTCTCCCTCTCTATCCTTCTCCCTCTCTACCCTTCTCCCTCTCTATCCTTCTCCCCCTCTATCCTTCTCCCCCTCTATCCTTCTCCCTCTCTATCCTTCTCCCTCTTCTCCCTCTCTATCCTTCTCCCCCTCTATCCTTCTCCCCCTCTATCCTTCTCCCTCTCCTACTCCTCTTCTCCCCTCCCTTCTCCCCTCTATCCTTCTCCCTCTCTATCCTTCTCCCCTCTATCCTTCTCCCTCTCTATCCTTCTCCCCCTCTATCCTTCTCCCTCTCTATCCTTCTCCCTCTCTTTCCGTCCCCTTTTATAGTCTTCTGACCTTCTCCCCCTCTATCCTTCTTCCTTTCTCTCTCTATCCTTCTCCCTCTCTATCCTAATCCCTCTCTATCCTAATCCCTCTCTATCCTAATCCCTCTCTGTCCTTATCCCTCTCTATCATTCTCGCTCTCTATCCTTCTCCCCCTTTAGCCTTCTCCCCCTCTAGCCTTCTCCCCCTCTAGCCTTCTCCCCCTCTATTCTTCTCCCCATCTAGCCTTCTCCCCCTCTATCCTTTTCCCCATCCTTCTCCCTCTTTCCTTCCCCCTTTAGAGTCTTCTGACCTTCTCCCCCTCTATCCTTCTCCTTCTTCCCTCTCTCCTTCTTCCCTCTCTATCCTTCTTCCACTCTCTCCTTCTTCCTCTCTCGTCCTTCTTCCTCTCGTCCTTCTTCCCACTCTCTCCTTCTTCCCCCTCTCTCCTTCTTCCCTCTCTATGCTTCTTCCCTATCTATCCTTCTTCCCTATCTATCCTTCTTCCCCCTCTATCCTTCTTCCCCCTCTATCCTTCTTCCCCCTCTAACCTTCTTCCCCTCTATCCTTCTCCCCCTATTATCTATCCTTCTCCCTCTCGATCCTTTTCCCTCTCGATCCTTCTCCCCCTCTATCCTTCTCCCTCACTATCCTTCTCCCCCACTATCCTTCTCCCCCTCTATCCTTCTCCCCCTCTATCCTTCTCCCCCTCTATCCTTCTCCCCCTCTATCCTTCTCCCTCTCTCTCCCCCTCGTCTCTCTGACCTTCTCCCCCTCTATCCTTCTCCCTCTATCCTTCTCCTCTATCCTTCTCCCTCTATCCTTCTCCCCCTCTATCCTTCTCCCTCCTCTATCCTTCTCCCTCTCTAGTCATCCGTCCCTCTCCCCCCTCTCTCCTTCTCCCCCTCTATCCTTCTCCCCCTCTATCCTTCTCCCCCTCTATCCTTCTCCCCCTCTATCCTTCTCCCTCTCTATCCTTCTCCCTCTCTATCCTTCTCCCCCTCTATCCTTCTCCCTCTCTATCCTTCTCCCTCTCTATCCTTCTCCCTCTCTATCCTTCTCCTTCTCCCTCTCTATCCTTCTCCCTCTCTATCCTTCTCCCTCTCTATCCCTCTCCTTCTCCCCTCTATCCTTCTCCCTCTCTATCCTTCTCCCTCTCTATCCTTCTCCTCTCTATCCTTCTCCCTCTCTCATCCTTCTCCCCTCTATCCTTCTCCCCTCTATCCTTCTCCCCCTCTAGTCCTTCTCCCCTCTCTATCCTTCTCCCCCTCTATCCTTCTCCCCATCTATCCTTCTCCCCATCTATCCTTCTCCCCATCTATCCTTCTCCCCATCTATCCTTCTCCCATCTCTATCCTTCTTCCCATCTCTATCCTTCTCCTCTCTATCTCTATCCTTCTCTCTCTCTATCCTTCTCTCTCTCTATCCTTCTCCCTCTAGCCATCTGTCCTTCTCCTCTCTCTATCCTTCTCCCCCTCTATCCTTCTCCCTCTCTATCCTTCTCCCTCCTCTATCCTTCTCCCCTCTATCCTTCTCCCCATCTATCCTTCTCCCCATCTATCCTTCTCCTCTCTCTCTATCCTTCTCTCTCTCCCTCTCTATCCTTCTCTCTCTCTCTATCCTTCTCTCTCTCTCTATCCTTCTCTCTCTCTCTATCCTTCTCTCTATCCTTCTCTCTCTCTCTATCCTTCTCTCTCTCTCTATCCTTCTCTCTCTCTCTATCCTTCTCTCTCTCTCTATCCTTCTCCCCTCTATCCTTCTCCCCCTCTATCCTTCTCCCCATCTATCCTTCTCCCCATCTATCCTTCTCCCCATCTATCCTTCTCCCCATCTATCCTTCTCCCCATCTCTATCCTTCTCCCCATCTCTATCCTTCTCTCTCCTCTCTCTCATCCTTCTCACTCTAGCCATCTTTCCTTCTCATTCTCTATCCTTCCCCCTCTATCCTACTCCCCTCTAGCCTTCTCCCTCTATCCTTCTCCCCTCTAGCCTTCTCCCCTCTATCCTTCTCCCCATCTATCCTTCTCCCCATCTATCCTTCTCTCTCTCTCTATCCTTCTCTCTCTCTCTATCCTTCTCTCTCTCTCTCTCTCTCTCTATCCTTCTCTCTCTCTCTCTCTATCCTCCTCTCCCTCTATCGCTCTCATCTTCCTCTCTCTATCCTTCTACTCTAGCCATCTGTCCTTCTCCCCCTCTATCCTTCTCCCCTCTATCCTTCTCCCCCTCTATCCTTCTCCCCTCTATCCTTCTCTCTCTCTATCCTTCTCACTCTAGCCATCTGTCCTTCTCCCCCCTCTCCTTCTCCCCCTCTATCCTTCTCCCCCCTCTATCCTTCTCCCCCTCTATCACTTCTCCCCCTCTATCCTTCTCCCCCTCTATCCTTCTCTCCTCTCTATCCTTCTCCTCTATCCATCTGTCCTTCTCCCCCTCTAGCCTTTTCCCCCTTCTATCCTTCTCCCCATCTATCCTTCTCCCCATCTATCCTTCTCCCCATCTATCCTTCTCCCCATCTATCCTTCTCCCCATCTATCCTTCTCCCCATCTATCCTTCTCCCCTCTATCCTTCTCCCTCTCTCTATCCTTCTCCTCTCTATCCTTCTCCTCTCTATCCTTCTCCCTCTCTATCCTTCTCCCCCTCTATCCTTCTCCCCCTCTATCCTTCTCCCCTCTATCCTTCTCCTCTCTATCCTTCTCCCCCTCTATCCTTCTCCCCCTCTATCCTTCTCCCTCTTCTCCCTCTCTATCCTTCTCCCTCTTCTCCCTCTCTATCCTTCTCCCTCTCTATCCTTCTCCCCCTATCCTTCTCCCTCTCTATCCTTCTCCCCCTCTATCCTTCTCCTCTCTATCCTTCTCCCTCTCTTTCCTCCCCCTTTATAGTCTTCTGACCTTCTCCCTCTCTATCCTAATCCCTCTCTATCCTAATCCCTCTCTATCCTAATCCCTCTCTGTCCTAATCCCTCTCTGTCCTTCTCCCTCTCTATCCTTCTCCCTCTCTAGCCTTCTCCCCCTCTATCCTTCTCCCCCTCTATCCTTCTCCCCATCTATCCTTCTCCCCATCTATCCTTCTCCCCATCTATCCTTCTCCCCATCTATCCTTCTCCCCATCTATCCTTCTCCCCATCTATCCATCTCCCCATCTATCCTTCTCCCTCTGTCTGTCCTTCTCCCTCTCTATCCTTCTCCCTCTCTATCCTTCTCCCTTTCTACCCTTCTCCCTCTCTATCCTTCTCCCCCTCTATCCTTCTCCCCCTCTATCCTTCTCCCTCTCTATCCTTCTCCCTCTTCTCCCTCTCTATCCTTCTCCCCCTCTATCCTTCTCCCCCTCTATCCTTCTCCCTCTCTATCCTTCTCCCTCTCTATCCTTCTCCTTCTCCCTCTCTATCCTTCTCCCTCTCTATCCTTCTCCCTCTCTATCCTTCTCCCCCTCTATCCTTCTCCCTCTCTATCCTTCTCCCCCTCTATCCTTCTCCCTCTCTATCCTTCTCCCTCTCTTTCCGTCCCCTTTTATAGTCTTCTGACCTTCTCCCCCTCTATCCTTCTTCCTTTCTCTCTCTATCCTTATCCCTCTCTATCCTTATCCCTCTCTATCCTAATCCCTCTCTGTCCTTATCCCTCTCTATCCTTCTCGCTCTCTATCCTTCTCCCCTTTAGCCTTCTCCCCTCTAGCCTTCTCCCCTCTAGCCTTCTCCCCTCTAGCCTTCTCCCCCTCTATCCTTCTCCCCCTCTATCCTTCTCCTCCTCTCAATCCTTCTCCCCTCTATCCTTCTCCCCCTCTATAGTCTTCTGACCTTCTCCCCCTCTATCCTTCTCCCTCTATCCCTCTCATCCTTCTTCCCTCTATCCTTCTCCCCTCCTCTCTCCTTCTCCTTCTCCCTCTATCCTTCTCCCTCTCTAGTCATCCTCCCTCTCTCTCCTTCTCCCTCTCTCTCTTCTCCTCTCTATCCTTCTCCCTCTCTATCCTTCTCCCCCTCTATCCTTCTCCCCCTCTATCCTTCTTCCCCTCTATCCTTCTCCCCCTCTATCCTTCTCCCTCTCTATCCTTCTCCCTCTCTATCCTTCTCCCTCTCTATCCTTCTCCCCCTCTATCCTTCTCCCTCTATCCTTCTCCCTCTATCCTTCTCCTCTCTATCCTTCTCCCTCATCCTTCTCCTCTATCCTTCTCCCTCTCTATCCTCCCCCTCTCTCCTTCTCCCCTCTATCCTTCTCCCCCTCTATCCTTCTCCCTCTATCCTTCTCCCCTCTATCCTTCTCCCCCTCTATCCTTCTCCCTCTCTATCCTTCTCCCTCTCTATCCTTCTCCCTCTCTCTCATCCTTCTCCCTCTCTATCCTTCTCCCTTCTCCCTCTCTATCCTTCTCCTCTCTATCCTTCTCCCTCTCTATCCTTCTCCCTCTATCCTCTGCCCCTCTATCCTTCTGCCCCTCTATCCTTTTGCCCCTCTATCCTTTTGCCCCTCTATCCTTTTGCCCCTCTATCCTTCTCCCCTCTATCCTTCTCCCCCTCTAGTGTTCCGTCCTTCAACCCCCTCTCTCCTTCTCCCCCTCTATCCTTCTCCCGCTCTCTATCCTTCTCCCGCTCTATCCTTCTCCCGCTCTATCCTTCTCCCTCTCTGTCCTTCTCACTCTAACCATCTGTCCTTCTCCCCCTCTATCCTTCTCCCCCTCTATCCTTCTCCCCATCTATCCTTCTCCCCATCTATCCTTCTCCCTCTCTCTATCCTTCTCCTCTCTATCCTTCTCCCCCTCTATCCTTCTCCCTCTCTTTCCTTCTCCCTTTATAGTCTTCTGACCTTCTCCCCCTCTATCCTTCTCCCCCTCTATCCTTCTCCCCCTCTATCCTTCTCCTCCCCCTCTATCCTTCTCCCCCTCTATCCTTCTCCCCTCTATCCTTCTCCCTCTCTTTCCTTCTCCCCTCTATAGTCTTCTGACCTCCTCTATCCTTCTCCCTCTCTATCCTTCTCCCTCTCTATCCTTCTCCCCCTCTAGCCTTCTCCCTCTCTAGCCTTCTCCCTCTCTATCCTTCTCCCTCTCTATCCTTCTCCCTCTCTATCCTTCTTCCTCTCTCTATCCTCCTCTCAGTCTTCTATCCTTCTCCCTCTCTATCCTTCTCCCCTCTATCCTTCTCCCCTCTATCCTTCTCCCTCTCTATCCTTCTCCCTCTCTATCCTTACTCCCTCTCTATCCTTCTCCCTCTCTATCCTTCTCCTCCTCTATCCTTCTCCCCCTCTATCCTTCTCCCCCTCTAGCCTTCTCCCTCTCTATCCTTCTCCCTCCTCTATCCTTCTCCCTCTCTATCCTTCTCCCTCTCTCTCCTCCTCTAGCCTTCTCCCTCTCTAGCCTTCTCCCTCTCTATCCTTCTCCCTCTCTATCCTTCTCACTCTCTATCCTTCTCCCTCTCTATCCTTCTCACTCTCTATCCTTCTCACTCTCTATCCTTCTCACTCTCTATCCTTCTCACTCTCTATCCTCCCCTCATCCTTCTCCCTCTCTATCCTTCTCCTCTCTATCCTTCTCCCTCTCTATCCTTCTCTCTCCTCTCTATCCTTCTCCCTCTCTATCCTTCTCCCCCTCTAGCCTTCTCCCCCTCTAGCCTTCTCCCCCTCTAGCCTTCTCCCCCTCCAGCCTTCTCCCCCTCCAGCCTTCTCCCCCTCCAGCCTTCTCCCCCTCTATCCTTCTCCCCCTCCAGCCTTCTCCCCTCTATCCTTCTCCCCCTCTATCCTTCTCCCCCTCTATCCTTCTCCCCCTCTATCCTTCTCCCTCTCTATCCTTCTCCCCCTCTATCCTTCTCCCTCTCTATCCTTCTCCCCTCTATCCTTCTCCCTCTCTATCCTTCTCCCCCTCGATCCTTCTCCCCCTCGATCCTTCTCCCCTCGATCCTTCTCCCTCTCGATCCTTCCTCCCTCCTCTATCCTTCTCCCTCTCTATCCTTCTCCCCCTCTATCCTTCTCCCCTCTATCTGTCCTTCTCCCCTCTAGCCTTCTCCCCTCTATCCTTCTCCTCCCTCCTGTCTGTCCTTCTCCCTCTAGCCTTCTCCCCATCCTTCTCCCCTCTGTCTATCCTTCTCCCCCTCTGTCTATCCTTCTCCCCCTCTATCCTTCTCCCCCTCTATCCTTCTCCCCTCTATCCTTCTCCCCCTCTATCCTTCTCCCTCTCTATCCTTCTCCCTCTCTATCCTTCTCCCTCTCTAGCCTTCTCCCTCTCTATCCTTCTCCCCCTCTATCCTTCTCCCTCTCTATCCTTCTCCCCCTCTATCCTTCTCCCCCTCTATCCTTCTCCCCCTCTATCCTTCTCCCCCTCTATCCTTCTCCCCATCTATCCTTCTCCCCTCTCTATCCCTCTCCCCTCTGTCCTTCTCTCCTCCTCTCTCTATCCTTCTCCCCTCTCTATCCTTCTCCCCCTCTATCCTTCTCTCTCTCCCTCTATCCTCTCTCTCCCTCTCTATCCTTCTCCCCCTCTATCCTTCTCCCCTCTATCCTTCCTCCCCTCTATCCTTCTCCCCTCTATCCTTCTCCCCTCTATCCTTCTCCCATCTATCCTTCTCCTCTCTATCCTTCTCCCTCTCTATCCTTCTCCCTCTCTATCCTTCTCCCCTCTATCCTTCTCTCCCTCTATCCTTCTCTCCCTCTAGCCTTCTCCCCTCTAGCCTTCTCCCTCTCTAGCCTTCTCCCCCTCTATCCTTCTCCCCCTCTATCCTTCTCCCTCTCTCTCCTTCCCCCTCTATAGTCTTCTGACCTTCTCCCCCTCTATCCTTCTCCCCTCTATCCTTCTCCCCTCTATCCTTCCCCCTCTATCTTCTTCTGACCTTCTCCCTCTCTATCCTTCTTCTTCTCTCTCTATCCTTCTCCCTCGCTATCCTTCTCCCTCTCTATCCTTCTCACTCTCTATCCTTCTCACTCTCTATCCTTCTCACTCTCTACCCTTCTCTCTCTATCCTTCTCCCCCTCTAGCCTTCTCCCCACTAGCCTTCTCCCCTCCAGCCTTCTCCCCTCCAGCCTTCTCCCGCTCTAGCCTTCTCCCCCTCCAGCCTTCTCCCCTCCAGCCTTCTCCCTCTAGCCTTCTCCCGCTCTAGCCTTCTCCCTCTCCAGCCTTCTCCCCTCTAGCCTTCTCCCCCTACTAGCCTTCTCCCCATCTAGCCTTCTCCCCCTCCAGCCTTCTCCCCCTCCAGCCTTCTCCCCCTCTAGCCTTCTCCCCCTCCAGCCTTCTCCCCCTCCAGCCTTCTCCCCTCTATCCTTCTCCCCCTCTATCCTTCTCCCCCTCTAGCCTTCTCCCCCTCTAGCCTTCTCCCTCTCTATCCTTCTCCCTCTCTATCCTTCTCCCCTCTATCCTTCTCCCCTCGATCCTTCTCCCCCTCGATCCTTCTCCCCTCGATCCTTCTCCCTCTATCCTTCTCCCTCGATCCTTCTCCCCTCGATCCTTCTCCCCCTCGATCCTTCTCCCCTCGATCCTTCTCCCCCTCGATCCTTCTCCCCCTCGATCCTTCTCCCCTCGATCCTTCTCCCCCTCGATCCTTCTCCCCCTCGATCCTTCTCCCCCTCGATCCTTCTCCCCTCTCGATCCTTCTCCCTCTCGATCCTTCTCCCCCTCGATCCTTCTCCCCCTCGATCCTTCTCCCCTCGATCCTTCTCCCCTCGATCCTTCTCCCCATCTATCCTTCTCCTCTCTAGCCTCCCCACCTCTATCCTTCTCCCCCTGTCTCCTTCTCCCCCTCTGTCTGTCCTTCTCCCCCTCTGTCTGTCCTTCTCTCCCTCTGTCTGTCCTTCTCCCCCTCTGTCCTTCTCCCCCTCTATCCTTCTCCCTCTCTTCTCCTCTCTCTCTCTTGCCTTCTCTCTCTCTAGCCTTCTCTCTCTCTATCCTTCTCCCCCTCTATCCTTCTCCCCCTCTATCCTTCTCCCCCTCTGTCCTTCTCCCCATCTATCCTTCTCCTCTCTAGCCTCCCCCCTCTGTCCTTCTCCCCCCTCTGTCTGTCCTTCTCCCCCACTGTCTGTCCTTCTCCCCCTCTATCTTCTTTCCCTCTATCCTTCTCCCCTCTATCCTTCTCCCCCTCTATCCTTCTCCCCCTCTATCCTTCCCCCTTTATAGTCTTCTGACCTTCTCCCCCTCTATCCTTCTTCTTCTCTCTATCCTTATCCCTCTCTATCCTTATCCCTCTCTATCCTTCTCTCCCTCTATCCTTCTCTCCCTCTAGCCTTCTCCCTCTCTAGCCTTCTCCCTCTCTAGCCTTCTCCCCCTCTAGCCTTCTCCCCCTCTAGCCTTCTCCCCCTCTAGCCTTCTCCCCCTCTATCCTTCTCCCTCTCTATCCTTCTCCCTCTCTTTCCTTCCCCCTTTATAGTCTTCTGACCTTCTCCCCCTCTAGCCGTCTCCTTCTCCCTCTCTATCCTTCTCACCCTCTATCCTTCTCCCCCTCTATCCTTCTCCCCCTCTATCCTTCTCCCCCTCTATCCTTCTCCCTCTCTATCCTTCCCCCTTTATAGTCTTCTGACCTTCTCCCCCTCTATCCTTCTCTCTATCCTTCTGCCGCTCGATCCTTCTGCCGCTCGATCCTTCTCCCTCCTCTATCCTTCTCCCCCTCTATCCTTCTCCCCCTCTATCCTTCTCCCCCCTCTATCCTTCTCCCCCTCTATCCTTCTCCCCCCTCTATCCTTCTCCCTCTCGATCCTTCTCCCTCTCGATCCTTCTCCCTCTCGATCCTTCTCCCTCTCGATCCTTCTCCCTCTCTATACTTCTCCCGCTCGATCCTTCTCACTCTAGCCATCTGGCCTTCTCCCCATCTATCCTTCTCCCCATCTATCCTTCTCCCCCCTCTATCCTTCTCCCTCTCGATCATTCTCCCTCTCGATCCTTCTCCCTCTCGATCCTTCTCCCTCTCGATCCTTCTCCCTCTCGATCCTTCTCCCTCTCGATCCTTCTCCCTCTCGATCCTTCTCCCTCTCGATCCTTCTCCCTCTCTATACTTCTCCCGCTCTATCCTTCTCACTCTAGCCATCTGTCCTTCTCCCCATCTATCCTTCTCCCCATCTATCCTTCTCCCCATCTATCCTTCTCCCCCTCTATCCTTCTCCCCCCTCTATCCTTCTCCCCCCTCTATCCTTCTCCCTCTCGATCCTTCTCCCTCTCGATCCTTCTCCCTCTCGATCCTTCTCCCTCTCGATCCTTCTCCCTCTCTCCTTCTCCCTCTCGATCCTTCTCCCTCTCGATCCTTCTCCCTCTCGATCCTTCTCCCTCTCTATACTTCTCCCGCTCTATCCTTCTCACTCTAGCCATCTACCTTCTCACTCTAGCTATCTGTCCTTCTCCCCATCTATCCTTCTCCCCATCTATCCTTCTCCCCATCTATCCTTCTCCCCATCTATCCTTCTCCCCATCTATCCTTCTCCCCATCTAGCCTTCTCTCTCTCTAGCCTTCTCTCTCTCTAGCCTTCTCTCTCTCTAGCCTTCTCTCTCTCTATCCTTCTCACTCTTTATCCTTCTTCCTCTCTGTCCTTCTCACTCTCTATCCACCTGTCCTTCTCACTCTCTCCCTCCTGTTCTCATTCTCTCTCCAGTCCTTCTCGCTGTCTGCGCTTCACCCTCTCCTCAGTTTCTCAATCTGTCACTCTCACTCTTCTCTTTTCCTTCTCTATCCTTGCTCTTCTCAATACCCGCTTCCTATCTGTCCTTCTCGCTCTCTGTCCTCCCTCCTCGTTTCTCTGAACTCCCCACTCTCTTCCTTTCCCTTCCCTAACTGCCCATCTTTCTTCCTCCTTTTCCCTCTCTGTGTCCTTCCCTGTGTGTACTTCTGCCTCTTTTCCTTTGCTCGCTGTGCCCTCTTTCTCTGTTGTATTCTCCCTGACTTTCATGTTTTCTTTTTGTTCTGTGTTTTTTCCTTCTCCCTGTCTGTTCATTTACCTGTTATTCTCCCTCTTTGTCCTGTTGCTTCTCTTTCTCCATGTTCACTTATTCTACCCATCTGACCTCAACTCTTACTCCTGTCCCTGTCTCATTCCCAGTTCCTCCAGCAGATAACTATTTTTGGGGGCGAGAGGGGATTGCCTTATTTCCTATTGCTATTTGTTCCTCTCAGGTAGGTGTCCATAGGAGGTGGGAGCGTAGTGACCGAGGGAGGTAAAGAACAGAATGTCCTGGATCACGCTTGCCCCTTCTTGAGTGTGTAGCTGCAGCCTGTTGTTTCAGGCACTGTAGCTTTTGGCAGCCATTCTACATCCCCAGACCTCCAGCCCCTACAGCCTCCTCGCTAGAGCAGATGCTGATAGCAGGAGTTGGAGCTGAGAGCCAATTGGGCTTTGCTCTGCTGCCTGAGGGGGGCACTGAAGCGGGAGCAGAAATAGCCACAAGTTGAAAATCAACATTGCAGAACAAGTGTAGTGAAAAACACATATGCTTCACACAGGGTCCAGGCACATTCACAGGCTGTCAGAGCACACGAAAGCCCAGTGCCTGAAACTAGTGCCTCTCTCTCTAAGACAGGGTTCAGGTCCAAACGTGCACCCTCACAAGCGTACGCGCCATGATGCAACACACATCACAAGATCACATGCAAGATGGAAACCGCCCTTGTTGTCTTACCACAAAGTCTAATGCCCAAAACATTTGCCTTTGTGTTAATTGGCAACAAGTTTGGGCATTTACTCAATGCCAGTGTGCCAGAGTCTCTCTTTAGATAGCAGCAGCTCATGGGAGCAATCAGGATAGAGAGGCTATCTATGGGGGACCAAAAGTAGGGCCTGGAAATGGGATGAAGCTGTGGCAAGGCTGGGGAAAGGGGGGGAGGGGTTGGAGCAGCATTGATTAAGCCTAACACTTTGGTACTTCGTTAGTTATAATGACTTGTGTTTTTGATGAGGCACTTCATTGTGCATTTCTGTCATGTCCATTCTCTGTAACATATTACTATTACCCAATTTATGGTACTTAATATACAGACCTCGGAAGGATGGAAGGCTGAGTCTCCTCTGCCACGATTCATAGTCAAGACCTCCAGAGCACGTTTTTCTTTTTTTAGCAAAGTACATTTATTGTGTACAGTGCCTCTATGTAATAATATAGCTGTCAACAACAGGTACTCCTTCAAACTGAACTAGAGTAGCAAGAGGGAACATAGCCAGTGCAGATCAAATCCCGTAACCATTTCTAGTGCAATGTTGTAGTGCAAATGGCCTCACCGTACATCTGAGCTATAGAATTGTGTGTGAGGAGTCAGTAATTTGAATGTATTCTGTGATTCCCGAAGACACACCTGTATCAATAATTTGATCAACCTAATCCAAACTTTACCAGTTTGCAGTGTGCATGGCTGGTAAGCCCCTCTGCCCATGGGGCTTGCTATTTTACGTAGTGTTTACTTTGTCATCAGACAGTATAATCCTTTAGTCTGTGCAAGCTGAATAGTCTCTAGGCAGTTCCAGCATTCTGGCAGACAGGGGAACTGAGCAAAGTGTGTTGTCCAGAATTGTGTACTTTGATTAAATGAGAAGCAGGCATTTAAACCTAGGTCTCCTGGTTCTACATGCAGCGTTGTCGGTAAGTAATCCCACATAAACCTCCCACAGAATAACTAGTGCAACTCCACAGCAGTCTGCCTTTGTGAAAGCTTTCGGAACTTCTCAGAAAGAATAATGGGTGGAATCAGGTCTTTTTTTAACTTGTAAACGGTAATTTTTAGTATTGAAATTATCTTAAACATGTGGCAATTCCAGAGTGTCGAACCTCCATTTCTACTGTTAAAAGCCTATATTTTATCAGCAAATTTTAATGTGAATTTTTATTTATTTAATTAATTTATGTAGTGGGCAAACCTGGAAATGACGCCATTATGACATCACTAGAACCATAAAGCACCATCCCCAACATTGTGATGTCAGTTCCCTTTTTTCTGCGCCTTTGATGCGATCCAGAGCTCACAAGAGGGTTACTTCCAAGGACACATGCGTGTGTCAGTACTAAGGATGTCTCCCCCCTAAGTGTTCGGGCTTGTCAGGATTGTGATGGTTAAGTGTTCATCACAAACTCTCACTCCATCTGCCTGCGGTGCTTGGGGTACAATCACGATTATTGTTCCTGTAGCTCCTTCTTCAGTATGTTCTCCAAGGCCATAAAAGGAGAGGGAAGCCAAGCCCTTTAGGGCTAGAACCCGGGACGATAATCTGAATCGACATCGATCAAGGGCTTGAATGAAGTCTCCCTCTTTATCCCTGAAGTCATCAAGACATAAGAAGCACAAGCAACAATGCTGCTCTCTTCACCAGGTAGGTCTCCTTGACACTTCCTGCCTCGTGCGAATACTTCTTCAAAACCAGATTTGGAGCTCCCTGCTCCTTCAGATCTGGCTCCAGTGGCTCCACTCATACTGGTGCCTTCCGCAGAGCTGAATCCTCTGGCTCTGTACTATCCCAAGTTTCCCACTCTGGTGCCGACCTCCTCCGCATTCCGTATTGCAATGTTCGGCCTTTTCAGGTGGTCCCCCTCTGGAGCGCCTTCACGCCCCGTGGGATGGTATGGAATGCTCATCTTAATTCCTTTGGCACCCTCCTTGGCATCGTATGGGGTACCACACGACGTCAGACTGAAATCATTGTTTTTCCCAGCACATTTGTATACGACGACTCCTACAGAACTTGTGCCACCTCCATAACCTTTATCGCCGCCAGTACAGACCTGCCCCCCTCCCCCCACCCAAGCCACTGGATCTGCCTCCGTCACCAGATTAAAACCTGTCGGCTCTTAGTCCGACACCATCTGCACCATCGTTCTACGGTGCAGCTTTCCAAAGGATCCAAAGACTATTGCCCACTCTAGGCATAAAGCTCAACAGTTAGTGGAAGAAGAAGCCCACAGACCAGGTCAAACAGCTCCACCACAGTATTGGCAAACAATACCGTACTTGCCACCTCATGCTGCAGACCTGTTGGGCTTAGGGAGATGACACCTAAAATGGATTTGCTCTTGCCCACAGTAGAGACGCGGACTAACCGCCTTACTGAAGTGCCACAGCCAGCAGCACAAGAGACAGAACCCCTACTGTCCTTTAATAAAGCTCTACTGAACCGTATTATGACAGCCTGGGAGAAACTTAAGCCTCTGTCATAAACAGATTGGTGGCAAGAAGATACCGCATAGCCACAGGAGAACCAGTTTTTAGGTCTCGCCTAGCGAATGCAGCACATGCGCTGCTTCGCCTTGGTGAGACTATTGTTGTCGGTTTTGCTAGCGAAGGGAGACAAACCAAGTGCGCGCCCGGACAGGCGATGTGCACGCGCACGGCGACTCCTCTCGAGCGATGTAAGCTTTCACACGCTCCCACCTTGATTTAGGTTTCAGTTTCACTGCGCATGCAACTATACAAGGCAGACACATACATTTCAGCGCTTCAGCATATCAAGAACTTTGTGCCGCATGGTATTTACTTTGCTTTTTTTCGCTTTTGTTGCCTCAACACACAACAGTATTGTTCTTGCCTCCCCGTGCTTTTTATCTGCCCCGCACTCTATCCTGCCACTTATCCTCAGGTTTTTAACTCGCCGTGCCTGTTCTTCTGCCCCACACTGTCCTGCCACTTATCCTCATGTTTTTAGGTCTCGCCTGAGCCAGCGCATGCGCTGCTCTGGCGAGACTTTTAGTAAGTGGCTTTTCGGAGTGCTACCCACAGGCTTTTGCTGGCCTCCAGCTTGCGTTCACGATCGCGCGCACGCGCGATCAGGCGCCATCTGGCTTCCCTCGCCATCTGGCTTCCCACCCTTACACTCGCAGCTGCTTTTAATCGCTCGCGATTACTTTCACGGCCGCGCAGCCGTGTCACTTTCACGGCCGCGCGGCCAATGCTTGTTTTATCTCTAGGCTGTTCGGGAACGGGTACAGCCTGATGGGCAGTGGGGGTTGGGACCTTTCTGCGCGCCTGCTCTCTATCTGCTTGCACCTGACTGCCTGTTCACCCACCGCTGCTCCGCGGCTCTAACTACTCGGCTTTGTAACCGACTGCTCTGCGATTAAATACCCATGACTGTTGTTTGAGTGATTGACTATCGTGTGACGGAGATTATATGCGTGCTCTGAGAGTGTCTTCGTTCTGACTGCTCGGTGACTCAGTGCACAAAACTGCTATTTGCTGCTATATGACCGGCCACTCTGCCTCTCACTGCAGCTTCCTCCCTGTTGCTGGCTGCG
This sequence comes from Calotriton arnoldi, assembly GCA_963921515.1. Lineage (NCBI taxonomy): Eukaryota > Metazoa > Chordata > Amphibia > Caudata > Salamandridae > Calotriton > Calotriton arnoldi. Next base: position 1,750,143 of record CAWUFW010000543.1, on the reverse strand, counting down.
GATTGACTGCTAGCTCCGTGGGTGACTGCGCGCGCAGCTTCACTGGCTTCTCGTGCGCGCTTGTGAATGCTTTGTGATTGCCTGCACATGAGTGCACGGTCGGACACTGCGAACATACAACAGCTGTGACAGTGTGACACTGCTTGCACACAAATGCTCTGTCACTGTGTATGGGCCGGTTATGATGACCGCACACAACCGAGAAATATTCGGAAACAACACGGTGAGCTTTCCAATCTGTATTTTCCTGCAAACACGTTCTTTGTAACAGCTGCTCACAGCTACTTTGCAACAACCTCCTCACCGCTCCCAAGCGCTGACGCTGGTCTATCTGCACCACTCACACAGACTCTCATTTGACATGACAAACGGTCATAGCCCGTTCCGCTCCTCCCTCGCTAAATGTTCTACCACTAATGTATATCCGCAAACGCCAGTTATTTCTCAGGGCATATGTGGAGAGGCAAGACCTACTTCTCCGTCAGTAATCTACACAACAAGCAACCGAACATTGCCAACCTGAACTCATATGAATAAATAAAAGGTATGCACCTTTTATTCCAAAAGCAATATAGGTCATTCTCACCTATTCCAATCGATCTAGGTACTCTCGGTAAATCACACAACTTGGGTCTTGCATCCATGTCTTCCTGCACAAGAAAGACCTGTGACTGTCTGCTAAGTGAGTGCACTGGTGGCCTCAGTTTTCTGAAAGCTTACATGAGTACAAACAAGACTGTCCTACTACGGCTCCTCAGGATGTAACTATTTGCACAAGTGTGCTTTATGAAGTTTAACAAAACACTTCATACTTTAATTTGGGTTTATGTTGTTTTACCGAACGGGACGGCTGCTCACACAACACTGTTCTGGACTTTACACAATAAAGAACAGTAAATGTTCTGGGACCCAGGATAATGTGCTGCATGGCTAAATACTTATAAGGTCCCAAAGGCGAGACCTATTGGCTATGCCAATGCTTGTTAACTTTAGGTGCCTGTTCCTCTGCCCCGCACTCTGTCCTAACACTAATCCTCATGTTCTTCAGTTGCGCTCTGTCTTCCCACCTATACTCATATTCTTGCTTCGCCCTGCCTTTCACTCTGCCCCGCACTCTGTCCTGCCAGAGCAGAGCTGCTTTAGAGCCATAGAACCAGGTCAGCAGAGCTGCTCTAGAGCCTAAGAACCAGGTCAGCAGAGCTGCTCTAGAGCCAGAGAACCAGGTCAGCAGAGCTGCTGTAGAGCCAGAGAAACCAGGTCAGCAGAGCTGCTTTAGAGCCAGAGAACCAGGAGCCAGAGAACCAGGTCAGCAGAGCTGCTTTAGAGCCAGAGAACCAGGTAAGCAGAGCTGCTCTGAGAGGCAGAGAACCAGGTCCTCAGAGCTACTGTAGAGCCAGAGAAACCAGGTCAGCAGAGCTGCGTTAGAGGGAGAGAACCAGGTCAGCAGAGCTGCTTTAGAGCCAGAGAACCAGGTCAGCAGAGCTGCTCTAGAGCCAGAGAACCAGGTCAGCAGAGCTGCTTTAGGAGCCATAGAACCAGGTCAGCAGAGCTGCTTTAGAGCCAGAGAACCAGGTCAGCAGAGCCGTTGTAGAGCCAGAGAACCAGGTCAGCAGAGCTGCTCTAGAGCCTAAGAACCAGGTCAGCTAAGCTGCTCTAGAGCCAGAGAACCAGGTCAGCAGAGCTGCTGTAGAGCCAGAGAAACCAGGTCAGCAGAGCTGCTTTAGAGGAGAGAACCAGGTCAGCAGCGCTGCTTTAGAGCCAGAGAACCAGGTCAGCAGAGCTGCTTTAAAGCCAGAGAACCAGGTCAGCAGAGCTGCTCTAGAGCCTAAGAACCAGGTCAGCAGAGCTGCTCTAGAGGCAGAGAAACAGGTCAGCAGAGCTGCTGTAGAGCCAGACAAACCAGGTCAGCAGAGCTGCTTTAGAGGGAGAGAACCAGGTCAGCAGAGCTGCTTGAGAGCCAGAGAACCAGGTCAGCAGAGCTGCTCTAGAGCCAGAGAACCAGGTCAGCAGAGCTGCTCTAGAGGCAGAGAAACAGGTCAGCAGAGCTGCTGTAGAGCCAGACAAACCAGGTCAGCAGAGCTGCTTTAGAGGGAGAGAACCAGGTCAGCAGAGCTGCTTGAGAGCCAGAGAACCAGGTCAGCAGAGCTGCTCTAGAGCCAGAGAACCAGGTCAGCAGAGCTGCTCTAGAGCCAGAGAACCAGGTCAGCAGAGCTGCTTTAGAGCCAGAGAACCAGGTCAGCAGAGCTGCTTTAGAGCCAGAGAACCAGGTCAGCAGAGCTGCTTTAGAGCCAGAGAACCAGGTCAGCAGAGCTGCTCTAGAGGCAGAGAAACCAGGTCAGCAGAGCTGCTTTAGAGCCAGAGAAACCAGGTCAGCAGAGCTGCTTTAGAGCCAGAGAAACCAGGTCAGCAGAGCTGCTTTAGAGCCAGAGAACCAGGTCAGCAGAGCTGCTCTAGAGCCAGAGAACCAGGTCAGCAGAGCTGCTCTAGAGCCAGAGAACCAGGTCAGCAGAGCTGCTCTAGAGCCAGAGAACCAGGTCAGCAGAGCTGCTTTAGAGCCATAGAACCAGGTCAGCACTGCTGCTTTAGAGCCAGAGAACCAGGTCAGCAGAGCCGTTGTAGAGCCAGAGAACCAGGTCAGCAGAGCTGCTCTAGAGCCAGAGAACCAGGTCAGCAGAGCTGCTGTAGAGCCAGAGAACCAGGTCAGCAGCGCTGCTTTAGAGCCAGAGAACCAGGTCAGCAGAGCTGCTTTAGAGCCAGAGAACCAGGTCAGCAGAGCTGCTCTAGAGCCAGAGAACCAGGTCAGCAGAGCTGCTCTAGAGCCAGAGAACCAGGTCAGCAGAGCTGCTCTAGAGCCAGAGAACCAGGTCAGCAGAGCTGCTCTAGAGCCAGATAACCAGGTCAGCAGAGCTGCTCTGAGAGCCAGAGAACCAGGTCAGCAGAGCTGCTCTAGAGCCAGAGAACCAGGTCAGCAGAGCTGCTTTAGAGCCATAGAACCAGGTCAGCAGAGCTGCTTTAGAGCCAGAGAACCAGGTCAGCAGAGCTGCTCTAGAGCCAGAGAACCAGGTCAGCAGAGCTGCTGTAGAGCCAGAGAACCAGGTCAGCAGAGCTGCTGTAGAGCCAGAGAACCAGGTCAGCAGAGCTGCTGTAGAGCCAGAGAACCAGGTCAGCAGAGCTGCTTTAGAGCCAGAGAACCAGGTCAGCAGAGCTGCTTTAGAGCCAGAGAACCAGGTCAGCAGAGCTGCTTTAGAGCCAGAGAACCAGGTCAGCAGAGCTGCTTTAGAGCCAGAGAACCAGGTCAGCAGAGCTGCTCTAGAGGCAGAGAAACCAGGTCAGCAGAGCTGCTTTAGAGGGAGAGAACCAGGTCAGCAGAGCTGCTTTAGAGCCAGAAAACCAGGTCAGCAGAGCTGCTCTAGAACCAGAGAACCAGGTCAGCAGAGCTGCTTTAGAGCCAGAGAACCAGGCCAGCAGAGCTGATGTAGAGGCAGAGAACAAGATCAGCTGAGCTGCTGTAGAGCCAGAGAAACCAGGTCAGCAGAGCTGCTGTAGAGCCAGAGAAACCAGGTCAGCAGAGCTGCTTTAGAGCCAGAGAACCAGGTCAGCAGAGCTGCTTTAGAGCCAGAGAACCAGGTCAGCAGAGCTGCTCTAGAGCCAGAGAACCAGGTCAGCAGAGCTTCTTTAGAGCCAGAGAACCAGGTCAGTAGAGCTGCTTTAGAGCCAGAGAACCAGGTCAGCAGAGCCGTTGTAGAGCCAGAGAACCAGGTCAGCGGAGCTGCTTTAGAGCCAGAGAACCATGTCAGCAGAGCTGCTTTAGAGGGAGAGAACCATGTCAGCAGAGCTGCTTTAGAGGGAGAGAACCCGGTCAGCAGAGCTGCTTTAGAGGGAGAGAACCAGGTCAGCAGAGCTGCTCTAGAGCCAGAGAACCAGGTCAGCAGAGCTGCTTTAGAGCCATAGAACCAGGTCAGCAGAGCCGTTATAGAGCCAGAGAACCAGGTCAGCGGAGCTGCTCTAGAGCTTAAGAACCAGGTCAGCAGAGCTGCTCTAGAGCCAGAGAACCAGGTCAGCAGAGCTGCGGTAGAGCCAGAGAAACCTGGTCAGCAGAGCTGCTTTAGAGGAGAGAACCATGTCAGCAGCGCTGCTTTAGAGCCAGAGAACCAGGTCAGCAGAGCTGCTTTAGAGCCAGAGAACCAGGTCAGCAGAGCTGCTTTGAGAGCCAGAGAACCAGGTCAGCAGAGCTGCTTTAGAGCCAGAGAACCAGGTCAGCAGAGCTGCTCTAGAGCCTAAGAACCAGGTCAGCAGAGCTGCTCTAGAGCCTAAGAACCAGGTCAGCAGAGCTGCTCTAGAGTCTAAGAACCAGGTCAGTAGAGCTGCTCGCGAGGCAGAGAACCAGGTCAGCAGAGCTGCTCTAGAGGCAGAGAACCAGGTCAGCAGAGCTGCTCTAGAGGCAGAGAACCAGGTCAGCAGAGCTGCTGTAGAGCCAGAGAAACCAGGTCAGCAGAGCTGCTTTAGAGGGAGAGAACCAGGTCAGCAGCGCTGCTTTAGAGGGAGAGAACCAGGTCAGCAGAGCTGCTTTAGAGCCAGAGAACCAGGTCAGCAGAGCTGCTTTAGAGCCAGAGAACCAGGTCAGCAGAGCTGCTTTAGAGCCATAGAAGCAGGTGAGCAGAGCTGCTTTGAGAGCCAGAGAACCAGGTCAGCAGAGCTGCTCTAGAGCCAGAGAACCAGGTCAGCAGAGCTGCTCTAGAGCCAGAGAACCAGGTCAGCAGAGCTGCTCTAGAGCCAGAGAACCAGGTCAGCAGAGCTGCTCTAGAGCCAGAGAACCAGGTCAGCAGAGCTGCTCTAGAGCCAGAGTACCAGGTCAGCAGAGCTGCTCTAGAGCCAGAGTACCAGGTCAGCAGAGCTGCTCTAGAGCCAGAGAACCAGGTCAGCAGAGCTGCTCTAGAGGCAGAGAACCAGGTCAGCAGAGCTGCTCTAGAGGCAGAGAACCAGGTCAGCAGAGCTGCTCTAGAGGCAGAGAACCAGGTCAGCAGAGCTGCTCTAGAGGCAGAGAAACCAGGTCAGCAGAGCTGCTTTAGAGGGAGAGAACCAGGTCAGCAGAGCTCCTTTAGAGCCAGAGAACCAGGTCAGCAGAGCTGCTTTAGATCCAGAGAACCAGGTCAGCAGAGCTGCTCTAGAGCCAGAGAACCAGGTCAGCAGAGGCATTGTAGAGCCAGAGAACCAGGTCAGCAGAGCTGCTTTAGAGCCTAAGAACCAGGTCAGCAGAGCTGCTCTAGAGGCAGAGAACCAGGTCAGCAGAGCTGCTCTAGAGGCAGAGAAACCAGGTCAGCAGAGCTGCTTTAGAGGGAGAGAACCAGGTCAGCAGAGCTGCTTTAGAGCCAGAGAACCAGGTCAGCAGAGCTGCTTTAGAGCCAGAGAACTAGGTCAGCAGAGCTGCTCTAGAGCCAGAGAACCAGGTCAGCAGAGCTGCTTTAGAGCCAGAGAACCAGGTCAACAGAGCTGCTTTAGAGCCAGAGAACCAGGTCAGCAGAGGCGTTGTAGAGCCAGAGAACCAGGTCAGCAGAGCTGCTGTAGAGCCAGAGAAACCAGGTCAGCAGAGCTGCTTTAGAGCCAGAGAACCAGGTCAGCAGAGCTGCTTTAGAGCCAGAGAACCAGGTCAGCAGAGCTGCTCTTGAGCCAGAGAACCAGGTCAGCAGAGCTGCTTTAGAGCCATCAAACCAGGTCAGTAGAGCTGCTTTAGAGCCAGAGAACCAGGTCAGCAGAGCTGTTGTAGAGCCAGAGAACCAGGTCATCAGAGCTGCTCTAGAGCCAGAGAACCAGGTCAGCAGAGCTGCTTCAAAGCCAGAGAACCAGGTCAGCAGAGCTGCTCTAGAGCCTAAGAACCAGGTCAGCAGAGCTGCTCTAGAGCCAGAGAACCAGGTCAGCAGAGCTGCTGTAGAGCCAGAGAACCAGGTCAGCAGAGCTGCTTTAGAGGGAGAGAACCAGGTCAGCAGAGCTGCTCCAGAGCCAGAGAACCAGGTCAGCAGAGCTTCTTTAGAGCCAGAGAACCAGGTCAGCAGAGCTGCTTTAGAGCCATAGAACCAGGTCAGCAGAGCTGCTTTAGAGCCATAGAACCAGGTCAGCAGAGCTGCTTTAGAGCCATAGAACCAGGTCAGCAGAGCTGCTTTAGAGCCATAGAACCAGGTCAGCAGAGCTGCTTTAGAGCCAGAGAACCAGGTCAGCAGAGCTGCTGTAGAGCCAGAGAACCAGGTCAGCAGAGCTGCTGTAGAGCCAGAGAACCAGGTCAGCAGAGCTGCTTTAGAGGGAGAGAACCAGGTCAGCAGAGCTGCTCTAGAGGCAGAGAACCAGGTCAGCAGAGCTGCTCTAGAGGCAGAGAAACCAGGTCAGCAGAGCTGCTTTAGAGCCAGAGAACCAGGTCAGCAGAGCTGCTTTAGAGCCAGAGAACCAGGTCAACAGAGCTGCTTTAGAGCCAGAGAACCAGGTCAGCAGAGGCGTTGTAGAGCCAGAGAACCAGGTCAGCAGACCTGCTTTAGAGCCTAAGAACCAGGTCAGCAGAGCTGCTCTAGAGGCAGAGAACCAGGTCAGCAGAGCTGCTCTAGAGGCAGAGAAACCAGGTCAGCAGAGCTGCTTTAGAGGGAGAGAACCAGGTCAGCAGAGCTGCTTTAGAGCCAGAGAACCAGGTCAGCAGAGCTGCTTTAGAGCCAGAGAACTAGGTCAGCAGAGCTGCTCTAGAGCCAGAGAACCAGGTCAGCAGAGCTGCTTTAGAAGCCAGAGAACCAGGTCAACAGAGCTGCTTTAGAGCCAGAGAACCAGGTCAGCAGAGGCGTTGTAGAGCCAGAGAACCAGGTCAGCAGAGCTGCTGTAGAGCCAGAGAAACCAGGTCAGCAGAGCTGCTTTAGAGCCAGAGAACCAGGTCAGCAGAGCTGCTTTAGAGCCAGAGAACCAGGTCAGCAGAGCTGCTCTTGAGCCAGAGAACCAGGTCAGCAGAGCTGCTTTAGAGCCATCAAACCAGGTCAGTAGAGCTGCTTTAGAGCCAGAGAACCAGGTCAGCAGAGCTGTTGTAGAGCCAGAGAACCAGGTCATCAGAGCTGCTCTAGAGCCAGAGAACCAGGTCAGCAGAGCTGCTTCAAAGCCAGAGAACCAGGTCAGCAGAGCTGCTCTAGAGCCTAAGAACCAGGTCAGCAGAGCTGCTCTAGAGCCAGAGAACCAGGTCAGCAGAGCTGCTGTAGAGCCAGAGAAACCAGGTCAGCAGAGCTGCTTTAGAGGGAGAGAACCAGGTCAGCAGAGCTGCTTTAGAGGGAGAGAACCAGGTCAGCAGAGCTGCTCCAGAGCCAGAGAACCAGGTCAGCAGAGCTTCTCTAGAGCCAGAGAACCAGGTCAGCAGAGCTGCTCTAGAGCCAGAGAACCAGGTCAGCAGAGCTGCTTTAGAGCCATAGAACCAGGTCAGCAGAGCTGCTTTAGAGCCATAGAACCAGGTCAGCAGAGCTGCTTTAGAGCCATAGAACCAGGTCAGCAGAGCTGCTTTAGAGCCAGAGAACCAGGTCAGCAGAGCTGCTGTAGAGCCAGAGAACCAGGTCAGCAGAGCTGCTGTAGAGCCAGAGAACCAGGTCAGCAGAGCTGCTTTAGAGGGAGAGAACCAGGTCAGCAGAGCTGCTCTAGAGGCAGAGAAACCAGGTCAGCAGAGCTGCTTTAGAGCCAGAGAACCAGGTCAGCAGAGCTGCTTTAGAGCCAGAGAACCAGGTCAACAGAGCTGCTTTAGAGCCAGAGAACCAGGTCAGCAGAGGCGTTGTAGAGCCAGAGAACCAGGTCAGCAGAGCTGCTGTAGAGCCAGAGAAACCAGGTCAGCAGAGCTGCTTTAGAGCCAGAGAACCAGGTCAGCAGAGCTGCTTTAGAGCCAGAGAACCAGGTCAGCAGAGCTGCTCTTGAGCCAGAGAACCAGGTCAGCAGAGCTGCTTTAGAGCCATCAAACCAGGTCAGTAGAGCTGCTTTAGAGCCAGAGAACCAGGTCAGCAGAGCTGTTGTAGAGCCAGAGAACCAGGTCATCAGAGCTGCTCTAGAGCCAGAGAACCAGGTCAGCAGAGCTGCTTCAAAGCCAGAGAACCAGGTCAGCAGAGCTGCTCTAGAGCCTAAGAACCAGGTCAGCAGAGCTGCTCTAGAGCCAGAGAACCAGGTCAGCAGAGCTGCTGTAGAGCCAGAGAAACCAGGTCAGCAGAGCTGCTTTAGAGGGAGAGAACCAGGTCAGCAGAGCTGCTTTAGAGGGAGAGAACCAGGTCAGCAGAGCTGCTCCAGAGCCAGAGAACCAGGTCAGCAGAGCTTCTCTAGAGCCAGAGAACCAGGTCAGCAGAGCTGCTTTAGAGCCATAGAACCAGGTCAGCAGAGCTGCTTTAGAGCCATAGAACCAGGTCAGCAGAGCTGCTTTGAGAGCCATAGAACCAGGTCAGCAGAGCTGCTTTAGAGCCATAGAACCAGGTCAGCAGAGCTGCTTTAGAGCCATAGAACCAGGTCAGCAGAGCTGCTGTAGAGCCAGAGAACCAGGTCAGCAGAGCTGCTGTAGAGCCAGAGAACCAGGTCAGCAGAGCTGCTTTAGAGGGAGAGAACCAGGTCAGCAGAGCTGCTCTAGAGGCAGAGAACCAGGTCAGCAGAGCTGCTCTAGAGGCAGAGAAACCAGGTCAGCAGAGCTGCTTTAGAGCCAGAGAACCAGGTCAGCAGAGCTGCTTTAGAGCCAGAGAACCAGGTCAGCAGAGCTGCTTTAGAGCCAGAGAACCAGGTCAGCAGAGGCGTTGTAGAGCCAGAGAACCAGGTCAGCAGAGCTGCTCTAGAGCCTAAGAACCAGGTCAGCAGAGCTGCTCTAGAGGCAGAGAACCAGGTCAGCAGAGCTGCTTTAGAGGCAGAGAAACCAGGTCAGCAGAGCTGCTCTAGAGCCAGAGAACCAGGTCAGCAGAGCTGCTTTAGAGCCATAGAAGCAAGTCAGCAGAGCACCTCTAGAGCCAGAGAACCAGGTCAGCAGGGCTGCTCTAGAGCCAGAGAACCAGGTCAGCAGAGCTGCTTTAGAGCCATAGAAGCAGGTCAGCAGAGCTGCTTTAGAGCCATAGAAGCAGGTCAGCAGAGCTGCTTTAGAGCCAGAGAACCAGGTCAGCAGAGCTGCTGTAGAGCCAGAGAACCAGGTCAGCAGAGCTGCTGTAGAGCCAGAGAACCAGGTCAGCAGAGCTGCTGTAGAGCCAGAGAACCAGGTCAGCAGAGCTGCTGTAGAGCCAGAGAACCAGGTCAGCAGAGCTGCTTTAGAGCCAGAGAACCAGGTCAGCAGAGCTGCTTTAGAGCCTAAGAACCAGGTCAGCAGACCTGCTCTAGAGCCAGAGAACCAGGTCAGCAGAGCTGCTTTAGAGCCAGAGAACCAGGTCAGCAGAGCTGCTCTAGAGCCTAAGAACCAGGTCAGCAGAGCTGCTCTAGAGCCTAAGAACCAGGTCAGCAGAGGTGCTCTAGAGGCAGAGAACCAGGTCAGCAGAGCTGTTTTAGAGCCAGAGAACCAGGTCAGCAGAGCTGCTTTAGAGCCAGAGAACCAGGTCAGCAGAGCTGCTGTAGAGCCAGAGAACCAGGTCAGCAGAGCTGCTGTAGAGCCAGAGAACCAGGTCAGCAGAGCTGCTTTGAGAGCCAGAGAACCAGGTCAGCAGAGCTGCTTTAGAGCCTAAGAACCAGGTCAGCAGACCTGCTCTAGAAGCCAGAGAACCAGGTCAGCAGAGCTGCTTTAGAGCCAGAGAACCAGGTCAGCAGAGCTGCTCTAGAGCCTAAGAACCATGTCAGCAGAGCTGCTCTAGAGCCTAAGAACCAGGTCAGCAGAGCTGCTCTAGAGCCTAAGAACCAGGTCAGCAGAGCTGCTCTAGAGGCAGAGAACCAGGTCAGCAGAGCTGTTTTAGAGCCAGAGAACCAGGTCAGCAGAGCTGCTTTAGAGCCAGAGAACCAGGTCAGCAGAGCTGCTCTAGAGCCTAAGAACCAGGTCAGCAGAGCTGCTTTAGAGCCAGAGAAACCTGGTCAGCAGAGCTGCTTTAGAGCCAGAGAACCTGGTCAGCAGAGCTGCTCTAGAGCCTAAGAACCAGGTCAGCAGAGCTGCTCTACAGGCAGAGAAACCAGGTCAGCAGAGCTGCTCTAGAGCCAGAGAACCAGGTCAGCAGAGGCGTTGTAGAGCCAGAGAACCAGGTCAGCAGAGCTGCTTTAGAGCCTAAGAACCAGGTCCGCAGAGCTGCTCTAGAGGCAGAGAACCAGGTCAGCAGAGCTGCTCTAGAGGCAGAGAAACCAGGTCAGCAGAGCTGCTTTAGAGGAGAGAACCAGGTTAGCAGAGCTGCTCTAGAGCCAGAGAACCAGGTCAGCAGAGCTGCTTTAGAGCCAGAGAACCAGGTCAGCAGAGCTGCTTTAGAGCCAGAGAACCAGGTCAGCAGAGGCGTTGTAGAGCCAGAGAACCAGGTGAGCAGAGCTGCTCTAGAGCCTAAGAACCAGGTCAGCAGAGCTGCTTTAGAGCCAGAGAACCAGGTCAGCAGAGCTGCTTTAGAGCCAGAGAACCAGGTCAGCAGAGCTGCTTTAGAGCCAGAGAACCAGGTCAGCAGAGCTGCTCTAGAGGCAGAGAAACCAGGTCAGCAGAGCTGCTTTAGAGGGAGAGAACCAGTTCAGCAGAGCTGCTTTAGAGGCAGAGAACCAGTTCAGCAGAGCTGCTTTAGAGGCAGAGAACCAGGTCAGCAGAGGCGCTGTAGAGCCAGAGAACCAGTTCAGCAGAGCTGCTCTAGAGCCTAAGAACCAGGTCAGCAGAGCTGCTCTAGAGCCTAAGAACCAGGTCAGCAGAGCTGCTCTAGAGGCAGAGAACCAGGTCAGCAGAGCTGCTCTAGAGGCAGAGAAACCAGGTCAGCAGAGCTGCTTTAGAGGGAGAGAACCAGGTCAGCAGAGCTGCTGTAGAGCCAGAGAACCAGGTCAGCAGAGCTGCTTTAGAGCCAGAGAACCAGGTCAGCAGAGCTGCTTTAGAGCCAGAGAACCAGGTCAGCAGAGCTGCTTTAGAGCCAGAGAACCAGGTCAGCAGAGCTGCTTTAGAGCCAGAGAACCAGGTCAGCAGAGCTGCTCTAGAGGCAGAGAAACCAGGTCAGCAGAGCTGCTTTAGAGGGAGAGAACCAGGTCAGCAGAGCTGCTTTAGAGCCAGAAAACCAGGTCAGCAGAGCTGCTCTAGAACCAGAGAACCAGGTCAGCAGAGCTGCTTTAGAGCCAGAGAACCAGGCCAGCAGAGCTGATGTAGAGGCAGAGAACAAGATCAGCTGAGCTGCTGTAGAGCCAGAGAAACCAGGTCAGCAGAGCTGCTGTAGAGCCAGAGAAACCAGGTCAGCAGAGCTGCTTTAGAGCCAGAGAACCAGGTCAGCAGAGCTGCTTTAGAGCCAGAGAACCAGGTCAGCAGAGCTGCTCTAGAGCCAGAGAACCAGGTCAGCAGAGCTTCTTTAGAGCCAGAGAACCAGGTCAGTAGAGCTGCTTTAGAGCCAGAGAACCAGGTCAGCAGAGCCGTTGTAGAGCCAGAGAACCAGGTCAGCGGAGCTGCCTTAGAGCCAGAGAACCATGTCAGCAGAGCTGCTTTAGAGGGAGAGAACCATGTCAGCAGAGCTGCTTTAGAGGGAGAGAACCCGGTCAGCAGAGCTGCTTTAGAGGGAGAGAACCAGGTCAGCAGAGCTGCTCTAGAGCCAGAGAACCAGGTCAGCAGAGCTGCTTTAGAGCCATAGAACCAGGTCAGCAGAGCCGTTATAGAGCCAGAGAACCAGGTCAGCGGAGCTGCTCTAGAGCTTAAGAACCAGGTCAGCAGAGCTGCTCTAGAGCCAGAGAACCAGGTCAGCAGAGCTGCGGTAGAGCCAGAGAAACCTGGTCAGCAGAGCTGCTTTAGAGGGAGAGAACCATGTCAGCAGCGCTGCTTTAGAGCCAGAGAACCAGGTCAGCAGAGCTGCTTTAGAGCCAGAGAACCAGGTCAGCAGAGCTGCTTTAGAGCCAGAGAACCAGGTCAGCAGAGCTGCTTTAGAGCCAGAGAACCAGGTCAGCAGAGCTGCTCTAGAGCCTAAGAACCAGGTCAGCAGAGCTGCTCTAGAGCCTAAGAACCAGGTCAGCAGAGCTGCTCTAGAGTCTAAGAACCAGGTCAGTAGAGCTGCTCGCGAGGCAGAGAACCAGGTCAGCAGAGCTGCTCTAGAGGCAGAGAACCAGGTCAGCAGAGCTGCTCTAGAGGCAGAGAACCAGGTCAGCAGAGCTGCTGTAGAGCCAGAGAAACCAGGTCAGCAGAGCTGCTTTAGAGGGAGAGAACCAGGTCAGCAGCGCTGCTTTAGAGGGAGAGAACCAGGTCAGCAGAGCTGCTTTAGAGCCAGAGAACCAGGTCAGCAGAGCTGCTTTAGAGCCAGAGAACCAGGTCAGCAGAGCTGCTTTAGAGCCATAGAAGCAGGTGAGCAGAGCTGCTTTAGAGCCAGAGAACCAGGTCAGCAGAGCTGCTCTAGAGCCAGAGAACCAGGTCAGCAGAGCTGCTCTAGAGCCAGAGAACCAGGTCAGCAGAGCTGCTCTAGAGCCAGAGAACCAGGTCAGCAGAGCTGCTCTAGAGCCAGAGAACCAGGTCAGCAGAGCTGCTCTAGAGCCAGAGTACCAGGTCAGCAGAGCTGCTCTAGAGCCAGAGTACCAGGTCAGCAGAGCTGCTCTAGAGCCAGAGAACCAGGTCAGCAGAGCTGCTCTAGAGGCAGAGAACCAGGTCAGCAGAGCTGCTCTAGAGGCAGAGAACCAGGTCAGCAGAGCTGCTCTAGAGGCAGAGAACCAGGTCAGCAGAGCTGCTCTAGAGGCAGAGAAACCAGGTCAGCAGAGCTGCTTTAGAGGGAGAGAACCAGGTCAGCAGAGCTCCTTTAGAGCCAGAGAACCAGGTCAGCAGAGCTGCTTTAGATCCAGAGAACCAGGTCAGCAGAGCTGCTCTAGAGCCAGAGAACCAGGTCAGCAGAGGCATTGTAGAGCCAGAGAACCAGGTCAGCAGAGCTGCTTTAGAGCCTAAGAACCAGGTCAGCAGAGCTGCTCTAGAGGCAGAGAACCAGGTCAGCAGAGCTGCTCTAGAGGCAGAGAAACCAGGTCAGCAGAGCTGCTTTAGAGGGAGAGAACCAGGTCAGCAGAGCTGCTTTAGAGCCAGAGAACCAGGTCAGCAGAGCTGCTTTAGAGCCAGAGAACTAGGTCAGCAGAGCTGCTCTAGAGCCAGAGAACCAGGTCAGCAGAGCTGCTTTAGAGCCAGAGAACCAGGTCAACAGAGCTGCTTTAGAGCCAGAGAACCAGGTCAGCAGAGGCGTTGTAGAGCCAGAGAACCAGGTCAGCAGAGCTGCTGTAGAGCCAGAGAAACCAGGTCAGCAGAGCTGCTTTAGAGCCAGAGAACCAGGTCAGCAGAGCTGCTTTAGAGCCAGAGAACCAGGTCAGCAGAGCTGCTCTTGAGCCAGAGAACCAGGTCAGCAGAGCTGCTTTAGAGCCATCAAACCAGGTCAGTAGAGCTGCTTTAGAGCCAGAGAACCAGGTCAGCAGAGCTGTTGTAGAGCCAGAGAACCAGGTCATCAGAGCTGCTCTAGAGCCAGAGAACCAGGTCAGCAGAGCTGCTTCAAAGCCAGAGAACCAGGTCAGCAGAGCTGCTCTAGAGCCTAAGAACCAGGTCAGCAGAGCTGCTCTAGAGCCAGAGAACCAGGTCAGCAGAGCTGCTGTAGAGCCAGAGAACCAGGTCAGCAGAGCTGCTTTAGAGGGAGAGAACCAGGTCAGCAGAGCTGCTCCAGAGCCAGAGAACCAGGTCAGCAGAGCTTCTTTAGAGCCAGAGAACCAGGTCAGCAGAGCTGCTTTAGAGCCATAGAACCAGGTCAGCAGAGCTGCTTTAGAGCCATAGAACCAGGTCAGCAGAGCTGCTTTAGAGCCATAGAACCAGGTCAGCAGAGCTGCTTTAGAGCCATAGAACCAGGTCAGCAGAGCTGCTTTAGAGCCAGAGAACCAGGTCAGCAGAGCTGCTGTAGAGCCAGAGAACCAGGTCAGCAGAGCTGCTGTAGAGCCAGAGAACCAGGTCAGCAGAGCTGCTTTAGAGGGAGAGAACCAGGTCAGCAGAGCTGCTCTAGAGGCAGAGAACCAGGTCAGCAGAGCTGCTCTAGAGGCAGAGAAACCAGGTCAGCAGAGCTGCTTTAGAGCCAGAGAACCAGGTCAGCAGAGCTGCTTTAGAGCCAGAGAACCAGGTCAACAGAGCTGCTTTAGAGCCAGAGAACCAGGTCAGCAGAGGCGTTGTAGAGCCAGAGAACCAGGTCAGCAGACCTGCTTTAGAAGCCTAAGAACCAGGTCAGCAGAGCTGCTCTAGAGGCAGAGAACCAGGTCAGCAGAGCTGCTCTAGAGGCAGAGAAACCAGGTCAGCAGAGCTGCTTTAGAGGGAGAGAACCAGGTCAGCAGAGCTGCTTTAGAGCCAGAGAACCAGGTCAGCAGAGCTGCTTTAGAGCCAGAGAACTAGGTCAGCAGAGCTGCTCTAGAGCCAGAGAACCAGGTCAGCAGAGCTGCTTTAGAGCCAGAGAACCAGGTCAACAGAGCTGCTTTAGAGCCAGAGAACCAGGTCAGCAGAGGCGTTGTAGAGCCAGAGAACCAGGTCAGCAGAGCTGCTGTAGAGCCAGAGAAACCAGGTCAGCAGAGCTGCTTTAGAGCCAGAGAACCAGGTCAGCAGAGCTGCTTTAGAGCCAGAGAACCAGGTCAGCAGAGCTGCTCTTGAGCCAGAGAACCAGGTCAGCAGAGCTGCTTTAGAGCCATCAAACCAGGTCAGTAGAGCTGCTTTAGAGCCAGAGAACCAGGTCAGCAGAGCTGTTGTAGAGCCAGAGAACCAGGTCATCAGAGCTGCTCTAGAGCCAGAGAACCAGGTCAGCAGAGCTGCTTCAAAGCCAGAGAACCAGGTCAGCAGAGCTGCTCTAGAGCCTAAGAACCAGGTCAGCAGAGCTGCTCTAGAGCCAGAGAACCAGGTCAGCAGAGCTGCTGTAGAGCCAGAGAAACCAGGTCAGCAGAGCTGCTTTAGAGGGAGAGAACCAGGTCAGCAGAGCTGCTTTAGAGGAGAGAACCAGGTCAGCAGAGCTGCTCCAGAGCCAGAGAACCAGGTCAGCAGAGCTTCTCTAGAGCCAGAGAACCAGGTCAGCAGAGCTGCTCTAGAGCCAGAGAACCAGGTCAGCAGAGCTGCTTTAGAGCCATAGAACCAGGTCAGCAGAGCTGCTTTAGAGCCATAGAACCAGGTCAGCAGAGCTGCTTTAGAGCCATAGAACCAGGTCAGCAGAGCTGCTTTAGAGCCAGAGAACCAGGTCAGCAGAGCTGCTGTAGAGCCAGAGAACCAGGTCAGCAGAGCTGCTGTAGAGCCAGAGAACCAGGTCAGCAGAGCTGCTTTAGAGGGAGAGAACCAGGTCAGCAGAGCTGCTCTAGAGGCAGAGAAACCAGGTCAGCAGAGCTGCTTTAGAGCCAGAGAACCAGGTCAGCAGAGCTGCTTTAGAGCCAGAGAACCAGGTCAACAGAGCTGCTTTAGAGCCAGAGAACCAGGTCAGCAGAGGCGTTGTAGAGCCAGAGAACCAGGTCAGCAGAGCTGCTGTAGAGCCAGAGAAACCAGGTCAGCAGAGCTGCTTTAGAGCCAGAGAACCAGGTCAGCAGAGCTGCTTTAGAGCCAGAGAACCAGGTCAGCAGAGCTGCTCTTGAGCCAGAGAACCAGGTCAGCAGAGCTGCTTTAGAGCCATCAAACCAGGTCAGTAGAGCTGCTTTAGAGCCAGAGAACCAGGTCAGCAGAGCTGTTGTAGAGCCAGAGAACCAGGTCATCAGAGCTGCTCTAGAGCCAGAGAACCAGGTCAGCAGAGCTGCTTCAAAGCCAGAGAACCAGGTCAGCAGAGCTGCTCTAGAGCCTAAGAACCAGGTCAGCAGAGCTGCTCTAGAGCCAGAGAACCAGGTCAGCAGAGCTGCTGTAGAGCCAGAGAAACCAGGTCAGCAGAGCTGCTTTAGAGGGAGAGAACCAGGTCAGCAGAGCTGCTTTAGAGGGAGAGAACCAGGTCAGCAGAGCTGCTCCAGAGCCAGAGAACCAGGTCAGCAGAGCTTCTCTAGAGCCAGAGAACCAGGTCAGCAGAGCTGCTTTAGAGCCATAGAACCAGGTCAGCAGAGCTGCTTTAGAGCCATAGAACCAGGTCAGCAGAGCTGCTTTAGAGCCATAGAACCAGGTCAGCAGAGCTGCTTTAGAGCCATAGAACCAGGTCAGCAGAGCTGCTTTAGAGCCATAGAACCAGGTCAGCAGAGCTGCTGTAGAGCCAGAGAACCAGGTCAGCAGAGCTGCTGTAGAGCCAGAGAACCAGGTCAGCAGAGCTGCTTTAGAGGGAGAGAACCAGGTCAGCAGAGCTGCTCTAGAGGCAGAGAACCAGGTCAGCAGAGCTGCTCTAGAGGCAGAGAAACCAGGTCAGCAGAGCTGCTTTAGAGCCAGAGAACCAGGTCAGCAGAGCTGCTTTAGAGCCAGAGAACCAGGTCAGCAGAGCTGCTTTAGAGCCAGAGAACCAGGTCAGCAGAGGCGTTGTAGAGCCAGAGAACCAGGTCAGCAGAGCTGCTCTAGAGCCTAAGAACCAGGTCAGCAGAGCTGCTCTAGAGGCAGAGAACCAGGTCAGCAGAGCTGCTTTAGAGGCAGAGAAACCAGGTCAGCAGAGCTGCTCTAGAAGCCAGAGAACCAGGTCAGCAGAGCTGCTTTGAGAGCCATAGAAGCAAGTCAGCAGAGCACCTCTAGAGCCAGAGAACCAGGTCAGCAGGGCTGCTCTAGAGCCAGAGAACCAGGTCAGCAGAGCTGCTTTAGAGCCATAGAAGCAGGTCAGCAGAGCTGCTTTAGAGCCATAGAAGCAGGTCAGCAGAGCTGCTTTAGAGCCAGAGAACCAGGTCAGCAGAGCTGCTGTAGAGCCAGAGAACCAGGTCAGCAGAGCTGCTGTAGAGCCAGAGAACCAGGTCAGCAGAGCTGCTGTAGAGCCAGAGAACCAGGTCAGCAGAGCTGCTGTAGAGCCAGAGAACCAGGTCAGCAGAGCTGCTTTAGAGCCAGAGAACCAGGTCAGCAGAGCTGCTTTAGAGCCTAAGAACCAGGTCAGCAGACCTGCTCTAGAGCCAGAGAACCAGGTCAGCAGAGCTGCTTTAGAGCCAGAGAACCAGGTCAGCAGAGCTGCTCTAGAGCCTAAGAACCAGGTCAGCAGAGCTGCTCTAGAGCCTAAGAACCAGGTCAGCAGAGCTGCTCTAGAGGCAGAGAACCAGGTCAGCAGAGCTGTTTTAGAGCCAGAGAACCAGGTCAGCAGAGCTGCTTTAGAGCCAGAGAACCAGGTCAGCAGAGCTGCTGTAGAGCCAGAGAACCAGGTCAGCAGAGCTGCTGTAGAGCCAGAGAACCAGGTCAGCAGAGCTGCTTTAGAGCCAGAGAACCAGGTCAGCAGAGCTGCTTTAGAGCCTAAGAACCAGGTCAGCAGACCTGCTCTAGAGCCAGAGAACCAGGTCAGCAGAGCTGCTTTAGAGCCAGAGAACCAGGTCAGCAGAGCTGCTCTAGAGCCTAAGAACCATGTCAGCAGAGCTGCTCTAGAGCCTAAGAACCAGGTCAGCAGAGCTGCTCTAGAGCCTAAGAACCAGGTCAGCAGAGCTGCTCTAGAGGCAGAGAACCAGGTCAGCAGAGCTGTTTTAGAGCCAGAGAACCAGGTCAGCAGAGCTGCTTTAGAGCCAGAGAACCAGGTCAGCAGAGCTGCTCTAGAGCCTAAGAACCAGGTCAGCAGAGCTGCTTTAGAGCCAGAGAAACCTGGTCAGCAGAGCTGCTTTAGAGCCAGAGAACCTGGTCAGCAGAGCTGCTCTAGAGCCTAAGAACCAGGTCAGCAGAGCTGCTCTACAGGCAGAGAAACCAGGTCAGCAGAGCTGCTCTAGAGCCAGAGAACCAGGTCAGCAGAGGCGTTGTAGAGCCAGAGAACCAGGTCAGCAGAGCTGCTTTAGAGCCTAAGAACCAGGTCCGCAGAGCTGCTCTAGAGGCAGAGAACCAGGTCAGCAGAGCTGCTCTAGAGGCAGAGAAACCAGGTCAGCAGAGCTGCTTTAGAGGGAGAGAACCAGGTTAGCAGAGCTGCTCTAGAGCCAGAGAACCAGGTCAGCAGAGCTGCTTTAGAGCCAGAGAACCAGGTCAGCAGAGCTGCTTTAGAGCCAGAGAACCAGGTCAGCAGAGGCGTTGTAGAGCCAGAGAACCAGGTGAGCAGAGCTGCTCTAGAGCCTAAGAACCAGGTCAGCAGAGCTGCTTTAGAGCCAGAGAACCAGGTCAGCAGAGCTGCTTTAGAGCCAGAGAACCAGGTCAGCAGAGCTGCTTTAGAGCCAGAGAACCAGGTCAGCAGAGCTGCTCTAGAGGCAGAGAAACCAGGTCAGCAGAGCTGCTTTAGAGGGAGAGAACCAGTTCAGCAGAGCTGCTTTAGAGGCAGAGAACCAGTTCAGCAGAGCTGCTTTAGAGGCAGAGAACCAGGTCAGCAGAGGCGCTGTAGAGCCAGAGAACCAGTTCAGCAGAGCTGCTCTAGAGCCTAAGAACCAGTTCAGCAGAGCTGCTCTAGAGCCTAAGAACCAGGTCAGCAGAGCTGCTCTAGAGGCAGAGAACCAGGTCAGCAGAGCTGCTCTAGAGGCAGAGAAACCAGGTCAGCAGAGCTGCTTTAGAGGGAGAGAACCAGGTCAGCAGAGCTGCTGTAGAGCCAGAGAAACCAGATCAGCAGAGCTGCTGTAGAGCCAGAGAAACCAGGTCAGCAGAGCAGCTTTAGAGCCAGAGAACCAGGTCAGCAGACCTGCTCTAGAGCCAGAACACCAGGTCAGCAGAGCTGCTCTAGAGCCAGAGAACCAAGTCAGCAGAGCTGCTCTAGAGCCAGAGAACCAGGTCAGCAGAGCTGCTTTAGAGCCATCGAACCAGGTCAGTAGAGCTGCTTTAGAGCCAGAGAACCAGGTCAGCAGAGCTGTTGTAGAGCCAGAGAAGCAGGTCAGCAGAGCTGCTCTAGAGCCAGAGAACCAGGTCAGCAGAGCTGCTCTAGAGCCAGAGAACCAGGTCAGCAGAGCTGCTTCAAAGCCAGAGAACCAGGTCAGCAGAGCTGCTCTAGAGCCAAAGAACCAGGTCAGCAGAGGCGTTGTAGAGCCAGAGAACCCGGTCAGCAGAGCTGCTCTAGAGCCTAAGAACCAGGTCAGCAGAGCTGCTCTAGAGGCAGAGAAACCAGGTCAGCAGAGCTGCTTTAGAGGGAGAGAACCAGGTCAGCAGAGCTGCTTTAGAGGGAGAGAACCAGGTCAGCAGAGCTGCTTTAGAGCCAGAGAACCAGGTCAGCAGAGGCATTGTAGAGCCAGAGAACCAGGTGAGCAGAGCTGCTCTAGAGCCTAAGAACCAGGTCAGCAGAGCTGCTTTAGAGCCAGAGAACCAGGTCAGCAGAGCTGCTCTAGAGCCTAAGAACCAGGCCAGCAGAGCTGCTCTAGAGGCAGAGAACCAGGTCAGCAGAGCTGCTGTAGAGCCAGAGAAACCAGGTCAGCAGAGCTGCTGTAGAGCCAGAGAAACCAGGTCAGCAGAGCTGCTTTAGAGCCAGAGAACCAGGTCAGCAGAGCTGCTATAGAGCCAGAGAACCAGGTCAGCAGAGCTGCTTTAGAGCCAGAGAACCAGGTCAGCAGAGCTGCTTTAGAGGGAGAGAACCAGGTCAGCAGAGCTGCTTTAGAGGGAGAGAACCAGGTCAGCAGAGCTGCTCTAGAGGCAGAGAAACCAGGTCAGCAGAGCTGCTCTAGAGGCAGAGAAACCAGGTCAGCAGAGCTGCTTTAGAGGGAGAGAACCAGGTCAGCAGAGCTGCTTTAGAGGCAGAGAACCAGGTCAGCAGAGCTGCTTTAGAGCCAGAGAACCAGGTCAGCAGAGCTGCTGTAGAGCCAGAGAACCAGGTCAGCAGAGCTGCTCTAGAGCCTAAGAACCAGGTCAGCAGAGCTGCTTTAGAGGCAGAGAACCAGGTCAGCAGAGCTGCTTTAGAGCCAGAGAACCAGGTCAGCAGAGCTGCTCTAGAGCCAGAGAACCAGGTCAGCAGAGCTGCTTTAGAGCCACAGAACCAAGTCAGCAGAGCTGCTTTAGAGCCAGAGAACCAGGTCAGCAGAGCTGCTGTAGAGCCAGAGAACCAGGTCAGCAGAGCTGCTTTAGAGGGAGAGAACCAGGTCAACAGAGCTGCTTTAGAGCCAGAGAACCAGGTCAGCAGAGCTGCTCTAGAGCCTAAGAACTAGGTAAGCAGAGCTGCTCTAGAGGCAGAGAAACCAGGTCAGCAGAGCTGCTTTAGAGCCAGAGAACCAGGTCAGCAGAGGCGTTGTAGAGCCAGAGAACCAGGTCAGCAGAGCTGCTCTAGAGCCTAAGAACCCGGTCAGCAGAGCTGCTCTAGAGGCAGAGAACCAGGTCAGCAGAGCTGCTCTAGAGGCAGAGAAACCAGGTCAGCAGAGCTGCTCTAGAGGCAGAGAAACCAGGTCAGCAGAGCTGCTCTAGAGCCAGGGAACCAGGTCAGCAGAGCTGCTTTAGAGCCAGAGAACCAGGTCAGCAGAGCTGCTTTAGAGCCAGAGAACCAGGTCAGCGGAGCTGCTTTAGAGCCAGAGAACCAGGTCAGCAGAGGCGTTGTAGAGCCAGAGAACCAGGTGAGCAGAGCTGCTTTAGAGCCAGAGAACCAGGTCAGCAGAGCTGCTTTAGAGCCAGAGAACCAGGTCAGCAGAGCTGCTTTAGAGCCAGAGAACCAGGTCAGCAGAGCTGCTTTAGAGCCTAAGAACCAGGTCAGCAGAGCTGCTCTAGAGGCATAGAAACCAGGTCAGCAGAGCTGCTTTAGAGGGAGAGAACCAGTTCAGCAGAGCTGCTGTAGAGCCAGAGAACCAGTTCAGCAGAGCTGCTCTAGAGCCTAAGAACCAGGTCAGCAGAGCTGCTCTAGAGGCAGAGAACCAGGTCAGCAGAGCTGCTCTAGAGGCAGAGAAACCAGGTCAGCAGAGCTGCTTTAGAGGGAGAGAACCAGGTCAGCAGAGCTGCTCTAGAGCCAGAGAACCAGGTCAGCAGAGCTGCTCTAGAGCCAGAGCACCAGGTCAGCAGAGCTGCTTTAGAGCCACAGAACCAAGTCAGCAGAGCTGCTGTAGAGCCAGAGAACCAGGTCACCAGAGCTGCTTTAGAGGGAGAGAACCAGGTCAGCAGAGCTGCTTTAGAGCCAGAGAACCAGGTCAGCAGAGCTGCTCTAGAGGCAGAGAACCAGGTCAGCAGAGCTGCTCTAGAGGCAGAGAAACCAGGTCAGCAGAGCTGCTTTAGAGCCAGAGAACCAGGTCAGCAGAGGCGTTGTAGAGCCAGAGAACCAGGTCAGCAGATCTGCTCTAGAGCCTAAGAACCCGGTCAGCAGAGCTGCTCTAGAGGCAGAGAACCAGGTCAGCAGAGCTGCTCTAGAGGCCGAGAACCAGGTCAGCAGAGCTGCTCTAGAGGCAGAGAAACCAGGTCAGCAGAGCTGCTCTAGAGCCAGGGAACCAGGTCAGCAGAGCTGCTTTAGAGCCAGAGAACCAGGTCAGCAGAGCTGCTTTAGAGCCAGAGAACCAGGTCAGCAGAGCTGCTTTAGAGCCAGAGAACCAGGTCAGCAGAGCTGCTTTAGAGCAAGAGAACCAGGTCAGCAGAGGCGTTGTAGAGCCAGAGAACCAGGTGAGCAGAGCTGCTCTAGAGCCTAAGAACCAGGTGAGCAGAGCTGCTTTAGAGCCAGAGAACCAGGTCAGCAGAGCTGCTGTAGAGCCAGAGAAACCAGGTCAGCAGAGCTGCTGTAGAGCCAGAGAACCAGGCCAGCAGAGCTGCTCTAGAGGCAGAGAACCAGGTCAGCAGAGCTGCTGTAGAGCCAGAGAACCACGTCAGCAGAGCTGCTTTAGAGCCATAGAACCAGGTCAGTAGAGCTGCTTCAGAGCCAGAGAACCAGGTCAGCAGAGCTGCTGTAGAGGCAGAGAACCAGGTCAGCAGAGCTGCTGTAGAGCCAGAGAAACCAGGTCAGCAGAGCTGCTGTAGAGCCTAAGAACCAGGCCAGCAGAGCTGCTCTAGAGGCAGAGAACCAGGTCAGCAGAGCTGCTGTAGAGCCAGAGAAACCAGGACAGCAGAGCTGCTGTAGAGTTAGAGAACCAGGTCAGCAGAGCTGCTTTAGAGCCATAGAACCAGGTCAGTAGAGCTGCTTCAGAGCCAGAGAACCAGGTCAGCAGATCCGTTGTAGAGCCAGAGAACCAGGTCAGCAGAACTGCTCTAGAGCCAGAGAACCAGGTCAGCAGAGCTGCTTCAAAGCCAGAGAGCCAGGTCAGCAGAGCTGCTCTAGAGCCTAAGAACCAGGTCAGCAGAGCTGCTCTAGAGCCAGAGAACCAGGTCAGCAGAGCTGCTTTAGAGCCAGAGAACCAGGTCAGCAGAGCTGCTCTAGAGCCAGAGAACCAGGTCAGCAGAGCTGCTCTAGAGCCAGAGAACCAGGTCAGCAGAGCTGCTCTAGAGCCAGAGAACCAGGTCAGCAGAGCTTCTGTAGAGCCAGAGAACCAGGTCAGCAGAGCTGCTTTAGAGCCAGAGAACCAGGTCAGCAGAGCTGCTTTAGAGCCAGAGAACCAGGTCAGCAGAGCTGCTTTAGAGCCAGAGAACCAGGTCAGCAGAGCTGCTTTAGAGCCAGAGAACCAGGTCAGCAGAGCTGCTCTAGAGCCTAAGAACCAGGTCAGCAGAGCTGCTCTAGAGGCAGAGAAACCAGGTCAGCAGAGCTGCTTTAGAGCCGGAGAACCAGGTCAGCAGAGCTGCTTTAGAGGTCCTTATAGTCTTATCCCTGCTAGGTGTACTGGTTTCCTGTATTCTCCTGGTCACACAAGCACGCTGGCACATGATTCTGCAGTGGTGCCGTCGCAGGCAGTGACTCCAGCACAGACTAGATTTGGTCTCCCAAAATGCTCCAGGTAGAAGAGAACCTGCTTCAAGGGATGTCCCTCCACCCTCCACCATCTGTGGCCACATTGGTAATAGATGCCTTTTTCTCTTGGTTGAGGTGTTCATCTGGATGAACTGAAGATTAGGGGCCTTTGGTCTCCAGGGGAGCAGGTGTTTCACATCAGCCTTCTAGAACTGAGAACAATCCGACTGGAGCTCACGTTCTTTCTCTCATCCTGTCCGTCTAGATCTTGACGAACAATATGACTGCGATATTACTGACCACAAGTGGCTTCTCCATTCAGAGGTGATGTAGGACATCTTTACCCCTTGGAGGGCACCTCTGTTGGATCTGTTCGACACACTGGACAGTGCTTAATGCCCTTAGTTTTATGCACTCCAGTTTCTTTTCAGGGGAACCTCAGGGATATTTTTCGGTTGCAGGGGGATTTTTCACTTCACTGTGTGTTCCCTCCCATACCATTCCTTGAGTTTTAAGGAAGATTTGTCAAGACCAGCCTTGATTTATCTTTCGGATTGGCCGAGAGGGATGTGGTACATAGACCTTCTGCACCTCTGCTTGTGCCCCCTCCTCCATCTGCCTTTCATGGTGTTTCTCTTCTAGTCGGAGGGAAGAATCCTGCACCTCAGTCTCCAGAGCCTCTACCTCTGTTACTAGAAATTGAGCAGGGACACTACATTTCTTTTCAGCACCTCCAGAGGAGGTTGATGTCACTCTGCCTGCACGTCACCCCTCCGCAAAAGCAGTCTATTCTGGAGGTTTTTCACCTGGTGCATGGATTGCAATGTGGATCTTTTATGGGCCTGTCTATCTGAGATCTTCAGTTTCACGCTTTGACTGGCACAGCAAGCGGGCACATTGAGCACAAATGAAGGATACCTAGCGGCCTTGTCACACTACTCTGCCTTCCAGATCAGCCCCCCTTATAAATCTCCTATTGTGATGAGGTTCTTAAAGGGTGAACAAATTTATATTCACAGACAACTTTCAGCGTGTTTCAGTGGGATTTGAATCTAGTGTTGACATTTTTCATGGTGTCTCCGTTTGAGCCCCTTCACAGTTGCCTGTTAAGGCTGAAAACATTGACGACTGTGTTTCTGGTTGCTATCAGGCCGGCAAGTTGCAAACACTGACTGTCTGCACCCCGTTTACACCTTATTTCTCAACAAGTTAGTTCTTTGATCCAGAGCTGCTTTCTTGCCCAAGGTGATGATCCCATTTCACTTAGGGGAGTCCATTACACTTCTTTCTTTTTATCCTTGCCTCATCCTACAAAGTTGGAAGAGCAGCTAGGAGAGAGGTCAGTTTTTACATAGACAATACCAAAGAGATTAGGACAGCCAGCCAGCTATATATAGGTTACATTGAAAACAGGAAGGGCAAAGCTGTCCAGGAGCGGACGTTATGTTGCTGGATTATTCTTTGCATAAAGATGTGCATGTGCTAAGCTCCTGAGAAAATGGAACCTACAGAGTTAATTTAGGGCCATTCTGTGGGCTTAATCCTCTGCATCCTCTTTTGAATGAGGTGCTCGTATTGTAGAGATCAGTAGAGCAGCGCCTTGAGCATCACTCCACACCTTCACCAAGCATTTTTTCTTGGATTCTGAGGTGTGGAGGGATGGTCATTTTGCATGTTCTATGTTACAGGATTTCCACTTCTGTCCATCCCTTCATACCCACCTCCTGTGTGATTGGGAAACTATTCAAGAGATGAGAAATCTGCAGTGAGTATCATCAGAAGAACAAGTTTCTTACCTTCTGTAACATCTTTCCGGTGGATACCCTTTTTACCTGCAGATTCCTAGCCATTCCCACCCACCTCCCTGTTTGAGGGATGGTCATAGTTTACAACGAAATGCTTATTTAATAATGTTCCTCATTACACTATCGCACTATACCAGTAATAGCAATATCATTCTCATTCATTAATGGTCTCAAAGACACGTGAACAAATTGGTGGAATCTGACGACAGTCTGACACCTGGATATCCACAAGCAGATTAATTTGTAGGTAGATAGATTATCCACCAAAAAGATTGTTACCGAAGTTGTCACTTTTCTTCAGGGCGCCAACCCGCTTGTTCGTATCTTAGTAACGTGAGGAATGTCTCTGTGCTGCTTTGGACAAGATTAGTCGATCGCTGTTGCTTGGAGTGGGACTCTTGTGGCTTATAACATCTTTGCAAATAAAAGGCTGCAAAGTGTCTACATTGGCGTTTATTTCCATCAGGCAACAGTGACTCCATCATTGCTGATTTTTGTACAGCCTAGCAGCAACACATTTATCCTCTGAACGAGGGCAGGCATGAATAATAAATCCCTGAATTGTAAGACTGATTAGACTTTTGAAGTGAGGACTGATTACATGATGTTAACTTATACTTCGAGTGATGTGAGTTTAACCCCATTGTTTGTTACACCCCAAGTGAGTGAGTGTACTTTCAAGGTGTGTTTTGATAGAAGGCCTCATGGGAGCTTCAGTAACCAGAGATCTTCCTGAACGTAAATGCTTGGGATCAGACTCATTTCGTTGAGTCCATCTTCTACAGAGTGTAATCCTAGTCTCTTTTAGAGTAGGTGAAGATCCAGATTTGATTGTGCAGAATTCCTAGTGGCTTCCAGTACTGTCCATTTAAGATCTCTCTTCATGCCTTTTGTTCCATAAAGCGTGATACATCGAGGGGGATGGAATGGTTTTGAAACAAATTTGTGATTTATGTTGAATAATCTGCGATATAACCACCTGTGATGTTTTACCTACGTACACCAGATTCCAGGGTCAAAATAGCACATATATCACCACCTTGGTATTGGAATTGCAGTTTGATAAAGTTCATTCCTCTACAGTTTGTATCAGGCCTCACACAATCTGAAGGACACCAATTGATCTGAGGTTTAACCCTTAGTCTTAAGGGCTTGATTTAGAGTTGGATGGTAATGGAAAAATCCTGAGTTCTCTAGAGGAGAATAAACTGGCAAAAAGTTTCCCACCAAACGAGGAAATTCCACCTCACCAGATTTAGCATTTCCATAGGATGTTTCCCTTACCATTTATCCTAAAATCAGGGTTCTGATTTATCTTAAAATCAGGGTTTGGTTTAGAGGAGCTGGATGAGTGGGCTGGAACTACTAATGGGTGCAGGAAAGGGTTTTCAGTAGTTCTAAGAGGAAAGAGGTGATATGGTCAGCCTGGGCTAGTTTTTCTTCACTTCCATGCCCCTGGTGTTGGTGTTCCGCCACACTTTGCTCTTATCTCTCCACTCTTAAAGCTTTATGTGCATCTTTTGAGTGGGGTCATCAGGAAGCATTTCCATATGTATATTGCTTCCACTAATGGCCCAGCTGATAAAGGAAGGATGAATTCATTTAAGTGCATCTAGTAGAAATTCTTACAAAGCCCAAAATCCTCGTTGTGGTGTTTGAGTTTCTCTCTGTGCGTGCGCACAGTTGCCTTACCTTGCTGACATTTGAATACCAGAGTCTGCCATTAGTATTGGCTTGTAGCGCTCTCGACTGTCAGTAGTTTCCAACACAGATTAGAGTCACAGTCCTCCTGTGATCATATGGTCTGAGTGTTCTGGTCCATCTCAAGTTCAGTGAGCTGTTAGTGTGTCAATTTCTTGTGTGAAAGAGTTTAATCAGTTTACACCTCTCTCATGCTGGTAACACGCTCTGTGCCCAGCAATTAGAGATTGACTCGTCCTGGTCATGCTGGCTATGTGAATGTTTGTGGGTGTTATGTCTTGGTTGCAAGTGCTGTTGGAAGCAATTTGGGCGTCTACTATAGGGCATTTCAGCATTGTGGTGGATGCATTTCCCCCCCACTGGACGTATATTCTTTCACTTGATCTAACTCGCCTGGCAGCCCTTTCTGTTAAAAAAAATAAAAGTTGATTTTAGAGTAAGCCACAACCTGTCATTTACAATTGGATTAAGTTTACATTATGTAGCATTTCAGTCACCAGAGAGAGAGAAGAGAGAGAGAAGGCCCAGTGTGAAGGATGTGGTGCCCACGTGCTTTAGTACATGCTTCAGGCTGTGGGACAGGTGGGGAGTGAGAACTCTGCTCTGGTTTCGGCTCAGTATGTACTGTCTTTTTTTTAGGTCTGGCTTGATAGCGCTGCTGTCGACATAGCTCATGTGAGCACCAGAAAAAAGCGCTTTAAAAAACAGTATTAGTTAGAAGAGTATTAAGGCTCTACCCACATGTTCATCTTCTCTACAAACGTTTGATTGGGCAGACCTGCGTGCTTCCACTGAAAAAGAGGCTTATGTTACGTTAATTAGTTTATAAAGTGTAGCTGTTAAATTTACACTAGGTTATCCTGTCTCTAAATAAACTGTATTCAGAAATACCATGCAAACAGTAGAATGAAATTATTGTTAAGAGAATAACAAAGTCTTGAGAGATTTCTGAGTGCCAAAGAATTTGTTTCCAGTCTTAACTGAAGAAGTTCATTCCATTCCTTGGCAGCCTATATCGAAAAGCAGCACCCACCAATTCTTCCTCTCTTATAACCAGTTTCCAAAATCCTAGCAGCTGTAGACAATTGATGAGATCTAATTGGTATATTGGGTTGAATTTCAGCTGGCGTATAGAACAACCCAAGCTGATAAAATGCCCCGTGGCCAAGACAAAAGCTTCTAGAAAGGATTGTTTTGCCAATAGGCTGTCTGTGTAGCTCAACCACAAAAGGTGAAATATAAATACATCTC